>OU898280.1:11760997-13246569 GCA_918026665.1 Diabrotica balteata | reverse complement strand
CTTCCAATCTAGCTTTGTGGATGGCTCGTTTTTTGGTTCCCTATACATTTGTACTAATTAGTTATTAGTTATTTTTCGTCAGACATTATCCTCTTTTAATCCTCCATATCTATGTTTAGTGGGTGGCATCTTTATTAAATGTCCAGGTTTCGCTTGCGTAAGGCACCATGCTTCAGATAACTGTTGTATATGTTCGTATTTTTGTAGCTTACTTCATTCTATCTGGTAAAAAAATCGTCGATTCCATGTAATAATTATAAAAAATGACAAAATCGTTTTTTGAATGTAAAACGTGTTATACATTTAGAGAAAAATATTTAAAATAAAAGTTGTAGATTTTAAAAAGTTCTTTAAATTACACACTTAAAAGGAAGTTTCTTTAAAGTTATTTCCTAAATTAAAATACATAAACAATTGACCGAAATATTTGCTTCTTCTTCTTTTAGGTCCTTCTCCTATCGGAGGTTGGCTATCATCACAGCTATCCGTACCTTATTGGCAGCTGCTCTAAAAAGATCTACTGAGCCGCAACTAAACCATTACCTTAGGTTTCATAGCCAGGAAATTCTTTGTCTTCCTAAGGATATTTTACCCTTGATTTTACCTTGCATAAGGAGTCTTAATATCTCATATTTCACACCTCTGGTAACCTAAATATTCCAACTTTCCTGTTTTGATGTGCTTTATGACCTCGCAATCCTTTTGTAACCTTCTTAGCTAACCACATCTTAAATGATTTGAACTTCTTAATTTTATCCACTTTTGTTTCCAGCTTTTCATTCCATACAACAAAGTCAAATACACGTAGCATCTTAAGGCACTTATCCGCAGCTTCAGAGGAAGGTTTCGATTAACAAACATTGTTTTTATTTTTATAAATGCTTGTCTTACAATGTAAATGCGTGTCCTGATTTCTCTACCTTGGTCATTGTTTTGATCTATCCAGGTACCCAGATATTTGTAGTTATTTACTCTTTCTACTTGGGTTCCTTCGATATCTAGCCTTCCTACTGTACCTTGCTTAGAAATAATCTTGCACTTGATTTTCCTAACGTTCATTTGTAGTCCATATTTTATACTGACTTGATGTAATCTATTTACTAATCGTTGCAGTGCTTAGTAAATCTTCTAAGAATCTTATGTTGTTCAACGTTTTTCCGTTTATTGATATACCCTGTTGTTCCTCTGATATTGCTTCCTTCAAAATAGCTTCACTTTACAGATTAAATAAAAATGGAGACAGTACGCAACCCTGTCTAACACCTCTTTTGATTTCTATAGTTTCTGTTTCGACATTTTCGATTCTAAGCTTTGCCTTTTGATTCCAGTAAAGATTGATTTTTTTTGAACCTATTCTCTATCCTTCCATTGTTGGATATAGGTCTCCCCCAGTTCTCTCCATCTTTCCCTATCTTGAGCTGTTCTCTGCCATGTGGGACCTCCTTGTTTCCTGATGTCATCTTTCCACCTCATCTGTGGTCTGCCTTTTGATCTCTTTGCATTGTATGGACGCCACTTTCCGATGGCATTGTTCCATCGTCCGTCTTGGAGACGTTCATTGTGTCCAGCCCATTTCCATTTCAGTTTTGCTGCTTGTTCTATAGCGTCTACTGTCTTTGTTCTGGTTCTAATCCACTGGTTACGTTTTCTATCTCTAAGTGATACACCCAACATTTGTCTCTCCATCGCTCTTTGTGCCTTCCTTATCCTATCCAAATTGGCCTGTGTAAATGTCCATGTCTGTGCTCCGTAGGTGAGCACCGGTATTATACAGGAGTTATATACCTTACTCGTCTCGATATTTCGGCTGTTTGATTTTCTCTATTAGCTCTGATTGCTTGTCCTAGATAGATATACTCATTTACCTGTTCTATTTTTTCTGTTTTTATTTTATTGCCTCTTGGTCTTCCGTGTTTGTCATTACTTTTGTTTTGTTGAAGTTAATTTTTAGGCCTTTTTGCAGTGATTTTTCATTAAGTTCAATCAGCATTAATTCCAGTTCTTGTCGTTCCGAGGAGATCAGGAGTATATCATCCGCATATCTAAGGTGATTTAGGTATTTTCCGTTAATACATATTCTTCTGTTTTCCCAATCTGTTGATTTTATTATGTCTTCGAGGGTCAAGGTAAACAGTTTAGGTGAAATTATATCGCCTTATCGGACTCCTCGTTTAACTTTTATATTATCCGTTATTAATTTGTTGTCCAGAATTACGGTCATGGTTGCGTTTTGGTAAATATCATGTATCAATTGTCGGTATCTTGAATCTATTCTACTATTGACCAGAGCTTCTTCAACCACCCAGTGTTCAATGCTGTCGAAAGCCTTTTCATCATCTACGAATGCTAAGTACAGCGGAAGGTTGTATTCATTGGTTTTCTCAATTAAGATTTTAAGCGTATGTAGATGGTCGATTGTGCTGTATCCTTTCCTGAATCCGGCCTGTTCCACTGGTTGGTAGTTATCAAGTTTATAGGTTAGTCGGTTGTTTATTATTCTTGTGAAGGTTTTATATAGTTGTGACTAAAGGGAAATAGGACGGTAGTTGTTTAGGTCTGTTCGGTTTCCTTTCTTATGTATTAAGATTGTGTTGGCATTTCTCCATTGTTTAGGTATTTTACCTTCAAACAGACATTTGTTGAACAGTATTTTTAGATTTTTTTTTATCGTGTCTCCTCCTTCTTTTAGTAGTTCCGCCAGTATTTTGTCCTCACCGGCCGCTTTATTTCTTTTCATGTCGTTTATAAATTTTTCGATTTCATCTTCAGTTATTTCTGGTAATACCTCTGAGCCAACATTTTGTATTTTCCTCGTGAGATTCTGTTTAGATGATAGTGGTGGGTCATTTTTAGAACTGTATAGGTCTGTGTCATATCTTTCTGTGATTTTTACTATTTCTCCTAGATCTCTTTCTTCATTGTTCTCAGCTTTAAGCATGATTAGTTTTCTTTTTCCTATATTTGTCTTCATTGTTTTTAAACTTTTGTTCTTCTCTATGATTTTCTAAAGATTAATAATAACCCGTATATCCCGACTATCTACATTTTTTTCTTTTAACAGTTTTACGAGTTTCTGATGTCGAACTCTATCAAAAGTCGAACATCATTTTACGAATATGTGGTCCAACAAAAACACCTTCCTTCCATTTGGCTTCTTATAGATGGAGAAACTTTTCACTGAAGTACTTGAAACATTCTTCATCTTTAGGCAGTGTCTTGACAAATTGTTTCATTAAGCCTAACTTGATGTGTAGAGGTGGACGGAGGATCTTTTTTGGATCTACCAAAGTTTTGTACAAAATGTTCTTCTCGCCAGGTGTTAAAATGGTCTGATGGGTCATTGTTTTGTAGACCAGTGTTTATCTCCTGCTCTACTGACCAATTGTGTCAAGATTTTCATATGTCTCTTTTATATGGACTAAATAAGCAATAGGAAGCATTAGGAAGTGAAGTGTTCCCATTGTGTAAGAGAACAGGTTTTAAACTTGTTTTTAAAGAGTCTACAATCATCCATATTATACTTAATAACAAACTCATTCATTAGACCACCAATATCATGACAGTAGACCACATCCACTTTCTGCCTAAAAACTGAGCAAACTGTTAATCTCTATACCTGCATTTGTAAATCGATATACCAGGCGATAACAAATTATTTTCTTTCAATCTTGAGCCAAATGATTCTGATTGTTCCTTTGTTACACCCAAATCTCTTACTAAGCCTTAGTAAGAGACGTGCGTATTCTCTTACTTAGCTTCAGAACAATATCTTACTAAGTCATCTAACTCAGCTTGTGTAAACAACTGTGTTTGTAAATTTTCTGAAGAACACTGAAATTCACCACCACTTTCTGTGATAGAAACAATCACTTTTTTATTATAACAAATAACAATTATTTAAATGATTTTTTTTCTCTCCATACCATAGGCACTGCACATTTGAAAGCTTTTTTCTTTCTTCAATCACTTTTTTACATAAGCAAATACAATAATTTATTGAATTTGTTTAAACTATAAAAAATAAATAAATAATACAAATAGAGACAAATTTTTAAATTTTATTTAAGTTATAAAAAATATTTTTTCTATTTTAGAAGCTGCTCTTTTTGTGTATCATCTTAGCTGTCGCTATGGCAACCCCAGCTGAACAGGCCGATCATGCAGCTGACTTAGAACCAGTGGCGGCTGACTTAGAACCGTCGGCAGCCGATTTAGAAACTGCGGCATCTGCGCATCGTGGCTACGGAGGTTATGGAGGTTATGGAGGTTATGGAGGATATGGAGGCTACAGAGGATATGGTGGTTATGGAGGATATAGTGGTTATGGAGGATATGGTGGATATGGTGGATACGGTGGATATGGAGGTTATGGAGGATATGGACACCACCATCACCATCACCATGGATAAACAATAAAAACAGATAGGCTTAATTAATTTAATGTACTTTAGGTGTAAATAATAGAGAAGTTAAGAAATAAAATATTTGACAAGTTTATTCTATAATATTTATTTAAATTCTTCTTCATTAACTGTAATTCTTCGCTATCTTGCACTGATCGTATAATGGTTGTACCAAAGAATATAGACGCTTATATAAGCTTATATAAGCGTCTATATTCTTTGGTTGTACTATTCTCCCTGATGAGTTAACTTTACAATTACGAAAAAATTCGTGACAAATGTGACAGTTGGTTGACGACACACGTAAAATTTTGTGCACGTACTGATTTTCACGATTATTCTGTAGAAAATAATTATTTCTCAAAGAAATTTGGCATAATTATTCCATATATCAATAGTCAGTAGTTTTTGTAAAAATTTTGTGTAAAAAGTGCAGTTACAGCGAATAATTACTGAGTACCATTCCACAATATATTAATATAAAACCAAATACTAATTACATACACAAAAAACCGGACAATGCCGTCCACATCTTTTTGTTCAAACTGCTCGCAAAACCATAGCGACAGCTGACCGCAAACTCCAGTACGATGGCTGTAAGCGACAAATACATATCACATGCACCGACCTTTCATCGGAGGATCGCCTCACCCGACAGAAAATTCGAGGTATGAGCATACTTTGTAACTCTTGCAGCTCCAATATTTCTAATATTTCAGAAATAAAAGATCTTCTGCTAGATTTTCAAATGGAAATTCGTGCGAAAATTGATGATTTTGATAATAAAATAACTGAGTTAAACGATAAAGCTCAGCCAGATTGATTTATCTAAGTCTACCCAATTCACGGACAATATCGCTAACGAAGCTGTAGATCGTATAACACGCGCTAAAAATATTAACTAAGTTTGACGAATTTGTATGCACAGTGCAACTTCTTAAACCGGACATTATTTGTATTGCCGAATCCTGGCTTAAACCCACAATTCCTGATTCCTCTGTTAATATAAATATATCGTAAAGACAGAGAAAATCGTGTGGGTGGCGGTGTATGCATTTATTTATCCAATATTATTACCACAACTTTCAAAATTAACGTTAAGCTAATAGATATTATTGGAATAGATGCAATTCACTTATCTGTTACTAAAAATTCTTTTTGCCTTAATTTAGTATGTATATATCGTCCACCTAATACACTACTTGCACACGATAATGTTTTCCTCACAAAACTTGAAGAACTATCATCTCTTGATAATCTTATCATTACTGGAGATTTTAATTTCCCAGAGATCACCTGGCCAACAACTTCATTATCTGACACCGAAAACGCTCATAATTTATTTAAAAGCTTTGTAGTAAATTCAAACCTGATACAACTCATTACAGAACCTACTAGATTTAGGAATAATAACCAACCTTCTACTTTAGATCTAGTGCTTATTAACGACGAACAGCTGATTTCATCTCTCGAAGTCGGTTCTCATATAGGAAAGTCAGATCATGCAGTTAAAACGGCTCACATCCAGTTCAATCAAATATTACCCCGCAAAAATATCATTGTAACATATGCTACCACCGACTTTTCTGAAGTTGACACTGAACTCTCTCAAATCGACTGGCATTTATTTTTTGCTAACTTAAACGACTCCTCATTAATGTGGACTGCATTTCTCGATAAAGTCCACAATATAATTTCTACAAATACTACTTTCTGTAAGAGGTTTAAAAACAAAATCCACAAGGAAAACAATTCCTGTAGCTGGCTGTATACCACGTATCACAAAAAAAGAGGTTAGTCTTCGTAAGTGGGTATATTTATTTAAAAACCCTTAAAAGGGCTACATAAAAAAAAACAAACGTTTTCGGACTAAACAGTCCATCATCAGGTTTTAAAATCGCTAGGTTAAAATGCCTGAGCCACCAAAAATACATGGGTAAAAACCCTTTAAATTACATAAAGTTATAAAAGATTATACATCTTATTGTTAAAAAACTGTGATGTTTAGTATTAAATTAAATATGACTTCAGGTAACATACATTGCAAAAATTGAGTTCCAGAGCCGGGGAGAAAACCTCTACGCACGGAGAACAGCTGGAAACTAGTTTTTAACAAAGAATTTCCAACATTGGACCAAATCCAAACATTAATTAGAGAAAACGAAGAGTTACCAATCATAAGCAACAAGAAATTATGGGGACTACTGAGAGAGATGGGATTTCGTTGGCAAAAGAATAGAAGAAAATCCGTTTTAATTGAAAAAGATTACATTGTATGTTGGAGACGAGATTATCTAAGAACTATTAAAAAGTACCGAGAAGAAGGAAAAACAATTTTTTATTTGGACGAGACTTGGCTAAATGAAGGTCATACTGTACCATATCTATGGGTTGATACAAATGTGAAAAGTTCCCGTCAGGCATTCATCGAAGGTGTATCTACTGGAATAAACAATATTCCCGTTGGAAAAGGACGCAGAGTCATAATAAACCATATTGGAAACGAATACGGTTTTGTCAATGGTGGATTATTAAGTTTTGCCTCAAAATCAACAAAAGATTTCCACGAGGAAATGACTGCTGACGTTTTTGAAGAATATTTTGAGCAAATGTTGGATTTAATTCCAAAAAACTCTGTCATAGTCATGGATAATGCTAGTTACCATTCAAGACTAGCAGAAAAATTACCAACAACGGCATGGAAAAAAGGAGAGATAATCGAATACTTGGATAAACACGCAATTGAGTACAAGAAGAATTCGACAAAAAAGGAATTATAATCTAATGTAAGGCAACATAAAGCAGCTTATAAAAAATATATAATTGATGAAATGGCATTAAACCGTGATGTAATTATTTTACGTTTACCCCCATACCACTGTGATCTGAATCCGATAGAAAATATATGGTCTCAAGTAAAGGGTGAAGTTGGACGCAACAACAAAACTTTTAAATTAGAAGACTTATTACAATTATTAGAATATTCCTTATCAAAAGTAACTCCAGAAAATTGGAAAAATGCTGTTAGTCATGCTCACAAGGAAGAAAATAAAATGTGGAATTTGGATAATATGACTGATGCAATGCTGGAACCGGTAATAATTAACATTGGAGTTGAAGATCCCTTAGATTCTGAAGAAAGCAATTAATCTGAAATGGAATTTGAATAAAATAATATTAATTTTTTTACAAATCGGCCCCTGTTACGGCCACAAATTATTTTATATATAACCAATAAAATAAACATCTTACATTGCTTGCAAACTCAATAGTACCTGTTAACCTCCATCACTCCGACACTGGCAACTTTATTTAGGGATTAGTAACTCTCAAAACTATTATATTCTATTGTGCTTTAACCTTTATACCTGGTGGTCATAGTCAATTTAAAATTGTTTTCCTATATACTTCTGTAAACTTGTTGACAAATATCTATTTTTCATTGAGTCGCCCGTATCAACAGTTTAGGGATATGCATAAATAATGTGCTATCAATATGATGGAAATGGACTATAGGTGATAAAGAGAAAAAAAGGTGAAATAAACACATTAATATGTTTACATAATGTAATTTTTTAAATCTTTCATAAATAAATTATTGCAAAATAATAGTAACAATAAAAAAAGTAATATCACTATACAAAAGTTTATTTTAAAGCTAAAATAATAAAACTTTTTCTACAAAAAGAACCAAAAATTATATGAAATCAGATTTCATATGCCAGACAAAATTTGTGTATTTTTCCAACAGGAAGGCCTAACCTAACCAATCCCATCCTCCTCCAAAATGTCCAGATCCACCTTGTCCTCCTTTCTTCCATGCCACTGCGCTACCATCATGTTCGTAATTGGATTCCACTGGTTCGAACTGGGCGACAGCAGCCATTGCGGCGGCGAATACCAAGGCGAAAAGGAAAAGTACCTAAAAAATCATGTCTGTAACACCGATCGGCAATCTGTTAGCATGTAATACTATATTAACAAATACCATACCATACCACATACCATACGTTTAAGTTTAGATTTATAGCAAAAGTATTATGAAACAAGACTCATATGTGTTAAATAATACCTGTGCTCTAGTTTCTAATTGTCCTAATAAAAATGGATAAACAACTTACGTAATGAATAATTTCTATTTTCTTTTGTGATTTTTTATGAATTAAATAATTATATCAATACCTCATCACAATGCTCAGAAATATGACTACCACGACCAATCCAACGTTCAGAAAAGTTGTATTTAAGTATGTTCTCACTGCCTTTTCTCTAGAATGTGGTGGTGTCCCATCTTGCATTGTAACGAAAATATTTTGCCTACCTCAGGGTAAGATTATGCGGGTAAAGATAGGGCAAGCAAAATAAACGTTACTTGTGCGAACGGCACTCAGGATTTATTAAGAGAGCTGGGGTCGTGGATAAGTAAATGGCAATGGGTCGGATTGGGCAACTACAGAAAAATGAAACAAAGTGGTACTTATATAAATCTCTTGGGACAAATAAAAACAAAACGAAACATGAAACACCTCTAGTAATTTAATATAGGGTGCCACTTTGAGGTGCCTAATTATACCTATTACAACCACTAGTTGTAACTAGGGAAATAATTATAAAAAAATTAAAACATATCTGGGCGACATTTTTGTAACGATAACTTGGGATACTATTAAAAAAAAAGGGTAATTTAAAAAATAAACAAAATGTTAAGAAACAAATTTAACGTTTATTTTTGTGTCACCACAAACAGTTACAATATGGACAATGCGAAAATGTTACAACAATAGTCGCAAAATACAAAAATACCAAAAAAAACTTACATGGGTCATCCGTTTACAAACTCCAGGAGTTGGAGATACTACATAAACTTCAAAATTCAAAACATAACTTGAAAATTAAATAAACACTAAACAGTTACCTGGATTTTACTTCATCACACTTGAGCTGCAATGTGGCAACTACAGGGGAATCTCACTAATCGGTACTACATATAAGATATTAGCTTCAGTTGTACTAAAACGATTACTGCCATATACAGAGGAAATTATTGGCGATTACCAATGCGGCTTTAGGCCTCAAAGATCAACAATCGACCAAATATTTACTATCAGACAAATGCTAGAAAAGTATTGGGAATATAATAAAGAAGTACACCAGATCTTCATAGATTTTAAACAAGCATATGATTCCATAGATCGCTTAAAACTATGGAGTGCAATGATGGAGTTAGGCGTACCAAAGAAGCTGACCATCATTGCGCGAAAGTGTGTCAACAATTCCTTTGCACAAATTAGACTAGGAGGCAAAACTTCAAAGGCTTTCGGCATAAGCACCGGGCTCAGACAGGGAGACCCGCTGTCCCCATTACTATTTAACCTAGCATTGGAATACGCAATGCGAAAAATCTATACCAGAGTCAAACCAGACATAACTGCCAGAGGAGCAAAGATTATTCTCGCATTTGCAGATGATGTAGATGCAGTAGCACAGACAACACTGGAAGTTAAGGATATAGTATCGAACTTTGAAGAAGCAACACTAAGCGTAGGCCTGAAAATAAACGAAGAAAAAACTAAATACATGGTGGTATCAAAAAAGGAACGACAGCGAATAAGACAAAACATTACCATAAACGATCATAATTTTGAGGTGGTCAAACAATTTAAATACCTAGGAGCAACAATTACCAGTGAAAACACAGGAGAACGGGAGGTTGAAATATGAATACTGGCGGGAAATGAATCATTCTTTCCCATTCAACATCTAATGAGGTCAAAGCTTCTCTCAAGGCGTGCCAAAATCCAAATGTACAAAACCATAATACGACCAGCAGTGACATATGGAAGTGAAACATGGACATTGAGAAAGAAAGCAATCAATAAACTATTAGTATGGGAACGCAAAATCCTGCGAATTATATATGGTCCTTGCAGGGACAGCGTGACACATGAATGGAGGAGCAGATACAACAATGAATTAGAGACTCTCTTCGGGAAAGGAAACATCGTAAGATACATAAAAGTCAATAGATTAAGATGAGCAGGCCACGTGGTACGGAGTGATGACGACAGACTGATTAGCAAGGTGTTTTGGGAAAGACCAGATGGTAGAAGATCGACAGGAAGGCCTAGAAAAAGGTGGAAAGACGCAGTCAGGGAAGACCTGGATAAGATGGAAGTAAGGCTATGGGAAATAATAGCACAGGATCGGAATCAATGGAAGGCAATAGTAAACGCGGCAAAAACTCACGAAGAGTTGTAAAAGCCAATGATGATGATGATGACACTTGAGCTGCAAACCGGACTTAAATACTCAACAATGGCTGGGAATCTCTGACACATGAACAAAAAGGAAATTGGGTCACTAGAACACAAGCCTTTGAAACTAAACTGGCTTGGCTTTTGAAACTGTAACTGAACCATTAAACTGCTATCATATTTTACATATTCTTCATAAAAAAAGACGAACAACGTCTTCATACAAAAAGACGAATAAAAAGGAACATTTCAAATTTGAAGTAAAATTTGGACATACCGCTGACCACTTCTCACAGCGGCTCCAACGATAGTGACGAAATTATCTTTAAAAATTGATCGCATAACTTAAAATAACAAAACACTTAAACGATGGTTGAAACGCAAATCCTTTATTAGAAAACGCGATTCAAGCAGTTCGAATAAAACATTAAAAGAAATACCAAGGAAGTAACATCTGTAAAATAGAAACAAACTATAAAATGATTTATATTCTCGAGCCGACTTAAGAAGGAATTGAAAACATATTTGGGTTTTAATACGTACGAATAGAAAACTGAAATGCATTAAAAATACTCTTCGATTTTCCAAACATATATGAGGGGATTTCAATATATTACATATACAAGGGGATTTCAATATACACCAAAGAATCAATGAAATTGCAAATGCTACAGCATAAACCACATATCTTGTGTTTTCAGCATTTTATAATAGAGAAAAAGTAATACAACGCCAGTATGGAAACTTAAGAAGCGATAGAAAAGGGAAATTGTAAACAAAAATATTTAAAAACGTAAAAGTTATAGCGAAAAATAAAATTTCAAATTTCCACTTTAAGACCCTGTATCTTTCTTAATATCAACATTTTATTAAAGCAAGTTGGCTTAAATCGTAATATTTTAAAGTGTAGATTCTACGGTTTCTGTTTATACAATTACTTAAGGACCACCATGTATACAATTCAATGGTAAAACTCTTAATTGTGCTACACCAATGACGTTTTGAAGTTAAGGCGTAAATAAATTTTAAAAAGGCTAAAATTTTTATAATATTGTATTATTTAAATATATTTACCTTAAACATTATTGTAAATCTTGATAACTTGACTATATACAACAAACTGATGCATTTGGTGCTTCGAATGTTGAATTTTATACCAGAATTTTGAATTAATTTTTAAAAATGTATTTCGTTATATAATATGCAGTCTTTACGATTATCTGAATTAATATTTAATATTAAAAAAACATATCAATATATCCGTAAAGTCCTATAAATAGAAATATTAATCCGATTTTTTACTTTTTATGTATGATGGTTTATTAGTCGAAACCCTCGAAACGATGACCATGACCTATAACTCGTTAGCTACCGAGCAAATTTGGTAACAAAATGTTTGTACTAAAAATTTGAACAACTTTTGTTTATAAAATTCTTTATTTGCGTGTATTTGATTTTATAATTTTAATAAAAAAACTTTTGAACTCGTAGTATTTCGGTTTGGTTTAAATATTTCGATATATTATTTAGACACAATTACCTTTGTGATATGAAGACCCAAAAACTAAAAGTGGACTGAATTAATAGGCAAACGACATAGGCGTCACTTGGTGCATAAATCAATTTATAAATGGTTCTCCCGTACCCGACGAGTGGAAAATTGCTTGTATTTCGCCGAACCATAAGAAAGGAGATAAGCTTAAATGTGAAAACTATAGAGGGATATCAGTCACTAGTACATTTAGAGGTTTGTATGGACAAATAATTACAAATAATAAATACAAAGACCAAGAGGAAGAAGAACAATCCGATTTTCGAACAGGAAGAAGCTGTACTGATAATATCTTCTGCCTCAAACAACTAATAGAAAAAAAATTAAGCGCAAATCAAGAAACCCACCTCATGTTTATTGACTTGCAGAAGGCGTACGATACAGTTCCTGTAAACAAACTCTGAAACGTGTTATGACAGACGAATATTAGTGTCACCTTAATAAAAGCCTTGGGAAATTTGTATGAAGGGTCAACATCACAAATAGAATTTGGAAACAGACTATCGCAAAGCTTCCTGGTTAATAAAAATCTACGTCAGGGGTGTTGTGTATCACCGACCTTGTTTAAAATATATGTTGCAAAAGCATTGAAAGAGTGGAAACGAAAATGCAGAGGCATGGGCGTATACCTTGGAGAGATTTGCTTGTATACATTGCAGTTAGCTGATGACCAGGTTGTTATAGCAAACGATAAAGATGATCTGGAGTACATGGTAAGGAAATTACAAGTAGAATATAGAAAGTGAGGACTAGAAATTAATACAGAAAAAAACAAAATACCTACCAATAGGTACCGAACTATAGAGACATCACATCATCATGCTCTGCGACCATTACACATACCTAGGAATCGTTTTTGACACAACGGGGAAAGATGATGAACAAATAAAGAGAAGAATAACACAATCCAGAAAATCAGCTCCATAGGGATCTGGCTATTATGGAGACATCTATTAAATAGCTCTGTTAGTACAGGGATTATTAATGTCTTGCTTGTTTTCAGGATCTCGGCAATTATACCGTCGTATCCTGGAGCTTTATTATTTTTTAGTTCTTTTAAAGCTCTTTCTATTTCGTATCCCTTTATATTTTGTAGTACTTCCGATCCCACGTTTTTTATTTTTCTTTTGACGTTATTTTAAATATTTATTATTTTATATTTGTCCTTCTCTACCTTATTGTTAGCGTCTTTAATTTTGATGATTTTTTGAACTCCCAGTGCGGGTCTTAGACATTTTAAGCCTCTGTTGTTTTCAATGACTTGCTCTATTAAGTTCTCGTTCCATTTTTTTATGTCGCGTTTTAGTTCATTTCTAATTGTTTTATTAAGTTCTCTATATTCTTGAGTATGGCGTTTGTTTTGCGCTAGTAGTTGTCTTCTTTCCGTCATTAGCTGTTTAGTTTCATTGCTTATTTTGTCTTCTTTAGTCCTTGTTTTCTTTGCGACCTGTAGTCCTGCTGCGAGAAGGTTTTTATTTAGGTTTTTATTAATCTCGTCAATTTGATTTTGATTATGTGAAGGATCAGATTCGAACTTATCCGCTAAGACCTCTCGGATTGCTCTTCATTTGTTCTTAGTTTAAAGGCATCTATCCTCGTTGTTTTTTTTTAATCCTTTTTCTCTCTTCTTTCATGTTAATATTTATTTTTGCTCTGACTATACTTTGGTCACTGCCCGTTGTTACGTTGTTTATTGTTGTGACGTCTTCAAATATTCCTTTGTTGTTTGAGAGAAAATAGTCTATTTCATTTTTGGTAATTCCGTTAGTTGCGACCCATGTCCACTTTCTGTTAGGTTTCTTGTTGTAGAAGGTATTCATAACATACATGTTTTCTTGTTCCAGGAATTCCATGAGTTTTTCTTCTCTTGTGTTTCTTGTGCCGAATCCAAAGTTTCCAATCTTGCTTTCAGAGTCTTCAATCTTACTTATAATTTTGGCGTTAAAGTCTCCCATTATTATTATTTTGGATTCTTTGTTGTTGTCTATAGCTTTTTTAACGTCTTCGTAAAAAGAATTTATTTCCTCATCGGTTGCTTTTTTAGTTGGAGCATAAACTTGCACGATCTTTATTTTAGTTTTTGGATTTAGTTTTAAGACCATGTATGTAACCCTGTCTAATCCCTGTCTGAACCTATGTCTAATCAATTTAGTTACCTATTAATTTATTTTAGAGTTATTGTTGTGTTTTTTATTATTCTGAGTTAATAAAAATGTAATTTAACTAAATACCGTCTTTTTGTTTCAGTTTGCTATATTTCAGGTCATTCGAAGATCCATTAAATGCTAAAATTTCAATTTGAGAATTGTTTGATTATTTCCTACAGCCTTAAGCAGCATAATAAAACATGTGTCACGAATGTCTTACAAAAATAAAAAATAAATAAAAATTCTTTTTTCAAAAGCTGAAAGTTCATATATTATCAAATATATCATCCCTTTAAGGACCCTCGGGATATAAAGTAATCTGTTTTATTTTTCGTATACTTGGTTTTGACACAACGCTATTTAACTTTTTTTATTTTCATTCATTTTCGTTCCACCCGAATGAGCCCATCGAAGTCTCTGATGATGAAGATGGTCATATGAAAAATACATTATTTCACATCTGATTCTTACTGTAGATTTTAAGTTTAATTCAATATTGTCCCTAAATACATTTGCTAATAATAAAAATTAAAAGACAACATTGTTCTGAAAATGTTTATTTCGATATCAAGCTAAATAAAACATTTTACATATAAAAAACAAATTCTGTAATATCTAGTAAGACTTTATGCATCGTAATAAAGTCGTTATCCAAGAGTATTGAATAAACCTTGTCCTAGTGCTGGTAATCCACCTAAAAGCCCCTGAACTTGGTTCGCAAGTGGGTATAAAAGTCCACCTTGGCCAAAAAGTCCAGTTCCCCCTGGATATCCACCTGCAGGTGCAGGTGCAGGTGCAGCTACAGGAGCACCAGCTGGCCATAGCTGTGGATAAGCAGCTACTGCGGAAAATATTACCGCAAAAACAAAAAGTACCTAAAAAAATAATAAATTTAAAATTTAGCATTCAGAAATTTTTATTGGTAAGTCTTGAATAATTGTAAAAATAGTTGGTAAAGCACATATTTTGATCAGAATGCGACAAAATTTACCTATTTGTAGTTAAATAATTACATAAATAATAAACATATTAAACAGATAATGAATGCTTTAGAGTTTATATAACCTCACGGATATGGCGATAAAAATGAAAGGGATCAAATTCTTGTAGAATTTCTTCTACAACAAAGGCTATGTGTCATGAGCACTCATTTTAAAAAAGCCCCAAAGAAAGTAAACTTGGTAATGACCAAATGGCTTAAACAAGAACGAAATTGAATTTATATTTACCAACGAAAAAGACGGTGTTTAAGACATAACTGTATTAAATCAATTTTTAACCAGAAGTGGCCATAGAATAGTTAGCACGAAGATAGTCTTGAACTTAATGAAGGAAAGAAGAAATATGGTAACAAGGACTAAAAATGTCACATGTATGTATGTACAGCGTTAACAGGCCTTTTAGGCCCATTGCTGGATGGATAATTTCCATCGTTTTCTGTTCTTAGCTACCAGCTTCCAATCTCTGATTCCCATCTCTCTGACATCTACCATCACTACATCTCTCCATTTCTTTCTTGGTCTTTCTCTCTTTTTCTTGCCCTCAGGTACTCTTCAAGCAATATTCTTGACTAGTCTATTACCTTGCATTCTTTGTAGATCACCAAGCCATTCTAGTCTACGTTTTTTCACCACTTTTGTTATTGTAGGGTTAGCATACAAATGGTACACTTCTGCATTAGTTCGTCTTCTCCATTCTCCCTCTACTACTTTTCCACCGAATATATGTCTTGGCAGCGTATAGCATTGTGGGTCTAATTATAGTTTTTTATACTCTTATTTTTGTATTACGAGATATAGCTTTGACCTTAATTATTTTGTCATAGTTCCAGCACAATTGTTACTCTTGGTCAATCTCAGGTTGATTTCAGTTTCTTCCTTACATGTCTGATTAATAAGATTACCTAAGTACATATATTCATTCACCTTCTCGAATTCTACAACGGTCGATTCATTTAGCAGCAGAAGAAGCACTGGGGAAATGTGACGAAAACCATAAAGGAAAAAAATTGTACTGGTGGGATGAAGAAATAGAGAAGGAAATTAGAGATAAAAGTCGGAAATACCAAACATTCTTAACAACAAAAACAGAAAACGATAAAACAATTTACAAAGAAGCACAAGCCAAAGTAAGAAAAAAGATAACTCAAAAAAAGAACGAATCATGGGAACAGAACTGCCAAAAGATCAACACCTACATAGGGGGTAGAAGAAGCACAGAGAGTTGGATATTAATTAAAAGTATGAGAAATAATAAGAAAAAAGACGTTATATCACCAATAACAACAGAAAAATGGGAAGAATATTTCAAAAAATTACTAACAGAACAAAGACCAGAATTTACTAACATGGAAGACAACACGATAGATACACGTATAAATTCATCACCATTACAAATCAGTAAATCAGAGATGAAAGAAATAACCAAATTCCTGAAAAATGGCAAATCCCCTGGTCCTGGTGACATCCCTGCAGAATTAGTGAAAGCCGGTACAGACAAACTCCAGGAACAGTTAAGAAAACTTCCAAGACTTCTTGAATGGGGCCGAATTACCAAAAGAATGGAAATTATCTATCATATCAACTATCCACAAAAAGGGCAGCAAAGATCAGTGTGAAAATTACAGAGGAATTGCGGTAAACAGCACAATAAGTAGGATGTATGGGAAACTTATTAAGAACAAAATAGAAAATGACTATAGAGATTACGAAGCAGAGGAGCAAGCTGGTTTTAGAGCTGGGCGATCCACAGTAGACTACCTGTACTCTATTACGCAAGTTATTGAGAAAAAAACAGTCGTCAATAAAGAAGTTCACCTGGTGTACGTAGACTTACAAAAAGTATATGACAGTGTACCCCTCAGTAAACTATGGTCAACCCTACAGCAAACCAACATTAAGCATGGTCTTATCAAAGCAGTCCAAAGTCTGTATAATGAAACGACTGCAAAAATTAGAACTGGATCAAGGATATCTGAGGGATTTAAGGTCACGAAAGGACTAAAGCAGGGTTGCTGTATTTCACCTACTCTTTTCAAAATTTATATGGAACAAGCACTCAAGCTATGGAAAAGAAAATGTAATGGCATGGGAATCCCTCTCAATGACGAAACTACACTGTACACCTTATGTTTCGCTTATGACCAAATACTGATTGCTCAGGATCATGACGACTTGAGTTACATGACTCTTAAGCTAATAGAAGAATATAACAAATGGGGTCTCGAAGTTAACATTAAGAAAACTGAAGCCATGTGTATTGGAGGGACAAAGCAGTCCATTATATTGGACAATGGGGTAGAAATTAGACAATGTGATGAATACAAGTACCTGGGTATGAAGATAACTCAAGATGGAACACTCGATGCTGCTATAAAAGACAGAAACATACAGGGTAGAAAAGCCATATCCATGATGAACGGCATTCTGTGGGACCAAACAATATCTAAAGCGAACAAACAACTCATATACAACACATATATAAACAACACTATACTTAAAAGTGTAATCACATATGGCAGTGAAGTTTGGCCAATGAAACAAAGAACAGAGAAACTGTTACTAGCAACAGAAATGGATTTCTGGAGAAGAGCAGCAGACAAATTAAGAAGAGATCGGATACCAAATGAGAGAATACGAGAAATGATGGGAGTCAAGCATACACTAGTTGATGGCATAAAAACAAAACAGTTAATATGGTACGGCCACGTACAGAGAATGCCAGATGACAGTATTGCGAAACAGATTTTGACGTGGACACGTCAAAAGAACACGTCGAAGAAAAAGGGGAGGCCGAGACAAAGCTGGAGAGAGGGAATTAAAAAATAACTAGAAGAAAGAGAAATCCCTCCAGGCCTATGGCTAAATAGAGAAGAATGGCGGTTAGGAGTTGGAAGGAATCGGAGAACGCTGTAAACCGATAGTAGTAGTAGTAGTAGTAGCAAATAAAGAAAAATACAAACAATAGAGAAGTAAAAAAAAAACAAATAACACAACAAAATAATGAAGAATGGGAAAGAACCTGCTTAAATATTGAAAGATACCTAAGAGATACAAGAACTTCTGAGTCATGGAAAGTACTCAAAAGAAAAAATTAAATTGGGAAATAGACAGGACAAAGAATGGAAGGACTATTATAAGACACTGTTAACAGAACAAAGACCACAATTCACTGAAAAAGAAAACAGGCGAAGACGAAGCAGATCTCCACAACAAGAAATAGAAATAACAGATACGAAAATGAGAACGGCCATAAAAGTAATCAAAAATAAGAAAGCACCAAAACCTGGAGGAATCTCACCTGAGCTTATAAAGTACGGCTCAAAAAAATTATACCGGATGATAAAATGGTTTTTTCAGAAAGCCATAAATGGAGAACAGCTTCCAAAGGAATGGACGGAAGCATATATGACATTTATATTTAAAAAATGAGATAGAAAACGATGCGAAGACTACAGAGGAATAAGCGTAATTTCATCAATAGGAGGATTATATGGGAAGATACTGC
This sequence comes from Diabrotica balteata, assembly GCA_918026665.1. Classification (NCBI taxonomy): domain Eukaryota; kingdom Metazoa; phylum Arthropoda; class Insecta; order Coleoptera; family Chrysomelidae; genus Diabrotica; species Diabrotica balteata. The sequence goes on along the minus strand of OU898280.1, from coordinate 13,227,707 downwards.
GAGAAAAGATAAAGCAAGCGATAAAATGTAAAATCGGGGAGGATCAGGCAGTCTTCACGACAGGAAGATTATGCATAGACCAATTAGACACACCGGAACAACTGTTGAAAAAGAAAAAAGCAAAAAATAGAGATATACATTTGACATTTGTGGACCTGAGAAAGGTGTATGACTATGTACCAAGGTCAAAACTATGGGAAGCAATGTACAAATTAGAAATACATACGGAACTCATAGAAGCTACAAAAGTTCTGTATAAAGAAAATAAAGTGTCCATTAAAATGAGAAGAATCATAGGAGACTTTAGCACAACAAAAGAAAATGCGAAGGCATGGGAGTACCCGTACGAAACGAATACCTATATACGTTAAGCTTTGCAGATGATCAAGTAGTAGTGCAAGAAATATTCGTACCTTAAATGTTATACGTTCAACATCATCAACAAAACCAAAGAAATGCGATTTGGTACCAGAAACAACCAACCAATTATGATCAACGACCAGAAAATTGAGAGAGTAGCGGAATTTGTATATCTGGGCAGCATAATTGACTGTAATGGGGGTACAGAGCGTGATGTACATGAAAGAATAAATAAGTCTCGCAACGCCTACAACATGCTTAACAACATATGGAAATCCAGGATTTACCCAACTAAAACGAAATTAAAAATCTTCAACACAAATGTAAAAGCTGTATTACTGTATGGCTGCGAAACGTGGAAGATATCAGCACCCATAGTACACCAATTACAAGTTTTCATCAATAGAGTGTTACGAAAAATCCTTCGTATATTTTGGCCTAACCGAATCTCCAATGAAAATTTATGGAACCAAAGCAACCAAGAAAATGTCATAAAGCAAATAAGGCGAAGAAAATGGAGATGGCTGGGCCACACACTCTGTAGACCGCCAAATGACATTGCCAGGACAGCGCTGGATTGGAATCCCCAAGGCCGACGGAAAGTAGGCAGACCTAAGGGAACTTGGAGAAGGACAGTACTGGACGAAGGGAGAAAAATGGGAAAATCCTGGCTTGAAATCAAAGCACTAGCCAGAAATAGAGTTCGCTGGAGACACTTTGTGGAAGCCCTATGTTCCTCTTAGGAATTTTGGGACTATATATATATATATATATATATATATATATATATATATATATATATATATATATGTTATACGTTAAAAAGAAATAATATAATAATTCCATGCAACTGTTTCTATACCAACTAAATTTAATAAAGTTCTAATTCAAAAATGTGTATTAACAAATTATATTTAATATCTAAATATATTACCTTAATCATGATTGAAATTCTTGTTAAGCTGATCTTCTAAACCAAACTGATGCATTTGTAGCTTCGAATTTTGAGTTTTATACCAAAATTTTGAATTAAAAAATCCATAACAATGTATTTTCGTTATGAGATGCAGACTATTTTTACGACTATCCAAATTACAGTTTTACATTTAAAAACTATCATTATATCTATTATTTCTTATTTATACAAATTCTGTATCGATTTGCAACTTTTTGTGGTGAATTATCTCCTATTTATTTTAATTAAAATAAAAAAACAATAAAAATTTCGAAATATAGCATTTAGGAAAAATTTGGGATGCATTTGATACTTACGTATTAGGGCAGAAAATGAACAGAAATATTTATCATTGAACATATTTTTCTTACCATTTTTTATGTTGATCAAAAGTAATTATATTATAATAGTATTGTTTACTTACTTCTCAATATACAATACAACATACTGTTAAAACATTGTTTTGCAGCTATTTTCTAGTGACTTTTTCTTCTTCTTGTTCTTTTTAATTTATGTAAGCTATTTTGCATGTTCATTACAGGTTGATGCCTATACAGAAAATAATTACCTCATCTCTTGCGCGATCGGCAAAATCGTGCAAAAAAAGATGCCATTTATTGGTAAGGGTATAGTGTCAAAGTGTACATAGTGAAAAAGAAAAAGCCAGTTTAAGAGACCTCACCAAAGAAATAAAACGAAGATGCAGGGCTTGTAAACAACAATACTATCACAATATATGCAAATAAATTGAAAGTCACATTCAAAAAAATGAGCAAAGAGATCTTCTTCTTCTTCCTACTTTATAAATAGGCGTAATTCCTGTTTTACTTCGGTTTTTAGCCTGAATTGACGTTGTCTGACCATCTTTTTCTCGGTCGTCCCAATGATCTTCTTCCATTTGTCGATTTGTGTCTTGCTATTCGTACTATTCTATTTTATGTCATTCTTTCGATGTGTTGATTCCATTCCACTTTTCTTCTTTTGGTCCACGCGTTTATTTCCTCTATACCACATCTCGCTCGTATTTCCTCACTTAGTCTCTGTCTCTTAGAGTTTGGTTTGTTATTTTTCGTAAGACTTTCATTTCTGTTGTTTCCAGCAGTATTTGTGTTTTCGTCGTATCTGCTCTTGTTTCCGCTGTGTACGTCGTTATCGGTCTTATTGTTGATTTATATATCCTGGTTTTCGTAAATAATCAAACTCTCGATTTTACACAATATGGATATTATATGTCTGATAGAGGGTTATTACCAAGATTCATAACTCAAAACCCATTACCAGAAACACTGGTGAAACCGTGCAAATGCAAAAAGACTTGCAAAACTAATGCTTGCAACTGCAAGAAAAATCATGTCAACTGTGTACCATTATGTGGATGTGATTTAGATTTTTGTGAAAACAAAGATACTTTTACTGAGTGATATTAGTATGTTATTTAACAATATTTTGTACAATTATTTTATGTAACTATTATTAGACTTTAAATAAAATGTAGTTTATATTTTACGAAATTTATATTATAACTCAATCGATATAAATAAATATATACTCAATAAATAATAATTATTTGTAAGTATGTGTAAGTATAAGTAAACTATGCATAAGACGATAGAGGCGCACAATAGCGCTCCGCGCCGCGGCGCCGGCGCGGCGGCTGAAAAATCGAGTGTACGCGCATACTTTACAATTAAAAAACAACGGACTAAATTAAAATAAGCCCCGATTACTCTTCACAATCTTGAAGTTGAATGTTTAAACTTCAATTTAGACACTTGGTAACCTCAAAAATAATATCTTACATATGTGTTTTCAAGTTTCAAAAATGCGTATTTTCGCTTTTTTCAGACTTTAAATCGCTTATAACTCGAAAACTATCAATTTTATAAAAAAATGACAGGAGATCTTTTTTGTTTAAAATAACCCAAAAAATCTAAAAAACTGTTTTCCAGATTAAATAGAAATTATTTTTGGAATTTGTTTAAAAAAATTGTTTAAACAATTTCTGCCCAAAAATTTCGCCCGGCACCCTTCAGATTTGTTTAAAGGGGACATTTTTGAACCGAAATCCGCGAAGAAACCGAATCAGAAACATTTTCCCAACGGAGCGGCCTCACAGCCTGGACTAGGTATAGATATTAATTCTTCTTCACAAAAAACATCGCGATTGAAGGGAAAGATCCCTGTGATTCGAAAACCATTTACAGCTTTCTCAACAGACGTAGCCCTATTAAAGACATTTTTAACAAGTTCCTCAACGTCTGTTGTATCGATTTTCCCATATTTTTTTGTGTTATATACTTGTCACATTTTTGGTAGTAAGCTGTCTTGAATGGAGAAAAACATTTGTCACTTGTCACCGGTCTCTGTACACCTGGTAAACAATAAAACTTATTTCTTTTCTAATTAACTATAATAATAGTGTTAATATTAACAACCTGCTTAAACACGTTATGTGCCCAGCTGCGGAAATTAAAAAAAAAAGTGTTTTTAACAAAATAAAATTTGTGCTGCCAAAAGTGTTAGCGTCGGAAAAATTGTGTATAATTTTTGCACGTGTGTGCAAAGTATATTATTGTTCAGTTGGTTATGGATAAAGTTTTGGAATTAATTAAAACCCAAGAAACTTCGATGGGAATGATGCAAGCTCTTAAAGCTGTTTACGAAAAGACAGGACTTCAGTCTCAGGTACAAATCCAGAAAAAGTTGTGCAACTCAGAAGACGGTAACTTGGTGAGTTTTAAGTGGAGTTTGATAAAACGTTAAGAGAATTAAATGTTGCAGATGGTATAATATATTATAGTGAAAAGATCATCACACTTTTATCTGCAATGCCTGATAAATTTAGGTTCGTTGTAACATGCATTAATATTTTATTCTGTTCTCATCTATTAAAAGTAACTGTACAATTTGTGAAAAATAGTTTAATGGCTGGGACATGTCTGGAGAAGACAAGTAGATATAAAATCCACTAATAAAATATTACAACGAAAGTCGACAGAAACAAGAAAAAGGAAGACCCAGAACGAGATGATCGGATGACCTAGAAGACCACCTGAAAACTATGAATGTACCACAATGGAGAAGAAGGGCACAAAAGAGGTGTGAATGGAATGATATAGTCAGATAAGCAAAGAATCATCCAGAGTTATGATTATATCAGAAGAAGGAAAAGAACCTCCTAAAAAATGAAGACTTGCTCTAATTACCATTTTTTTGATGGCTTTATATAAACAAAACACTAGAAATATTAGGAGGAGAAAGATAAAGAGAAAAAAATTTAATTTAAATTTAATAATCTCTTGTCCTGGAATTTTTTTTTTTCAAAATTACTTAATACCAAGTTCCGAGGCCACAAGAGTTCATAATCTAAAATTCGAATTTAAATAATCTGATTTATATTAAATTCAACAATTAAACCAATAAAACAAAACGGTTATATAATAATTATTTTGTATTCTGCACGACCAAAGATATGCAAATTCCATTTTTTATGGTATTGCTATGTTAATAATTACTTGAAGATGATTTTAACTTTTAACCTTGACTTTGGGTCTAAAAGAAATAATTTTGGCAATGAACTTTAATATTTATATAAGACATATGGTAATATATGGTACGATTATCATGCGTGCGAGCTAATTTATTTATGACCGTGATGGAATTATTTTTGTAATTTAATGCAAAATTTAGTAAGCTGTGAAAACTATAAAAGCTGTGAAAGCTATCAATGGGGCCTTAAACCCATTGATTGAGCAAAATGGAAATATGAAAATACTCAGAAGAAAGCTTTGTGGTGGTAAAAAGGAAATTGTTAAACTAAAAGACAAGGAAGGTAATATAACAACAAATAGAGAGAGAATAGTAGAGATAGCAAAAAGCTTCTATGAAGAATTATACAAAAGCCAGTTACGAGAAGAAGACAAAACACAAATTAGAGAACGCAGAGTAATCAACCAAGGATCCGAACTTCTGCCTACCATAACGATAGAAGAAGGGAAACGAACTCTAAAGGAAATGAAAAACAACAAGGCTCCGGGAGATGACCAAATAGTAATAGAAGCTGTTAAAGTAGGAGGCAAGAAACTGCTGGAAGTAGTAACTGAACTATTCAACCTATGTCTAAACCAAGGTATTGTCCCTACAAAATGGAACAATGCAATTACTATCCTAATACGCAAAAAAGGAGATATATCAGACCTAGAGAATTATAGACCGATAAGTATGTTGTTACATCTCTACAAATGGTTTACCAAGATCATCACAAAACGTTTAGAACGAAAATTAGATTTCTATCAGTCTAAGGAGCAAGCTGGGTTTAGGAAAGGTTATGGAACAAATGACCACCTACAAGCACTTAAAATACTAATTAAAAAATGTGTTGAATATAATAAACCACTCACGTTGATTTTCATAGACTTCAAGAAAGCTTTTGATACCGTAGAATTACCGGCAGTATTAGGAGCATTAGAACAAAGCCGAGTAGACTGTAGATATACAAATATGATAAAACATATATACAACAACGCAACAGCATCTGTTAAACTCCATGACTTCACCGATAAATATAGAATTGAGCGAGGAATTAGATAGGGCGACACCATCTCCCCCCAACTATTCACTGCAGCTCTGGAATATGCCTTTAAAACCCTAGATTGGGCTAAAAAGGGAATAAATATTGATGGTGAATACTTAAGCCACTTGCGCTTCGCAGGTGATATTGTCATTATAGCCGAGAGTTTAAATGAAGCTCACAAAATGATGGAAGAACTAAAAGAGGCAATAGAACAAATAGGCGTGAACATAAACTTTGAAAAAACAAAATACATGACCAATTTAGTTCCAAGTGATGTTATGAGGGTAGACGGGAACGAAGTACATCAGGTCTTTAGCTATATCTATTTAGGGCATAAAATTAGAATAGGAAAAGACAATCAAACTTATTAGATCCAGCGTCGCATAGGCTTGGGATGGGCAGCATTTGGCAAGATGAGAGATATTCTAAAAGGAACGCTACCGATTTGCTTGAAGAAAAAGGTTTACAACCAATGCATACTGCCAGTAATAACATACGGTTCCGAAACAATAACTTTAACCAAACATATTTCAAATAAATTGAGAGTAAGCCAAAGAAAAATGGAAAGAGCAATGTTGGGAATAACTAGAAGAGATATGGTACAAAATAGGATAGTGAGAGAGAGGACTAAAGTGACAGATGTCATAGAAAAAATTGCACAAGCCAAATTGAGATGGGCTGGACATATAGCACGTTTAAATGATAATAGGTGGACCAAAAGACTCATAGAATGGAGACCTAAAGAAGACAAAAGTGGATGCAAGAGGTTGAGGAATGATGATGAGGGATGATTAGTAAAAATATATTATGGATAATTTTAAATATTTTTAATAAAAATTTATAAACAAGTGTCCCGAATATAAAATAAACATTTTTTCTTAGAATTATCGCAACAGCTCATAAGAAAATTAAAGAGAACTCCATAAGTCAAATAATGGTAACAAAAAGAAATAAAAAACTAATTTATTGCCCCTCAACTTTCAACAAAGTAGTCTTTAGGTTAAGTTAGTATAGTGTATGACCTACACGGTTGTTTATTACTGTCCTACATCTGTAAGGCCAACTCATGATCAAATAATCAATGTCTTGTTGCGGTATTCTTTCTATCTTTCACTCCATTGAAAGGCCCTCAAACAATTGCTGTCGTGTATTAAATGCAATATTTTGTTGTAAAATGAGTCTGCCTAATATGTTCCATACATTCTCAATTGGGTTTAAATCTGGCGATTGTGCAGGCCATGGTAAAACTTCGATTTAATTATCTTCAAGGAATGTTCGCACGAGCCTGGCACTATACAGACGCGCATTGTCGTGCATTAATTAAAATTGGGGATCAGCTTGTTGTACAAAGAATTAATACAAAAACTGCATCGGTTGTAACATAGTTTACTAACGGATTGCTTAAAGAAAACAACGTTTTTGTCGTTTAAAGTTTATTAAAAATAATGGAAATGATTTGAATAAACTCAAAATACAAACAGTAAATTTACTGTTTGTATTTTGAGAACGATTTCCGAAGTGGAAATTGAAACGTCAATAAACGTATTTTTATCTTTAATTGTGGCTTATTCTCAGTTAAATAGTAATTGATACTATTTTGATTCTCCTATTAGTAAACAGCGCATTTGATTTGCACCTCCTACAATTAGCATATCATGTTACATTTTTTATGAGTCACTTTTCCCAATTTCTTGTCAGAGTATAGTAGATTAATAACAACTTTATAGGTAATTTAAAGTTTCATCTGTCACATTACTTCTTCATACTCATGTAAAGGATAATCATTTGTTATAACTTGTTTTAAGTTTTTTACCATTGTACCATATAAGTTGTTTCTGACGAAAAAATTAATTACCCTTACTCTTATTCTTTTTCTTCTTTTAGTCCCTTAGTGTATATTCGTCTGTTTTAAGTTTTCTAAAGTCAATTGGAATATACAACAAAATTTAACATCAGTGCCTGTACAAATAAATGTGTAATCTTCTATTAACCAATGTACTTCAACTCAGATTTATGTATGTAAAACTCTATCTATGTTATGTCTATGTCTATATGTAATCTATGTCTAAAAAAATGTAAAACAAAATTGTAATACCAAGCGGCGCTAATAACCACTTAGGTTGATGCGCCTTAATTGTAAATAAAAAAAATAAAACAAAAATAGTAATAGTGAAAGTACACAGCCCTGTCTCACTCCTCGACTTATCTGTTGCGCATCCGTGCTATTTCCATTTTTTGTTACCACACACAGCCTGTTGGTTCCAGTAGAGATTTCTCACAATGTGAATGTCATTTTTGTCGAGTTCTATTCTCTTTAGACATTCCATAATATTTTTATGTATAACTTTGTCGAAAACTTTCTCATAGTCTATAAACGCAACCAAAAGATATTTTTGATGATCTCGACATTTTTAGGCAAGAGTTGTGAAACTATATAGAGCTTCCACTGTTCCCAAGCCGTTACGAAAGCCAAACTGTCTATTACTCACCTTTGTTCAGTTTTTTAAAAAGTTAAGTGTCACTCTCTGGTTTTAATAGATTACGACTATGCATAAACGATCTAAATAGCCTATTTATGATCTATGTAATGAATATTCTAGATATACCCATCTATTTATTTTCCTTGTCAATGATTTTAAATTTTCTCAATCAGTGCCGATTTTCTAACAATACCTTATATGATTGATTCTAAATAAATAAAATTTTGGTAGAAGTAAAATCTTATTTGGAAGGTATCGTTAACTAATAAAACAAACTTTACTTATTTGCTTCTATAAATGAATTCCTGTTAGTATCTTTCCGAATCTAATAAAAATAACGTTAACTTTGTCGTTATTGTCTTGTTATTTTGTGTTGTATTTTTACAGTGAAAAATTGTAATAATTTGTCTCTTTCCCAAAATGAGATGTCTCTATCTGGTAAGTTAAAAATATATATCAAATAGTAGATGATATTTTCTCGTAGCATATTAACCTCCTGAGACCCAGAGTATTTTTTTAAATATTTAAACTATTTTGGATTTTTCTCTTTTTTTTTTATTGCTATCTACGTAGAGCAAAACATGACAAAAAAATATCCAATGGAAAATCCGGCTTTTCTCAATGACCTTTCTGCATCTATTTTGTTTATCAGCATAGTCCACTAAATGTTTAGCCTTATGAAAAAGTTTAACTTCGGCAGCTATGAGTAGAATTTCGACTCTTCGTTTTTTATGTTTTGACTCCAGGTCGCCATAGGTCTTAGAATCAGAAGACTGAGTATTGTCCAAAATCATTTATTTTCAATTTCTAATTTGAATAATCTCAGTTGAGGAATGTTTTTGGCTGGTACATGTTTTTCCTTTTATACTGCTCTGAATTGACATCAAGAGTTACAAGCTGCTAAATCTAGCATATCTAGCATAGCCAGACTGCCAACATTCTGTCAACAAGGTCAACTCCACCCATGAACTGATTGTAGTTCTTGAGCACCTCAGGCCTATTAACCATTTCGTATTCCTTTTTACGTTTTGACGTGTTTGACGTGTTTACGTTTACGTGTTGACAGAATCGTAACAGGTTTATTGTCTAACCAGCAAGTTATGGCAATGCTTCCATTACCTCGAACCTTCGTTTCTGATGTACCTCTTGGATTTTTCATGAACTACTTTTCTGGAGAAACGATACAAATCCGAGGGACTCTTTTGTTTACAATCGTGTCTGTTTCGTGGAAACGTCTTTCTAGTAATACATCTTCTTCTTGTTAACGTGTCCCATCCCTAAGGATATTGACGATCATCATGGCACATTTGACTCTATCTGCAGCCGTTCTGAAAAGTTTTCTTGACGTTTTTCCACTCCATTGTATCAGATTCTTCAACCAGGACGTGCGTCTTCTCCCCAGTCCTCTTTTACCTTCCACCTTTCCTTGTATGACCAGCCCCATCAATTCGTATTTCTCGTTTTTTAGTATGTGGCCAAAGTAGCTCATATCACCAAGTAGATCTTTGTTCATTCTTTGTAGCGTTTCCACATTTGTTATGTGTGGGTGTTGTGCAAGATATTTTCCACATTCTTCGATAACACCACATTTCAAAGTTAATGAGTCTTTTCTATGTCGCCTCTGTAATTATCTAGGCCTCAACCCCAACAACAGGACAGAGAACACGTAGCATCTGAATACTATAGTTCAAATTTTAATGTTTAGTTTTCCATTGCATAATATTGCTTTCATCTTATTAAAAGCCCTTCTACCTATCTCAATACCTCGTTTTATTTCCGTACTTTTATTACATTTTTCATTTAGTTTGCAACCTAAGTACTGATATGTCATCAAGATAAAAGTTTTCCTTTAGCATAAACACTGTCTTCCTCAATCTTGTTCGTGCTTACCACAATGATTTTTGTTTTATTTGTATTCAGTGCCATTTCATAACTTTCGCAGTATTGGGTAATGCGATCAACCAAGATATGTAGTCCTTCTCTGCTGCCCATAAGCAGTATTATGTCATCTGCGTATCTAAAATTATGCAGAAGTGCTTCGTCAGTAAATATGCCTTCATTTACGTCTTCTAATGCCTCTTTAAACAAGTCTTCTGAATACATATTAAAAAGTAAGGAGGAAAGCACACATCCTTGTCTTGCTCCACCATTTTTAGATATTTCCTTCGATTATTGTTGGTCTATTCGTATTATGGCTTTCTGATATCAGTATAGATTGGCAATGATTCTCACGTCTTCGTCATCTAATCTTCGGTGTTGTACTTTGTCGAAAGTTTTTTCGAAGTCGACTATAAAAAATGTCACACCGAGAGTGCAGTACGGCTAATATAGGAATGCACAATTGCCGGATTTCACGCCTTGTGCTTGGCGATACAAACAGGTCCAAGTGGTAGTCACAGAACCGTACCCAGATCTCTACGCCGGGCTCTGTTATTTATTATAAAATAATATATTGATAAAATAATTGCCTTCAAGTAGCCAAATTAGAGGCATGAATTTAAATAAAAAGACCTTAAGTTTTTAGCGAGAATTTTATTATAAAACTGTATACTTTATTAAACTAACAAATGTATTTTAAATTACATTTCTTGATAGCTATAAATATACCGGGTGGAACCTCCGTTAACTCGATTTCCGTGCACCCAGCCCAATATCCAAGAAAAACTTTTTTTTTTGTAAATATGTGAAAAATTATCAGGAATGGGAATATCGAAAAAACTTTGCACATTTTTTAATCCCGGCGATGTTATTAAAAAACAAGTTGCGCACTTGAATCATTGCGAAATTTTAACACCTACTATGAAATTTTTTTTGTGGAAATCTGACTACTATTAGGCTATTATTGGTACCTACATATCGCTTAACTTAGTTCCACACCATTTCTATAGGATTCAATTCGCAGTGATATGGAGGAAGCCTTAAAATATAAACATTATGTTGTGAAGCATACTCATCAAGATGATACTTATCGTATTGATCTTTAAAAGCACGCGCTGCTTCTAATAGCTCGGATTTCAAATAACACTCCTCGAAAAAAATGTCTTTTTCCACTAGCCATTCCTTGATTGCAGCTTTATTCCAGGAATTGTTAGGGAATCTCTCTTTACGGGAGTGGTACGATGCATTGTCCATTACAATGACATTCCTGCGACCATTATTTGGTAAATTTGATATTAATGTCTCCTTAAACCACGACTCAAAATATGCGGCATCCATTTCATCGTGATAGTCGCCATCATTTTTCTTTGCCAAAAAACACGCTGTGTGCCAAGAAGGAAAACTCCTGAAAAACCTGCATGCAATAAAACATATCGTGGACCTCGTTTAGAAGGTGCTTTTAAGCCAGTACTTAAACCTTTGAGAAAAGCATCACGGCTGTTTTGTATCGTAGTATCGCACCATTCGTAATTTATAGATTGGCCAACATTAACCCACGATTCGTCCAAATATATGATATTGCAATGGTCTTTTCGCAAACGTCGTATAGTTCTCAAATAATTATGGCGCCAATGAATAATATCCTCTCGCTCCACCATGATGCTTCTTCGGCCACGTTTCTTATAAACAAATCCAATATCTTTCAGAAGTCTGTATAAAGTAGAAAGAGACAATGGCTGTATATTCTCATTACCTTGTATGAAGTTATGTATATGCTTTAAGAATGGCGGCAAATTTTTCATGAAAAATTCACAATGAACAATTCTCCGTAGAATACTTCTTACACCCTCGTCATATGTGAAAATTCTAGAATTTGATTGACACACTCGTTTTTTACGTTTTTTTTGGCGATTTCAACGTTCCACTCTGTTCTTTTTCTTTTTTGAAATTGTAAATGCTTTTTTCCCTAACACCAGTCATCAACGAAGTACGTCTTACAGCAGCACTTACATTAAGTTGTTCCGTATTTTGTAAAAAACACAACACATTTAACACTACGAGTTTAGCGCAACCGTTAAATAATTCACCGGATTTAAACTTATGGGACTCTTTGCTCTCTGTTGAAACTCGGACTAAATATTGAAGTGTAGTTTCGTTTTTAAAAAACACTTTCACCCCGTACCCATCCTTAGGATGGGTAGGGGGTGAAATAGGGAAATCTTGGAGTTTATCAAATACTAATTATGACAAACAAGTTTATGGCCATATTTAGGTGATTATGTTAATGATGGTAATTTGTAGCAGAAGTTTTACAAAAGAAATGAAGACCTATTTATAGAAACAACACAACTGTATTTTTAATATTTTACATACAATAGAAAAAATCTAATTTCTATGAAAGAATTGGAAATTTGAATATTATATATAATATCTATAAATAATATCATTTCCAAGTTTCCAAATTCTTTCCTACAAATTATGTAGGTTTTTTCTATTTTATGTAAAACATTAAAACTACAGTTATTGTGTTGTTCTTGTAAAGAGGTGTTCAAATGTTACTCTTATGAATATGATTCAATTGTATATCTCATGTTGACGTTTTATATGCAAAATTCATAGTTTTCGTTGTCAATAACTCATCAATGCCTTTTTATTCTACTGTATACGTATACATGATATAAAATATTTTACTCGTACTGCCGGCAGATGCATTTTATCCAAGCCGGTCCTGTGAGACAATAAGCAATCAACAGCTGGAGAAAACCGACAACCCTGTGCGTTTATTCTCCATAAGAAAAGCATTGCCATATCTTACCCGTACTGCACTCTCAGTGTGACATTTTCTATAGACATATGAATACGTTGCAATTGACATCTCGACATTGTTCGATTAGTATTTGTACAGTAAATAATGCTTCTGTGGTACCAAAGCCTTAACTGAGTCCCAATTGGTTTTCAGCTATTCTGTCATCTAGCTTTTTATAGATACGTTCGTGTATCACGCGTAAGAAGACTTTTAGAATATGGTTCAACAAGCTAATTGTCCTGTGTTCTTCACACTTCATTGTGTTTGATTTTTCGGGTATTGGAATGAATATTGATATTAACCATTCTTTCGGAATTTCTCATGTATAATACATGTCAATACATATTTCTATTTTTTTTTTGTTAATATATTTAAGATTTCTGTAGGTATTTTATCTGAACCCATGACCTTTTCATTTTTTATACGTTTTAGCACTTTCTCAATTTCGTCTTTGGTGATCGGTGGCCCATTTCTTCCTCTTGGTTCAATGACCTCATTTTTCTCGTCGTTTTCGAATAGCTCTTTTATGTATTCTTCCCATCTGTTTATTTTATCTGTACATTCCGTTATTATTTTGTTATTTTTATCCATGATATTTCCGATACCCTTTTTCTTGTATATGCCAGCTGCCTCTTTGATTTTCCGGTGTATGTTAAAACTGTCATATTGTTTATCTAACCTTTCTATTTCTTCATACTTTTCTGATAGCCACAGTTCCTTAGCTTCTTTAATTTTCCAATTATTTTATTAATTTTTTTGTACTGTTGTTCGTTTTTATTCTTGTATGCCCTTCTTTCCGTGATCAGTTCTTTTATCTCTTATGGGATCCTTTGTTTATTTTGAGATGATGTGTCTTTTTGAAGTTTTTGTTTTGTGATATTTCTCAAGATCTCCTCTACTTTCCTCCATTTATCTGCTGCTGTCAATTGCTTTTGCCTTTCTACTTCCTGAACTTCTACTTCTACACTTGTTCTTTGATTTGTTGGTATATATTAGTTTAATTTAGTTTTATCAGATTGATTCTCTGTGTTTTTTGACAGTTGTTTCTAACTTTCAAGTGTAAAATTTGAAGTAATAACTTTCTAAATTACTTGAAGTAATAAGTAACTTTCAGTGATACATCAGCAAGTTTTATTGTCGTAAAATAGTGATCGAAGTAAATGTGATGACCAGAAATAAGACTTTCACACAAACTAAGAATTGCTGATTCACTCAAGCCATATTTCTGTGCTGTAAGCTCTGAGAATGTTAAATCTACCTTTTATACTATAATATCGCATACTAACCCATTCATATTGTCGAGTACAAAAATCTTAATACCAGCAGGATTTGGTTTTCCTAGGCAGTAGTGACGAATTCCGCAATGGCCGGTGAAAGATATTATTATTTCATCTATACTTATATCATTAGATCTTAGTTGAGCATGACAACCATTTAGTATACTGTACAGAGTCCAAATTTTGATTTACTCCTTGTTGATCATCAATTTCATCATTAAAAACAATCTTTAGAGATGTTCTGATCATAAAAAATTGGATTCACGTCAAAGCATTTTTGACGATTGGGACACCATACTTTCTCGACCAATACATTCTAATTTTCGGGAGCTCTATAGCACTCATAACGAATAGGACACCAATAAATGTTTTTAACTATTTACTTGTCAATTTTAGCTCTGTTTCTTTTCTTTTAAGGTATGTTCTATTTGTTGCAGCCATGGTTTTCAATATGCGGTCATCAATATATTGCTTAAAAAAATTTCAGGAGTCCATAACTGATAATCTACATATTTATACCTTGGCTGGTAAAGGGGTATTTCTAGGGGAGAGAAATTACCGGTCCATGCATCAGTTAAAACTGATAGTGGTACTGGAGTACCATTACGGCGACTTCCACTAAGACTTACCACGTAGTTACAAGTTAGCTTGTTCTGGTACCACGACTACAACCTACTCTGATAGATCTACGACACGTACATGTTTCTTATGTTAGTGACGATGAGAGTGATAATACTGACTCCAAGAAAATCTCTGAGGTTTCTTCTGAGGTATCCGAGTTATCTGAAGGATTTATGTAGTCAGAATTGTGGTTATCTGATTTTGGTGGTACAAATAAGGGGCCTTCTTCATCGGAAAGGTTTGGATCCGATTCGTAAAGAAGCTCTTTGAGTTCTTATTGAGTTAGTGCTGTAATAAATGAAACATTTGTTACGTTGTTAAAAATCGTACAAAATTGTTAGTATACACCAAGACCCTATGTAATACCTATGTAACATAAAATAAAATTAACAATAAAGGTTACCGTAATACCTATACCTGTCACATTTAAAATATGTCCTCATAAATTCACGAAATAAAGATCGGGTAGCAAAACTGATCATCTAGGTACACAATACATATAAAAATATGTATAAAATGTATATTGTCGTCTCGGGGTGATAAATAATGGTCTTAAACCCTTAAAAATACGCCGGACGCTCTGTAGATTGTTGTCTTGTCTTGAGAAGGGCA
Organism: Diabrotica balteata; assembly: GCA_918026665.1. Lineage (NCBI taxonomy): Eukaryota > Metazoa > Arthropoda > Insecta > Coleoptera > Chrysomelidae > Diabrotica > Diabrotica balteata. Next base: position 13,212,145 of record OU898280.1, on the reverse strand, counting down.
AGATATTTCTTACAAAAACAACAAAGGTCGAAATAAAACTTCAGGTTGTAGTCGAATGAAAGCTCAGCTACAGAGTCTAAAGCAGGACGCAAAGCCCCTAGAGCACTATGCTCTAGGATAGTCTGTGTACGACTGGCCTGGCTGACCTGTAAATCACTTCTATTTATATGTGTTGTTCGAGGGATGAATAGGGATTTCCAGGTTAATTGCCAAGTGGAAAATTCATTCGAGGCGGGGCGATACGCATCGGAGTGCGTACTATTCCCCAGACTATCGCTGTCGATGACGATATGATGACATTAATAAGTTATGAATATTTACGTCGTGAACAAGAACGGAAGGCCATCTGTCATACCTTATTTGTTATACACTCTTTCAACCTAACATATTTCACTTTCAAATGAGTGATGTGTCCATTTACTAATAGTGGTATTTTGTTTTTATTGACTTCCTCTTTTAATATGGGTAACCAGATCCTAGTGCATTCTGCCGAGGAGTTTGCAACGTAATTGGTCTCATTTAGCATAAAAAGAACCGCTTCCTTGATTTTTCTCTTTTTACCATCTGTTTCTTTTAATACTACACTTAAATCGTTCAATTGATGCCTATATTCATTTTCCCATCCGTGTTAACATATTAGCTTATATTCTCTATTTTTAATATAAGATTGATGTTCACTAATTCTAAGATTTAATGGTCTTAATGTTTCACCTAAATAAAATTATTTGCTTTCACAAGGTATTTTATAAATACAATTCTTTGTTCATTCTTCATCATTGTTAATGATCTCTATGTGTTTGTTGTTTGGAATGTTGTTGAAATGTTGAATTTATTTCCTATCAAGAAGTTCCTATCATTTAGCTTTGAATACAATTAATTTTGAAGCATAAGCTTTTATATAATTATTTATTTAAAACAAACATTTATAAATATCAAAATATAACTAGGGGTGTCTGATTTTTAAATTATATTGATAGTATGGTACATTTTTTAATAAATTTTCGTGTTTTTCTTTTTTTAAGTTCTTATATTTCTGTGTTGTACTATTTTTTATTAAATGCACAATAATACATTTTATTTTCCAGGTTTTGATCTTCTTCGGGATCGTATATATTGCAAGTTGTATACCTTTTAACGATATCTTAAAGTCTTCTCCAAACTTGGCCGGAAGAAAATCTTGTTATCCTAAGTGCAAAAGACGTTATGGTGCTTTTCCAAATGAAGATTTTGGATCGAACTATAGGAATTATTATCAAAAGATGCCTAAAATGTTTTAATACGATATTTTAATATACTTATGATAAATAGCGTATTATTTATATATGTATAATTTTAAACGTAGAATATTTATTATTTGTTCCCTTTAACATGTATACGATAAAAATTATGCAATAAACATTTTCTACTTATTAGGATAATAAAATTAGGTCGAAATGTTGTTACAGTCATTGCAAATTGGATTTATATGTTCCAATAAAGATACTTTTTACAAATGTAACAAACATATTTCGATTCTTCTTCCATCCACAGTTACCACACCTCCCAATTGCTCCCGGAGTTCTTTGCTTTGAACTGGCATGATGTCCTCATCCAAATGGCAGATCTTTAGTCGAATCCTAATTGTCTTGGGTATATAGACATTTTGACTTCGATTCTTCTGATGGTTGTATATACGGCTAAATGCTAAATTTGTCAAAACTTCTCGCCGAATATTTGTGATATTTGGAAAGTTACAATTGTAAATAACAAAGGAATTTATTGCTGTATGATGTAAGCTTTATTGCTTTCTGTGCTGTTATATGTTAATATGATTTCTGGTTCTCCAGTTACAGGATCAACGTCGTCCTTATGGTGCATAGTACCCAAATGTACTAAAGCCAATAGGTCGTCCTTGATTGTTAGAGAAATTTGCAGGAATTTCTCTTCTATTTACTTTTATTTTTTCCAAAAGAGTTACACCATTTTCTTTCAAGATTACACCAATATCAACGCTGGTGTGCCAATTGTCGGTGGTAACATTAATCTTGGATCCTTAGAGATGTACACATCCCAAACACAATTGAAAACTTGAGTATAAAGAATAGTTATCTAATAGACCCTTTTTATTGACTCCATGCCATCTAAACATATTTATATATTTTTCCAAACGAGTCACAAGTACTTCTTTTTTATTGCTCATATATATATATATATATATATATATATATATATATATATATATATATATATAGAGAGAGAGAGAGAGAGAGAGAGAGAGAGAGAGAGAGAGTTTGTATAACGACGCTAAAAATACAATTCTTTGGAGGGTAACTTTCGGGAAAGCGTCAAAACATGGATCAGCTAGAGATGGTATAAGCCAGTTTGGTGTAGAACTTTATTCTAAATGTGAAATTTTCGGTGATATGTTGTCACCTTCATCAGCACCTAAATGGAAAACCTATTTTAGTACAAGTGGTGGAAATTAACATTTAAAACCTACATTGAAAATGTTCAGTTGGTCCTACAGGTGAAGAACACGGTCACAAACATGTTAAAAATATTAAAAAATACATTTAAAATTTTGAATAAAAACATTACAATACAACAGGGTATTATTTAAAATACAAACACAACAAAAATCTAAAAATTACAACCTACAAAAACTGCAACTTCATGTTAAAGGTCGAAAAGAAGAATTATTCTTCTTTTTTGATGACATATTTCTGACTTCTGTCAATATCCGGGTGTCATATGCAACGAGGTTATAATTTTCACGTTAGAACCTCATGGATATGGAAAGAAAGAACCCCAGGAAACACAATCAGCAGGGAAATGAAGTCTTTTCTCAAGTACAGATAGGCAAACTATGCATGCTATGATAAGTTTCCTACATTCTCCAGTTTGTTACATCTTGTCAAGTCCTGTTGAAGTAGAAAGGAATAAATACACTTAAGTTTTCAACATCGTTCTTACAGTTCATAGAAGAACTGCAGTTATGGATGTAGCACATTTCTATGAAGTTTCTCTTAAATTGGTTGTCAACCCTCTTTAGTACTTGCACATTTTCATAGTTAGCAATGTGTCCAGTATTATTAATATGTTGGCTAAAGGCTGTGCAGGTGGGCTTCCTCATTACATCACTCTTGTGCAAAGCTAGTCTTTTTGAGAGTTTCTGGCTGGTTTGACCGACATACACTTCTGAACAGGAACCACATGGAATAGAATACACTACATTGAAGTTATCCAGTTTTTTAACTCTTTCTGTCAGGTGAGTAAAGTATGTCCCTAATCTTTTGTACACTGAATTTGCTATCACTATGTTGAACTGTCTGAAAAGGTTTGTGATCTGTGGTGATAAACCTCTGATGTAAGGTAATCTCCCATAGAAAACTTCTACTGTTTCTCCTTCTAATGTTTGTCTTTGGTGTGTTCTAACTGTTGGCATATCTTGGAATAGCAATTTATTAAGAAGCATCTTAGGGTAGTGATTTTTTCTAAGAATCTCATACAATAATTTTATGTTCTTATTGTAGTTAGAAGGGTGACAAATTCTTTTTATTCTGTTTTTCAGACCTTTGATGATGTTAATCTTCTGTTCGTCTGGATGATAGGTGACAACATATCACCGAAAATTTCACATTTAGAATAAAGTTCTACACCAAACTGGCTTATACCATCTCTAGCTGATCCTTGTTTTGACGCTTTCCCGAAAGTTACCCTCCAAAGTATATATATATATATATATATATATATATATATATATATATATATATATATATATATATTATCAATATATTCAATATATTCAAAATCTTCATAATTGCTGCTTAAAAAAATTTAAATACAAGATTTTTACCGAAATGTTCCTAAAAACCATTTTGATTAACATTTTTTACCATTTTAACATTATATCTTGCAAATCTGAACTGAAAAAGAATAAAACGAGTTTGTTGATGTCTATCGCTCACATAAACCGTCAAGGTGATTATTTTTTAGTATAAATTATTATATTTAGCTTATTTCATTATAAATAATACTGTTTAGTAGTAATCAATTTGAATATTATCTAAAAACAGCTGTTAATAACCCTCTAGGTATTTCTATAATTATATGATGGTCGCTTTACACAATTGTGTGATTCATTGCGGCTAGACGATGATTTAAACACCGAAAAACAAAAAAAAACCTTTTCTGTATCTTAGGAAATACACGTAGGTAACTAAGAAATAATAAAGAAAATTTATAGATCGTAAAAAATTTATTGATAGTCTGTTATTACCTCGGAATTGATTTATTAAAATAATAACTTCTTGTTTATGATATGAATCTATCGATTCTTAATTTTGGCGATTATATTATGGTGGACTTTTGTTTGAAAAAGCAATATCAATACAACACTTTGAGCACTGAATCCATTGTTCGTCCGAGGTATCTTCAGAGAAGAGTCCAGTACAAAACATACATTCTGCTTTCTCTTCCCCAATGTCACACTCCATGTCAGAGTCATCTTCTAAAATGAATTCATCTTCTTCAGATGAACTAAAAGCTACCTTCTTAGGACTTTTCTTTTTAACCTTGGTTGTCATTGTCATCTTAGCAATAGTTTTTATTTATTTTTAAAATTTCTTAAAATGATTTTTTAAAATGCTCACATTTGTCTATTTTAATTTCGGAATTCCCTTCGAAATACTTTTATTTCTCTTCTGTTTTGACAAACTACCTTCTAAGGCATCTTTGTATGGTGTACCCGTAATCAAGGCAGCAAATATTAAAGTCTTTTTCTGGACTTTCTTTTTTTAATACTAGACTTGTAAAACGAAGTGGTGGGTAAAGGGCTAATATCTTGTGGCCGCACTGTTGAATCTCTATTAGTAGAAATGTTCTTACATGATAAATCTTCCACACATTTGGTCGCATCAATACTTCTTGGAGGAGTTACATGCTTCGGAGGAGTTACTTGGTTTTCTTGTTTAGCCTCTGGTAGATTTGGAACTGGAACTCGGTCACCTTTCGGTTGATGGTGAATGGCAAAGTTGTGTTCTCGAAAAATGTGTTTATTAAATGGGCAGCTGTAGCACATCTTACATAAGCTCTTCCAAGCAATTCGCAAACTTGATAGCAGGTGACTACTCTTCCAGGGTTGTTCCTTAGCCAATTTTCAATTTCCTGTGAGTAGTAGGTTTTAAGAGGCCCCTGAAAGTAAGGTCCAGCGGCTACATTTTGTGAGAAGAATACATGGTTTTGGCGCGCCAAATTTATCAAGTCATTGTTCCGCGTGTGGGAGAAGTGACCATCCAATATTAATACAACTGGATCAGCTTCACTTGGTTTAACGTGGCTAATAAAATGTTGTAACCAATTGGTGAAAATGTGACTCTGAATCCAGCCAGACACATGGCAGGCAGCTATTGTCCCTGGTGAAGCGCCGTTGAGCAATTCTGCCTTCATATTTTTTCGGGGATATATGACCATAGGGGGCACAAAACCACCAGCCACATTCATACAGGTAACCACAGTCACTAATCTTTCTGCAGAAGTAACGGTCCCTACCTGCTTTTTACCTTTTCAGATGATTATTTTGGTATGCTTTGATTATACAGACGTTATACTTGTCTCATCTACATTATAGATTCGACAGGGATTAAATTCCACCTTCTCCATCGCAGGTTCCAAAATTTAAAAAAAAAATGATTTGCGTTTTCTTCTGTGGATCCTTTAATTCTGGCAGTTGATAAACCCTGTAGTCTCCTAAACGTTAGTTTAGGTTGCCTCTTTAAAAATGAACACAACCATTTGTAATCTCCTTTTTTCTGATTAGTTGAAAACGTTTTAAACTATTCCGAATAGCTAGTTGAAAGGCTAATCTTCGAATATCAGAAGATCGCAGTCCGTAAAATCTTCTATCTATTTTCAGGCAATAATCAACCAAATCCACTTCAATTTCTTTGGAAAACACTGGTGAAAAATATTGGAAAATATTGGATTGAATAAGTTCTTCAGGTAACTTTATTTTATTTTTTACTCAATCTTCCAACGTGCTCTTGGGTACTTTAAAAGTTTTTGAAGCTCGCAAGTACCCTATTTCTTTGTTTTTAACTGCAGTAAAAGCTGCATGCATGGATTTACTATCCCATTTCTTTCGTTTTTGTTTGGATTTCGATGAAATTTTATTTCTGAAATTAAAAAAAAAGCTTAAGAAATGAGATAAAATAAGCAGACATAGTGCAAAAATTATAGCATACTTCTTTCTTTTTGTCGACGAAAACATTAAAATTGTAATGTAAACATAGCAAGAAAGTAAAGAATTAAAATAAAGGTTAGTAGCATATGGGAGATAATAATCATTTTAATGATTATTATATATTCCAAATCAAATAAGGGATAAGTAATACAGTAAAGTATACATTTTAAATTATACAAAGAAATTGGCCTAGTTAGTGCATTGTTTGATAATTGTTTAAACGTAGAAAAAGCACGTCAAACAGAAACTGTTGTTGTAAAAATAACACCGCTCGTGACCCAAATGAAGTATAGAATTACTAACTCAGCGAAAACGCAACCTTGGTACTACAACCGGTCAATGAGGACACGCGTTGATAAAAACCAAACTAAGGAGGCAAGCAGGGAGTAGTACGGCGGAAGCGATCAGTAATACCGGGGCACCGTGACTAGCCGCTCAGGCAGTACTGCCGGCTTCGGGTCGGACGCGATAGCGTCCCGTACGCGCAGCAGTCGGTGTCTTCGGGCAGGGTTGTTAATACGAGAGTCGGCACCAGGTGCGGATTACGCGCGATTGTTATATTTCGACGGGGTATAGTTCGACGGGGTATATTAGAAGACCATAGGATTATTAGCCTGATGAATCATATGTTGAAGCTTTTCCTACGAGTAATACACAATAGAGTATACCATAAACTAGACGAACACACTGGTCAAACTTAGTTTGGTTTTAAGAATGGGTTCGGAACAAGAGAAGCACTTTTTTCAATACGTGTGCTAGTTGAAAGATGTAGAGATGTCGATTCTGATGTATACTTGTGTTTTATAGACTTTCAGAAGGCGTTTGACCTGGTGAAACATGATAAACTAATAAATATTTTAAGGTAATGTAATATCGACGATAAAGACTTAAGAATCATTTCAAACCTTTACCAAGAACAAAAGGCTAAAATCAGAATAAAAAGCGAAACATCTGGAAAAATCAATATCGAGAAGGGAGTAAGACAGGGATGTGTCCTATCACCTTTGCTGTTCAATGTTTACTCTGAAAAGATATTTCAGAAAGCTTTGGAAGGCACCACGGATGGTATAATTATAAACGGGCAATGTATAAATAACCTGCGATATGCTGATGACACTGTCATACTGGCAGATAATGCTGAAGCCCTGCAACGCTTAATGGACCGAGTAACGACAGCCTGTAGAGAATTTGGAATGAAATTGACTACAAAGAAGACAAAAACGATGGTCATCAGCAAGCACCAAAACAGAAGGGTGAAGGTCAATGCCGACGGAACAGATCTGGAAAGAGTAACAAGAACAACGTACCTTGGAAGTAATCTTGATGAAACTTGGGACCACTCACTAGAGATAAGAATAGGCCTGGAAAAGGCACCTACAATGTTTTACAAAATGCAAAAAGTTCTATGCAACCGCCAGCTGGGCATCTCGTTGAAAACTAGAATACTTAAGTGCTATATTTTCTCCACCTTGCTCTGTGGTGTTGAAGCCTGGACAATGACAGAAGCAACACAAAAAAGAATCCAAGCATTTGCACTCTGGTGTTACCATAAAATGCTCAGAATATCCTACATGAGCCATACGACAAATGCGGAAGTCTTGCGGAGGATGAGTAAGGAAATAGAGCTTATGCTTATAATAAAAGAACGGAAAACACAATATTTTGGTCACATCATAAGAAATTAAAAGTATGAACTGCTCCAACTTATAATCGAAGGCAAAGTCAATAGCAAAAGAGGACCAGGAAGAAGACGCAACTCTTGGCTTAAAAACCTACGGCAATGGACGAACATGACCTCCATAGAACTATTCAGGGCTGCTACAAATAAGATTAAATGGGCAAATGTAATGGCCAACGTCCTTAAGGATAAGGCACCGTAAGATGAAGAAGATTTCAGAGGAAGATAAGGTTTTAAAGACATTTTGTTCTTGATATTATATTTGTTGTTTGTAGAGGGGATCGTTTTACCCCCAATATGCCCCAATATCCCGTTGCTTTTATTTATTTATGCATTTTTAAAAAGTAAATAAAGATTTTTTTTAAAAAAATTCGTGTTGTGTTAAGATAATTTACTCTTTTAGGGGTTTACTCTATTAAAATGCAATTTTAAAAATATTTTGCCATTTTTAAGAAGTTTTTTCTTAGGGGGATCATTTTAACCCCCTTTCCCCTACTAATGTTGCCTTTTTTCCTACATGCAACCAATCTTAGTTTTTGGTACAATTTATTTTATTATTTATGCAAATTTAGCATTTACAATACAATATTAAATGTTGCTTCCTTTTTATACTACATTTATTTGTTCAACATGCCGTATAGACTATAGACAAGGACACACTACTAAACACGAATTTTGATGTTGTTTTTTTTTACTTCCTAATTAATTGAGTTCAACATATTTTATGTCGAAGTAACGAGTATCTACCTATTAAAATGCAGCCACAAAATCTGCGTCAGTATATAGTTTTTTTAGATGGAATTAGACAAATTAGAATAGAAATAAACTAAAATAAGAGTATTTAACTAAAAAGAACTTTGAAATCAGTGGACTAGTCAAATCTTGTACAGGGCAAATTCTGAATCTCTGAGATTTTCAGCATACCATACTATAACCGACACAGAGAAAAAACAAAACAACGCCAACGCTAGACCAGGAAACACCAGAAATTACCACAAAATGAAGAACTTATACAAATATACAAGGAGTTTGTAAAATACTTGAAAAGCTGAAGAACTGAAAAGCAGCAGATAAAGACGGGATACAATACACATTAAATACCGGAAGAATGAATAACGAGTGAACTAATTATACTACCTATTCAAAAAAAAATAAAAAACAGTCAGAAAACTACAAAGGTATAAACGTATTAAATACTACAATAAAACTTCTAAATACAATTTTACAAGTGCTAATGAATCAAAGGATAAGTTTAGCAGATGCACAACAGGGTTTTTGTAGAGGAAGATCGTGTGCAGATGTAATATTCGTTATAAAGCAAATTACTGAGAAATCACTATAGTTTAATAAATCAGCATTTCTGTGTATGATTGACTTAAAGAAATTATTTTACAGGGTAAGACTTAAAGATGTAATTCATCTTCTGCATAATAGAAAAATTCGCCTAAATATTATAAAAAGTATCAAAAACATCTACTAAACCAACAAAATAGAAGTCAGAATAGATGGATCACTTGCAGAACCTATAGAAATAAGCAGCGAAATAAGACAGGGGGAATATCGGGCCCTATGCTCTTCACTTTAATTATGGATGAATTCATCAAAACTGTTAACAAAGGAAAAGGATACAGAATAGGCAACAAAGAAGTAAAAATACTCTGTTACGCAGACAACGCAGTATTGATAGCCCAAGATGAAGATAGTCTGCAAAGACTGGTCCACAGATTTAACATTTCATTTTTTATTTCATTTATGTACAAGTTTTGGTATACATTGATCTTTATAAACTACTGTTTCATATTCTTATTTTTAATCTGCTTATGTATTGATATAGCAACTTATAAACTTCTAAATTATTAGAAACTATTAACCTATAAAGATTGATGGGTTTTACTAAAATTTTTATTTTCATAATGGTTTCCATAAAAATGTTGGTATTTGTTCTATTTTTACTACAATTTAATATCATAGTATTCTAGTGTGCCATATTCTCCACACTCGCAGTTTGAGGAATTTACAATTTTTAATTTAAATCAGTGAGATGGTGTTATGGAATGATTGAATCGAATTCTACAGATAATTCTGATTGCATCTTTTTTTGTTAAAAAATTACAGAACCATGGTTTGGTAGGAATTTTCGGCTGAATGCCATTATAAAAAATTCCCTTGGCAGAATGATCATATTTATTCATCCATTCCTGCCTAATTATATTTTTTGAAATAATATAAAGGTCTTCAGGAACTAATGAATAATTTACAAAAGTATCGGAATCTATTGCTTCCTTGACCAGTATGTCTACTTTTTCATTGTGGAGGATTCCACAATGAGCTTTAACCCAAACAAACTTAACTATGTTCCCTTCCTGATACAAGTATTGGTACAATTGGTTAATATATTTTGTAAGATATAATTATAACATTAATATTAGTGGATATATTTAAAAGTTTATGTAAAACACTTTTACAATCCGATATTATTAAAAAATTTTTATTATTAAATAAATTAGTTTTAATATATTTTAATGCTTCTAATATAACGAGTTGTTCAGTTGAATAACTTGAAAATTCACTCGGAAGTTTTTTAGCCTCGCTCGAAATAGTTGTGTATAGGGTCCCAAAATGCACAGGACGTTCTTTCGTCTTTTTTTGATAATATATATATATATATATATATATATATATATATATATATATATATATATATATATATATATATATATATATATAACAAGCGAGTCTTCTACAGCTGGCGCCGCTTCTCGCATCCTAATTTCCAGCGTTTTCTATCGAAGCAATCTTCAGTTGTTAGATCTCTGGCGGTCATTGCATCGTCGACATCGTCTCTCCAGGATCGTCTTGGTCTACCTCGTTTTCTTCTAGTTGGCGGAGTCCATTCTTCTATTTTTTTTGGCCATCTATTTTCCGGCATTCTCTGAAGGTGTCCATACCAGTTAAGTCTTTTGGCTTCGATTGTGTCTATTATGTCTAGATCGATTTCCATTTCTCTCCGAATATCTTCGTTTCTCACTCTATCAAGTCTAGTGAGCTGGCAACATCGTCTCCAGTATTTTATTTCCATGGCCTTAATTTTTGATTTGTTTCTTTGGTTTATTTCCCAGAGTTCGCGCCATACAGTCCAATACTTTCTATTATTGTTTTATAAATTCTTCTTTTATTTTCTTTTGTTATTTTTTTATTCCATAATAGTCCGTGTAGCTGTCTGGTGGCTGATCTTGCTTGGCCAATCCTGGAATGTATTTCTACGCTACTTCCTGCTTTTGATGTTATTTGGACTCCCAAGTACTTAAAATTGTCTGTTGGTTTTATAGTTCCCATTTCGATTTGTAAGCTTTCTGGTTTTTCTCCTACAACTAAGTACTCAGTTTTTTGTATATTAATTGTGAGGCCCCATTTGGTGTACTCATCTTCCAGTTTTCTAAGCATGTAGCTTATATCACTCTCGTCTTCAGCTAGAATGGCTTGGTCGTCAGCGAAATGTATCGTGTACAATCTATCATCTCCGATTGTGATGCCCATATTGCAGCACTTTTTTCTCCACAGTGAGAGTGCCTCATTTAGATATATTTTAAAGAGTGTAAGTGCTATGCAGCAGCCTTGCTTTAGGCCCTTACTAATAGGAATTTCTCTAGTTAATCTATTTCCAGTTTTAATGTTTGCCGTCATATTTTTGTAGAGTTGTTGTACTGCTTGTATATTTTTTTTGCTTATTCCTTGTTTTTCCATTGCTACCCAAAGCATTGAAAGTGGTACACTATCGTATGCCTTTGTCAGATCTATAAAGACTATATGAGTTGAAAGGTTGTGGGCTAATCTTTTCTCGATAACTTGCTTTAGAGAGAATATACTGTCCATGCAGGATCTGCCCGCACGAAAGCCATTCTGTTCTTCTACATCTGTCATCTCTTTTTCAATTTTATTTTTTATTATTTTTCCATACAGTCTTGAGAGTGAATTTATGACACTTAGCCCCCTATAGTTTGAACAATTCTTTCTATCTCCTTTTTTGTATATGTTGTTAATATGTGCTTTTGTCCACTCCGGTGGTAAGTCGTGTCCATTATAGAATAAGGTGAAGACATACGCCAGTAATTCCCGTAATACTTGTGGGCTATGTTTTAATAATTCATTTGGTATACCTTGTGGTCCGCATGACTTCCCATTTTTTAGAGTTCTTATTGCATTCTCGACTTCCTGTACTGTTATTTCGTCGTCTTCACTAAATTCCAGTTCATATGTTGTCGTACTGATGTTCGTGAATTGAGGTCTTGTTTCAGTCAAAAGTTGTGAGTAGTGTTCGATCCAAGATTTTTTCTTCTATTAAATCTATTCTACTCGTTTCTTTCTGTTTGTTCTCAGATTTTTTACCGTTTTCCATGTTTCTCTTGATCTTGTTGACCCTATATATTTGTTGAGTTCTTCGCATTTACTTTCCCAGGAAATATTTTTTGCTTTAGTTACTAAGTTTTTTACTTCTCTGTTTGATCTTGCATATGTTCGTCTATCATCTGGATCATTTGTTTGCAGCCACTTTTGATATGCTTGTTTCTTGTTGTGTACTGCATTGGCGATGTCATTTGTCCACCACAATGGAGTATTATTTTTGTTCTTTTGGATTGTGCCGAGCGCTTCGTAAGATGCTTCATTGATTTTATTGATTATCTCTTTGTAGGTATTCTGGGCTGAGGAGTAGATCAGGTTTGCCAATTTTTGGCTAAGTCGCAGCTTATATAAGAATGATGTCGAGTCGTTTTGCAGTGCATCAATATTGTATTTAGGTAGATTCGATTCCAGGGGTTTTGATTGAGCTAGTTGGTTGTCATTTTGATGTAGTAGCCGAGGTCGATACTGTAGGTAACATTTTGATCTTACCATATAGTGGTCAGTTCCGCACTCCAGTCCTCTTAGTACTCTTATGTCTTCAACTTGTATAGAGTTTTTTTTTGATGTATCTGTAAATATGATATGATAATTTTTAAACTCATTTTCTATGTCTGAATTAAACATCACATTTCTCAACGACATGGGATTATTAGAATAATCTCTTAGATAGCTTATTTCTATCTCAGGCACATCAGTTAAGTTTGTTTGGTATATCGGTAACAGTTGGTTTTTATACATATTGTCTTTATATTGTAAACAGTCTTGATATGATTTACATAAAACCAGTGATTCTTTTTTCTTCCAGTATTTACTAGTTAAATCCATTATAAATAGGTTTGAACTTTACTAACTAGACTACTATTTTTAGATAAAATTTTGCACAAAAATTTATTGAAGAGATATTTTCTTTTTAGCTCTAAAGGCATTTCACAACATTCTACTTGAAGATTTGAAATTGGTGTACTTTTAAAGGCTCCAACGGACAATCTTAGACATTTACTCACTAAATTATCTTACATTTTTTAGATTCCTTGAGGCTGCTTGAGAGTATAGAAAGCATCCGTAATCCAGAATTGATCTAATAAATGACCTGTATAATAACAGGGACATTTCTGAATCGGCTCCCCAACTATAAGAACTTAATGTATTGAATCCTTTCTCGTTTTTTTTTTAATATTTTTTTCTATGTGCTCTTTCCAATCTAATTTTCTATCAATTGTTACTCCTAGGTATGTTATGTGAGAAATAACAGGAAAACTATGCTCTTGTAAAACAATCTGATTGGGAATAGTTTGTTTCCGAGTGAATATACATGATTTCTATCTTGTTAGTGAAATCTTTAAACTTTTCTCGTGACACCATTGGTTAAATCGAGGAAAAAATTGATTTAAAGAACTGTATAACCCGACAAGCGAGAGCTGGCGGGTTGCGCGTAGAACAAATTGAAAAGTGGAAGGGATTGCTCATTTCTATTGCAGTCGGCTAGAAGTTCACATCGTGTATAACCGTTTAAGTACCTATACTATATACCTATAATCGCGATTAAGTACCTCTCCTATCTATCTTAGAATAATTCCTTTTTATTTTCGCGCAGCTCACCCGCCAGCTCTTGCTTGTCGGACTATAACCAGATACAAGATCACAATTATCAATGTAAATGCATATATCGTCAGCATATTCCAGTATCTTCATCATTTAGCCCATACTCGTCCACTGCTGAATATAGGTCTCCCGTAGTTCACCCCACAAATTTCTGTCCTGAGCCGCCTGCATCCAATTTTGATGTGTCCGTTTCAGGTCATCCGTCCATCTTGTTGGTGGTCGTCCTCTATTCCTAAAGGCATCTTGTCTGGGTCTCACTCAAGAATGCGTTTTGTCCATCTGCCGTCCTTCGTTCTCGCGACGTGCCCTGCCCAGTTCCATTTTAAGGTTGATATTCTTTTGATTGCGTCGGTTACTCCCGATCTACGGCGCAATTCTGTGTTGGGTATTAGGTCTCTCAGGGTCTTCCCAGGCTCTTAATATCCCTGAATTCGTCTGTTAGCTTTTCTAAGTCAAAGGTATAGATTGTATACAATATAGGACTTGAAACGCTACCCTGAGGTAATCCCATACTTGTTGTTCTTGTATCTAAAACTTCCTCATTTATTTTAATGTTAATTATGCGATTACGATATAATTTTATTATTTTTCTAGAAAATTTACAACTAAAACCAATTCGCACCATTTGTTGATAGTTTTACTTTATCGTAGGCTCCCTCAATATTTATAAACAAGGCTATGGTAGAACGATTTAATGAGAATGAAATATTAATGTCAGTGACTAGATGAGTACTATTTTCTATTGTGGACTGAGCTTTTCTAAACCCAAACTTATGTTTTAAATGATTTTAGAAATATTTGTTCCGTATATAAATTGTACAATAATGAAGAAGTATGCATCCTTGCCTTACCCCTTTTTACCTTTATCTCAAGAAAGATTATATTGGCAGTCAAAAAAAGACTAATTTTAATTTTCTAACAGAAAATTGCCCATTTATATTTATACCTGTTACTTATCGATATGTAGCAAATCGTTTAAAAGGGTCCCAAACCGACATATCAAACATCTTAAAAATAAACCTTTTTCATTCCCAAAACAACTTATCACACAAAAACAAAACAATTATAAAATAATTTTCATCAGTTTTATTGAAATAATGTTTTTGTTTATTTGCGGTAAAAATTTGTTTCATTAACAAAAAAAGCTACTACGTTCGTCGACTGAGTCACGTAAACGAGCCTGCTAAGTTGTTATTGTCACCTTGACCACTACATGCTTTTACGTTTTTCGCCTCGGTGTATATACGATAATCAAGAGAAAATTCCAATGAACTTGGGAATCCCCTACAGAACCGAATTTTTGCAGAATGGCAGAATACATATAAAATTTATATGAATTTTGAGCAGTTAATGTAATATTTATAATATATTTAGCATAATAAAACTATCAGAGTAACTACTGTTAGAATATGTTTAAAGGAACAAAGAGTTCAAAGACCGAGTAGGTACTATTATAGACGAAGTTGGTAAACGTAGGAAACTTAAAGTAATTTCTGCTCACGTACTGCAATTTCACATTGACGTATACAATCAAATAGAATTCAAGTTTCTGAACAACAGACGAGCATGGTCTTGAGATTGAAAAACAATGGCGAATAATAGCTCGTTTTTAATCTAAATGAATTGAATAACACTATTGATTGTTTAAATGTTTGGTATTAAATTATGAAAATATACTATGTAATATAAAAATAAACTCTGAAGTAAACAGGGAAAGACAAAAACCTTCAAATAATCGATATCTTGAAATTTGCTAATTTTGTAATTGAATCGCTCATTTCAAAAACAACACGAGTCACATATTCCTAATTTTACAGAAGAGCAAAAAACTAAATAGTTAAAAGATGGATGAAATAGATGACCTCAAAATCCAAAGTTATATTGTAATTGAGTTTCTAATCTTAATGATCTATAAATCGTCTAGAAAAAAATAAAGGTTTTTTGAAAAATGACTTTTGAAGTATTGGACTAATGCTGTTTTTGCATGAAACGAAACAAAAACAGATATAGGTACAACCATTTATATTTTTATTTCGAAAGTATAGTAACTGCAAAAACTGGTAATTATTAAATAATAATATTATTGAACAAAATCAAATTCATTATCTGACAGGGGCTACGTCGTCAGCTTGTTCATTAGCAGGCCACTGGAAAATTTTCTCGTAAAATGGTTTATATTCTTCTAAAATGCTGTTTTAATCTTGCTTGATATTTGCATTTTTTTGGGATTAATGGCATTTAGGATTACAGCATTATTTGGGTAAGCTAATGATGTCGGTAGTAACACGGGGTGTTTGGTTTTGGAAAGACGAAATGTATGACTAATGAAACCGTCAATAAAATCGTGAGCCACAACTGTACCTTTTGCATGCTTATCTATCGTATTCAAACGACATTAACGACGATGGAGAGAGGGTTCTTTTTTGTTGCTTTTGTACCTTTGAACCTAAGCTTTCATTGGTGAGGCAGTTTCGCTTGTAATATGTTGGCCATTAATTACGATAATCTAATATCCGACGTGTCTTCATCTCAAAAACGGAAAAATTTGTCCCAGCTCCAGTCATAAGGGAATAATATTGGTCTGGGACATAAATTCTGTCATGCTTCTTAATTTTTTATTTCAGCACCCCAAAATCTCGATCATTTGGCAAAAATGAATGTCCTCTAATTGGAAAGTAATGGATTATTTCGGAGAGCAAACACCGAATCAAGTATGGTTATTATTTTAATAAGGACAGTTATCCTGGATCCCATATATCAAAGTAAAAGCCTATTGACAAACCTTTTCGTTCTTCTTTCGATTTGGAACATGATAGGTGAATTGAAATTCTTTCAACACTGCTCATTCTTTTCGGGCACGGTGTCTCTGAATCGGCACCTTTTCGATATTTTTCTACAAGAATATATCTTGCTCATTTTTGGTGGAAAAGTTGTTTAGTGTGTCAACACAAAAAACCAATTCTTCTTCAGAAAATTTTTGGAAAAATTTCCCCAAAAAAGACAAAATGCATGGAGCTGAAAATTCAAATAATAGAAAAAGTGATGGAGTTTAAATATCTAGACATCACATTATCTACCTACGGAAAGCTCGAAACTGAAGTGGAAGATCAAGTGAATATGGGACAGAGCTAGAAGTACAGATATACGACATAGATGCAAGGTGGAGAACATCAAAAACTGTGAGGAAATAGAATAGTAGAATGGAACGATCAAGCAGAATGACAACAAATAGAGTAGTAAAGACGGGAAGAGACGGTTTCCCAATAGGAAGAGGATCAGTAGGAAGACCACGAAAACGATGGAATGACAACTTTCTGGAGGGGCATTGAAAAACAAGCAGAGTCATGTCTACATAAAAAGAAGAAAAAGAGTAAGAGGGCAAGAATATCCCCTTGCCCACTTACTGATCGTTAGTTGCTGAATAAATATCTTTAGTTATTTTTGGTTTAGTTTATTTCCTTTAATAGTTTCAAATATCGGTAAGATAAAAAGGTTCTCATATCATCAGATAAAATAAAAATTACTTTCAAAAATTTTATTTCACACACATTTGTTGCTAAAAATTGTTTTAAGAACTTAAATCCTGTACTGTATTAATATTCTAAAATAAAACTACATCAAGAAGATTGAAAAGTCCGTTTCTGCAGTTCCATGCAACGAAGATGTAATCTTTTCCCCGAGTCGTTCAATGTAGTTGGCCTCCAAGTGGTAATTTTTTACTCTAAATCAAGCAACACAATGTAAAAAGACTAAAAATAGTGGTTCATTCGTCCCCTTTGTATTATCACTAACCGAGAATGACTGGTTGTCGGGTATGATGCGGACAGGGGGACAAAACAATGGGCAATTTAGATATAAATAAAAAAATGTATATTCAAGGTATTTCAAATAATAAAAGTAATAAAAACTACAAGAGGTTTAAATAAAGATAAAAATACGAACATTAGTAACCTCTCAATCAATGACGTATATAATAAAATCAAAGCCTAAATAATACGAGTAAGAGTCAAAAACAAAATAAACAAAAGAAAAAACATTAGATTTAAGGCTAGTTTGGAAATTTTTAGCCTTTTATAATTGTCTAAAACTTTATTTTTTCTATATCTGAGATTTAATCACTTTAATTCTAGATTTTATTTTATTCTAAGTATTTTTTTTTTCGTGTTTTCCTTCACAATCGGTTTAACACTCTTATAATATAAATCGATTTATAACGTTTTACATCTTTCGATGCCCAGTCGCCATCCATCTCTATCTCTCCATGCATTTTCATCTGTTGGTATCTCTAATTTCTCTGTCTACGCCTTCTCACCAGCTTCTTCTTTGTCTCCCACGTTTTCTGCTTCCCAGCAATACCCAATTTAACAGTTGCTTTAGTAGTCGAACTTCTGTCGTCTTCTGAGCATGACCGTACCATATCAGTTGTTTTATCCTAATCATCTACAATTGTATAATCTACTTCCATTATTTCACTGATACGTTCTCCATTTCTGTGGCTTTTAGCATTTGTTCTGTTCTAGTTTTTATTTGCCCCACTTTACTGCCATAAGTTATTATGTTCCGGGTAATTTATGTTTACTCTAGTCGAAACGAAAAGTCCTCTTTGTTTACAAGACTCCTGTTCTGCCGTCTTAGTTGAATAGGGCGTATCTGCAATTTTAGTGATTTTGAGTTACTACGTGCATCTAAAACTTTATAACTAGTTGCATCTTTCTATTAACAGCAAAAGCCGTAACTGTGACTAAAAAGCCTGTAAAACCTTACAAAAAATAGCCATATCTACAAAATAACACTTATTTTTAGTTAAATTGGCCGTATCTACCACTATTAGTCGATCAGGGCGTATCTGACAGTCATACTCGCGCGCTTACTTATAATGCGCCAGCGTGGGAAGTTACGATTCTAACCTAAAATATTTACTGGTTTTTTCACGTTGAATCTGGATTACGATAAGTGTTTTAAGACGGTTTTTGGTGAAAATTTTTAGTAAATTGACTTTTAAGTTATATGTAAGTACTGAATTATTATTCTAGTTGCTTCGTTTGTTTATAGAACAGAGTAGTAGGAAATTGTATTTACTTTTTCTTAAAACTTGGTTTTAAGTGTAAAGTTCAATTTTAAGTTTAACATTAGTCAATTACGGTTTCTTTTCAAGGCAGATTAATGGAATGGAAAAGTCGATATAGACTTTATATAATAATATAAACTTTTGTTTTTATTAAAAACTCGTATAAAAATATAATTAGGTATATTTCGCATATTTATTATGATGTGTTTAACAAGTAGAAGCTATAAAAGGCATTTGACATCATTTTGTCTTTATACTTGTACCTACTTGTTGTATTATTGTGGTATTTGTACCAAAAAAAGAACAGATCTCCTATACTAAACAGATTTAAAGATTATTAAAATGGAAAATTTATTTTTAGTAGACGCAATCAAAGACCAGACGGTATAATGACAAGCAGAGGTAAAAGACTACTAACTCTAGCTTTAAATGAACAACTAAACAAGAAAATGAAAAGCTATAAAAAATGTATTAAAAAAAGAGAAAAAAGTTTTGATGATGAAAATTATGTTCCCGATTTTTTAGAAGACTCTTCTAATGAAAGCATAAGCTCTAAAGCAGAACTCGAAGTTCAGATATCCAATAAGCTTGAAATTAATAAAACTGAGAGTACAAGTGACATAGTTATTCTAGAAAACATTGTTGTTGAAGCTAAGTTATCTATCGTTACTACAGATGCGACGGAAGAATTAAAACAGGTACCTTTTCCGAATTCTGACAATGATAACGAAGTGCATGAACCAGTTGCTTTCTCTATTGCAAATAATATAATGGACGATGTTTTACAAAATGTCATGAAAGAAATACAAAAGAGGACTAAGAAAAGTTTTGATACTGAAGATTATGTTCCCGATTTTTTAGAAGACTGTTCTAATGAAAGCAAAAGCTCTAAAGCAGAACTCGAAGTTCAGATATCCAGTAAGCTTGACATTAATAAAACTAAGGGGACAAGTCACATAGTTATTCTAGAAAACATTGCTGTTAAAGCTAAGTTACCTATCGTTACTACAGATGCGACGGAAGAATTAAAACAGGTACCTTTTCCGAATTCTAACAATGATAACGAAGTGCATGAACCAGTTGCTTTCTCTATTGCAAATGATATAATTGACGATGTTTTACAAAATGTCATGAAAGAAATACAAAAGAGGACTAAGAAAAGTTTTGATACTGAAGATTATGTTCCCGATTTTTTAGAAGACTGTTCTAATGAAAGCAAAAGCTCTAAAGCAGAACTCGAAGTTCAGATATCCAGTAAGCTTGACATTAATAAAACTAAGGGGACAAGTCACATAGTTATTCTAGAAAACATTCTTGTTGAAGCTAAGTTACCTTTCGTTACTACAGGTGCGACAGAAGAATTAAAACAAGTACCTTTTCCGAATTCTGACAATGATAACGAAGTGCATGAACCAGTTGCTTTCTCTATTGCAAATGATATAATTGACGATGTTTTACAAAATGTCATGAAAGAAATACATAAGAGGACTTACACAAAACAGGGTAACTTAAGGAAAAGAAAGTACCACATTTTTTCACAACAAGGGAAAGCCGAGATTAAACGAAGAAAATGCTTAGAGGACCACAGATTAAAATCAGCATGCAAGAAATTATGCCCGAAAAAATGTGCTGAAAAGATAAGTTCCCAGAGACACTCAGAACTTAATAAAGATTATTGGTCCCTATCTAACACAGAGCAGAAAAATTTTATTCTCAGTTCATGCTCCATTAAAGAGGTCAATAGAAAAACAGTGACTGGTGCATCAAGGAGAGGTAAAACTTGTAACTATTCATTGACAGATATCCATGGTAAACGCCGGCAGGTGTGCAAAATATTTTTTTTAACAACTTTAGGATTTAAGCCTACTAATGATAAAGTAGTGAGAAACGTTTTAACAAAAGCCGAAAAAACAGCGATAACAGCAAAATGCGACGGAAGAAAATTTAACAAAGGCAAACAAATTATTGACCGAAAAATGATTATCGAACACATAGAGAGTTTCAATCCACAAGTCTCTCACTACCGTAGAGAGCATGCACCTCTTCGCAAGTATCTTCCTTGCGATATAACAATAAAATCAATGTACAACGATTTCAAACAAAAGTACCCACAATATTCCATCTCTTACTGTTTGTATCAGAATGTGGTTGCGGAGATGAACATCTCATTTTCAAAATTAGGCCATGAGGAATGTTGGGAATGTGAAACATTTCAGAAACATCAGTCGATCAGTGGACATAAAAAAGATGCCCTCGATATTACTTGCAATAACTGTAGAGAATGGAACTTACATGCCGCAAGATTCAAAGCAGCTAGAGAAATGTATCAGCACGACGCAGAAGATTAATATGCTAACAAAATAACAGTTACAGCTGATCTGCAAAAAGTTAGTATCGGCTTTTGTAGGCTTTAATTCTAGTAATTTATAAATTTTTGTTTTTCAGGTAATTATGTTACCTAGATGCGAAACATTCAAAGAGATTATTTTCATGCCCCGGCTGGTTACTTTTAACGAAAGTTTCGTGCCGGCCGGCAAAAAACGCTTTTGTGCTCCAACGGCAGTAATATGGCATGAAGGTATCATGGGTCGGTCAAAGGTTAATATAATAAGTACTTTTTTTGCATACTTTATGTCAATTAGGGATGTGCAACATGTTACGCTCTGGTTGGACAATTGTTCTGCCCAGAATAAAAATTGGACTCTCTATTGTTTTTTTTGTTTATTTGGTGAATTCTTCTGAAACATCTTTAGATTTTCTAGAACTTAAATATTTTGAGAGAGGTCATACCTTTATGACCGCGGACAGTTTTCACCATCAAGTAGAGGCTGCCTTAAAAAAGAAAAACAAAGTTTATGACTTTCGGGACTTCAGAGATGCCGTCAAAGAGTCTAGTAGTCACGTTAATGTCCTGGAGATGAACATTGGAGACTTCCACAAATGGGTTGATCATACATCCCAATATAAGCTTAACAAAATAGTTCCTCGTCCATGTTATTTTCAAAAGACATGAAAACAGTTTAATATACAAAAGCTCTTTTGATGAACCTGAAGGAACTAAATTGAATTTTCTTAATGCAAAGGCACAAAAACAAGGTAGGTGTATGTATATGTATATTAGAACTCGAGGTGAGCTTGAAAATTCATATGATAACCACCTAATACTTACATTGACCAGAGAATATGAGTCTATTAGTAGCATCTAAGTTAGATCTTAGTCCCACTTAGTTGCTGCCAAACATATACTTTTCGATAACTTAGATCAAAGAACCAGTACGTTCAAAATATTAGATGGATTCCTATCACACGGATTTTCAAGCTCGCTTCACTATTAAAATACATAAGTATAAACATATTAAGTAGGTTTTCTTTTTAGGAATATACAAACCTGATTTGCATGAACAATGTAGAGGCTTTCCTAAAGAAAAAAAGAATTCAGTAATCAGAAAGCTCAGCGATATCGCCCCGGAAAGCAGATTGGTTTTTTGGAAAAATTTACCAGAAGCTGCTGGAGCCGAATTACCAATAACTGATGATGAATAAGTTATGAACTTTTTATTAATTAATAAAGCACTTTCATAAAAAAATTAAGTGTTTCATTTACGACTTTTTTATTTAACATATTTGTTCTAAATTTTTAGGTAAATAGGGCGTAACTAACAAAAGTCATGTTTACAGTTAATTTCACTCACATCTTATAATTGTTCAATAATTAGAATATAACGTAAAATAACTTCCTAATAAAACTCTATTTGTATCATAACATAAGACGACGGCGTCATCAAAAACAGAAATTCCTTATTTTCGCGAAACTAACATTCTGTAGATACGCCCTATTCAACTAAGGCGGCAGTGTTTAACAATTTTCAATAATTTTTTTTTGCTAAAAGTTTTGTTAAAAGCTTTGACTTTTGTCATAAAAGATTGGGTAATTTCAGCCCTTAATGTTGTTAATTAACCTAGTAGTTATTTTAAAAAAAGGGGGCTATCTTGGCATCTGAATGTTGCAGGACCTCTTTTTTTCCAAAAGTTGTCTTTTTTAACCAGCTTTCCAAATATTTCTTGCGATTTAATTTGAACTAAAAATGTTTATAAGCTTAAAAAGTGTTATTTATTATTAAATTATTTTGTGTACATAAATGTAATTTGAACTTTTTTCCATAATTTATTGATATTTTTGAGATACATTAAATTATCTGGACCGGCTTTAGAAATTAGCTCATTTTTCAAAAAATCTTATAAACAAATTAAATTTCGCAAACACTATTCAACCGATCTAGCCCATCTTTTATACACAATTCAAACACGACGAGAAATTTAAATTCAGATACATTCGAACAAATGTTAATAAAGAATAAAAAAGTTTTTAACAATATTCAGAAAGAGCGATATTGTTGTTCATTTTACAATAGCTTTTTCATTCATCATCCGATTTTAATTTATCATATCTCATTTTGTGTATCTTTTTTTTCTGAAAAAGTCAAATCTCTAAATAGACAAGTTTTTAAGTTGTAAGCAAAATAATAAGTTTGGCATTTTGATTGTTTATTTGAACATATTTCTGCTAAAAAAAATTATGAATCCCTTGATGATAGTCTTTTTATACATATTATACGATACTACACATTTTAACTGTCGAACCCGTCTATACAGTTATGGCGCAAAATTTTTTTTATCCGTAACTTCTAATAGATAAGTGCTCTCGACGGGTAAGCGCGCTTTGTGTATGTTATTATTTAAACGAAATTATTTCTGCTGGTACTGGAGCTGAGTTTTTTTTTATTCTGACCGGAACTGAAAGGGCTAATATTGCTTAATTCTAAGACTTCTCAAAGTCGTTTAAGGCGGACACTATCCCATGCTTTTATAAGGTCTTCTGTAATTCTCTATACCTCTTTCGTCACATTATATATATATATATATATATATATATATATATATATATATATATATATATAGTAAACTCTTAAATATTGGGGAAATCTGCAAAAAAAACTCGAATGTGTATCAATTATTTCACCTAACGTTTTCGCCAAAGAGAATTTGGCTTCTTCAGGGCTGAAAGAGAATAAATTATAATTAGCTACCATATATTATCTAATAAAAAACATTTACCTTACCGTGAAATTTTAGAAATGTCGAGTTATGATGTTAAAAAACTTTAGCTAGTAACAACATAGTGGTGTTTTTTTGTTACTATGTGCAAAAAAGTTTATTTGTGAACGTTGGAAATGTATGGTAGCTTTGAACTTAAAACGCAAAGGTTTACCCAAGGACAATCGAAAAACCCAATGTAACTACATCTAAAGGAAGTAATTCTTTGAATTGTCGGCAATAACTAAATTTTTAATTGTTGTAAAGTTTGAATGTGAGCTTCTGTTTTCATAGAACGCAAGCGCCGAAACAATTACAAGTAGTTCTTTTGATATCATTGTCGTTAAGGTTCATTGGTAAAACCGATGAAGTTAGATCCCAGTCTGGGGGGATATTAGTTTAGAATTTTCTTAATTGAAATTCTTTTTTTTAATTAGTATATTGTTCATGTATTATTGTAATAATATCTTATTGAGATGTATCTAAGAAAAGCAAGGGAATGTTATCTTTTTTTGTTAATGAAAATTATTATTAAAGTAGGTTAGTTGTTAATAGATATATCAGTCAAGTTGGTTATCTGTGATATTGTATTGTTCTTGGTATCTGATTTAAGTAAGAAGTGGTATATATCGCTTAGATTCTTAATGTCACTCTTAACATTGATGGAAAAATCGTTTCGTCCCATAGTAGCTTCCATTGGAACTCCGACTGAAAATATCTCAGCTTTTGTTACAGACATACTTGCTAATGCATATAATTATGAAATTCAATATTACATCAAAGATTCTTTTGAGATGGTAAATAAATATAATGGTTACATATTACCATCTAATTATGTCCTCGTTAGCCTTGACGTTGTATCCTTATTCAGCAACGTTCATTTAGGAATATGTTTGACATCAATAGAGATCAACTGGGACCGTATTAGAGGTTGTTGTTCCATGTCTTATGACAGATTCATCAGTATCGTCGAATTTCTCTTTAATAACACTTACTTCTCCTTTAATGGTAAATTCTATCAACAAACTTTCGATACCCCTATGGGAGCAAAGATTTCTCCCATCATTGCAACTTACGTTATGGATTATGTGTTAGACTCAGTCATTCCTTTACTATCCTTTCAAATTCCATTTATTAAAAAATATGTTGATGATATAATTCTGGCTATACCCAATGACAAGGTAGATGAACTATTAGACACCTTTAATAGTTATGACCCCTACATCCAGTTCACTATAGAGAGGGAAGATGGTAATTGTTCCGTCCCCTTTCTCGACATAAGGATGATTAGGGAAATTAACAACATTAAAATAGATTGGTATCAAAAACCGACACATTCTGGTAGATACCTTAACTACCACTCTGACCATAATAACTCTACCAAAGTCAACTTAATCAAACAGATGAAAATAGAGTAATTAAACTATCAGATCCATCATTTCATACAAAAAACCTACAAATCCTTCTGAAACTTTTTATTTCAAATTCTTATCCAACACCATTAGTAAATAAGATTTTCTTTAACACTATCCATAACGAAGATACTTCACCTTCCATCGTGACTAACAATGCTGATCCTGATGTCTTAAGTAGGAACCCAGTCTCGGATACTCCTATCAATAAATATTTTTCATTACCCTATTTCAGAGATATCACTCCGGGGTTAACAAGGATTCTAAAAAGTTTTGAAAATAGCTTTTCTAATAATAATAATAACATTAAACTTAATGTGGCTTGTAGATCAGCCCTAACAATTAATAATCTTTATTCGAAGATAAAAGATAAGACTCTCATAGATAGGCTTAGTAATATTGTCTACAACATTCCATGCCTCTCTTGCAACAATTCCTACATCGGCCAAACATCTCAATTATTGAAATCACGTATTACACTACACAAAAGTGATTCTCGACTTCACCCTGACCGCTGTGCATTAGCCAAACATGTCCATTCCACTGGTCATCACATGGACTATACGAACACTACAATTCTCCACCGTGAGAACAATAAATCTAAAAGAGAGTTCATTGAAATGTCTTATATTTTCCTTAATGATTTTTCCATCAATGTTAAGAGTGACATTAAGAATCTAAGCGATATATACCACTTCTTACTTAAATCAGATACCAAGAACAATACAACATCACAGATAACCAACTTGACTGATATATCTATTAACAACTAACCTACTTTAATAATAATTTTCATTAACAAAAAAAGATAACATTCCCTTGCTTTTCTTAGATACATCTCAATAAGATATTATTACAATAATACATGAACAATATACTAATTAAAAAAAAAGAATTTCAATTAAGAAAATTCTAAACTAATATCTCCCCAGACTGGGATCTAACTTCATCGGTTTTACCAATGAACCTTAACGACAATGATATCAAAAGAACTACTTGTAATTGTTTCGGCGCTTGCGTTCTATGAAAACAGAAGCTCACATTCAAACTTTACAACAATTAAAAATTTAGTTATTGCCGACAATTCAAAGAATTACTTCCTTTAGATGTAGTTACATTGGGTTTTTCGATTGTCCTTGGGTAAACCTTTGCGTTTTAAGTTCAAAGCTACCATACATTTCCAACGTTAACAAATAAACTTTTTTGCACATAGTAACAAAAAAACACCACTATGTTGTTACTAGCTAAAGTTTTTTAACATCATAACTCGACATTTCTAAAATTTCACGGTAAGGTAAATGTTTTTTATTAGATAATATATGGTAGCTAATTATAATTTATTCTCTTTCAGCCCTGAAGAAGCCAAATTCTCTTTGGCGAAAACGTTAGGTGAAATAATTGATACACATTAGAGTTTTTTTGCAGATTTCCCCAATATTTAAGAGTTTACTATTTAACTTATCTGCAAAGATTAAATTTCTTTTCTATATATATATTATATCTTCATTTTTTCAAGTCCCTTGCTTTCTCTCTCTCCCATGTCTCACCACTATTTCTGACAAGTCGCTTTACTGCTTCCAGCCATTTCTTCTTTGGACGTCCTTTTCTTTTTTCCCTCCTTCAGTATTGTTTTAACATTTTGTTTCTCTGTCATTCGTATAATCTGACCAAGCCATCTAGCTCTTTGTTACGTCTGCCGTCCTTATTCCCACGAAGATATTTCTGATCACCTTTATTTCCCAGATCTCTACTTTCTTTCCTTCCTGCTGGTTCATAATCCACGTTACACTGACATACATTACTGTCGGTCTAATTGTTATCTCGTAGACTCGCAGTTTAGTTGTTCTTGACACATTTCTTGCTTTCAGTGATGAATTTAGTGACCCTATCGCTCTGCTTTCCTTTATTAATATTTTGTCTATTTTTTTGTCTTTTTCTTCTTTTCTCGTGTTCGTTATGGTTACTACTAAGTATTCAAATTATTTTTTAAAAACTATACAGTCTCTGCTCCTTTCATTTTGATATATTTGTTATTTGTTTGTTATGTCTCCTCTCATTTTCATATATTGCGTTTTTGTTTGGTTTATAATTATTTATTATTTATTACTACATTTAACCAAAAGATATAATTATATCTTAGACGTACCACCGAGGATTCCGAATTCTTAGTTCAAAGACATAAAGGTAATTGACTTCCATTTCATGGTCAATAACCATAATGACAGCGATAAAGCGAAAATTATTTTAACCAAGTCTAATAAAAAAAAAAAGTTATTTATAGTAAGAAGATGTAATTAAAGTTTTTTTATAATATAACGTAAGTATATTGTTATTAAATGGTTGCTAGTAGTGCAAAAAATATTTCGCTAGTTATGATTAAATCACCAAACCGTGAAAATTTAATGTATATGTAGAAACTTGTAAAGGAATTATTTTTAAACTGTAATAAAAATTGTTTTAGAAGATAGTATAAGTGTGTATAGAGAAGTGAATCGCTTTTTATGAAAAAACTCCTATCACGATTTTAACAAATTTGAGTGAATAGTTAAACCAAGAATAGAGAGCTGTAAGGATGGGCAAGGAAATATCCTAAGTGATACGGCCTCAATCTTAAACTGATCGGTTGAATTTTTCGATGCAAAATTGAACGGCCATTATATCGAAGAAATCGAAGTGATTGGAATCTATTCAATCCAAACGAAAGACTGAAAGACACTGAAAAGGTTATCCAATCCATTAAAAAGCTTAAAAATAAAACACCAGTAACTAATCAAGTTTGTAGTGATTTCAATCAGAAATACTGCATGCTATAAAGTTAGCAAAGAACAAGAAAGCCGTTGGCCCTGATAACATACCGACAGAGACGTTAAAGCTTATAAATGAGGAGAACATTGGAATACTGGTCAAACTTTTCAATGATGTTTATTCGACTGGTGATATCCCTGAAGATTGGTTAAAGTCCGAATTCATAACACTACCAAAAAAACAACGTCCGAAAAACTGTAGCGATTATAGAATGATAAGCCTTATGAGCCACACTTTGAAAATATTTCTACGCATCATCCACAGTAGAATCAGAGATAAATGTGAAGAAGATCAGGATGAAACACAATTTGGCTTCAGAAATGGACTGGGAACTCGGGACGCCCTCTTTGCACTAAATGTATTACTGCAGAAATGTCGAGATCAAAGGAAAGGCGTCTTTGCTGTATTTATTGACTATGAAAAGACCTTTTTGAGTACAGCATCACAAATTAATTACAATGTTAAAAGATAAAGGAGTTGATAGTCAAGACATACGATTCATAGAAAGGGTATACTGGCGTCAAACAGCGACAGCTTGCATAAACGGAAAATCAAGAGAAATATGTAAAATACAAAGAGGTGTCAGACAGGGTTGTATACTATCCCCACTGTTATTTAATTTATATTCAGATAGAATATTTAAAGAAGCGCTGCATAATTTGGAATGGGGCGTGAAAGTTAATGGAATTCTGATAAATACAATCTGATATGCAGACAATACAGTTAATTTAAGTGATAACATGAATGGATTACAATGCCTTTTAAATGTCATGGATAAAGTGGGAAGAGAGTTTGGCCTAAACATAAACTGTTCAAAAACAAAACACATGGTGTTTAGCCGTTTAGCACATCAGGATGCACGATTATATGTTGATGTTCATATAATTCAAAGAGTGTCCAGTTCTAAATATCTTGGTTGCCATATTACTCAAGAACTAGATCCAGATCAAGAGATAAAATGTAGAATCGAGATAGTCCGCATGACATTTTTAAAAATGAGGTCATTCTTCTGTAATGATAACTTGCAACTTCAACTTCGAAAGCGCATGGTTAAATGCTACATTCGGTCAGTCCTCTTATACGGTGTCGAAGTATAGACATTAAAAATATCCACCATTAATCGTCTGGAGGCCTTTGAAATGTGGCTGCATAGACGTATACTAAAAATTCCATGGACGGCTATAGAAAGATGGCCTATTTTGGACACGTAGTAAGGGAGACCGATATAATATTCTTCAACTTATTATGATGGGTAAAATCGAAGGACGCAAAGGAATTGGTAGAAAGCAGGCCTCTTTGTTGAAAAATATCAGAGAGTGGACAGAAATAAAGAAAGCTGAGCAACTATTTAGAATAGCTTGAGACAGAGACAGTTTCGCCATGTTAATCGCCAACGTCAAGGGAACTTGATAGGGCACGTTAAGAAGAAGAAGTGATTTCAACAAAAATGTTGGCGACGCCGTGGTACAAGCACTGCATAAACCTTTACTTCTTGTCTTTCAAAATGAGACCATGCCCTGGGAATGGTATTAAGGCGTGATATGCCCGTTACATAAAAGAGGCGATCAGCTACAGTGTGACAACTACAGAGGTATAAACCTGTTAACCTTACAAAATACTAGCAATATTCTCTACGAAAGGCTACAAGTTTACACAGTTGGCATAGTTGGAAAATACCAGACTGTATTTACTCCATAAAAATCAGCTATTGACCAGATTTATTCAATAAGAGAGATCCTCGAGAAAACATTAGAATTAAACATTGAAATCCATCACCTATTCGTCGACTTCAAGACCGCATACGACTGTGTCAAGAGAACAGTACTTTAAAAATCAATTTGTGACTTTGGTATACCAGAAAAACTTATCTGATTAACAAGAATGACAATGTCTAACTTAAATGCCAGCGTTAAGGATACAGGGAGCAAATTATCGATCCTTTGAGATAAAGGACTCTCAGACTCAGACAAGGGAATGCCCTATCTTGCCTCCTATTTAACATTGTCGTTTCTGTACTCTAGACTTTTTTCCAATTGATCGCTGCTGATGAACTCTACACTGGGACTTTATATAACATCACAACTCTAATATAGGTCTGGTATAGTTAAATCTTCTTGGCCTACGATATGTGAAAATGAAAGGTTAAATAGTCTTTTTGCCACTGATGCTTTTCTTTTGACTTCTGGAGTGTTCCTGGTTAAATTTAATTTTCTGTCGAGATGGACTCCTAGGTACTTGACTGTATTTTCTGATTGAATCCTGTTACCTCTCATCGTTAGCTCTACTAGTAAAAACCTACTAGGTACTAGTGCGTTTTGTTGCTACGTAAAGATGATAAATAGCGTCTTCTCCGTCTTGATTTTTATTTTCCATTTCTCCGTGTAGCGCGATATTCTTCCTAGGTGTTCTTCTAATCTCTAGACTATGCTTATTTACCTACTGTGTAGATTGACATAATATCGTCAGCGTAGAGTGCTGTTTCAAAAGAGAAATTGACAATAACAAATATGTATTCGGTTTTTTCGATTTAAAGAGGGCATTCAATCAAATTGACAAACATATTCTTTTGATAGAGTATATGATAAAGCGCTATGGTAGAGTGCTGAGCTGTCTTCATAAGGACTATTTGGTTAATTTCACCTATGTACTGTGAATTTCGGACAAGACACCTATAAATAGGAAAAAAAGGTTGAATATTGCTTCATAAAAATAAACTAAGGGTAATGTTTAATGGAGGTGTACCTAATTTATGTTCAAAAAGATTTTAAAATTTGTTTATTTAAATACAAACTGCGCCATCTACTAGGTAAAAGCATCGAGCAATAAGACAAAAGAGGGAATCTAATCCTTATGAAAAGGAGACCAAAAAAGTGGCCTCTGATGGCGGACATATCCGGAAATGCGAATGCGCGAAATTTAAATTTTCCGACACTTATCAACAGTAGCTATATAATATTTTTCAGAATGTGTCTTAGACGAGCAAGTTTTAATTAATTATTAATGATAAGAGTCTAAAATGCGACATAATTGTTAAAAAACTTCAATATAAATAAGATTTCATGTGACATTTGGGACAAACAATAACATAACCCAACTAAATTTGATGTCAAACAAGGAGAGAGGCTCGCTTTCCTTGTTTAAAGTGGCCTCTAAAGATCGCACTTCCTGTCTAACAATATGTTTGCCGCCACTACCTTTACATTCCCTCTATTGTCTTTTTGCTCGATGGGTAAAAGTAATAAAAGTAACAACGCACACATTTTTGTAGAAATCTACATAGTCTGGATCCTTTATATCCCTTAGAATAAATGCTTATAGAAATTAAAATTAAATCAAATAATAATTGATTTATTTTACGAAATTTAAAAAAAAAACCTATACAAAATATTATATAAAAATACCTACATTTCGCAGTTTCCTTACAAATTATATACATTTAAATATAGATGTCACTACGAGTATTACAACTGTCAAAAATTCACATTTTCTTATGTCAAAACTGTCTGTCACGAGTCGGAAACAAAAACAAATTATCTATTTGAAAGATGTTTCTTTGTACTGAATATTTGTAAATTAAACGATATTTTTCTAATAAAAAATGGAACAAGTGAGATTATTAGTGCAAGAACAGGGTAGAGAAGCTAGAAACCTAGTGGCTTTTAATATTTCTGCTGCTAATGAAGAATTTAGAAGTAAGAGCTCTGTTTAAATTCTTTCACAATGTTGTAATTTTATAATTCGATTTTTTACGTTTGCGGTCACTTCTCACCACCCACATTCTGACTTTGATTAAGAGATTATTAAAGGTCTATGACTAATGGTAATAAGAAGTTAATAACTAAGAAAATGTAATTTATAAGGACTATGAAAAATAGTTTAGAATTGCTGTTTATAAAATTGTGTATACTCCCTAAATATACCAAAAAATGGCTATTTTGTTGTAGGAATTAACTACTTTTAGTATTTTATAAAAGTTGTATATCCTATTTGATTATTATTACCAGAAATGTTGATATATTGAGCTTTTAATCTTTTGCAAATCCAAGTGCAATTTGTTTACCTGTATACTAACTTTTAATTAACAGGCAACAATGAACCAGATATTGATAATTACAGCCCAATTTTTAATTTTTTATTTTTATTCACAAATATAGACCCTTTTTAATTTGTTTATAGAATATTATTTTCATTGAAGAACATTTTAAACTAAATAAGGTTCATACATTAGATACCCATTTCTTTGTAACATAAGAATACTGGAACCATCATATAAATTATTAATGAATATATTTAGGTAAGGTTGCTAGAAAACCTCCATGTTCTCCAAGAAACAATGGTGATTCTATCCACACTTCGTCTCCTAAACCAAATAATATTAGATCTAGAACAGGAGCTAGAGTTAGATCAGCGTCTACTGGAAGGGACAAAAGGTCTGAACTTAGAGCCAGGTATTGGGCACTGCTTTTTGGAAATTTACAAAGATCTGTAAGTACTTCTGTTATGTTTTATTTCAATATATACTAGAATATTTAAAGACTCTTTTAAGGCTGTTCCTTTCTAATCTGATATAGACTATCTAGCTTTACTTGGTTTTCTCATTTGTCAATATTTTTACACATCCACATCAGAATTTGTTTGGTATTCTTATATTGGCCAATATAATGGTGGATTAAAAACAAGTCAAACAAATTTAATTTTAAAACATTATCTGAAAGGTCTTACATTTACTTTTTTTGTTTACTAGATTGCAGAAATATACAACACTGTGGAAACCCATGAAAGCTTAACAGAATGCCAAGAAGTTCTGTTAGTACTTGAAAACTATTTGAGAGATTTCACTGCTCTAGCCGATTGGTTTCGGCTAAAATGGGACTACGAAAACACTCCTGCCTTACAAAGACCAACTTCATTAGCTTGGGATATTTGCAAAACCAATTTAACCAAAACCAGTAGATCTGGAAAGTCAACACCAAGTATAGGTAAAGTTCTTTTATAGACACTTTTATAATTTTAATAACAATTTCAAATATTTTGTTGTTTTCATATTATTAATTTGATTTGTATTTCAGGTTCTGGCAGGAATAGTCCAAATGTCTCTACTGGAAAAATCAGCCCTAAAATATTACAGAATAAGACAAAGACTTCCACATCTTGTCCTACTAGTCCCCTGCCTACTATCGATCAACCAATCATTGAAGGTGAGCCTTTGGTAACCTCTCAGGCTGTTGAAATTAATAAGAAAGTTAAAGACAGCATTAAATCTCTTCAAGAAACAAATACTGAAGGAATTACAATAACTGAAGTGACCACAAATTGTATTGATCTGAAAACTGAAATCAAAGAACCTTTTACTGGGGGAAATCTTGACAGTGCTGGAAATATTCCAATTCAAAGAGAAAATGGTGCTGTAGAAGAAAAAACAAGCCATGTCTTTGTTGAAACAAAGTATGTAGGTACTGAAGACATAGATCTTGAAACAGTTGCAGCAGTTACTGTAGAGGAAAAAGCTAGTGGATCAAATGGGGATGATATCAGTGGTACTAGTAAGTATTTTCTTAGTTTCTACATACATTTTTTTGATATATGTAGGGCTATGTACCATATTGGGTAGTTTTTTTTTGGTGAAAAGTCAATGATTGCTATTATATTATTATATTGAGAGTTAATATCCAGCCTACTTATTTCCTGAAGTTTATTTCAACTACAGACTTATTATTTTTGATTGCAATATTTTTAGGTACATATTCTTATTTTTTGTTTTGCAGTTCATGTTCAAACTAATTTTCCTGTTGATCTCTAGGGTCTGCCTACATAATGGACCGACCATCTTTTTCTACTATATGCTGTTCTTTAGGTCCATATTTCTAGAATTTTCTCATTTGAAAGTACCATTCTCTGCCCATTCCCATTTTATGCCATCCACAGTTAGATTTTTGTACCCTATCTTTACGTTTTTACCATCAGCTCTTAATTCCTTGCCTTTATTTACAATTTCCTGCCTCATGTGTCTTTCCTTTTCAGTCAAGTCATCGTTGATGAAGATCTTTTTTCCATTAAGAAATCTGAGTTTGCTTTTTTCCTTCATGACCTTAATTTTTTCGCCATAATCCTTCATTTGTACTAGACATATTGTTTTTTAGCTTCACTGCAGATTTTATTTCGACATCCTCTTTTAGGTGCTTTTGTATAAAATCTTTATGTTATTTTTTAAGTAAGTGTTTCATCTGTTGTGAATATTGCTAGACCCGTAATTACTATTTTACCTCTTTTGGTTTACTTTGTTTTTAACCTGGACTAATTTGTTTTTTTGTTTCTTTAAATTCTTGCTTTATCTTTATATTTTCTATTTTTCTATCTTTTTCTAGGTACCATATCTATATTAGACCACATATTTATCAAATAATAATAGTAGTACAAAAAATTCTACATGTTTATTTGTTTATATCTAAAATTTTGTGTTTAACAAATACTATTTCTGTTTCAGAGATTTCTAAAAAGCCTGAACCTCTTAAGAAAAAAACAGAAACAGCAAAAGTCGAATCTAAAGTTAAACTTCCTCAAAAACCAAGTGTAAAATCTATCTCTGTAAAATCTGACAAAATCCCAACCCAAAAATTCAAGCCAGCAGATATAAGTCGTTCGAGTACTAAAATTGTAAGCAAAAAACCAATTTTAGAAAAACAAAATAGTAGAGAAGAAGAAAAACCTATAGAAGCGAATCAAATAGAAGATACATGTGTTGAAACAGATGCTAAAAAGAGTAGTCTAGAACTCAAATTTACTGATCCTTTAGAAAAACCAAGTTTGATAATTAAAAACCTGGATTCGCCTAGTGAAGATCAAAGAACCTATGACACGCTTCGTAAGGTATGGAATATACATTTCTATCTTTCAATTTCTAAATTCAATTAGTTCTCCAATACTATCTTCTTGTGTGTACGATTCTTGAGATTAAGACAGTTTTTAACATGATACTAAATATACATATATAGTTATTGTATTATTTTGGATTCTCTTTTTTGGGAGACATATAAAAGTCAACTGTAACATTCTCAGGGGCATACTTTTTTACAGATGTCTTAATATTGTTCTGAAGTTATTTTCTTGTGGCATCTTAATGAAATTTACTATTTGTGTTGGGAATAAGCCACAATTTTACTTTAAAATTAAGTTTACTTGACATTATCAAAATACAAAACAGAATGATTTATGAAGTGAAAATTAAAACATCAAATAAATTTAATTTTAAAGTAAAATTATGACTTAAGTATTCCCAATAAAAATAGTAAATTACAGATGTGTTATTTTTTAACAGAAGTCTTACAACATATTATTTGTAGGTTGGTGTGCAGAGTGCTGAAAAAAGTACATGTACAGACGACGACTTCCCCAAGTTGCCTATAAAGAGACCTAATGTTGTTAAAGTCAGTATAGACTGCCAAACTGACGACCAATTAGAGAAGAAAGATAAAGAACCTGAGAAAAAGGATACTAAAGAACCCGACAAGAAGGACAGAGATGCTAGAGAAGTAGATAAGAAGTGTGTCAAGACTGCTAAAGTTGAGGTAAAATCTGCAAAGCCTGTTACTACTGTAAGAGCCGCCTACTCTACAGCATTGACTAAAAGCGCTTCAGCAAAGATTGTACCACCTAGGGCTAAAGTTGAAGTTAAGCCTCATGTGACAAATGTTTCTAGGTAAGCATTTTTTGTTTATTTTCGCATGTTTTATTTATTTATTACAACAGTTAATGAAATACTTAATATAGAAAATTCACTTTTATTGGCATATATTAAAAAAAAACAAATCAGTTAAAAATAATATATAAAAAATCGTGTAGATATTAACTTAACATTTACATATTTTCATGTTAAAGAAACTATAAAGAAGAACTTCATGTCATTTTTGAGTGCAGAGGTTTCATCACAGGTGTCCTGCAATATTCATATATCTTAACATCGTAATTATTATACCAAACAATTGTTACCATTTTGTAACAAATTAAAAGTAAATATAAAATAAACACTTTCTCTCTGGAGATATTTGGGATGACACACCAACTTCACTGTACATAGCTTATGTAATCTTGTTGCAATTCAGCGACATGTGAGTTGCTTGCTAGTAAATTCTAATTAATCTGGGCCTGTCTTGCCAGATTCTACATAAAGACAGTAAGTGAAATATTACTTGTGGGTTTATATCCTTGTTGCTGTACTTTTAAAAGATCCCTTCTTTTTAGCAATATTACCATCTATATTGTACTTTCTTATAGCTTTTAATCATTGCAGTTTATCATTGTACTTTATTATTGTATTTTATCATTGTATTTTATTATAGCACTTTATCATGACACTTTATCGTTTATATGCCGATTGCAGTTGTTAATAATATTTTGTACTGCCAATATATGATTAAATTTCTCTATAAATTTCTGCCCGAAAAAGTCCGAATAGCTATGATGATTCCCGACCTCCGCCGCGGAGATGGCACTTGAAGAAGATAAATTTCTGTCTGGGGTCATAACAATACCAACCCTCTCTAAACAATGTTTTGCCTAATCGTTTTCCCTAGGTGTTTTTTGGTCTTCTTTTCCCACTCATTCCAGTAACTTACAACATTCCAATGCTTCATATTGGGTCATTATTTCAAAATTGAACTGCTGTGACCATCTTAATATGTGCTCCCTAATTTTATTGTTTAATTTAAGCTACATTATAATGAACATTGTATCTGTTGATCTTCCTTGTATAAATGCAAATTAATTTGAAATGAATATTATATATTTAAGCGATGATTGTTTTAGGTCTTCTATTCCTCCAAAACAACCAACAAAACCATACTCAGCACGTCCTATAACAAACCAAAGACCCTCGAAACCGGAACCCACCATTCTATCCCGCAGCAAGACCGTCGGAGACATGAAAAATCCTCATTTCATAAGTAAAAGTGCCAACAAACCTCCGCCTCGAACCCAACAACAGAAACCTTTCCAGCCCAATCCAGCCATGTTGTTGCAGAAGAGTAAAACGACTCTGAGCAAGGATCAGTTAACCAAATCACTGTCTTTGGATGAATACGCCAGCTCGGCTGAGACTCTGGTTAACCAAGAAAGAAGCTCCGCCAATACGAATAGCAGCAATAGTATTGCTAGTTCTTCAGAGACTTTGAATAATGAAAACGTCAAGAAAACTTCGACAGATGGTTGGTTAACGGTTAAGGGAAGATCAAGGTTTAAGAATGGTGGTAAATCGAGGAATTCCTACACGGCTATGTCATGGGCAACTAGGTTCCATCAGGTAAGAATACTATAGTTTTTCCCACGTAAACGTTACATATTTTTATTTTTTTATGCATATGGCTTGAAGTTTGTTGATTAATTTTGGCAACTCTAGTATTAAACACTGCATATGTCAATACAAAATATATACAAATACAAATATCTTCCTGTCCCTAATATCTTATTTTGCATATTAGCATTAACAATGGTTTTATCATTAAATGCTTGATTTAATTTTTGGAAGATTAGCTAATTTTAACATCATTTTTAACAGCAAGAATAGCTGTTGTTTTTTTCTTTATTTTAAGCTTCATATTATAAATCATGATTTTACAGGTCAGTGCCACTGCAAGTTTACCTGCCCTAGCTCTTCTCCCAGAATCAGACACCACGAAACCTCAAAAATCCATAGAAAAAAGCGTCAAAGAAAACTTGAACACTCTAAAATCTCTCAAAAACAATTCTGAGAATAGCACCAGTAACAATAGGAACGTTCTTAAGAGATCTAACACAACTGTCAGTAAAGTCACAATTACTCAAACATCTGGTAATCAAAATAACAGCATTCAAGAGAAGAACAAGACCAATATGCAGATCAAGAGAACCGCTGAAAGGGAGCATAAGAAAATAGCTGACGTCGACTCCGAAACCGATGATGAAATGAAGATGAAGGTAATACTCTCTATAAATTAAACGTTTCAGACTTAACGGTAACAAACTGTTTGTAGGATATGCAAGATGAACTGGCTACCGAGGAAGAACATAGGAAAAAGGCTAAACAATTGTCCGAAGAAGAAGATCGTCTGACCAAAGAAATAGAACACCTACAAGGTCTTGAAATCGAAGTGGACACAGAAACTGATGGAACTGAAACTGATGGGGATGAATTACAAGGAGATAATGACGATGATTCTAGTCAAGACGTCACTATTATTCCAGACGATCAAATGTCTTTAGAAGCAAGATATGAGCCCATGCTAGCTGGTATGATTACTGGTATAATTTGTTTCATTTTATTATTATTGTTTTTTTTTTTCAGAAATGTCGTGGACTGAAAGAATTGATACTTTAGCAGCATTGGAAGCCTTGACGGCTCGGCACCCAGGCAGAGCCCACGAACTCCATCAAAAACTATCAAATCCTTCGCGCAGACGAAGTTTAGCGGAAACAGTCAGAAGATACCAAGCCAAGCAGGCCAAAGCTCAACAGAGACGACAGGATCTGCAACAAGAAAAAGCTCAAAAACTACAGGCATTATTGGCCAGAGTTGAAGATGTTAAAGCTGCTAAACTGCAACTGATAGAAGAGAAGAGGAAGAGGATGGAGATGAGATTGCAAAAAGCGGCTCAGAACAGGAATCGGCATATAAAAGATATAATAAAGAAAGCTCATGATGAAGAGGAGAAGCTGAAGGAGATCGCATTCATCAACGAACTTGAAGCTCAAAATAAAAGGTATGATATACGGATTTTAAAACTTTTTAAAAGTAAAATTCATAAAAACATTTGTGTGACATTTATTTCTGATCTTCTCTTATTATTCTTATTTAATTCAAACGTTTTTGCATATTTTTTTAATATAGTTATTTTAATTTCTAACTATGTACGTATATCCTACTAACTGCGCCATGTTTCTTTAGACACGATTATTTACAATCTTGTCGGGAACAACGAGGCCGCATACAAGGCATTAAGGAGGACAGGCGCAAGAGACAAGAAGAAAAGGCAGCTAAAGAGGCCGCCGTAGAAGAACGAAGAAAAGCATTAGAACGAGAAAGGCTGGAAAGGTTAGATAGACTACAAGACGAACGGAGGCAAAGAGACGAAAGGATCGGACAGCAACAACAGCAGAGAGAACGCGAAAGGCAAGAGTTGGCGAGGGAGAAGGCAAGAGATAGAGAGGTAAGTGTTTAATAGGAAAATTATTTTAAAATTATTTTAAAATTATTTTTGGTTTCTTTATTTTCAAAATTTTAGGAACGGTTATCTGCTCTTCATGAAAAGCAACTGGCCTCCACGCAGGAGCTCCAGAAACGGATCGAACAAAAACACGAAGATACTAAAAGGCGCCACGATGAAAATATGGAACAAATCAGACAAAAAGCGCTGGAATTGTCAATTCATCGATGCCAGACTGAAGATAATCAAGCTCCGAACATGGTGCCTTATCCTACACAAAAAATGTGCTCCGTTTGCAGTGTACTTGTAAGTATAGATTATATATTAGCGATAATATAAGCAACTATTACGAAAATCGAATTTTGGTTCTTTAAATTAAGGTTTAAAACGATAACTATGAAAGATAACGTTGTTAACTATACGGAATATTGCTCGTACTATCGGCTGTTCTAGTGTTTTCATTGCATTTCACTGCATATCCGAAGTCTTTCATATGTTAAGTAACTCTACATTAGTAGTGGTGACGCATTTTATGCAAAAAATACTCTTTCTTACCCTGGGCCAACGTTAGAACTTCAGGAAACGCCTTCAACGACCTCTTAGTCATCAAAATTCAAATGGTTTTGGGGCAACTCATCTGGAGAGAATTTTTTTGGCTCAAACCACGAAGATTCTAACCAGTGACAGCCCACGTTGGGTGCCATGTCACTGGTTAGAATCTTCGTGATTTGAGCAACGAGAATCTTTTCCAGACGAGTTGTCCATATCCATGAGTTGATCCAGACATAGAAATAAAACGTAGAATAGCAATGACTAAAACTACTCATGAAAATGCAATAATCATCTATACTTACGAATATCAAGGGAACTTTCTTCAGGCTCTCATTTTGCAATAGCGGCAGCAAACAAAGACGGTATGATATGTGACTTAATTATCGTGGCACTAAGATTTTCTCTATCGACTAAGTGGAGAAAGGAGATTATTATCGCCCAGCTGAAAACAATACTTTTTTGTCGCAATGGAGAAAAATCTTTATAGGACACCATCAGATCCGTGCTGGATGATAATGTGACACTTGAGCCCACTGAAAACTTCCACCACTGGCTGACAGCGGTGTGAAAACCTGATTTGGTAGAAGTAAAGTTCACCACGTTCTCTCCACTGCCTTATCGGATCTAATCTAATACTCTAAATTACTACATCGTTTTTGTGCTGTCTTTGTCTTATATTTTCTCTTAGTCCCTGTTTCCCTTACAGTAATTTCTCAGCCGTCCAAGGTTCTATATTATTCTCACTACGGAGCTTGAATTCGACCAGTTCCTCCACTATTCTTCAACGCCTTATCTCAGTTCATCTCACACTCACGTCTTTGTCTCATCTAACTTCCGCATACAAGCAGTATCTTTGTATTGCCCTTGGTAGTGTACACACACAGTAATATTTCATAAGCAATCCGTTTAGAGGTGGGAGCTAAAAGTCATTGACTTGATAGTTTGACTCAGCTCATGGCCAACCCATGTCTGAGCTGGTTCTAATTTTCCCCTTCCTTCTTCTCTAGTTTTCGATTCCCATTTGTTTCTTTTCGTTTCCAGTTATTAATACTTTCCCCAGACATTAGATGTATAGGTGGCATCTAACAGTGTTTATTAGCCATTGCATACCATCATCAGTGCCTGTCTCCGAATCCTTTTAATTTTTAAGGTATTCTTTCGATATTAATAATTTTTATGTGTGCTCTCTCTTAGCAGTTTTGTAAGTTCTGTAAGTTCAACTCTTGAAAAAGCACATTCTTGTTGTATCACAACCTGTACCCCATCTATGCTATTATTTACCTGTCCCAAATCTCGCCGCCTTGCTAAGAATACTGCTTTTTGCTAAACCAGATTCAATTTATTTCCATTAAATTTACATTACAATCTGCTCAACCGCTCTTTACACCCTTCCTTTCAATCTATTTACTGTTCTAGAAATGGCGACGACCACCATATCGTCTTTATAACCTACAAGCAGGATGCTCAGTAATATCTGTAGACGTAACATCCCACTAATACATAGACACGTTGTTAACTGGTTTGCATACAAGCTACAATGATACAGCTTCGATTAAAAACTCTCTAAACGCATTTTAACTGACTTAAAATTTATTTAATAAAATAACAAGATAAAACCAAGGAGGAACATTTTTTGTATGTTCTAAAAGTACTATATTTTAATCAATAAACATTATTCTTCCTAGATCAAATCTGAAGTCTACTTAATGAGCCATCTAAGGGGCAGAATGCACCAAGAAGCCGTGAAACAAGCCAATCTCCAACCCGGCGACGTCGAACAGTACAACGTGAAGCAAATAATCGAAGCTCCCGCCGAAAAGGAAGACCCCAAAATAACGGCTGCTAAAGAACGGGGTAAGACGTACCGGAAGAGATGTAAGAAGATCAGGCAGCGAATGGCCGTCAAAGGAGCAGAGTTCGAGACTAAGTACAAGCCGAACGTGACGGATGGCACCAATAAACGTAGCTTGAATCGCAGCATAAACACGATCGGTTCCATTACCAATCAAGCCACTCAAGGGTTGTCTCCAGCTACGACGAGCCAGCTGGATAGGATACTCAACGAGCTGACGCGATTGCTCAATAAAGGAGCTAAAAACGATTTGATGATGTTCCAGAGCGTAGGCGGTTTTGCTGTTTTGGGAAAACTGTTAGCTTTGGGACAGGATGGAAATGCTTCTATATCTGTCAAGTAAGTGTATCTTCTTAAGTCTACAAATGTTTGATTTAAATATGACATAGGCGTGTAGAGCGTCTTTATATTAATTCTTGGTTTTAGTTACCAAAGAAAAAAGGAAGCAATGTTTCCACACTTTAAAGTATTGATCGGTTGTCAAAAATCCATGGCCGGAATCAAAACCACTTTTATTATTAATATTTAAAAATAATACAAAATTGTCTGTCACTCATCTATTTCACTTTGTAGTCATGATCATCATCATCAACTAGCCTCTAACGTCCACTGCTGAACATAAACCTCTCGCATGCTTTTCCACTTAGTCCGATTTTGCGCCATCTGAATCCAATTTGTAGTCACTCTTTTTATGTCACCTGTCCATCTCGTTGAGGGCCGACCTCTATTTCTGTGAGCTTGTATTCAGGGTCTCCATTCCAAAATTCTTTTTGTCCATCGGTCATCAACTGATCTTGTTACATGACCTGCCCAGTTCCACTTTAGTGTTGTTAT
Organism: Diabrotica balteata; assembly: GCA_918026665.1. Lineage (NCBI taxonomy): Eukaryota > Metazoa > Arthropoda > Insecta > Coleoptera > Chrysomelidae > Diabrotica > Diabrotica balteata. Next base: position 13,169,453 of record OU898280.1, on the reverse strand, counting down.
CCTTTCAATAACGTCTGCTACTCCTGATCTTTTGCGCTTTTGCGTATAGTAGCATTGTGTCTTCTATCGCCTAGAGAAATCCCTAACATTATTCTCTCCATTGCCCTTTCCGCAACTTGTAGTTTACTCACTGTTGGTCTTGTGAATGTTAGGGTTTCTGCGCTGTAGGTCATCACTGGCAAAATACACTGATTAAATACTTTTCTTTTTAGACACATTGGAATCTAAGATCTAAAAATATTCTTCATCTTTCCAAATGCAGCCCAAGCGAGGTTTATTCTTCTTTGCAGGTCGATTGTTTGGTTGTCTCGACTTATTCTGATCTCATGGCCCAAGTAGTTATAGGAGTCAACTGGCTCAATATCTTTGTCTTCTACTGAGATGTTCTTGTTATGGACTAAATTTGTCATAAATTTGTTTTTGAAAAATTTATTTTAAGACCAACTCTTTTTGTGGCAGTATGGAGTTTTTGGAGCATTATCTGTGCCTGATAAAAGCTGTCTGCAATAAGAACGATATCATCTGCAAATTTAAGGTTACTTAAAAATTTTCCATCTACATTGATGCCCTTTTCGTTCCAATCTATTGTTTTACAAGCGTATTCTAGCAAAGTTGTAAATAATTTAGGAGACATGTTGTCTCCTTGCCGAACGCCTCTTTTAATACGAAAGGTCCCAGTATCTTCATTAAGTCTTACACAGGCTGTAGCATGCTGATAGATGTATCTGATGAGGGATATGTATCCTTGATCTATTCTACATTGTGTTAGAGCTTGGAGCATTTCACTTTGATTGACCGTATCAAATACTTTTTCAAAGTCGACAAAGACAAGTATCAGGGGTCCATTATATTCAATGTTTTTTTCAATTAACGACTTAATGGTTTGCAAATGTTAATTTGTTCCGTATCCATCTATAAATCCTGTTTGCTCGCAAGGTTGAAAGAAGTCTAGTTTTGATGTCAACCTATTAGTTATTATCATCATAAACAACTTATAAACGTGAGATAACAAGCTAATAGGTCTATAGTTCTTTATCTCTGTTATATCTCCCTTTTTGTGCATGACTACTTTGTAGTAACTTTTACTTTGTAGTAAAACCTTTCAAATGTGAATTAACTTCATTTCTAACCGACGCTGTCATAACTCATAAAGTGACTTTTAAGAAAGTCTCCTAGTAGTAGTAGTTGGCGCGGTATCCTCCACCAGTTTCTGGAATTTCAGCAGTATCTATTCCTCTTTTCTTGAAGCTGAATTCTTGTAGGGTTAACTTCTAATAATTGCATCTTCAATAAAATGTTTCTCACATACAGTTGTTTCGTCAGTTTAGACTCAGTGGTCTATTGGAATTGTTTTTAAAGAAGTCTTCTTCGTGACAGAATCCTCTTCCTTCGTAACCTAATTATTGAGTTAGGTTAAGTTAGACCGTCTGACTGACTTTGGTCAGTCATTTACATTTACAGTCATATTCAAAAATTTAAACATAGTAGTCGTCATCGAAGCGAATTTATATCTGCTACCGGATCAGGATCTTGAATGCATTGTTTTACTGAGGTTTGATTATGAAGTTATGGGTTTTTGTAGTAAGTGGATTAACAAACAATTTGCGCAAACAATTATTTCTAACAAGATAATTATTTAAAATTTCTTGTTCCCGATAAGGGAGATACGGCTGCATACTTCTATTAACGTCAGTTTTAATAATTGAATAACATAAGTGAATATTTACTGGATCTGACATTAGAATCGAATATCTTTTAAATATTGCAATCCAAATTTTTAGTATAATTTTGATTGTTTCTAATTTTGTTCCAGAACATTGATAATTTGTTGCAATTTATGGCAAATTGCTTGCAAAGGCGCCAATGGAGCTGCAAATTGTGAATATGTGATCCTGTCCAATCGATTGGCTCCTGTGATAGATCTTCTAAACATAAAATTATCGGTAAGTACCTTCTGTATCAAGCAACTTCTATTCTAAATAAATCAAAGTTATATTTACCTAATGCTGAGAAAATTCAGTCGGAAGTGCCACATTTTTTAAAATTGAACAAAATTATTATGCGTATAGAAGAAATGACAAAACTGATGTTTTGTACATAATTGTGAAAATGAAGATCTTTTATACATTTCAAAAATTATGAAGACACTTTAATTGAAGCAATAGATAAAAGGGCATTAAAGAAAATCTTCAAAGAAATAGAAAACAGTGCCAAACTGAGAGAACTGGAAATAAATGAAAATAAAATTCAATACCCTTCTATATTTTGTGGATAATTTTTTTATGATAAAAGTTTATTTATAATTTTTGAATTCTCATATGTTTTAACTATATACATAAAATACAAAAAATAATAAAAGGGTTATAAACGAATGGGACAGTCGCGCCATCTAGCGGCTAATTCTAGAACTGTGAAATGAAAATAGGTAGAAATTCTACCGTTACAGTGAGATTGATCTAGTTATACCAGGTGTTTAATATCGAAATCTATTATATTTTAATATATCGTTACTGTTTTTATTGCTTCTCTGATTTAAATAAGATTTTATGATTCTGTTTTTAAAATATATATATTTCCAAAATACTTCATGCGCCATCTAGCTAACGAAATCAGTATCATTATTTACTAAGAATGCAGATATTTTCTTTATCAAATGTGCCATGTGGTAGATTCGTGCAGTTACCAGTAGATAGCGCTACATGCACTAGAAAGTTATTTATTTTTTATTTTTTTGTCCTCTAATATTTTTTTTATAACTATTATTTGTTTCGGATTTATAAATTTTCAGAAAAAAATAATAAAATTAGGAAAAAAGAGTAAAAGCAAAATGATGAATAGTCTCTTTGCTTAAATGAAGTTTCTATATTTGGATTAACTTTAATTTATGTTTAAAAGTCACAGTTCTCTAAAAAGTTTAAAATTATTTTTCTTTTCGATTACACAAGTACGTTTTTGAAAACTACACAACTTCAGCTACAAATTCCATCCAATATCCTCTTCGTGGAGGCATTTCCCGTGACGTTCAATCGTTTGCAATGTCAAAGTTTAAAATCTGCGGTTTTTAGGCATATGTCAATTTCCTTATATTTATTGATTAAACTCAAAATCGAAATTTGATGTTATAGATTTTAAAGATTAGGTTGGCATAATGGAAATTCCACTACGACCGGTTAATGGAAGCGATAAATTTAGTGATCTCTTGAGTAGATATCGTAAAAAATGGCAAAAATCTCGCAACGTTTCTTTATTGAAAAGACATAGAAACTGACTTTATTTGTGACAAAATACAAAACATGCATACAAAAGCTGCCCTCTTCACCTTTAAAACGAATTTTTATTTTTGTGCATAGGACACTCTGATCAAAAAATATATCGATTTTTTACCGTCGAGTTGATACAAATTTTATTTAAAATTGATTTCACGCTCGTAACTGATATTACGCAAGAAGTTATATTATACGCAAGAAGTGCCAATACAGTAGACTCGCGATTATCCGAGCTAAGTGGGACCTCGCATACCTCGGATAACGCGGAGATCGGGTATTTGCTTAAAATAAACGAAAAATTCAAAAGTTATTATGTTACATATATCAAAACATACAGTTTATTATGTACAATTGAAGTATGTAAATCGATCATCTTCATATTTTAAAAAATCTTCTGTCCACTGCTGGTTTCCTTTAGACGTTGCGGTGTTACCCTAATGCCAAAGACGAAGGATCGGTAGGAGTTAACTCTTTCTGTTGCTCCATGTAGGCGAAGGCAGCTCTAATCACCTTCAATCCTTCGTAGTGAGATATTTTCTCGATTATCTCATCTGTGTCATGCTCAGTGACATCGTGTGGGTTGATACCCATGTTGGCGATTGCATCACCAGTCAGTTCCATTAGCTGATCTTGCATTTTCACTCGTTGACGTTTTCATCATTTATCGGCAGTTTCGTTGGTAACTGATTAGCAATATCTATTATTTCAGAAATACAGTTATTATATTTTCTTGTCGCTTCAATTTGAAAAAGCTTTCGCCATGACTTTTGCAAAGTTGTTACTCTTACATCATCTCATACTGAAGCTACACATTCCTAACGGTGATCTTTTTAAGGGCTGCAGTCACAGTCATTACCTCATCCAACCAGGTCAATAACACTTGGAGAAGCCTTTGACGATGATTCTGTTTCATAGCCTCTAAAATTCCTTGGTCCAGAGGTTGAATGAAAATGTGACGTTTGGTGGCAAGAAAACAGTTTTAGTGTCTTTAATGTCACCGTTATTATTGCATCTAAATAAGATGGTGCGTTGTCCAAAAGAAGAATAGCTTTTCTTGGTAGGTTTTTCTTTTTGAAGTAGGCCTCAACAAGGCAAACGAACTCGTCAAAAAACCAATCTTAAAACTTTAGCAATCCATCAACGAACTACGTTAATTCCTCTACATGGTGGGTAGGCAGTTTACTTAAATATTTTTAAAAGCCCTTGGATTCTTCAATTTTTCAATGGTCTTAATTGTAAGGATCCACAAGGTTTGCTACACATCAAAAGAGATACTCGTTCTTTGCTTTTTTATATCCACACAGTTTTTTTTACTTTGAGTTTTTTTTCGTCTTTATAGATGGAGAGTCTAATATCCTCAAAAGAGATCCCAGTCCAGGACGCTGTCTGACTAACCTTAGTGCAGGATTCGTTCTTCGTACTCCCGGAGATAGTTCCCGAGGTATTTTAAAATTCCTCGAGTATACTGTAGATACTCGTGTCCGAGTATCTACAGTATAGGCATTCATCTGTGTCAGCCCTTCCGATTCTAGAGAGGTATACCCTAAAACACCCAGTTTTTCAATTGTCGGATGCCATACCTCTTTTTTCATCTGTCGAGCCAACCATCACTTGCAGTAAAATTTTCTTCGCCATTCTTAAACCGTTTGTGAAATTCGACAGCCTTAGCTTAAAGCATGGGGCCGCTAATTGGGTTTCAAAACCCTCGACGATTAAAAAACCATAAAAATAAGGCTTTAGAAGTCTGTTCGTATTCTCATTTCTTCATAGTTTTCCGCAACAAATCACTTCCACTACTCAAACTTTTATTAACCCATTGTTTAATATCTTTTTGTTTACGTCTCCAGTCTCCTACAGTCACTTCTCCAACATCTAGATCAGCAGCAACCTTATTTACTGACTCACCCTTAACCAAGCGTTTTATAGCACTTAATTTTGTTTCCAAAGAAACCACAACTAGTTCTCATTTTAAACTTATATTGCACTTCAAGTTACGTAGAAAGTACACAAAGAGAAGACATGAATGAACTTGTAAGAGCTTACAGTGGGACGAACCGAACAGCTAGCTGTTATGACTCAAACTGACGGGTTGATGAGTGACTGGTGAGGCGGCAAGTAGCAGCATAGTGGCTAGAACAATAACACTTGCTATAGTAAAATTCATTAAGCGATGCAGGGAGATGTAAACATTCTGATTCTTCTTCAGTTCTTTATAGTATAGTACGTTCCCGGATTCCAACTTCATACAGCCTTCATCTTTTCTTTTTATCTCACTTAATCCTAGTACATCCCATTTCATCTTTTTTACTTCTTTTTCCAGTTTGGCTAGCTTTTCGTCTCTCATCAGTGATCTGACATTATAAGTTGCAATATCCAGTTTCGTTGCTTGTTTTCGTTGTTTCTAGCAATCTTCTAAAACCCAGGGATTCTTAGCACCCTCTGCTCTTTCCTCGATCCTACCGTTGCCTTGGAAGGTGACTCCGGAGCTGCTGGGGACTGAGGGCCAATTCTTACGTGTATCTGTCATAAGAGGGGGTAGATTGGCCGTGAACTCACCACGCTGGCCAGACGGGTTGGTAAGTGTGTTTCAGCCGCCAACTCTGGGAACAGACGCTGTTTGCAGCCGCCCACTCTGGGTCAGACGCTGCTATTGTCGCAGTATCACAGCCGCTTAACTCATAATGTGAGTGACGCCTGTGAGTATCTGGAATTAAACCTACAGAATTTTTACTTCCCATATCCTTAATCCAGTAATGACATTACTGCTGCCTAATGTCATATCCTCAGTTGATCCGCGGGTACTTATTTGGCAATGCCTTATTCGTACCTGTCCTGCATATCTGCAGGAACTTTCCCTATCAGCCATATGGGACGTGCCGTGTCTAGGTTGAGGACATCCCCCGCTCAGTCTGTCTTCCGTGAAGTACAGAAGAACCCCTACTCAGTTCAGAGCTCCTCCTCCACGCAAGCTAAGACCGTCACAGAGCTAAGACCGCCACAGCTCTTAAGCTTATAACTTCTAATCTATGTGGCAGACACCGGGCGGTAGTATCTAAAGTGACCTCTCCGATTTTCTATCAGTAAAACATGGAGTCCTACAAGGATCGGTCTTAGGACCTCTTTTATTTATTATTTATGTTAACGATTTGTCTAAATTCTTATCTCCGTGCAAATCCGTACAATTCCCAGATGATTTGAACATTTTGAAGTACATACGGAACAATATTTTTTTAAATGTAGATAATAACATAAAAATGAAAAGTACCTCAGGTACATTTATCGAATAATCCTTCAAAGAGCAGCATGTGGCTCGCAAGCCACAGTTCGGGAACCCCTACAGTGCATATTACGTAACATTGAGACAATAAAAATCAATAAACATCTTGAAAACAAAACATTTTCACAATATTACGAGTAAAAAAAGTTTGTTTCGATGATACTATGCTGCGTGCTGTACATACGCGAAATGAAATAAAATTCAACGGCCAAGCGGCCCATTTACCAATTTTCAAATAAGATCAGCGAAATTGTTCGCATAAGGGTAAGTCTTTCCCCCGTTTACTTTTATTATTATTATGATGAGTATACGGGTATGATTTTTACCCTTTCTGCCTTTTTTATCGACGCGAAACGTTTGATCCAATCTGACTATGTAATCGAGTTTAATGATCCGGTTTTTATTACTCGATTTCATGTTAGAAACATTTAACTTTTTTAAATAACGGTAGAGAAAACTAATTTATTAGCTAATTTGTGGTGTGTAAATAATAGATTAGTTTATTACTTTTATGGGGTATAAAGTTAGATCGCGTTGATATTTACATAAATTAGAAACTGTTATGCTTTAATAAATTTTTTTTTTTAATTTAAACTTATTGTTGTAGAAATATAATCGTAAATATGGTGATTATCATTATTCTCCAGGTACAGCTGTATTAAAATCATTAAAACTTAACGCTACTATAAAAATAAATAAATAAAATAAATGCCATAATATGTATGTACATTGCAGATATTTACAAAATACTTCAGTTTTCTTTTCTTCTTCTGGAAACGTTCCGCAAACAATTTAAGTAAACCTAGTCGGTGAGACATGTTTACCCCTAGAGTTTTCTTTTCTTCTTCTGGAAACGTTCCGCAAACAATTTAAGTAAACCTAGTCGGTGAGACATGTTTACCCCTAGAAATTACTTTCGGGTGTAACAATTCATTGGAGCGAAGTGTATTAACTCGAGTTAAAAACAGGAGTCACATCTTTTCCCCCTATAGCATTCTGATGCGGATAGGGGCACAACTATCAGCCAAATGCTCCTCATATAGTCTAGGCGGGATCTGTTTTGGAATGGACATTTTCCATAGGAAGCTATTTTTTTGCTGGAATCCCTTCAGGATGTGCCCAATATCGATAATCACGATATGCGCCAGTCGCAAGCCCTGTGCTAAATTTTTTATCTAACAAAATCTGAAAACAATTGAAAATTTCTCATTTTTTTGATCCTATTTTCGTTTATAATTCGGAAAATATCGATCCTAGAGAAAAAGTTTAAGCTTAAGAAAAAAGCGTCTTTTAATGCTCTTTAAGTGTATACATTTTGTAATAGATATGTTTAAAGTTCGTAAAGTTATTCAATTTGTTTATAAGCCTAAAAAATGTTTAAAACTTTAAAAAATTTTCTAGGCTCTCCTAGTGAACCGATTTAAATTTTACAAAAAGCATTTGAAAGTTTGAGCCTTCCTTTATATGTAAAAAAATTTGCAACTATCTGAGGGCCTTATTTAGGGCCTACTATAAATTTGAAAATTTGCGATTTTTTCCAGTAGGCTGGATTGCAAAATTATTATGCAAAACCTATCCGACCGATCTTAACAAAATTTAGCACACGTTTTAAACATATTAAAAAGTTTTTCTAGGCGGAATATGGAGCTTGTAAGTCAAGTTTGGAAAGTCCATTTAAAGGATTAACTTCATTTTTTGTACTTTTTTTTCCAATTATTGCTATTTTTTTAACAATAAACATTAAATTTTCACTTTATAGCTAACGAAATATTGTGTAAAATTGAATAATGAAACTTTTAACTTCTTATAATTTTTTCTCTAGGATCAACATTTTCCAAATTATAAACGAAAATAGGATCAAAAAAATGAGAAATTTTCAATTGTTTTCAGATTTTGTTAAATAAAAAATTTAGCACAGGACTTGCGACTGGCGCATATCGTGATTATTGATATTGGGCACATCCTGAAGGGATTCCAGCAAAAAATAGCTTCCTATGGAAAATGTCCAATCCAAAACAGATCTCGCCTAGACTATATATTTGGCTGATAGTTGTGCCCCTATCCGCATCAGAGTGCTATAGGGGGGAAAAATATGGTCTGGAGCATTGGATCGCGGTGGAGTAACTCCTGTTTTTAACTCGAGTTAATACACTTCGCTCCAATGAATTGTTACACCCGAAAGTAATTTCTAGGGGTAAACATGTCTCACCGACTGGGTTTACTTAAATTGCTTGCGGAACGTTGCCAGAACAAGAAAATAAAACTAAAGTATTTTGTAAATATCTGCAATGTACATACATATTATGGCACATCCTGAAGGGATTCCAGCAAAAAATAGCTTCCTATGGAAAATGTCCATTATGGTCTGAATTTCTACAGATCTCGCCTAGTCTATTATGCGAGTCCTGGCTAATAGAACTCCAACACGATATTCTAACCCGATCAATGCAGGCTAGCGTGACGCGCTCTTTTCCTGCTTTCTCTAGCGACGTATCATTGAACTGAAATTGCTTGCTCAGGCCCGAGTCTCCGCTCTGGGCTGCGCCCAGTTCGGCGACTCGGTGTCCGAGGATGTGGGCCCTCCGTGCCCTGGTTTTGGGGTTTTGTTATATTTTTAGATGGATGTCGCCTTTTTGTTAGTATTTTTTTTTTGTATATTAGACCTCTATACCAGAATCTGTCAAAGACTTTACTTACATCCAGGAACACTGCTTCGGTGTACTGTTTTTCGTTAAATCCAGCTGTTATGGATTCTGTCAGTCTAAGTACCTGCAATTCGCTCTAGTGTTCTGTTCTAAATCCGAACTGAGCTTCTGGGATTGGTCCTATTTCCTATGTTTCAGCTTGTAATCTTCTTAGTATTACTCTTTCTACGATCTTGCTGACTGCTGGCAGTAAGCTTATCGACCTGTAGTTTCCATAAAGAAATAGAAAAAGAATACCATGTGCAAAACACATGGTATTCTTTTCTGGCTTCGGAATCATGATAACGTGGGCTTTCCTCGATCGATTTGGGAAGAGCCTGTATCTAAGGTTCGAGTTCGTTATGTTGGTTAAAGGTACTATTGCTTTTGCTGGTAGATAATTCAGATGAAGGTGTGATTATCTCCTCTGGTCCTTCGAGCATCTGTTGGAGTTCTTCGACTTCTTCGATGAAGTTTACATCTTCGTCTTGATGACAATTTAACGTACACACTCTCTCGAGGGTCTTCCTCATCACCTCGACTTTTTCATCTATTGATGTAGACAATTCCATTTTCACCGTGTACTGTAGTTATGGGGTTTTCTATCATTTTTTAGTTTTTTTTTGTAGTTTCCATATGTTTTGCATGTTTGGACCTTATTTCTTCATTTCTTGAACGCGATTATCCCACTTTCGGCTTCTGTGTTCTGCTAGTGCTGTTTTCACTTTTCTGTATAGCAGATTTGCCCTGTTTTTGTCCTTGTTTCTTGCACTTCTAGCTCTCTTTTTGGCTCTGTTCTTTTCTCTTATCATGACTTTGATTTCTTGGTTTGCCCCTAAACCTTCCAATGTGTATGTCTATTTCTTCTTCAGTAGTGCTATTTCTGAGTGCTTCTTGTACGATGTTTTTGAACTCTAGGACTCTTTCTTCTATTTCTTGTGGATTGTTTATCACTGGGACGTTGTTGATTTCAATACTCACAAGTGTTTTGTAATTTTTCCACTTAATTTTTTTTTCTTGTTGTTGTGTGGTTTTCTTCCCATGTTCCTATTTCTAGTAGTATGGGCTTGTGGTCTTGTGATCCTTCGTTTAATGTTCTGCTCTCGGTCAGTAGTCCTAGATTTTTAACTACACTATGTCTAGATTGGTGGGTTGAGCATTTCCTGGGAAATGTGTCGGTTCGATGAGCCCTATTATGATTGTATCTTCATTGTTTGCTAGATAGTTGTTCAGTAATCTTCCGTTTCTATTCGTAGCTCTATTATTCCAGTTTGAGGATCTCTTCTATATTCAGGAACGCTTTCAGTTCGTCATTTATTAAGTATCCCTTTTTTCGTACCTTAGTTCAATGCTATCTTTATCCCCTCAATCGCTTCATACACCACTGGTGAATATTTCTCTCACCATGTGGGTTAGTCCATCTTGTGGTTCTTTAGAAAATAGGATGGTATTTTCTGTTTCTGGTGTTTTTGTTGCTTGAGCATATGACTGCCCATTTGTTCTTGTTGGATGTTGCAGCCTGTTGTTGGTTGGTGCAACTTGTACTCTGGGTCTACCCCAGGCGGGTATTCTTGGGCATCCTCTAAAACTGGCTGGATGTTGCGCTTGACAGTTGGCACATTTTGCCTTTTGTCCTTGTGGGATTGTACACCATTTTGTCAGGTGGTTTTCACCGCACTTTACACATCTTGGTTATTTGTAACAAGCATTTTGGGCACGGTGGAAGCCCTGACAATTAAAACATTGTGTTAGCCCTTTACTTTTTTGTAGGTCTTCAATTTGTATTCTGATGTACATGAGGTTCGTTCTTTTTTTGGCTTTTGGTACGTCTTTTTTTACCGTTAGCACAAACATAGGCAAAGATCTTTTATCCACTTTCCTGGATCTCATGTTGGAAATATTTAGTGTTTTTATGTCATATTCTCTTTCTGTTTTCTTTAATGTCTTTGGCTGCTGTATTTGAGGGGAGTCCTCTTAGAACCGGTTTTGGTTTGATGTCTTCCTCTAACGAAAATGCAAACCATTGCATTTTTGTTGTTGTGTTATATTATTCTAACATGTGAGTCATTTTTCTATATTCCTCTGGATTTATTGCTTGTATAAGTGTCTCTCTGCCGTTTCTGGAGATTTTTTTACTGTATACAGCTTTTCTTTTTCGGTAACTTGAAGAATTTCACCTACATTGTTAACACTTTATAACTTGATTACTGGTGGTTTATAAATTTTTTTGGTGGCATTTTGTTCTGTAGCTATTTGCATTTTCACAAATATTCATCACAAATATCCACCACTTACTTTATGGGATCGCATCCTCTTAGTGTAGATACCTGGTTTCCTGTGTTTCTGGACTCTGGACTGGACTTTTTTTTCTGTAGGTAGGTTTTCTGTAAAAATACCAGTGTTACTAATCAGATCTAAATGGATAAATCCAAATCCATAGACCAGGTCAGGCTCGTCCGTGATTACTTCAAATGTCAATTTCATATTTAAAGTTTACTCACAAATCACCATTTTCAGTGTTTAATTTTGTTTCAGCAACTTGACGATTGTGAGGAAATTCTTCCTTCGGATCCTCTCTGCACAGCATTGATGCAACTCTTAGCGACTGTACTGCAGAACACGCCCAAGGAAACCCCTCAAGTTAGAGTGCACGATATAGTCAGGTAAGTGAGACATTTTGAATATGCGTGTATTATAGTTAATTATATTGGAACATAAACATTTGATATTAAAAATAGATTATAAATATGTCGTTCTATATCATACATAATAATTATTGTTAAGATAACACTTTTTGCGGATGCCGTTGATTTTTTGATATTTTTTTAGGTATCTGCATCAACTATGCTATATTGTTTATTGTGTGTTATTCTCGTTTAACTATGTTCTGGCTATAAATATAATTTATTTAAAAACAACATTAGAAATCCTAAGATTTCCAACTTGGCGAAACTAATTTCAAATTTTCACCACTGTGCTTTCTACAACTTGCAAAGCAGACAGTTTGATAAATTAGTCGACAAGGAAATCAATAGTTTGATCACGGCAAAGATTCTTAGTGAATTTAGTTTTTGGTACTCGAAACCGAGTAAAAAACTAAAACAGAAAGACTGTATTATATTTAATTTCAATGCAAGGCATCCACCGGCTGGCGGGAACTTGAAAACAATATGTATGATGATCTCTAAGAAAGAACTTCTTCTTCTTCTAGTTCCATGACCGTTATCGATCGTTGGATATCATATTGGCTACCATATTCGCTATCGTGACTTTATTGACAGCAGCTCTAAATAACGATGTAGTTGATTTTCCATACCATTGCCTTAGATTTTTCAGCCATGATGTTCTTCTTCTACCAGGACCACGATTACCTTGGATCTTTCCCTGAATGATCAGATGTAAAAGATCATATTTTTCAGGGTGTCTCATAATATGACTGAAGTATTCCAGCTTGCATTTCTTTATTATATTGACCAGTTGTGTTGTTTGGTTCAGCCGTCTAAGGACCTCCTCATTTCTAACTCTGTCGACCCAGCTTATTTTCAGTAGTCGTCTGTATACCCACATCTCAAAGGCTGTCAAGCTTTTAAGCATAGCCTCAGTTAGGGTCCACGCTTCTACTCCATACAGCAGGACAGGAAAGATGTAGCAAGATATCATACGAACTCTAAGGTCAATGCTAAGATCATGACTGCAAAGTACGTTTCTCATTTTTACAAAGGCAGCTCGGGCTTGTTCTATTCGGCTTTTAATTTCTGCGGTTGGATCCCAGCTCTCATTGATATTACTGCCGAGATACACGAGTTTCTCTACTCTGTCCAGTGTGGCATCTCCGACTTTTATACCGTCATCATGTATATAATTTTGTTTGCTAACTATCATATATTTAGTTTTCTTAACGTTGAGTTTTAATCCATACTGACCACAAGTCAACTAAGAAAGAACAGAAAACTAAAAGAATCAATGTGAATTGTCAACCAATGGAAAGAGTAAAAACATACACCTACCTTGGTAAAAACGTCAATGAAGATTGGGACCATTCCCTTGAAATAAAATGTAGGATAGAGAAAGCAAATGCAAACCCAAAAAAAAAACAATGCAAAGGAGTGCAATGAACATCGCACCATAGCCTTAATGAGTCATGTCTTGAAATTGTTTTTAAAAGTAATTCACAATAGAATACATAAGAAATTAGATAAAGGCATAAGTAATACACAAATGGGATTTAGGAAAGGACTGGGAACACGAGAAGCACTGTTTGCATTAAGTGTTCTTTCGCAGAGATGCTTAGATATTAATCAGGAAGTATATGCCTGTTTCATTGATTTTGAGAAGGCATTTGACAGAGTGCAGCATAATCGACTTAAAGACATTTTATTAAATAAAAACATAGACAGTAGAGACATTAGAATCATCTGTAACCTCTATTGTAATCAAACAGCAAAAGTGAAAGTTGAAAACTAACTGACCAAGGATATCCAGATTCGCCGTGGGATCCGCCAAGGGTGTATTTTTATCACCCTTCTTATTCAATTTATACAGTGAAACTATCTCAGAATTAGCGCTTGCCGAGATCAGTGAGGGCCTTATAATAAACGGTGAGCCACTTAATAGCATAAGATATGCTGACGACACCGTCCTTCTGGCAGGAACACTAGAAGAACTGCAACACCTTGCTGAACAACTAAATATATATTGCAACGATTATGGACTAAAAATCAATTTGAAGAAAACCAAGTTCATGGTATTTACAAAAGCACAAAACATCAAAGTTAAGCTAGTACTAGATAATACAGAAATTGAACAAATATCTTCATACAAATACCTTGGAGCATGGATCACAGAAGATACTGATCAGACAAAAGAAATAAGATGCCGCATTGAAATTGCGCGGTCAACTTTTAATAGAATGAGAAAACTTTTTTGTAATCGCGATATCAATATATCGCTCCGGATAAGAATGCTTCGATGTTATATTTTCTCTACCCTTTTGTATGGAGTTGAAGCTTGGGCACTTAAAAAATCCAACGTTAAAAACCTAGAAGCATTCGAAAAGTGGTGTTACCGACGTATTTTGAAAATATCATGGATGGATCGCAAAACAAACGAACAAGTTCTCGAACAACTAGGAAAACAATGCGAAGTTTTAAATTCCATAAAAATCAGGAAATTGGAATACTTGGGGCACATAATGAGAGGTGAAAAGTACGAACTACTAAGGAATATAATGCAGGGTAAAATCAAAGGTAGAAGAAGCGTAGGAAGACGTAATATCTTGTGGCTACGCAATCTCCGTGAATGGTTTGGATGCAGTTCAATTGAACTATTCAGGCGAGTAACCAATAAAATTATAATTGCCAGAATGATTTCCAATCTCCGATAGGAGTGGAACTTGAAGAAGAAGAAGAGAAAGCAAGATTCATATTTCAAGACTTGTCTAAGCTATTCATTCAAATGCCATGATTTATGACTACCCATAAAAATCAGTTTACTACGATGTTATATCTTTCTCCTATACTGTTATACAGAGTTGAGTCGTGGACTCTCACTGGCGCTACCTGCAAGAAATTTAAGGCTTTCGAAATGTGGCTTTATCGTCGAATCCTGAAGATATCCTATACCGACCACGTTACCAACCCGGACGTTTTATTAAGAATGCAAAAAGGAAAAGAGTTGTTAACCATAATAAAAACAGCCAAAATCGAATACCTCGGTCACATCATGAGGAACAACGAAAGCTATGGGTAGCTGCCATTCATTCTAGAAGGAAAAGTAGAAGGAAAACTAGGACCAGGAAGGCGAAGGATTTCCTGGTTGAAAAATCTTCGTACGTGGTTCAACACAACAACCACTCTTTTCGGAGCAGCAGTTTACATAATGGTCGCCAACCATGATGGTCGCCAACATCCGAAACGGATAGGCACTACAAGAATAAGACATTTACACTTATTATAAAAATAAAATGACGTTCAAAAAACGTCAACGTTTTAATAAAATAAAATAAAATTAAATAAAATTACATAAAATAAATAAAAGTAAATCTATCTATATAAAAGGCTAGGACGACAACTTATACTGTTTGTAATGTAAATTTAAATAAAAAAAATAAATTAATTAAAAATAACATCTATTTACACTTTTGAAAACAACGAAGGCAAAAATAACTTTTCAAAAAAGTTACACAAATAGTATTTTGTTAAAAATAATTTCATTTTAGTAAAATTTTATTTTATTTTCTAATTAAACCTTGCATCACTAAACCTTGCACCATAATTTAACAGTCCTCCTGCAATTGTTTCCAGTTTTCCGTTTTTTCCTTTCCAATTTTTTACTTTATTGGTTTAAAATAAAACTGAGCCGTCGCCGGATAAAACACCTTCCAGTAACGGTTTTGGTCAGTAGTTCCGAGCAAAACATAAAAATCGACACGAATCATTTCAATCTAGGATATTTCCACCGTATGCGACGGTTCCGTCCTTTTCTTTTCAAAGGACCAGAAAGTGAAAAGGGGATCCCCCCAAGTAATCTGCTAATGGACGGACGGCAGCGACGCCGAGCGTCGAGGAAAAGGACGCTCTTGCCGACGACGTTGCGATACGCGTTATGAATTCGATTAGCGGTCCAAGTCTATGGTAGAGGTGTATTTTGATGGATTCGATTCTGAATCATTTAAATGAAATGAAAGGTATGGTGCAAGACCATTTAGGTACATAGACTTCCTGTCTGTTTCTTCATTTTTTTTGTGTCTTACTTTCAAGATCTGGGCATGTTATCTATATATACCTTAACGAATAAGTTAACAATTATCGATCCATCAGTGTACTGAGTTGTGTTCCAAAAATATTCGAATCTCTTGTTTGTAAATATGTTAGCCCAGTCTGGTTATGCAAAAAATCGTGGATTTGATTTTTTGTCTAGTTTTTTCCCTTATATTTTACATAAACAATATTTATATCATTTTTTATAGAAGTTAAATGCATATTGGGTTTTTATAAAAATTATTTACAAAATAAACGTTTGAAAAAGGGATATGTTTTTTACTTATAAACAATTGTAATAACTTTGACGGTATACAAGGCAACTATCGAACACAGTAATTAATTTAATCTTGCCCAAGTACTTTCGATCAATAGATCATCTTCAGGGGCATCTGAAATAAGCCAAGAAACGTTTTTTATAAAAAAGGAAAATTAATTCACTTGGATAAAAAACTCAAGTTTATGGTTGAAAAAAGTTTTTATGTGATAAACGTTTATAGACTTACTTCTTCAGTTGTGGCCTATCCGACATGAGTAGAATGTCATACATGTAAATTTGGACATTACAATACACAAAGACAAACAAACACTTTAAAATATTTTTAAAAAGGAGAAGCTACATGTTATATAGAAGCCGGAGACAGAATGAGCTCCCGGCCCGGTCTGGCGGAAATATTGAGATGACATGTGACAAATGACAGCTTGTAAAGGGCAGTTATGTGATCTGCACCTTTCAAAATTCTATGAAACTAAGTATTGACCAAAGGTCCAACTGACACCACTATAGGAAAACAACTGAAGAAATATAAAATTATATCTAATATTTTTATGTAGATTGAATAATCCAGATCTCACACTCAAACCTGTCTATAATAATTAGGATGTTAGTTTGAGAGCAATTGAAGTTGACATAAAGTAGGAATGTAAGAAAAAACTAAACAATATATTAGACACTGGATAATTGACTACAATAAAATGGTCCACCAAGCGCTATCAGTACTGTAAAAAAGGAAAAATCTGAATATGCAGTTAAATTACTAAAAGTTAAAATCAAAATTGAAAGCAAAATATATAAATGGGTTATAATCCAAGTAGTTCAGTTGAATCCACAGTCAATGGAAGAACTTTAAAATTAATATTGAAATGCTCAGTGCATGAAGTCTAAACAGTCGAGCTGGGTCCTCTACGAGGTGAAGCTGTAATAAGGTTTTTAAATATAGGATTAAATTTAGTACAATTTAAATTAATTTGAGTATTAAGACAGTGAGAGTTTTCATTTGTTTTCCTTGTAAACTCCAAATCTTCCAATAAATCCAACTCAAGATAGTTTTTCTTTCTACTAATGTCATGTAAGATAGATGAACCAGAATTGATGTTAAAATTGTGGTTGCTGGATACTAGGTGTTGACCAAAACTTGAAGAATTTGGTCTTTTCAAATGTTCAGAGACTCTAGTGGATAACTTTCTGATGGTTCTACCTACATAAGAGGCATCACAATCATCACATTTTAATTTGTAAATACCACTTTTGTCAAGTGTATTCATCCTATCTTTGGTATTGATTAAGAAGGAACCTAAAGTGTTATGTGATTTAAAGGAAATTTTGATGTTATCAATTGTAGAAGTAAAAAGTTTAAATATTTTATTGGAAATGCTACTAATATAAATGAAGGAGAAATATCTGATGTTATCTGAAGCATTAGGTTGAAAAAACTGTGATGAATATGCAAGCTTTTCTGCAATTTTTAGTTTAGCTCTATTTAGAAGTTTGTATATAATGTTAGGATCCTAGCCATTATTGAAAGCAATCTGCTTAAGAGTATTAAGTTCTGTATTAAAATTGTCATCAGAAAGAGGAAATTTAAGTAACCGATGAATGTAACTGTTGAAAGCAGCCATTTTATGTTGAGTTGGGTGATTAGATGTTCCATGTATAACGTGATCTGTTTGGGTGGGTTTTCTATAAATGTTGTACTCTAAAGAATCTTTATTACGGGAAATAGTCATATCCAAGAAGTTCAACTTATTGTCAGATTCTGGTTCCAGACTAAAAGAGATGTTAGGATGGAGGTTATTGAGATCATCCAGAATCTGTAAAGCATCATCTTTACAATCAGAGAGCTATACAATCATCCACATATCTTGACCAAAAAACTATTTTGTTGTTGTTATTAACAAACTTCTGTTCTAAGCTGTCTAAGAAAATATCAGCTAGAAAAGGTGATAATGGAGATCCCATTGCTAAACCTATTGGTTGTTTATATATTTTTTGATTGAATTGGAAGAAGTCCTGATCCAGACAGAATTTAAGCATAGTTAATATAGCATCTTTATCCTTTGCAGATATGTTGCAATTGTCTAGAAGGTTGTGTACTAAAGGTAATGTTTCATCTCTTGGTACAGAAGTAAACAAATTGGAAACATCAAAAGAAACTAAATAAAAACCCTCTTCTATCCTAATGTTATTTAAACGTTCTATTAGATCTAAAGAATTTTTAATGGAGAAATTAGGTTTAAAATTAGTGATAGACTGAATTGTGTTGTAAATAAACTCTGATAAAATCGAAACTGGAGTGTTACAAAAACTTACTACAGGCCTTATGGGACAATTGTGTTTATGGATTTTAGGCAGTCCATATAACCTAGGTGTTATAGGATTAGATACAGTTAACTTTCTGTTGTTATATTTAGTAATAGTGTCATTAAACAATTTAACCATTGCTTTTGTTTTATTAATAAAGGTGTTAAGTGGATTTTTTTCCAAAACTACAAAACTGTTATCTGAAAGAAAAGATTCTACTTTCTCAATGTATTGAATTTGTTCTAAGATTACAACAAAATTACCCTTACCAGCCTTGCTGAGTACAAGAGAATCTCTATCAATTTTATGTTTAATTGATTTTAGCAAATCCTTTTGTTTTTTAAAATTATGGTGATGTCTATGAAAATTGCGTTTGTACTTACATTGTTGTTGTTGAAGTAAGCTAATGCAAGAGTTTCTCAAATATTGTTTAATATCAGCATTTTTAGTCATACTTTCTATTAGAGTATCCAGCTCCACTGCAAATCCTCCAAGCACTGAGTTATTTAACCTAAAATTCTGACAAGAAAACTTAAGGCCTAATCCTAAAAAATACAATTCATCCTCTGAAAAGTTAGTGTTACTTAAGTTTAAGACTCTATATAATTTTATATTTCATCAGTTGATTTCCTATAGTGATGTCAGTTGGACCTTTGGTCAATACTTAGTTTCATAGAATTTTGAAAGGTGCAGATCACATAACTGCCCTTTACAAGCTGTCATTTGTTACATGTCATCTCAATATTTCCGCCAGACCGAGCCGGGAGCCCATTCTGTCTCCGGCTTCTATATAACATGTAGCTTCTCCTTTTTAAACATATTTTAAAGTGTTTGTTTGTCTTTGTGTATTGTATTGTTATGTCCAAATTTACATGTATGACATTCTACTCATGTCGGATAGGCCACAACTGACGAGGTAAGTCCACAAACCTTTATCACATAAAAACTTTTTTTAACCATAAACTTGGAGTTTTTTATCCAAGTGAATTAATTTTCCTTTTTTATAAAAAACGTTTCTTGGCTTATTTCAGACGCCCCTGAAGATGATCTATTGATCAAAAGTACTTGGGCAAGATTAAATTAATTACTGTGTTCGATAGTTGCCTTGTATACCGTCAAAGTTTAATTATTCGAACATTCAACCTTATATTTATTAATTGTAATAACATCTATATTTTTGAGCTACAGACTTGTACGTACAACCATAGGATAGCTGGTAAAAAAACTCACATTGAAAAAACATTTTATGACCCATAGGAACGAAGTTAGGGACTGTTTTTAAAAAAAATCATATCTTCATTGTTTACATTAAGAAGTAAAATTTTCACAAATTTTGAATGAAAATCTAAACTTTATATTAAAACTTTATAGCTATAAAATTAATCCAATTTTTCGAAACTTTCAGCCCTCTGAAACGAAATTACTTTCGAAAGATCAACATAAGAAAGTGGAGGGGATAACTGTTTCAGCTCCGTTTTTTATTTCGACATGGTAACTTCAAATTGAAACACGTAGGAAAAATTTACATTATCTCGGCTTCCATTGCAGCCAGAAGCCTCTTTTTTTTATTCTGGAGTAGCTCGTCGAAATATGAATAACCACATAGTTTTCACTGGCCGGGAAATATGGGAAACTTCGGAAAAATTGAGTCCATTTGAAATTAATGTAAAATCTTACTTTTAATTTGGCTGGAATAGTCTGTCGCAGTATTAATAATGATGACATAGTTTTTACCCCCCGGAAATCCCGGAAAATCCCAGAAAATCAACGTATTTTTCTTTCATTTTACTTGTTTTAATTTGAAGTTCCGATCTCGAAAAAAAAAAAACGGAGCTGAAACAGTTATCCCCTCCACTTTCCTATGTTGATCTTTCGAAAGTACTGTTACAGGTCCAAAGAATTCAGAATAAATTATTGAAATAAAGTTTTATTATTTTATTTTTGGCTAAATAATTGTTAACAACTCCACAATATTTCATAAAAAATGAATGCATTCCCAAGTCTTATTTGGTCTCTGAGATGATCTATTCGTTCTTTCCTTGATTTTTTACAGCGTAAAACAAAAATAAGTATAAATTTAAATGAATAATAAACTTTGAATTAAAAATAAACAAACCATAAAACCTATTTCTTATTTTAAAGGTTAATGTCAAAAATAGCTTGATAGAATTCTTCTTCTTGTAATTTTAAACAGATCTCAATCCTATTAGTAGTACAACAACTTATTTTAAATAAATTCTTACTGGACAATGGCCGGCGCCAGATTAAAAAACTTATCTTTAATTTTTTTCTTTTCCTTTCTTTGGTGGTCTTTTGTATGAAAAAGTATTGGTTCGTGTAGAACTTACAACGCAATTTTGCGGCTTTTCTAGAGTTTTCTTGATAGTAGGATAAAGCTGAGTAATTATCACCTATCGTGTGGATTTGTTTTCTAAAACTAAAAGAAACTCGATTTTATAAACTGATTTCGTATTAGAAACACTTTAAGGCCACATTTGAACAAAGGTAGATTTTCTTTTGGAAAAAATAAATAACTACTTACGTTTTAAACATAATAACATTTTTATTTTACTCTGTGATTTAATCTCAAACCATTTTGATCATCTTTTCAACTTATATTTATAATCTCGTGACTCCTTAAGGGATTGGCTATCAGTTTTCCATATTAGTTAGGATCGGATGATATCCAATTGTCCATAAGAGAGAAAGAACCTAAAACATCGGATTAATAAAGGAAATAATAATAATAAATATTAAGTACTCACCTGGGATCGAGTCTCCAGAACTCAAGAAGATAGACTTTCTAACAGCTAAGTGGAAATTTATTCTTAAATTTTGGTAGAATCGAACATTACACTAAATTTATCAATTTTCTTAGTACGACACTGTAATTAGAACCCCACTGCAGTGGTTATAATAAGAACTTGTTAATTAACCTTTTCACTTTATTGTTCAACTATTGATTTTAAATTGATTTTGAAAAAGAAATCTTTAATAAAGACAAAAGTAACAATCGAAGAATATATTGATTCATTGATAATCATTCTTTTACCCACTTCCCTGAGGGCTCTCTGAAAGAGCGTTTACAATCTTATATCAGTACCTTCGTTTCAAAGGGCTGACAGTTTCGAAAAATTAGATGAATTTTATAGCTATAACGTTTAGATTTTCATTTAAAATTAGTGCAAATTTTACTACTTAATGTTTATGAACAATAGAGATATGATTTTTTTAAAAAATAGTCCCTAACTTCGTTCCTATTGGTCATAGAAGGTTACATGTAAACTAAATTTAGACCTATAATTTTTAACGGGTTTTTACCCAGATATTTAGTGGCTCAAAACATGTACATCTGGACACTGATGATGGAGTATGGATTCCGAAAACGTTTTGTTGTTGTGGTATAGCCCGTTTGGGTTTTTTAAATTATATACCTTTTATAAAGGATTTTAATAATTTTTTTCTTTTCAAGACAGTTCACAGTAAATAGAGGCTTAAAACAAGGGGATCCGCTATCAACGAATTTATTCAACCTAGATCAAATATGAGCACAAACAGAACTATTTTCAGTAGCACGGTACAGTGCATAGCGTACGCGTATGATGTGTTGATACTTCTTCTTCTTTGGGTGCCGTGTCCGTATTCAGACGTTGGCCGTCATCATGTTTACAATTTCCTGAAACCTTTCTCTGTCGGCTGCTGCGCGAAATAATTCTTCTACTGTGAAACCACACCATTGTCTAATATTACGCAGCCATGAAAGTTTCTTTCGACCAATCCATCTCTTTCCTTCCACTTTTCCTTGTATTATAAGGCGAAGTAAATGGTATTTAGGTCCTCTAATTATATGGCCGAAGTATTCTGTTTTTCTCCTCTTTATGGTGTTTATGAGCAGACGTTCTGAATTGATCATTTGAAGAACATCTTCATTGGAATTGTGCGAAACCCACGATATCTTTATGCTTCTAACTTGTTTAGCATTGTGGTTTTTAACGTCCATGTCTCACAACCATACAATAGGATCGACCACACATAATCGATGTGTTGATACTAGCGAGAACAAAAAAACATTTAGTAAAAGTTTTCCAGCAATTTTAAGAAGAATCGAAAAGATACGGATTAATAATAAACCAAACAAAAACGCAATATATGGAAATGAAAGGAGACATGCCAAATAATAACAATTATATTAAAATGAAAGAAGCAGCGACTGTCTGTAGTTTTGAAAAAGTGTCTTAGAATTCGGGATTAGGAGTAACCATAACGAACACGGAAAAAGAAGAAAAAGAGATAGACAAAAGATTGATGAAGGGAAGCAGATCGATAGGGTTACTAAATACATTACTGAAAGCAAAAAATGTGTCAAGAACAGCTAAACTACGACTCTACGAGACAGTAATGAGACCTGGCATGAGAATGTATGCCAGTGAAATGTGGATTATGAACCATCAGGAAAAAACAAATAAAGAAATAATGAGGATGTGTGGAAAACCAGCAGTTACGGCAAAAATATGGGCCCAAAGAGCTAGATGGCTTGGTCACACTATACGAAGGCCAGAGAATCGAAATGTTAAAACAATACTGAAGGAGGGAGAAATGGGGGAAAAAGTAGAGGACTTCCAAAGAAGAAATGGTTGGAAGCAGTAAAGCAAGACTTGTCAGAAGTAGGTGTGAGAAATTGGAGAGAGAAAGAACCTTGAAATTGAGGGAAATTGTCGTCTTTTTTCCTTTTTATGGCCTTAATTAAATGGTTTTCTTGTTGACCTAGATGGTCCACAGGAAATATTCCATAACAGGTTGATTCATACGTTGTTCTTTATTACATGTATGTTCGTGTACTGTTTTCATATTTTCCAATGTGTTCTCATCTTGGGTAAAGCCTTCACGATTTACTTGTTTTTCTTCAAATGACGTTAATCTATGTTCCTCTTGCACTATTTCAGTCTTTTTGGGGAATTCTTGTAAATCTAAATCAAATGCATTGTATGTACTTTCTGTCTTGGGTTCCTCCTTAATTTCAATTTTACAAACCTCCAAAAGAACATGAGATGTTCCATCATTAACTTCTTGTTTTACTTCCATGAGATTGAACATATTTTCACATTGGAAAATATGAAAACAGTACACGAACATACATGTAATAAAGAATAACGTATGAATCAACCTGTTAAAGAAAATACATTTGAATGTGAAATTTGAAAAAAAAAGGAAATATTCTAGTAAATAAATTTTTATAATGATTCCCAAATTTGATTCGTTTTAAATCTTCTAAAATCTAATCGTTCGCGTACGTCACATCTCTAGTGTTGCGAGGAGCGAAGGGGAAAAGCAGGCGGCCAGGTTGGTTCGGGACAAAAGGGGAGAACTTTGAATAATGTCGGGCAATTTGTTGATACTTTTGGGATGTTGTAAGTTGTCGAGGCGTAAATATTAATTTGAAGTGTAGAGCGTTGGTAAATCATTTATAATTCTTTGTTTTAATCACTGAAAGTTTGATAAAAACTGTTGTTGTTAGTAGAAAGGCAAAACTAAAAGCATCGTGTAAAATTTGGATGGATTTTTTATTTAGTCGATGTGACTTTTGGTTAAATATCGGGTAAGTTTTATACATGGAAATGGTAATGTCAACAGATTATATGGATATCTAAAAGAACATATCAAACCAACATCTAGTCATCATCCTAGAAGATTTTAGATTTAGATCCAAAGTAGGAAAGTGTGATGAAAGTCCTGCAAAGGTGTTTGAAAATGTTAGAGTGGGACAAAGAAACGAAAGGAGGAACCCTATTCTAGATTTCTGTGTGCAATCTTCTTCTTCATGTACCATGTCCTTTCAGAACGTTGGTTACCATCATAGCTATCTTAATTTTATTCACTGCCACCCTAAATAGCATGCTTGTATCAATACCATACCAATCTCACAAGTTCTTCAACCATGAGGTTCTTCTTCGTCCTGGGCTGCGTTTGCCTGCTGTTTTTCCTTGCATGATATTTTGTAGCAACCTATATTTGCGACCTCTCATTACATGCCAGAAATACTCCAGCTTTCTCTGCTTGATGCTTTTTATGATATCAGTAGTCTTGCTGAGACGTTCTAGTATTGTCTAGTTTCGAATCTTCTCCATCCAGGAAACTTTTAAAATTCTTCTATAGCATCACATTTCGAAAGCCTCAAAAGCAAGCTCTAGCCTGCTTAGTGTGCTATACAATCTACCAATTCACAGGCCTACATTTTTTCATGAAATAGTGTTATAAGTTTAATACGTTCCTATAGTAAATGGGATGTACTGATCACGAATCTGTATTTAGTTTTTTCCAGCACGTCAGGTTTTCAAGAAAAGTGCAGAAAAAAATTATAGTGCAGAATTGAGTTGTTCTTAAAAAAAAATTAGTATAACCTACGTTAGACAATATTTGGTTTTTTTTTAATAAAACCGTTTTTCCATGAAAACAGCGTTTTGTGGTCTTCTATTTATGGATTTTAGTGATTCAGTCTGTATTCAAGGTCCAGCAGTAATCAGCCATCATTCTTATATCCCATCTTCCTTGCTAATGTCTCTCCATCTCCTTTATATCTTGATGCTTTATATCTTGATGGAACCTCTCTCCCTGCTCGTCGCTGACAGCTCCAAAATTTTTGGGAAAATAGTCAACGTGGGAATCCAGAAAAGGAAGTTTGAGGCTCATATTGCATCCCAGTTTTTTATAATTTTCTACCATTTTGGCTACAATTTCTTTATAGTTTGGAGACTTGTTGTTTCCAAGGAAACCGGCTATGATTTCTACGAAAGAACTCCATTCTTCCGATTCATCCTGGGTTATTGTATTCTGGAACATTCTGTCCGATTTTATGGTTTGAATTTGAGAGCCTTCAAAAATTCCTTCTGTAAGTTTAGCTTCAGAAAGTGCAAGAAATTTGTCGCACAGATATTTAACGCAGTCACCTTGTTTACCTAAAGCTTTGACAAATTGCTTCATCAATCCTAACTTTATGTGAAGAGGAGGCAAAAGAACTAATTTTGAGTCAACAAATATATCAAGTTGCACATTTTTTTGTCCCGATACAAATCTTTCTCTGAGTGGCTACTCCCTCTTAACGTAATTTAAATTTCATGCTGTCTCCCTCGAAAAAAAAAACACGGATACTTTGTGAATTCAGACTGATGACCCGAAAGCATGGATATAATTTTGAGATCTCCATAGAGTTGCCAAAAATATTTGCTATACTTTATTTTATTTAAACAAGCATATCAAAAGTGGCTGCAAACAAATGATCCAGATGATAGACGAACATTATGCAAGATCAAACAGAGAAGTAAAAAATTTAGTAACTAAAGCAAAAAATATTTCCTGGGAAAGTAAATGCGAAGAACTCAACAAATATATAGGGTCAACAAGATCAAGAGAAGCATGGAAAACGGTAAAAAATCTGAGAACAAACAGAAAAGAAACGAGTAGAATAGATTTAATAGAAGAAAGATCTTGGATCGAACACTACTCACAACTTTTGACTGAAACAAGACCTCAATTCACGAACATCAGTACAACAACATATGAACTGGAATTCAGTGAAGACGATGAAATAACAGTACAGGAAGTCGAGAATGCAATACGAACTCTAAAAAATCGGAAGTCATGCGAACCACAAGGTATACCAAATGAATTATTAAAACATAGCCCACAAGTATTACGGGAATTACTGGCATATGTCTTCACCTTATTCTATAATGGACACGACTTACCACTGGAGTGGACAAAAGCACATATTAACAATATCTACCAAAAAGGAGATAGAAAGAATTGCTCAAACTACAGGGGGCTAAGTGTCATAAATTCACTCTCAAGACTGTATGGAAAAATTATAAAAAATAAAATTGAAAAAGAGATGACAGATGTAGAAGAACAGAATGGCTTTTGTGCAGGCAGATCCTGTATGGACAGTATATTCTCTCTAAAGCAAGTTATCGAGAAAAGATTAGCCCACAACCTTTCAACTCATATAGTCTTTATAGATCTGACAAAGGCATACGATTGTGTACCACTTTCAATGCTTTGGGTAGCAATGGAAAAACAAGAAGTAAGCAAAAAAAATATACAAGCAGTACAACAGCTCTACAAAAATATGACGGCAAACATTAAAACTGGAAATAGATTAACTAGAGAAATTCCTATTAGTAAGGGCCTAAAGCAAGGCTGCTGCATAGCACTTACAATCTTCAAAATATATCTAAATGAGGCACTCTCACTGTGGAGAAGAAAATGCTGTAATATGGGCAAACCAATCGGAGATGATATATTGTACACCATACACTTCGCTGACGACCAAGCCATTCTAGCTGAAGACGAGAGTGATACATGCTTAGAAAACTGGAAGATGAGTACACCAAATGGGGCCTCACAATTAATATACAAAAAACTGAGTACTTAGTTGTAGGAGAGAAACCAGAAAGCCTACAAATCGAAATGGGAACTATAAAACCAACAGACAATTTTAAATACTTGGGAGTCCAAATAACATCAAAAGCAGGAAGTAGCGAAGAAATACATTCCAGGATTGGCCAAGCAAGATCAGCCATAAGACAGCTACACGGACTATTATGGAACAAAAAAAATAACAAAAGAAAATAAAAGAAGAATTTATAAAACAATAATAGAAAGTATTGGACTGTACGGTGCCGAACTCTGGGAAATAAACCAAAGAAACAAATCAAAAATTAAGGCCATGGAAATGAACTACTGGAGACGATGTTGCCAGCTCACTAGACTTGATAGGGTGAGAAACGAAGATATTCGGAGAGAAATGGAAATCGATCTAGACATAATAGACACAATCGATGCCAAAAGACTTAACTGGTATGGACACCTTCAGAGAATGCCGGAAAATAGATGGCCAAAAAAAATAGAAGAATGGACTCCGCCAACTAGAAGAAAACGAGGTAGACCAAGACGATCCTGGAGAGACGATGTCGACGATGCAATGACCGCCAGAGATCTAACAACTGAAGATTGATTCGACAGAAAACGCTGGAAATTAGGATGCGCCAGCTGTAGAAGACTCGCTTGTTATATATTTATTTTATTTAGCACCAGCTCAAGATTCTTATATGTTTCTTTGAGATGCACGGAGTGAGCAACAGGCACTGAGGCATAAGTATTACTATTGTGCAACAAGACACTCTTCAGACTTCTCTTAGAAGAATCAATAGATAACCGCCATGATGTGGAATCGTAATTGTCAGCTCCCAGTTTCACTTCAGGAATATTATGGCGATACACTAGTGAGCTCTCTTGAGAAAAATATTCCGCGAACTCTTTTTTACGCTGCCTAAACTACGAAAATGTGGTACTTGGAGCCAATAGTATTTTATCTTTCAGTCGTGATCCCAAGATTTGTGCAGCATCCTTTGATAGGCCCAAGTCTCTCTCTAAGTCATTTAGTTCACCTTTTGAGGTTGGTCTATCTCAGGATTGAATTCGTCTTCATCGGTTTTTTCGTCTGAACTTCTCATCTGATGATTGCTGTTGGATGATGTGAAGAAAATGTGGAGGAATAGTGATTCCTGGTCCATGAGATACAGGTCGTTTAGCAGAAGTTAAATCAGGGTATTGAATTTTGTGTTTATTTTTTGAATTGAAACCCTTGATATCACAGGAGCAAAAGTAGCAGTTATCTACATGGTTTTTTGGTTCCATCCATACCATAGAAATACCGAAGGGTAAAGAGTTACGTGTACCCTTTGTCTATTTTCTCAGTCGTTCGACACACTCAAAGAACACTTTGTATGGAACCCAAAGTGTGTGGTTTGTCCTGATCACAAAGCTTTACACCGAAGTAAGCGGCATAAGCTTTATAAAGTCTGTTTCGTTGAAGCTTTCCTATTGTTAAATCACTACACACGTAACAAAATATATCAGGACTGTTCTTACACTTTCTTGATGACATTATGGCGCGATAAACACTCATAAAACAAAACACAATTCGATGTTACAGATGCTAATGGACTCTATTTTCGCAATACACAACTGCCGATGCTGTCAAGTTGACGTATATGCGGTACGTGAAAGTGAAAAGCGTTATAAAATATAACTACAAAAACTATTAAAACTGACGAAGTAAAAAAAATAATATGTGGACATTTTTTTAAATCGCTCTCCCCTAAACTAAGCAAAAGTGAGTTAAAATATTCATTATTTATAAATGATCTCTACGGTCCGTCCCAAACCATTTTTTCAGTGCGTCATAGTTGTTCGAATTCTCTCTAACGCATTAAGCTAGAAGTGACAGAAAAAAACGTGAGTCGCTTATTATTATACATAGAAATTAGAAAATTAGGTATCGTTTACGGGTATTCGCATATTAAAGCGAATTCTACTTACGAACGTATAATTGGTTGGAGTTTAGAATATGCTAAATAGATATCCAATCAATTATGCATATAAATATAATTTGACACAGATGATCTTGATAATGACAGTGACAGTACTTTCACAACAACTGATAAAATGATAATTGCCATTCCAGGTTAGTATTTTCAGACATTTTAACTACAGTGAAAATTAAATTCTGTATTTATTGTCATAAAAATATTTTAAATATTCCGAGATATACCGAGAATGAAAAAAGACTAATATTAAAATTATTAAATTAGTTTCAATTAGAAAATGAGGCTGAGTTATCTTTATTTCAGTTTCTGTCGCTCGCGAATCAGATTGTGAATTCCGGAATGATATTGAGGAAATATCTTAAACAAATACCTTTATGGATATTTATATGTATTAAAACGGTTCTTTTTAGAACCACGACATTTTCTTGAAATGTAGGATATAATTGATACCAGCCACATATCTAGTGTAATCATTGATTTTCAAGAATCAGATTCTGAATGGGATTATAGATTGTTTGAAATATAATATTCATTTTTGTTATTCATAAAAAAGAAGGTAAACTTACATTCTGTATCTTGTTTTTTAACTAAACTCCATTAACACGATTTCATCTGGATATCGGAACTGGTAGATTAACTCAAGAATCAACTGCTTCACTATTTAAACTATTTATATTGTTTTTTTAACTAAACTTTATAACCTTCTTTCATTTGCACACCAAATCTGGTAGAATAACTCAAAAATCAACTGCTTCACTATTTAAACTATTTCCACTATTTAATGACAACTCTTCACAAAATTAAACTATTGGCTGCCACACAAACTTATCAGAAAATTCCTTATCCAAATATGACTGATTTAAATGGATATTATTTTATCGCAGGAATGTTTACTTTGATGTCTTGCAATTGTCAGTAATTTTTTTTACCTTGCAGTCAACTCTTAAAAGATTCTAGGAGGAAGCGTTATTTTAAATAAACAAACCTTCCAATTCCCTAGTGGTTGTAATAAATAATAATAAATCCATAAACAAATCTTAGCTAATTAAGCACTTTCCATGGAATGTATAAAATAGAACAGAATAGAATAGAATTATGACAAACTGCTATGCATTAAAAAAAATAACCTTTTCACGTTTAGCCGATTACGATCCTGCAACTGTCAGATTTAACTAAAATGTCATGCAATAATTCTCTACATTCTTAAAATCCTATATGACGTCAAAATTAGTGACGCACTGAAAAAAGGGTTTGGGACAAACTGTATTCACATGACATATATTCATATAAAAACAATCTCTGATAAATATCTCTGTATGTAGTGTAACTCTTTCCTTGTAACTTATAATTAATATGAAAATGAAAAAGACAGCAAATATTTCATTTCACGCAAACAGCGCCTATGTATCTATTGATACGTATTTCGATCTAATAGGTCTCATCAGAACAGTTATTCATAGGTGTTCTCAACGTGAAAGATCAATATTTTCTGTCTTTTAAGAAGCAACACTAAAATGGCTTTAGCATCTTTTTGCAATGTCAACGTCTGTTTGCAATTTTTAGAAGGCTCAGATTATAAGCAGAAATCTGAATTGTGTTTCGAAACTATTTTACGGATTTTATTATAATTAATATTTTAGAACTCTTATGACCCTAATTTTTATTTTGTTACACCTTGTATAGCTTTTATCAGTTTCTAAATCAAAAAGCGATACGCCAAAGCATCCAAATACTCCAGAGTCTCCAAAAACACAACGCAGACTGACAGACAGGTCGCCAAATACACAGGAACAGATGGGCAGATGTCGAGATAGATCCGAAAAGATAAAGGGGGCCTTTTCCACTATTCCACTATCCATCCCGTATGTCACCGACACGGCTACTTTATATTTGATTCTCTTTTATCATTGTTATTACCCTCCTCTCTCCGATAGCTCTTACAATCGTATTCAGGGACGGGGTTAATTCAGATGGATTTATAAATAAAATAAATGCAATCAAATAATTTGTTGAGTTTACCGAAAGTACAAGCTGATTATAGCTGCAATAATGTCAAACGTGGAACAAAAAATTTCGGTTTGGCATTGTTGGCATGTTTTTATGTTGTATAAGCTGTATGCTTCAAATATAAAGAGATAAAGTTTTAGAAAAGTACATTTTGATTATATTGTGTTATAAATTCTGCAATTTTTGATTTATATAAAACAAGAATGAGTAAATATTTCTTTCTTCTTCTTCTTCTTCTTCTCGTAGCACTACAACCCGGGGTGGGTCTTGGCTGACTGCACAACTTGCTTCCATCTTGAACGGTCGTCCATAATAGTTGGGTCAGTGGGTAGCCCCATTGTTCTTAGATTTGACCATATATTGTCTCACCATCGCAATCGTGGACGTCCTAAGGGCCTTCTTCCTGTGATGGCTTCCTCCCATATTAACTTGGCAAGGTTATTAGGGAGTTTATGGACATGGCCAGTCTATCTTAGACGTTGGGATTTAATCTCTTGGACTATATCGCTCGCTCTATATATCTGCTTGACCTCAGCATTTGTTCTCATTCGGTATTGGTTGCTATTAATGTCGTGATAAGGCTCAAAGATTCTTCTGAAGATTTTTCTCTCAACACATCTAAGTTTTCTTTCAGTTTCTTTGTTTAGGGTGCACGTCTCATACCCACGTCTACACAATAGTATTGTGGAGGCTGGAGATACATCTGTTTGCTGCCTGAATTCTTCCTTTAATCTCTTCCGCGATATCGTAATCTGCAGTGATTGTTGCTCCGAGATATTTAAAACTCTCCATTCTTTCAAAGTTATATGGGTCTATTGTAACATTTTGCCCTATTCTATCTCGTCCCTTTTGTCTGTTGAAGCACATGTATTTGGTTTTCTCTTCCTTTTACCCTTAAATCAGTTTTCTTTGTCTCTACCTCCACTTTATTAAAAGTTTCCTTAACATTGGTGACTGTGTTTCATACAATGTCAATGTCACCTGCGTATGCTAGTAGTATTTTGCTCCATTTACTGTCAGTAATTCTGTTTTAAGTTGTGCTGCTCTTACTACTATTAAAAAGAAGAAATAACAGCGCATCCCCTTGTTTCAGGCCACTGCTTATTTCGAAAGATTCTGAGAGTTTGTTACCTATCCGTACTCTGGATCTACAACTATTCACACATAACTTAACAAGATGGATAATCTTTTTTGGAACTGAAAATTCTGCCATTGCATTCCATATCTAATCCCTTTTAATGCTGTCGTACATTTGCCGGAAATCTATAAAGAGATTATGGATAGTTCTATTGAATATTCATCCTTTTTCAAGCAGCTGCAGCTGTCTTAGAGTAAAGATCTGATCTATGGTCGATCTATGTTTTCTGAAGTCGGCTTGGTATTCCCCCACAAAGTTTTTTACAAACGGTGTCAGCCTACTTAGTAGAATGTTCGATAATATTTTATATGCCGTATTAAGTAGAGAGAAATATTTCTTTCTCTGAAGATTAATTGCAGTTAATTATTGGAATTTTTTTTGGCATTTGCCCTTTGATAGATTAGGTGATAGATTTGGCAATCGTCAAATCTGGAGTTGCCAGATTGCAACAGATGTTAGCAATTATTCTCGAAAGAGACAAATGTTTACTCGTTGTTTCATATAAATTAAAAATTGCAGAATTCATAAAATAGTATAATCAAAATGTACTTTTTAAAAGCTTTCTCTCTTTATATTTGAAGCATACAACATATCCATTATAAAAACACGACCAAAACTGCCAAACCGAAATATTTTATTTCATGGTTGACATTTGCAGCTATATTCAGCTTGTACTTTCGGTAAACTCAACCAAATAATTTATTAGTCGATCGGATCGCTCAAATTGTAGAGTGTCTAACATTACGTAGAAGGCCTAAATTCGATACTGCTATAGTCAATTTGGAAATGCGTAAAAGCCCAGTTTTGATTAACACCTCAGTGGTGGAGAATATGAGTTTACTGTATCATAGAGAAGTAGAAATATGTCCAAAGATATTATAATTTGCTCTATTGATTCATTTATTATCATATCGAGAATCCCGAATATTTTTTCCTCTACTATGACATGTCTTACATCGCTTTGCCAATTCTCAGATGAAATTTTTGATATTAAGTCATTTAGTAGTTGACGAAAAGCTTCAAGTTTAATTGTGGTATTCTTTCTCACTACATACACCTTCATTTGAGCCTAAATATTATTATATTCTGTTAGTGGTATCTAACTTATAGTATATACTACGGTTAAACTTCGAAAATGGTTAATCTCGACATTAATCGGTTAATCTTGACTTAAACCAAAATGTAATGTTAATGTCGTACGAAATTCAGATATATTTATATTAACAGGTTAATGTCGAGTTTACCTATTCTCCTTGGTTAATGTTGAACAATGTGTTCATTAAGAAAATGTAATAAATGTAAGAAAATAATACAACGTTGCCAATTGTATAAAAAATACTTGCTATTTATTCAAGCAAACAAACAAACTTCCGTGACACTTAGAGTTGCATAAAATACTAGCTGCCTTACAGTAGCACTTTTTTGATCCACAATTGGTTTTACACGAGCTTCTTGTTTTTTCTTGACCACCAGATAGAGATGAAGTCGCTGCAATCTGATGAAGAGATTTTTCAACAACTGAAACTTTTTCGGTAGCATATGGAGAGCCGGACATACACTGAACCGATTTCTTGTTAATAACTGTAGTAATGTGCCCTTTTTTTGTCCTGATTTTGTAATACATGATACCTTCAACTGTGATAACAACGCCTAATATATTTCTTGCATCAGCTCGTCCTCTATCAACATTGGGAACAGGTAATCTAACCATCAACCAATTTTTGCAGCCGGTAATAACCTGTTGGAATTTAGTTTCATTTTGTTTGCTTGTTGAAGCAAACCTTCTTTTGCTTGAAATCTATTTTATATAATAGATTTCTTTCGGCAACATATTAGGCACCTTACATCATTTTTATTATTTTCGTTAATTTCAGTACAACAGTCTGTATGAACAAACATATTGCACGGGATACATACGCAACCGTTCGAACATTCAAACTCTCAAACACCAAAAAAAATTAAGCTGTTATTTGGTATAAGATTCTCATTTAACAATTCTGTTAACTGGAGGAAGAAAATTTACAGAATACTAGGAATTGTTGTTTTTGTTTTGTACTTTGTTTGTTTCATCGATTTCGGGAATAATAATTATATTTACAGATGTCTTGGAATGGTTTGGTTTTGTTTGGTACTTCATATTTGTCAGTGACTTCTGTGATATCTGGAGGAATAATGTTTACAGACGAGCTAAATTTGTCATTTTAATTTGGTATGTTGGAACTGGTTATAAAAGTTGTACCTGTAAATAATAAAAAAAAACGAATAATTAATAACAATAATTATTATTTATTACCTATAGCTTTACAATATACCTGTAGTAGTTCTCTTATCATTGTTATGAGAGTCCGATGAATTTATTAAAGCAACTTTGCTATTATTATTGCCACCTTCTGCACTATTTACTTTATCTAGTACATTTTGAAGATCTTCTTTTGTATCTATTTCATTAATATAGTCCTTGGGTAAGATAGAATCCGGTAGACCAACTTTTATTTTCGACCCAAACATTGCTTCGTAGGGAGACTGCTTTTTTCCCTGCATGAAAGGCCCCGTTTTTCATTAATTGAATAAATATAGGGCCTTCAGACCATTTAGTTGTATTATTTGTTTGCATCCACGTTATTATCGTATCCTGAATGTGACGATTAGCCCTTTCGACTCTTCCTTGCCACTGACTATGCCGAGGCTTTCCATGAACAATTTTTAAATCCGGCCACACATTTTTTAGTTAATTTATTACTGTGTTAACGCGCTCACGGCCATTATCTGATTGGAATATTGAAGGTGCTCCAAAAGTGCAGAAAATTTCTACTAAATGTGTAGCTACTTCATCTGCCTTCTTTGAAGTTAAAGATCTTAATTGTATGAATTTTGTGATGATCCTGATATACAAAGATGAAACGAAATGGTCCACCAGTTTCGGATTGCATTTCGATCAAATCAACTTGACACTGACTACTAATTTCAGAAAATATAATAGGTTTTACAACAAGGCCTTTTCTTTTTGAACTAATTTTTGCTGACAGGGTAAGCAAAATTAAAAAAAAAGTGTTACTACTTCTTGTGTTATATTTTTGTATGTATCATTTAAAAAATTTAACATTATTGTTCTTCCTCCATGACCAATAGTTAAATGTGCTTCATAAAGAATATCAAATAATTCTTCTTTTTTTTTGCGTAATATAAAAATTTCTCCTTACCTTCTTGCAAAGGAACAATAATTTTGAAATCATTTCCCACATTCATTACATCGTATTTGGCCACACGTCGATATGACAACGCTGTTTTCTTAGCTTGTCGTTTTGCTTCTTCCATTTGATTACAAATTAAATAATATTTCTCACGAAATAAATAAGCGTTGTTGTCATGCCTTTTTGTGACAATAATTTTTCAAGATTCTTTTAAAACCGGTCTTTAAATTCATTGGTCATTGAATACTTAATTTTCACTTTCAAATAACAATACTTTTTGCACGAATGCCACTTGATTACGTATCAAAACAATGTGGACCTTGACAAGACACTTGTGTTAATGTCGAGATTAGCCGGTTAATGTCCGATTGAAGGCTGAAAATCGTTTATCTTCGGATATTAACCAACTAGACTGGTGAATCTCGATATTAACTGCGTAATATTGAGATTAACACAAATTTGGACGTTAACCGTATCATATACACCAAATATTTATTTTATATGGTGATATAAACACTGCTGATGCAAAATAAGTACTTGTCATTGCGTGTTTGTTGTCCTTCATAGTATACCTAAACTTCTCAATTATGTTTTAATGAAAATCGAAACATATATTTCCTGTTTAGCGTGTTTTACGTACTTAGGATCGAACAAAAGCCCAGCCCTGCGTTATTTATCCCACAACTACACGGTATATCTCGATACACGAACACGAGGGGGTTGCATTCTTGTCTATTTAATTTATCTGTGTATAAAACCACCCACAGATGAGACGGGAGATGGGTCAGGGTGTGTACTATGAATTTCAAACGTATTTATATTCGATTAATCACTTGTTTGGCCCTTTAGCTTCGGGCTTTAAAGGGATTTGCGATCTGTTAGTATCTTATTATCGCTCGTTATGGCTTATTATTAGATTTGGATTAAGCGAATTTAGAAATATTTGTAGAAAGGATGAAAAATGGGGCGAACACAAAGGAAAACAGGAATGATGGCCATTTCAGGATTTAGATTAAAATCTTCCGATTGGTTTTTCGTATTAGTATGTTCAAAGTATGTTCCAAATAGGAAGAACTACCAACTACCATATAATAAATGCAACAAATGCAGATATGCTTTCTTGGATACAGCTGAAAACGCTTTTAATTGGTGACATAAAATAAAAGTGACAGTAAAAATCAAAGAAAGATACTGCGAAGCTCGGAACGAAACAAAAAGGATTTCAATGCAAACACTTCAGCAATAATCTAAAAAGTTGAAAACCTAAATTGAAAATGATTTTTATGTAATACAAACTGTTGCTTGCAAATGGATAAAGCAAATGATTAGACCAGAACGAGATATAAGCCATTAATACCAAAAATATATACAGCACTATGATAATCTGTGGTATTTGAAGTGATATCACCAGAAACTTTGATGTAATGTTTGTTTTAATTTATTTAACTTCTCACTTCTATCACTAACACTAAAACACGACGAATTTATATCGTTTATTTACGATATTTTCATGTGTACAGGTTTTTATGTGTTACAGCAGTGTACACTACTATAAGAATTGAAATTTTCATTACATATTTTTCACATTTTGTTAAAATTATTTTGATTTTCTACGGATCTCAAATTGGAGACAGAGACAGATACAGAGACTGTCTTTGACAGTCTCTTTATTCCATATTGGAATCTGTTCTGGTTTACGGTTCTTTAGAAATTCTTTGTCTTATTTTGGATCCAAGTAGAAAATTTATTCCAAAATATTTTGGATTCAGTATTTGCAGTTTTTTTTCTGAATAGACTTCCTGGTAATTTACATTTATCTTACTAACTTCATTTTTAATGTATTAAAGATCTAAAAATTTTCTAAATATTAACAGGATAATTCTAAAAGTGCATAATTTTTTTTTCTGAGAATTTACTTGTTGACTTTTTTCGTAATTTTTGATACCGGAACATTAGCCACGACCGACAAAAAAGAAATCCCTTGATCTCGCAGCAATATTTACTCTGGTTCCGGAAAGAAATGACTGAGACTGAGTCTCTACAAATTGAATTACTTTGGAAAACGACTCTGCAAAGAAAAGTAAATTAATTACCGTTAGAAACTGAGGAAGTTGATCGTAGCTGGTAGCGAGGCTTCGCAGCCAGTTTCCAGTTATAATTTTTCCAAAAGAATAAGAAGAAGGAGTTTCCCGGTCGCTATCTTTTAAATTGGGGACAGAGCAAAGTTGACTTTTAGGGTAACGGGTAACGACTGATGTTTACATAAGACAAAGTATAAAATTACTCGGCTTTTCAAAAATTTGATGAGTTTTTTCTGCGGCGACTATAATTAAATTCAACTTTCTGTTTTTTTTGCGGGTAAAATTAAAGATTATTTAAAAGAATTTAACTTTAAAATAAAGCGGTAGGAAATTATTCATTATAATTAATTCTATTGTGAGACGAAGTTTTGGTTTTTTGCATATAACTATGTTCTTATAGCATGCAGGATGCTTTATTTGGTAACCTTCTACCTCCATGCTGACTTCTTCTTCTTTTCTGTAGGTGTCAGCTGTTCAGTAGAGGTTAGCGGTGAGTGTTGCAAATGTTTGGGTATTTTGGGCTCTCCTTCAAGACATTCTGCAAAGCCAAAATATCTTTCGAATTGTCAGACCACAATCTATTCCATTCAAAAGGCGATTTAACTTCAAAAGGGCAAACTGGCAAAATGCTAGATTTTGAGCTGCTACGTCTTGAACCAAAAGTAGAGAATTACGAAAAATTTGTAGAGGTACTCAAAAATGTGTCAAGAAAAACTATCCCTAGAGGATGTAGACAACAATATGTTCCCGGGATGTCCAGCGAATCCAAAGAACTAATGAGAACATACGAAACCCTCTATTCCACTGACCATTTTAGCCAAGAAACGGTCAACTGCGGAGCAGTACTACTCCAACAGCTAAGTCAAGCCAAACAGGA
The DNA here is from genome assembly GCA_918026665.1 of Diabrotica balteata. Taxonomy (NCBI): domain Eukaryota; kingdom Metazoa; phylum Arthropoda; class Insecta; order Coleoptera; family Chrysomelidae; genus Diabrotica; species Diabrotica balteata. The sequence goes on along the minus strand of OU898280.1, from coordinate 13,131,208 downwards.
AAAGTGGATTGAGACCCTAGAAAAAATGGACATGACACATAGGAGCAAAATAGCATGAAGCCTTGTAAAAAACTCAGCGGTGATCGAAAAGAACATAAACCACCTTGCAAGGTTACAGCAAACCAAGTCGCTGCTCAACTTCTTAGGAATGGAAGAACTACTAACCGATATAAGGACCCAAACAGGAGAAGATTGGATTCGGAGACAAACCACCTAGGAACTCCTTTTACACTAAAAGAACTCCACGACGGTCTGAACAGGCTAAAACATGGGAAAACTGCAGGTGTGGATGATATATGCAGTGAACAAATAAAGCATCTAGGCCATGGAGCAAAAACCTGGATCTTGCAATTATATTACAAGTGCTGCAAAACCTGCAAAATTCCAAAATTATAGAGGAAATCTAAAGTAATAGCATTGTTAAAACCAAAAAAGGATTCAGAAATCCCTAGTAGCTACAGACCTATTTCGCTATTGTGTCACTTTTTTAAAATATACGAAAGACTCATACTCGCCAGAATAGAAAAAATGTCGACAAGCACCTCATCCCACAACAAGCAGGATTCAGACCTGGCAAATCTTGCACCGGTCAAGTCCTCGCGTTAAGAGAACACATTGAAGAGGGCTTTGAAGAAAAACTTATTAAGACACAGTAAGGCACAAAACATTGCTCCGCAAATTATACGACACTCTCAATAACCACCATCTGGGAAAGGTCATATGTTCCTTACTGCAAAATAGACATTTTTTTGTTATGTTGGAGGATAAAGTAAGTAGGTCGAGAGTTCAATAAAACGGCCTTCCATTGGGAAGTGTTTTAGCACCAATGCTCTTCAATATACACACAAACGACCAACCTATTCTGACCGAAACCAAGTACTTCCTCTAAGCTGATGATCTTGCAATATGTGCTCAAGGAAATAGTTTTAAAGAAATGGAGCAGAAACTCGAAACTGCCTTAAAAACAATGACGGCGTACTACCTGCAGAATTCTCTGAGACCCAATCCTTCTAAAACCCAAGTCTGCGCTTTCCACCTTCGCGTAAAGGAAGCCAAGCGAAAACTCCAAATTGTGTGGAATGGTAATACATTAGAATACACAAACCAACCTATATATCTTGGAGTAACCCTGGACCGGTCCGTTACCTACAGGTTACATTGCATAAAAACAAGAGGGAAAGTAACAACTAGGAACAGCATACTCAGAAAGCCAACGGAAAGTAAATGGGGCGCACGTCCTGGCGTTGTAAGAACAACGGCACAAGTACTTTATTGCTGTTATAGGGCAACTGCTCAAACAATAGAATTCATTCTTTCGAAGTTTTTTATTTTTAGTTTGCTTTTTTCTCATGAAATCGGGTAAACCTTTGTGATTAGGTCTCACTGTACCTTTAGCATTCAGCTGTTTAGCATATAAATCTTTCAACAGTTTGCAACTTGTAAAAAGCTATCAAAAACAACCAAAAATTTGTGTGGTATATCTTGGCATAATTCAGTTATATCCTTGTATCCCAAGCCATAATTTTTAATGCATTCAGTTTTTCCAGTGTAGATAATAAATTGGTACAGATACCCAGTAATAGCATCAGACTTTGCCCAAATTGTATAACCGCGCATAATAGGCTTCTTGGGTATATACTGTTTGATAGAACTACGTCCTTTAAATTTCACCATATGTACACTCATCAATAGAAAATAGACTTACAGGATTTACTTGTTCTTTGAAAATTTCATTTAACCTACTCATAAATGGTCTTATCTTATACAGTATGTCAAAGTTAGGTAAACCTCTCTCTGCAGCTGCTGAATTGTCATTTAGATGGATATTTACTATTAATTTTTTGAACCTGGTTATTGTAAAAGCTTTTTAGAAAAGAGGATTAATATAAAAAGGATCACTTGATCAATATAAATCTTTTTCTGGTAAAGGGTACTGAAAATATAAACACCTAGCAATGCCATTATTTTTTCTTGGCTACTGTTTTTGTCATTTTTGCTGTCTTTTTGTACAGCATATAAATTCGTTTGAGCAACAATTTCTTTTATTAGATCACAATGGAAGAAACTTTCAGAAGAAAATATTGGTTGACTTTTATGGGTGAATTCTGAAACATTAGTTTCACAGATCCATTGTCCAGTAAAATTAGTTAGTGTAACCACTGAACTCTGTTCTACTAAGGCACTTCAATTTTCTTGCGGGTCATTCTCAGATGTTCTTTCAGTTGTGGAATTTACATCAACGGATGAAGAAGGAACAGCTTCATCAGCTTCACCAAGCAATTGCCTAATTCTGCTATCAATAACATCTCTCCATCGGGCTTACTGCAAACAGAAGTAAATGGGGATGGTATAATAATCTCAACATCATCAGACCAATCTTCTTCCAAGGCAGGAAGGAGTTCACGTTCTGATAATCTCTTTCATGAATTCATAACGTTGAAATGTAAAAGAAATTTTAATGTTTTTGGCGCATTACTTTTTCGTTTTTTTTTTTATGGAATTGGACAAGGGGGGAATAATTTTTCCACCAACTTTGAAGACAAAAATCACTATCTTTTCATATGCTTGTATAACAAATTACAATGTATCAAAAATAAAATTTCTTTGTTTTTACTAGAATTGTTGGAACCGATTAAGATTTATTTAGATGTTTGTAGAAAACTAAAATTCCGAAAAACACGTAACTTCCTACTGAAGTTTTCAAAGAAAAAAAAATTGGAACCGAGTCCCTAAATGATTTGCGAAATTGTAATAAAAATCAACTTTTAGTGTTCAAATTCAACATTATGTGTATGTCTATATATTGTACCGTTTTTAAATAAAACGAGCGGTTCGAATTTATATAAATATATTTATTTATAACTTTACAGTTCGGTATTCTCTTATCAACAACTTAAATCCTAATTTCGTTACATATATATACCAAAGTATTATGTTCGAGAATATTCGAGAGTAGTCCCACCTCTAATTCGTTATTTGACGGGTGGAAATTTACAGCGCTCGAAATATCGCCGAAACTCTCGGTGCTTCGAGATGCGACCGTTAGGTTAATCTGCGCTGAATGCATGTTCGTAACACTGCTCCCCTCTTAGATCTGAACGTCCCGATCAGGAACTCTGTCTATAGGCCCAGGATGGCGGAATCTACAGGACTCTCCAGCTCTGCATGAACCCCTCAGAAAGAAATAACAGTCTACTGTCTTTGAAGGACACGATCTCTTCGGATTAATGCAACACACAGTAATTCTTACACCGGTTTCTCGGAAGATCACTTCAATCATGCTTCTGACAATCTTCCAATCCAGACTATCTAGTGCATGGCCTATCTTGGGTAAGGCCAAATTCTTAATGTCGTAATTGCAGACGATTTTCTTCAAATTAGTTAGAGCACACCATATATCCTCGTAGATTGCCCTGTCTGTATACGACTTCCTGGTCACCATATACAGCAAAGATCGAGAACCATCTTCTAATCTCAGTACTCTTCCAACTTTAGGCTGCTGGTTTTTTAAACTCGTCCAAACGACCGAACTTCTTATAAAATACGGATGAGATTCCTTTAGTCATCTCAAGATCTTGGGCAACACAGTGGGCTAGAGTGACGTTATGCGGAACACTAAAAAGATCCTGCTGAACTTCTGTCGTCACGCCGAATCTAGCATTCTTTCTCTCTGCGTAATTTGACATAAACTCCTTAAAGCTTGGTCGCCGTTTATCTTTGATCTCATGTTGAAGGGTTCGGACTTCTTCGGTTTCATTTGAGCCATCATAAGGGGCAAGACGATCTATGTGAACTACTTTTGGTTTGCCTTTCGGCAACTTCTTAATTCGGTATATTACGTCATTTATTCTCTTTTTAATTTCATACGGACCCTCCCATTGTCTTTGCAGTTTAGGAGACAAGCCACGACGACGTTGTGGATTATAAAGCCAAACAAGATCACCTACTTCATAGCTTTCATTCTTGCATCGAGAATCGTATTGATCTTTCATTCTGTCACTGGCTAACTGGATGTGTTGTCGGGCAAGTTCATGAATGCTGTTCATTCTTAACTTCAGACGATCGACATAATCTTCGCTTGCAACATGTTCTTCGGAAGGTCTGCAGCCAAACTCTAGGTCGCAGGGCAAACGAACTTCACGACCTAACATCAGGCAGGTTGGAGTCTGGCCTGTAGTTTCATTCACGGCCGAGCGGTATGCCATTAAGAATAAATGAATGTGCTGATCCCAATCTCTTTGATGTTTTGATACAACTTTGGACAGGTGTTTACCCATCGTTCGGTTCATCCTCTCGACCATTCCATCTGATTGAGGATGCAGGGGTGTCGTTCTGGTCTTATTGACACCAATCAATTTACAAACGTTTTGGAAAAGGTTTGACTCGAAGTTTCGCCCTTGGTCGGAGTGGATCTCTAAGGGAACACCAAATCGGCTAAAGAATTCTTTAACAAGTATCTCTGCTACGGTAGCAGCTTCTTGATTTGGTATCGCATAGGCCTCAGTCCATTTCGTAAAATAATCCATGGCTACCAGGATATATTTATTTCCATCATTCGTCTCTGGAAGTGGACCTGCAATGTCGATTGCTACTCTCTCCATAGGACTACCAACATTGTACTGTTTCATGGGTGCCCTCTTTTTACCAACTGGACCATTACTAGTTGCACACAGTTCACATTTCCGGCACCATCTTCTTACATCATCTTTACAGTTCACCCAATAGAACCGTTCTCGAACCTTTTGCAGAGTCTTCGTAATACCAAAGTGTCCACCTGATGCACCGTCATGCAACTGACGCAATACTTCTGACACTTTACTTTTAGGTACAATCAACTGAAGCTTAGTTTCTGTACCATCATCGTTCTCAAAGGTTCTATACAGAAGATCATCTTTCAGCACTAGGCAATTCCATTGGCTCCAGTAACACTTGACTTCGGGACTACATGCACTAATGTCTTGCCAAGAAGGTCTTTCACTTCGACGCACCCAATCCAATACTCTTTTTATACATGGATCATCTGCTTGAGCGTCTTGTAGCTGTTGAGGCTGCCATTGATCATTAATAACGGTGGTTCGCCTCACGGGGCAAAGTCGTTCTTCTAATTTATGACAATGATTACGATTTTCACTGTATGGCCGTCTTGATTGAACATCAGCATTTGAATGACTTTTTCTAGCGTGCTCGATCTGTTCTAGCTTTCTGACTGTTGTATTATTTTCTTGCACTTTGTGGCGAATGTGACCTTCGTTGTTACCATTCCAACATCTGGGTTCACGTCTCTTCGGCATCATGTTACGAACTACTTTCCGTACGATTTCCTCCAGACGTTTATCGTTTCGTTCGTCACTCTCTTCAGAGGTTCGTACTTGATAGCTCCGTGAAACTCGACTAGCTATCTCATGTTCCAAGGCAATGGCGAGCGCTTCATCTAAAACTTTCGGTCTTGCTAGTCGTAAAGCTTTCTGTAGTTCACTGTCTCTCAACCCATTGACGAAGGCATCTACAGCAATTTCTTCCAAAATGTTGTCTGGTGCCTCTGGATAGGCCAACAGCGCTATACGAGCAATATCTGCTTCAAATTCTTGCAAACTCTCACTTGGTCGTTGAATTCTACTTCTTATTTGTACTTTGTAGACTTGTTGTAGATGGGCATCTCCGTAACGTTTGTCTAGTCGAGTGAACAAGGTCTGGTAACATTTTTCTTGACCCTTAGGAATCGATCTTAGGATATCTGCAGCATCACTTCGTAAAGCATTCTGTCCAATGATTGGCTGTCGCAATAGCTTCAAATTGTCTAAGGTATATGGACCAAGAGGACTTTCCATCAAATGGTGGTAATTTGAATCTCGTATGATGTGTCATTTCGTCTCTAGGAGATTCTTCTTTCACTACCGGATCTAAAGCTGCCGTATTAATTGGTGGTAGCACTTTCGTGTTAGTTATCATGCTCTCTAACTGTTTGATCTTCTCTTCTACCTTATCGAATGTTTTAGAAACTTCTTCAAATTTCTCATTATTTTGATTACATACGTCTTTAATTATTTGAGAAGTCTCGTCGAATCTTCTAGATACATTTTCAAATTTCTCGTCATTTTGTCTAGCTATTTCTTTAATAATTTGAGACGTTTCATTGAATCTTTTATCATTTTTTTTAGAAGTTTCTTCAATCATTTGAGAGACGTTTTCAAATTTTTTATCATTTTTTTTGGAACTCTCTTCGATCTTCATTAAAACTGCTTCTTCTGCTGATTGAAAATGGAATGTCTCTGGGTCATCTCCATTCTTTTTAAGAACATTCTTTAGTCGTTCTTGGAGGATCTTCTTGGACCCGCTGCAGTCTTCATCACGTTCTTCTAGTTGCTCACGCAACTGTTTCACTGAAAGTTCTACTGGCAGCATCTTTGGTCAGGCACACACGTACTTTTAAAATGTTCTTTCGTACAACGATCACTACCGAACTACGCGGATGTTCCCGACGAACAATACTTTTCAAAAGTTCAAAAGTCTCTTTTTTCCACTGTTGGATTTATTTTTAAATAAATCAATTGTCCTCACACTGTGACACCAATTGTACCGTTTTTAAATAAAACGAGCGGTTCGAATTTATATAAATATATTTATTTATAACTTTACAGTTCGGTATTCTCTTATCAACAACTTAAATCCTAATTTCGTTACATATATATACCAAAGTATTATGTTCGAGAATATTCGAGAGTAGTCCCACCTCTAATTCGTTATTTGACGGGTGGAAATTTACAGCGCTCGAAATATCGCCGAAACTCTCGGTGCTTCGAGATGCGACCGTTAGGTTAATCTGCGCTGAATGCATGTTCGTAACAATATCTACTAAAAGTAGATGAATAATAATAAGGACAATATTATTATATACATTGCACTAAATCTAAGGAAATAGCAAATTATATATCGATTGCAAAAATAATGTATGTTAATTTTTTTTCTATAATTTATGTTCAAAACTTCCTCCCACGAATATTAAACGTTAAAAATTACACATTGTTACCTTCCGATGACATATGTATAATTTAGCATTAAATAAAACATGTGATTCGACCTAATAAATCATAGAAGGGGGTAATTTGGGTAATAAAATCACGTTAAATCAACCCCTTCTAGTATTTACGTGAATATCATGGAGGTGAACTTTCAATTATACAGTTTATTTAATGGACAAGGGCTGCACCGGCACCGAGCAGTTCGAGGGATTTTATCCCTATGGGCCTTCACGTACTTTAATATTATACTGGATGTCCCCTATGTGTTTGATTTAAATCAATTGATGTAGATATTTTATAAGATTAGAAAAATAGAATTTTATTTTAAAAGAACACGGAAATGTGTTGTTCTACTAGAAACTATGTGGATTAAAAAAAATATTATACTATACTACTATTTGGACAACGAAACGAGACAAGACGAAAGAGGGGTAGGATTTATACAGGGGTCGGCATAAGTCAGGCAAGAAATTTACATTTAGGGAAAAATGCGCCGCCAAAATGAATTTATTTAAAGAAATTACAAAAGATGTTCGAAAAAGGGATACTGTAAGTGTTCAAATCGATGCCCATTTTGATCAATGCATTTACTGCAACGTTTTCTTGCAAAAATACGGTTCTTGAGAAGGCCCCACAGAAAGACATGACTTAGCCGACTTTTTGACAGGGTTGCCTGACTTATGCCGACCGACGTACTTACTAAAATATTACAAAATGTTATTATTGCATTTAGAGGAATATTAGACAGAATAACAGCTTGTGACTGAACGAAAAGTATGATGTGACATTTGTCAGCGACAAACGGAACGGATCTACTTTTCCTCCGCCCGAGGAGGATAAGTAGAGATATTGTATCAAGGTGATAGGCTTAAAGTGATGGACAAATTCCAAAGACACCTCATTGTTATAACATTAGGAAGCTTTAATGCTAAATTGCATAAAGAAAAAGCTCTTTTAAGCATATTTGGAAAGCTTAGTTTACATAATAAGAGAAATACATATGAATTTTTTGCAACCGTAAATTATGTCCCTCCAATACTAGCTTTTAGAGAAAGTAAATCCGTAAAGGGACGAAAAAACTGCCAATAATCAACGAATCCAATAAGTGAAGTTAAGGATGATTATGTATGATGAGAAATTCAGAAAAGCAGTTGAAGAAAATAAGCTAGTTAGATTTAAAAACCTAGAAAATAATACAAAAATAATTCTGAAATTTGCAGTCAGATTTAATAAGTTTTTAACACAAACCTGTTTATTGTTTAATAGCACATATTTGTAATATTTTTCTCACATAGGATGTAGTTTAAACTACTAGAAACGGAATAAAATATATTCTGTTTGCGACGTCATATTAGATAATATACATAATAGCCGTAATGTTTGTAATATTTAATTACAACTTTGTTTTGTTTCGAATATAAATGCTTGCCCTATTCCAAATACATAAATAGGAAATATAAATAAAATCGTATAGGTCTACAAGCATTCGAAGACGTCCTGTATAGATAAATTTAATCATTATGCACAGTATTTAAATTTGATGCATGCGTTTTAAAGTAACCCGTATGTCGAGAGTAAATCTGCGGATATCTCACCCCAGGAGGGGGGTGATTTGCCACCCCCCGTCGAGGGTTAAGCTCTCCTCCAGTTTCCTATATGTTTATTTGATAAAGCCCTTCTTTCTATTCCTGTCACGACTGATTATGATGACTTTATCTACGGTTTTATCGTCTATCGATGCTAATATACCCACCATGTGTATGTTTTTTACATGGAGAAAATGTGAATTTACAGTAGAATTGAAGTCCCTGAACGTGCCACCAAACCATAATAGAGTATCTAGAAATATGGACGATAGATAAATTGGAAAATGGAAATAATTTGGAAAGATGTAAACTAACTTGACTAAAAAATCGGCCATTTTTGAAATATTTGATATGGGTATGGATATTTATTTACTTTTTATTTATATACCACGAAGAAATTTCAGTAAAAATAGGTGTTTTTACCAATTTGTGAACCGAGAGTTTAATCTTAATTTCTTCCTTATTATGCGTCGTACTGTCGTTCTCCTACGATGACCACTATCCCATAAATCGTGCAACAGTAACACCATAAGATTTTTTCCTAAACGCCTGTTGGGTGTTTAATACCACTAAAATCTGGAAATGGCTGACTAATTCTTTTAATTTAAGGTACTAAAGGGAACTTAAGGTTACCCTATGGTATCTTCTTTTCGTGTCATATCAGAGTTATCCGACTTTGGCGATCACCATTGCGAAGACTTTCTCGATCTTCTACCATATGGAATAATTGTTCTGCATTTGATATCATGAGTCCATTCACGAATGTGAATCTTTTCAACCAAGAAACCTGTTTTCTTCGTACATCTCTATGGACTTGGAAAGGTCGAGGCTCTATTATAGGGCCGTAGCACCAATGATGATGATGATTGGTCTCTTATCCCAAAGCGAATCCCAAGTGTACAAATGCTAGCTCGAATTCTCTTGAGATTTGGTGTCTCTGGCCCTTTAAATTTATTCCTCTGAGCTAAGCCATTCTTTGTGGGTACATTCGATAACTTCACTCCCAATTATCTTTCTTGTAAACTCTTATTCCTAAATTACAGTACCCCAGAGTATTAAGGTTTTTAATATGCTACTCTAGATGATATACTTTGAATGTTTATTATCTTGTTCGCGTGGTTTTTATAGACGAAGAAACCGATGCCCCCAACATATGTAGTTTTAGGGCCAATCTGATATAATATATTTCCTCCCCAATTTTCAGTGTTTTCAAAGTTTCACCTATCCTTCTAACTTCGCTGATACCTATGACATTTCATTTAATTTTTATTCATTTCAGTTTCCGTTTTTGTGAATCTCTGTAGACTTCTGGCTTGTATGTACTAATGTAAAGAGTTATGGGGTTTTTGGGTTTCCGTATAGAGTCAGTTTTTTGTCCCCCCAGAATCATTGGGACAGACTGATAAATTAGTGTGAGATTTTGGACGCAGTTTATTCGCCTGGGGTAAATCTGTATTTGTTTTTGTCCCTAATAAGCTGATGATATATCAACAAGTACTTAAGCTGATATAGACATATAGCATACAGGTCTGGGGATATGCCAGTGCGAATAACAACAGAATTATTCAACGTTTTCAGAATAAAGGACTGAGGAACATTGTAAATCCTCCCTGGTGCAAGAAACAGCGACCTACACAGAGACCTTGATGTGGAAATGGTCGCAGATGTGTTTAAAGTATTTGCAAAGAAGCATGAAAACCTAGAGGCTATTGGACTCCTGCATCAGCATGGAATATTGAGAAGACTGAAAAGAACTATACATTTCCAGTTAGTATAAAATCTTTTGAGTTCAAGTAGTTGACGTCAAAAAGTTCTGTGCTAAAAAAGAAGCTAGCAGTTTTTTCTAGCTGACATTTCTAACTTCTTTTCAGAGTTAGAAATGAGGGGGTCCTTAGACGGCTGAACCAAACAACACAACTGGTCAATATAATAAAGAAATGCAAGCTGGAATACTTCGGTCATATTATGAGACACGCTGAAAAATATGATCTTTTACATCTGATCATTCAGGGAAAGATCCAAGGTAATCGTGGTCCTGGTAGAAGAAGAACATCATGGCTGAAAAATCTAAGGCAATGGTATGGAAAATCAACTACATCGTTATTTAGAGCGGCTGTCAATAAAGTCACGATAGCGAATATGGTAGCCAACGTGATATCCAACGATCGATAACGGTCATGGAACTAGAAGAAGAAGTTTTTTCTGTTTATCTATGTCTTTATATCCGTACTCTACTTTATTATAGATATAAATATGTTGATTTTATTTAGTTTTATTAATATTAGCTTTCTTCTCTCCCTTTTGCGTCGATGCAAGATAAAAAACCAAATTATTTTTCGAGATACGTTTGTGTACAAATTATTTACACAATTTAAAATATTGTTGTCACTCCCCATATATTATTTTACTACCAAAACATGTTCCATTTGATTACATTTTTTAACTGAATATGACACTTCTTCATCTAATAATATATAAAAAAGCAAAATAAAACCAAGACCTGTTATGACAGCAACACGATTCCCCATCGCTTGAACCTGTCATGTATCGTCTGCAATATTCAAAACCGAATCAGAAGTGTCAGAAACTGAGGAGGGGGCGCGAAGGGTCGAAATCTGCAACAGTGCACATGTCGTTCCGATCTGTTCGCCTGAAAACTTGACCGTATGGCTGCTAAAAGAGCAGCCTATTGTAGTTTAGAGGTTTGGAGAGGGGTGAGCAACGGGAACCATCTGTGAATAATAAGGATGATTTAAATATTCATATTAATAATTTAAATTTACCGATATTAGAGTCCCTTCCTTTTTGTAGCTGACCTAATGTCAGAACGATTCAGATATCGTTTATTGAGAAATAACAAACTAAATAATAGACAGAAAAAAAGTAATAAAAAAGTATGTCGCATTTTATTTATGTATATGTATATTTATGTCTTGTATTTTATTAACCGTTTATTTGGTAACCGTCTTCGTGCAGATAAAGAAGGCTCTTGTAAGGTTCAAAAGTGCATGATTTGGTGACGATTTCATTGCCCCTAAACATATTTTGATAGATTTAAGTTGTATTATATCTAACATCATTAGCTTGGTTTTGCGGGTATTTATATCCAGTCCATATCTTTTACTTGTTTCCGTTATTTTGTTCATTAAGTTTTGCAGCCCTTCTATGGTATTGGAAAACACTATTGTATCATCTACATACCGTAGGTTATTGAGCTTGACTCTATTTATTGAGATCCCTTTATCATTATCTTTTATAGCCTCTTCAAAAATGTGCTCCAAGTACAGATTGAATATCAGTAGTGAAAATATGCACCCCTGTCTCACTCCCTTAAGATTTTGACCTGCTCTGCATATTCTCCATCTATTCGGAGCACCGCTAATTGATTCCAATACAGGTTAGCTAATATTTTTAGGTTTCTTCCGTGAATCCCTGTTCTCTTTAGCACTTCCAGTATTTGTTCATGCCTGACTCCATCGAAAGCCTTCTTGTAGTCAATCAGGCGTGCAAAAACATCACATCTCTACATTTTTAACACAATAACTGCACGCTAAATCAAGCTTCCTTCGTACGAACGGCGTTCACAAATCCAAACTGTTTGGTCGCAATTTGTTCCTCACATTTCCGGTAAATTCTTTTGTGGATGACTTTTAAAAAAAGCTTCAGCAGATGGCTCGGTATGGCAGAAAGGCTTATGGTTCTATAGTCTTCACAAACTTTTGCTCCTGGTTTTTTGGGCAACGGTACGAACTTCGATCTGAGCCACTTTACTGGTATTTTTCCTGCCTTGTATATTTCGTTAAATATTTTAGTTATTATTTTTATTTGTTCGGCATCTAATAGCTTTAGCAGTTCTGGAATTTCATCAACGGTGCCCTTCCATCTTGCATTTGTCTAATGGCTGCCATTATTTCTTCTGGTAGGATTTAGGGACCTGAATTTTCTTCAATGGTGGGTTCTTGTATTGCTCTAAGGTCGTGGAAAAGTTTCTTCTCCAAGTATCTTTCCCATACTTTCTTTTTACCTTCTTTGGTTATGGGAAGATTACCTTCATCCTCCGTTATTTTTCCGCTGTTACGTTTTCGAAGCTTTCCAACTATTTCCTTCGCCTTTCGATGGACATTGAAGTTATCATATCGACTCTGATATTCCTCTATTTCTTGACTGTTCTGTTTGTTGTTTTTCTTTGGCTTTTCTTATCTTTCTTCTGACGATTGTATGTATTCTCTTATATTCTTAATGATTTTCTTTGTTTTTTTCTCTGATTCATAAGTTCATGTATTTCATCAGTCATCTACGATTTCCGTTTCTCTGTATCTTTCTTCAGGTGTTGTTCTTTTATTTCTCTTACTATTTCTTGTATAATGGTCAGACTTTCCTCTATAGCTCGTTCCATTCTGCATTTTGGCACATTTGTATTGAGGTTTTTACTCATCTTCAGTCGAATATTGGGATATTTCAGGTTTCTAACATCATACTTCTTCATCGACTTAGTATATGTTTAGACCATAATAATTTTTTGTGTAACTCAATACCCAAATATTTGTAACGATCAACAATACGTAGGGTCAGTCTACAAAGACTGACCGTGCAAGATTTAAGCAAGAACAAGACTAAGCCTGCGAGACTCTTGCCAATTGCCGTTAGGACTGAGTGTCGTTTTAGCGAGTATAGTAGTTAGAGTATATGCTTAAAGACTCTATGAGATGCAGTATGTAATAAAAAATTGAAAACTGTCCAGATTTTGAGAATAACCGCCCTCTAATCATAAAATAATCTTCTTGTAAATATGTTAGTATATGACCTTAGCCAATAAAAAATATAACACTTCTTGTTACGGACACCCCCTTAATAGTTCATTTTTCCCATTATAATTGAGTTAGGAGGAAACTAAATAAATACATCTTATCAACCTAAGACTAAACATTGTTTGTGCTGAGTGTGCGATGAAATTATTGGGTTAAACAAAATTTGCTGAAAGAGCGCGGCTTATATTATATAATATAATAATATATTATAATATAATAATATATTATTTATGGATAATAAAAAGTACGAGACAAATTAATAACAGATAATGTCGCCTACCGTGAAAACAAAATACCGAAATATTTAGAATAACGAAGTAACGATATATAATTCTCGGTTTGTTATTAGATACTTAGGGTATTGGATAGTAACGGACATAAAGTAACAATTATAGTTACTTTTTCCACATCACTAAACTTATTGTTCTGAAGCTATTTTCTTGTGGCATTTTAAATTAATTACTATTTAACTGGGAATAAGCTACAATTAAAGATAAAAATACGTTTATTGACGTTTCAATTTCCACTTCGGAAATCGTTCTCAAAATACAAACAGTATTTTTCCACTGTTTGTATTTTGAGAACGATTTCCGAAGTGGAAATTGAAACGTCAATAAACGAATTTTTATCTTTAATTGTGGCTATTTCCCAGTTAAATAGTAATTAATCACTAAACTTCATTCCCAATTGAAGTTTACAATTTGACATGAGGGACAAAAATTCAAATAGTTCTAGTCGGAGTAGTGAGCGTTGGAATTATAGATCTAAAAGACCTAAAAGCAAATTTGATGAGTTTTTCGAAATAATTCATGCATCCCAAATTGCTTTGTGTAAATTGTGCCTACACAGAAAGGTTGAAATGAAACTTAAAAACAGAAACACGTCAGGTTTAAGGAAGCATCTAATATCTTTTCACAAAAAGGATTTACAAATATTTCTTCATGAAAAACCAAAACTCGGTGAAGATTCCACAAGCTTTTTAATAACCGCTGGAAAAAGTGCACATGTAAAAAAATATACTTATTACCTTATCACCAATTACATATATTATGTACCTACTACTTTATTTTGGTAAATTAATGTATTTATTAAGTAGATATCTTCTTAATTTAAAATAATTTCTTTTGATTATCATTGCTTTTTTACCTATTCGTTAGATTTTTATATAAAAGTAGAGCTAAGATTGTTAACAACATTTATATTGCTTTATTAAGTAGATTATAGTTTGTTATTTTATCATCTAAACTAAAGAATCTGTTCCCTTGATACATGTATGTGGATTTTTGCCGCATAAGTACCAATCTTTTTTAAGATTTCCAATTTATATATGGTGGGGGGTCCATCATTCCCTTTCTACGCAGATAATGTGCTTTAATAACAGTCAAATTTACGTCTTTAATTTGTTTTTTTTTATGTTTTAACCATGTTTCAGCACATGTAAGCTTATTAAATGCAAACGTTTGTTAAGAAACAGATTAACTTTCTAGGGGCATGGTAGATGTTAGAGCATAGGCACGGAACGCTTAGATCGTGGCTTCAAACCCTACCTGGTGTCAGTTGTTTAGACATTTATTAATTTGGTTGGTCTTTATTATGGCCATGTTAATTCAAGCTTAAAATGTACTTGCTTTGTTACGTTGTTGTAAAATTTAAATTAACGTTTAATTAATAACAATAGGTTAATGGGTAACTGCAAGACTTGCAAGACCAAGACCAAGACTGTCTAAGTTTCGTCTTGTTCTTTTATTTGGACAACACTAATAGGAAAGTGATCAGATCCAGTGTATCTGGAAAAATCTACTTGCACTCACCCTGCAGTCAATACAATTGTCATATTTTTTTAAAATAATGTAGGGTAGTATATGGATAAATACAAACAGCAGAAATTAAATAAACCATAAATTTTTAACAAGTTCTAAAAATAATTTTCATTACCAATTAAGATTTCGGACCGTTTCTTGTGGAATTGGTATTTGAATACCAAATTTCTAACATCAAAAATCCGAAGTCATTAAAAAGTCTACCTGTTATCAGTACATAAACACTTTTAAACCTTCAACAGGTAATACAAATCGTTTCATAAAACATAAAACATCAAATCCGATACGAAAACAATTCCAAGAATTCAGTTTTACCAAAGCACGAACGAAAATAAAAAAGTAGTTCTTAAAAAAGGCGACTTGACTTGGTTGATATGGCGTCCCGAGGCCAATATATCAACTCGGTATCTAATCATACGGTGGCAGAAGAAGAAGAAATGACGGCAACGCGTCACGAAGAGGTTTTTTCCGCGAAGTCGTTCGGGGTATCAAGAGGAACATTCTCCGGTTCGTGGTGTGATGTTTTATGTATGTTATGGGCGGTCAAAAACCGGTACCTCCCATTCGGATCGAGGTACTATTATGAAAAAAACATATCACTTTGTTACAGAACGTTTACATCTATTAGAATAAGCAATCACCGATTTATGGTTAATACTAAAATAAACAAATAACATAAGTGAATGATAACCAAGGTATATACGAATGTAGTAGAATCAATAATGTGGACAACAATAAATCGGCAAATTGTATAGAGTATCTAATCAGAAGCCAGACCGTGTCAGTGGGTAGAGTTGCAAATCTCGGAGCACACTAGTTCGCTCCCAAGGTCAAAAAATCCTCTTAATTACACACTAATAGTTCGCTCCGAAAACGTTATCTATTAAGTTCTAGGAAAATTAACACCAGGAAAATAGATACTGCGGCTTTTGTATTTTATATTAGAAATTATATCAAATATTGATAGTTACATATTTATATAAATACAGTGATAAGCGCGCTAATAACCGACAAAATAATGCAAACGATGGAAAACATATATGAAGTTGTAAGAAAAAAGAGATGAAACTAGTAGAGATAAAAACTTTAGCGATAGAAACCTATAAATTTACATTCTATTTACTGTTTCCTACCTTTAGACGTATCAGAGGAGGATGTCAACTAAAACTGTCACTGTCACAGCGGTAGTTTCCAAACTCTTACGTCTAAAGGTTGGAAACAATAAATGAAATTTCCCATCTACACTAGTTTCATTTCTATTTATCTCATAACTTAATATGTTTTCCATCTTTTGCGTTATTTTGCCGGTTATTATCGTGCTCATTTCTGTTATGTATTTTGAAAAATGTTAGTGATTGATTTAGAAATTATATTAAAAATTTTGAATTGTTTTTAAAAATTACTGAAATAATTTTTGTGCCTATTCTAAAATATAGGTATGTATAATAATAAAGCAATACAAGTGTAAAAACTAACATAATATGGGATATTCTCTACCAATACAAAATTAAACAAAAAATATAAATTAAAACGAGGCATTTATTTCGCTAGAAATCTAAATGAAATACATTTGACAAAATCAAATCTACTTATTTTATTTTGCTTTAATTCCGCTATTTTGTGATCAACCAATTTTTGACGCTCTAGAAGTACTTTTCGGTACATTTTTTTTGGTTTCACAGAACTTCGTATTTTTATGTAAGTGTCAATTTGAGTATCTTTTAAAAATTCTAAAAATTGAAATGTATTAGGGTGCGGATTGTAAAATAACGAATTAAATTTAGAATGGAAACTAGAATGTTCAAGTGATGAACTGTTTTCTGCCCACATCTCAGGATGGAAATCTGCCTCTTCAGAAATATAGTTGTCCACCAAGTAGTCAGCAAATTGTTGTACGGCTTGGTGTTGTGCTGGTAATATTTCACTAAAGTCTAAAGCAAAACACTCACCTACTTCTAATGGATCTAGGAAAGGTATACCAAACATATATCTAAGGTATTGTCCGACTTCATTGTCGTGTAAATACTCACTCAGTAGCCAGACCAACTTTTTGAATTTTTCTCTGATTTTCCGCGATGAAACCTACACCCTTTTTTACTAACTATTTTCGATCAGTTTAATAGGTCATTTTTTATCGAAGGAAATTTAATGTTTCGTAAGATAGTTACGAAATGTTACTTAGAAATGAAATTGTACCTACACTGAGAAACTTGTTTGGGGCCAATTTTAATCAGATATGGTTTCAGCAAGATGGAGCTCCAGCTCATTTTCTGGTTAATGTTTGGCGTTATTTAAATGAGATATTTCCCGGACGATGGATTGGAAGACGGGGTAGAATTGAATGGCCTACACGTTCACCTGATTTCAATCCTAAAGATTATTTTTATTGGGGATATGTACTTGAGAAATCGCTAAGAAATTTAAACCGTCCTCATTATGGGCAATATATTCTATGCTAAGAAGTGTTATAACTTTGAAAAATAATGTTAATATTGGTAATTACCCGAAATTGCGAGCTTATCTGAAAGGCAATACGAAGATTTTAAAAACAAAAAATCTAAAATTTTACATCCTGATGAAATAAAACTTTTTTTAAATGGAGCTCCTGATGTACAGTACTTGTTAATAAAGGTATGTTATTTAAAAGTATAACATAAATGTACCTTCTTATAATACTTTTATTTTAAGGTTAATGCAATTATTGGAATATGTGGAGCTTGTAAGAAACAAGAGTTAAAAAATCTTAAAAATTGTGACATTGATGATTTAAGTACCATGTTATTGGTTAAAATTCCTGCTATGAAAACCAAAATATGTAGATCTTTTGTTATTTCCGGAAATTTCTATAAAATCTGCAAACAATATATAGAAATTCGACTACAGATTAGCGATCCGCAGGTAAATCAATTTTTTCTTAATTTTCAAAATGGTAAATGTACGAAACAGGTGGTAGGATTAAACAAAATAGGCGGTGTTCCTAAACAAATAGCCGAATATTTAAAGTTACCAGATCCCAAAATGTACACAGGTCACTGTTTAAGACGAACTTCTGCCACTATTTTGGTAGATGCCGGTGGTGATTTAATGGCTCTTAAACAACAAGGCGGATGGAAATCTTCAACAACGGCCGAAGTATATGATAGATAGATAGATGGTTTATTGGTAATAAATTAATACAAAAGTATTTTTTACAAGTCAAATAAAATAAAGTAAATGTCAATATAGTTAATATGCACACATAAATATAAACACAAAACATTGCATGAGATGCATTGTTTTAAATTATACTGTTAACAATTACAACAAATTAAAATTGGAAGTAAAATACTCCTCATAATATGTAAAAAAAAGCATTCACTATAAGGTAACTCTTAATTTTTGCCTTAAACTGATGAAAATTAAGAGCTTTTATTCTAGCTGGCAACAAGTTATAGAATTTTATAGCTAAATACCTTGAACAATTTCTGGATCAAGACGGCTAAATTCTGGTATAAGATTATTGTTAAATCTGGTGGGATAATTGTGAAAATCTACATGCGCATTGTATTGGCTAATATTTTGTCTAATGTGCAACAGACACTGCATAATGTATACACAAGGTAAAGTTAAAATTTTTAAAATTCTCCAGTCTGCTCTATAAGAGAGCGAAGAGATAATACGAACACACTTTCTTTGTTGTGCAAATACTTTATCGATATGATAAGAGTGACCCCAGGAGAGAATAGCATATGTTAGATGAGAATGAAAATTACTATGATAAGCTGTTAAAATAGTTTTCTTGGAAGTCACTTGTACAAGCTTCCTGAAGAGAAGAACTTGTCGGTAAAGCTTTTTCGATAGATTACCTATACGTTGTTCCCAGGTTAATCCTGCATCCAAATATATCCCCAGAAACTTCGCTCCGGTTACACATTGTGGTAGAGCAACGTTTTCGACACAAGTGTTATTTCTTAGAGTAAAATTAACACTTTGTGATTTAGAGTTGTTCAAAGAGAGACGGTTAGTTAAAAACTAATTGAATAAGTTTTTTTCAGATGTTTGGTAATCAAGGGTGTCGAATTCAGAAGGATGATAGCTTGCATAGAAAGTAGTGTCATCAGCAAATAAAACAGTGTTGACTGTTTCATTTTGAGAGTACACTAGATCATTAATATAGATAAGCAATAATACTGGACCCAAAACCGAGCCTTGAAGGACACCAAACAACAAAGATTGTTTTTGAGAATCACACTGGTTGAAGTGAACATATTGATCACGATTTGATATATATGAATCAATTAGTTGAATAGCATCACTATGAAAATTATAATAAGGAAGTTTTCTAAGCAGAATACTATGTGTGACACAATCGAAAGCCTTAGTAAGATCTAAAAACGATGCAAGAGTATCAAGATATTTCTCAAACCCTTCCAGCTAAAGTTGTTGTTTTATTTTTTCGGAATCCGTACTGGTTTATGGCAAACAGTTTATTAGATTCAAAATGTAGATTAATTTGTTTTTTTTTTTTAAATTCGTTCATAAACTTTTGATAAGATGGGCAACAAAGAAATGGGTCGATAATTCTTATAATCATCAATAGAGCCTTTATTCTTAAACAGAGGTACTACCTTTGCAGTTTTGAAAACTTGAGGATAAGTATTACAAAATATTGATTGATTTATTAAAGTTGTTAGAGGTTGAACAATTATATTTTTAATTGTTTTAATAATTTTTGTGTTAAACCCATCAGGATCTTTGGTGTTAATATTTTTTATTTCTGTAATAGCTAAGTAAACTTCACTAAAGTTCACTGGCTGAAAACTAAAACATGGAATATTTTTTTGTGGTATATACTTTAAATAGTCATCAAGAGTTGGCCGAGGAACCTCAAGCTCATTTATTACTCTCTCAGCAGTTGAGCAGAAGTGGCTATTAAAACTATCTGCATTAAGTTTAGACTTATCAGTGAAGAAAACATTTTTATGTTTGTTACCATTAATCCTAAGTTTCCACATAGCTTGTTGAGAGTTGCCAGAATTTTTTATAAACCTATCATTTGCATTAATTTTTGCAAGCTTGATGGCTTCCCTGTACTCTTTTCTAAGTTTGATAATGATACTTCTAGGTGCAGCAATGGGATCGTTTCTATTTATTGCTATAATAAATTGTCTCTCACACATTTTTCTCAAAGTGTCATTGAACCAGTTTACTTTTTTACCTGGATTATTTTTATTTAGCAATGTCGATGAGTTAATAAATAATAAGACGTCAACAGCCAATAGAATTATAAATTCAATTGAAAGTAATTTACAGACCTTAACATACACTGAAAATACCAATGTTCAAAAAGAACACACCATACAGTTTACGTCATCTCACCATTCACCACGTATTATTGAACAACCGCCAAACTCGGATAAGGGTTTAGTTATAAATAATTGCCAACATTTTACAATTAATTATTATAAATAAATGTTTAATTTCAATTTTTCCCGAATTTTGTTAAATAAATAAAAGTTAATTGTTATACATTTTATTTTGATAAATGAAAATAATCGTAGAAAAAGTATAGTACACAACTTGAGTTGTAAGCTTATTACATATTTGTAAAATTACTGCGCTCGACGCTACGTGGCTCGCGCGCAACTTTTTTACTCGCATGTAATAAGCTTCTTACAAATCTCGTTATGTAAATATACGATTTTATGTATTTTCACTTGTGGTAGTCTTTGAAACAATGTGGATGTAATGGCATATTAGCTACAACGCCTTCTCCAGTTTTCGTTATTAAACTAGAGCCACGAGCTCTAACAAATGTGCTACTTTTGTTAACACTAACAAGGCTTTGCATAAGTTCTGACCTAAAATGAAATTAGATTTTCCTCATGTAGAATTCTGTAGAATTTCCCACCATTAATGGCAGCAGAGTCTGTTTATCAATAACATGTTTATCAATAACAGCGACCACCATTTTTCCCACGGATATTAATTCTATAATTAGCCATTCCATTGTCATGTAAGTCCACTCCTCCATGTATTTATTATATTTAGCCAACATTTTGGGTTGTGAGATAACGATATCTTTTCTTACCTTGCGATTGTATCGTTTGATGGTAAGAACAAGGCACAACACGTATTTTATTAGTTTGATCGTAGCGACAATCCATATTTTGTTACAATGGATTTTGTGTTCTCCAACGAATAATTTAGCAGCCTGTTTTCACGTATTGTTCCAGAGGCAAAGTATCCTTGTAGTTTCAAATGAACTAACAACTTGTAGCTGGTAAAGAAATTATTAAAATATATCTTATGTGCAGACTTGTCTTCCACCACTATTAAAAGATTGATAACAACTGTCACTCATACTGAACTCTTTTGAATTATTCTGGTTTGATTTTCCAGCATAAGGAAATCCACAACTTGACGAATTTTGCATCGTAACTCGGGCCTGCACTCGTACAAAATTCAATTTACTCCGAAGCTGAGGGCAAACGACCATAGACCTGACGCTAATTATCATTGAAAACTCATCTACAGATATGAGGCCCAGTTGTGTATAGATAGGTACGTCAACAAACAAAATTGTCCAATTGGGTGGTCATTGTTTGGTGTGGATTTTGGGCTAGCGGCGTCATCGGTGTTTTTATTGATCGAGTAGATGTTTAGTTCTTATGTTACGTCATCATTTCTCTCTCTATTAAGTCTTGTATTATCTTCACTCTTTTGAGAAATGTCATTTCAGCTTTCACATCTATATATCAGAGTAGGCGTCATAATTATCTTCTAAAGTTGTATCATTCTACCGTTTCTTGCCTTGCTCTTCTATCTTCTGTGAATTGTTTCGCATATATACTGACACTTGCCAATTTTGACATTTTAGACTTAAAATTTGTAATAAAATCACAGGGAATAATATTTAAAAAAATATATTTTGTTAACCGCTTATCAAAATAATTTTATAGAGATATACTGCTAACCGATTGTTTTCTCAATGTACTTACACAATGTACACAAAATCTGTAAATCTCTACATTATATTCGGTCCACATTAACCCATCAAAACGACTCATTACGTGGAATGATATACTGCGCCAGCAGTCCGAAAGTGACACGCCGTCATCAAGAGACCACCGAGGGCCGACGAAATGTTTGTTTTGAGGGTCCATCTCACGAGATATCAACAGAAAAGGACTAAAAGCAACGAGACCATTTAGATGCGACGTTTCGTTCCCATTTACCCATCATCACAGCACGCCTGGGAGATGACATGTGTACCGACAGGGCTACTTATCCCTTCAGCCCTCCGCGGTGCGATGATGTGCCGTAATGGCAAATGGCACCCTTCTCTCTCCATACGTGTTGTGAACTGTCAACCGGCCGGATACTACGTCTTCATTATTTTCTTTTATTTATTGTTTAATTTTCGTGCAACAACAGGGGTTGAGGGGATGTGAATCGCTAAGTGGAAAAGTGTGTAGGAATGCTCTTTTTGTTTAGATCTCATGTGCCTACTTCGAAAGGGTATGCTTTTTTACTATGATTAAGGATGTTCCTTCCGTAATTTTTCTTTTTGATTTGTACAAAAACTTTTCGGAAATTACAAATAGGCGAGGAAATAACGCACTTAAAAGCACCTACCAATTTTACGCAGCACGATGAATCGATGTCCAACTTTTTGCCTTCGATTAGAGAAAGTGTCAGGAAAGTTTGTGAACAAAATTCATTGTGATAAAATGAAAATTTTATTTGGTGCATAAAAAAAATGCATTTCCAAAGTACATAGAAAATAAAAAAATTGCAACTCAAAAAATATCATCAGATATGAGATCAATTTTGTTACTCGAGAGTTATCGAAGTCGCTGAATACGAATATCATAACGACGATGGTTCTCGAGCTACTTGGTGCCAAGGATAGATCTTGTCTCTTGGAGTATGTTAATTATATTCTAAATCAGTAGACAGTCATTACTCTAAGGTAAGTAAGGTTTTTAAGGTCAATGAATACCAAAATGACAACGACGATGGTCCTCGGGCTACCAGGTGCTGAGACTGGGCCCCGTCTCTTGGAGTTTTGTGCTGTTTTTATTCGAAATCAGTTAAAAGTCATTACTCGGGGGTTTTTGAGGTCGCTGAATGCGAACATTATAACTTGTGACTAATTTCTAATAAAAATAACATAAAACTCCTGGAGACGAGGTCCACACCGGTCTCCAGGAAGCTTGAGGAACACCGCTGTCATAATATTCGTGTCCATCGACCTCGAATAATTACTTTTGACTTATTTCGAATGAAAATAACATAAAACTCCAGGAGACGAGGTTCACCATAAGCACCAGGTAGCTCGAGAATCATCGTCTTATCATATTTGTATTGAGCGACCTCTAAAACCCAAAAGTTATGACTTTCGACTGATGTAAAATGAAATTGACATACCCCAAGAGACGAAATTCATCCTGGACACCTGGAGGTAGTTTGCAAAAGACTGTCTGCAAAAATGACAGTATCATCAGTGTATCTTATGTTGTTCAATCGTTCTCAGTTTATAAGTATTTCCTCGTCTATGTCCGTTAGCGCTAGGTCCATAATGTGTTCTGAATATGTATTGAACAATAATGGGGACAATATACATCCCTGTCGCACACCTCTTTTTATGCAGCTGCAGTTTGTTCGTAATAGATATTGTTTATTATACGGCGATCTCTGCTGTCTAAACCAATTGAATTTAATATTTTCATCAGTTCGTCTTATTCGATGTTTTATTCTATCGAACGCTTTCTGGTAATCAACAAAACACACATTATATATCACAATTCATGTCTCTACCTCTTTGAAAGAGAACTTGTATTGCAAAAAGTGTCTCTCAAGTACCCATTGCATTCCTGAAGCCGAATGTATGTTTGTCATGTGTTCTTCACACTTTTTTTGTATTCTTATAGGTATAATTTTTAAAAAAGTTTTCAGGAGATGGCTCATAAGGCCTATTATTCGATAATCTTAACATTTTTTGGCATTGGGTTTTTTAGGG
Source organism: Diabrotica balteata (assembly GCA_918026665.1). Taxonomy (NCBI): domain Eukaryota; kingdom Metazoa; phylum Arthropoda; class Insecta; order Coleoptera; family Chrysomelidae; genus Diabrotica; species Diabrotica balteata. Next base: position 13,106,971 of record OU898280.1, on the reverse strand, counting down.
ATTGGTATAAAAGTTGATCTTAGCCACTGTTGGGGTATTTTTCCACATTGGTATATATTGTAGAACTCGTCTGGTCCTGCGGCTTTTCCCTCCTTAATGTTGTTTATAGCAGCTTCTACTTCCGCTTTGACAATAGGTGGTCCGGTATCGTCATTTTTATTTTGTGTGGTGGTGACATTCCTATCGTCTTCAAATGTTGTCACATAGTTCATCCATGTTGTTTTTGTTTCTTCAATATCACCTATTGGATTTCCTTGAGCGTCAGTTAAGTGTCCCGGCCTTTTTGATTTATAGATATCTGCTGCTTCTTTGATCTTTTTGTGGTGGTTGAAAGAATCGTGTTTACGTTCCAATTTATCGATTTCTTCACTTTGTTCTTCCGGATTTCTATTTTTAGCTTCACTGACAGCTTTTTTATCTCTGTGTTTAAAAATTGATATGCAACGTACTCTTTCCGCTTGGATTCTCTTCTTCTGTCCATCATCTGTAATATACTGTCGGTCATCCATGGTTTTTTCTTTTCTGTCTTTTCGGTCACAGGTATTGGTCTAATATTTCCTTTCCAATGTTTTCTAAGTGGTTTATTTCTGTGTCAACATCATTAATTTTGTTCTTCAGATATTCCCGTACTTCTTGCTTTATGCCATCATCTCTTAGTTGTTTGAGATCGTATCTTATAGGATTAGGTTTGTGGATTTTTTTAAATTTCAGACGAAACTTATCGACAAGTGGGTTATGGTCTGACTTAATATCTGCACCAGGGTAGGTTTTCACTGATGTTATTGAGTTTTTGAATCTTTTATTTATTAAAATATGGTCAATCTGGTTTCTTATGAGATTTTCTGACGTGTCATCGGGTGAACGCCATGTGTAAAACCTTCCGTATGGTAATTTGAAGAGTGTATTGATGATTACCAACTCTTCTTCCGTAGCAAATGTGAGTAGGCGGTTTCCTCTCTCATTTCGCTCACCCAGACCCCATGAACCTACTACTTCACCATAACTACCCTTACCGATTTTGGCATTAAAGTCACCCATAACTAGCGATATTTCATTAGTTTTTAACTTACTTAGGACTTTCTTTAAATTGTAAAAAAAGCCTCTATTACTTCGTCTGATTTGTCTGCTGTGGATGCGTATATTTGGATTATGTTGGTTTTTGCTGAGAATAAATTCAATTTAATGAGCAAGGATATTGGAACAAAATTCGTAACGTATTTGTTTTTTTGTTTATTTAAAATTATTCCAACGCCATGGTTATGTTGATCTTCTGTATTTCCAGAGTAATGTACTTGGTGCTCGTTTATTTTCCGGCATCAAATCATCACATTTCACTTATGCCCTTTTATATCGATATTGAGTCTTCCCATTTCGTGGATGGCATTATAAATTTTGCCTGCTTCGTACATGGTCTTGACGTTCCAGGTGCATATTTTAATAAACTGCTTAATTTTTCTAGGCGCATCCTTTCCTTTTACTTGGGGGTTTAGCTTGCTAACGACCTGGGAGGCCCCGTGGTTCTGTGTTGTTATTCCTCCCCTGTCGGATCTTGCACTCCGATATACATGATCAGTAGACTTCACTCTCAAAGCTGCAGCCATGATAGATGTACAAGAGATATCCATATGGATCTTTAATGTAGTAGTTTCTCCTTGCTTTCTACATCCTTACGCCGTTGACCTAGTTCTCGGTTTATCCGCCTTTAGGGCCAATTTCCCTACCCTAGGACAAAAGAGTGCCCTACCACTTACCAACTCATCCGCCCGAAGCCGTTGGTAGTTAAGTGGGGATTGCTTATACCGGCAATCACTGGGACGTCAGAGCCTCGTTTGTTATCTAGCAGGATGCACTGGATGACCAGAATCAAGATCATCACGCGTGCAGGTGAGGTTGACATTTGGATAGGAGAGGCTATACGTTGCGCGTCACTATCCCTTGCATTGGTTATTTCTCGTTGAGTTATTCGATTTGAAATTTGACAAAGAAGAACCTACTTTTCATGAGCTACAACTCTGCTTCCACCTTCCACTGAATATCTAGATTTCATAAGTACATATTTTTTTATAAGCTACATCTTTGCTATAAATATTTTTATAAATATTTGCGATAAATACTTACTTTTTGAGTTATTTGTGAAACCCGTCTGAAAACGTAGTTTTTATTTAGAAAAATGAACATTTTCACTCACATATAACACAAAAAGCAACAACTGTATATGAAAAGTTGCTTTAAACGTATGTTTTTTACCCCCGAGAAAGGTTGTCTTTCACCCCCAAAGTAATAACAACCGTGGAACCCTTCAGCAAATCACTCATGACGAGGAATATTCACTCCAAAACGGTCATTTACTGAAGTATAAAGCAAGTTGCTTAAATATCTACAAATTCATGGATATCCCAGTCCACATTTACAGTTTTTTTTTCTATAATAGTATTCTATTATATTACTCAAAGAAGAAGTTCACAATTGAAAAAATCCAGAAACGGATAATATTTAGAATACGTGTACTTCGTAAAAAGGAGGAATTTAATTCATTCACCTAGTTAATTATTTTGTAATGATTTATTAAGAATAGTTATTAGAAATATTATAGTTACAGTTATTAATAAAGTAAAAGTAAGTTCATAAGCTACTGTTACCAAAAATAGATATCAGACTGGTGATTTTCTAGCTCCTTGCTAACAATGTTCGTTTTATTAGAAATTGTTTAATTTATAACAGCCTTCTCATTTTCCAAAATATGTTCACGCATCCGCTAAATCTCTTGAACCGCTTCTTTAATACATAAACCTCGAGTTTCCGCAAATTTCCTGTCTGCTTTTTCACAGATTGAAAATTTGCTTATAATCCCCAATAACATCGATGCTATATCACCTAGGGAGGACGACCTCTCTTCCTGCGTCCTTTCCATCACGCCCTCGCCTCAACCGCACCGCATCTCCTGCTGCGTTTTAATCTCCAGGGACTAGTGAGAATGCACCACGTTTTGGCGATGGAAAAAGTCGGGAAGTGATTGTACATAAGCCTGGGAACTAAACGGCGAGATGCACTTGCTATAATATTGATGGTTATGATGATGATAACGAGGAGGCCTCGGATCAACCGGCTGTTTACCCAATCTCGAGCCCTTTGCTTGTATTTGTTTTTAATCTGTGAAGTTCTCACGGCTGTTCGGCGATCTTCGTGAAAAAGTTAGTTTGTTTAGGAGTTAATTTAAGTCTTGGACAAAATTAACGCTTGGCGTTACTGAGCCTTAAAATTGGAGTGTAACGTATATTAAAGTCAGGATATTTGATGAGTTGACAGTTCTGCTATATAAATAATTATTCTGTTACTTACCGACAATAATTGTTTTATAATAAAATGCTGAAGGTTACCGTATTTTGTAGAACATATCACGACAGTGATTTTGAAAAAAATTTCACATTGTGCATTTGATAATTGGTCTACCCATTCCATCTGTTGCATTCATTAATTCGAAATCTTCATTACTTATTGAGTGAATACAAGTGGTATTGAAAAAAGTATTGTCAACAGAATGAAGACACAAAAAACAGCAAGGTAAACTGCTTAAGATTTAAAAAAATCCGCATTATAAAAAATAAACCAATATTTACGTCAGTAACAATTACAACAACGAATTTGTTGAAATAAATCTACAAAAACGAGGAGTTGGCAGGTCCCCTTGAATATCATCTTTGTTGAAAAGTCTCTGGCCAGAAAGAAAACCAATATCGCCTGAAAAGCTTAAGGATGTCGATTCATTTCTTCATTTAATTCCGAATGATTGTAAAAATTTTTATCGTAATTTATCGTCAAATGAAGAAATTGATCAGAAATTGACACATTATGTTATTTTAAGTATCAAACATAAAAATACTATCAACAGTACAACTTTCAGTAAGGTTGTAACTTTTATCTGTAATTTACAATAGATAACTTTGCGAAAATGTCTTTTCTGAAAAACAAACTTTTTGGAATTAAGTTCTTCTTGCATAACTACGTCCAATTATCGATGACTTCACCATTCAAAATTATTCCTTCTTGTTTTTCAGATTGTACATTTCCGAAAATTGTTTCGTAGTTAAGTTTGAAAAACAGGGGCGACAACAGGCGTCCCTGCCGTGTTCCTCTTTTAATATTAAGAACCTGTGATTCCAAACCGTCTACTAAAGCTGATGTTTGATTCCAATACAAATTTGCAGTTATGCGAACGTCTCTGCCATCCAAGCCAATGTCTCTTAGAACTTCGATCAATATAGAGTGCTTAACACGATCAAATGCCTTTTGAAAGTCAATAAAACAACAGTACATGTCTAAAAGTACATATGACCACATCTTTGAGCAAGTACGTTCATTCCAAATAATGCCTCTCTCGTTCCAAACTCGTTGATGAATGCAATTTTATTTTTTCTAAATCCACAATTAAAAAGAAATATTTCCTAATATGTTCTTTTAAAATATTATTCTGAAGCTATTTTCTTGTGGCATTTTAAAGTAATTAATATTTCAATGGGAATAAGCAAAAATTAAAGGTTAAAGTATGTTTATTGACGTTTCAATTTCCAATTTCCGAAGTTGAAATTGAAACGTCAATAAACGTACTTTATCCTTTAATTGTGGCTAATTCCCATTTAAATAGTAATTTCTTTTAAAAGATTACCAATCTGAGAATCCTTTTAAAAACCTTTGAAATATAAACTCGCTGTTAGTTTCTTTCAGTTCATTACTTCTATCCCTCTCTCGGGAGCAATAATAAATCAAGTAATGAAAGCTATTGAAACAATTACTGATATTAACGATGATGTTTCAATAAGAATCAGAAACGCAGCAACGACTCCGAGAGTAATGCTATTGTCATCAAATACGACGTAAACGTAACGTTACTTCGAAGTTACTTGTCAACTAGGGCCTATAAATGTCTTTCCAATGCGTTCCCGCTGAACAAAATTCCAGGCGGGACTATCTTCTCATTCTGGCAGAGAGCTTTAATAAACTGTGGCTACTACATTTGGCTCTATATTATATGCAACTATAAGCCAATAAAATTTTAAATCAAATTATTTTATTATTCAATATACATTTTTTTCTTTAATATATTATATCAAAAGTATTCAACTAGTGAATGCAGAGGTTTAATCGGTCATTTAGGTTGGCAAATAAAAAAAAAAAAAGAAGTCGGCTACTTCATTTGTGTAATAGAAGACGTTTCGCTTTATATTTCTAAAGCTTCATCAGTTCTAACTCAATATGTAGTTTATTATTGACGTTGTATGTATGTACTGTAAAATTTATTGAACATTTGGAATTAACTAAACAAAACAAAAAATACAAACTGTGCAATTATTAATGTTCATATTCAAAGACGATTTAAATCGGACATTTGGTTTCATTTATAGATGTTTCTCAAATGAAGACAGACAAAGCACACACAGAAAAGCATATAATATATAATGATTCTTAGAACATTACAACTCAACAATTCCTGGATGCTGGATGTATTAAAAACACGACGTAGAACTGTCAACATTACATTAATATTCCTTACGAACCCTTCACCACTGAAGAATGATCAAATCAAGAAGCTTCATAACTGGAAATCTCATGGAACCGTCCGGGTTTAAAACTTCTGGCTTAAGAAGTTTTGGAATTTTTTCTCATTATTGATTAATTGTGTTATCTCTAATCCACAGGAAATACCATCATTTCTTACACACTTATCTAATACCGAAAGATCAAAATAACACCCAAGATCCTGCCAAGTAGGCAGGAAGCCTACCTCCCAATTACTTGTCTTCCAACTTTGTACAATTTTTTCACATCCTGTGCAGCCCGGCGTATTTACCAACACGTGCTCTAAACTATACTATAGAGCCTCAACAGAAAGAATGTGCCAAGGGTTCCATGGCCTCCAAAGAACAACTTATAATCGACTTATTTCTAATCAAGCAACTGATTAGAAACTATACCAAACTAAACTAAAAAAAGGAGCCTTTTTAATGCCTTCATTGACTATAAGACAGCCTTTGATTCAGTGCCGCATTTAAAGCAAATAATGATGGAGTGGGAAACTAAAATTTACCTTCGAATACTTGGTGAAAACAATATCGAAACTGAAGATATCCTAATTAATCGAGGCCTTTTTCAGGGGGACTCGTTGAGTTCTCTTTGGTTCTGTTTAGCGATGTACCCACTATCTCAGCTACTGAACTCCACTGACTCTGGTTTTAGCATCAACAATAACAATACTGCTGTGGCGAATCTTAATCATCTGTTGTATATGGATCATTTGAACTTAATGGCTTTCACTAGAAACCACCTAGATCAGATGCTAAAAACTGTAGAAACTTTCTCTAATGGTATCAGTATACTCTTTGGACTAGACAAGTGCCGTGTGCTAAATATAGTTAGGAAAAGGTTCAACCCGGAGGTTTCGATATGCAAGATCACCAAACATCGAGGCTATAGGTGAAAATGATATGCACAAATATCTTGGAGTAGAGCAGGCACAAAAAAATGACCATAAATTGACCATAAACAAATTGAAAACCGAACTAACTTCAGAGTTCGTATGCAGAATAAGACAGCTAAATCTGTAATATCTTAGTAATAAAAATTTGTTGTCATTAAACACGTGCGTCTGTTCCGCACTTAGCTATTCATGTGGTATTATAAAGTGGTCAAAAACAGATATAAAAAGTCTTCAGTCGAAAACAAGAACACTTCTTACAAAAGCATAACAGCGCCATTCATGCAGTTCAGTAGAGAGAAACAATATTACCGCGGTATCTAGAGGGCAGAGGACTTATGGACATAGGTGAGCTATAAACATAACAGGTTGGTACTTTAAGAACCTATTTTCAAACGCAAGCTGAGACATCTACTTTACATTGAGCAATTTGCGCGGTAGATGACACAACGGCGCTTAAACTGAGCAAAACTAAGCCAGTAAACCTCTGCATGGGCGACATCTCAATGAGATCAGTCAAGAATATGTTGACAATACAGCGTCAAATATTTGGTCATTCATTTGATTTATATGTCATCTTGTCTGAATATCCGTAGCGATTTTCTCATTGCATCCATCTCCATTACTTCGACGTTTTCGTTTCTCTTTCTCTTCTATTTATAACGTAGTATGACGATATTTTACTAATATTCTCCTCGTTCTTCTATTAATAAGTTTTGTAGTGTTTTATACATATTTAGGATTTTATACAGTTCATAGTTACATTGTTTGTATAACCAACAATAGCGATATTGTTCTGAAGCTATTTTCTTGTGGCATTGTAAATTAATTATTATTAACCTGGGAATAAGCCACAATTAAAGATAAAAATACGTTTATTGACGTTTCAATTTCCATTTCGGAAATCGTTCTCAAAATACAAACAGTAAATTAAACAAATTTTGTTTTTTGTTACACAGTGAAAAATTCTTCTAATAATTTAATTTTATCTGACTCATTTATATTGACAATTCAGACATACATTATGCATTTTAAAGTAGACGACTTTAAAATGATATTGCCAATATTGTTGAGTTGCGTTCCTGGGACGACTTTACTTATAAGATAGTTCATTCGATTACATGAAATCAACTTTAACTTGAGAATATCCGTCAGAAAAAAATCATAGCATGTAATTCGTACTTAAAAAGACAAACACATGACATGATGACAGTAAAATTCTCCTGTTAGTGATTCCATAGTACATTATGAGGGAAAAAATGTTATAACATTAACTTGAGGATATTCTCAAGTTAAAGTTGATTTCATGTAATCGAATGAACTATCTTATAAGTAAAGTCGTCCCAGGAGCGCAACTCAACAATATTGGCAATATCATTTTAAAGTCGTCTACTTTAAAATGCATAATGTATGTCTGAATTGTCAATATAAATTAGTCAGATAAAATTAAATTATTAGAAGAATTTTTCACTATGTAACAAAAAACAAAATTTGTTTAATTTACTGTTTGTATTTTGAGAACGATTTCCGAAGTGGAAATTGAAACGTCAATAAACGTATTTTTATCTTTAATTGTGGCTTATTCCCAGTTTAATAATAATTAATCAACAATAGCGAATTAAGAAAGTCGGAGACATATGGTCTACATTGATACTCAATACACATGCAACACACAAACATAATACAGGAACATACTTACACAAACGGATTATGCACATACAAATAATACAGAAACTCACAAAATAATCAGAGTTTGATGTCACGATGGCATTAAGTCCACCCTCAGATCTTTTCAGTTAAAGGTATTGCTGTAGCCTACAAGACCGTGGCCAAGTAAATCAACCGTCAATTTTGAAAAGACAACCCTCACAACAACTTTGGCGGTTATACTCTTTTCACATAAATCTCAAAACGATTTCTGGAGTTAAGTTAAAAATGTAATTTTCATTTTAAGTCCATTTTGGCTTAATCCCATACAAACACAATATTCAACTTAGGCATGACACAAGAAAACAGTTGCAAGAAAGCAAGTAATTTAATTGACACGTTCATCTCCGTCTCTTTTTTAAGGAAAAATAGTGGGCCACTGAGATGTATTTGTGTAAACTAATACATTTTAAAGGTATACTTTAAAAAGTCATTTATAATCAATATGGGTACAAAAAAATTAATTTGGTCACAAAAAAAACTCACCGCGTGAGTCGCATTGGTGGCCACAGGGCAGAAACTGTGTTGGTTGAACTTTAAAAAAAAATCTGATTAAGAAAAGATATAATTATGAACCTAGATAACTAACATAAGTAATTATTAAATGGTAACAACATTAAGAAAACTAATTAATTATCTAATTTTTAATTTTTTCATGAAAACATCTAAAACAATTTTCTAAGCACAATTCCGGATGTTCAGGGCACTGCTCACAATAAAACAATGAGTCATTTCTTTCTTTTTTAGTTTGCCATCAATATTTACACCGTCGTCGTTTTGTAACACCATTAGCTGATTTAGGGCAATGGGATGGCAAATGAAACGTCAAATTTTTCTTGACTTGAGGGATTTTTGGGTTTGGTGACCAAGCATATAACGTAACGTAACAGTTACCGATTTTGTAAATGAAGCCTGGTAACTGTAACTGGTACTGTTACTGTGGTGATACTGTTACTGTATTCGATACCTGCGCTGCTCTTTGATATCGATATTTTGGTATTGGTATTTTGGATACCGATACGCACCGGGACCAGTTATATTTTTTGGGTAGGTAGAAGTTCTAGTTTGTAGTTACTGAAGATTGGCGGTTCGGACATCGGGATTATTACGGTGGTGTATGCAAGATGTGAAATTATACGTATTAAATCTGTCATAATATTGGTCCCTTGCTGTTACTATATTATTTTAGAAGTTTTTTAATTTGATTTTGTTTGAGCGTAAAACATTTTTCCATGAAACTAAATTAAAAGAGTATATAAATTATTATTTACTATTTACTAAAATAAACCAGATAAGTGTACCTAACACAAAAATTAAAACAAAAAAAAAACAATGAGATCGTTTTGAAAAAATAATACACGACTAGTTAACAAAATACAAAATATAACTTTATGTGAAACATTAAAAAAAATTAGAAAAAAGACATGGCGCGGCGTATAAATGTAAAAATACTAGGTTAAAAAGTAACTAGTATTTGGAACAGGTACGAATATGGAACCGGAACGTAACGTAACAGTTACCGAAAAATACTCATTTGTATCATCTGTAGTTTGGTCCCAAAAGCCTATCAATCACCGACAATCGAAAGTCGTGCTATGACATTTTTGTATTAGAATTATTATAGAAATGGTATGCGTTTATTAGCATAATTTGAAAAATATGTATGCCTATTTTTTTGTACCACCATATAGTTTTGTGTTCGCAACTATAATAATTTAACATCTGGTCGCCTATGCCACCTGTATTTTTGTTATATTCAGCGACTAAACGGGGCTTTTCTGTATCAATTCCTTTCCTAGATATTGTTGAAACCATTTCATGACCAAATTCGGAAGAGATCATTAAAATGTCTTGCTGATCTTTCCATGTACACACACATATCCCTTTATTATTGTAAGCACTCACCAGTTCATTTTGTTTTAATTTTCGAGAAACAACTTCGTGTGGATTTTCCCCTCTTCCTGTTCTCAATGTTCCTGTAAGATAAGTTTTAACCGGAAGTAGTTTTTTACACAATGGAACACTATTATAAAAATTATCCATATATAAGGAGTGACCAACATTTAGTTTCGAATCCATCAAATTTAGCACTACTTTTTCCGTATAATTACGTCTTCCAACTACGGGGTTACTAGCTCCACTATAAACTAATATACGTTGAATCATCCCGGTACATTCTGCCAAAGTATACAGTTCGACACCATATTTGTGTCGTTTGCCCTTGAGAAATTGACGAAAACTAAAATCTCCTCCCATAAGACTCTTCATAACTAAGACTCCTCTCCATAAAATCATAGATTCGTCCAGGGCTAATTTTCGTTCTGGATAATAAAGATTCTCCATTTTATTATTAAAAAAATCTAACAATGGAGATATCTTGGCAAGTCTGGACTGGTTATTGTCACTATTATTGTTAAAATGTAAGGCACTCAAAATTAACATAAAGCGATTTCGGCTCATGTATTGTCCAAACATTGGAATACTAAATAAATGATTTTTCTTCCAATAATCATTCATACGATTAATTTTATAATATTATAGTTCCCATGTGAAACAACAAACCAAGAAAAATTTTAAATTCTTCAAGTTATATGCTTCCAAGCTTCAATTCTACTTTTCTCAGATTTACTTAGACAAAGAATATCAACGGCATATAAATTGCTATTTTGAATAATCAGGTCATAATTCACATGCCAATAAATTGAAGTAATCAATAGGATTGCTGCCACCCACATTAAATTTCAATCCTGGTATTGCTGTAAATGGTAGCACTGTAGGATGTTGAACCTCTGAAGAACATTCAATAATATTTTGAGACTCGTCATAACCATCATCATCTTCAGATTCTTCTTGTAAATCAGGATCGTCTGTCCGATCATCTTCATCACAATATAAATCTTCATTGGCGGAGATTGGCGGAGAAGTTTCCCACCTACCTCGTTTAGAAGTCGAAGGTTTTCAATATTCATCACGCATTTTAAAAATAATTTAAAATTGAAGTATTTAGCAAAACACGTGCAAATGACTAACAGTAAAACCAAAAAACATCCAACACTGAAGGCGTAGAAAATATTACTGAATGCATAGCAAAATAAACCGACGGGATTGGATTATGATAATACAACAGATTATTGGAAATGCAATATAATCTAAATACATCTGGTGATTCTTTGGTGATGCTTGTACTTTTATTACTTTACAACCTTTTATTACAGCTAATTTTGTCGTTTTCGAGCACGTCTAGCTTGAATATTTAAAAAGTAAGCAATGAAATTGAGGGTTTTATATTTTTTCATCCAATTTATCAATGGGACAGAAGATATTGTTATAATTTGTGAAAAATCCGCCAAGATAACATTCATACATTGTCATATACTCAGAATAAAGTGTAACATCAAAATTCGAAAACCAAACACAAACTCCAGTATATGCCAGTGTTTCCAAGCGGCCAGCAGATATTTGTTGTAATTCGTGAAAAATCCGCTGAGATAACGTTCATATATTGTCATGTAGCCAAAGACCGCGCGACTCGCGTTGGTGGCCTCTGAGGCTATATTCACTGAACGCGACAGTTGCGTTATCGGACTTGAACGTGTTAAACCCAGCCTGTAAGACATGTTCACCCCTAAGAATTACGTTCAGGTGTAACAATTCATTGGAGCGAGGTGTATTAACTCGAGTAAGAATAGAACTCCAACATGGTTTCCTAACCGAAATCGAACTCAGTACAGCGCATTGTCGCTATAATCCTGTTATCTTAATGTGGCTTATCCGCGAACTAAAAATTGCTTACTTTGGCCTCAAGTCTGCGGTCTGAGCTAGGCTCAGTTCGGTCCGGTTCAGTTCACTTACCTGAGCAAATGGATCTACGCTATTCATTGCGGTTGTCTACGAGTTTTTTCGAGCTACGAACTGTCTTAGTGTTTTAGTGTGCTGCTATGTTATTTTTGTATGTTTTCTCTCTGGTGTTAAAAAAAACAGTTTCAAAACTTTTTTTTGTTTATATTCATTGTATCGCAGAAGACACATTCACTTAGTCCGTTTCTGTGCACCTGACTCCCCCAACGTGACGTTAGCACTTCCCTTTTTATTATTTTTTAATCAACGTAAGCCGTCCATACGATTGCACAGGCACAGGCAATGCAACTAGCATACGTACAAGAACTCATACACATTGACATTGCGCTTTGTAGCAGATTAATAGATGCCGTTTGTTTTATTTTCAATCATTTTCACTATAATATTCAATTTCTGGTCGAGTATTGTGTATTCAGAGGGTGAGAGAAGAGAGGGACGGTTTCGAATTGTGTTTCTATCGTTATTGGTAAATACTTAAATGACGGTTCGATAGACGCGAGCACAATGGGCAGACAAATGTTTGATTTTGAGGACAGAACAGTGATACTAACGTTGTTACTGTTGCAGGTGCTTTGTAATTATATAATTTTTATACGTGATTTCTATTTATCCAACAGTCGACAAAACTTTACTGCTCAAAAATAAAAAAACTCCAAAAAAAGCAAATAAAAGAAAATCACTATTAAAAATGATTGAATGACATAAGAAATATTAAAGATCGTAAAATATTGAGAACATTGTAAGGTAAGACATGATCAATTAGGTTAACAAAATGTACTCGGCAAAATCATTAAGAAATAGTAACGGCAAATACCTGAAAGACTACACTTACATAAAAAGCAAGCCACTCACATAAAAAATGACAAAGGCGAACTAATAATAGAATCTCGTAAGATATTGAGCCCTTAACTGGTCCAGCATCACTTTACAATCTACGCTTTATAAATAAATTATATTTTTTGGTCAACAAGGTTTCCCTCGGATTTCTAATTCTTTCTATTCCTTCTTCTAGTGGCAACAATGGTTTAAGACATGTGTTAATATTATTTTAGACTCTCAGTCGACGCTGCACCGTCTAGCACGAGATAGTGGCCTAAGATACAGACAGCTCCCAGAACCCATCTTCCCGCTTCTAGCCAAAATCACCAATACATGCCTTCAGCTGGAATATTTTCCTACGTGGTGGAAAATAGCCAGTACAATCCTTGTCCAATATTTCCATTCTTTTGTTGACTCGTCTCATGACTTCGTTGTTTGTTACACGCTCGGTCCATCATAACTTTAGGATTCTTCTATATACCCACAGTTCAAATGCCTTCAACTTTTTAGTAGTCGACGCGTTAAGTGTCCATGCTTCTATCCCATAAGGCAGAATCAAGAAAACATAACACCTTGTCAGCCTGTCAAGTCTAATTTTAGTTCTCTTGCACAAAGTACCTTTCTCATTTTATTGAAGTTTTTCGTGCTTTTTCTATCCGAACTTTGATTTCTTTCTAGTAATCGTTTGTGTGATTAATTATTGTGCCAAGATAATTGTAGTTTTCAACTTATTCTAAAGTTTAACCGTTAATTGTCAGGCTTTCATCATTATTTTGGGTTTTTGATATCCTCATAAATTTAAGTTTCTTGATGTTTATTGATAATCCATATTCTTCTTCAGAGTTCTTCCCCAAGAGCTTTTCATAATATCTTCAGAGTATGCATTGACAATACACACAGTACTGGTGACAATACACACCCTGTCGCACTCTTTTTTTAATTTCAAACTCTTCTGATGTGTGTTCATTAGTGCCCGCTGTTTATAATATAGATTTGTTATAATTCGAAGGTCATTGTATTGTAATTGTTTTGCTTTGAGGACGTCCATTAGCTCTTTGTGGCGGATTTATCGAAAGCCTTGTTGTAATCTATGAAACAGACGTAGGTACATATCTTGGTTTACATCCAAGCATCTCTGGATTAGTACGTTGAATGCAAAGAGAGCTTTACGGGTACCTACGCCTTTACGGAATCCAAATTGGGTTTCTTCAATATCCATATCAAGTATTTGGTAAATAGGTTTATGGATGATCTTCTAAAACATTTTAAGTGTGTGAGACATCAGGCTTATGGTGCGGTGGTTGGTGTTCTAGCATTTTTCTTTTTTGGGAAACAAATAAATGTTCAGGTCAACCATTCATTGGGTATGTCATCCGATTGATAAATTTTATTAAAGAGCTTTAAGAGGACATCCATGTACATGTTTTCTATTATTTTAAGGATATCAAGAGGCAGTTGATCTGACCCCGGGCTTTTTCTGTTTCTGCTGTTCTTTAATGTATACAAGATTTCTTACTTCATAATTTCTATACTTGTTTCTCTGTCCTCGAAAGATATGTCTTGTAGATTTTCTCTTTCGTCGTCGAATAGCTCTTTCATATTGTTTTAGCCTTTCCGTTGTTTTTTTCCGTTGTTTTAGCCTTTCGTCAGTCGTTATCATAGTATTTCCATTTTTAAAGGGTTGTGTTGTAGTTTCTTTTTTGCAGCCCTGCATTTCTTTAACCTTTTTATGTAGGTTGAATAGGTCGCATTTGTTCTGAAGATCTTCTATCTCTTTACATTTTTCCTCATAGTAAGTTTGTTTTGGCTCTCTTATAATTTTTCTGATTTCATTGTTAATGCTTTTGTAATTGTGACTGTCTTTACTCTTGGCTTGTCTTCTTTGGTTCATCCTGCCGAGTATTTCGTCGGTCACCAAGTTGTCTCTCTTTTTTATCGGTTCTTTTAATATCTCTTTGCATGGAACGAGGAAAAACCCCCACCAGCGCTTAATTTTGTAGATCGATTTCGCTTTTAAGGACTCTAGGCAAGATCAATGGGACAATCCTAAAGGAAGGACTCATACAACAACACCTAGAGACACACCACATTACTCCAAATATCCTATTTGTATTTAAAGCGTTATTTTACACACGTAAAGGGTTATTTTACACACAACATATTGATAAAAGCAGCAACATTCACTTCTCAGGCAATTCTTGAACACAGCAGGCAAGCTGTTGGCATCTTCCTAGATATCAAAAAGCATTTGTTCAGGTCTGGCACGCTGGTCTGATCGAAAAAGTACATCGAGCCTTCTTGAAGAACCATCTTCTTCTTCGAACTATGCATGTTAAAGTCGCAGACAAGTTATCCGCATCATTCTAGCAGGAGTCCCACAGAGCTCAATACTAGCGCCTATTCTATATACAGTCTATAACAGTGACCTCCGTCTCCCCAACACAGCTTCAAAAGTATGCTACTCTATGCTGATGATACGACCCTACTCTCCGCAGGACCTTCACAAATTAACTGTATCGAACACTCTGTATTTAACAATGCTCTCAAACACAACTTAACTCCATAGTCAAGTGGTGTAACAAATGGAGAATATGTCTAAATCGAACAAAAACACAACTGATGATTTTCGATTTACCGCAGACTATAAATTCGTTGCAAGAATATTACTTAAATAGTATGTAAATGGAGATAAATAATCCTCCAATCTTAATTGAGAAAACCAATGAATACAACCTTCCGCTGTACTTACCATTCGTAGATTATGAAAAGGCTTTCGACAGCATTGAACACTGGGCTGTTGAAGAAGCTCCGGTCAATAGTAGAATAGATTCAAGATACCGACAATTGATACATGATATTTACCAAAACACAACCATGACCGTAATTCTGGACGACAAATTAATAACGGATAATATAAAAGTTAAACGAGAAGTCCGATAAGGCGATATAATTTCACCTAAACTGTTTACCTTGATCCTCGAAGACATAATTAAATCAACAGATTGGGAAAAGAGAGGAATATGTATTAACGGAAAATACCTAAATCTCGGAACGACAAGAACTGGAATTAATGCTGAACGAACTTCATGAAAAATCACTGCAAAAAGGCCTAAAAATTAACTTCAACAAAACAAAAGTAATGACAAACATGAAAGACCAAGAGGCAATAAAAATACAGACAGAAAAAATAGAACAGGTAAATGAGTATATCTATCTAGGACAAGCAATCAGAGCTAACAGACAAAATCAAACAGCCGAAATATCGAGACGAGTAAGAATGGGATGGGCAGCGTTCGGCAAACTTTCTTACGTTCTAAAAAATCAAACAATGCCTCTATACTTACGAAGCAAGGTATATAACTCCTGTATAATACCGGTGCTCACCTACGGAGTACAGACATGGACATTTACACAGACCAATTTGGATAGGATAAGGAAGGCACAAAGAGCGATGGAGAGACAAATGTTGGGTATATCACTTAAAGATAGAAAACGTAACCAGTGGATCAGAACCAGAACAAAGACAGTAGACGCGATAGAACAAGCAGCAAAACTGAAATGGAAATGGGCTGGACACAATGAACGTCTCCAAGACGGACGATGGAACAATGCCATCGGAAAGTGGCGTCCATACAATGCAAAGAGATCAAGTGGCAGACCACAGATGAGGTGGAAAGATGACATCAGGAAACAAGGAGGTCCCTTATGGCAGAGAACAGCTCAAGATAGGGAAAAATGGAGAGAACTAGGGGAGACCTATATCCAACAAAGGATAGAGAATAGGTTAAAAAAAATCCTCCTAATTTAACTTTAAAGATGAGGTTTGTTTTGTTTGGTATATGTCGTCAATATAATTAGAAACGCTGAGTAAACTTTCCAAAACTAAACGCAGCTTCTTTTTTCACACTATTAATAATGAATTAGGTAGGTATATGGTGGTATACTAACTTACATTTTAACGTATAATTATATTTAGCTTATATTTTTAGAAAAATATTTAAAAATTAAAACAATAATTAAATTGAACATAATATTTACCGGTTTGTTACAAACCGTGCAAAAACATTTTTGATAAACACTTAAACACAAGTTTACTGAACCAAAAAATACACCAAACTAAATTAACTGTAACTACAGACAAAACGACAATTGTATTTTGTCTTTTGATAATACAAATTTTGATAATTTGTTATTTGTTAAGATTTCGGGAAAAACCATATTGATTTATGATTTTATTATATTGTCATAATATGCCTATACCAATAAGGGGTATTACCGAGGGATATTTGTACTTACCTCACTAAATTGCATTACTAATTGAGAATAATAATAATAATATTAAAAACAATATTCATTAGATAAAACAGAACACGATACAACAAATTTGATCAAATAACCATTATAAAGCAAAGTGAAGTTACATGTCTCTCTTCCTTCTACTCGTAATTTACCAGGTTACGTCAAAAGAAGGGATCTTCTCTGGCCTGTATTTCACTTAAATACAGTCGTCCTGTATTTTATTAAAGGACAAAAATAAAGGACGCAAAACTGCGCTTGTGTATATGTCAAAATAAAGGTGCTTTTATTTCTTCAATAATTTTCTACTGTTTTTCAAATTTATTGTTTAATCTCACGAAGCTATAATTTTAGTTGAAATTAAAAAAAAAATAAACCTTTTCCTATTATTTTTAAATTTTAAAGAAACTTTTGTTGTCAGTAGTAATAGAACGGAAAAAGCGTTTAACCACATTGTACCGGACAATTGACGGTTTGTTTTGTCGGTAGGGCGTGAGAGACAGCGTTGTTCACTAATGGGGCCTGTAATAGCAACAAGACTAACAAGGTAAGAAGACCTCGAGAACAGTTCGAATTTCCGAGTTTCTCGACTGATGTCTTATGTCACACCGACACACTTGCATCAAAGCAAGCTGAGGCTCGCTCGAAAACAGATCCCCGACCTTTTGTCTATTTACACAAATTGTGTTTGTGTGTCCACTAAAAGGCATCTCTTAAGCCCGCTTTTGTCGGTATCCAGAGGGCTTTGTGAGATATTGGGTTTCGATGAGAGGCGATGATACGAGACATGATCGATTTTGACGAAAAAATTACAAGGTATGAGAAGGCGTTACTTGCGGCACTGTTCAGTCAAAATACCCGGCAGATCTAGTAAAATATGTCTAAATTACACACAAAACCCTTACAACGGGAATTTATGTTGTAAAGATACGCTTATATATTTTTAAAAATCTCTTTTTTGTATAGAAATTAAAGAAAATATTCCCATCTTATGATTCTTTCTTTAAAGTAGTAAAATAAGAACTATGAGATGAAATTTTTTATAATTCAAACAAACCTGAGATATATACTCAGATGCAAAGAACGCAACGGAGAAATGGTCAAATTCAAAGTATTTCAGTTTTTTTATTTTTAGCCCTGTTTTGATGATTTTTTTGCACACTGTGTAAAAATTTATAAATTTTAATTTAGTGAAGTGAGTTTTTCAATAAAATTTTGTATTTGACTTATTATATGGGGTTAATCGAAAATATGGTTTTTTAATCCTTACTTTGAAACATTCTGTGGAATAAATTACTATTAAACTGGGAATAAGTCACAATTAAAGATAAAAATACGTTTATTGACGTTTCAATTTCCACTTCGGAAATCGTTCTCAAAATACAAACAGTAAATTAAACAAATTTTGTTTTTTTTGTTACATAGTGAAAAATTCTAATAATTTAATTTTATCTGACTCATTTATATTGACAATTCAGACATACATTATTCATTTTAAAGTAGACGACTTTAAAATGATATTGCCAATATTGTTGAGTTGCGCTCCTGGGACGACTTTACTTATAAGATAGTTCATTCGATTACATGAAATCAACTTTAACTCGAGAATATCCGTCAGAAAAAATCATAGCATGTAATTCGTCTTTAAAAAGACAAACACATGACATGATGACAGTAAAATTCTCCTGTTAGTGATTCCATAGTAAATTATGAGGGAAAAACCAGGAAAAAAACCTCATAATACTATCCCGACATTGTAAGTATTTGTTCGTGAATTTAGTTTACCTTCAACAAACATCAAAATTCTGATTTTATATGTTACGTTATTTAAAAGACATAAATGATGTATCCTCTATATGTTACTGACTTACTAATACTGGTATTTTCTTATTTATAACTTCCTCTTTCAATATTGGTAACCAGATCCTACTACATTCTGCCGTGGAATTTGCGACACAATTGGCCTCATTTAGCATAATTAGAGCCGCTTCTTTGATTTTTCTTTTTTTACCATCCGTTTCTTTTAGGACTACATTTGAATTATTCCATTGAACCCTATGTTCATTATCCCATGCGTGTTTACAGATTTGAGATCTACCAAATTCTCTATTTTTAATATAAGATTGATGTTCACTTATTCTAACATTTAATGGCCTTGATGATTCACCTAAATAAAACTGATCGCATTCACAAGGTAATTTTATAAATGCAATTCTTTGTCCTTTCTTGTTCATTGTTAGGTTTGGTTTTGGACAAAATAGATCTCAACGTGTTTGTTGTTTTGAATGTTGTTGAAATGTTGAATTTATTTCCTATCCTTTTAAGTTTTTCTGATAATCCTTTTATGTACGGTATTGTTATTTTCCTCAAATTATTCCTTGTGTATGCTGTAGGATCTCGTTCTAAGTTGTTCTGTTCTATTCGATCGATTGTTGAAAATTCCTTATTTATAAACGATAAAGGATAATCATTTTTTAATAAAACAGATGTTAACAAATGTTTCTCCTCCAAGAACGAATTTTCGTTAGAACAAGTAATTTTGGCTCTATCGTATAAGGATTTAATTATTCCCTTTTTTAAATTAATATTGTGATTTGATTTGAAATTTAAATATCTATTGGTGTGTGTTGGTTTTCTATACACCTGAGTCTCATATCCAGTATCGTTCTTAGAGATTAAAACATCCAGGAAAGGTAGCGTGTTATTAGATTCCTTTTCCATGGTAAATGTATAAATGTATCCGAAGTGGAAATTGAAACGTCAATAAACGTATTTTTATCTTTAATTGTGGCTTATTCCCAGTTTAATAGTAATTAATTTACAATGCCACAAGAAAATAGCTTCAGAACAATAATAATTCTGTGGAATAATCCCTTTAACGGATTTTCGTAAAACCTTGTTTTTCGATTGCAACCATGCCTTCTAAGTATCAGATAAACTGATAAGATAGGTTAAGGCTACAATGCGTAAAGTTGTTTGCAAAGTCGAAATACAGGGCGAACAATCACAAGCATTTGAAACGTATGTTGGGCTGCGACAGGGAGATGCGCTGACGTGTCTTCTTTTTAACATAGCTCGGGAAAAGGCGGTCAGGGATGCCCAAATAGACAACAGAGGAAACATTTTTAATAAATCATCCCAAATTTTGGCATTTGCAGATGATGTTGACCTAGTTACCCGCACAACACGCAAACTAGAAGAAATGTATACCACCTTGTCAAATGCCTCAAAAAATATGGGCCTGCAAGTAATTGAGGAGAAAACTAAGATAATGGCATCAACACCCAACAATAGAACCAGAAATATCGGCCACCAATTCACGGTTGATAACTATGCCTTTGAAAGGGTGGACAAATTCACACACTTAGGCTCCCTGATCACCAAGGAGAACGTCATCACGGAAAAAATCAAGCGAAGGATAATTCTAGCAAACAAGTGCTATTTTGGATTGAGTAGACATATGAGAAGCAGAAACTTAAGCCAAAAAACAAAAATAACCATATACAAAACCCTTATACAACCAGTGTTGACATATGGATAGGAGACTTTTTTTTATTTGACTTAATGTACGGGGTTAATCGACAGATGGTTTTGTATCCTAGCTTTAAAGCATCCTGTGTAATAATGTTGTTTGTTTTTCGGTTGCAACCATATCTTCTAAGTATTATGTTTTTTGTTTCATGTGAAAATATAGATTGGTTTATGTTTAGGAGCGAAATGACTTTGCCACCCACAATTTACGACTTTTCCCATTATTACCATTATCTTTTGTATTATGTAATTTATATATCGTATAAACGATGGGGGTTTGGTGACTGATATAAAAGGAATGTCATATCGATATCCCATAAGCACTGTATTTAAATACTGATTAAATGCAACGACATGATCTTGGTTTTAATGAACAATGATAACAATAACAAAACAAAAAAAAAACAACTTAAATGTAACTTAACCTAAGTACGCAAATAACAAAGAAAAACTACTAAAAAACCGATGTAAAACCGAACTTAATACTTTTTATTACCTCCCCTAGCCTATGGTTGAAAATGCCTGTAGATGTCTCATGCTGTCTATGAGTTTGCGAATATCATCTTGCTGAATGCCATTCCTCTAGAGCGAAGCGAAGTTCGTTAATTGAGGCTGGTGAGACTTCACGACCTCTAATATGTCTACCAAGCATGTCCCAAATGTTCTCTATTGGGTTCAGATCTGGCCAGAACACGCTGGCCAGTTAATTTTATTAATACAACTTCTTCTAAATATTGCGTGACACACATTGCAAAGTGGGGTCGTGCATTTTCTTGCATTAATAGAAAATCATCGCCGATATATTGAGAAAATTCTCTCCCATCTGATGAGTGAAGACACTATCTTGACTCATCCGTAAAAAGAACATTATTCCATTTTGCTAAATTCCAATGTAAATATTCCCTGGAAGATTGTAGTCTAGCCACTCTGTGCCGTGGAAGTAATTTGGGCCCAGTTGCTGGTCTGCAACTTTGCAAACCAAATTCATGTAATCTTAGACGAACTGTAAATCTTCTTCTTGATGTGCCTATCCGTTACGAATGTTGGCGATCATTATGGCAATCTTTATCTTATCTGCAGCAGCTCGGTAAAGCTGCGCAGATGTTTTATTGAACTACATTCTGAGGTTCTTTGACCGATATATTCTTCTTCTTCCTGGACCTCGCTTTCCAAATATTTTTCCTTGCAGGATGGCTTGATTGTAAATACACTTACATTATTGTCTCGAACCTCTTGAAACTAATTTCTTGTTTGCACTACTGTTAAATGACGATACCGCAAAGCGTTGACTCTTATAAAACGATTATCTAAAGCGGTAGTTTTGCACTTCCTGCCCCTTCTCGTTTTAGGCTTGTTTGTTGCAGTTCGTATAAAACGTTTTACTACCCTTTGGATGGTAGAGCAATGAGTGTGTAGTACTCTAGTCACATATTCATAATATCGCCCATCTTCAACTAGAAAAACGGCTTTCGCACAATCTTCGACACTAAGAACCATGATCAATCATAGTTAAACAAAATGTAAGTGTCAATATGACATAATGATAACAGTCACCAAAACCACCTCGTTGTATTACAAAATAACTCCAAAATAAAATTCATTTCGCTCTAAAAAGTGAGCCAAGGCATATTTTGACATGAAACAAAAACACAATGCTTTTTTTTGTATTGACGTATTGCCAGATTCCAGTAAGAGCCTAAGAAAGTATCCATTGAATTCTGACAGGCATCGATAATAGTTATTTCGTAATTATAATAGAATTATAATAGTAACTAAAGGTCAGCAAACGGCAAAGTTCTAGCAAAGTCCATCTCCGAGAGAGAGAGAGAGAGAGAGAGAGAGAGAGAGAGAGAGAGAGAGAGAGAGAGAGAGAGAGAGAGAGAGAGAGAGAGATTAGGCAGATATACTTTGATTTACAGAGAAAAATATCTTAACATTTAACAGTACTTTAAGGTCATTTCTTGGTTTAGTACTTGACAGATGGCCCACAATGAAAAATGAAAACAATGTTTGTTAATCGAGACCTTCCTGTTAGGCTGAGGATAAGAGCCTTAACTACATATTCTCGAGACGTATATCTCGTACGGAATCCAATCGAAAACACCATGTCCTTCGAAGAGGAAATTCTGAGATGTCTAGAGACAACAAATACAGACGTTATGGATATCGAAACCTTAAATGATAACTTAATAAAAGCTATTAAGAACGCAGAGAAAAAGTGCAATACAAATTCTAGAAGAGATAAGGAGGAAAAGCTCAATCAAGAAACAAAAAGACTTATGGAGGCACGAAGGGAACTTAAGAACAAAAACGATACGAATGCACGCGTACTACAACAACTTAATAAAGATATTAATAAAGCAGTGAGAAAGGACGTACGACAATATAACACAAAAAAGATTACAACGGTTGTCGAGAAAAATAAAAGTTTAAAGGTGCTAAAGAGATGTCAAGCTCTAGGTAAGAAGAACATTGTTAAGCTCGCAGATCGAAATGGAAAAGTGGTAACAGATAAAGATAAGATAATTAAGGTAGTTGAAGAATTTTACACAGAATTATATAGAGAAAGGGGGAAGAAAGACGGCATCAAGTTGAGAAAAGTCCAGAATGTGGGTTCAGAGGATGTCCCAGAAATAACAACCGAAGAAGTCTTAAAGTCATTAAATAGAATGAAAAACAATAAAGCAGCTGGTGATGATCAAATCGTTATTGAGGCAGTTAAAGCAGGAGGAAAGACAGTATTGAAAGCATTGACGCAATTATATAACTTATGCCTTTCAAACGAGGTTACACCATCTCAGTGGAATAAAGCTGTTATAGTAGTCATGCACAAAAAGGGAGGTATAACAGAGCTAAAGAACTATAGACCTATTAGCTTGTTATCTCATGTTTATAAGTTGTTTATGAAAATAATAACTAATAGGTTGACATCAAAACTAGACTTCTATCAACCTTGCGAGCAAGCAGGATTTAGAGCTGGATACGGAACAAATGATCATTTGCAAACCATTAAGTCGTTGATTGAAAAAACCATTGAATATAATAGACTCCTGATACTTGTCTTTGTCGACTTTGAAAAAGCATTTGATACGGTCAATCAAAGTGAAATGCTCCAAGCTCTAACACAATGTAGAATAGATCACCGATACATATCTCTAATCAGATACATCTATCAACATGCTACAGCCTGTGTAAGACTTAATGAAGATACTGGGACTTTTTGTATTGAAAGAGGCGTTCGGCAAGGAGACAACATGTCTCCTAAATTATTTACAACTTTGCTAAAATACGCTTGTAAAACAATATATTGGAACGAAAAGGGCATCAATGTAGATGGAAAATTTTTAAATAACCTTAAATTTGCAGATGATATCGTTCTTATTGCAGACAGCTTTGATCAGGCACAGATAATGCTCCAAGAACTCCATACTGCCACAAAAAGAGTTGGTCTTAAAATAAATTTTTCAAAAACACAATTTATGACAAATTTAGTCCACAACAAAAACATCTCAGTAGAAGACAAAGATATTGAGCCAGTTGACTCCTATAAATACTTAGGTCATGAGATCAGAATATAAAACCGTCTATATATGTAAATAATACCAAAGTTGAGCAAGTTGATAAAATCGTCTACCTTGGACAGCAATTAAATTGTAATGCAGAAAATCACGGCGAAATTAGATCCCGAATAGAGCAGGCTAGAGCTGCTTTTAGAAGGATGTCCAAGGTGTTATGTAACAGAGACCTAAAATTGGCATTAAGGATCCGCCTACTTCGCTGCTACGTATTCTCGGTCTTACTTTATGCTGTCGATTCCTGAACTGTGAATAAAATCGATCTAAATCGCCTTGAGGCTTTCGAAATGTGGTGCTATAGAAGAATTTTAAAAGTTTCCTGGGTGAAGATTCGTAACTCCACAATACTTGAACGTCTCAGCAAGACTACTGAGATCATAAAAAGCATCAAGCAGAGAAAGCTGGAATATTTCGGACATGTAATGAGAGGTCCCAAATATAGATTGCTACAAAATATCATGCAAGGAAAAATAGCAGGCAAACGCAGTCCAGGACGAAGAAGAACCTCATGGTTGAAGAACTTGCGAGATTGGTATGGTGTAGATACAAGCATGCTATTTAGGGTGGCAGTGAATAAAATTAAAATAGCTATGATGGTAACCAACGTTCTGAAAGGACATGGTACATGAAGAAGAAGATGAGATCAGAATAAGTCGAGACAACCAAACAATCGAGCTGAAAAGAAGAATAAACCTCGCTTGGGCTGCATTTGGAAGGATGAAGGATATTTTTAGGTCTAAGATTCCAATGTGTCTGAAAAGAAAAGTATTTAATCAATGTATTTTGCCAGTGAGAAACCGGCGCAGAAACCCTAACGCTCACAAGAACAACAGTGAGTAAACTACAAGTTGCGGAAAGAGCAATGGAGAGAATTATGTTAGGGATTTCTCTACGTGATAGAATACCCAATGCTACTATACGCAAAAGATCAGGAGTAGCAGACGTTATTGAAAGGATAACAACACTAAAGTGGAACTGAGCAGGTCATGTAGCAAGATCAGTTGATGACCGGTGGACAAAAAGAATTTTGGAATGGAGACCCCGAATACAAGCTTACAGAAATAGAGGTCGGCTCCCAACGAGATGGACAGATGACATAAAAAGAGTGACTACAAATTGGATTCAGATGGCGCAAAATCGGACTAAGTGGAAAAGCATGCGAGAGGCCTATGTTCAGCAGTGGACGTTAGAGGCTAGTTGATGATGATGATGATATCTCGTACGGATACTACATATTCTCGACTTTGTTATATGGAATGGAAAGTTGCACATTAAAAGTGGATAATATAAAGAAGTTGGAATTATTTGAGATATAGTGCAATAGAAGGATTTTGAAATTACCATGAACCCAACAAGTTACAAATGCAGAAGTGTTAAGAAGGCTACAAAAGGATTGCGAGGTAATAAAGCACATCAAAACAAGAAAGCTGGAATATTTAGGCCGCATTACCAGAGGTGCGAAATATGAGATATTAAAGCTCATAATGCAAGGTAAAATCAACGGTAAAAGATCCGTAGGAAGACTAACAATTTCCTGGCTGAGAAACCTAGAAGAGTGGTATAGTTGCAGCTCAGTAGATCTTTTCAGAGCAGCCGCCAATAAGTTACGGATAGCTGTGATGATAGCCAACCTCCGATAGGAGAAGGAACTACAAGAAAAAGAAGATATCCCACATTAACATCTCCCATAATCAAACATTTTTTGTTCAGCTTATTCAACATGTCAAGTTTGTTTTCTGGTTTTCTGTTTGTTCCATAATAAATGTATGGGAATGATTCCATTGCCGGTCGCATAGATTTTTTTCTCTACACCAGATCAAACTCTTACGCCGATGTTCAAACTATGAGAGGTAGCACCATCGCATACCAACCAATCTTCGGTGCTCTTCAAACCACTGATTTGCGATGGCTCGAAGACTACTGAATCTGTCTCCTAGACTCTAGAGCCAGGTCTTAATCGGCTATCTTGTCGCACTGTGATGCCTCTGTGACATCCTCGGTCTTTCTGAGTTCACGCTCCTTCACAACTGCAGAATTCTACACACCCGCTGAATTCTACATACTTTAGACAATTTGTGCAATGAAAAAAGCTTCTCTCATTCATGGCAAGGTAAGTCGATATGTAAAAAATTAATAAATTCTAATAAACATACGTACGTATTTTTTTATACCTTTTTTGTCACTGAGTATATTTATAACCTTTGAATTTAAGATAACCAAACAAATTTGCAGTGTATTCGAAGACTTGCTAAACCTCAAAGAACAAATAATAGTAATAGAAACCCAATAAAAACACAAGAACTAAAACATAGTCTTTCATTTGAAATTTACTTGCGGAATGTTCTTTTCCTATTTTACGTGACTTTTATAACGATGACAAAACTATTTTTCACTGATATTTAGCGTTCTAGTAAAACATTTGGCATGGCATTAGAATAAATTTTAGAGAAATGCTTATAAAAAGATTTATTCTTGCTCCGTTGTTTATCCAAGGCGGATAGGCATGGAAAATTGGAGAGATGGAAGGCAGAGTAGATGCAATTTCAGAATGTAAGCCACTCCAATATCAGGTCGGCCGTGGACGAGTGCTTCCATTTTCAAATAATGACGTTCCCCGTAGCTCGTAAAACGTGCCCGTAGACTGAATACACTGTTTGTTCAAGCTGTGTGTTTTCTATTCACGAGCGTACTACTGGTACTTTAGGAAAATACTAGTTCATGTTAATAAAACATAAAAATGTCCAGTATGCGAGATTTATAGTCCACTGTTACAGTGCCCTCTAATACTTTTGAATTATAGCGATAAGTGGTATTCGAAAATTAACTTTAAATTCATGCTTGAAACGAGACCTTTAAACTTGAATGTTGTAGACTAATTAATCGCCAATTGAATGAGAACTGAAGTTATTTATAATGTACTTATGTATAGTGTGATCTTTTGTTTGTCATATTTGATAGCATTTAAGCAGGACATTGTATATATTAGGACTGCTCATAGTTGAAGCGTTCTACCACAAAATATTTAGAAGACAAGCGATCAATTACCGACTACTTTAACTATACTGGAGTCTAGATACTAAAATACGTAGTCGTAGATTTATCAATATGCCTTTATTGTGAATGTTCATTGTGAATTTTTATGTAACTGTAATGAAAAGCTGTTTTTCTAACATGGATATTTGTCTTCGAATATAAAAGTCCACAATATGGTATCAGGTGCTCTGGCTTTGAGATATATGTATCTGAAATTATCTCTAATATTTTATTTAAGAAATTATCTCCATACTAAAGGCGTTTGTTTCAGTAGCACATTTTTCAAAATCTTAACCCTATACTGCGCAATGTAGCAGATCTGCTACAACCTATTTAAATAATCGATTCCTTAAATTATGTGTGTTTAAAGCAGTCGCTGCGCTTCGTATTAAATCTGATACGTCCTTACGTACTAGGAAATAAAGCTGCATACCTCGCAATCGTTTTAGTTGGCGCGTGAATTTTGTTAGTTGTCCGGGAAGTGCCTATTCGCATTGAGCACGCATTGTAGCTTCTCAGATTTTTTTTTGTTTTATTCGTTTTTTCGTAATTCTTTTATTTTGGCTGTATGAACTTTGTTTAGAAGGTAAGTAATATAAATATAGATCGAGCTAATTTATACTTTTATGAGTAATTTCTTCATAATTCGCCTCTTTTTACGGTTGTATCAGATCTGATACATTGCGTTTTGTTACAGGGTCATTATGTATGGTAAAAGACCTTTGTCAGAGCGTGAATTAGAGGAGTTGGCAGCAAATTTTTGGAACAGTGATGACGAATTGGACAATAGTGATTCTGAAGAATGTTTTAGAGATGAGACAAACTTAGATCCTGACGAGAATATTGATATTCAAAGCTTACCTGTAGAGTTTAAAGATGAGGTTACTGTCACAGAGTTTCCAGACCAACCAATAGAACCTATTGAGGAGCCAACTATCGTCGATGTCGATGTGGAGGTTGAGCCAATCACTACTCGATTCAAAAATATATTGTGGAAGAAAAAAAACCTATCCATTGACGAACTGGCGAAGACTTTTAGAGGAGATACCAACCTTTCTAATGCTATAATGGATTTGTCAACACCATATGCTTTTTTCAAGTACTTTTTTGACAATGAGTTGATCGAAAAAATTGTAACAGAGTCCAATACATATGTTATTCAAAAGGATCCGAGTAAACCTGCTGGACTGACCACCACAGATATAAATCAATACCTAGGAATTTGCATCTATATGTCCCTAGTTCACATGCCTAATTGTCGTAGTTATTGGTCCAATTCCCTAGGCTATCAGCAAATAAAAAACGTAATGAGTGAGAAAAGATTCGAATTTATCAGAAAATGTATACATTTCAACGACAATACAAGTTTGGACCAAAATGATGTGGATCGAGATCGTCTTCATAAATTACGACCCCTTGTCGATCATTTGAATAACAAATTCCAAAGCATATCATTGGAACAAAAACTTTCAGTAGATGAGCAGATGTGCGCCTCAAAAGGAAGGCACTATATGAAACAATACATGCCTGCCAAACCCCACAAGTGGGGATACAAACTTTTCGTTTTATGCAGTGTTAGTGGATATTCCTACAATTTCGAAATATACACTGGTACAGAAAATGATAAAAGGAATCGTCGGGTAAATGAAACAGACCTAGGAGCAAGTGCCAATGTAGTTGTCAGATTATCTAGGATTATCCTGGAAAATCACAATTATGTTGTTTACTTTGACAACTATTATACGTCATTGCCTTTACTTCATTATCTTGCTACCAAAGGTATATATTCCCTAGGCACTGTTAGACGAAACCGTATTCCAAACTGTAAGTTACCATCTGAAGATGAAGCAAAAAAAATGGATCGTGGGACTTCAGTTGAGTATGTGTGTGACTTTGAAGGCGTAGAAATATCGTCAGTGGCCTGGAGAGACAACAAGACTGTTTGTTTGTTGTCAACATATTCTGGAGAATTGCCGAAAGGAAATGTTGAAAGGTTTGATAGAAAAAGAAAACAAAAAATCAACATTGAATGTCCTAAGTTGGTCCAGGAATATAACCAACATATGGGAGGGGTGGACCTTATGGATAGCCTGATTGGCCGCTACAAAATCAAAATTAAACCAAAAAAGTGGTATATGAGACTATTCTATCATCTTCTTGATATGACGCTTGTAAATTCTTGGCTTATTTACCGTCGATGTTCCAGAGAAAAGGAGGCAGAGAAATGTATGAAACTTGCCGAGTTTCGGGCTGAAGTGGCATATTGCTTATGCAACGTTGGAAGTAATCGTTTGGTGAAGAGAGGAAGGCCATCAGATCTTGAAAAAGAAATAGCCGAAAAAAAGAAAAGGTCAGCAACAACAACGTATATTCCTCCAAAAGACGTAAGGCTTGATGGTCACTCACACTGGCCATTGTACAAAGACACAAGACAGAGATGCAAGATGCCCAAGTGTACTTCTTTTTCGTATATTAAATGTTCAAAATGTGGACTATATCTTTGCCTGAACAAAAATAATAATTGTTTTCATAAATTCCATTCAACTTAGATATTTAGATATATTAACATATTAGACTTATTAATAATGTAATAAAATTTGTTTTGTAAAAATTTCCGCTATGTATCATATATGATACAACAAGATTTTTCAAAAAATTAATGTTTTTTTGAAAGTTAGATTTTTTTTACTATTTTTAGGCATAAGTTTATACCCTAATGCAGTTAAAAATATTTTTTTTTATTACAATACAAAAAAATCGCGCATTATAGGGTTAAGAAAAAGGTTAAAGCATGAAAGTCATCATCAATGGTACTACAACTGTTCGTGATTCTTTGCCACGTTTACTGTTGCCTTCCATGTTTGTCGTTCCTGTGCCAGTAATTCCCATTGTCGCACTCCCATTTTCTCTAGATCTTCTTTGAGTGCATCTTTTCACCTTTTTCTAGGCCGCCCTACAGACCTTCTTCCATCTGGCCTTTCCCAGAACACATTGTTTATAAGGCGATGTCGTTACTGTGTATCACATGTCCTAACCATCTGAGTCTATTGGCCTTTATATATCGTCGCCTCAAATCAACAGTAGGATATGTAAAATAATGTAGTTTCGAGAAAAACGCATTTGAAAATTTTAGGAAACTTCAGTAATTAATAACTTTTTTATATTTGAATGCATTTACGTGGAATTTTGTTTGAGTCCCTAACTTTACATGCGTCAAATATCAATTTATATTAATTAATAAAAAAGTGAAAAATAATCTGTTTTTTAACGATATCCTCCAACGTCCATTACCAATCTCAAACTACCTTGCAGTGAAATGTTGAAATAAATCGACAAACAAATCGTCCAATCAAGACACGATTCACAACCGGAAGGGATTTAGTTGATAATCGCAAATAATATTCTAAATATACGCTTTAAATTTTGCTTTTTTGAATTTTTTACAGGATAAATAGCATGGCGGGGAAATTAACCTTTCGATATTTAAAATGAAATATCAAATTTTTGAGGAAGCGCAAGCGGTGCAGTTGTAGAACCTTTTAAATACTGTACCGCTACTGTGTCTATTCTCCTCCATTCTCATCTCTGTTTGAGACGTTAGGCCTCAGATTTACTTTCAGGATGGGAGCTCTTCAGAAATTAAAACAACCTTTTCTGGTACAATACGTAAAACGCTAAAATTCGAATGCTTTGTCTATAATAACAGAAAAAGTACAAGCGGATACTTCAAACGAATACAATACAATGGCAAAGACTAAGTAATTATTTCAATATTTTTGGTTTATTTATTGTTATTATTACAGCAAACGTATTGTTGCAAAAAGTTAGCGATATGCCACATTAAGTACGCTAGTATGTTTTTTACTATTTCGTTCATATTGTTTGTCATAAACAGATAAATCTACAATAAAGTTTTCTCTGTGTTTTCTACGTATTTGTGATGTAGGATGTAAATGAGAGGATTCTTTTCGTACTCATTTTCTTATTAATAACAACTTATAATCTCTTTTGACACAGGATCTGTTAGATCAATTTGTTTTACAAGGAGTAACTTGTAAATGAGCATTATCTTGGCCTTTTTAAATGCGCTGGTAAGACTATTGTAATTTTTGAAATCGTATGGAGACCACCAATTGATTTGTTTTCAGTCAAGGATTACTTGTTGTCAGTCATTACTTGTTGTCAAGGATTACTTCCCCAGGTTTAGGTGTAGCATGATTTTGTTGGTCAAAAATGGAATTGAAGTGTCGATCGATAATCGATCTTTAACTAATACAATTTATGCCATCTTGATCGAAAGGTTCTGTGAAATCCAATACATTTTTTCATCATACAGCCTCAAAAATTCCCTCTTCTTCGTGTTT
Organism: Diabrotica balteata; assembly: GCA_918026665.1. Lineage (NCBI taxonomy): Eukaryota > Metazoa > Arthropoda > Insecta > Coleoptera > Chrysomelidae > Diabrotica > Diabrotica balteata. Next base: position 13,075,319 of record OU898280.1, on the reverse strand, counting down.
TCACCCCGTCTATATTCCGCCACTCTCTTCCAGATTTTATTTCGTCTTAAATCATCAGTCCATTGTGTATATGGTCGACCGATGCTTCTCTTGTCTTCCCTTGGTCTCCATTCCAATAACCTCTTTGTCCATCGTATATCTGTGCTTATAGCTGTGTGTCCTGCGCATCTCCATTTTAGTCTGGCTATCCTTTTGATGACTTCAGTGATTCTGGTTCTTCTCGTGATCTCTCCATTTTCTGCTTTGTCTCGCAGAATTATTCCTAGCATGGATCACTCCATTCTTCTCTATGTGACTCTTAGTTCGGTAGCCGAGGCTTTTGTTAAAGTAAGTGTTTTTGCTCTGTATATAGAACGCATTGATTAAATACTTTTTTCTTCAGGCATGCGGGCAGCTCACTCTTAAAATTTCCTCTAAGTTTTCCATATACTGGTCACCAAATAAACTCGTCCTAATATTGCTACCTTCTGGTTCTCAAAGTGCCCTCCTCTCAATGGAGGTTAGGTTCTACAATTGCAAACTCTTCTCTGTCTTCAGCTGCTCTTATTAGCTGTTCAAAATTAAGCCCTGTCCATTGTCGGATGTTTCTTAGCCACGATAGTCTTTTCCTTCCTAGTCCCCTATTTCCATCAACCTTTCCTTTCACTATTTGTTGAGTATATTGGTACTTCTTATTTCTAAGTATATAACCTAGGTATATTGTTTTTCAAACTTTCACTATTTTGAAAAGTCAAAGGTCTTCAATTTATTTACCATTGATGTTTTAAGGGTCGACGTTTCAACGGGTCCGGGTTTCAACTACATAGTGAAGAGTCGACCAGACGTTGCATTTTAATAAACATAGTCGAATTTCGAGTTTTATTCGAGAATCACAAAGCAGTCTTTTGAGTTTTTTGAAAGATTATCTAGCCTGCTCTATTCTGGATCTTATTTCTAGATCAGGATTCAGGCTGCTATGGATCCAACATCCCAGGTTCTTGAATTTGTTGATCTGTTCTAAAATGTGCTCGTCGATGGGTCGTTGTAGACCCAAGTTGGAATCCTCAATCAACACCGTATTATCGGCGTATCTGATGCTGTTGATATTTACTCCATTCACCTTGACTATATCCTTGGAATCCTTCAGTGCTTCTTTAAATAAAAACTCGAGATAAAGATTAAATAGCAAGGGCGACAAATCACATCTTTGTCTTACTCCTCCCATAATGTCTACTTCTGCTGACGTGGAACCTTCAACCTCTGGCGTTTTGGTTCAATTACAAGTTTGTTGGTGGTTTGATGTCCTTCCCATTTAAACGTACTTCTTGCAAACGTTCTAATAGTAGGTCGTGTCATATTTTATCGAAGGCTATGAAGCATATGAGTATATATTGGTCGTTGGTCGTAGCATTTTTGGAACAGAGAGGGTTACTCTGGTGCGCATGCCGGCTCTGAATCCAAACTGATCGTCTCTGATTAGTATTTCGCACTTGGTATTTTTCCTGTATCATAAATGCGATTGAATAAAAGAACACATATTTTGATGTTTACTTCGCTGATTAATTTTAACGTTTTTAAGTATTTTCCATCGGGACGTGGCGTTTTGAGATAATTAATGGCATTTATAATTTCGGTTTTCAGAATTTCTGGTCCTTCTTTGTTGTTGTCACCTCTGTATTGTTCGTCTCGTATGTCATTAAAAAGTATTTTGATATAGTTTTCCGATTCTTTCAATATTGATACTACATCTGTGAAATGTACTATGCTCCAGGATTTCAAACAAGCCACTTTTCCACTTCAAGCCCATAAGCAGATTTAAGGGAGACAAAAATTCGTTTGTCAAGGATGAAGGACGAAATTTCAATGAGGAAACAGAGTTACGAATGTAACAAACTAAACCGAACTACTAGGAAATAGGCTCAAGACACTGATACATTGTGTGTTGCCTAAGGAACCGTTGCTCGGTCGTTATAGATGATGGGCAAGTTAACTTGGGAAGGTAAAGATACAAACAAAAAACAAAAACAGAGGAAGATGGATTTCTTTTTAAGTTAGCTCCGGGAGGATGTGATAAAAAACCGTCTGAATAGTCCATAAAGCAAACATATAGGTCAGGTATCCTTGTGTAGTTACTAAATCGTAGGAAACCAATCTCCCAGTGTTCCTTGAATTACAGATTATCCGATACTCATGGAGTATTTTCGAAGACATCGAAATAATCCTCGGTAAATTCGGTGCCGAAAAATGCCAGGAAAATTAAGCGGCTGAAGGGTAGTTTGCGTTTTAGAAGCTTAAAGAAGAAGATCTTTTGTTCACAGAATGCATTCAAAACGTATCAAATAGTCATTAAAAGAAAAATAAAAAAAATACAGTAAACTAGTTGTATATTACTGTGGAATTATTCTTATACAGTAGACAATACCTGGCAAAATTATTAGGCCAAGTAAGGAAACATTTACTATGTGAAGTTATTTCTCTCATGATTAGAATTATATTTGAAAAAAATTGCTGTTTTGTTCTTTTTTGCGAATAGTAACTTTTAGTTAATTAAACTTTTCTAAACAAGTTAACAAAAAACTTTTATTTATTAAAAAAGTATAATTTTTACAAAGTAGCGATGTAAATGTACTATTTTGTATATCCGCCTTTGGCTGCTAAAAGAGCTTGAACACGTCGAGGCATGCTCTCGATACAGGCTTGAATAGTTTCCTGGAGGTGAGGAATTTGGAGGTGATCTCCTTTTTCAGTAGTTCCCACCTATTCTCAATAGCGTTCATGTCAGGCGAGTTGCCTGGCAGTCAAGAACTTTTTTTTTAAAATAAGTTGAAAGACTCTTAGCCTTGTGACAAGGAGCACCATCGTGCATAAATATGGGTTCCTCTTCTACAGGAAACCATTCCTGCAGCTGTGGCAAAAGTCTTGTCTCGAGTACTTTCCGCTACTGGTCTTGTCTCATCGTGTTTTTCACTGCGTAGAGACGGCCTGATATACTGATAAGATTGGTTAAGGCTACAATGCGTAATGTGGTTTGCAAAGTCGAAATACAGGGCGAACAATCACAGGCGTTTGGAACGCATGTTGGGCTGCGACAGGGAGACGCGCTGGCGTGTCTCCTTTTCAACATAGCACTGGAAAAGGCGATCAGAGATGCCCGAACAGAGGAAATATTTTTAATAAATCATCCCAAATTTTGGCATATGCAGATGATGTGGACCTAGTGTAGTTAGTAGGAAAAAACTAAGATGATGGCATCAACACCCAACAATAGAGTCAGGAACATCGGTCCCCAATTCACGGTTGATAACTCTACCTTTGAAGTGGTGGACAAATTCACACATACTTAGGCTCCCTGAATATCAGAGAATATCATGGCTGCGGAATTTAAGAACATGGTTTAAGAAAACCTCAACGGAGCTGTTTCGAGCCGCAGCAAGCAAGGTTATGATTGCCAATATGATTTCCAACATCCGAAACGGATAGGAACCAGAAGAAGAAGAATCCTGATCACCAAAGAGAACGCTATAACGGAAGAAATCAAGTGAAGGATAATAATGGCAAACAGATGCTATTTTGGACTGAGTAGACATATGAGAAGTAGAAACTTAAGCCAAAAAACAAAAATAACTATATACAAAACCCTTATACAGCCAGTGTTGACATATGGATCGGAGACATGGACCATCTCCAAGGCAGACGAAGACCTTCTGCTTATATTTGAACTAAGGATCCTGAGAGGAATATTTGGTGGCATCTGTGAAAATGGTGTTTGGAGGAGGAGATACAACTACGAGGTATACCACAGATATAAACAAATATTTGGTGGTAAAGACGTAGTATCTCTTATAAGAATAGGAATACTAAGATGGGCAGGACATCTAGCAAGATCACAGCAGAACAACCCTCCTAGAAGAATCCTTATGTCACAACCCGTGGGAAGTAGAAAAAGGGGTAGGCCAAAACTCAGATGGAAGGATGGTGTAGATGAGGATGGTAGAAAGATAGGTGCAGCAAACTGGCAACGGTTGGCAATGGATAGGACTGCCTGGCGTAATATACTTGGGAAGGTCGAGGCTCTTTCATAGGGCTGTAGCACCATTGATGATGAGAGACGGCCTGTAGCTTTGCCGGATATCACAGACGTGTTTGTTTAGTTTTTTAATATTGATATTCAAGCAAAACAACACAAATATACCTTTTTCCGGTCTTCCACTGCCCAATTTTTGTATTTTTGTGCCCATTCGAAACGTTTCTTTATCATAGCGGGAGTAGGTCTTGGCTTTCGAGCTGGTGTCCTAGCTACCAGTTTGTTTTCGATATGTCTCCGACGAACTGTTTTTTTTAGAACACAAATTCCTTCATTTCTTATCTCCTTGGTAAGCATTCGCACTGGTTTCTTTCTGTTTAATAGTAAAATATCTCTTATTTTGCGGTCAGTCCTAGGAGTAGTTACAGGATGTCTTCCGTTGTGACCCTTACGCTTTGGATCCAAACTGACTTCAGGCGCCATTTTATGTTTTATATTCCTTATAGAACTTCTTGATACTCCTACCATTGCTGCTATTTCATTTTGAGACATTTGTCCAGCTTTTAGAAGACCAAATACCTGTCCTACCCCTTTTGCGTTTTTCCCCATCTAAAAATGTATAATACTCTTAATTATACCAATAACTTCACTGCATATGTTTATATTCTAAAAGATAATAAAAAAAGGATAAATCACTCACCTCTGCAATAAAATTTCAGGTCAAAACCGTTTATAATTCAAATGTTCACAGACAGTATTTTAGGTTATAAAATGCACACTAGTTGACAGGATGCAGTGCTGTCTAGAAATGGCGGATAGGGTAGTGTTGCCAACGTTAAAATAGTACAATAATGTTACCATACTATATTAAATGTTACTATGCGAAAAAATTAAAACATTCCTGTTGATAAAAATTTATCTTTTAACAAATGCAAATTTTTAATGCTTGGCTTAATAATTTGGCCAGGTACTGTATGTATTCTCTTTATCTACATACTGGCTTTTTACCATGTACTCGAGATACAGTGCGTATACACTTTTGTCAGTTTATTCTCCTATCGACCGACGAAAAATAGCTTAATCATAAAATTTGATTAACAAATCCTTTCTCGCAAAGTATTAATTATATCCAGAAAGCTACAGCAGTCGGAGGTTTCTTGTCGTTGGTAATATATCTTCGCCGCTTCCTTCTAACTTGTAATTAAGTTTGCACAAGTTATTAGCTTTGCTGTGTACTCGAGATTATCAAAGATGATGAGATATTTTGCTACAAGACGGAGGAGCGAAGACCGTACGATGGCGAAAATATATATCTCGCTTATTATATATATAAGTAAGTTTATAGAAAATTTAATTACAAAGATTTTTGTGTGGAAAAAGTATTACTTAACGTAGATTTTGTGGAACACAGTGTACAAATCAGTTAACAATGGATATTGACCAAAAGGATCAAAACATGCAAGGAATATCGATCAAAATAAATAAAGTACTCTTTGAAACGAAAAAAATTAGATGTAGACGTCGCAATGCTAACCGAAACAGCACAACAGGAAGTAGTTATCCTCATTCAAAAGCGCTTTATGTAATTCATAACAACGTGGGAACCAGTGGATGAACGATTGGCCATAAAAGATTATAAAGACCAAGATATCAAACTAAGACAAGAGAACAGAAGCGTTAGAAGCATCATAAAATGTATAATTAAGAAAAAGAAATGGAATTACAATAATTGAACACCGCACTTAAGCTTACCACAAAAGTCCTAACCAATAAAATCAATAAATTAACAACTTTATCAGATGAACAACAGGGATTCAGATCCGGAAGGTCCTGTGTAGACGCCGTATTTGTACTAAGACAAATCACAGAAAAGGCCATCGAGTACAATAAACCAGCATATCTGTTTTATAGACCTGACAAAGGCTTTCGATCGCATCCAAGTCGAAGACGTCTTACACCTACTATATAAAAGAAACATACCAATCAATATTATACAAACCATCGAAAACATCTACCTCCAAAATCGAATACAGGCAAAGATAAATGGAAAACTAACACAGTACAAAGTGGAGTCCGATAGGGTGACTCGTTGAGCCCACTTCTCTTTAATATAATATGAACGAAATAATACAAGAAGTACGTAAAGATCATGGCTACAGAATGGGGAACAAAGAAATCCAAGTATTATGTTATGCAGACGACGCCGCAGTAATCGCCGAGACAGAAGACGAGCTCCAAAGATTAACACATATCTTCAATACAACAGCTAAGAAATACAATATGATAATATCAGCAGACAAAACCAAATGTATGACAACATCTAAATACCCACTACGGTGTAAAATCGAAATTGATGGGAAAATAATAAAGCAGGAAGCAAGGTTTAGATATTTGGGAATAGATATAATTAGTTACGGAGATTTTGAAGAAGTACGACAACAAAGCTTAAAAGCAAGTAAAGCGGCGGGTTCTCAACAAGACACAAAAACAAGAATCTATAAAGCTGCAATTAGATTACACGGCGAAGACAAGACCTGACACATCTAAAACGAGACGACTGCTAGAAACAAGAGAGATGAAAATATCCCGACGAATATCAGGGAAAAGTCTATTGGATAGGGAGAGAAGCGAAAACATAAGAAGAGCATGCAATATAGTAGACATAAATGGATGGGTGACAAAACGAAAACAGGAGTGAAACGAACATATCAGTAGAATGGCAGAGGATAGAATAGTACGAATATGACTAGATAAGTCACCAAATGGATGAAGAAGTATTGGCAGACCAAGAAATAGATGGTGCGACAATTTATGAGGCTAATATCGAAGAAGAAACAGGCTTTAAAGCCTATATACTAGAAACTAGAAAACTATAAAAATAGAAAAATACAGGAAGTGCAAGCATACAGAGGGGTAAGATGTGGTAGTTTGTAAGAACAACATTTTTTTTCCGGGAAGGCATGTTAAACCGATATCCTCAGAAAGTATTAAAACACCTGTAGAAATAGAAAAGTACATTACAATCTTAAAAGTTGAATTAGATCAAGAAAGTATATCGGAATTAGGTAAAGAAATAATAAATAAGACTTACTCACAATCAATTTAATTTAACTATCAATTTAATTTAACATAAAAAACTCATTGTGCCCAAGACTGAGATGTAGTGCATTCCTTCCCCCTTTTAAATTTAATGTTTATTTCGTCCCTTCTAAGTGTTTTCTGTTTTAGTGTGTTTTTAATTGTCCTTAATTGTTTTAATTCTAATATTTTATTTACTTGACTTTGCAATAATCTACTATTTTGTCAATAGAACTTTATCAAAAAAATTTGATAACTACAAGTTGAAAAATAATTGCACACCCACACAAATTGTAAATCTAAACATATTCATTGTCATAAAACTGTTACCTTCATAAAACAATTACTCAATAAATAACACACATTTCATAAATATATCTCTCGAATAAGTATAAATAACTTTTAATAATACAATGGTATATTACATCACTTTCATTTAACAAACAATCACACACATATCTCTGCTTGATTGGATCAAATCTATCTCCTCAAGAACTTCCCGTTTACTGTCAAACAACTACAATAGCAGAATTGAGTTTTCCATTCAACAATACATAGTAGTTTCAACCATGTTCTACCATCCATCAATTAATAGAGTACCGGCATCATTTATTTAACTTTGTATCGAGACCTGAAGATGTATTGCATATTGTAGAAAGCGAAACCGGTCGTCTGATAGTTAAATTAAATTGATTGTGAGTAAGTCTTATTTATTATTTCTTTACCTATTTGAAATGGACTCACACAAGCAACACATTCATGATTTATATCGGAATTATTCAGACGAAGATGTCAGTGCTGGATTGGTTTTTGCATAATGACTTTTTCCGAGTGTCGGGTAGCAGGCCCGGCGCCTCAACCCCCTATTCTTCCAGGACTATCTTCCTATTCGTTAATCAAAAATTATTTCCATATTCAATCTAGGGTCGTTATCGGTAAATCCATCCAGGGTACTGGGAGAGAAAAGGTAGGGTTGGATATGGACTGAGGGTAGGACAATGGTTTCCCCTGTATGGTATTAGGAGATAAACCAAGACACGCGTGGGCAGGGGCACATCCCTGAAGTAGATCTGTGACCTATCGGGATCATAGATGAGTATCTACCTGCTACCGCAGTTCATGGAATGATATGGAACAACACTCTAACCAAAGAAAACAAAAAGAGGATCTTTCAAAGAATATTACCCTATATGGAGCGGAAGTATGGCCAATGACAACAACAATACGAAATAAAATAAGAACAGTTGAACTGGACTTTATAAGAAGATGTCTACAAATCATAAGAGCGGACAGAATAAGAACGGAGGAAATATGGAACAGAATGGAAGTAGAATGCTCAATTACAAAAAAGTTGGAAAACATAGCCCGGTAGTGGTACGGTCATGTACAAAGAATGCCAGAGAATAGATGGCCGAAAAGAATATTAAACTGAGACCCGACGGGAAGAAGACGGAGAGGAAGACCTGCTACAAGATGGAAAACATACGTCGGAAATGCTATGATAGATAGAGACCTCAGAGAAGGTGACTGGGAGAATAGAGTGCTGTGGAGGACGAAAACGACGAACTCATAATGGGAAAAGCCGAAGAAGAAGAAGATAAGTCAGAAGAACACTATGCCTACATAAACGAGTTTATACAGGAAACAGCGAAGGAATCTCTACAGCTTGTACAGCAAAGAAATCAAACAAACACCCTCTTGGTGACATGAAGGAAGAAATTAAAAAGGCTATAGCAAAAATAAATCTAAATACACAAAATAATAAAATAAACACGTATATTGGATGATAACAAAGCACGGAAAGTTGAAAAACAATAAAATGAATGCACCAAGATCGAAAAAAGATATAATCTCACCAATAATACAAATGAAAAACTTACTTTGAGACTACTTAGCGAGGAAAGACCAGAATTCCAAGAAACAGACACCAATTATTTTATCCAAAAATTTTTGCTTAATCTGTCCCATTTCGTCTTTCCAAGTAGATGTCTATCCCATTTCGTCCTTTTTAGATGTCTCATCTCCATTGCATTTATCCTGCTTTTATGTTTTTACGGGGGGGATAGAGAGACCAGCTATCAGCAAAATAGTGTAAGAAAACTGTCCAATGGTATTACGACGTTGCTGTTGTTAGCAGACTTTCGGAATAACTACAGAACAACACATAACAACAAATCTTTATCCTTATAGATTTACTAAGAGATAAAAATAGGATTTTAATGAGCACATTTCGAAAGGAAAGAAATACATAAATACTCTGTAGAAATGAAAATTAAGCCCGTACTTATGTATGTTTCGAGTCGTCGACGAAAATGCTTCTAATTCATCACCCATTAATAAAAGTAATAGGACTCCTATTAATATCCAATCCTATACATATCAAAATATGTCCCCGAGAATTGAAAATCCGATTAAAAGAGCTTAGTGCTCTATTTTATTTTATAGGACATATTGTCCCCCATCCTGCTACGAATACATCCTGGCTTTCTTCTCCCCAGAAATTCAGGACTTTCCGCTAAGCCAATTTTAAAATTCCGCCCCCAAAACATTATCGGTTCTACATCAAGGGTGGCTCTTGTGTGTGTATCCTCTAATGCCCGTCATAATGTTTCACTCTCACTGTATGCCGTTTGGTACATTACTCTTATTTTCCACGTAGGTATAAATACATAACTTAAAACGTTCAGCAAAATTTTACAGTAAACGGTAAATATTTAAATATTAATTATTAATAATTATCTCCACTAAAGGCGTCCAGTAGATGTCATAATGAAAATTAAGTACTACAAATAAATCTGTTTCTAACAATCTTAGTAAGATTTTTCTATACAAATAAATTGAACTAGAATAATCACATAATATACAGTTATGTACCAAATGACTTTTTTTAAGATCATCCCCTACCGTACGCCCAGTATTCCATCTATTAATTGTACACTTACACTTTGCAGCAATCATTCACTCTCTATACTGTGATTATTGTGATTGCTCCTCTCAGAACTTTCTCCACGTTTGAATGTATCAAAATAAAAGCGGAGCTAAAAAGAACTGAAACCCTTTCCACAGATGGTCCGATTTTGCATACACTTCATTGCTACCGACAAAAGCGAATCGAACATTATTATCGGATAATTGATTTAATTTTTTTTACTTCCCTCTCGCCGGCGATTGTGCCGATGGATGTTCAGTGGTAGAAAATGGAAAAATTACTTTTGATGGAAATAATTGGTAAATTATTGACGGGGAGGGTTGAATGGATTTTAAATTTTTAGATTCGGCCATTGTGACAAGAAATTAAGGCATAATTGTCAGGATGCTCAATTATCATTGTCGTTGAGGTTCCATATAAAAGTTCAGAACATTTTTAACCTTTCTTGACAACCTATGAAAAATTGAAAGCTCTAGGTCAAGGGGTGTATTAAGGGTAATGTTAGATATTGTTGGAATTAGTAGGATCTTTATATGATATATTTCAGCATTATGAGGAGTACCTGTAGCACTAGACAAACTATTTTCTGATTCAATACTCAAAAATTGTTAACAATATATGCATTGTTTGCACATCTCTATGAGTTTATTTTCAATAGTTAAAAAAATAGAAAAGACAAGACTGCTCACAATTTGTTTTATTATATTTTGGACCCCCTGTCCGGTTTCCGGTATAATTTTAAATCATTTTCAAGTCCCCGATAAACTGGGATGTGACAGAACAAGGAGCGGTGAAGAGAACTAGAAAATACATAGTAGCAAAAGACAAAATATACCGTTTTCCCCTCAATATTTGTGGTTTGCAAATACTGGGATATGACAAAACTGTCTATATCATTTTTCATGATTAAATAACCAAAAACATTTGTTGTTACTAATAATATAAATTTTATGAAATGTCTCTGTAAGTCTAATATTCCAAAAAATAATAATTTTAATTAAATAGATTAGATAATCATACGCAACTGATACGGGAATACTCACAGCCACCTTTACTTCCAAACCATGAAGTAAAAAAGGCAACACCGCATTCTATGACGTCATCATCATCATCATCAATCAGCCAATCGCGTCCACTGCTGGACATAGGCCTCCCTCAGTTCTTTCCAGTGTTCTCTACACTGGGCCGCCTGTAGCCAGTTTTCCGCTACACGTTTAATGTCATCGGTCCATCTAGTCGGTGGTCGTCCTCGGCTTCTTTTATAATTTCTGGGCCTCCATTCCATCTTGTTCCACCGTCCATCTTGTGTTCTGGCTAAGTGCCCTGACCAGTTCCACTTAAGCGTCGTGGTTCTTTCGATGACGTCTTGAACTCCTGATCTTCGCCTGATTTGTTGGTTTGTTATGTGGTCTCGAAGGCTCACGTTCAGCATTGCCTTTCTATGGCATTCTATGACGTCGATAGCCCGATAATCAGCTGTAAGGTTTACCTAATTAAACGAATTTGAATTTTAGGAAACTGATATTTTGAAAACTTCAATTCATTACAGAAATATTTTTAGGGAAATTAAATTAATAAAACCTTATATTTACCTAGTAAATATATATAAAGTTTTATTATTATTTAGGTTATATTATCAATAAAATAATCACTAGAGTAAAATTTATTGCACTTAAAATACAGTGTCAAACAGTTAATCTTACAATCAAATGCAGTCAAGAATCTCTAGAAATTTTAAATATTAAGTACTTAAGCATGTAAATAACACAATACATTAACACGACATTTAAAAAGATTATTAAAAATACAAAAGACATAAAATTTGTTCAGTAAAAACTTAGTGTAACTATTATGATTAAAAAATTCATCCTAAGAAATCAGACACAATATAAATATGGTTCTAAATTAATCCAATTGAAAATTAAATATTTTACTATTTACTTATAACTTTTGTTGAATTTTCATACTTAGGTATACGAAAGTAGCAATTTTAAATATGAATAGGTTTTTTGTCATATAGACCAAGTTAAGAGAGGTATACATGATAAATGTGTTGAATGTAACATACCATTTATAACTTGTATATCGATTTAAAATAGCCTATACCGGGTGGTGAATCGTCAAACGGGCCATAGGAAACTCAATAAGAAATTTTAAATTGTTGAATTGCTGCTTCCCTAATTATTTTAGATCAAAAGTCATAAAAAACTATTTGTAGAGGACTAAAATCTGAATTAAAAACAAATGTTAAAACCGTTCTACGAATCAAATGTACTTCAAAATTTTGAAAAAATGTGATACATTTTTCAGACCACCCCTAAAAGTTAGGCCACACGTAATGCAAGAATATATATTAGGACGTGTGTCTTTTATCATATTAATGTCAGATGTTTGACAATTTGAATTGTCAATTTTTTTATTTTATGATTAAATTATAAACAATGAATTTTACTAAATACTACTACTACTGAACATTATTACTTTGTGAAAAATAAATTATATTTTTACAAATCGATCAATATAATGAAATGTACTCAGTTGACGAAAAATCGCATAATGTTGTACTCAGGCAATAGCGCGAACCTTTTCCTGCCACTACCGGATCTTTATTTAACGTAAGATATTCTAATTCACTAAAATTTAATTCCATGTTAAGTTAAGTTATACAACAATTCAATGAATTCCAATATACTGTTACTGTGATCTTTATTCCTAATACTAATATATGATTATTTCTAAACATAAAACTATAACAAATAATAAAACATGAATAAAATATTTTTATTATTGCTTTTTTCTCCTCAACTGAGTACATTTTTTAATCAAATTAATTTTTTTTAAACAATAAATCACAAAATTTTGGTCATTTAAATCATAGATAAATATAATATAATTGATTTAAATATTATCAAATATCAGAAACAATAATAAGACAAAACGCAACACGTAATACACATTTTTTCAAAGAAAAATGTATTATATTTTAGCAAAATTTTGGAATACGTTTAAGTCGTAGAATAATTTTAACAGTTGTTTTCGATACATATTTGAGTCCTCTACAAATAGTTTCCCATGACTTTTGGTGTAAAATAATTAGGGAAGCAGGAATTCAACAATATAGAATTTCCCATTGAGTTTCCTATGGCCCGTTTGACGATTCACCACCCTGTATTCTCAAAAGATTTTTGAATGTAATACTCAAATTTGTTATCACTTATCTAAAAAGCAGATCTAAATGAGAAAGTAAGTTCTCTAATTGTGACCATCTTGTTAATTTACTATATTGTAAAATCCATTTCAAATGATTACTACTTAATCTATTCTTACCTACATTGACGACTACACTAAAATTACTGCTAACTATTACACTATGTATTACACAAATATTATCACACCTGTGTCCCAACTGATTAATGTTTAATACATAGAAATATACACAGTCACTTGTAATTTTACTTGTCCAGTTTTTCAATGGGATATTATTTTCTAAGTCTAATTGTCATAATTATGTTATCTCTTGGTCCCTCTTCTTATGCAAAAAGTTTCGTCTGTCTTCGGGATTCCTTCTTTCTTTAGTACGATGAACAGTTACATATGATGGTACTTCAGGAAATATATTAGGAACTGCATTGCCTTTTAATTTGGGAAATATTAACTTTTCAATGTGTACATTTCCATCTTTATCTTCTCATTGTTCAGTCCGCGGAATATCATCTTTATGAAAATGTTTGGCACATACTACGGAAGATATGGTAATTGTATAGCCTTCTCTATGAATAGAGCATAACCCAGTATACCTTCTTTGGGGATCTTTGGGAAACGAAAACGTACTTTCTGCCTGTTTCGTTTTTAAAGTACTGGCATAATTGGTTTTGCAACCAGGTACACAACAATGCCAGAGCATCTGTAACAAAAAACAAAAGTATTATTATTGTTGTTTTTAGTTTACATATTTTGTAACAAGAAGCAAAAGTATTATTATTTTCAGTTTGTTTTGTAGGTTATATTTATACTTGCCTTTTAAATTGTCGTTAAGAATCATCTAAAAGTTCTAAATTTAATGAAATTTCACTTATATTAATATTTTCTAATTGATTTAAACACAATTTACAAATAAAACATTCGAATAAAGTTAAAAAACACTAAATTCAACAAACTTTACAAGCCTTCCTATATGAAATTTTAAACAAAACAAACCACGGTCGGACTACCACGCGTTGTTGCCAAATTTCTACTTCATGGCTTGGAAGTAAAGGTGGCTGTGGAATACTTCAAATTTTAATGGCAGTTCAGCGTGTGGTAAAATTGTTTAAAGTATTGCCGCTTTTTTAGAGTAAGAATTTTGATTATGTTTTGATTTCTGACCCAATTTGATCATAATATATTATATAATAATAAATTGTATTTATAAATTCATATATTAAATTTAGATTAATAGCTTTAAAAACTAATTATTGTTGTGTATTGTGATTGTGCTATGCCAAAACAACTAAATAGTCTCTAGAAAGCTGATAAGCTCTCATATAAAATATGGTGAGACCTTTTTACTATTAATGCTCTAAAAGAGGTAAATTTAAAATTTAGAATATAAAATTTTGTATTAAAATGTTTTCTTATGTATTTTAGTGTGTTGCAGTAGTCTTAAAACTAAGTATATTTATTGTTAATATAATAGTTTGACAAATAGTTGACATTCCTGATGTTTTGGCCACGCTGTGGAATTCTGACGTCAATCTTGAATGACGTGCAGTCATTTGTATATGAAAAATTCTAGATTTATGGTAGGCGGGGGCTGTCCCGTCATTTTTCGGTAAATCAACACGGTTCAGAGGAAGGTTGGAAGCTAATAAATAGCACCGACTTATCCCTCCTACCCTTTCGACGCTTTTAGAGACTGGTACGGTGAGTGTAGGGCTCATTTTACTATGGAGTGCTCTATCGAAATTGTGTGGAAATTTTTATCATTGTATACATTACTTAACTTACTAAAATGTTTACTGCCAACACTGATCGCATACAGCAGACAAAACTAAACTAAATTCTCGATCTAGAGGCTCCATTGGGGTAGTTGTCAAAAACTAAATATTTTTTTTATTTCATAGAAACTCGGCGGTCCAATGGTGCCCTTTTTTCTTGTCACTATTATCTATTTCTATTTTTGTTTGTCGACGTAAACTGGTGAAGAGCAGCTCTTCACGCCCCATGAGATGCCGGCTATAAAAGGTTACTGGTGAAGTGAGGGCCAGAAGGAATCACAGTTGCTCCATCTGGAGTACCTGTGGAAAAAATTGGTGTTTTCTTTTGTACAACCTAAAACTCAGCAAAAGTTGTTTAGAATTTTTTTTTCTAAACCTAGCTAACCTATTTTATTAACTAACTTATTGCTATAAACTATTGCAAGTGAAGTAACTATTACCTAGCTACTTCACTTTCCAGCTACAGTCCCATATCAACCCGTCGAGTCCCGTTTCCTACTGTAACTGTGCAACTTTTCATGCCTCTTCGCTCTTCTGGTTGATACCCTACTAATTGAGCCTTGCTGGTCTGGTTTCATTGTAGTTCGATGAGTTCCTTAATTTCTCATTCGGATGGTTTCTTAGTTAGTTAAAGATTCCTTACGCTATTTCATTAATTTTATCTATGATCCTTACCTCTTTGGATTTTCTGTCTAGCAATCTTTCTGATACATATGTGGTTATGTTAACAGCCTCTCGTATACTAGAGTTTGGTTCTATTTGATCCTATTCATGTTGATTTTTTATAGGTTTGGCTTACAAGCTGCTGATCCATTTTATAGCTGGTATGATGATGCTGTTTGCCATCCTTAACTTCGTTTTGTTAACTTGCCTGAATACATTCTATTGTCCATTAGCACTCATAAGTATTTTGCCTGATTAGACCATTCTATGTATGTTAAACATCATGACTTAACAGTGTGGACTTACCAATATTTTTTGGAACATGACTGCCTGTGGCTTCTTTGGGTTTACTGCGATTTGCCATTGAATGAACCAATCTTCTAGGCGATTTAGCTCATGCTGTAAATACGTTCTCGTTAGGTTTGGATACACACTTCTCGCTGCTATGGCTGTGTCATCGGCATATAGACTGTGCATGGGTCGCTAAATGGTCGGGATGTAGAGGGTGTACAGAAAAAGGCGACAGTACTCCTTCCTGTCAAAGTCCAGTCCTGTGTGTGACAATTCATACATCATGATTTTACTTCCACGAATAATCTCACTGAGAAACAGTTGAAACCACTGCTAAGTTGGAGAAGTGAAGTATTCCAACGTGGAAATTGGAATTTAAAAGATGATTTCTGAAGTGAAAGTCGAAACGTCAAAACAAAAGTATTTTCAACTGAAATTGTGATTTATTCGTTGTAAAGATAACAGAAACAATATTAAAACGATACAAAACGTAAAGGCCGAATAATATTGAAGAACAAGACAAATATCGATACAATGATAAAAATGTATAAGCCAATGATAACACCTGGTCTATTATCTCCTCCTCAATCCTGACCCCCCAGGGGGAGTGAAGTGGTCGACGTGATGTCGTGTATTGTCCGTCTCCAGAGATCTCTGTCTCTGGTCATTTCTTTTAATTCATGCATAGGTCTTTGGCATATTCCTGTAATTTGATCTATCCATCTTGTTGGGGATCTTCCTCGTGATCTCCGGCCTTCTACCTTTCCTTGTATTATGAGTCTTTCCATGTTTTCTGTGTTTGCTCTCATAACATGCCCAAAATATTTTAATTGTTGGAGATGGACTTTACTAGAGAGTCGTTGGCTAACTTTTAGCTCTCTTAAAATTGAATTATTTGTTCTGCGGTCGGTCCAAGGAATTCGTAACATTCGTCTCCAACAGAACATTTCAGTGGCGTCTATCTTTCTTCTCTCCGATTGTCTCAGAGTCCAAGATTCACATCCGTAGGTCAGTATTGGGAATATTAAGCAGTTGATCAACCTCATCTTTATCGCTCTTGAAATTTGACAGTCCTTCCATATTTTGGTCATTTTTGCTGTGGCAACTTTTGCTAGATCAGATCTACGTTTAATCTCTTCTTGTAATGACCCTGTGTTTGTGATTAATGATCCCAGATATAAGTATGAGCTCACAACATCGAACCGGTCAATTGTGGTTATGTGTGGATGATTGTTGTGTAGTCTATCCACTATCATGATCTTTCTCTTTGATATGTTTAATTGCAGACCAAATATTTGACTTTCGTTTTCGATCAGTCGTATAAGTTCTATCAGCTCTGCTTGACTATTTGCAAGAAGGGCTGTGTCATCTGCGAAACGTAGGTTGTTTAGTTTATGACCATTTATTGAGATGCCCTCTTCCCATCCTTCAAGTGCTCTTCGCATAATATACTCCCCATATATGTTGAATAATTGTGGAGATAGTATACATCCTTGTCTGACACCCCGTTCTGGATGAAATTCGTTCGAAAGTGTGTCAAGTACTTTAACTGATCCAGTAGTGTGTTCATATAGTTCGGTTATAAGCGTAATTAGATGTTGTGGTACGCCTACTTCTTTTAGTATTCGCCATAAGTGTCTCCACTTGACCCTGTCGAACGCTTTACGGTAATCTATAAAACAGATGTATAGTGGGATGTTGAATTCCCTAGATTTCTCGATTATCTGTCTTATATTCAGCAGAGTGTTCTCGAGTGCCTCTACCTTTGGTAAATCCAGTTTGCTCTTGTGGAATTTCTCTTTGAAGGAATGTTTTCAGTCTCTCATTGATTATATGTAGCAATATCTTGCTGGCATGGGATATAAGAGAGATAGTTCTATAATTGTCGCATTTATGAAAGCTGCCTTTTTTATGTATGGTCGTTATTTTAGATTTTGTCCAGTCGTCAGGCCATTGTTAGGAATGCCATATTTGGTTACAGAGTAGATGAAGTAACTTTACGCCGGTTTCTTCTGTGGCTTTAGAAAAAATGTGAAAGTCACAGAAAAATAGATGAAAAAACTAAGGAAAGTATCCTCGTCCTCAGTCCTAATCCCTTTTGGGATGTGGTGACACTATCAGGCCTTTACAGTTTTTTCACGATTTGTCTCCATCCTTCTCTGTCCTTCAAAAAGAAATTTTTACAAAGTGAGTGAAAGTGAAATTTTTTCTTGGTCTTCCCCTTCGATTTTTCCCTCAGTATTTCAAGAACGAAACTTAACTTTCCATGGCATATACCATCAACACAATTACATAATTCAACATAATATATTACATTAATATAAAAAATTACGTATTATAGTTAATTGATTTATTTTTATAGATTTATACGTAGGAATAATAATATAAGAAAAAACATGGAGTTTTCAAGATCCCTTATATTTATTTGATTACACTACACTTCTAATCTCACATCTTTCATAGCCCGTTTAAAGCTTTGTGTTTATAATTTTTTACTATCAAATCAAACCACCAAATTATGTTATGATGTACGTGCAGTCATTGAGGTCAAGTGTTCTGCCTTTTTACGCACTTTCATCTGTTTTGTTTGTTTCTTTTCTCCTAGGCCACTCGAGAGGAAAAAACGATGGCAGCGACGAGATGAAAGATGGTTGTGAGAATGTGAAATGCTCTTTCTGAGAACTGTCGGTGTCGGTACCGAGAAGACGCTATGAATGTTTTTCGGTTGTTTCGATGAGATTTTTCTTAATCGGACGATGAACTTTAGCTCTTAAAAGAGTCTCCTCTATGTCGCCGTTGAAGACACTATATCAAAATGTACAGGGTGATTGGAATACACGAATATTATAAAGTGTTTTACGACTAGAATCCTGAATTTCGTCCTTGAAATAGTTTTTAAGAAATTTGTTTACCAATAAAAAAACTTTCTTTACTCGATTATTCCGATTCGTTTATATTTATTTTTAGAACTAGCGGACCCGACAGACTTCATTCTGTCAAATAGATTTGGAATGTGGCAGTTTATTTCTTTAATTTCTGAACAGAACCCTCATAATGATGATAGGACGGTGTGTGAGGGCCAGCTTGGGTGAAGTATCTTCGCTTTCACGAAATATTTGTCACCTAATGGTGGGTTAGAAACCCTGGTTAACTTCCTACATAGCAACAAATATTTCGTAATGAACACATTTTATAAAAAAAAACGCAAAGAAAGTGGACGTGGTTATCACCAGACGGAAAAACAAGGAATGAAATCGATTACATCATGTGTAATAAGAAAGGTATCGTAGAAGATGTAACACTAATAAATAATGTCTCTCTGGGTAGTGATCACAGAATGGTTAGAGCTAAACTAAGGATTAAGTATAGCAAACGTAGAATTAACTTTAATAACACGATACAAATAGACACAGAAAAGCTAAAAGTCGATAAAGAAAAATATGCTAGAAAATTAAAAACCGCCCAAGCACTGAATCTAGAACAACTCAGCGTTAATAAAATTAACTCAGTTATAACAAAAGAACTATTGAATGCTAGCTCAGAAGTAGCAACCCGCCATAACAACAAAAAATCCAAAATAAGTGCAGAATCGAAGAATATGCTGAAACAACGAAAAGAGCTCCTTTCACTAAACATAAGAAATACCACAGAATACAAAGAACTTAATCGAGCTATACGAAAACAGATAAAAGACGATATTAAAAAACGTTAATAAGAACATATAGAAAGAGTGATAGAGAAAAATCGAAGCCTGAAATATACCAAACCGAAATTAGGAAAAAAAAAATATTATAACTATGAAAAATCAACAAGGTCAACTAGAAACAAACAAAGCTCAGATATCAAACATAGTTGAAGACTTCTATAATCTGAAAAGACAAATAACAAACGTAAATTCTGAAGTAATGCCCGAAATAAGCGAAGTAGAAATAGAAAATGCAATTAAAGAATTGAAAAGAAATAAAGCACCGGGTAGTGATGGAATTCTGGCAGAAATGTTGAAAGAAGGCGGAGAAGAAGTCAGCAGGTACCTAAAAATACTTTTTAATAAATGCCTATTTGAAAGAAACATACCAAAGGAATGGAATACTGCTAACATAATATTAATACACAAAAAAGGGGACAATACAGATCTGAAAAATTATCGTCCAATATCACTACTATCACAACTTTATAAAACATTCACAAAAATAATTACAAATAGATTGACAACAAAGTTCGATGTATATCAGCCAGTGAGCAAGCCGGATTTAGAAAAGGGTTCAGTACATGTGACCATCTTCACACACTAAAGGTCCTAATAGAAAAAGTTAACGAATACAATTTACCAATCTGTTTAGCATTTATAGACTACGAGAAAGCTTTTGACAGCGTAGAATTATGGGCTATTGAGGAAGCACTGGTCAACAGCAGAATAGATTCTAGATATAGGATAATAATACATAATATATATCAACACGCTGAAATGGTAGTCACGATGAATAACGGAATGAAAACGAGGCCAATAAAAATCAACCGAGGAGTAAGAAAGGGAGACACCATATCTCCAAAACTATTTACTGCCGCACTTGAAGACATCTTTAAATCACTAAATTGGGAAACGAAGGGACTATCGATAAACGGAAAGTATTTAAACTATCTAAGATATGCAGATGACGTAGTACTAATAGCCGACAGCTGGAAAGAACTGAAGACGATGATCGATAAGCTTCATACGGAATCCATAAAAAAAGGACTGAAAATGAATCTGAGTAAAACTAAGCTAATGTCGAATAAAGATGATCAACCGACGATAACCATCCAAGGAATAAAAGTGGAACATGTAGAAGAATACATATATCTGGGTCAGAATATCAAGGTAAACAAAGCAAACCAAACTACCGAAATAAGCAGACGAGTAAGAATGGGATGGGCCGCATTTGGAAAACTCTCATACATACTGAAAGACAAAAAGATACCCCAAAACCTTCGAACCAAAGTGTTCGATTCTTGTATCCTTCCCGTTCTCACTTACGGCGCTCAAACCTAGACATTCACAAAAAAGAACATGGACAAGATTCGAAAAGGACGCCGCGAAACAAGCAGCTAAATTAAAATGGAAATGGGCTGGACACAACGAACGTCTCGAAGATGGTAGATGGAACAAAGAAGTCGGAAACTGGCGACCGTACGATGCGAAGAGACCAAGAGGAAGACCTCAAATGCGCTGGGGCGACGATATCAAAAGAGTCGCAGGACCAATGTGGAAACGCCTAGCACACAACAGTGATGAATGGCGAGAAAAGGGAGAGTCCTTTATTCGACAATTCGGATAGAAAAAGTGCTATAAAAAAATGGTGGGTAGGTATATGTATATGTAGGTTTTGAACAGGTTTTGATCAGGTCTCGAACAGGTCTTAATCAGGTCTTGATCAGGTCTTGATCAGGTCTCGAACAGGCCTCGAACAGGTCTTGATCAGGTCTCCAACAGGTCTTGAATAGCTTTAACAAATTTTAAACAGTTGGCATGACCGGACCGGCTTGAGTGTGGAGTGTGGACGAAGGGGCTTGTGACGTCAGAGAGCAAAGGTCAAAGTGGAGTGAAGGGCGACCCTTTCTACTATTCTTTCTACTACTCGTTTATTTCTTTACTGATTTCCTTTATATTTAATCTGTGGTTTTGTCTATAGGTATTTAGTGGGGTTCTATTAATGTTAATATCGAAATGCTGTAGAGGATTTATCACCAGTGACAATTTAGATTAGCTTCCATACACGCAAAACTAGTCGTTTTTCTTTTTTGTTTCAATATTTTTGACTAACTTATACTTTGTGTATTATGTAAATTGTTGAAAATAAATTGTTTCGTGCCCTACATTCGAATATATCGATTATACCCCGTAGACCGCCTAAAATGCAGTTATTGGCACATGCATCAAACTAACAACATACTTTTGTGTTTGTTCTGTTATTGATACCACCACAGAGACCTCGTGGATGTTCCTAACTCGATTTGTCAATATAGAGAACTCCTCGGAGTACATCAGAGGACCACAATGTATACACCGCTGTGTATTTGTAGGGTATTGACGTAGTTGCCTTTGACAGCCACACTCTCGAGAGCTCTATTCAAGAGCCGAAGTAGAGAGGGCCATTGAAAAATAAAAGAAGGGGCTGTTTTTCAACTGGAGAGTTGCCAATGTTGCATATTTCAGTTAAAAATTTGAAAACATAACACAAAATAAGACAAATCATGAATGTGTTGCTTGTGCGAGTCCATATCAAATAGGTAAAGAAATAATAATAAGACTTACTCACAATCAATTTAATTTAACAATCTGACGACCGGTTTCGCTTTCTACAATTTGCAAAGCATCTTCAGGTCTAGATACAAAGTTAAACTAATGCTGCAATAAAATAAACCCAATTAGGGTGGTGTCTAATAAAGATAAAATAAACAAATAAATTAGTTCATACAAATTATAGTAATTATGCCAATATTACATGTCTGTGGTTTTCAAAATGAATAAATTTGAATATATAAAGGTATTAACAGACAAGGTAAGACCCACAATTGGTATAAAGTAGTAATATTATATTGTAATAAATTAATAAATGAGCAGATAATAAAACAAAACAAACATTACTTACATGCCGGTACTCTATTAATTGATGGATGGTAGGTCATGGTTGCAAAAATCATGTATTGTTGATTGGAGAACTTTAATGTGCTATTGCAGTTGTTTTGACAATAAACGGGAAGTTCTTGAGGAGAACAGATTTGATCCAATGAATTAGAGATAGGTATATTGTGGTTGTTTGTCAGATGAAAGTGATGTTCTTTTCTATTGTATTATTTAAATTATTTACACTTATATCAGAGATATATTTTTGGATTGTGTGTTATTTATTGAGTATTTATGTAATGAAGGAGACAGTTTTATGACAATGAATAAGAGTAGCTGTACCGATTGTGTGGTTGTGCAATTATTTTGACTTGTAATTATCAAGTCTATTGGCAAAATTAATAAATTATTGTAAAGTCAACTATGTAAAAAGTATATAAAAAGTATATAAAATTATTACAAATTAAGACAATCAGGGACAAATTAAACACACATTAACAGGAACAGAAACACTAAATGACGGGACAAACATTGAATTTAAAACTTAAACTTGGGGGATGGAAGAAACTGCAAGCACTACATCTCACTGTTGGAAGAAATGAGTTTTTTCATATTTAATCTATTAGATTTAATAGGTAAATTTGACATATGTAGGTTGAAGTGTGACAGTTCTTCTTCTATTACTAAATACTGTAAGTTTAGTTATTCAGTATTATGGAGTATGTTGATATTAATGAATGTCTCAAAATTTGTTTTAATTTAGAAATCAAAAGTAAATTGATGTATTTAATATTGGCATACTTTAACAATTTTAATTAATAAGTTTCAAATTCAAAAAATTTTTTAATGTAACAATGTGAATAATTGAAATATATCATCTGTTATAACTAACCAATTTTAGTCTGAATTTTTCAGAACAAATTAAAATGATTATTTAGTAAATACAAACAAGTGTACTTGTAATTGAAAGGTATAACAAATTTACAAATTGCCTGAAAATTTTTTATTTGAAATAATTGTCGGTCTGAGCTATCTGTTATGGTGTATAAACATTTCTTAAAATATTTAATTTAAATTATAATAATTAATAATTAAATAAAGTAGTAATTGGGTGAATATTGATGATTATTCAAATTTTGAATTCGAGTAATTGACTGACTTAAGTCTTAAATAATTAGTTGGCAATACTAATTTATGACAATTGGAACCGGAAATTGATTCCATCCCCGGGCAGCAGGTACCCATTTAAACCGGTGTAAAGTATACTTTTATTTCAATTCTTTGTATCATATGTAGTTAAGATCAGTTCAGTCGGCTATAATCAGCAGAATAATCTATGATTATTCGTTATAGTCTAATAACAGTCTGTTTGTTTGCGTTTTATCAAAGTTAAGCTTTAGTTTGTTTGCAACAAACCCTGTGCTAGATTTAGTAGAAACTTCCTCATGAGATATGTTTAAATCATCATTATTTTTTCCTGATATAACGTATGTCATACCATCAGCGAATTGTATGGTTTTGTACGAAAATATGAATTTAGACAAATCGTTGACATAAATAATAAACAAAAGAGGTCCTAAGATCGAACCTTGTGGGACTCCATCTTTTACGGATAGAAAATCGGAGAGATGACCTTTAGACGCTACCGCCTGGTGTCAGCCACATATATAAGAAGTTATAAGCTTAAGAGGGATACCTCTGATTCCATAGTAATTTAATTTGTGGAGCAAAATGTCATGTGAAACGCAATCAAAAGTTGATGTTTGGATAAACATAAAAGCTGCACACAATATAAAATCTTAAAGAACAAACATTAGATGTAAGGGGAAACCTTAGAATGACTGGAAGAAAGAAGACTTCAAAAGAAACAAGACAACAGACCACAAAAACTGAAAACGGCACTCAAGAAATAGCGAAGTTAGGCAGAAAAATAAAATTTATGTGCATCAGAGATAAAGCAATCATATGTATAACGTGTATCAGGAACTGGAGCAACATGCAAACCATCATGAAAGTCATGAACTGTTAAAATATATAGCCCGAGAGTTCAAGTCACAACTTTGGGCCAGTTACAAGACAATAACAGAGAAGTAAAAACCAACATAGAGAGCATTGCAGAAACCTGGAAAAATTACTGGTCAGAATTATACAAAGACACTTCATTGATGCATCACTCTCAGAATGCACAAGAAACATGCAATCGAAAAGGCAGAACCGTTCATTTTACGAGCAGAAGTAGAGAAGACTCTTAACCAACTAAGAAACGAAAAAAACCAGAAGTAGATTGCTTTCAGAGGTTTCCCTCCGAAGACTCCGAAAGCAGTGGACAAGATTGATATAGAATAAGATTAGATATGTGTAACATGATATGGATCACAGATGAATGACCTGATGAATGATGCGAGTGAACCTTTATCCCTATTCATAAGAAATGATCACTAACCGTATACAGCAATTACACAACTTTTAACCTTATTCCCCATGAAAGCAACTTTATATAGTCAATGAACGGCTAAAGAACTTTTTGGTCCCAGAGAAATAAAGAGCGTATCTGCCAGTGACTGCCTATGACAAACCTTATTAACTTCCATTACAGCCTAAATCCAATAATGAAATTGTGAAATGCATGTTCAGGAGTATTTACAAGAACACGCTGAATAAGCGCATCATCATAAATTGGATGCAAGAAGCTCAAGATAGAAATATATGGAAAATTTTACAGGACGCCTACGTTCAGCAAACACAGAAAACATAAAAAGACTCATAATACAAGGAAAGGTAGAAGGCCGAAGATCACGAGGAATATCCCCAACAAGATGGATAGATCAAATTACAGGAATATGCCAAAGACCTATGCATGAATTAAAAGAAATAACCAGAGACAGAGATCTCTGGAGACGGACAATACACGACATCACGTCGACCACTACACTCCCCCTGGGGGGGGGGGGTCAGGATTGAAGAGAGAGAGAGTGAGAGACGTTCAGCAATGAACAAATATAGGCTAATTGATGATGATGATGGCCAAACAGATTCACTACAAAATGGATGTGGTAGCAGTTGAAACTAATTTAGAAGGGATGAACAAATATTTTGATGTTCATGTAGCCAAAAATCGGTTAATAGATAGTTAGATACTTTTAGTGTATTTTATTGTAAACTAGCAAATACAGCAAAAAACTAAAAAAAGACAGCAAATATTTCGAAACTATTTTACGGTTAAATTTATTATTATTTATTGTAAAAATGGTGTAGACCCAGTAGAAGCAGAGTTTTAGCTCATGGAAAGTAGGTTCGCATTTTTTTAATTCCAAATCGAATATTTCAACATGAAATAACCAAAAAATGAAGCCCTTTTCGAAAAGGGAGCTTAAATTTTCTTTTTTTTTGTTTCAAGCATCAAATCAAAGCAAGTTACGCTCAAAATAAAGTTGATGCTTTTTTTTAGCAAAATATCGTGAAAATGATGCCCTAATTAGCACCCCAAAATTATAGTTTAAGAATGTTACAAACGCAACTTTTTACACTAAAAGCTGAAAATAAATAAATCATCCTGGATCTTTAACGCATTCATTACTATTGTGAACTACTCATTATGTAACTAGAGAAGGTTACCCTTAATTTGTATATATTTGTATAAAAACCATAGGGTGTGCTAAAATCTTATGCAAAATTTTTTATTCAAGCTATATAGTTTAAGAATGTTACAAACGCAACTTTTTACACTAAAAGCTGAAAATAAATAAATCATCCTGAATCTTTAACGCATTCATTACTATTGTGAACTACTCATTATGTAACTAGAGAAGGTTACCCTTAATTTGTATATATTTGTATAAAAACCATAGGGTGTGCTAAAATCTTATGCAAAATTTTTTATTCAAGCTATAATTATTAAAATAGTTGTTGATATCGCATATTTTAAGTTAACGATTAAAACGAACATTGACATAAATTAGAATTGTAGAAGTAAACTGAAACACACATTA
This sequence comes from Diabrotica balteata, assembly GCA_918026665.1. NCBI lineage: Eukaryota > Metazoa > Arthropoda > Insecta > Coleoptera > Chrysomelidae > Diabrotica > Diabrotica balteata. Next base: position 13,048,786 of record OU898280.1, on the reverse strand, counting down.
TATCTAACAATCCCGTTAATATCCGTTAACATCCGGAGTGTAATTTCTCAAAAACAAGAAAAGCATCGGTGCCACTCCACCGCACATTAGCCTACTTAAAAAGACATTCCGACACTGGCAAACTTTGTCGCGTTACAAGTACATCCGTCAAAAAGGAAATTTGGCGGAAAGTAGCAAAGTGGCTCATAAATTGATTAAAGTGATTTATCCCACCGAAACGCGCCATGTAGTCGCAGAATATATGCGAGTGTGCGTCGCATGTGTGTGGTTAAGTAGTCAACTCCACGACGCGGATGGCTCTTTTTCGGTCTTTTCAGCTCTTCCGCCTGCCACACTGCTAATCTGATAAGGTGTGAGTTATGAGCGATGCTTGTTATATGTTAGTGTTAGTGTATGTGGGAGTCTTGCCACATGGTTTCGGGGGCCTGCAATTTGGTGACTGACTAAATTTTAGTCTGTGGGCTCTTAGCCTCAGACATTCAGAAGCTTTAAAAATGCACGTCTAACGACTATTATATACACTGCAATAAAACACTCTTAAACATGCAATAATCGAAAATTTCTGCAATGAATGTGACATAACGTATGTACGTAATGTAAATATCAATAACGATTCTATCATATAATATATAAAGAAGTAATCATAAATATGCTGTGACAAGTAAGGTGGATAAAAGTCTTTATTATTCGGCTTTTCAATTCCAATTATAATAAAAACCATATGATCACCATATGAAATAAAGATTAGATATCTTAATACATCTTAGATTAGTACACCAGATAGATTACTCATATATTTGTATATATACGTTTGTCGGTCTGTCCTCTGTAATTTTGTTCTTTTTTCAAAAATTGTACATAGAGAAAGTTTGGCTAGGGCTGCTGTGTTTAATCTGTTGGTTTGTACACTGTGTTTGTGTGTTGAATTATAGTCTTTATTTTTTTATTCCTATTTAAAATGCCTCATATTTGTTACCACCACTCAAAATTGAAATTTCATGCCATAAGTTTTAAATATTGATCTCTAAAAACGGAAATTTTACTACAACTGGACAATGAAAGTGATCAGTTGAATGATCAAATGAAATAAAATTGATTAAGTCTTTTAAAAACGGCTTCATTTATAGTCTTCTTCTAATAGTCCTTGACTGCCCACTCTTGGACGTCAGATTCTTTAATTTGTCACTTGCTACGCTATTGTTTTGCTACCGGAGAATACACAACTTGAGCAGGACATAAGTGACACACAATTTGGATTTAAAAATGCACTGTAACAGAGAGAAGCCCTGTTCGCTGTGAATGTACTTGTGCAAAGGTGCATGGATGTTAATCAGCCAGTATATGTGTTTCTTGGATTACAACAAAGCCTTCGATAAAGTCAGACATAACCGTCTTATCGAATTACTTGAAAAGAAAAACTTAGATATGAGAAACATCAGGATCATTAGCGCTATCTATTATAATCAGATCGCTGTGGTAAAAGAGAACAACGTATTTTCAAATAAAATACAGATTGAGAGGGGCGTCAGGCAGGGCTGTGTCCTGTCTCCTACTTTGTTTAATTTGTATTCAGAGGAAATAATCCAGGAAGCACTAGAAGAACTAACTATGGGAATAAAAGTATAATTATCTGGGTACAATAATTAATGAAAATAATGATTACACAGAAGAGATTAAGGCAAGAATAGGACATGCAAGAAATTTTTTCAACAAACGGAAAAAAGTACTCTGCAGCAGGGACATTTAAATTTCTTTAAAGATAAGACTTCTGAGATGCTTCGTGTTCTCCGTATTATTTTAAGGGTTGGAATAACTTATTTTTAAACAGCAGATAGGACTTTCATTCTTAACATATAGGTAGATTATTTGGCTATCAATGTGTTGGCGTTATAACCTAAAAATAACTCAAAATTGCAGATACTACTTCTATTCTTAACACGACAGAATTATATTTAATTAAAACATACTAGAAACTCATATTTACTTTATATTGACAATGCAAAAGATGTAAATGAAGACAATGTAAAGAAAGATGTTTCGGGAAAATTGGAAGCCTTCGAATTATGGGAATACAGAAAGATATTAAGAATAAGTTGGGTAGATAGAGTCACGAATGTCGAGGTGTTTAGAAAAATGGGAAAAGATAAAGAGGTCTTAAATACAGTTAAAGTCAGAAAACTGCCATATCTGGGACAAGTTATGAGGGGCGAGTGTTATAACTTGTTGCAATTAATAATGCAAGGAAGAATACAGGGTAGAAGGAGTAGCGGAAGAAGACGCATCTACTGGTTGAACAATTTGAGAGCTTGGTATAACTGCACTTCTGCTGACCTCTTTAGAGCAGCGGCGTTGAAGGTGCGAATTGCCATGATGGTTGCCAACCTTCTTAGAGGAAATGGCACGTGAAGAAGAAGACGCTATTGTTTTCCCGCATTTATTTTACGTTGTCCAGCCATCTTTTTGGAGGTCGACCCATACCTCTCTTTTGTAATCTAGGTCTTCACTATACGATGAGTTTAGTACATCTGGTATTATCTTGTCTGGCAAGATGTACTCAAGATCAAGTTGTATTACGTCCTCTACTTTTATTTTTCTACTTATTTCTTCATTACCGACGCGATCTTTCGAAGTTATTCCCATTAAAATTCCACTGCACGCTGTGTTACTCTTATTTTGTTTTTGGATTTTATGGTCAACATAATTGTCTCTAGACCGTAGTTAATCACCAGAAGGATGCAAAAATTGAAAACTTCAATCTGAATAACTTCTGAGAAATCATATCGCTTTGTCTCACTGTTTTCAGATTGTGTATTTTGTTTTTCCTCTTGTGAAACATTGTTACACAAAACAATGAATTTATACAAACAAAATGTATGTTTCTTCGCCTCGCTTCGGGACAGCTTCTTTTTCCTGTTGAATGAGCGCTGACCTTGTCTTCGTAAATTGCAACTCATCATCACATCGCACAGGACTTTGCTTAGTTTCTCAACATTCCAGTCACCTTGGAACGTCTTGAAATCTTTCAATACATCATTAACAGAAAGTGGACATTTTAGAGAAAGACTTGTTTCCTGTTAATGGTAGCAATCCGAGCTACACCATCGCTACCAGTGTGAATCTCAATTACCTTGCCCAATATACAACTCATGGGAGGAACACTATCTTCTTTTATTACAACTGTCTTTTCAACGGTTAACTGGTATTGTGTATGAACTCTGCTGTAACTCGCTATTACACTCCTTGCTCCACCTTTCCCAAAAGTGCTGGTAAAGCATTTCAAGGTATTGAAAGAGATCTAAGAGAATCTATTATCAAGTATATTACCACCTCGTGGGTGTTGCGGAACGATCTACCAACCAAGAAGTGTCGGAGTGAGTGGATTAAAGTCATTCGGTTCAGAAGTTAAAGGGAACAATGGTCGGGAATTTAAAATTGCTTTTATCTGTGTAACAACCCCGTTTAAAATTCGTCGACCGTTAATTTAACATTATTAAGACTCGATATAAGTGAAATTTCAATGATTTCACCCCTACCTCTCATATGAGGAGAATGAGGACGAATAAATGTCCACTGAATGACTTCGGAAACAGACCGTTCACTACTTTCCCGATTGTTAACCCCTTAGGAATTCGCCTAATTTTGTTTCATTATCAGAAAAATATGTCCTCTCTAGAGGAGAGGCAAGCGGCGTATCAGAGCAGCAAATTTCTTCAAAGAAAACAGTCTGTAGTCTGGTCTTTCGCGAGCTCAAGGTTTATGGCTTTCATGCAATATTTTAATCAAGTTTTTTATCCCCCTTATTTAATTCCATACCCAAATAATTTTATACAAAACACCGTACATTTGCACTTGTAGAATACCCATCTATTATATTGCTGTGCATAACCGTACAATTGTGATACTTTGATGATACAAACAAATATTAGAATAAGATATGTTGCAAATAGAAACAATTTTATTTAAGAAGGAATAATAAATAAAGGATCGGCTTAACCTTGGCTTCTTTTATTTATCTTGCCGCCAAAAACTAGGGAATATTAATGGCTACCTGTTGTTTACTGGATTCTCTGTTAGTTCTCACACTAATTCGGCTCGAAGGCTCAAAGTGTTGGTGATTATGGTGAGGACTGTATTATAAAGTTGTAATTTTTTGTAGGAACTTTTTTAAAACTTAAATATTGAATTTACAATAGAAAAATGCACTTATATAAACAAACTGTATACTTTTTCGCTTCACTTCGGGAGAGCTTCTTTTTTCCGTTGAATGCGCCTCTCAGCTTGACACATCACCGCATCGCACAGGACCGTACTTAGTTTCTATATATCCAATATTTGCTAGAGACTGGCTTCACAACTAATGACATGGAAGTCAAATATATGGTACGTATAACTTTGCAACGATATGCATCGCCTCAGTATCGTCATCGCTGCGTACACACGCATTCCCACCACAAGTTCCTCTTCCATCGATACGCGCTAGAGAAGAGAGAAGACCTATGAACCTATAAAACAACAGCCACTGCAAGATACAGTCGAGTTCCTCTAGAGTACTGATCTAGTGGGAACTCCACCGGGCCTCTGAGTATTGACTGGAGGACACCAGTCGTGAGTTCCATCAGTATTGATCTGACAACAACTCTACTGGCCGTAAGGTATTGACTGAAGGCCAACCGTATTGATCTAGTGCCAGTCCCGTACCCAGTCTTAGAGTATTGATCTGAGACAGGCCTATTCATTCCTGGGACTGAGTACTGCTTGGTCGCCGTCCATTCCTCGAGTGCTGATTGGCCGGTTCCGTCTCTATTCCTTCGACTTGTTCCTTTCCGTCTGTTTGTATTAACACACCGATCTAATGTTATTTTGCTATTGATTTATTTCGAATATATTTTTATTTATTTAATTTAATTTAATCTTGTGTTCTACTGAGTCTGTTGTCTAAAAGAGCTACTCGTCACAACTTGTGTGAGTTATTTATTCCTCAGCGCCAAAAAAGTGGTACTACTTAATTTCACGGATACGGTAAATGTCATTTGTTGAACGGATAGGCACTTATTTTGTATTAACTATTCGAAAAATAACGAAATATGTAGTAGATAATCAGCCTCCTCTAGTTATTAATACGAGAAAGACAAACTTATCACAATCTATCGTAATTCTTTTTCGTTTACTTATTTATTTTAGTTCAAAGATATATACGGCTTCTTAATGTAAAGCAGTGATTGAGTATAAAATATACCTAAAAATGATGAGATAATAGTATGTGACGAACACTTTTAGGTGATAAACAAGATTGATGTTAAACAGAGAGATCACGACGAGAGTACTTGCAGAAGCCGGTCCTGATCAATTTGTTACAATTTTTTGTAATAAATAAATCATAGTCTGTTTTTATGCACGATTTTAAATATTCATTGCAAATTTTAAGCCCACGTACTACAGCCCCATGACCGTCTGTGTTCCCGCGAGATAATCACATTATAGACGTGTCATGTGCTCGGAGTGATTATCAATTTAGCGTCCCGATCACGGGAGGACATGGAGCGAGGGTATGAGAGGGTGAGTAGGCCACTTGATGCCCAAGTTGGTACTACTGGCGCCGTCTTTGCGATCGCTATTGCCGACAAAGTCACGGGAATATCTAGAGCTTGTCATTTCGTAAAAAAAAACTTGTAGCGTGCATCTGGTTTTGAATATGTGGAGTGATGTTTGTTTCTCGTTTTTTATCCGAAATTTATGGGCGAATTATCATGAGGGGTTTGGAGATAACGCGGTAATGTAATGCGTGAATCACAATTGAGAAGTATTGCCGGAGTCTGTTTATTCTCGGTAGAATTACTTTTTTTTATTTTTCATATTTTCTAAGACGTACCGCCTATCATAAAAAATACTATTGTTGTACATGTAACATGTAAAAATCATGTAATTGTAGAAAATATACATAAGTATCGATCCACTATAATTTTTTGAAAGGCATTAAAGACATAGAGATACTAAAGGCATTTTAGACATAGTCATTCAGCCAATTGCAATAGATTCTCCAATCAGACAAATACACAATATTAATCCTAATAAAAAATTAACGGACGCCAAATCACATTTTGTCGACAAATTGAAAAAAACACCTTATAATTGATTATTTTGAAAAAAAAATATTTATGAACGGAGAGCGGAATATGATAGACTATATGATGCATAACTTTATTATCAACAAACATAACCTTAGGTTATACAAAACAATAATTTATGAACATTTATGCTATATTTTAATAAAACAACGTGTTAAATTCCGGTCCGTTAAAATGTTGTTGTGGGAAAGTAAGGCGATTAAAACGTTTTAGCAATAAAAAATTAAGTAAGTGAAATGAAGAAACGTACCTATTATTAACAAATTAATTATAAACGTGTTTTATATAACAAAATTTTATTATTCACTCTTAAGGTTTTGATAGTAGCTCACATACTGTAGTGGAATATATTTAGCAATATTTAATAAATTGGCATGTTTTTCTTTTTTAATTCGTAGTGGCCATGGACGTATAAACATAGATGGACACAGCAATAAGATACCTTTAACACACAATGTTTTGAAGCTTCGATAGAATGTGATGCTTCCGCAATGAGCATAAGCGTGCTTGAATATTTACTCGCGGGTAATTATTCAGATTTTAAAAATTGGAAGTAGTAATAATGTATAAAAACACGTTCAAAGAATTTAAAAAAACGAGAGTTTAACTATTAACAAATCACATCTTTATAGAAAAATTTAAATACAATTTTATTTGCTTTAAAATTAATACAATTAAATATAGTTCAATTCAAGTTAATTTTTAATAGGTATCAAAATAATGCTACAATAAAAAATCTTTATGTTTTCTCCTAAATTTGCTACCAAAATAGTTCGATCTTCAATATTATTTGGAAACCTACATAGAAAAATAAATGAGTTTTATTCATTTCACTAATTTATTTGCATCCATGAGAAATATTAAATTAAAAAGGTACTAAATAGATCTTTTTTAATCAGATGATGTCTACTTACAATTTAAAAATGTCTGCTAATTTCATGAAGTTATATCTTATTTAATACATTAATGAACATGAATAAACCCAATGGTACGCCTATTAAAATGTAAACAAATACGCTTCCTCATTTCCTCATCTTAAATAATGTAAATTGTATGTACTTACAAGGATGTAAATATTTCGTTTATTTTATTTCACTTTTCACAAATATCACTCAAAATACAGCCAAAATATCGAAAAACAACTTTTACTAAAAAGTAAACAAACATGGAACAGCATTTGAAGTTTGACGTAGATCCATAAGACAGAGAAATGTAAACAATCGTTGCCATTTATAAATAGTTTTCAGTGCTACTACATATAAAATAATTGATTGATATCTATTATACGCTATTATTAAATGATAATGCACACTATGTGCACACTTTATATTTTGATTACAATTAAATATATTAATCTAACCAATAAATTATTATTTTGGTTTGATAGCACCTGTAGAGTATAAAATACGGAGTAATATTTTCAGCGACTCGCGAATAAGAAATTTTAAAACAAAACGTGACAACAGTTGAAGGTGCTGAGAATGTGACCTATTCAAATAATTTTGACTTCACAATTTTATGTAAATAACTGAGTCCATCTGTGTTTATACGTCCATGGTAGTGGCCCTTCATAGGCTTCTGTAAGTTCAGCAAGAGTGACTTCAGTTATAGGCGTTGTGGTCGTCCTCGGCTTCTTTTATAGTTTCTGGGCCTTCATTCCATAATACGTCTTGTCCACCGTCCATCTTGTGCTCTGGCTAAGTGCCCTGCCCAGTTCCACTTAAGCGTTGTGGTTCTTTCGATGACGTCTTTAACTCCTGATGTTTGTCTGATTTCTTGGTTTGTTATGTGGTCTCGAAGACTCTCGTTCAGCATTGCACGTTCCATGGCTCGTTATGTAACTCTCAGTTTATTCGCAGATTTTTGCGTGAGTGTTAAAGTCTCTGCTCCATAAGTTTGTACAGGCAAAACACATTGGTTATAAACCTTTCGCTTGAGACACATGGGAATTGAACTTTTTAGAATATGGCTTAATTTGCCAAATGCTGCTTATGTCAGGCCTATTCGCCTCTGTATTTCATGTGTTTAATTGTCTTTGCTTATTTTGATCTCGTGTCCCAGATATTTGTAAGTGTCTGTTTGTTGGATGGTATTGTCAATAGTTATATTTCCACTCATTACGAGATTTGTCATAAGGTTAGTTTTCTTAAAGTTTATCTTTAATCCTGCTCTTTCAGACAGACTTTTAAGCGAAGGTATCATAGAAACTGCATCCTATAAGTTATCTGCGATTAATACAAAATCATCTGCAAACATTAGATAATTTAATCTTTCTCCATCTATATTGTTGCCCATATTTTGCCATTGAGTATTTTTAAATATTGACTCTAGAGCTGAGTTGAACAATTTTGGTGAAATATTGTCTCCTTGTCTAACTCCTCGATCTAAGCTGAATTTTTCTGTGTCTTCGTGTAGTCATATACTTGATGTATAGTTGTCATAGATGTTTTTGATTAGTGTCGTGTACCTGTAATCTATTCGGCTTTGATTTAGGGCTTCCAGTACTGTTTCAAACTCTACAGATTCAAAAGCCTTCTCGTAATCGACAAATGCAAGAACCAGTGGTATGTTGTACTTGATTCACTTTTCTGTTAAGATCCTTATGGATGCCAATGGTCATTTGTGCCATATCCTGCCCTGAAGCCTGCCTGTTCTTTGGGCTGATAGAAATCAAGTTTAGGTGTTAGCCTCTTTGTTAAGATTTTCATAAAGAGTTTGTACATATGTGTCAAGAGGCTGATGGGTCTATAATTTTCTAATTTAATAATATCGCCTTTTTTATGTAACAAGATTATTCAGTCTTTTGGAATCGAACCCGCATGTAAGCATTTATTAAATAGTTCGCTTACTGATTTTAATATAATTTCTCCTGCTTTTATTGCCTCAGTAACGAGTCCATCATCACCAGGCGATCGATGGTTCTTCATTTCCTTTAAAGCTGCTCTTGCTTCTGACACAGTAATGGGTCTATTATCTAACACAGTAACGGGAAATTATCTTGTGGTCTTTACCTGGTTTAGAGGTCTTTATAAAACTCTCTGGTTATTTTCAGAATGGTTTGTTTATCTGTTGTTGCCTTTCCGTCTTTATCTCTCAGCTTGTATATTTCTTTTTTACTTTGTGTGAGTTTTCTTTTCATTATCTTTAAACCTTTGTTCTCTTCTGAGTACTGTTCTCTTCTGTTTGAGTAATTACATTAGTATTATATCTTCTTACATCTTTTCTAATTTCCGCTGAAATTATTTTATTTAGTTTTCTATATTCTTCTTTGTTTCCCTTTCCGTTTTCGCTTAGGTTTCGTCGTATTTCCATGAGAGCTTTTGTATCTTTGCTAATCTTTTCACTTTTGATGTCATTTAAATTTTCTTGTTTCGGAAATTACCTAATAGATATGTTCGCATATTTTTTCTGCATCTGTTATCATGAGTTTTTTGGGAGATTAGTACCTATGAATGCCACGTTGATCATTTAGATTTACTACTACTTTCATTTTATAAACAAGGTACTGGAGTCTTCTAGCGGTTATTGAAAATATGTAACATACCGTTGCTCTACATACTCTTATGTTTTCTACTGTATATTTCACTGTACACTGACGACGAGATGTTGCTTCCCCAACCCTTCTTCTTTTTGGCTCTTGCAGCGAAAGATAATGTTTTGAATAGTTTTGCGTGATTGTCCACTAATAACTTAGCAAAACAACCCGTAGCAGACTGCTTATATTTACAAATAGGCACCTAAAATAAATATTAATTTAAAACATGAAACTAGTTTAGATTACTTTAACTTTCTTCATCAGGGCTACTTAGAGCTTCTTTGGGTACTTTTCTAGACGAAACGTACGAATCACCAGCATCTCTGCGACGTTTTCTAATAGTCTGCTTCCACTTATCAATGTTAAGCTATCGTGTTTTCTCTCTGCTAATTTGGATAATCACCAGACTTATTCCATACTGGTGGTATATACTATGGTGGTTATCCTAACAACCATTTAAGCCCGAAATGACAAATTACGTGATTGAAAACGTTGACTTACAAAACACGTGCAGAAAATTTGGCGCGAAACACAACCCACTTTAACACATAGGTACAACGTTGTTACACCGTTACACCGAAAGTTGAAGGTTGGCTAATTTTAAAACTACCAAAACAGACAAGTTAAATCTCAAAATATTCCCCATAGTCAGCTGTACATTATTTTGCACATATAAAACGTTGTTTCATGGAAAACTCGCATATGAAAGTATTGGCGGTTACAACGTTGTTCCAGCATAAAATTCAATTATTTGCCATGATCATACCTTACATTTAATAAAATAAATGCTCAAGATACCTAAATTATGCTCTTGAAAAACCAGAATTTTTTTATATAAATTGTACTAAACATAATCAGTATAACCTATGATAGACCCTTATCAAACTATGTGATCTATTTTTTATTCTTACTATGCATATGTAAATTGTGGAATCAATATTGTAAATTCTAAATTTCTTATCCTTTCTCTTTCATTTAAAAATATTTTAGGTATGCTCGACATAAAAATTTTATAAAATTGTTTTCTATTTGTTACAGTTTTTCCGTCTGCGTCGGCGTAGTTGAACAGTTAGCAAGATGCTGCTTAGCAGTGAGGGAACCGGTCCATGATATTCCACCGGCATGCTCTTTCCTGCTCGCTGCTTTGGAGTTTTTGGCAGCTTTGACAGATCACGCACCTGAAGACTCTGACACGACACACTTGGTACGTTTATAAGTTGTTCGTCATACTTATGCATTTTCAGTTCTAGGATTGGTAGATTTCCTCTGTCTGGTAGACTTCCTCTATTTGATCATGCTTTGTTTCGTGTAATGTTTCTTCAACTGTTAGTATTGCAGTATTGTCTGCAAATGTGGCCAATGTAATATTTTTCGTAACAGGGATACCACAGGTATATAATAAATATATTATGGCTTCCAGAACAATGTCCTGTGGGATTCCTGCTTTCATCGGTCGTAGTTCTGAATATTGGCCTTTCTGTTTAACTCTAAAAGTTTTGTCTTTCAAATACGAGTGCATTAGCTGAACATAGAGGATGGGAAGATATCTTTTGAGTTTTAGTAACAATCCTTGGTGCCACAATTCATCGATTGCTTTTATGGCTAGGAAAATAGCTGGGAATGTTTTATTCCCTCGAGAGGTCTCTGTGTAATAATTATTGTGCGATGTATTTGGTCTATTGTTGAGTGTTTATTACGGAACCAATTTTTTTTATTATTTCGAATTAACGTGTCTCGACATCTTCGGTAATTGACGCGGGAGCAAAAGTTTACAATAGTACCTACAGCGTTATGATACAGAGTTTACAATAGTAAATAATAACAATATTAGGTGAATTATATTTTTAGACTTTAAGAAGTCTATTATACTCTTAAGTCGGCTTGAACAGTTCAAAAGTTTTTTTAAACTGTGGGTTATATTGTTGGCAATGGCTTGGCAGCGTTGGCATTCTGTGAGGATGTGCTTGACGGTAATAGGAATATCGTTGCAGCATAACTGTTGGTCTGGAGCTGACATAAGATACCGTGTGTCAACCGTGTGTATCCTATCCTCAATATTCGTATTGCTAGCTTCTCTTTTCTGTTCATACTAGGGATAAATAGCTAGTTGTTAACGTTAGGTTGTATTTCTCTGAGCTTTGTGTCTATGGTGATCCAAAGTTCCTTCCACTTGCTTTGGACATTCGTTTTGAATTTTGGTTTTATTTCCTCGTGGAGTTGTATGTTGTAGATGGGTAAGTTGGATGTAGATGCTTCATTTGCAACACTGCTAGCCATCTTATTTCCTTAGATGCCGGTATGAGAAGACATCCGTATAATTGTTATTGAAGTCCCTCGGGAAGTGTGGACATGGATCGATATGGTAAATATTTTCTAACGCATGAATTGCGGATAAGAAATCGGTGCACAGAGGTACACTTTAATGATTGTCAAACGGGAAATCGAGAATCCAAATTGTGCGTTTCACAATGGCCTTCCTAGGTAATTTTTGTAGTAATTCTCCTGTTATTAAGTCAAATCCCGGAGCCTTTTTGGGATTGATATCATTTTTAGTTACTTTTTTATGGGTAGTAAGCTTTATCAAGTCACAATTGTTCAAACCGTGTTTAATATTTTCATCATCATGGTTTCCGGCTTGAATCAATCTTTTCCATTTCGTGATTTTGGAATAAATACCCTAAGTATTAAGTGAACAAATTTGCCTTTGGTTTTCTGTCACCTGCGCATGTTCCATCTTCTGAACCGAACAGTAGACTTTAAAATATCTTTAAAATAGGAAAGTATGCAGTGTTTCCCGCCAAAATGATTTTTGAGACCTCTTGACTCAGTTTACTGTGCTATTCAATCTGCGGTCCTAGCTAGGTGAAACTTGTACCGCTCTCAAGGTTAAAGATAACGATAAAATCCAAAGATAACGTTATAATAGTTTCGTCTAGCTGTATCAGCAGAGATTGTAAAGTATGTATTTGGTTTTATACTTGTTTATTTTGAGGCGGAAGTACTCAGTTTTCCTTCAATATCAACAGACCTTCGTACACAACCACTTGTGTTTCTTATTATTCATTAGTATTTCATACATTACCAGCTTTTATTCGTATGTTTATAAACAAGATATTTTGTTTCAGGTTAGTACTCTGCATGCAACTGAACTACTGGGCTGTGTTTCGATGTTGTATGGGTCTCTTCTACCTCCAGATTCGACGCCTAGAGTAGAAGGACAACAGCCACCATCGATACCTACACCATGTCTTTCTTTGGCATCCGTAACTTTCAAATTACTTAGGAGAGTAGCAGAATTAGACATCAAGAAGTTCCAGGTAAGTCTGTGAAAGCATTAAATTAACTTCTCATGTGTTATTTTTCTCATAGAATCACTTTTTTAATATTTTTTAAATTTAGTATTCATAATTTGAAATATATTTTAGTTACAAAGTTTTTTGTTCTTTCTTGTTCGTTTTGGGTTTAGCGACAACACAAAATAGGTCTATAAGACCTATAAGTATTGGTCTATAAGTATTGGTCGTTTTAAATTTTGTTGCAATATTTTAAATTTTTTCTGATAAAGAACGTTAAATGAGGAATATAATCATAATTGGTGATATATTTCCATCAAGATGTTTGATAAAAATATAGCCCACCATTTTCAATAACGTTGAACGAATCTATTACACTTAAACAAACCCTCCACTTTGACATCAACTCAAACTCGAACTTCATGAATATTTCTAAAAGCCGTTATATATCCATCCGTCCTCTTCTCGTTCTCTTGCGTATATTTGTTCACCGACCTCGTCATGTAGATGCGAGCCTCCATCGCGATATTTGCTCTAGCCGATACGTCACCGCACTAATTGAATCATTTTCCTCTTCAAATCTCCAAATTGGCTTTGCGCGTCCTCTATCTACGCTCTTTGTATCAGTACGAGTGTGTGTGTCTGTAATTCCCATAGGACGTCGGTTCGTGTACTCTCTTTAAACTTGCTCCTGTTTGCTTTGGCTTCACGCATCAAGACAATTATGATAGAATTTATTATTGGCGCTGTTTGTTTTGGTTATTACTTCGTTTTCACTTCCAGATTAGATTATTTTACGCTTAGATTCAATTATCACGTTCTTTTAGAAAATTGGTGGCAATAATTTTATTTATCGTAGCGACTATTGCTTAGAAACTGTCTCTGTTATCGAGAGAGACAATGTTTTTGCTATATTTATTAGAATTTAAAGGTTACAGTACACATTTGGCTCAACAAAGTTTTTGCTATACGAATAATAATGCATTATCGTTCCGAAGTTTTCTCAGTTTAGTTTGGTTGTATGGTGTAGAGGCCTGGACGCTAAATAAGCAGATAAACAATCTGGAGACATTTGAGATATGGGCATATCGAAGGATGTTGAAAATTTTCTAGAAGAACATGTCATATTGACTATTAAAATGAGAAAATTACAATGCCTGACATGTTACACGCGGAGATAAATATCAACTGTTCTTCTATTTCTAAAGGTGCCTATTTTCTAATGATGTTAATGACCACATTGGTCCATCTTATTCTATTGACAGCAGCTCGTGATAGATCAGTTGACGTTAGATCAGTCCGGTTCCTAAGATGCCAGCCAGGATATACGTCTGCGTTAGGGCCTCCCTTGCCCTCAATCTTGCATGTAGAATCAACTGTAGAAATCGGTATTTATTATTACGCATAATGTGGCCTAAGTAAGCTAATTTTCTGTTCTTTACCGTGTTAATAATTTCTTTGCCTTTTTTTCCCCATTTTCCATTTTAAACGCCTCTAAAAAAGGAAGCTGCAAGTTCATACAAAGACAAGAAATCCAGAAATTCAGATTAGTTCTTTTGATATTCTCTCACACGAGTTGTAAGCTCTAACCATTGGATAGGGAAGTTTTTGACCCACTTTAAAAATATTATAATTCCGCTTGGGGTGACTAGTTGTCTCAAATGGCCCAAACCAATGGCTGTGATGTTTGCGAATGTGTAGGAGTAACTTTCCCCCTGTAACATACGCCTCAGAATATCTTGGTGGGATTCAGGGTTAGTGGAATATTTCCGTTAAACGAAAATATTTTCCAAGATCCCAACCAACTGCAGATCCCCTCAACTGCTGAATATGCTTTTTCTTCTACGGCATTACAGCCCAAATTGAACCTTGTCCTCCTTTATTTTTTGCCTTCACCCTTGCTTGTTTGTGGCTGATCTTCTCCATACACGGACACCTAAAAGGGCTTGTGCGTCGCTGTTTACCGTGTCTTTCCAACGCTTACTTGCCTTTCCAATCGGTCTCTTTCCCTGCATTTTAGCATTCAGTACTCTTTTTGGTAGCCTATCCTCTCCCATTCTTATCACATGTCCTGCCCATTGCAATCTTTGTATTTTAATGAATTCTGACAAGCTGAATGTGCTGCTGTGACAAATTTTGTTAGTCCAGAGCAAATCAAAAGATCAGTTGGAAGACGCCAGAATTCGTAGCTGAAAGACCTGAGAAGATGGTTTAACCGCTCATCTACAAAAATCCTTCGTGCAGCAGTTCCCAGAGCTACAATTGGCATTTGGATCGCCAACCTTCGAAAGTGAGAAAAAATAAGAAGAAGAAGAAGAAGAGCAGATACGGCCATTTCCGAAAACTGGAGCAAGACAGGTAAGGCGTGGCGGACATAAACCTGGTCGGTATCGTGTGTTAACTGACACTCCAGAGAAAGAAGAAATAGAAAACGAAGAAGATAAAAATCAAAAGCAAAGGACGCAAAAAATAAAACGTAAAGCGATTCAGAGGAAGATGTTGATTTTGGGACCACAGAGTCAGTCAACATAGAAGAAGAAAAAGACATTGAAATGGAAAACATACGAGAAAGCGGATATGCATTAGTTCGCGTTGCCGTTAAAAATAGAGAACATTTTTATGTTGTGTAAATTCTAAAATTATGTGTTGGTACTATATTAGAGATACTCTATCTTAAGAAAGCAACCAGTTTTTGAGCAAATAAATTTGTTTATTATACTGAACAAATATAATATGAACTTTCCATGAATCTTCTTCTTACGGTGCCTTATCCTTAAGGACGTTGGCCATTACATTTGCCCATTTCCTGGTCCTCTTTTGCTATTGACTTTGCCTTCGATTATAAGTTGGAGCAGTTCATACTTTTGATTTCTTATGATGTGACCAAAATATTGTTTTTCCATTATTTTATTAAAAGCATAAGGTCTCTTTCCTTATTCATCATCCGCAAGACTTCCGCAATTGTCGTATGGCTCATGTAGGATATTCTGAGCATTTTACGGTAACACCAGAGTTTCGAATGCTTGGATTCTTTTTTGTGTTGCTTCTGTCATTGTCCAGGCTTCAACACCATAGAGCAAGGTGGAGAAAACATAGCACTTAAGTATTCTAGTTCTGAATGAGATGCCCAGCTGGCGGTTACATAGAACTTTTTGCAGTTTGTAAAACATTGTACGTGCCTTTTCCAGGCGTATTCTTATCTCTAGTGAGTGGTCCCAAGTTTCATCAAGATTACTTCCAAGGTACGTTGTTCTTGTTATTCTTTCCAGATCTGTTCCGTCGACATTGACCTTCACCCTTCTGTTTTGGTGCTTGCTGATGACCATCGTTTTTGTCTTCTTTGTATTCAATTTCATTCCAAATTCTCTACAGGCTGTCGTTACTCGGACCATTAATCGTTGCAGAGCTTCAGCATTATCTGCCAGTATGAAAGTGTCATCAGCATATCGCAGGTTATTTATGCATTGCCCGTTTATAATTACACCATCCGAGGTGCCTTCCAAAGCTTTCTGAAATATCTTCTCAGAGTAAACATTGAACAGCAAAGGTGATAGGACACATCCCTGTCTTACTCCCTTCTCGATATTGATTTTTCCAGATGTTTCGCTTTTTATTCTGATTTTACCCTTTTGTTCTTGGTAGAGGTTTGAAATGATTCTTAAGTCTTTATCGTCGATATTACATGACCTTAAAATATCTATTAGTTTATCATGTTTCACCAGGTCAAACGCCTTCTGAAAGTCTATAAAACACAAGTATACATCAGAATCGATATCTCTACATCTTTCAACTAGCTCACGTATTAAAAAAAGTACTTCTCTTGTTCCGAACCCATTCTTAAAACCAAACTGAGTTTGACCAGTGTGTTCGTCTAGTTTATTGTATACTCTATTGTGTTTTACTCGTAGGAAAAGCTTCAACATGCTTTCCATGAATAATATAATCAAATTATTACTTGTGCCAATTCCTGTTTGTACCCTCTTTAATGACAGAGTAGAGGTTACTCAGGGAACGGTACTAGGCTCGGGCTTCAGTCTGGCAGAGGTCTCTGGGTCCTCCGATTTCTATACTTAGACTAGCTAAGGATAAAAAAAGAGTGGGAGTATTGGCCGAAGAGTGCCACGCGAAAATGATACTTAAATGGCAAGGCTAGTGTGGTCGTATTTGTATTCTTAATACTTTCCCTCGACAAGAAAGATTATTTTATCGAAAACCAACATCTCCGTTTTTCTAAGAAGGTAAACTGGATACTCGACAATAGAAACTAATTTCTTTGTAAGAGCAAGGGTTTTTATTTAAAAACCGAAAGATAAAAAGAGCAGGGAAACATTTGGCGAACTATTTTGTTGTTGCAAAAATGCATGACAAATCGCTCGTTGTTTTTGGGTTATTTTAAGGTTTGTAGCAAAGTATATACCATAGGTGGCGTGAAAGTAATTTTTTAGGGGAATAATTTAAAGAAATTTTAAACATGCCTCATGTTGAGTCCACTTATAGATAAACAAACTTTATGCTTTTTACGGTAGACTTTACAAACAGTAATGTGGAATAGGTTAGGTAAGGTTAGCTTATAATCACAAATTTAGTACAATCCAAAATTAGAACAACTGCTAAAGAAGAAAATAGTCAAAGGGAAAATTGCAAAGGTAGGATATCAAAAGTTATTTGTGGATAATGAGGTTTGGAAATGAAGTAAATTATAACAGATCGCAAAATGAATAAATTAGAACGGACATGACACTATTACAAAGACTACACTGCAAAGGAAAAGGATACAAGAAGAAAAAGACAAAAGAAAACAATAACATAAATGAAGTAATACAAATGGCAACATTGAATATACGAGGAAGCTACACAGAAGGAAAATTGAAAAAAATGAACTTAGAAAATATAACTTTCATATTACAAGGAACGAAGCAATTATTGTCATGAAATAGAAGATTACTTATTCTTTAATGCCGGAAGAAATAATAAAATTCTAGATACAAGCCTTTTAATACATAAGATATTTAAAGCGTTAATTGTCGAATTCAGATAGACTTGGTGTTCTTAGAATGAAGGGAAAATTCCAAAAAATTTCATTTGTAAGTACCTATATACGGAAGAAAAATAAATAGATATATAATTTATTGTCAATCTAAAATATTTTTTGCTTAATAAACCAGAGATTTTTACTCTTCTCTTACATCTACCATAATTCTTTCAGGTATTAGGGATTTCGTATTTGGTTCTCACAAAATGTATGTGTCTATATTTGAATAAAAGCGTTTTGCTACTGATTTTCCGTCGGTTATTTACCTTTTTTGGATTCTCACATTTTGCAATCGATCCCAAATCCCAACTAACCTCATTTCCGGCAATCCATCAAACCGAAAGTTCCAAAATTAAATTACTGAAAGCCCGTCCACGTGACACACATTTCGCTCGAAAATCAACTTTCGTTCGTTGTGGCCACCACACTAACTTATTTCCTCTACTCAGCCGGTTTGTTAGTTTTCGTTTCTAGCTCCCGAGGGATGACAACACCCGGTAGATACTCTGCGAGGCACGCGACTATCCCCCAGAGGGCTGTCTTGGCTTCTGCCTGGCCCTCGTGTCCACATTTGGGATTGGCTGCGATCTGAATAAACTGATTTCCGTGTTTTGCTTGAGCATGAGACGGACTTTTGCTTTTAGCTTATACATTTAAAAGTTTTCAACGATGTTTATATGCAGGAAAAATAAATATTTGTTAGAATTTTTTTCATTGTCTTTTATAACATTACAAAGCAGTTCCAGCATCACTTAGAGTCATTTTGCTTTCTTTAAAACACAAATTAAAAGAACATCAGATCAACTAAAACACGTTTTACTCATTTTTTCACTGCTGTAACATATATAGGAGAGTTATTTGTCTGTAATCTAATAAAATTGATAAAGAAACTCAATTATTTATAAATCTTTTAAAAATCAACCTGCGTCTTTGATATTGCGTGCAAAGTTAGATCTTCAAGTACTAAAAAAGCCCTTAAAATTTGAGATGGATTCATTAATTAGTTTAAAAGTTATTCAATTTGTTTAGGGGGGAAATAACGTCTTTGTTTGAGTCATTTGAGATACGCTGATGACATTGTAATATTCGCTACAAGTTTCAAAGAACTACAGGTCACGAGGACGCAACTATTTCAAACTTCGAAAAAGGTGGGTATTAAAAACACGTATGGGAAAACACAAAAATAATGACAAATACACCGAACATTAGAAAAATAACGTTGAACGACAAAAATTTAGAAACAGTAAGCGAATATATCTACCTGGGACAGATGATGAAAGTTAACAAAGAAAATCAAACTGCCGAAATTACCATAAGAATAAGGTTAGGGTGGGCATTATTTGCAAAACTGATTTGGATCTTGAAAAACACTAAAATAGAACAATATTTGAAAAGCAGAATTTACGATCAGTGTATCCTCCCTATACTCACCTATGGTTCACAGACGTGGACACTCACCAAGTCTAATATGGATAAAATAGTAAAAGCACAAAGAGCTATGGAAAGATCAAAGCTCGGGTGAGACTTATAGACAAAAAAATAAACAAATGGATTAGAAGCAAAACCAAAGTATAAGACGCAGGAGAACATGCTGCAAAATTAAAATGGAGCCTCGCAGGATACAATGCCCGACTGAAGAATAAGATATGGAACCACCAAATACAACAATGGATACCATGGTTAGGAAAAAAACAGCGGAATACCACAAATGAGATGGCCTGATGACATTAACAAGATCGGAGAACACAATTGAAAGCAAGTGGCGCAAAATAGAAAACATTGGATTGATTTGGAGGAGGCATATGTCCAAAGTTGGATTACTTAAGGCTTAAGAAGAAGAAGAAGAAGAATGTTTTTGCAATAACGTAAGTCAGAAAATAATGAAGATGCGGTAATTCTACGAGGTCTACCATATGAAAGGGAAAGAGTTAAACCATCAGTATGTACCAAAAGAAGAGAACAACTTGTTTTAATTTACTGTCGTTTTGCTGAAAAAAAAAAAAATAACCAACTAATTAAAAAAATTATTAAAAATCCTTTGTAAAATTGATATTGATATAATGATATTTAAGAACCCAAACGGGCTAAGTTAGACAGACAAAACGTTTTCGGAATCCATATTCCATCATCAGTGTCTAAGAGTACATGAATATAGCCACTAAATATATGGGTAAAAACCCGTTAAAATCAACTAATTATTGAACAATCTGGATCCCTTAAGATCAACTAGTGACAATTTAGTAGATATGGAAGCACATATTAATAATGCCTTCTGTCTCCCATTTTGATTTGCACAAAGCATTTGATATGGCTTAACATCACAAGATAATTTCAACACTGGAATCATGGGGCTATCAAGGGCTTGCTTTTATTAAAAATTTTCTCCTAAGTAGAAATTTCAATGTAAAAGTAAACTGTCTTCTATCTAATGTGAGGTATCAAAAAAGCACACATCAAAGCTCGGTAATGAGCCCGACGCTTTTCCTTATAGCTATTGATGATATAACCAAATCAATGAATAAACCCATTCAAGCAAGATTGTACGCGGATGATCTTGTAATATTCTTAAAAGGAAACAATATACTTCTTCTTAACATGCCATACACTAAAGTGCATAGGCGACTATCTCATTACTAGAATTCTGTTCTTGGCGGCGTGACACAGCTCGCCTGTATTGTGTATTCCTGTCCATTCTTTAATATTCCTTAACCAGGATAATTGTTTGCGGCCGGTTCCTCTCCTACCTTCGATCTTCCCTTTTAGGATTAATTGTGGTATTTCATATTTTGCTCCTATCAATATGTTCCCAAGGTAACCAATCTTGCGTTTTTTAATTAATTCAAAGAGTTCACTTTCCACGCCGGCTCTCTTAAGGACGTCATCGTTTCGAACTCTATCCACCCAAGGTATGGTGGAATTCTTCTCAATGACCACATTTCAAATGCTTCAAGTTTGTTGATAGATGTTTTTTTCAAAGTCCACGTTTCCATGCCATAAAGCAAGATGTACCATATGTAGCACTTGACCATTCTGTAGCGTATTTCGAAATTTAGGTTTTGATTACATAGGAGCGGTCTGAATTTCATAAAAGCTTGTCTTGCCATTTGTATTCGGGTTTTTATCTCGTGTTGTGGATCCGATTGGTCATTGATTGTGGTGCCAAGATATTTAAAAGTTTTCACGCGATTTATACGATCGTCACCTATGCATATTATCGGGTTTTCTGGAGGGTTTCTGCTAATGATAATATATTTCGTTTTTAAAATGTTGATTTTGACGCCATATTTTTTACCTATGCTATTCACCCTATCAAGTAATAACTGCTGATCTTACAATTATCAGTTATAATCACTGTGTCGTCCGCGTAGCGTAGGTTGCTAATTGGTATGCCGTTCACCTTAATGCCTAATTACGTGTCTTCTAATGCTTCCGCAAATATATTTTTAACATATAAATTAAAAAGCATCGGAGAGAGTATGCAGCCTTGGCGGACACCTTTCCGGATTTCAAATTCATCCGTATATTGGTCTTGATCAATCCTCACCTTTGCCATTTGATTTCAGTATAGATTCTGAATAATTCTGATCTCCTTCTGGTCAATGTTGGCCCTACGTAGTAGTTCCATCATGATATCATGTTTAACATTATCAAATGCCTTCTCGTAGTCGATGAAAGTGAGGTAGACATATTTTCGCTAATCTAAGCAGTTTTGTATTAAGGCGTTCAAACATAAAATTGCCTCTCTTGTTCCTAGTCCTCTCTTAAAACCGAATTGTGTTGACACGCTAAGTTCTTCTAATATCTTGTACATTCTTGAGTGTAATATCCAGCAAGTGACTCATTAAACTGATTAAGCGTTGTTCACTGCATTTTGTGGCATTAGCTGTTTTTGGGATCATCACAAAGGATGACTGCAACCATTCTCGCGGAATGTAACCAGTATCATAAATTCTATTGAACAGCCTTACCAAGATTTCGATATTCTCCTCGACTAGTAGTTTTATTGCTTCTATATTAATTTCATCTGGACCTGTTGCTTTATGCATTTTTGTGCATACTCTAACTGCATATTTTATTTCACTTCGCATTATTGATGGCCCTGATAAGTTTTCGGAAGGAAGTTTGCGCGTTGGTTGTGTTGGTCTTTCGTCATTAAAAAGTCTTTCTGCGTATTCTTTCCACGCCATTGCTATCTCCTCTTCTGACTCTATGTATTCATTTCTATCGTTGCGTATTCTTGTTCTGTGGTGGTGTTGGTGTATATTCGATATTTCTTTGATCTTCTTATGCAGTCCAAAACTATCTCCTTTTTCCTGCAATTGTTCTATTTCGTTGCACCTTTCCACCATCCAACGTTCTTTTGCTTTCTTAATTTTCTGGCGAATTTCTTTGTGTATCTGTTTGTATTTGTCTTGATTACGTTGTTGTTTATGTTGCCTTCGCTTTTCCATTAGATCCATTCGTTATGCTTTCTCTTTCTGATCTGTGTTTTAACTTCCCTGTTTACTGTCAGAATCGTTCCTTTAATATCATTGACCATCTCTTCGATATCATCATTTTGTTCTATTACTCACATTCTTTCATTAATTTGATTCGCATAACTCTTCTTCAGATTTTCGTCTCTCATCAGTTCTCTTGTATATATAGGCGTGCTGGTGTTTGTATTTGTTCTCTTAATTTTTGCTAGTTTTAAACAATATACAGAGTAAGCCAAATTACTACAAGATGAACTCGATAGCTTTTAGGAATAATCACAGAAGCATACAAACATCACACTACTTACCTATAAATCTTAAATAGACTATCAGAGCCATTAAAAGTAACTAAAGGACTTAGACAACGATGCAGTATCTCACCCTTACTGTTTAATTTATGACCAAGTCGTCCTAGTTCAAGATTCTTATGATCTGGAATTTCTAACAAAGCGTATCTGAATAAAGCGTATGGACAGAGAATATGTAAAATGGGGGTTACAAGTCAGCATAAAGAAAACAGAGTATTTAGTTATCAATTCAGATGCAAGGTTTGAAGTGTTGATAGACGAGGACGTGGAAATCAAACAAGTGGAAAAATTTAAATATACATACCATAGTTGAATCAGTTCTTTGTTATGGCTCTGAAGTATGGGCAATTAATGCAGACCAGAAGAGAAGATTGTTGGCAGTTGAAATGGATTGTTTGGGAAGAAGTGCTAGAACATCAAGACTGGAATGAAAGACCAACGAATATATAAGAAATAACATGAATGCTACCGAAACAGTCATTGACAGAATAGAAAGAAGAGGTTTCAAATGGTTTGGACACCTATTGAGAATGCCTGACAAACATTGGCCCCAAAAACTTCACAAATAGAAGCTCCTTCTTGGAAGAAGAAAAAAAAGGTATACCTCGACTCACATAGAATAAAGGAATTAGTAGAGCGATGGAATCGAGAGGTTTGAAAGAGGATCATGCTTTGGACTGGGAGGATTGGCGGAGGAGAACGGTAAAACGCCGATAGCCGTCTCCAAAATGTATTGTATTTACAAGTTGGATCCTGTAATATTATATGAACTCGATAAATTTAAAGCATGCTCTAAAAAGATTGGATTTTAATTTGCTTTGTCTAAAACTCGCTGCGTTATATTCTTAAAGAGACCAAATCAAATACAGAGACAAAGAAAATACCTACTTTAAAACTTGGGGGGTCAGACACTTGAATATTATGTAAAAACAATTAAATACCAAAGGTTTAATATTTAATCAAGCTCTAACCTGGAAGGACCACATCAAATATATTTCAGCAATATGTCAAAAAGACTAAACCTCTTACAATGTCTTTCTAGTACAAACTAGGGAGCGGAAGGTAGAACTAGCATTATATAAAATTCTACTCCGTTTTAAGATCGATTATAGATGCCATGCTTACTCGTCTGTTTCAACAACAACTCTAAAAGTTTCAGACATATATAAATCGGTTTAGAACGTCTTTCGACGTTGTCCGATACCTAAACCCGATTTCTTCCTATCTTCGCAGTCGTTTGTTGTTTAATTTCTTTCGCTCATGGACTTGTTTACGCCGTGTTGCCATTCTAATCTGGGTCTTCCTCTTTTCCGTCGACCTATCGGTTACCATTCTACTACTTTTTTGGGGAGTCTTGTTGCTGGCATCCGTTGAACGTTTTAGACGCCATTCAAAATAACGCTCTTAGTGAGAGCGCCCACCAAACTGGCGTGGCAGTGGCAAGTAGCAAGTAGCACGCATCTAGCATGTTATTTATAAATGTAACCAATGAAAAAAAATTATTAGAATGAATGACTATCATTATGGTCTAGTCTATCATTTTGGTGTCTCTATCATAGTCACTATCATTTTGGTGTAAATTGAATCATGCGTTTTCATTGGTTACATTATGCTAGACGCGTGCTACTTGCTACTTGCCACTGCCACGCCACTTTGGTGGGCGCTCTCCCTTAACGGCGAGCGCCCACCAAAGTGGCGTGGCAGTGGCAAGTAGCAAGTAGCACGCGTCTAGCATAATGTAACCAATGAAAACGCATGATTCAATTTACACCAAAATGACAGTAACGTCATTCATTCTAATCATTCGTTAAGATTGGTTACATTATGCTAGACGCGTGCTACTTGCTACTTGCCACTGCCACGCCACTTTGGTGGGCGCTCGCCCTAAGAATAATATTATGCTGCTCACATTCCGTTTTATGAAAGATGCGAACGATTCATAAGTGAAATAAATCTTAAAGTCCCCGAAATCTATCCTAAGAAGATGCCAACTTCCCCTCCTATAATTCTCAACTACGACAAGCTATTAATTGCCTATCCACCACCACAAAGTTTCTGGCTTTTGTAGGGGATTTGTGATAGTTCTAATATAAATAATTTAGTTGATTTGTTTACCAAAGAAAAAAAGACTATTACCATATATGGAAAACTCTTACTACTTTTTGAACTTTCAATTTTATCTTGACCGTTTGTTTGTTCGATATACTGAACCTAATTTTAAAAAAATGACTTTTAGTATAGACGCTAATTTACGATTACTTTTGCTTTTTCTTTTTGACTTTCTTGACTGAAGATTTGTATTCCTTTTCGTAGGATCAAACATTAAAATTGAAAAAATAAATACAAAAAAACTGTCATTAGATATTTGTGAGCCAACATATTTACGTTAGTACGTTAATATTTATTGTATTTTCTTCAATTTGTATTAATCGGTGAAATATTCTTTGTTACAGGAAGTGCTGGGAGCAGAGGGAATCTCCCTTCAATTCCGTCACATCGCCAGCCATCTGATATGGTGCTGCGCCTCTCCGACTATACCCAAAAATCACGGAAAAGAAGATCCGGTCACGGAATTGGCGTACCAGGATCTGCTACACCAAGTTATCACAGTAACTGGGTATTTCACCTTGGAAAATAATGATAACCAAGTAAGTAATATGTTATTATTTCCAATGTTTACAAACGTAACCGATTAGAGACAACTAAACGCGAACATTTCTTACCATGTTAATGAGATATTTGTGATTTGAAACTCATGACAGTAACGATTAAGCAAATAGACCAAGTATTGTATGTGGAAGTTAAGAAAGAAAGTGTTGTCAAAAGAAGAAGTTGTCAAAGAAATGTCAAAAGTAGGTTAAATCCTAAGTAGGTAGGTTCATGAGTGATCAAAAATCAAGTTCCAGTAGGTAAGATTGTTGCCCTTGTGTTGCTGATAATTCCTATATAAACATTAATACTATACCAATTCTGACCGTCTGTTGTATAATAATAATAATAATAATAATAATAATAATATCTCTTCACTGCTTTTATTGACTATAAGAAAGCCTTTGACTCAGTGCCGCATGAATGGCTGGTAAATATATTAAGAATATATAAAGTCGATGATAATATAGTGACCTTCTTAAGACATATAATGACAGATTGGAAGACTAAAATTCACCTCCAAATACCTGGTGAAAACAATATCGAAACGGAAAATATCGCAATTAACCGCGGCCTCTTCCAAGGAGACTCGCTAAGTCCCTTGTGGTTCTGTCTAGCGATGAACCCACTATCCCAACTATTGAACTCCACTGACTCAGGTTTTAGCATTAAAAACAACAACACTGTAGTGGCGAAGCTTAATCATCTGTTGTATATGGATGATTTGAAACTAATGGCTTCCACTCGAACTCACTTAGATCAAATGCTAAAAACTGTAGAAACTTTTTCAAATGATATTAGTATGCACTTTGGGTTAGACAAATGTCGTGTACTAAATATAGTCAAGGGAAAGGTTCAGCCCGGGGATTCGACATGCAAAATGGCCAAAACATCGAGGCTATGGGCGAAAATGATATGTATAAATATCTAGGAGTAAAGCAAGCGCGGAAAATTGATCATAAACAAATGAAAATCGAATTAACATCAGAGTTCATACGAAGGGTAAAACAGCTACTCCGCTCACATCTTAATAGTAAAAATTTGTTTAAGGCATTAAACACCTACGCATTTTCCGCGCTTAGCTACTCATTTGGCATTATTAAGTGGTCTAAAACGGATATAGAAAGTCTTCAGAGAAAAGTACGAACACACCTCACAAAGGCACAAAAACACCATCCTCGAAGTGCAGTAGAAAGAACGACATTACCACGGTATTTAGGAGGACGAGGACTTATTGATATAAGCGAACAATTAGATAAACAGATTAATAATTTAAGAACTTATTTTCAGGTGCAGGCGGAGACATCTACTCTTCATCGCGCGATTTGCGCAGTAGATGACACAACACCGATCAACCTGAGGGAACAAGAAATGCGCATAAACCATCTTACTAAGAACGAAAAAATGCGCATCTGGATGGGTAAACCTCTGCACGGGCGACATCCGAATGAAGTCAGTCAAGACTATGTCGACAATATAGCGTCGAACTATTGGCTGACATCAGGAAAGATGTTCCCTGAAACAGAAGGTTCATTACTCGCCATTCAGGATCAGGTTATACCAACCAAAAATTACCTGAAATATATTGTCAAAGACCCTCAGGTCCAAAACGACAAATGCCGATATGGATGTCAAGCCCAAGAAACGATCCAACATCTTACCGGAGGCTGCCAGGCATTTGCTGCAACTGAATATAAGGAACGGCATGACTCAGTAGGGAAGATCCTCCATCAAGAGATAGCTATTAAACTGGGACTTATACAAACAAACCATCTCCCATATTATCAATACGTTCCAGAGAGTATGCTTGAGAATAACAACTACAAGCTATACTGGGATCGTACTGTGCTCACAGACCAAACTGTAGCACATAATAGACCAGATCTCGTGCTAGTTAATAAACTAACAAGACAAACAACTCTAATCGATGTGGCGATACCTAACAACAATAACCTGCGTGTTAAATACAACGAAAAGATCGCCAAGTACAGAGATCTGGAAATACAAATAAGAAGACAATGGAGAATGGAAAGTACCCAGACGATACCGATTATTCTTTCTACCACTGGAGTCATTCCGAAGAACCTCCTAGAAAACATAAAAAAGCTGGGTCTAAATGAACATCTATATAAGGTCATGCAGAAAGCTGTGCTACTTTCGACGTCTAGATGCGTGCGAAAATTTTTAGGAGATACACCGACGTACCAAGTCACCTAGGACTCGATAACATGGAAAGAGTCCCACCAGAGCTCAATCCTTTTGATACCGTAGGTATCTGGGATGAGTGAATTTTCCCCTTAGAGGGAGTGTGAGCCGTATGGCTAAATCTGGATAATAATAATAATAATAATTTATTCATCCTTAAAGATCATTTACATGATATAGGATAAGTCGACTAAAAAAAAATATATACATAAATACATTATAAAAACATCACAATTTCAGAGTAAAAGGATAAAAAATACATAGAATTAATTATTTACATCCCCCATATATTCATTTACACTGTAGAAACAATTTTGCAACAAAAAAGATTTTAATTTACTTCGAAATTTATTTAAATTCATTTCAGATTTAATACTCTTGGGAAGATGATTGAAAAGTCTTATACCCATATAATACTGGGAATTTTCAAACCGTGCTGTATTATGCTTTGGTACTCTGATGAGGTCATTTTGCCTAGTTGGGTACTGGTGATAATCAGAGTTTAAATTAAAAGTAGTTATATTGGCTTTTACATGTAGTATACATTTAAAAATATATATAGAAGGTACTGTTAAAATGTTGTATTCTTTAAAATATTGTCGACATGAATGCCTATATGGTAAATCAAAAATTAACCGAATTATTCTTTTCTGAGAGACAAACACTCTCGCAGCATTCACAGCACTACCCCAAAGATTTATATTGAAGGCTAAGTGAGGATAAACAATTGCATAATAAACATTCAATACCTGTTCCTTTTTAAGAAAGCTTTTTAATTGCAATATTGCGTAATAACTACTATTTATTCTTTTGCAAACATGATTAATTTGAGATTCCCAGCTCATGTTACTATCAAGATACAAACCTAAAAGTTTAGTGGAAGTTGTAGAGTGAACCAGGCTATCATTCACTTTTATAGAAAACTGGTAACTTGAATTTGATCTGTAGTAGAATTGCATGCTTGTGGTTTTTTTAGCATTAACAATCAAAGCATTTTTTTTACACCACTCTGTAAAATCTTTTGATATAACATTCAGTTGAACAGTTAATTCCTCGGCACTTGAAGCAGATGTAGCAATGGTTGTGTCATCTGCATACATAAATATGTTATTTGAACTGACATATCTAGGCATATCATTAATGTAGCATAGAAATATTAATGGTCCCAATATTGAACCCTGAGGAACCCCAATATCAATATCACCATAATCTGATCGTGTGTCACTAAGTTTAACGAGGATCTTCCTAGAATGTAAATAAGATGACAGCCATAATGCGAACTGACCCCTAAAACCAAGATTTTTTAGCTTCTCTATAGCAACTCTTACGTTTATGGTATCAAATGCTTTTGAGAGATCAAAGAAAAGTGCCCCCACAAAATCTCCCCGATCCAGTGCGATGTGAATGAAACTAAGCATTCAGTGGTAGCACTCTCTGTTGATCTTCCAGGTAGAAATCCGTGTTGGTTGGAACATAATATATTGTATTTACTAAGGAAACTATACATTCTTTTGTATACACATTTTTCATAAATTTTACCCAAAATAGTAGGGACCGTAACTGGCCTGTAATTATCTAAAATTGAATTATCTCCACTTTTGAATATTGGAGTTACAACTCCTACCTTCAAGCTATGTGGAAAAATACCCTGTTCTACTGATAAATTTATTAAATTTGCAAGGGGTTGCGCTATATATTCACTGATACACTTTATTAATTTTGTTGATATGCAATCAATACCTACCGAGGTAACATTTTTCAAGGAGCCAATAACCTCTCTAACATCATACTCATCTATAGGAAAAAAATAAAAGGATTTATCTACATGTTGTGTGGTATAATGATCAAAATTGGTATTTTTAAAAATATTTATGATTTTATTTTTAGGACAAGTAGTAAAATGCTCTACAAAAGCGTTTGCCATCTCATATTTATTAGTGATAATTTTATCAGCAAGTTGTATTTTATCATAATTATTATGTTTTACCGTCTTACCTATTTTTTTATTAACCGTACGCCATATAAACTTCTGCTTTTGCTGTATAGTATTCTTACATTCCAAACTATTTTGAAAGAAACTCTTTTTTGTTTCGTTGATTAGTTTGACATATTGTTTCTTTGTTTCTTTATATTTTAAATGAATATCTATGTTTTTAGAATTATGTGATAGCCAAAAAAGACTTCTCAAATCATTTCCCTCGTGTATTATATCATTTGTTACCCAACTATTTTTAGACTTATTGCAAATTCTTTTTGTAGTCATTGGGCAAGATATGTCAATATGGTACGTGAGTATGTTCAAAAATGTTTCAAATGCCAAATTCGCATTATCGAGATATTCGTAAACCTGTTCAAAATTTTCAGTAAAAAATCTGTTTTGTAAAGTTAATAAATTCGATTTGGAAAGATTTCTGAATGTTACGTTTTGACTTATTTTAAATTGCTCTTTTTCTGGTTTAGCATCTATTAACAAAAACTCCAAACCAAAATGATCTTCCAAAATAAAATCTTTTGTAGTTTCTTCATATTGATGTGACCAGTTTGTAAGAAAATAATCTAATTTAGTTTTAGAAGTTTTTCCATTCTTGTCTGTAAATATTCGTGTAGGTTCTTTATTTTGACACTTTAAATTAAAACTTTGAATAAAATCAGTAAGTAAAACTTTTTCCTTAGAGTCTTTAAGATAATCTATATTAAAATCGCCGCATAAAATAATGGTTTTAAAATGTTTAAAACAATAATTTAGACACGAGTAAAGTTTGTTTACAAATATCTCAATATCGCCAGAAGGGGCTCTGTAAATATTAATAAGACAACATATACTATCTCTTAAGCTAAAAGTAACACAACAACATTCAAAATGTATTTCTTCCGCCATATTATTTAAAAAGTTTTGAGGTTTACAAGATAAACAGTCTTTTATGTACATCGAAAACACCTCCATGGCATTTATATTTTCTTGTGAAAGACGCTACTTGGTTATAATTTGGAAAACAAAATAAATCCCTATTTAGATCACTACACCATGTTTCAGATACACACAGAACATCAGGATCCTCTGAGCTCAATATTACCTCAATTCTGTTACTTTTATTAGTTATCGATTGAGAGTTAACACTTATGATTTTAAAATTTTCAAAAGAATCTACCTTATTATTATTTTGTGAACTAACATCAACGTCGTTATTTATGTCGAATTTCTCAGGTGCGTTCTCTGTAGGTATAAAAAACGCTGGACATATGCTCCATGGGGCCATTTATCAGAGTCCATAGCATTCTGGAAATTAGACTCATAGATGCTTACCTTAAATGAAGAATATAGATCTGGATGTTTTGAACTAAGTGATTCGCAGGTTACTTCTGGAAAGTGTGGTTGAAGCATATTTAGTAAGTCGTTTGCGTCCACCTGTGGGTCCACCCGGTATACGTGAAGATTTGCCATTTTTGGAACTCCTTTAAATTCCTTGCCATTTATTTTAACGGATTCATTTTTGCCTACTATAAGTTGTCTTCTGTGTTTGTTTCTTTTCACTTCTTTCCATTCATTGTTGTTACGAGATGAAGTATCCTCACCTAAACTTATAATTTCATTACATTTTTCTTTTGTGACAGCATTTAGTATAGCACACGAAACATTATTTCTTGACACTTCTGATTGTATCGAAGAGCTGGCAACAGGCTCAGTTGGCTTTGTATTTTTATCAGTATGGGTATTAAGCTTGTCAGCGTAAGTTTTGTTGTTAGTTACAATTTTTGAGGATTCCCCACTTTTTTGTACATGTTTTAAATTTCCAGTTTTTGTATCATTTTTATTTTTATCACATTTTAATACGGCAATAAGATCATTTAAAATATTTATTTTGTCTCTTAATTCAATAATTATTAAATCTTTTTGTCTAAGAATATATGAAAATACCTGTGAGTCAACTAGCTTACTTCCTTGAGTTTCCATAGCATCGTAAAATGCTTGATCTAGGTCGGTAGTTACCGGTGACGGAGTACAACATGTAATTACATCGTCAGCAATAAACGTAACTGCACTATGATTTCTTGCACAGCCAGTATGGAAACAGCTCTCACAAATACTGCACTTAACACCATTTAAAACGTTCTTTTTACACGGTTTTGACTTTCCAACACACCTACACCATTCAATGCCATGTTGCCATGTATAGAACCAATGTATAGAACCATGTATAGAACCAATGGCGTTTTTTTTTTGTATCATAACGGTGAAAATTATGTCAAATTTGTCCGAAACTAATACATAGTTGCGGAAGAAAGCAATAGAACTGAGCAACAGCTGCTACCTACGGTCCATATAGAGACTACGTCTCAATTGAGAGCCAGAAACCTCAATTTAAAAAACGGGATTTGAGACTCTGGGAGTGGCTGAGGAGAGGCTTATAGTCTAAGCAAGGAGTGATGGTTTTAATTTACTTTAATTTATTTTATTTTATTCAATTTTGTTCTATTCTATTCTTTTCTATTTTATTCCTATTCGATTCGATATTTGATTCGGGTCAGTTCCGATTTGACTCGATGATCGATTCGATTCAAATTAGATGACAGGTTCCATAATCGATTCGGTTCAATAATCAACTCGATTTGATAATCGACTCTATTCGATATGGAGGGACTATGGAGGATTCCTCTTCATCGTCTATAAGCATGGCATTGTGATTTACATTAGTTTCGCCTTTTGTTTCTTTAAAAGCGATATGTAGGCATGGAATATATCAGATCTTACGTTTTCTTCTCTCTCCTTAAATCCTAGAGGGCAATTGCAGGTGTGTCAGAAACACAAGAAGGAAAACGTGAGTTGCTTTCACAGGCTCCTTTAATATGGCAATAGTTATACAACTGTTGTGACTGTATTGAGGAAGAAAGAAAAATGTCGCAGCAGAGTACCTCCGAAAATTGGCGTTATTAGATCCCAAAGAGTTCCTACCAATATTAGAAAGGTATTTAAATTCTACATCACCTTAAATCAGAAGTATATTGGTGAGAGTACCATTTCAGATCAACCATCATCAATTGATCAATTATTGATACAATGTATTGGAAAACTCTTGAATACTTAGGATAAAAGGATCCCGACATAAACTTAAGAAAAGTAGCTCTGGTAGTCTTTAATACAACTTTACACAATAAACCTTCTTTTATTATAAACTTACTGGATTCCCTGTTACCGCAAATTTACGAGCAAACTATAATTAAGGAAGAGTTAATTCTAGAGGTTCAAATGGGACCTTTTAAGCAGACTGTGGATGACGGATTAGATATCAGAAAAGCAGCTTATGTATGCATGTACACTTTGTTAGACACATTCCTTGAAAAATTGGATATAATTGAATTTATTACTCATTTAGAAAGAGCATTGAATGATCATTACGACATCAAAATGTTAACTCACCATATAATAATTAGATTGTCACATATTTATAAACTCTACTATACAAAAATAACAGTGCATTCGTGCGTTTTAGATACGTAAAATACCGTTCTTCATAAATCTTAATTACAGAAATTGTTTTCTGTTGGAGATTACCTACACTTAACATTTTTTAATTCATGGTTTATATTAAAATGGAAAGGATTGCTAACAAGTACTACTCGTTGACGATACGGTAGGTATCTACTACTAGTTTATAATTAGCACCGTGCATATCTAAAACAATTACATATCCCACATTTTCAATTATGCAAACACGCTGATATCTTCGTGTCCGATAATGGGTCAGTTATTGCCCGTGTCGCATGTGTGTATGTGAACAAGTAGCAGAAACTGTACAGTGGAGTTATCCTGTATTGCACTTAAGTACATACTTAGGGTTAAAATTACGTCCGGCGTTGCCACAATTTAAAAAGTAAGGCTGGTTCCTAAAAAAACTGATACGACTCGTAGTAAGATTTGATCATTTTGAGCAGTGTATTTGATTGGTCTGACATATATTTATTGTAACATACAAAAAATGTGTAATAATTATTAAGGTCTTAATTTTGATATTATTTTGAATTCCTGTATTTTATAAAGAGTGTATAAATGATAGTTTTTACATAAACTACGGTTGTTGCTATTATTTTTATTATTACTATCTGACACGGCAAACGCTGTTTTGCCTTATAAATTATTTCCCGTTTCTAGATAAATTCTAGTGTAGACAAAAAGTTCCTTACTTATTATAAGTGTGTAAGTATGTGGTATATGCGTGAAATGGGCGAGGAGCGCTATAAACGATAAGGGAATATAAAACGCTAGTATACAAACGCCAAACAATATTATTTTCAAGTTATTATAGTTTATTACTTATAATTACATATCACATATTAATTGCGATATTAACCCTAACAAACAAAATCAATCTGTTAATGCTATAGCGTGAACAATATTTTTTGTTAGCCCATCTTTAGCGAGCACAAACAAACTGGATGGTTTACCCACTCGAGAGCATGCTACGTACAATTGCCTGTGTGAAAAACATGGTGTACTCAAATCTAAGCCAAAATAGACATCGTTTGGCCTTGGGATTTGTTGATTGTCGTTGCAAATGCTCATCTAATCGAAACTGAATTCGTTTGAATTGAATTGGCACATCTGTAGGTATGATAGAAATCCGTGGTATTAATATATTTTCACCTTTGAACTTGCCATTTAAAATGCTGGCTTCGATAACGTTTTTCATCAATTTTCGAATGACTAATCGCGTACCGCTGCACAGCCGTGGCGGGTTTAAATTACGAAGCAAGGTAATTGGAGATCCAGCTTTCAATTGTAAATTATGCGGTGGCATGCCTGGCAAATCCAGCGAGTTCAAAAATTCTGTGGGAAAATTGACAGCTTGGCTGGCATAGCAAACTGTATCAATAGATTTGTATGCCAAGTTCCCTGGCAACAACTGTTGTAGCTTCAACTTTAAATTGTTGACTTCTGGATATATAATACGTTAGAATCTGGATCCGTGCCGATAAGTAAACCATTCAGTGGTTCAGGTGGTGTTTCAATTTCAGGTAGTTGCATTTTTCCTGACGCGCAACACATCCCAGGTGGCTCATTTTTGAATTTGAGAGCATGACAATGCGGACATTCCTTATCCATAGCACCAATTATCACTTTTGAATGAGCATAATATTTAATATCGGACTCGTACTCGTTGAAAAATGATTAAATTACTAAAATAGCCTTAAAAAATAGAGGTTGATGATAAAAAAGTAAAAGTTTAGGGTTGTATGCATTTTTTAATGCAACATTATAAAAAAAACAAAAATAAAAAACTTCGTCGAAAAATTAAAAAAAAAATTAAGGGTTAACAACCCTTATCACTTAGGGGTATGAAAAATAGATAGTAACCGATTCTCAGACCTATTGAATGCGCATATAAAATTTGGTAAAGATCGGTAAAGCCGTTTCGGAGGAGTACGGTAACTAACATTGTTACAGTGAAATTATATATATTAGATTAGACTAAACTAGCCATAAAAACTAGGGGTTGATGATAAAAAAGTAAAAGTTTAGGGTTGTATGTATTTTTTAATGCAACATTATAAAAATTCAAAAATTAAAAATTTCGTCGAAAAAATAAAAGAAAAAAATTAAGGGTGAACAACCCTTATCAGTTAGGGTTATGAAAAATAGATAGTAGCCGATTCTCAGACCTATTGAATGCGCATATAAAATTTGGTCAAGATCGCTAAAGCCGTTTCGGAGGAGTACGGTAACTAACATTGTGACAGGGAAATTTTATATATTAGATTAGACTAAACTAGCCATAAAAACTAGGGGTTGATGATAAAAAAGTAAAAGTTTAGGGTTGTATGTATTTTTAATGCAACATTATAAAAATTCAAAAATTAAAAATTTCGTCGAAAAAATAAAAGAAAAAAATTAAGGGTGAACAACCCTTATCAGTTAGGGTTATGATAAATAGATAGTAGCCGATTCTCAGACCTATTGAATGCGCATATAAAATTTGGTAAAGATCGCTAAAGCCGTTTCGGAGGAGTACGGTAACTAACATTGTGACAGGGAAATTTTATATATTAGATTAAGGAATAAAACAAACGACTTAACTCAACAATATATTAAAGCAAGAATTATAACCAAATTAAAAGATAACTGGGCATTACCAGAGACTGATTCAGTCACTCAGCAATCAGCAGTCAATCAGCAATCCACAGTTCTGTTTTTCTATTAATAAAAAGTGGAGGGAACAAGAAACTCTCGAAAGAAAGCGAGGGTCTGGAAGAGCAAAACTATACTAAATTTAGGTGAATAAAAATAAAATTAATATTTTGTAAAATCTCCATCAGCGTTGATAACAGCTTGTAGTCTTCGGTCCATCTGCGTGAAAGGAACTATGAAATTGCCTTCGTCAGAGAGCTCTTCCCAAACCTGTTGTATACAGTGCTACAGCTCTTTAGCATTTTGAGGTATAAAATTACGCCGATACAACCGTTTTATGATTTCATTGGGTTTAAATCTGGACTGTAGCTGCGCCATGATAAGGTTTCGATGTTGTTATTCTAGAGCCACTGGTTTATTATAGTTGCCGTGTGAACAGCACAATTATCTTGTTAAAGGATAAAATTATTTTTTGGATACAACTGTTCTACACTGGAAAACATGTTATTTTCTAGAATATTCAGATAAGTCTGCCCAACAAACCTGCCATCAATACGCCATACCATTCCCATTCCTCTAGATGAAATCCATCCCCATACATTAAAATGACCGTTAAAATGACCAGCTGCTCGATATCTATCAACATATAATATACACATATACAGTGTAATAATTAGCGATTCGGAGAAAAAAGGACCAATGTGCTGTGTGTCTGATAATCACAGCCACGAGGAACAAGTTACGGTTCTGTAGGAATTTTCCGTAGACCTCACAACTTGAGGTATATGTATCAGTCAATTATTCATAGATCCAATACTTCTACCTATCTGCCAACCTATTTACCAATCCAAACTTCTGAAGACAAGATTTGTATTTGAAAGAAAGGTTCTCAGAATAATATTTGACCCTCAAAGAGATGAATTCACAGGCGATTGTAGAAGACGCCGCAATGCCGAATTGGTGACTCTGTATGGAACTGAAAAAATAGTTAGACATATGAAGGCAAACCGAATAAGATGGTCAGGTCACGAGGTACGATCAGAGGATGGCAGAGTGTTAAAGACAGTGTTTTTTGAAAGACCAGATGGTAGAAGATCAGTAGGCAGACCGAGAAAAACATGGAAGGATGATGTTGAAGCCGATTTATTTAGAATTGGGTTACAACAATGGGAAATAGAAGCGCAAGATCGTAGAGGAAGAAGAAGAAGGAGACAAGATTGTAAGTAGTAAGACCCCTGTATCAAGAGTGCCTACAAAAATATTGATAGTGAATAGAAACAAAAAGGTGACACGGTCCATCATTCATCACTGAAGTCGTGGTAGGAATAACATCTTTCCACAACGTCATGGCGGCGGCCAATACGGTCTTCCCATTTTTCATCAGCGACACTCAATACATTATTTCAACACTTAAAATGCGAATACACTAAATGATTAAAAAAACTCGTACAGTTTAGTAATTGATTAAAGTAGAACAACATAGTTGTGCAAGAAATACAAAATCGAGTAAAATAAAGTATAAAAGAAAAAATAAAAAGTTTTATTATCCATCTGAATAAATTTCTGCCGATTGATTTTATCATAGTTTTTACGTATCACCAGTATCTACAATGAGTATGTAGCTTCTATCACCTGTCCACTAATCCTGCGGGCCGTTTGATTTTACTTCCGGTCGCATGCTTTGCGCGCTCACCGGAAACGACACGTGACATTACAGACGCCCCGCGGTTAACGTCGCAACGTCGAACGACGCTCGCCAAATTAACAATTGATTGCATTATTTCCTGTTGGCTTTTTACTCAAAATAAATCCGGGAAAAGTCTCACAGGTATCATATCGGGTAATTATTTTTTGAACGTGGTAGATGTACGAAACAAAAAATAAATTAATATCGTAGAAGATCCAATAAATCCGAGGAATGTGTAAGTGAAATGTAACTAAACGAAGAACTAAAATAAGTGTAACTAAAGGAAGAAATCAATTTTATCATCATAATGTGTAATACGAGGTCTGGCTATTAAATAACAAGACTGCTCGCACAGAAGGCGTCCTAGAGGGGAAGAGTGGGAAACGAATGCAGCATTGGATAGCTGGAAGTATTTACTCTTGCAGTACTATAGTAGTACTGCAGCTATAGTGCTATAATTTATTGAAAGAGGCCTATGGTGAGAATTATCTATCTCGTGCGCGTGTTTTCGATGGTTTTCTGAACGCGGAGAGAGTTCCGAAGATGACCAACGTTTAGGTCGACCTGTCACTGTTTCAACTCTACAAACAGTGACCAAAATAAATGAAATCGTTTACGAAGATCGTCATATGAGCAGTCGGATGATTGCTGAGACTGTAAACGTCGATAAAGAAACTGTCAGACAAATTTTACATGACGAATTGAACATGAAGAAAGTCTGTGCGAAGTTGGTCCCGAAAAATTTGACCCCCGACCAAAAGCTCGTCCGTCAACAGAGGTTACATGAAGAGCCTGAATTAATGGAAAACATCATCACTTGCGATGAAACCTGGATATTCAAATACAATGTTGAAACTAAGCAACAATCCATGCACTGGAAAACTCTTGCATCGTCAAGAGTAAAAAAAGCAAGGATGTCGAAACAAAAATTTAAAGCCATGCTAATCGTTTTTTTTTTCGACATTATCGGCATCGTGATGACTGAATGGATTCCAGAGGGTCAAACTGTAAACGAAACCTACTGTTTGGAAGTTTTGACAACGCTGCGAGAGCGAGTTCGTAAGAAACGGCCGGAGTTGTGGAAAAACAAGCCGTGGATCTTGCACCAGGACAACGCACCTTCCCATAACGCGCTGTCTGTGTAGCATTATTTAGCCGCTAGAGTCATTCCAGTGCTCGAACACACGCTGTTTCCGAAGATCAAGTCTGCCTTAAAAGAAATTCGGTTCGAGTCGATGGAAGAGGTAAAGCGAAAAATGGCGGAGCTCCTAAAAGCTCTAACAAAAGAAAATTTGCAGCATTGCTTTAGCCAATGGAAAAAACGAATGGAACGGTGTGTGACGAGGGAAGGGGAATATATTGAAGAAGAGCATTCGATTGTAGAATAATTTTAAAAATAAAACTCTTTTTCATAAGCAGTACTTTTTCGTTATTTAATAGCCAGACCTCGTACTGTGTAATATGTAGTGTATATCAGCCAAAGAGAATAAACTCGATTACAAATAAATAGGGGTATGTTCGGCGCATTGAGTAACCAAAAGGGACTGTCAAGTATTATCAAAGAGAGGAAAATACAACGCTTGGATCATGTCTTGAGAGATGAAAGATATGACTCCAAAGTTGAACATAGGCCTCCCTGGATTTCTGCCAGGTATGTCGGTCTTGAACTTCCTACAGCCAATCCCAGCGATTCTGTTGACGTCGTATATCTATCTTGTAGGTGGTATATCTCTGCTTCTTCTGTCTGCTCGTGGTCTCCATGCTATGATTTTTTGGGTCCATCACCCGCCAACCATTCTGGACAGATGGCCCGCCCAGTTCCATTCGAAATAATATTAGAAGATAAATACAGGACAAAAGATCAGTAGGAAGACACCAGAACTCATGGCTAAAGGTCCAGATGGTTTGACCGCTCATCCACAGTAACTTTCGTGCAACAGATTTCATAGCTACAATTGTCATTTGGATCGCCAAACTCCGAAAGGAGACGGCAAAATAGGATGTTCGAAAAAAATGCTTGGACAATATCGATTTGTATTTTTTGTCTTACATTTTTTTAACAAAAACTTCGAATACGTAGTGTAATCATGTAACGTTGGCCTATAACAACTCACTTAGTATTAGTAATGCGTATTTAGTACTCCCATTGGGTGGCACTTTCGATGTTGGTATCGTCTATACGGAATACGTCGTTTTTGTTAGTTGTTAGGTAATTTTTGGCAGAAGTTTTGATGCAGGGACGTGCTGGTTCTCTCAATTCCAGGTAGAATTCATCTGGTGCGTCAGAATTAGCAGTAACGGATTTTCTATCTGCTTGCGAGTATTTACCACTCTGAGATTTGAAATACATGATTCCCTCTCTCCTCTTTTGACGTGGATAGTCTCGTATGTAGCTTTATTTCACTCTAATTTTGGAAACAATATACAGTTAAGGTACTGCCGGATATTAATTTTGTAATGGGGCGGTGTTCGATTATGCGAACAATTTCTGGTTGTTAATCACAATTAGCTGGTTTTTACTGGTGCTAAATCTCATTGCTTTGGTTTCGTTAATGTTTGTTTCTCGACCAACCTTCTTTGATTCCTCTTGTAATTTGTTTACTTGGATTGGTTACTTGTTTATTTGTTGCATGTCCTGTTTTGTATGTGCTAAGAGACATATATCATCAGCGTAATCTAGATCTTTCAGTCTATTTGTTAATCGCCAGTAAATTCCTCTGATAAAGTTTACCTTTGTTAATATGGAGCCCAGTACAATGTTAAATAGTAGTGGAGATAAACACACAGCTCTGTTTTACTCTGTTTAGCACAGCTATTGGGTAAGATGTTATGTCGTTGTTTGGATTTTGCTTTCTGTATCACTGTAGGGTTCTTTAATGAGATTTGTTATTGTTGTAATAGGGCCCTAATATGATAATTTAGTTTATTTATGGTAGATTTTATCTGAAGCCCACTTGTTCCTTCTTTAACATTGGACTGTATCAATCGTTGTTTATAATTATTGCTCTTAATTTATTTATGGTATTCAGAATTGTGACTTCTACCAAGTTTTCCATTCTTTGAGGAACTTTTCCTCTCTCCAGGCCCTTTGCAAGAACGGCTTGATTAGCTCTTGTTCATGTGCTTGGCAAGCATTTAACAACTCTGGTTGACAGGGCTCTGTCAGGGCTAGCTGCTTTGTGCGATTTCAGATTTTCTATGGTTATTTTTATTACTTTCGTTGTTGGTTCATTGGTTTTAATTCTTCTGCATCTTCTGGTAGTATTGGGACTGCACTTAGAGATATATCTTTCACCTGTATGGCTTTTTACAATTCGTTGGTGGGTGGTACATCTTTTGTTGGCTAGTTGTTTAGTGATATTTATATATATATATATATATATATATATATATATATATATATATATATATATATATATATATATATATATATGTCTCTTTTTTATGTTAATCATTCTTTTTTTTTCGTTTCTTCTCTGCTTCTTTTCTGGAATTTGGTAGTTCTAGATTATTCTGTTTGCGATGGTCTATTTTTTAACATGTTTCTCTTTGATCTACTCTTTCTTTACGTATTTTTTTTCCCAATTATTCGTTTCCCAATTTTTGTCCTGCCTTTCGTCAATTTTGGTTCGCGTTTCTCGTACCAATCCTTTTTTGGTCTCTTTGTTTTGTAGTTTCTCGACGTTGAACTTTTTTCGTATAGGTCTGTTCGGTTCTTTCCCATTCCTAGCTATCTTCAATCCAATTTCGGCCATCATTATCACTGATGATCACTGACCGCATCTGTGCCTCTAATTGATCTGACATTTAAGAGAGATATTCTTCAATTCTTACTTATTTCGATGCTGTTGATTTCATTGTATTATGTGGGAACAAAGTTTCTCCAATAGTTAGGTCATGGATACCACACAGTACAATGGAGCGTTCACCGTTGTTATATCTCTGACCAATTTTTTATGAACTGGTTAATAAATGTATGAGCTTTGGACGTTCTTATTTGCCGGGATGGCCTTTCCTTCCATTACCAATAATTATTAAATGTGTAATTCACAGAGTCGTAAATAATACGCTATATTTTAATATTAAAAACGTGTTACACGTATTTATAGATTCTAACATACATCTATTTACACTTTCATGCATTTTTAACAAACACATTCCATAATACAAATTTCATCGGCCGCAACGTGTGTCCAGCTAATGGAAAAATGACCGACAATATACAACAAGAATAAATAAGTCAATATATCAAATTGACCTAAATCGTAGTTATTGCCAAGCCGTAAATACAAAAAGAACCAAACAACAAACACATCATAATATACATTAAAACTAAAATATTCCTATTAGGTTAATGCATGTCCATCGATGGCTTGTCTATAGGATTGCCAGTGGCGTAAGTACACGGAAATAGAAACGGGAAAAGGAAACTGTAACTTCTATAAATTCAAAGAAGTAAAATTACTTTTTTCTCAATTTTTTAAGACACAAGCATAAGTAAATAGACCATGGCGGAAGCCTTTAAAAATAATAAAAAGTGAAAAAAAATTGAAAAATAGTAACAAGATTTCAAGAGTAAAGAAGACAGTCGGAGCTCTACACAAACTACTAAGCGCAAAATCCATCTTCAAAGAGGCAAAATTGAGGCTATACTGAACAGTGATCCAACGCACATTCCTGTACGGAAGCGAAACATTGGTTATGAATTTTCAATTTCAAAAAGGCCAAATTGTCTCAATAAAAGAGATGACGGCATACATAGCCTGAGGTTTGTGCCACTCCAAATATATAATTTGGCAGGGCCCAGGTCTTTCATGCCTTCGGCATACGACCGTAAGCAACTCCACTGTTCCTACAAATCCGACACCAAATAAGGCGGCACGATGCCGAAACATCATGGGACTCTACCTTACCCGTAGTACCTGTGTTGCGAGTACGTCACCCGTCCGGAGATCCCAACCCCCCGG
This sequence comes from Diabrotica balteata, assembly GCA_918026665.1. Taxonomy (NCBI): domain Eukaryota; kingdom Metazoa; phylum Arthropoda; class Insecta; order Coleoptera; family Chrysomelidae; genus Diabrotica; species Diabrotica balteata. Next base: position 13,006,388 of record OU898280.1, on the reverse strand, counting down.
GGGCGGAAAGATGACGCAGGCGGAGGAATTCCACCTCGCACGTAGCAGGTCGCCGCCGAGGATCACTACTCTACCACTCCGACACCACTCTCGGTGGTGTAAGGCCGTGAGAGGTATTTGTGGGCCCAGCTCGTTCAACCTCACCTGGCTCTTGTGGAATGAGAGTAGAGTGGTTCCACGATATCCTCGTCTCGGATACTAGAGTGTAGACCAGTGACCAAGATAACTATGCAGTGCGTTTCTACAAACCCGACACCTCGAACGACGGCTCTGCACCTCTCATTTCCTTCCCATAAGTTGCCTCTTACGACAGGCAGGGCCTTCTGGCCTCGGCCGTATTCTTATCTCCGCGAGATGAACGGAGGATGATACATGAAGAAGAAGAATCATTTGTGCCTCCGTCCGATTTGCCCACTCCGAGGAATATACAAACCAACCGTGACACTGGTCTACCAAACTTTCGGCATACGACCTGAAGGATGATACAGTCACCTTCGACAGGGAGACCTCTCATAAAGAAAATATCGTCTGCACCACCCGTCAATCAAAATCTTTCTTCTTATGGTGCCTATCCGTCACGGATGTTGGACACTAATATGACTATTCTGACTTTGTTGACTGCTGCGGTGAAAAGTCCGGTAGAGGTTAAGTTAAACCACTTTCGCAGGTTATGCAGCCAAGATATTCTTCTCCGTCCTGGACCTCTTTTCCCATGCACTTTACCTTGAAGTATGGTCCGAAGTAATTCATATCGTTGTTCATTGCGCATTATATGGCCAAGGTATTTCAAAATCTTACTATCAGAAATCTTCGCGCCAATCCCCACGCTAACTCCCACCCAAACCACGTTACCAACGACGGTATAAATTAACTTTCCTCTATTCCCATTACCATTAATGCATTGGTTAGTGATCAGTGCAGTAGTGTCTGGTGGCTAGGGAGCCTGAGACCTCGGAGGCACAGAAGAAGACATCGAAGAGGATGTCGAAAGCTCGGTGCAATGATAATCGACGCGATTCAACCCAGAAGACTGTTGGGTTTAATATTAACTCCTGTAATAGTATTAATCTAAGTTCAAGAAAAATGGGAGCAGGATGTACAAAATGCATTTATAAATGTACGACCAAAATTTCTTAACACGAAAGTTTTAAACTTTTCTAAAAATATTGGGGCTTCTGAGATGTGCAAAAGCAGCGAGATTTCATAAGCCGTCACATTAAAGACATTTCACCGCCTCTCCAGAGTAAAACAAGATTCGGAAATTCGCATATTATTTTAAAATAACGGAAATGACATTCAACCACAGTCACGTCAGTTAGAAAAAAACCTGTTGATGGTGTTCTTAAAACTGATAACGGTGGAAAACATGGTAATCATAATAAACTCTCCAACAGTATCAAGGAAGATATTCGCGCCCACATAAATTATATTCCAAGAATACTGTCACACTACCTTAGGGCGCAAACTGAACGTGAATTCATCGAAGGAAGACGGACCCTCGCAAAAATATATCGGGACTATGTGGATAAATGTAAGGAACTAAAAAAACCATTTGGGTATCGGACAACCTTTTTTGAAATAATCAGTGAGTTCAATGTATCTTTTTTATACCAAGAAAGGATCAGTGCGAACTTTGTACACAATACGAAAATTCTAAACACAATGATACACAATACAACAATTACCTGGAACAAAAAAAAGAAGCAAGAAAGCAGAAAGAGAAAGACAAAACGGACCCAGACAGATCTAAATTTGTCTGTGCTTATGACCTCCAAGCTGCTCTTCCGACACCTAGGGACGATGTATCGGTATTTTATTACCGATCGAACTTATCGTCGTATAATTTAACTATCTACGATCTTAAAAGTAATCAATCTATTTGCAACGTGTGGCACGAGGGCGAAGCCAAACGACGAGCCATCGATATCGGAACGTCAGTGTTTAAATATATTGAAAAAGTAGCTAATTGGAAAAAAGAGCAAGATATAAGTTTTGTCTCCTACACAGACAATTACGGAGGCCAGCAGAAAATCAAATACATATTAATGATGTACATGTTCAGCCTCAGTGTCTTCGACAGTATAAAAACGGTTGAGCATAAATATTTGATGAAGGGGCATACCCAAAATGAAGGGGATAACACCACACTCGGTTATCGAAAAAGAAATTAGAAGAAGTTTAAAATCTGGCGGTATTTATGTCATTTCTCAGTATTTTCTAATTATAAGAACAGCAAAAAAGAGCACTCCATACTTTGAGGTCAACGAAATGAGCCATCAGGATTTCATTGACTTCAAAGCTCTTGAAAATGAGCTTGGTGACAATTTTAAGAAAAACGAAAAAAATGAGAATTTACCATTTTCTGATATCAAAGTTTAAAGTTTTCACAAGACAACCCCTTCAAATTTTTGTACAAAATATCCTACCTCGCTGATGACTTTGAAGAACTAGATACATTTAAAAACCAATTCCAAAAATATACAAGATAATCGGTGTTCAATTTTTTCACATGCGAAAAATCATGTCATTTCGCTGTATTACTAACTACCATTCTACCACAATTTTACAATTATTTCCCACCCTTCAACACTTCCTACTTACTTTTTAACCCCACTTCGTTACGAATACAGACAGTTTTAAAATAGCAAAGAAAAAATACTCTCTCTTGATTGTTGTCTGTCGCTAAGGACAGTCGTTCTCTCTTTTCTGTTGACTGTCGTTGAGGACAGTCGATCTCTTCCGTATGCTGTCTCGCTAGGCAGACCACAATTTCTCTCTCTCGCTCTATCTCTCTTATCCTTTGCTTATCGAGAAGTACAGTCGCTCTCTTGGCTGTTATCTATCGCTAAAGAGACACTCTCTACTGTTGACTGTCGATAACTAATTATCTCTCTCACGCTTTTAGCTACGCGAAACATACCGCAAATACTATTTTAAATCGTGTACAGACTCAAAGTGTGCTCTATATCGTGATCTTAGTGTTAGTACCGCGAAACACGTGTTCAGAAACCGGTGCCCTGATAGATTCCGCATATGAAGAATAAACACGAGTGTGTGGAGCAGAAATATTGGTAAGATTTTGTATAAACTCAATTTGCTATTGTCTGTATAACCCTTTACTACATATTTTATTTACCTAATTTATTTGAACCAGCCCTATATAATACAGTCCACATACTCTGAAATTATACTCATAATATATATGTACACCCTTTTTGTACAATCGGCAATTACCTTGTCTGTGCAGGAAAGGAAAGAAAAAATTAAAAATTGCTCCAAACAAAAAAAAGATCTCATGTACTTAGTCGACAATAACTACGTTAAAAGAACCTACTACGAATTTTATGATAGTCTTAGGGTATAGGACAAAATTTGTGATGATTTTCAATACTGTATCGCTATTTTTAAAAATGTGTTATTTTTGTACCTTAAGTTTTTAATTAAATTACTCGTTACAAACGACTAAAGTTACTTGTTAAAAGGTATGAAACAATTTTGTGTTGCCATTTTTTAGAATATTTTATATTCATAATAGTTTTTCTGTTTTGTTTATTTGTTTACTTTTATCAAAAATAAATTTATTTTTAAAAAATATCGTTAATTGTTCTAGCTCTATTACATCATTCAAAGACAGAAATGACTATTATTATTTGATCGATGCGCGTGATAACTTAAAAATAAAATAGCTTAGAAACACGATAATATCCCAAAAACAAAATAAATTAATTCAGAGAATACTATAACAACTACGAAATTTGAAATAAATCTGTCAAATTTGATCATTTTTGATTAAAAGACAATTAACTAATATTCATTAGCAAACCAAGAAAAGAATAATTAATTGATGGAAATTCATTTTATGTAACAATAAAACACTGAAAACTTTGTTTTCAAACTTCCACAAAATTTATTTTAACCTCTTATTACTACAGCTGTTTCGACTGATTGCCTTTCTCAAGTGATCTATTTTTGGCATGCGTTTACACTTTATAGTCTCCAATGAAATATGTTGAGGAGGGGTGAACTGTTTGTCTCAAGTTGGTCATTTAGAATTATATCTGTGTGTTTTAATTTGTTGATTTCCATAGATTCTAACAAGGATAGCTTAAGGTCTTTATTTTGAATGTGAAGAATTTTAAACTCTTCATTAAAAGAATGATTGTGATCTAGAAGGTGAAGTGCGTATATAGATTCTACCTTAACACATAATAATAAATTAATCACATGCAAAAATACAATCGCAGAAATTTTTGCTGATGGCTATCAACAAAATTCTAGCGACAAAAATATGTCTTACGAATCCCCAACATACAAGAAAAACATAGTACGTTTCTACAATCTCCATTAACAACTCTGACAGCCCCTTAAATGCTCCTATAACCAAAGAATATAGACGCTTCTATATTCTTTGCTATAACTATTCAAGAGTTAGAGTTTTCTCTCTCAAATATAAAAAATACATCTGGAGGACCAGATGATATTCTACCAGTCTTCATAAAAAACTTACCATTCGGAGCCAAATTAATTCTGTTAAATTTATTTAGTACCTGCTTAGTGTAGATTCTACATACGCACTTCACCTTCTAGATCACAATCATTGTTTTAATGACGAATTTAAAATTCTTCACATTTAAAATAAAGGCCTTAAGCTATCCTTGTTCGAATCTATGGAAATCAACAAATTAAAAAACACAGATATAATTCTGAAGGACCAACTTGAGACAAACAGTTCTCCCCTCCTTAACATATTTCATTAAAGACTATAAAGTGTAAGCGCATGCCAAAAATAGATAACTTGAGAAAGGCAATCAGCCGAAACAGCTGTAGTGATAAGAGGTTAAAATAAATTTTGTGGAAGTTTGAAAACAAAGTTTTCAGTGTTTTATTGTTACATAAAAGAATAATTGACACTTTAAAATAAAATTCCGGTTAAAAATCAATATCAGTAATTATTATACACCTTATCTAGAAAAACAAAATCTTTAACCTTAAATTGTCTAAAAACTACTTTTTGGAGATGATAAATTATTCCGCGACGTATGCAATATGTGATAATTTTAAACAAATATCCACTATTAAGAGCTGGAGACTTCGACTTTTTTTATGCAGATCTACAAGTGACAAATTTTTGTTCCCCAAAATCGTGCCACTGCACAATGTACTCGTCGTATACCTATAGTCAATGTTGCCATAAATATACAAACACCAATCTGGCGATATGAATAAATTACTCTAATGGCGTGTATATCGAACCGCCCAGATTTTGAATTATTGAACGGGTGGGCGGTTGATCAGATACTAATCTACAGTCACACTAAGTAATTTTCGTTTCGAAAAACGTAGTGCCACCAGGCCAGACCAGTCGGTAGCCTGTCAGATATTTATACACAGATATAAATCCATATTTCATTGTCCACATGACAAAAAAACTTTTATGTATGGGTGGGTTGTACGTTCAACTGTTTCGTTGATGCGAATGGCATGGCAGCGGAACGATCGAAAGGTCGTTTTTTTTATTTGCTCTTTTTTTTGTTAGAACAAAACTCTCTGGTGATTTACTCAAATCGGTATCGTAAAAACAAACTATGCGTCTGTGTTAAAAAATATATTGTAAATATCGTACTAGCGTGAAAAATTACTGTGTATCATTTAAATCATTTAAAACTAATAGTATAAGCACCAATAACTATACATACAAGCCACTTCCCATATCAGTTGGTCCAACGTTAGATTGATAAGAAAATTGAATTTTAGAGAAAAAAAATAAGATCGCAGCGTGAATTTTAGAAGTTTTAATGCATCGAACAACATTTTTAAATTTCCTAATTATAGAAAATATTTTATAACGTAATGAAAACTATTAATTAAACAGAATAATAATAAATTACACCTTAACACACAATAATAAATTAATCACTTGCAAAAATACAATCGCATAAGCTTTAGCTGATGTCTATCAACAAAATTTTAGCGACAAAACTATTTCTTACGAATCACTAACATACAAGAAAAACATAGAAACTTCTACAATCCCCATTAACAACTCTGACAGCCCCTTAAATGCTCCTATACCTCTCCAAGAGTTAGAGTTTTCTCTCTCAAATATAAAAAACATTTCTGCAGGACAAGATGATATTCTACCAGTCTTCATAAAAAACTTACCATTCGGAGGCAAATTAATTCTCTTAGATTTATTTAATACCTGCTTCCTAAAGCATGAATTCCCAGATCTTTGGTCTCAAGCAATATTCATTCCCATTATGAAGCCTAACAAACCAAAAGACAACCCTACCTCCTTACCGATCCATCTTGCTTACATGTTGCGTGTGCAAGATCCTAGAAAAAATTTTAAACCTTTGCCTTATATGGTACTTAGAAAATAATAACTTTCTTACTCCCTTCCAAAGTGGTTTTAGAAGAGGCAGATTCACATTAGATAATCACGTTGCAATACAGACTTCAATTAATGAAGCTTTTGCAAATAACCAAAAACTAATAGCAATATACACACTTCAAATCTGGACTCATAACTCCATTATATTTAATCCCATTGCGACTGAGTCCAATCTTTATGCTCTTTTTACCATCTTAATCTATTTTTCTTTTGTTGTAATGTTAAAAGTGTCTTTTCCTTAGCCTAAAATAAAATGAAATTTATTAAAAACAGTTCGTACTAATTTTTTCAACTATAAAACTTACTTTTTAAGTACTAAATCCTAATTGTAGATGTTGATCTAAAAACGTGTCTTCCAATAACCACAACTCCATAAAACGCTTTCATCCATCCAATGGCACTACAGTCCAAATCGGGACTTGGCCTCCTTCGACAAGCTTCCTCAATCATCCTCATCGACTTCGTCTTCCCATCTCTTTTTAGGTCTTCCAACAGGTCTTTTTCCCATAAAACGCTTTTTCTTCTTAAAGTGCCCTCTCCTCAATGGAGGTTGGCTACTACAATTTTAAACTCTTCTCTATCTTCAGCTGTTCTTATTAGCTGTTCAAAATTTAGCCCTGTCCGTTGTCGGATGTTTCTGAGCCATGATAGTCTTTTCCTTCCTAGGCCTCTCTTTCCCTCGATTTTTCCTTTCACTATAAGTTGGGCATATTGGTACTTATTATTTCTCAGTATGTGGCCTAGGTATGATGTTTTTCTTACTTTAACTGTGTTAAAAAGTTCTCTTTCCTTGCCTATTCTAAGCAGCACTTCTTCGTTTGAGGTATGCGATGTCCATGAAATTTTGAGTATTCTCCGGTAGATCCACATTTCAAAGGCCTCCAATTTATAAAACGCTTAGCTCCATTTAATTTGCTTGTCGATTTTCCACTATAACGCGATTTAATGCCCTTCGGTCAGGGTTTCGATCTGGTATTGGATTGTTTTAGGATCTGTTGTTATGAATAGGGAGGTCGCTATTGTAAACTGTAAGAGTACAGGCGCTAGTATTTGATTCTTGTGAAACTTCTACTAGAGGAGTAAAGGGAGTAGACAGTTTGTTAGTAAGTTTGACAGGGTCAGAACAAAAAGGCATGTGAGTATGAGAGTATCAAAGCTGGTAAAGTTTTTTGATCAGGCTTGAGTGCCAGAACTGCTCAAACGCTTTCTAAAGAGCAGAAATCGTGCCTAGGCTTAAGAGTAAAATACGTCTGTAGTATTCAGTAATGTTGAGGGAATTCTCTAGTTTCGGAATCATGATTATACTGACTCCAGCAGATAGAAAAATATTCCAGCCGAAAACTTGCATTGATAATTTTGACTAGCAGCGGGAAGGTGCCTTTTGAAAGCTGCCTAAGGCATCTTTTGTGAGTACCGTCTAGGCCAAGGGCCGTGTTTTTGTCTTCACTACACAGCTTCTGAGGGTGTCTATGTCTACTGGGACCACTATCTGGTGATAGTTGTCCCCTAGTTAGGAGTAAGGGTTGTGAAGTGAGTCATCTATTCTCTGCTTTTTAAAAGAATCAGGACATCGTTTATGATAATGTTATTTATTTTTAGGTAAGATCGATGTATAAGATATTAGCTTCAGTTGTACTAAAACGATTACTGCAATGTACAGAGGAAATTATTGGCGATTACCAATGCGGCTTTAGGCCTGGAAGATCAACAATCGACCAAATATTTACTATTAGACAAATGCTAGAAAAGTATTGGGAATATAATAAAGAAGTACACCAGATCTTCATAGATTTCAAACAAGCATATGATTGTGGAGTGCAATGATGGAGTTAGGCATACCAAAGAAGCTGACCATGACTGCGCGAATGTGTGTCAACAATTCCTTTGCACAAATTAGAATAGGAGGCAAAACTTCAAAGGCTTTCGGCATAAGCACCGGGCTCAGACAGGGAGACCCGCTGTCCCCATTACTATTTAACCTAGCAGCATTGGAATACGCAATGCGAAAAATCTATACCAGAGTCAAACCAGACATAACTGCCAGAGGGGCAAAGATTATTCTCGCATTTGCAGATGATGTAGATGCAGTAGCACAGACAACACTGAAAGTTAAGGATATAGTATCGAACTTTGAAGAAGCAACACTAAGCGTAGGCCTGAAAATAAACGAAGAAAAAACTAAATACATGGTCGTATAAAAAAAGGAACGACAGCGAATAAGACAAAACATTACCATAAACGATCATAATTTTGAGGTGGTCAAAGAATTCAAATACCTAGGAGCAACAATTACCAGTGAAAACACAGGAGAACGGGAGGTTGAAATACGAATACTGGCGGGGAATAAATCATTCTTTGCCATTCAACATCTAATGAGGTCAAAGCTTCTCTCAAGGCGTGCCAAAATCCAAATGTACAAAACCATAATACGACCAGCAGTGACATATGGAAGTGAAACATGGACATTGAGAAAGAAAGGAATCAATAAGCTATTAGTATGGGAACGCAAAATCCTGCGAATTATATATGGTCCTTGCAGGGACAGCGTGACAAATGAATGGAGGAGCAGATACAACAATGAAATAGAGACTCTCTTCGGGAAAGGAAACATCGTAAGATACATAAAAGCCATTAGATTAAGATGGGCAGGCCACGTGGTACGGAGTGATGACGATAGACTGATTAGCAATGTGTTTTGGGAAAGACCAGATGGTAGAAGATCGACAGGAAGGCCTAGAAAAGGGTGGAAAGACGCAGTCAGGGAAGACCTGGAGAAGATGGATGTAAGGCCATAGGAAATAATAGCACAGGATCGGAATCAATGGAAGGCAATAGTAAACGCGGCAAAAACTCACGAAGAGTTGTAAAAGCCAATGATGATGATGAAGATCGATGTAGGACTCTTGTCTTGTCAGGATTTTCCATCGTCTATGTAATTCAGACTAGCTGTCTCCACTACTGTTGTTTCAGCGTGTTGACCTCCAGCCTGATCGATGGTGAGAATCGGTTGCACTGGGTCTCAAAATCTTTTATAATATCTGAGTACTCTGAATTCCTATGTCAACTTGGTTCGTTGATGTGATGTTGCCTAACTCTGGGAGGTTTTGTGTGATTCTACCTTTGAAAAAAACTTAATTTTCCTTCCGATAATATTTTCTGTACGATAATTGTGGTCTGGGAGTCAAAAATTCTGTTTCTTTAGGAAAGGGAAACGATCTGAAATGATTAGGCCAGACCTAAGAACCAGCTATCTTCGAATCTGCTTTCTGTACATAGGATATGGTCATTTATATTCATTCAAATGTGACTCAAAAACGTGATATCAGTGTTGGTTATTCTGTATATTCTTCTGGTTGGATGTCTGCTATTGAGATTGAATTTTGCAAGTGCAATACAAAAGAGGTCGGGTCAGACGAAAATTTTTTAGCATTTATAAATGTTTTCACCATTTAAATAGATAATTATATACTTAAAATTAACAGTGAAACTGGAACAAACCATGAAATGGAGATATAAAGGAGTGGCTAGTATCCCTGTTGAATACAAAGCACGTGGTGTTCGTGTGTATACGAACACCACGTGCTTTATAATTATAAACATAATAAATTTTTAGAATCTTTTTAAACCTGCTAAGGCAAAGTAATGGTAAAAACATTTTCAACAATAGGATTACTGATTTCGGTGAAATTTTTAGGGGCCCATATACGTTACATTTGTATTATGTTTCTATATTAAATTCGTTCGTTTGACAGAATTTTTTTTGCTGCATATTTTAAATTATGCTGTAATTAAGCTGTATCACTTGCCTAACCTAATTAAGTATGTAACCAATATTTAATATTATTATCTTTGTTTCAGATGCTGCTGGTCAGCGGTCAATCACCATCGGTGCTTCAGCAACTATGTTCTTTGCCGTTCCCTTATTTTTCAGTAGAATCTCTGTCCAACATCTTGTATCCAACTTTGTTGGCTTGCTGCTCCGGGAACGAGCATACCACCTCGATACTTAAGCAGGAGTTGTCTTACAGTGTAAGTAGAATTAAATAATTTGTCAAAATTCAATGACTAAAAAATATATTGCAACCGATTCACAAGCCTACCGAATATACATGTAAAATCTTATAAAAATTGTTTAAGTGGCCACTAACTCTATGACCCTAATATAGTTCTCACTCGAAATATTTTCAGATTCGTCCTGAAAAAAAAAGGTTATTTTCAATATGCTATATAATCCACACTAAATTGTACATGATGAGGTTAACAAAAAAAAGTACTACAAACATAAGTAAAAATCATAATAATTGGTTGAATATTAGCGTACTTAGCGAATTAAAGGACGAAGGACCACCAGCCTGGAGCTGGAATGAAAAACAGATTTAAACACTAACTTATGTTTAATACTAAGATTAAATAGCAATTTCTGAAATCTGTCCGAAAACACTGTGATATGGGGTATTTCAACTACACTTTTCACTGGCGCTACTTTCACTATTATATATAACTAATTACAAGTAGAATTGCTTAGCGGAATGTCGGTTCTATGTTAACGAACTACTGGCAACACTGGTGTTTTGAATATATGAACTGTTTATATAAAAACTATACTGCGGTTTGAAGAAACACTGATTAGTATGAATGATTGACTTATAATCTTTATGAATAATATTGCGATGCGAAGTATTTAGTTACAAATACATATACTATATTAATAAGCGAATTTGCGAGCTAGCGACTGTTAGCTTACGAGATTTTGCGACCGACTGTGTTAAAAGCTTTTTCTGAACTGCCTGATAATATACAAATTATATATGCAGGTAGCGGATGTCCTACCCCTAAAAGTACCGTTAAATATCTTCCGTTATTTCTTCTAAGAAGGCTTATATTCTATAACTTATTATAATAATGGTTGTTGCCATTCTAATTATTTTTACAAATTTGCACAATAAAAACGGAAAATCTTGTAAAATAGATGTTAAAATATTTAAGAGGTAGAATATGAAAAGCTACTCTTAAAAAATACGCTTACCGTTGAATCTGGATCATAGCTTGGATCTTGATCACTATCATCTAGTGATGGATCACTATGTCCATCATTATTGCTATTTGTGCTATCTAGTTGCTCCATATTTTCACAAAAAACATCGTTTTTATCGTCACAAGATGTCAAAGGTGAGTAGGTGGCGACCATATTAGAAAGTGGCTTGTCACTATCTGCATAAAATATTTCACAGAAACACCACTGTGCAATATAATGATACGGTTCCTGTACTGCCATCTATGATTTGATTGCTGAACTACTTACCCTGTGGCTTAGCATTATATTTCTTAACAGATTAATGAAGATATCTAGAAAATGAACAAATGTGGCTTGTCATTATATAGCAATAAGCCCTTAATTTACATCAGAATTTCCCAAACTTATCTAAACCGCGACCCCTTTTTGCTAAAAAAATTTGTTCGCGACCTCCCAATTTCCCCCCACTCATTTATTCAATATTATTTGACAGAAATAGCGTGCCTAATTTACAATTATCTGATGGTTTCTCAAATTTAATTTTACTTTACTGTTTAAGTTTAAATCAAAAACAATTATTTTATTTTAATAAAATTATTTTAATGATTGCGATCTGTCCCACTAGTAATTAGTAGTAGGTACTTCTGCCAGAATAGCATTTACAATTAAAATTAAAAAATAAGAAGTCTACTGTATCTACTTGTGTCTACATCGCAAAACTCTTCCATGATAATCGCGAAAGCGCTCGCTACTAGATGGCACTCTGGAACGTTCTCGTAGCCTCGTTTTGGCTTTATATAAGCGGCGATGCGCAACGAAACCTCGGTTCGAATCCAAACAGCCTATGGTGGCGAACGCTGTGTTGAGTAATGAGTAAATATTTTACGACTTACGTATTCCCGTTTACGTATTTACGTCTACGTTAAATTATAAATTATGGATAAGTTTTTAAAAAGAAGTGCAGAACCATCTACGTCTGAAAGGGGCAGTAGCAGCCATAAAAAGAAAAACAGATTTTACATTGATGAATATCTTAAATATGGTTTTTCCGTTATTTCCAATAAACCACAATGTGTTATTTGTGGACAAGTCTTGTCAAAAGAAAGCATAAAGCCATCAAAGTTACTTGGACATTTAAATAGCAAACATCCAGATAAAAAAGACAAGCCCGTAGAATTATTTGAAAGAAAGCTGAACGTCTTTCACAAACAGCAAGACAGTTTTCCCTTGGCAACCACTACTAATGAAAAAGCATTATTAGCAAGTTATGAAGTTGCTTATCGTGTTGCCAAAACTAGTAATCCGCACACAATTGCTGAAAATCTAATTTTTCCATCAACTGTTGAAATGGTACATATAATGTGTGGGGAAAGAGAGGCTGCAAAATTAAATACAATACCTCTGTAAAATAATACTATCCGAAGAAGAATTAGTGATATGGCAGAAGATATTCAAGCGCAAGTTGTGGAAAATCTTAATAAATGCACGTACTTCTCTCTTCAAATGAACGAATCCACAGATATATCTAACTGTGCCCAATTCATTACGTTTATAAGATATGATACAAATAATGGCATTCAAGAAGATATTTTATTTTGTTCCAGATTGGGGACCAATACCACTGGAAAATGTTAACTCGACACTTTTGTGAAACGTACAAGTAAATATGATATTTACTGCGGTAAATGTATTGCTATATGCACAGATGGCGCTAAAGCTATGACAGGACATAAATCTGGTCTTGTCAAATTACAAGAAATAATGCCTAATGCCAAATGGAGACATTGTTTTTTACATCGAGAAGCTCTTGCGTCCAAAGCTTTACCTCCTGAAATGGACTGTGTTATGAAAACCATCATTAAAGTTGTAAATTCCATTAAAGGAAAAGCTTTTCAGACCCGTATTTTTAGAAAAATTTGCGAAGAGATGGGTGCTTTGTTTGAAAATTTTCTCTATCACACCGAAGTAAGGTGACTTTCAAGGGGCAACGTCTTAAAAAGAGTATTTCACTTAAGAGCAGAGCTTTTAACGTATTTGAAAGATGAGAAGTCCCCATATGAAAATCAATTTTCCGATCCTATTTGGCTTCTGAAACTAGGTTTCCTTGCTGATATTTTCGAGCAATTAAATATTTTGAACAGTAATTTACAAGGTCGCGACATTAATATAATTACAGCCACAGATAAAATTAAGACGTTTCTAAGAAAAATCGATTTATGGTCGACCTCACTTGGCAAAAAACAACTCGATTCGTTCCAGTGCCTTCAGGAAATTATGGAGAATATATCCAATTACAGTGCTAGAAATTTTGAACAAGTTTTTGCTGACATGCATGTTACTTTGCTCAATTTAAAACAATAGCTCTGTGATTATTTCCCCGAAGAAATTCAAAACAGTTACGACAGCTGCAGATGGATACTAAATCCGTTTTTATCCGATTCCTTTCAGCATGTTGAAATACCAATAAACATGAAAGAAAAACTTATTGAAATATCAAGTGATGGCATGTTGAAACTCCAATTTTTTCCCAGAACTCGGACCAATTTTGGACCGAAAAGATGTAGGAATACCCCAGTTGGCGAGTGAAGCTGTAACATGTTTGGTTCCATTTGTAACATCATATTTGTGTGAGTTAAGTTTCTCGTCTATGACTGCCATTAAAACAAGAGTTAGAAATCGTCTCGTACTTGAAAATGATATAATTGTGTGTGTCTCAAATACACAGCCTAGATTTGAAAGATTAGTTTCACAGAAACAGGCGCATAGCACTCATTAAGATTATAATATTTGACTTTGTTTTACTCTTTTATTTTTACGGACTTTAATATTTAGTTTTATATTTCATCTGATAACTAATTGTTAATTTCTATTTACGGCGTTGTTAAAATAAAAATACATGATCTAACAAAGTGGTGCTTTGGTCTTATTTTGGAAATGTTCGGCGACCCCCCTAGTACCTCATGGCGACCCCCCAGGGGGTCGCGACCCCCACTTTAGGAAACACTGTCTACAATATTTTTTTTATTATATAGATATTCGATATTTCTATCATTTTTTGTTTCTCTTTTTTTCAGATTCTAGAAGAATTCAGAAATTCAGACCGAGGTAAGCAACACCGCCTGGTAAAACTGTTATCTAAATGTGACATCAAGTGATTTATTTACCGTAAAGGATGTTAATCTCAAAAAATCAGAAATTGTAATTTTGTGCAATTATCAATGTCATGTTTTATTTATCTTAACTTCTTTTAATTTCTCAACTTTTTTTGAATAAACGAATATTAGACGCACACAAAAATCTCAACAATGTGATGTTACCGTGGATCTTAGTTTATAGATTGAAAATGAAAAAATTGTGATTGTATGATTCGTTAGAAAAGAAGGGTCTAGATATGAGCAGTTTTTATTCAGGATGAAGAGGTACTAAACAAATTATTATCTTAAAAAATATAAGACGTGATTTTAACAATTTTTGTATTACAGATTTTACATAATTTTCTTTTATTTCAATTTAATATTAAAAGTTAGAGGATTTTGCAGATTCAACGAAATATAATGTTCATAAAGAGAATGTTTTAAATAATACATATATGTGGACGTCAGTAAGAAATATATAAAATGCAATAAAATATCTGATATACAACGGTTTTGTGAAATTATTCATATTTTTTTTATATTTTTGCCTGTCAAAAATTGATCAAATTTATTGTAAAGTGTTTGAAAAGCCGCAAGTTTTGACAACGTATCTAATATTGTTCTGAAGCTATTTTCTTGTGGCATTGTAAATTAATTACTATTTATAACTGGGAATAAGCCACAATTAAAGATAAAAAATACGTTTATTGACGTTTCAATTTCCAATTCGGAAATCGTTCTCAAAATACAAACAGTAAATTAAACAAATTTTGTTTTTTGTTACATAGTGAAAAAATTCTTCTAATAATTTAATTTTATCTGACTCATTTATATTGACAATTCAGACATACATTATGCATTTTAAAGTAGACGACTTTAAAATGATATTGCCAATATTGTTGAGTTGCGCTCCTGGGACGACTTTACTTATAAGATAGTTCATTCGATTACATGAAATCAACTTTAACTTGAGAATATCCGTCAGAAAAAATCATAGCATGTAATTCGTCTTTAAAAAGACAAACACATGACATGATGACAGTAAAATTCTCCTGTTAGTGATTCCATAGTAAATTATGAGGGAAAAACCAGGAAAAAAACCTCATAATACTATCCCGACATTGTAAGTATTTGTTCGTGAATTTAGTTTACCTTCAATAAACATCAAAATTCTGATTTTATATGTTACGTTATTTAAAAAACATAAATGATGTATCCTCTATATGTTACTGACTTACTAATACTGGTATTTTCTTATTAATAACTTCCTCTTTCAATATTGGTAACCAGATCCTACTACATTCTGCCGAGGAATTTGCGACACAATTGGCCTCATTTAGCATAATTAGAGCCGCTTCTTTGATTTTTCTTTTTTTACCATCCGTTTCTTTTAGGACTATATTTGAATTATTCCATTGAACCCTATGTTCATTATCCCATGCGTGTTTACATATTTGAGATCTATCAAATTCTCTATTTTTAATATAAGATTGATGTTCACTTATTCTAACATTTAATGGCCTTGATGATTCACCTAAATAAAACTGATCGCATTCACAAGGTATTTTATAAATGCAATTCTTTGTCCTTTCTTGTTCATTGTTAGGTTTGGTTTTGGACAAAATAGATCTCAACGTGTTTGTTGTTTTGAATGTTGTTGAAATGTTGAATTTATTTCCTATCCTTTTAAGTTTTTCTGATAATCCTTTTATGTACGGTATTGTTATTTTCCTCATATTATTCCTTGTGTATGCTGTAGGATCTCGTTCTAAGTTGTTCTGTTCTATTCGATCGATTGTTGAAAATTCCTTATTTATAAACGATAAAGGATAATCATTTTTTAATAAAACAGATGTTAACAAATGTTTCTCCTCCAAGAGCGAATTTTCGTTAGAGCAAGTAATTTTGGCTCTATTTGGTTCTTAGAGATTAAAACATCCAGGAAAGGTAGCGTGTTATTATATTCCTTTTC
This sequence comes from Diabrotica balteata, assembly GCA_918026665.1. NCBI lineage: Eukaryota > Metazoa > Arthropoda > Insecta > Coleoptera > Chrysomelidae > Diabrotica > Diabrotica balteata. Next base: position 12,989,874 of record OU898280.1, on the reverse strand, counting down.
CATGGTAAATGTTATTGTCTCTTCTTTATCGTTTATATCATTTAGGAATGTGTCCAACAACTCTGATCCATGAGGCCATATTGAGAATACATCATCTACATACCTCCACCATACTGTGGGTTTGAAATTTTGTTTAGAAATGATATTTGTTTCAAAATCTTCCATAAATATATCGGCTAAGAATGGAGATAAACTAGAGCCCATTGCTAGACCAAAATTTTGTTTATAGAATTCATTATTTAGTTGAAAGTATGTATTATCAGTACATAATGTTAATAACTCCATTATAGCCGATATGTTTAGTCTTGTTTCATACTTTCAACTAAATAATGAATTCTATAAACAAAATTTTGGTCTAGCAATGGGCTCTACTTTATCTCCATTCTTAGCCGATATATTTATGGAAGATTTTGAAACAAATATCATTTCTAAACAAAATTTCAAACCCACAGTATGGTGGAGGTATGTAGATGATGTATTCTCAATATGGCCTCATGGATCAGAGTTGTTGGACACATTCCTAAATGATATAAACGATAAAGAAGAGACAATAACATTTACCATGGAAAAGGAATATAATAACACGCTACCTTTCCTGGATGTTTTAATCTCTAAGAACGATACTGGATATGAGACTCAGGTGTATAGAAAACCAACACACACCAATAGATATTTAAATTTCAAATCAAATCATAATATTAATGTAAAAAAGGGAATAATTAAATCCTTATACGATAGAGCCAAAATTACTTGCTCTAACGAAAATTCGTTCTTGGAGGAGAAACATTTGTTAACATCTGTTTTATTAAAAAATGATTATCCTTTATCGTTTATAAATAAGGAATTTTCAACAATCGATCGAATAGAACAGAACAACTTAGAACGAGATCCTACAGCATACACAAGGAATAATATGAGGAAAATAACAATACCGTACATAAAAGGATTATCAGAAAAACTTAAAAGGATAGGAAATAAATTCAACATTTCAACAACATTCAAAACAACAAACACGTTGAGATCTATTTTGTCCAAAACCAAACCTAACAATGAACAAGAAAGGACAAAGAATTGCATTTATAAAATACCTTGTGAATGCGATCAGTTTTATTTAGGTGAATCATCAAGGCCATTAAATGTTAGAATAAGTGAACATCAATCTTATATTAAAAATAGAGAATTTGATAGATCTCAAATATGTAAACACGCATGGGATAATGAACATAGGGTTCAATGGAATAATTCAAATATAGTCCTAAAAGAAACGGATGGTAAAAAAAGAAAAATCAAAGAAGCTGCTCTAATTATGCTAAATGAGGCCAATTGTGTCGCAAATTCCTCGGCAGAATGTAGTAGGATCTGGTTACCAATATTGAAAGAGGAAGTTATTAATAAGAAAATACCAGTATTAGTAAGTCAGTAACATATAGAGGATACATCATTTATGTTTTTTAAATAACGTAACATATAAAATCAGAATTTTGATATTTATAGAAGGTAAACTAAATTCACGAACACATACTTACAATGTCGGTATAGTATTATGAGGTTTTTTTCCTGGTTTTTCCCTCATAATTTACTATGGAATCACTAACAGGAGAATTTTACTGTCATCATGTCATGTGTTTGTCTTTTTAAAGACGAATTACATGCTATGATTTTTTCTGACGGATATTCTCAAGTTAAAGTTGATTTCATGTAATCGAATGAACTATCTTATAGTAAAGTCGTCCCAGGAGCGCAACTCAACAATATTGACAATATCATTTTAAAGTCGTCTACTTTAAAATGCATAATGTATGTCTGAATTGTCAATATAAATGAGTCAGATAAAATTAAATTATTAGAAGAATTTTTTCACTATGTAACAAAAAACAAAATTTGTTTAATTTACTGTTTGTATTTTGAGAACGATTTCCGAATTGGAAATTGAAACGTCAATAAACGTATTTTTTATCTTTAATTGTGGCTTATTCCCAGTTATAAATAGTAATTAACGTATCTAAATTCTTATAAATTTCTATTATGGATTCTATAATGTACATTATGGATTCTGTTCCTGATTAGGGTTCCTGATTCTTGTGTTCATTATTTATTCCATAATGTATACAAGAAGCAGGAAGTATTTTAAATTTAATTAAAACATATTTCGGTGATCGATTTCATTGATCAATCTGGTGTTAAGAGTGATTTCCAATAACTTTGTTGGTAGATTTATTCTTCTATTTATATGAAATAAATAAATTATTCTGTCTTATACCCATTAAGTTTAAGTTTGTTTACCATGCCTAAGCTCTATCCAAACGTTCTTCTGTCCAATAATAACTGCTCCTTGTTAACAAGGTTGTGTCATCAACGAACATTATCACGAAGCAAAAGCCTTTCATTGACCTTGGTAGATAATTTATAGACGGTAGAAATAAAATGGACCACAAAACTGGGCCTTATGGAACTCCATTATTAGCCGGTTCCTTATAATACGCCATTATCTCTCTCTCCAATGGCACTAAAGCCCAAATCGATCCTTGGTCTCCTCCAAACTATGTTTCCAACCATGCGGGTCCAGCGCCTATCTTCTCCATGTTCTTACATCTATCAAATTTTGCGCACCCGCTGCCACTTCATCCTCCCACTTTCTTCGTGACTCCATTATTAGCCAGTATTTACCTCATGGTCTATTAACTATAAAATAAACCGGATTCAGTTTTATTTAACGCAACATATTATCATCTGCCACTGAGGTAGATCGAAACAGACAAAGATCTGAGTGGGCGAGAAACTAATTAAACTACTAAGGTTTTTGAATTGAAGCAGATCTTTATATACATAAAGCGTTAAACGGCCTTGGGGGCTCTTAGGAGCCCTAGGCTAGTGTGCAAATGCTGAGAGGAACTCGACAGGCTAACGGAATATAACAATATTACACTGGTATTGGTTTCGTAGCGTGCTGGGCAGGTTACGTAGCCCGATATAATGACAACAGGTGGCATGGAGAATTCTAGAATGGAGACCAAGGACGACAACAAGAAGCATGGGAAGACCTCAAAAAGATGGGTAGATGAAATAAGAGCAGTGGCAGACAAACAGTGGATTAGATTGGCGCAAGATAGAGAAAGATGGAAGAAATTGGGAGAGACCTACATTCAGGAGTGGATGGAAAATGGTTGACAAAGAAGAAGATTGGTTTCAGGTTATCGGGAAATACACGGCAATCAAAATGGTGCAAAAAGCACCATCCTTGACTGGAAACACACCCAAATCCTAATATAACGCAACTTTCACTGGGAATATATACTCAATCTGGTCATAGGATACTAGTCAAGCGAATGACAAAATAGGGCTGAAGTACTGTGGAAAATAATCACCAGTCATCTCGAAGTCATAACAGGGTTCCTTACTGAACATGCACCAGCCAAGGGACACCTGGATATAATTGAGCTGTGGAGAGGTATTATGAAGAGTTAAGGTGCACACTCTGTAGCAAACAACCTGATACAATCAACAATATTTTTTATGACTGCAAAGCATATGATTTCAAGCGGTAAACACTTTTATGGGACTACCGAGTGACTCCAAAAATATATAGTACTCATTTGCTAGACCTTTATAAGCTGGTACAGGTTCCAGAATCCTATTTGTAAACCAAGTACGATTGGTTTACAACATACATTGAAAATTAGTATAATGCGAAGACTGGAAAGCTTTCCAACGAAAATGGGCATCGTTCGAGAACTTTTAGGGATTAAATTATTAAGTATAAAATAATATACCTACATTAAAAAATATTATTAACCAAAATTCATATGTACATTTGTAGCACTTTGTAAAACAGGTTAAAAACAAATTAACTATTACAGTAGTATTATAGTGCTAGAATCTTAAATAAATCACACTTATTCAATGTGTTGACAAAAATTTATTTGGATAAAAATATTTAGGCTTCTTTAGCCTGGCTTAGTCCTATTTAGTCGTCCATAAGTCCTTAAGAAGAAACAAAAACGATGTTTTTTTTTATTCAAAGATAGACAAAAATAAAATTGGAAGACCATTAGTACATGAAGTTAAACAGAACAGTCCAATATTTCAAAGCAAAGATCACTAATTTTTCTTTACGTAAAGAAGTGAAAGAAGTTATTAATCCCTTGTTCATCTTGAAACGGATAGAACATAGTTTATAAAAAAATTATGACAACTCACCTGATGGTCATCTGCGGGAAAAGCAACACATGTCATTCGTTCTGTGGTGAGGAACAGAATGAGATGCGATGCGATTTGGTTGAAAACTTCTCATCTCTCCGTCGAAATCACACCCAAATCTCAATCGTATGATCCTATCCAATAAATAGAAAAAAAGTTCCAGAACATCCCTCAAGGATCGTTTGATCAAAACAATTTTAATGTTTACGTTATTTGAAAAGAAAATAGGTTGTACAGAGTGCGCATAAAAATTATTGCGTTTAGAATGATATAGAATTAAGGAAATTATAGGTTCTTTAGAACTTTACATGGCAACGTTAAAAACACAAAAATTTTCAATTCAACAATTCACAAATTCCTTCTTCTTCGCGTGCTGTATCAGAATTATCCGACATTGGCGATCACCATTGCGAAGGCTTCTCGATCTTCTGCAATATGGAATAATTGTCCTGCATTTGGTATCCGAGTCCATTCACGAATGTTTTTTAACCAAGAAACTTGTTTTCTTCCTACACCCCTACGGCACTCTATTTTGCCTTTAAGGATCAGTTGTAATATTTTATATCTACCTCCCCTTACTATATGTCTCAGATAAGACATTTTTTTGTTTTAACGTTTAAACGATGTTTAACAGTCTTTAGCAGTTCTCTATCTTTGTTGACGCTCCTTAGTACTTCTTCATTAGTTTTCTTTGCTGTCCAAGGTATCTTCAGCATTCGTCTATGAATCCACATTTCCAATGCTTTAATTTGGTTCATGTTTGATACTTTTAGCGTCCACACTTCTGCACTATACAAAAGTACGTACGTACAAAAAAAAACATAGCATTTTACCATTCTTTGTCTTAGTTCTAAACTGAGATGATTACTGCAAAGAAATTACTTCATTTTCATAAAAGTAGTTTTAGTCATTGCTATTCTACGTTTTATTTCTATATCTGGATCTAGTTGTCCGTTATCACAGTTCCCAAATATCTCATTTTGTGAACTTTCTCAACAAATTTACTACGCCAATTAGAGCGTATATGAAATGGACCAACTCTAACACGTTGCTGGTTCTCACTCAAATTTTTTTTTATTCGATGGTTTTATAGAAAACTGTATGTAGTCGAACTCATCATAACCCGATAACTTGATTTGAGAATTCGAATTATAAACGCAATTAAATATATTTACTCTAATGATGTATCTAGATTTGAACAAATCTCTTCATCCTGTATGAACCTGAAAGTTTTAAACAATTGAGTGATTTTTATAAATATAAAATTAGTAACATTACACTTTGACTATACCGTAACTGCACTTATTAATAATGTTTAATACAAAGGTGTAGTGTTATTAGTTAGTCGATTATGTATCGTTTGTGTTGAAAATTATTCCATTATACAGTCAACTACCGTTTATCCGTGAGGTTGATTGGCGCGGTTGCTGCGGATAACGAAAATCGCGGATAAATCAACCGCTAACTGGTTAAGGAAAGCCGAAATTAAAGCAAAATTGAGTTTCACCTAATGCTTTAATTTACAATTTTCAATGGATACCTACACTTTTTGAAAGTAGTCTGCCATTTTTTTGTTTTTTTTTATTCATCACCATTCTGGCTTTACAACCCTGCGTGGGTTCTAGCCTCCTTAAGAACTTATGTCCAGTCGTCCCTATCTATCGCCTTCCTCGGCCAAGCACCTATTTCTTTATTTCTCATGTCTTTATCGCTGATACCAAGGAACCTTGTCCTGGGTCTTCCTTTTCTTCTTTGACAATGGGTCTGTCAAGGAACGTTTTTCTAGCTGGATCATTTTGTTCCATTTGCATTACATGCCCTATCCACCTCAGACGTCCTATGCTAATAGGTTTTACGATATCAGGTTCCTGGTATATTCTATAAAGTTTGAAGTTGTATCGTCTTCTCCAAACTCCGTTGTCATTCACTGCTCCATAGATTCGCCTTAGTTTCTTGTTTCATTCGAAACATTCTAACATGTTTTATTATTGTTTAATAGAGTCCAGGTCTCTTCTGAACTATATGATAGGATTGGACGTATTATTGTTTTCTAGAGTTTTTTTTTTTTCATTTCTCGATATATTTGTGAATTTAAAGAGGAGATTAAGCCCAAAATAGTATCTGTTGGCCGTGCAAATTCTGCGGTTTATCTCTGCGATATTATTATTTTCAGTGTTAAGGAGCGCTTGCAGGTATACCGTGGCCGTATGATTTGTGGTTGCGTGCTTATTTTCATATACTTCGTTTTGTTGGTTTATTTTTGTAGCTGATTCTTTTAATGCTACGAACGTCTCTCGTACAGCGTTTTCCGTTATCACAACAATATTGATGTCATCGGCATAGGCCAGGATTTGCACTGATTTATTATATATTGAACCAGTGGTTGTGATTTGTGACTTGTATTACTTTTCCCAGAGCCAGATTTAACAGTATAAAGGGGAGAGGGTCTCCCAGACGCAGCCCGTTATTTGTTTAACAAGATTCAGACAGTTCTCCCTGAATTCGTACTCTACATTCATTTTTTTCAACAGTTAAGTAGTTTTGTTAAATTTACCAACTGACTTGGTATTTCTAGCTCTCTCATTGCTTTGAACATTTTTCTTCTATTCACAGAGTCGTAGGCTGCTTTGTAGTCTATAAGTATGTTATAAGTATCAATGCCATATTCTAGTGTTCCAAAACTTATTTCAGGGTTGCAATCTGATGAATTGTCGATTTACCACCTGTGAAACCAGCCTGGTATGTTCTGCATGTGGTGCCATACGGTGACATAGTACTGTGGAAAATATTTAATACGCTGCATTTAGAAGCGTAATTCTTCTATGGTTAGAGCATTCAAAGATATCTCCTTTTGTTATGGTGCAAAGTATGCCAATATTCCAATCATTGGGGAGGGATTTCTGTCTGATTAGAAAACCGAAAAATGTTCATTATTAAGAAGACTGCTTCGCGTCTCTCGTGCCCCAGGTGCAAACTACTTTTCTTCTTCTTCATTAATTTCCTCTTCATTTTCTTAGAACGTCTTCTTTCTTTATTGTCGATACGTTCCAAGTTTTTTACACCTCCCTGCAGTTCGCCACTTCCGATAGTCATAGCAAAGAATATAGACGCTTAAGCGTCTATATTCTTTTGTCATAGGCAAGTTTCAATAGAATCACGTGTCCAATCATGGATTCTTAGAAATAGTAAATTTGATCATTGGCGGCGCGTGAGAAAATATGTTTCTTTGTTGCTCACTTTACACTGTAACAGTATATAATATTTCTAGTTATTAAAAATAATACATTAGATCTAGTTTATGAAATACGTTTTTATTTAAATTAAAAATGGCTTCTACATATTCGCGGATGAGCGAGAGTTGACTATATTTGGCGAAAATTTAAAGAATCCGTTTTGAAAAATTATTTAAAAAAAATAATTATTTTTGTTATATATCTGAAAGCGACTCTATATGTTATATGTATTTTATCAAGCAATTAAAAATGAAAAATACATAATTATGTAAATTCCACTTTTTACATCACAAATATTAGTGTCAAATATTAATATAGCGGGAGGAAAAAGCAGTGAAAAGCCATTGATTACACAATCAAATATTATTCCATTTTCGTACCAGTCAGTAGTTCCTGAATATGCGTAATTTACATTGGTAACCTTTGCTTCAAAAACATCTTACAGCCAAACACCAACAATGAGTCATCTACATCACAGACATAAGAAGGCTACAATAAAACTCTCAACATTTCTACGTCGAAATACAGATCCAAGGCTTACCGATCATAATGAAGCTGATTTTACTGTTGTTTAAACTGTTTACCTATAAAAGTACTCGAATACACCTTCCTTCTGAACATAAGACAAATAACAGAAAAATCTAGGGAATTCACTATCCCACGATACATTTGTTTTATAGATTATCGCAAAGCGTTCTACAGGGCAAATAGCAACACTTATGGCAGGTACTAAAAGAAATAGGTGTACCACAAGACTTGTCGCTTATATCTGAACTATATGAACATAAAATTACTATCTCCATCTTCTTCTTCAAGTGCTATCTCCGCGGCGGAGGTCGGCAATCATCATGGCTATTCAGACTTTTAAGACGGCTGCTCTGAAAAGTTCATTTTATGTACATCCATACCACTCCAGGTTGCTCAGCCATGACATTCTACGCCTCCCTATGCTTCTCTTTCCTTGGATCTTTCCTGCATAATCAGTTGGAGCAAGGTGTATTACTCTCCATGTGTAACATGTCCGAGTTATTCCAATTTTCTTGATTGAATTAAATTTAAAATTTCTACTTCTTTATTCATCCTTCTCAGAACCTCTTTGTTTGTGACGTGTTCTGTCCACGATATTTTCAGAATTCTTCTATATACCACCAGTTCGATGATTCCAGTTGTTTCATTGATGTCGCATTCAAAGTCCAAGATTCCATTCCATAAAACAAAGTCGATAAAACATAGCACCTCGCCAACCTTACTCTTAGTTCCAATTTTAAATCCCTTGTACATAGCCCTCTTCATTGTTAGACCGTACTCTTTTGCATACTTCGGTATTCTGATCACCAGTCTCTGAATATCTTCAATATTTTCGTCTTCTTCAATAGTGTCGTCTGCATATGTAATGTTGTTAATAGGAGCTTAATTTACCTTTATTTCAGCTGTTTCACTCTCAAGAGCTCTTTTCAGGATCTCTTTGGAGTAGGCATTAAAAAAATTGGCTACAATACGCATCCCTGTCTCACTCCACATCTAATTTCAATTTCTTATGACAGTTGTTCGTACTTTTGCTCGCTGTTTATAGTATAAATTTGATATGATCCTGAGGTCGTTGTAGTCAATCTTCTTTGATTTCAGGACATTCATTAATTGTTCATGTTGTACTTTGTCGAATGGTTTACTATAGTCAATAAAACATGCGTATATATCTTAATTGACGTCCAGGCATCTTTTTCTCTGAAAAGGATGGGAAAAGGGGAAAATGAATGACCGAAAATAAACAACCTACGTTTTTCAGATTGCACAGTCCTTGCTAATAGTCAAGAAGAGTTAATTAATCTCATACGACTGGTTGAAAACGATAATCAAATATTTGGTCTGCAATTAAACATATTAAAGACAACGATCAGATATTGCATTGATCACAAGAACAGAGGCACTACAGGAAGAAAAAATTAGAAGTGATCTAGCAAAGGTCGACGTAAAAGAGATGGTCAGAAAGGACTTTCAAATTTCACGAACTCTAAAAATGAAGTTGATCAACTGTCTTAATATTCCCAGTATTGGTGAATCTTGGATCCTAAGACAACTGAAAAGAAGATAGACGCCACCAAAATTTTCTGGCGAAAAATCATTGAATAGCGACCAAGAGGAAAAAATAGAAGTAGAGGCAGACCTCAAACCATTGATTGATGACATTAAGCTAATCGCTGGTCACAAATGGATCAAAAAACAACGAACAGAAATGAATGGACACACCTAAGAAAGGATTACATCCGACGATGGATGAAATAGCTTGCAAATTTTGATATACATGCCTTAAAAAGGTTAGAAATTCTAGAACTAATGTTTTTGAGATCGTCGCGCTCTAATCGGCGCAGGAGGTTATCAATCAGACCAAACGATAGACGTGTTTTTCCTTAAGTCTTAAAAAAATACTCGCCGTATATTTATTTTTGTTTTAAAACGGTTTCTTTTTATTTTTGCCCTAGTCTTATGTTTTTTGATTAATTTTGATGTGATTTTAGCTTATAAATCAATATATTAAACGATATATATTTTATTTATTTCGAATATATATTCCTTAGCTTTTGTACTCAATAAAATTTATGTAAAATAATTGTATTTTTTCCTTTCATACATTTCAACTTTAGGTATGTAGAAATACATAGAATTACTAAAATATTGTGGAGCAGTAACGGTAGAATAATTTTAACAACAATAATTAATAAAATTATAAAACACAATAAAATACCGGAGGAATGGAGAACGAACGAACTAATTCTACTATTCAAAAAAACAGATTCAAACAGTCACAAAACTTGTTAAATACTACGCTAAAACTTACAACTAAAATTTTAAACGTGCTAATAAATCAAAGGATAAGTTTAGCAGATGAACACCAGGGTTTTCGTAGTGGAAAATCGTGTACAAATGCAATATTCGTTATAAAGCAAATTACTGGGAAATCACTAGAGTATAATAGACCAGCATTTTTTCTGTGTCTGATTGACCTAAAGGAAGCATTTGGCTAAGTAAGACTTAAAGATGTAATCCATCTCCTGTAGAATAGAGAAGTTCTCTTTAAATATTATAAAAACTATCGAAAGCATCTACCAAAACAACAAAATGGAATAGATGGACAACTTACAGAACCTATAGAAATAGGCAGCGGAATAAGACAAGGGGATTCATTGAGCCCCAGAAATTAATGTCTAGGTATTATTTTGCCAATGAACAAGCAGAATTGCTTATAAAAATGAAGAAGAACAAGAAGTGTTTTTCCGACGAAAGTACTTTTATGTTGAATAGTGAAGTTAGTAGACATAATTGTCGTTATTTGGTGTTCATTTCTTCGTAAAGACACATACACAAACACCTTAGAAATTAAATGTATGGGTTGGCATTTTAGGGAATCGCGTTGTTAGAGCGTCATTTTATTTCTTAAAGGAAATCTCAACGGAACAACCTATTTAAATTTGTTAGAAGATTTTATCACACATAACACTGACACATTGGAATCTGATAATGTTTTAGAAGTTGAACTGACTTTCCAACAGGACAAGGCACCTCTACATTATGACAGGGTGTTAGAAGGGGTCCAGATAGAGTGGCCGGCCGACCAGATCCTGCAGAGCTGCGACAAAGAATTGACAGAATGCCGATTATTGACACCGGAGGTATTTGAAAATGTACGAAGAAGTTTTGAATATAGACTTTATTATCGTATGTAGGTCATTTCGAACATTTAGTTGGATAATTTGATGAAATTTTCTGTTTGTTGTTATTACCAATGTTCAAGCAATAAATTAGTTAAATCCAAAATTATCTTCAGTTATTGCATAAATAAAAAAAATAAAGTGTCGTGTAGAAAAAAAAATACCTTTGACGGTATTGACGTGTAAAAATGTGACGGTAAAAAAATTGACGTGTTTTTTAAATTTTGATGAAACTCTTGGTTTCTGAGTTTCTGGCAGGGCGGGGTTTAAATTTTCGTTGGAGCACACTGTATATGATGACGTGGCAGCCGTACCTCAGTGGATATGTTACCGGCTTAATAAACTTGAGGGCCCAGGTTCAAATCCCGGCACCAACAAAATTTTCAATTTTTAATTTAACTGAGCTGCCACCGTGCTTCGGAGGACACGTAAAGCCGTCGGGGCTGGCTACGAAAATAGTCGTTAAGTCATGTTAAAACCCTAACACTAGACCTTAGCCAGAAGGTTACACGAACTTTACTTTACTGTATATGATTAAATATTAGGAATTGTATAGTCATATTTTATAATTTCACACAAGATGAGTGTTCGAAACCCTAAAAATATTTTTGTTGGACGAATATTCTCCATTGCAAAGCTATGTGATAAATTGACAATATCGACATTTTGCAGGATATAGAAAGGTGAGTTAAATTTTAATTTCCTGTTTCTTTTTAAAGGGTTTTCCTCCGATGTTATGTAGATATTAAACCCTAACAATCCCAATTTAAAATATAAAGGGAGTGGAAATTGGCAACTGTAAAGGAGTTTTAAAAGCTAGGGTAACTTACCATTAGTTCGTTATATATCGATCAAGATAAACTTCAAACTGTAAGCGGAATAGGACGAGGTGTTTCTCTTTTCTTTATTTATGACTTTTGTTGAAGTGGATTTGTCAGTAAATTATATTGACCAAGAATAACTCTCATATGAGATGCATTTGGAAGATTAAACAACATTTTTAAGTCCAATATTCCAGTCTGTTTGAAAAAAGGTCTTTTTGACAATTTGTTCTACCTGTTCTCACATATGGTGTAAAAACACAACTTTGATATTGATACATCAGCGTAACAATACTTATAAAAAGGAAATATTATAAACATCTTATAGATATTCAATTTGTCAGCAAAAGGATTATTAAGATAGTCATCATCATCATCATTGACTCTTCAACTCATAGTGGGTCTTGGCCTGTTGTAGGATCAGCTTCTATTCTTTTCAATCTTGGCCTTGGTTTTCCAATTTCGTACTCTTAACAATAAGTCGTCTTCCACCGGGTCCTTAAATCGTGCTCTGGGCCTGCCTCTTTTCCTTACTGTATCCGGTCTTTGGTTATAAATATGTTTCGTATTGTGGTCTAAGTCGCCTAGCCACCGCAGCCTGATTATTTTGTTGGACTTAACAATACTAGGTTCACTATAAAGGCAGTTAAGCATAAAATTCTAGTGCCTACGCCATAAGGCCGCTATTAGACTAAGCAACTGGTGGTGCCACCAAGTCGCTCCACTAGTGACTCAGTACGTCACGGGGCATTTAAGTAAATGCGACCCATTAGACTACGGCAACTGGTTGCGCCACCAGAATTTGTTGTCGTTCTGGTGACCGAACCCGGCAATATGTCAAGAAGGCATCATCCTAGTCTGTAATCCAGGTATACTCCATTCCACGAATATACGACTGTTTTAAATTCACTTTAAGGTGTCGACTTAAATGGTCCAATGTGCTGCATTGTACAATAGTAAATTCTCCCCATTTTTAAAATACTGTTACGACAGATATAAACCTTAGATTTAAATATGAAGTCATGATATAAATATAGAGTTGATAGTTTATATAATAGTTGTAATTCAGAATTTAAATTATATAATTACTATCATTAAGTTTAGTATTTTAAACTAGTTGGTGTTTTAATTAAGTGATTTAAACGAAGTGATTAAATACTTAAGTGATTAAATAGTGTACTTTATTTAGTCGAATATTCAATTAGTATTAAAAAAACAAAAAAATTTACTTGTTCTCTTATTCACCTAATCTCCTAAAACTATTATCAACCATCAGATTCACAGCCATAATCACTGTCGTCGCTATCCTCATTTGGATGGTAAATTATAATAGGATTAACTGCTTCGATGCGACCTTCACGGATCCACCATTCTTTAATTAAGTCTTCACATTTTTTTACACTTTTTCCCCAAATTTCAGGAGTGACAATATCCAATGCTTGTTGCCATGTTTCCAAGACTGCCTCGTCACTGTAACCCTTGTATCCAATATGGTTATCATAATATGTTTTGCAAATCCCCCAAATATATTCAATTGGATTGAATTGGCAATGATAGGGCGGTAGTCTTAACACACGATGTCCAAAGCTATGTATAATTTCGTCTACTATATATATATGTTTGGTTGTGCATGACTTTTAGCTAACGTTAGTAATTGAGGCTTAAAACAGTATTGAGGAAATGTAATATTTTTATTCGTTAACCATTCTTTTATTTTATCTACAGTCCAGGTGTTTGTTGGTTGCTTATTTAAAATTTCCGAATGATACGCAGCATTATCCAGTACTATAACGGATGGTTCATGTAAACTTGGCAACAGTTTTTCTTTCAACCATTTAACAAACATCTCCGTATTCATATTGTCATGATAATCGGCTGATTTTGATTTTGATGAAAACACAAGATCTGCTCCCTCAATAAAACCATATTTTCCACCTGCATGTACTATAATATATCTCTTTCCCTCGTTATCGATGTGTTTTATGGATTTTATACTCTCGTCCTGCCACATTCGTTTGATACCGCCTTTAGCAAAAATCCATGTTTCGTCTAAATAAACGAAGGAAGAACATTCTTCTTTAAATTTGTTGTAATTTCTTAAAAATTCTATTCTTTGTGAACGACACTAGCTCTTTCACACAAAGCCTTTCTATTGTCTTCCTTTTGAACTTAAAGCCAATCTGTCTTAAAACTCTCCAGAGACTTGTTCTGGAAATTTCAAATATATTTCTGTCTTTTAATTTTTGTAGCACTGAATCTAAAGAAACATGTTCTTTCTTTTCGCGCATTTTATATATTGTCTCACGGATTTCAAATTTGCAACCTTCGGGAAGATCTATAGTCTTTGGTTGTCGGCGAGATTTATATTGTCCGACATTTTGTTCACTTTGTCCACTTTTTTTTTCTTTTTGCAAAACCGACTTTAGTTTTGTTTCACTAATACAGAGTGCATCACACACACGTTTATGTACGGACTCAACAGGTCGCAAAGGGCGCCCGTTGGTTTTCTCAGCAGTAAAATAAGAAAGTACATTAATTATAAACTTGTCTACATCTAAAACACGTCTCGGCATTTTTAGCTTCAATAAACAAATACACTATACTAAACTCTATCTTAACGGACACCTCTCTTCACCGGAAACCCCTATACGGACGGTTTTTAAAACTAAAATCAGTCGGCGATATATGAAACTGTATGTAAATTTTCGTTACTTTTTAATATCTGTAACGACTCGGTACTTTAACTATCAATAGCCGGTATATTATACCCGTTATAAAAAAACTTTCGGAACTTAAGAGTACACTCAAACCAAACAAATATTTAAAACTAACAAAGTGAACTATTATATAGATTCTATTTCTGGTTTCTGAACTATCCTTCTGCCAATTTCTTTTCATTTATAATAAAAATGGTATATTTATTTTTATTACAGTTCTCTTACCTAATAAAGTAATAAAATATAATATCAAAGAAACCCGGTGCGCCTGTTTGCATTTATTTACAAATGTTTACATTTCAAATGCACTTTGTTTACATTTCACCGAAATCCAAGCCAAATGTCTGATGAACACATTTCGTAAAAATGACCGTTTGCGAAAAAATGTTTGGTATTTTCGGATTAAATTTCACAATAAATTTTGCGTCTATTTGTATATCTATTAACTGAAATAATTTTAGTTCAGATGTAATACTAACAGTAGATGCTTTTTATTGGAATAATAATTAGACCAATTTACTTTCATACTTCTACTTGCACAGTAAAATATTCGTTGTCGCAATAATCCCAAACAGTCGTATATTCGTGGAATAACCTATATAGTCTGTAAGTTGCAGTTTCTGTAATAAATGAAATGTTTACGACAACATTTCTAATTTCTGGTATATATTATACCCCTTTTCCACAAAATCCAAGTTTGAGAAGGAAATTCAATTTCTGGGAATTTCGTAATGGACGGGAGCCAGTTCATGTATGGGTTTGGGAGCCAATTCGTATAAGAATAAAGTGGTTTTTCAGAGTTCGGGAGCCAATGGACCGCAGGAGTGTGACGTCACGACTGTCACATTGTCATTATTAATTTCCAAACAAACATTGAAATGTCAAATCTCAAGACTTTTTAATTTCTATAAAGTTAACATTTTGCTTCCTCTGCTGCTTTTTCTTGTAAGTATAGTGTTTTTTACGATAATACCATCATAATTCAGAGTTCTATTTCTATGAAATATAGTTTAAAAGTTCTGAAACTGAGAAATGCTAACCTTACTTTATTGATACATGCATTTTATTGCTATTAGCGTAAAACAATGTGCTTTATTATTTACACAACCTTGTAAAATTGTTGTAGTAACTATTAGAATACTTAAATATTGCAAAAAGCGGAAAGATTCTATAAAATAAATGAAAAAATAACGAAAAATACAAATTATCCACACTAAACAAGGTTTGTTTGGAAAGTGAAACTGACAGATGTCAATAAAACTACGTCATCACTCCTGTGGTCCATTAAGGCGCGCCGGCCTGATACACGTCTCGCCATTTTCACCGTATATACACAAACAAACTCTTTCCAATCACAAGTATCCACTATGACAAACTTATTAGGGTGTCATTACTTACATAGAGCAATTTACTCTCGTACTTCGTATGCTGAACGTTAGCGTGGACCATTGGCTATCGAGTATCTACCGATAATCCAAAACAGTCGAAAATTCGTGAAATATACTATAAAAGCATTTATCTGTTTTCATGTTTCAATTATGTCTACTTACAGTTTCCTGAAAAAGTAGAAAGTTAATCTTAAAGAATGTGTGCTTTGTAATACTTCCAAATTTGTTGTCCTTGGTCTTGATCCTGGCAAATTCCTATTTTATTTTTGCCATTATGATGTTTAACATCGAGGGTGTAAACATCCTGACACAAATAAATCTTCCCCGAAAAGTGTAACGAGCGTCTATTTTAGAAAGACGATCATGAATGTTTGTAAAACAAATGCAAAGGTGAAAGGTAACTTGATCTCTTTAACAGTTATAAGCCAAACCTAACCTCTTTGTTTGCTATTCCCAAGTTAGTGAACGATGTGTATTTACGAAACTCGATATTTTGTTGGCTTAGGTCTACACGAGGGGGCGGCAACCTACAATAATAACCTCTCTATAGGAAACAACATGTTTATTGTTCAACAGCGAATACCTAATGCCGGCTTTACACCAACAAGAAATTCATGAATTTATTCAGCAATTTCTGTGTCAATAAATTCAAAACTTTAAAATTGTCTCCACTTTAATTTTTCAATTGAATCATTTCAACTGTAAAACCACTTCCATTGGCTAAATTGTGAAACTTTCTCTTCCATACACATTCTGTTACATATCTGGAATTCATTAAACAAATGTTCAGGATGTTTTGGTGAATCGTTTTAGTGTACTTGATCTGAATGTGAATTTAAACTCTTATCAATAATATAGAATTATCCATACCTGGTTTAAAAAAAAATAGACAAGTATACTCGATCTGAAGTGAATTTAAAAATCCTATTAATAATACAGAATTATCCATACTTGAAGAGTTTCCTGCGTCGACATTGTATGTTTTTCCTAAAAAAAATATATAATCTAATTTTCAGTTTTATATTATTATAGGATAGTAAACTTACCTCTTTTCAATAACTAATTTTTTTAAGTTTCAAATACAAAAACTAGATAAAAACTCTTACTTGACACACGACTTAGATATACAAAGTTCAATAATCAAAAACAAAATAATTATTATCCCTACTTCGCGCCAAAATCTACACAGGTAGACCGAGAAAATAAAGTTTTTGAAATCGAAAAAATTACTGGACGCGATTTTCCAGGTGGAAAGTGTTGGGGAAGCCTATGCAAACAGCGTCTCATCTCGTGAGTAACATTTTTTGGTTGGAAAATTGTTTATTTTAAACTTTTTTGCAAAAAAGTGGTATCTTTTCGTTCGATTCAATATTGCGAAAAACCCACGAGGGTTGGAGAAAAATGGTCCACAGATGATTTTTTCCTCGAGAACTGACGAGATTTTAACAAAATCTTCGTCAGTTCTCGAAGAACAAAAAACATTGTTTTTTACAATTGTTTATAACTTTTTCAATAATGTATAAATTCATTAAAAAACTTTATCAAATTATGGGTTTTGAAGTACTTAAACTGTGTGCAAAAGATGGGCGCAATCGGTCGAGTAGTTTTTGCAAAATCCTAATTGTTTATCCGTTTTTTAAAAAAAGGGTCATTTTTGAATGGACGTACAGCTGGCTGGGTGGCGACTAGGATGTCCATTTTGGGCTCATTTTCTTCGTTTGGTCGTCGACTATCATATACTTAAAATTAAAAAAAAAAATATTGTAATTTACTTGTTGAAAATTGTTGATAAACGAAGTACACTTTTTCGCCTTATAAACATTTAGAATATCTAGTGTTTTTGAATATACAAAATAGCCAAGCATACCATTCGAAAGCTGGTCAAAAACACACATTTAAAAAAAAAGAACTTCCTACGACCAATAGAACCGGAAATAATTTTTTTTTCAAAAAATCGCCGACCAATTGTTTATAAACATTAAGGGCTGAAATTTGCAAATATTTAAATAAAGACCCAATCTTTAATGTACAATTTATTTCGTTTTTATTTGAACAAACCAAAAGGTTTAAGAGCGCTTCAAAAGAAGTGCTCGAAAAAAAAAACTATAAATTCTGTTCGATGACTCATCATTTACTTACGACTTTTACTCATTTTCAAATCGGAAATAGAACTTCAAATTGGACCCGCTTGAAAAAATTGCAATATTTCGGTCTTCAGAAGGGCTAGAACCTTCTTTTTTTTTAACTGGGGTAGCTCGTCGAGAGAAACTTAACTTGCATATTTTCACCCCCTATAAAACTACCCCCAACCCTCCAAAAATTCATTTTTCATAATTATTTTTTTTATATCGTTTTTTTATTACTATTTTTATACATATGCTTAATAACACATTTATTACTTCTAGGCATTATATCTACCCTTCAGTTCACACCCCCTCACCCCAAAAAAATTTTTATTAAAAAGAATGTTTATCGTACCGTTTTTCGTTGTTTTAATTTTAATACAGTGATTCATAAGTCATATATTTCTTTGAATAAGTATTTTTACCCTTTTCGACCGCCCTGCACCCAGAAAATTTTTTGTACCCATTTCTTTTAAATTTCATATCTTAATTAAGATGAATTCCATTGTACAAAATTGTTTAAAGGTTTTTTTAATTATTATTTTTACAATTATAATTTATCCCCGAATATGTATGTGTTTGTAAAAATTTTCGATTTTTTAAATTTTTTTATAATTGTATGTGGGGACTGGTTTTTTAATACAAATATTTTATATAGTTATGATTGTATACTGATGATTGTATACATATATATTTTTTTTATTACATTATGGTTTACATTCGTTGCTCTTGTAATACTACAAATATAATTTGACATTCATAAAAAATTAAACCATTTTTTACAAGAATATTTTAAAATATGTTTTGAAAAATACTTTGAAGGTGATATAAATAACAATTAATATAAAAATCATTTTGAAATGAATAACATAAAATGAAATAATAATGCATTATTATTATTATTTAAAAGTTTCTTTTCCTTTTAATTGGCTGCTTCTCTTCATAATCCTCGTTAATATTCGTTTATACTTCAGAATCATCATGATCATCGTCAATATAATTATCTGTTTCAGAATCGTTTCAGCACTTCTTTTGAAGCGCTCTTAAACCTTTTGGTTTATTCAAATAAAAACGAAATAAATTGTACATTAAAGATTGGGTCTTTATTTAAATATTGGCCCAATTTCAGCCCTTAATGTTTATAAACAATTGGTCCGCGATTTTTTGAAGAAAAAAATTATTTCCGGTTCTATTGATCGTAGAAAGTTCTTTTTTTTAATGTGTGTTTTTTGACCAGCTTTGGAATGGTATGCTTGGCTATTTTGTATATTCAAAAACAACCGAGATATTCTAAATGTTTATAAGGCGAAAAAGTGTACTTCGTTTATTAACAATTTTCAATAAATAAATTACAATAATTTTTTTTAATTTTAAGTATATGATAGTTGACGACCAAACGAAGAAAATGAGCCCAAAATGGGCATCCTAGTCGCCACCCAGCCAGCTGTACGTCCATTCAAAAATAACCCTTTTTTAAAAAACGGGATAAATAATTAGGATTTTGCAAAAAACTACTCACGATTGCGCCCATCTTTTGCACACAGTTTAAGTACTTGAAAACCCATAATTTGATAAAGTTTTGAATGAATTTATACATTATTGAAAAAGTTATAAACAATTGTAAAAAAACGATGTTTTTTGGACTAATTTTGCAATAACTTTTTTATTTATTTATGGATTTCAATTTAGCAAGTCTTAAAATCTTCGTCAGTTCTCGAGGAAAGAATCATCTGTGGACCATTTTTCTCCAACCCTCGTGGGTTTTTCGCAATATTGAATCGAACGAAAAGATACCACTTTTTTGCAAAAAAGTTTAAAATAAACAATTTTCCAACCAAAAAAACATTACTCACGAGATAGGACGCTGTTTGCATAGGCTTCCCCAACACTTTCCACCTGGACAATCGCGTCCAGTAATTTTTACGAATTTCTGATCATTTTATACCTCTATTTCTTGGTCTAAGGTTGGTGATACTGAATTCACGTCCAATAAATGAGAAAAATAGGACATGTTCTTTTCTGCCAATTTCTTCACGGCAAAATTGGATGTCAACTTGTGCTTTACACACGTCAAATTTGACCTTAAAGTACTTTCATGAATTTCTTCGTGAATTTATTGTTGGTGTAAAGCGGCTAAAAAATTAGAGAGGAACTTAATATCTTCTTCAAAAAACATGTTTTCTTTAAGTACTAAAATAAAAATTAGTCTCTATGCTAAATCAAGGAACTTATGACAGAATAAAATAAATTAAAACTTTTCACGTAATGAAATAACTAGAAATACTAAGAACCATCATTCAGTTAATAAAAATTTCGTTAAAAAAACAAAAATATCCCATATGAAGTACTCACCAAACAGAACTGTCCTTACTGTAGGGATTCTTGCCTTTACATAAAAATTTAAGAAAGTGTGGGTAATTAGAACTTGGGTTGCATCGGTAGCATGTTGGTCAAATAGTACTGAACGTCATATTGATATAAAAGAAATTCAGATATCAAATGTTTAAAAATCTTTGTAGTCAAATACTGAACTGTCTCCCTTGATATGTTCTCCATCTTTTATATTATTTATGGGAATGAAGACATTTAAGGATTCCCCAAACCGACGCGAAACTTTCGCAGCGGAATCGCGGCGAATCGTAAGCACGGCGACTTAATGCATGTGTTCAGACAAGTTCGGACGGAAACCGGAACGGTCGCGGCAGCAGAACAGCGTTGACGTTTCATGAAACGCTGCATGCACGGTTTTTTCCGCTGCAGTTGTTTTGTTTGTTTGTTTGTGTTTAAATGACTGCGGACACTAAATCCATTCGCCAAACCGCTGCAGTTATAGCAAGTTATAGTTTCGCGTGAATTATTAAAGTGGCTGTTACAGAAAAAACTAATTGAAATTGTGAAACAATATCCTATAATTTATGATTTAAATGACGAAGATTATAAAAATATAGAAAAAAGGATAAAGTCTGGGATAATATAGGGTCATTTCTAGGAGAAAATGGTAAGTTTTCATTATATATTATATATAATGAATTTAATAGTGCTCCGCCTGCGAATGTTCCGCAACGGTTTCGCGTCGCAAAAGTTTCGCGTCGGTGTGGGGAATCCTTAAACTTTCAAATTGGCACCTATATCCTGTATCTTCTCTAAACATACCTAATAGTTTTCTATCCTTTCTTTCAGATTCCTTGTAACAATTATTTCCCGATTTAAAAATAAACGAGTCATAAACTTTCTTGATGACATGCATTAAAAATTATTACGAAACGTTTTCTCGTAACGTTTATTTTTATCAAAAAATTTTCTGAATTCTTTACTTAATTGTCGATAACTGGTATTCAATTTTTGGAGCTTTAATGTATAATCGAAATAAACCTCGAAAAAATCCATTATTGTAATAACAATAATGTCCCTATTCTTACGAAAATAAACGACGTATTATAATAGTCTTCAAGCTACATCAAAAACACGATAAAAAGCTGCTATAAATATCGAATGTAAACAATGAAGTAGTTTCGGTGATAAAATTCTTGGCAGTATAATATCCATATACCTTACTATCGCAGTGTCGTAGATGGTCGCAGAGAATAAGGATATAGTGATACAGGAGTGATTTTGTCCACTTTTATATATAAAAAGTTGACTTGCTCTGGTTTGATTTATTCATGCTACTTGTATATATCATTTATATTAAATATTCCTCTGTTGTTTCCAGTCTCTAACGTGACTTTTCTTTCTAAAGTATTCTAATTGTAGATTCATGAGATTGTCTCTGTTGGCGTTGGAGATATTTTTTCCACTTCTTCTTAATCTTTTTTCTACCATTTCGATCACTTGTTGGTATTCTCTTTGTTATGGTTCTTCCCAGGGCCTTGGTGGCATTATCTTTTCCATACGGGTGCCTCTTTCGTTGTGGTGTGGGGAATGAAGTTCAAATATTCTTCTATTTATGGCACTTTTCCATCCCAATGTCTGTGTTGGACATCCGATGCTATGCCAAAAATTTTGTGATCTTTTGTATAATTCTGTCTGAAGGGTTGCTCGGTAGATGAGGTATATTCACAAATTTTAAATCAATTCTTCTTTGTCTCAATTGTCCTTTAAATCCAACATTTCGAAAATACGTGGCACTGTCTAACAGTATGTTTTTGGGTGTTCCAACTTCTTCTATAAGTTGACCAATCTTTCCAACTTTTTCCGTACATTTTGTTGTTCGACAGCAATGTAATTTTATGTATTTTAAGAATAGGTCTATCATTACAAAATAAGTTTATTCCTTTGTGTTGTTTGGACTAGGTCACTTAGCATATCAATTGCAACTGTATCGAGTTTCTTTCTGGATATTATAGTTCGTGGAATGTTTTTATTTTTAAAGGTCCTACTTTTATATTTTTGACATATTTCGCATTTTCTTGTGATATCTTTTGATATTTTATAGTCACCTTTACTAATATAATTTTCGTCAAACAAGTCAAACTTTCCTGCTCCCGATGTCTCTGTTGTTCTGGTGAATATTTTCTATTAATTTTCCTGACAATTCTTTTGTTATTTCTCTTCCTTCCAATTTTTTAATATAAATATCATTTTCTCTCTCTGTCCTTCTTCTGTCTGTTTCATCCAAATTTTGTTGATCTCTCATGACTTCTCTAATAGAATAAATACCTTCCCTATCGATCAATCTATTGTTTCGAGCTTGTAGTATTCTCTGGTTTTCCTTAATCAAATTTTCATCTCTAGTAAGTAGTCCGTGATGATGTTATCTTTTCCTTTTATGTAGGTATTTGAATTGTTAAGCAATATTGACAGATCGCATTTTAGTTTTCGGAAAGCACTTATAACTAGATAAGCAATTTTCGCTCTTCAGGTACTTATACAGCGGTGTAAAGATACTAATAAGAATGTGTATTTGTGCTTTGTGGACTTTAGAAAAACATTTGACAATATTAATCTTCTTCTTCATGTACCATGTCCTTTCAGAACGTTGGTTACCATCATAGCTATTTTAATTTTGTTCACTGCCACCCTAAATAGCATGCTTGTATCTACACCATACCAATCTCGCAAGTTCTTCAACCATGAGGTTCTTCTTCGTCCTGGACTGCGTTTGCCTGCTATTTTTCCTTGCATGATATTTTGTAGCAATCTATATTTGGGACCTCTCATTACATGTCCGAAATATTAAAGGTTTCTCTGCTTGATGCTTTTTATGATCTCAGTGGTCTTGCTGAGACGTTCTAGCATTGTGGAGTTACGAATCTTCTCCACCCAGGAAACTTTTAAAATTCTTCTATAGCACCACATTTCGAAAGCCTCAAGGCGATTTAGATCGATTTTATTCACAGTCCAGGACTCGACAGCATAAAGTAAGACCGAGAACACGTAGCAGCGAAGTAGGCGGATCCTTAATGCCAATTTTAGGTCTCTGTTACATAACACCTTGGACATCCTTCTAAAAGCAGCTCTATACAATATCCATGATAAACATTTAATACATATTCTGCAAAAGATAGGTATTGACAACAAGGATATTCAGATTGTGGGGTAAAATAGCAAGTCTGAAACTAGACAATGAACTTTACCAATATTAAATCAAAAATAGAGCAATAGTAAGAGTATGCCCCAAATGGAAGAGATTTTGGTAGTGTACTATATACAGAGTGGCCCCAGAGTTTGGAAACGACCAATTATCTCGTAAATTGCTAGTCATAATTTTACAAAATTTGAGATACACCTATTTGGAGATAGGTATTTCCATATTTGGTATTTGCAATGTTGCCAGATTTGCCGTTTCTCTTATATTATTAGTAACTTTGGTTTTTCAAATTCATCACCCTGTATATTTAGTCATTATTGGAATCTCCTGTTCAATACGAGTTCAACCATATGTAACACTTATGATTTTGTGTAGTCTGGAAGGTCTTAAATACGTAAAACAGTGCAAAATATGTAGATTTTAGTAAATTTGAATGTAACAATAAAACACTGAAAACTTTGTTTTCAAACTTCCACAAAACTTATTTTAACTTATCACTACAGCTGTTTTACTACTACATTACGCATTTAAGTTTGTACACACCACTGTGTAAGTGTTTTTTATTTTGGCTCTTGTTGTTTTTGATATATTTGCCTAGGTTGTTATTTGTTCGGAAAGCTGGTGTTATTTCTTTCTTTTTTATGTGTTTGACTATTTTAGTTGATATTTTGCCTGTATATCTAATCGAGCAGAAGGTACTGGGTTTTTTCTCTGGTGGTGGAAATACTAATTTAAGTGCTTTCTTGTGTAGCTTTTGATTTAACATTTTATTAATTTTGTTTGTTCGTTGTATCCGTTGTTTACTGCTATTTATACAAATACAATAATACAACAAATACAACAATAATGTATATGTACCGACGGAAGAGGCTGATGAAGAAGACGTTGAAAGATTCTACGAAGAACTACAGGATGTATGTGATAAAATCCAAAGACACGATGCTGTTATAACGTTAGGCGATTTTAATGCTAAACTGGGGAAAGAAGAAACGTTTGCAAATATATTTGGAAAACCACAGTTTGCACACTGAAACCAGTCAAAATGGACTCAGGATAGCACAGTTCGCAGCAGCAAATAATTACGTAGTTGTCAGTACTAACTTCCAGAGAAAAGATATCCATAAAGGAACATGGAAAATACCAGGAACTAACGAAGCCAATCAAATTGACCATATACTCATCTCAAAAAAATGGGCAACAGACATAACTAATGTCAGAACGTATCGCGGGGCGAACTCTGACTCAGATCACTATCTTGTAGGGGCAAAATTACGGCAGAAAAATAGAAAAAAATATTCAAATCAAAAAATGGAATGTCGAAGGATTCAAAAGCGCAACAAAGAGACAAGATTACAGAAATGCTCTCCAAATAAAACTAAAACGCTAAAAAAATTTTGGTGTAAATGTTCGGCGTTATTTAGATGAGATATTTCCCGGACGATGGATTGGTAAACGAAGTGGAATTGAATGGCCTCCACGTGCACCTGATTTAAATTATAATGATTATTTTTATTGGGGATACTTGAAAAATTCAGTTTATAAAACTAAACCAGCAAGTCTTGCGTAGCTAAGGCAACGAATTATCGATGAATCTCGAATAATTTCTAGACAATCATGGGAAATGTGGTAGACGTATTCTACCATCGATTAAGGTACTGTCATCTCACAAATGGAGCACATTTTGAACATTTGATAAAGTAACAATTATGTTAAAAAATGTTGTAATCTATCAGTTTTTACGTTTTAATTTAGTTAAAAATAGTTAGTATTAAAAAATTTATTGAGACAATTAGGCGTTGCCAGACTTCTGTTTTATGTATTTAAGACCTTCTAGACTACATAAAATCATAAGTGTTACATACGGTTGAACTCGTACTGAACAGGAGATTCCAATAATGAGTGAATATACAGGGTGATGAGTTTGAAAAAATAAAGTTACTAATATTATAAGAGACACGGCAAATCTGGCAACATTGCAAATATCTAATATAGAATCTGCGTATCCCAAAATAGGTATATCTCAAATTTTGTACAATTATGACTAGTAATTTACGATATAATTAGCCGTTTCCAGACTTTTGGGCCACTCTGTATATTAATTGATGATTAAAAATGATTTGTTAAGACATTTATTTAGTGAGTATCAGATAACTGATGAGAAAATATATTAGCATTTTTCAGCTTCCTACTAAAACTTTAACTTCTTTTACTTCTCCATCACTGGCATTCGAACGTTTATAATAGCCAGCAAGAGCAAGCCATAAGCATAACAACGTGTGCATTAAAACGTCAAAATGTTCGGTTGGTAATCGAGACGAGGTGACAGATAAAAAAGGATCAAGCGACAACTTGAAAGGTTTGCGATACCACGAGTCGGTGACGGCAAGTCGGTAGTTGCAACGACGCGATGCTCAAAAGGAAAATAAACAGTTTCTTCTGCTAATATAAATAAACAATGTAAATAGAGTAAAGGAATGTTAACGTAGAATGCCAAGAGATATTAACCTAATTACTTATATTTCCTTATATTATAAATATTTCCCGCTATTTTAGTTTTTCAGTTTTCGACAGGTATTTGTTTTGTATTTTGAAATTTCAGAGATATATTAGAAGTGGAATTTTGACTATGGGGGCTGTGTTTCTCGAGGTCGGCAGTTGCCCCTTGGTGTCGACCCGTTCTAGTTTTCCGACTGTTGTATCGTTTTCTTGCAATTGCCTGCAAATATGAACTACATCACCACAATTCTAACATCTGGGCTCGCATCTCTTCGGCATCGTGTTACGAACTACTTTTCGTACCATTTCTTCCAGACGTTCATGTTTGGTTCGTCGTCTTCTTCAATGATTCTTACTCGATGGGTTAGTGAAGTTTGACTAGCTGTTCTTCATTTAGAACTTTTGGTCTTGTTGGTCGTAAAACTTCCTGTAATTCATTGTCTTTTAACCCATTGACAAATATATCTACACCAATTTCTTCCAAAATGTTGTCTGGTGCCTCTGCTTCAAACTTTTGCAAATTTTCACTTGCTCGTTGATTTCTACTTCTTAGTTGTGCTTTGTAGACTTGTTGTAAATGGGCATCTCAGTAACGTTTGTCCAGTCGAGTGAACAAGGTCTGGTTACACTTTTCTTGACCCCTAGGAATCGATCTTAGGATATCCGCAGCATCACCTCGTAAAGCAGCAGTCAAGAAAACAGCTTTTTCTTGTTCTGACAATGATTGGCTGTCGCAATAGCTTCAATTTGTCTAAGGTATATGCACTAACAAGACTTTCCATCAAATGGTGACAATTTGAATCTCATATGATGTGTCGTTTCGTCTGTAGGTATTTCTTCTTTCACTACGGGATCTAAAACTATTGCATTCACTGGTGGTAGCACTTTTGTATTGGTTATCATGCTCTCTAACTGTTTGATTTTCTCTTCTACTTTATCGAATGTTCTAGAAACTTCTTCAAATTGCTCGTCGAATCTTCTAGAAACATTTTCGAATTTATCATCAATTATTAGAGAAACATTTTCAAATTTCTCGTTGTTTTATCTAGCTGCTTCTTTAATAATTTGAGACGTATCATCAAATCTTTTGTAAACATTGGAAACAATATTTTCGAATTTTCCATCAATTATTTTCGTTAAAACTGTTTCTTCTGCTGATTGAAACTGGAATGTCTCTGGGTCATCTCCATTCTTCTTGAGAACATTCTTTAGTCGTTCTTGAAGGATCTTCTTGAACCCGCTGCAGTTTTCATCGTGTTCTTCTAGATGCTCACGCAACTGTTTAACTGAATTTTCTACTAGCAGCATCTACAATCTATCTACAATTTATTGTATCTTAACAGCAGGTAAACGGCTAATAGTTTTGTTCCCAATTTAGGGATTTTCCAAAATCTCCCAGTTTATTGAATTAGGTACCTAAACATTTCTAATTTGATGCTCAGATTTGTAAATCATTTTTGTTTTGATATTCAAAGCATAAACACTCGTTGTGCGTAACAAAAAGGAAGATTGTGATTTTATAATGCCTAAAACAACCAGTGCTTCAACTTGGATTAAACCTTATAAAGAGCTCTCTATGGATATGGGAAAAATCTACTGTTCAGTCTGTGGCAAAATTGTAAGTATCTAATATTTTCTATTAAATATCTAATATTTCATACATACAGGGTGTTTCCAAATGACACTTACAACGTTTGACTGTAGATACTTCTCGAAAAATTGAACAAAACGATATAGTTAATGAGGGGTCAAACTTATTTACTTTTCGAGATGCAGGGTGTTAAAATTAAAAAAAAATTAAATTCTTTTAGTTAATAACTTTAAAACCAATAAACGTATTTACTTGAAATTTAGTACTCGTTAGGTTGTTTTTAAATGAAAAATAGCTTCCTTTAGTGAGAAAAAATTGTCCATAGAGTAAAATACAATGGTGTGTATTTAGAAAAATTTTTCACATTTACTTTTTTTTATGAAGTCGGCTATTCTAAAACACAATTATTTTTATTGTAATTGAATTAACAAAAAAAAAACTTTTGTTGAATTTTAAAATAAGTTATATGATGTACTAATGGTTAGTAACAAAAACTAATTTGTGGATTAATACTGCATTTAAAACACTTAGCGAGTGTTTTTTTTCCAAACCAGTTATTTGATTAACCAAAAACACCTTGTATATTTTTATATTTTAAAGGTTGGGTTAAAATAAAGGTTTTTGTTTTTATTTATAGATAGCATGTGAGAAGAAATTTCAGATAGACCAACATGTGAGAACTGCTTCACACATTGCAAAAAAAGGAAAAATAGGAGGAAAACATCAAACTTCAATGGCTAAATGTTTCCAATCTACTTCAAAAAAATTAGATGAGCAAGAAACTTTTAATGAAGACTTGTGTCGCGCATTAGTGTCTGCAAACATACCGCTTTCAAAATTAGCAAATGTAAATTTTAGTTCGTTTCTAAAAAAATATTGCAAACTTAATGTTCCAAGTGATCGGTCTCTAAGAAGAAATAATGTGAACGAGCTATACTCGTCGGTGTTAATTAATATTAAGGAAGAAATTGCAGATAATTATTTTTACATATCTGTAGACGAAACCACTGATTCCTCAGGAAAGTATATTGCTCATTTATTGATTGGTGTTCTTAAAGAAGATACCTTACCAAAATCTCATCTTATTTCATGCCAGTAACTTGAGAAAACAAATGCTTTAACAATTTCGCGTTTTATACAAGAAACATTAGCAACTTTTTTTCTTCCGACAACTATTCCTTCTAATAAATTACTGCTTATTTTATCGGATGCTGCTCCTTATATGGTGAAAGCAGGACAAAATTTAAAATATTTTTCCCAGATTTAATACATGTTACTTGTGTAGCGCATGGATTAAACAGAGTTGCAGAGAAAATACGAAAAAAGTTTCCTCTTGTAAATACCATGATATCCAGTGTCAAAAAAGTATTTCTTAAATCTCCTATAAGAATTCAACTTTATAAAGAAATGCTACCTAACATTCCTCTTCCACCACAACCTATTTAAACGCGATGGGGAACATGGTTAGAAGCAGCTAATTTTTATGCAGATCATTTTGTTAAAATAAAGAACATAATTGATACGTTAACAGATGAAAGTTCCCAATCTCTTTTGGATTCTAAACAAACTTTTCAGAGTAACTTGCTTCAACAAGAACTTTCATTTATAAAATCAAATTTTAGTTTTGTTCAAAAAACAATTACTCAGTTAGAATCACCAAAACTGTCATTGTTCGAAAGTACAGCATTAATAAAAGAATTTGCGTCATGTTGTCGGAACGTTAGAGGTAATATTGGAAAGGATATTTTAAAAAAATTTGAAGCTACTATGGAAAAAAATAAAGGTTACCATATTCTTTCTGAAGTAGTCAGTGTTCTAGCTGGAAATATTTCGGAAACAATATATATATATATATATATATATATATAATATATATATATATATATATATATATATATATATATTTATATATATATAAATATATGTACTCAGACAGAAGCCACAAGTTTTTGTTAGAAAATTTTTAACACCACTTGGTCATTTATTGTTACCATAATTCTAAATAAGTTTATTCATACCTAAAAATGATGTAGTTACTTAAAATAAATGTAAATCTTAATGAATAGTAGGAAATATTTAGTTATGTACACTTTTTTTTTAAATAAAATTGTTACTATTTTACGATTTTTTTATTTATTTGTATGCATATTTTGTAAAATATTTGCATATTTTGGGGTAAACACGTGCATATTTATGCGCATATTTTCTACATTTTTATTTGCATATTTGCCGAAGTCTACAGATGACATAGATCTCGTTGGAGACTCCATCCTATCCACGAAAGACATTTTCAACAAGGTGGAAGGAGCAACAAGTGAAGTAAGGCTGAAGATTAATGAAGAGAAGACGAAGACGAAATATATGTGTATAAATAGAACGACACAAAGAGACAGAATAGGACAAAAGGTGACGGTCAACACCTTCAATTTCGAAAGAGTACAATGTTTTAAGTATCTGGGGGCCGTAATCACAGCTGACAACGATGTCACTAAAGAAATAAAAACAGAATCCAATCTGCAAACCGCTGTCTATTTGCACTGGATAATCAATCAAAATCTATAAATCCATCGTCAGACCTGTAATAACATACGGATGCGAAACGTGGACCATGACCAAAGCAAACGAAGAATAGCTCAGACGCTTTGAATGAAAAATACTTAGAAACATTTTCGGACCTCACCATGACATCACCACAAACCAGTATAAGATCAGAACCAATATCGAATTAAAAGCACTCCACAACGACGCCGATGTTGTCCAAGAAATTAAATCACAGCTACTAAGATGGGCAGGCCACGTGCACAGACTGCATAACGAAAGACTTGTAATAATGGTATGGGAGGAGATTCCCACAGGCAAAAGACCATTCGGACGTTCCAGAATGCGATGGAGAGATAACATTAAAGCAGATCTCCGGAAAATGAACATTCCATTTGACCCTAGTTTGAAGGAAGACCGAACAAATTGGAAAAAAGTTGTACCAAGTCAACCAAGACCCACCCAGGGTTGTAGCGCTACGTGATGATGATGAACTTAGCTAATATCGGAGCTACTTATACAGAGTGGCCCAAAAGTCTGGAAACGGCTAATTATCTCGTAAATTAATAGATATAATTATACAAAATTTGAGATACGCCTATTTTGGGATATGGAGATTCCATATTTGGTATTTGCAATGTTGCCAGATTTTCAGTTTCTCTTATATTACTAGTAACTTTGGTTTTTCAAATGCATCACCCTGTATATTCAGTCATTATTGGAATCTCCTATTAAATACGAGTTCAAATATATGTAACACTTATGATTTTATGTAGTCTGGAAGATCTTAAATACATCAAACAGAAGTCTGGCAACGCCTAAATTGTTTCAATACATTTTTTAATACTAACTATTTTCAAATACATTAAAACGTAACAATTGATAGTTTAGAATATTTTGTAACATAATAGTTACGTTATTAAGTGTTCAAAATGTGCTCCATTTGTGAGTTGACAGCACTCTAATCGATGGTAGAATGCGTCTACCACATTTCTGCATGATTGTCTAGAAATTATTCGATAATTCATTGCCTTAGCTATGCAAGACTTGCTGGTTAAGTTTTGCAAACTGAATTTTTCAAGTATCTCTAATAAAAATAATCTTTAGGATTGAGATCGGGTAAACGTGGAGGCCATTCAATTCTACCTTGTCTACCAATTTATCGTCCGGGAAATATCTCATCTAAATAACGCCGAACATTTACACCAACTATCTGACGTTAAATTTCTTTCGATAAAAAATGGCCCAATTAAATAAATACCTACTATAACTGACCATACATTTAATTTTTGTGGTCTTTGAGTATGGTTTTCACGCATTCAGTGTGAATTTCACACGAGTTCAGCTATTCAATACGAGTTCAACCATATGTTCACTTGACTTTATGTAGTCTGAACGATCTTAAATACATAAAACAGTGCAAAATGTGTAGATTTTAATAAATTTAAATATTTAAATGGAGAATGCTGTGATTTTGACATTTGTTCACCATTTAAATTATGAACTAAAATTGACAGTAGTTGTGGTTCAAAAAGTTCTGCAATTTAAATTGCTTCTCTAAAATGCCGTTCTCTAAACCGTTCTTCTATTCATAAGACGACGGTACAAAAAACTGTAAGGCGATTTGAGGAATCTGGAGAAGTAAAAGATAGATACCGATCAGGTTGATCGAAACGAGTTATCAATGACAACAAAACTTCAGATATAAGCAAAATTTTGTTGAAGATCCACGTACATCCCCAGGCAGGGTTGTACAAGTACATGATGTAGGTCATTCTTCAGTCTTACGTTTATTACGTAAAAATAAATTTAAATCATACAAAATTAACTTATTGCAAGAATTAAGTGAAGATTACTTTGGTCGTAGATTAGAGTTAACTGAGGTAACGATGGATAAAATTGAAAATTATTAAAATTTCGTTAACAGAATATGTTTTTCCGATGAAGCAACTTTTACACTGTGTGGAAGTGTAAATCGACACAATTTAAGGTACTGGTGTGACGTAAATTCACACTGAAGACTGAATGCGTGAAAACCATACTCAAAGACCACAAAAATTAAATGTATGGTCAGATATAGTAGTTACTTATTCAATTGAGTCATTTTTTGTCGAAATAAATTTAACGTCAGACAGTTGGTGTAAATGTTTGGAGATATTTAGATGAGATATTTCCTGGACGATAAATTGGTAGACAAGGTAGAATTGAATGGCCTCCACGTTCAGCCGATTTCAATCCTAAAGATTATTTTTATTAGGGATACTTGAAAAATTCAGTTTATAAAACTTAACCAGCAAATCTTGTAGAGCTAAGGCAACGAATTATCAATGAATCTCGAATAATTTCTAGACAATCATGGAGAAATGTGGTAGACGCCTTCTACCATCGATTAGGGTGCTGTCAACTCACAAATTGAGCCTATTTTGAACACTTAATAACGTAACTACTATGATAAAAAATGTTCTAAACTATCAATTGTTACGTTTTAATGTATTTGAAAATAGTTAGTATTAAAAAATTTATTGAAACAATTTAGGCGTTGTCAGACTTCGGTTTTATGTATTTATGACCTTCCAGATTACATAAAATCATAAGTGTTTCATATGGTTGAACTCGTATTGAGTAGGAGATTCCAATAATGACTGAATATACAGGGTGATGTATTTAAAAAACCAAAGTTACTAATAATATAAGAAAAACAGTAAATCTGGCAACATTGTAAATATCAAATATGGAATCTCCGTATCCCAAAACAGGTGTACCTCAAATTTTGTATAATTATGATAAGCATTTTACGAGATAATTAGCCGTTTCCAGACTTTTGGGCCACTCTGTATATAAAAGTTATTATGTACTACAATATTTTGGAGTAGTCCACCTCTAATTCGTTTGTTTGATCGATCTCTCCCGCTCTCGATACATCTCTGGAAGCATATGATTTTGCCAAAGAAAAATCAAGGAAGAAATCTCTGAACTGGAATGACATTTTTTTCTGTTATATGTATATAAACATCGTAGTTTAAATCCATTTGTAATGTATTCTTATTCAAAATAAAAAATTCTGCTTGTATTTTTTTTCGCAAAAATGGTACTTGTTTGCAGGGCGGCTTCTAGAGAATTTCCGAGGGATCAATTGACCTAAATGTGGCCATGAATATACGTAATGAAATACTTTACATTTTGCAAATTTTTTGTGCCTAATTCTTATTTTGACTTTTTCGTCATGCTTACAATCTGGTCGTAAGTTATATGATACTGATACAGGATAAATGTTCAATTTTCGATGTTGATAAATTTGCCCATGACTGTATTAATTGTCGATGTTAACAAATTCATATATTCAATTTAACGATATGAATACATGCATCCTTTACTTACAACCGCATCATATTGATTTTTTACAAAACAAATTGTCACTAATTACGCATTTAAATGTTTAATACCTCATTAATTCTTAATTTATTTGCTAATATCGTGGAACGATTCATTAAACAAATGAGGCTAGACATGAAACAAGTTTGTTATATAAAACCGCAATTAATATTAAAAGGGTATTCAATAGTTTACACCTGTATCTATCTGGGGATTAAACGGAAACGGCTTCGGTATATTCTAGGAGGTAGTCGGAAGGTTCAGGTGTGTTTTGCACTTTTTACACACCTGTGGAAAGCGAGTGTGGGACAATTTCTTGGGAGTAGCATAATATTGTTCTATCCAGAGACGGCGATATGAAATAGACAATTCTTTACACGGCGATATTGATATAGAAAAATTCTTTTTAAATAAAATTATAAATAGTTAGATAATAATAGACATGTTTAGCTGCTTATATACAATAATTCTAGTTAAATAAATATTTTAACTTATATAAATTGTATTTTCCATAAAATCAAAATTATGAAAAAAATTTACAAAAGGTTAACCTGTTAGGGAAGAGTGACATGATGGTACACAAAATTTATAACGTTGGACTTCTTGTTCTTGCAGTACCGTCTCCTATCGGAGGTTGGCTACCATCACAGCAATCTTTACTTTGTTGGCTGCAGCTCTGAACAACTATACCCATACCACTCCCTTAAATTTCGCAACCAGGAAATCCTCCTACGTCCCTCATTTCTCTTTCGTAAGATTTTTCTTTGGATTATGAGTCTACGCAGAGAGTACTTTTCTCCTCTCATTATGTGGCCCAGATATTCCAGTTTTTTCGTTTGTATGGTTTTGATGATTTCGCATTCCTTCCCCATCTTCAGCAGCACATCTTAAATTGTTACTCTTTCTGTCCATGGTATTATTCACATTCTCCTGTAACACCACATCTCGAATGCCTCAATGTTTTTGATGTTTATCTTTTTCAGTGTCCAGGCTTCCATGCCGTATAGCAGAACAGAGAAAACATAGCACCTTAACATTCTCGTTCTTAAGTTTATATTTATGTCCCGGCTGCATAGAAACTTTTTCTTGTCTGGTCATAAGTATCAGTGAAGCAAACCCCTAAATATTTGTAGGACGTAACTCTTTCGACTGGCTGATTATTTATGGTTAAATTCACATTGGTGTATAGCTTCTTTGTTATAATCATGAATTTAGTCTTTTTGATGTTCAGTTTTAGACCATACTTATTGGTATGCGTGTGTATGTTTTCCATCAAAAACTGTAAATTTGCTAGGTTATCTGTTACTATTAGCGTGTCATCAGCGTATCGTATATTGTTAATTAACTCTCCGTTAATGTTCATACCAATGTTTTGCTCTAGGAGCGCTTCCTGACATATTGTTTCGCTATATATATTGAATAATAGTGGAGAAAGCACACAACCCTGACGCACACCTCGACGAATCTCAATTTCTTCGTTTAACTCATTATCAACTTTGATTTTTGCTGTTTGTCCCCAGTACAACCTGGATATGATGTTAATGTCGCGACTGTCGATGTTTTTGCTTCTTAGGATTTCATACAGCTTTTGGTGTCTGACTTTATCGAAGGCCTTCTCAAAATCTATGAAATCTACGTATTCTTGGTTTACATCCAAACATCTTTGCATTAACACACTCAGACCAAACAAAGCTTCCCGTGTTCCCAGTCCACCTCTGAATCCAAACTGTGTGGCGCTTATGTCCTCTTCTAATTTATTAAATATTCTTTTGTGAATTATTTTAAAAAATATTTTTAGTGTGTGGCTCATCAATGCTATAGTTCTGTGGTCTGAACACTCTCTGGCGTTATTCATCTTCGGGATTGTGACAAAAGTAGAGGAGAGCCATTTCTTTGGGATGATGCCTGTTCTATAAATTGTGTTAAAGAGGTTCACCATTATTTCAAGTGCGTCGTCGTCTATAAGTTTCAACAATTCTACAGGAATTTCATCTGGTCCTGCAGCTTTACCCCCTTGGACTAGCAGTCCGCAAATCTAGAAAAGGTCCAAAAAAATAAATATTTTCGGTTTGAATGAACTTGTCGATTCTTTAAATATGTTCCTAATTAAAATAGACAAAAAAAAACATTTGCACACAAGTTTATTATAACTTGTATTTAAACTCAGGCTTTGAAAATAAAAGTTAACAGATATATCTTTCTACAGATAAAAGACGATATTAAAAAACATCAAGAAGAACATGTAGAAAGAGTGATAGAGAAAAATCGAAGTCTGAAATATACCAAACCGAAATTAGGAAAGAAAAATATTATATATAATATTATTATATATAATATTTAATATATTATATTATATTAATATATATTAAAAACTATGAAAAATCAACAAGGCCAACTAGAAACAAGCAAAGCTCAGATATCAAACATAGTTGAAAACTTCTATACTGAGTTATACCGCTTCAGAAACGATCCCCCCGACTCTTCAAAGCAAAATCTGAAAAGACAAATAACAAACGTAAATTCTGAAGTAATGCCCGAAATAAGCGAAGTAGAAATAGAAAATGCAATTAAAGAATTGAAAAGAAATAAAGCACCGGGTAGTGATGGAATTCTGGCAGAAATGTTGAAAGAAGGCGGAGAAGAAGTCATCAGGTACCTAAAAATACTTTTTAATAAATGCCTATTTGAAGGAAACATACCAAAGGAATGGAATACTGCTAACACAATATTAATACACAAAAAAGGGGACAATACAGATCTGAAAAATTATCGTCCAATATCACTACTATCACAACTTTATAAAACAATCACAAAAATAATTACAAATAGATTGACAACAAAGTTCGATGTATATCAACCAGTAGAGCAAGCCAGATTTAGAAAAGGGTTCAGTACATGTACACACACTAAAGGTCCTAATATAAAAAGTTAACGAATACAATTTACCAATCTGTTTAGCATTTATAGACTACGAGAAAGCTTTTGACAGCATAGAATTATGGGCTATTGAGGAAGCACTGGTCAACAGCAGAATAGATTCTAGATATAGGATATTAATACATAATATATATTAACACGCTGAAATGGTAGTCACGATGGAGTAAGGCAGGGTGACACCATATCTCCAAAACTATTTACTGCCGCACTTGAAGACATCTTTAAATCACTAAATTGGGAAACGAAGGGACTATCTATAAACGGAAAGTATTTAAACCATCTAAGATATGCAGATGACGTAGTACTAATAGCCGACAGCTGGAAAGAACTGAAGACGATGATCGATGAGCTTCATACGGAATCCATAAAAAAAGGACTGAAAATGAATCTGAGTAAAACTAAGCTAATGTCGAATAAAGATGATCAACCGACGATAACCATCCAAGGAACAAAAGTGGAACTTGTAGAAGAATACTGGAAAACAAATGTTTG
Organism: Diabrotica balteata; assembly: GCA_918026665.1. NCBI lineage: Eukaryota > Metazoa > Arthropoda > Insecta > Coleoptera > Chrysomelidae > Diabrotica > Diabrotica balteata. The sequence continues at coordinate 12,952,732 of OU898280.1, read as the reverse complement.
AGATGCGCAAAGTAAATACATGAATGAACCGAAATAAGTCTATCTTTGCTGCTGTCTTCAGGAATACCATCCTGTAGGCAGTCGGAGCAAATGCATTTTGCGTGTTCTAAGCATACAAATTTTAGGCATTTTTGACAGGTATATCTAGTTGGCCTATTTTTTTGTCTACTACAATAAAAACAACGACGTCGACGATTAGATTGTGGATATGGGGCTGAAAAAATGTCTTCTTTAATATGACAAATTTCTTTTATTCTTGACCTAATTGATTTAGGAATACGTTTATTAAAAATCGACGTTGCAGATGATCGTTTACTAGTTATATATCAAGAACTTGTCAAGAATGTCTTCAAGGCATTTTATCTATCTCATTAGATTTATATTTGTTTATTACAAATGAATTGATACCGGCTGCATTTATTGTAAAATAAAAAATGACCATTTCTGTCTTGCTCGTTAATTCGTCTACCAAATGGTCGTGGTGCATAGTTAAGAGTAAAATAACGAGTAATAAACTTCTTGTGCCATCTCCACTAATGAAAGTTGGTTCTAACCATTTTCGTCTCTATCTTCTGCTTTTTTTAAGAGTGTATGTGAGTTTAACCCGGTCCAGTCGCGAATGTTTTTCAGCCAGGATTTTTGTCGTCTACCAGTACCACTTTTTCCTTCAATTTTACCCGTCATAATCAGCTGCAACAACTCGTGCTTATCATTTCTAAGTATGTGCCCCAATTATGCTTTCTTTCGCTTTTTAATGGTGGTAAAAAGTTCTCTGTCTCTTCTCATTCTATGCAACACTATTTCGTTCGTAATATATATTTTACGAACGTATTTTACGTATTTTATCGAACTTTGATAAGGGTAATAAAGTTATCTGTTTGTTTTTTGACTTAGCACGAGGTTTTGAAACTGTAAATTATCCAATACTGCTGGAAAAACTTTATCATAGTGGTGTTAGAGGAACTGCGTTAAAGTGGATGCAAACCTTTTTATCGAAAAGGTTTCAAAAAATTAAGGTCAATGTGAATGGGAATATAATATTTTCTTCAGAAAAAAGTGTCCTCTCCGGAGTTCCACAGGGAAGTATCATTGGTCCTCTTTTATTTTTGATTTTCGTCAATGATTTAAATCAACTGATAAACGATAGCTCAACATGTTTGGTTCGGAATCCATTAGATAATTTTTCTGATGCAATAAGCGTTCGAGGAGAAAAGTTGGAACAGCAATCAGGCTGTTACGTTACTCAATTTACTGACGATACCACAGTTGCACTAAATTCCAATAATTTTTTTCATGTAGTACAAAAAGCAAACTGTCTTGTAAAAAGTATGACTCATTACTGTTTAAATAATGCCCTAATCTTAAATGGATCAAAGACCAATATGGTAACCTTTTCACCTTCTACTATGCAGATGAGTCCATTAGTAAAGCTTGACAATGGGTCTGTGGTAAATAGCCACTCCACTAAGTTGTAAGGTGTTTACCTGGATTCTAATTTGTCTTGGAGTTCTCACGTTGATTCTGTAGTAGGAAGATGTCTGTACACTGTTATGTTCTAAGGCAACTTAGAATTTCATCTCCCTAGATATCTTGAAACTTTACTATTTTGCTCATGTACAGTCAATTTTGCAATATTGCTTAGTTTGTTGGGGAAATTGCTCGCGAATTAATGAGGTGCTTGTTCTTCAAAAAAAATTATTCGTACCATGACGTTTAGAAGGAGCTTGGATTCCTGTAGACCAGTTTTTCAACAATTAAATATTTTAACTGTAATTTCGTTGTATATTTTCAGTTATGTTGTTTATGTAAAGTCACATAGATGTAATTTTATTTGCAGAAATGATGTTTCCTTAATGAGTGGCTACAATTTTCGTTACAGAAATGATTTGGTGACCCCTGCTCGTCACTTGACTGTTGTGGGCAAGGTTCCTTACCCAACATGCGTTAGTTTGTATAATAAATTACCTAATTACGTTATAGAGTCAAATATTTATGTATTTAAGAGAACAGTTAAGGACTTACTTCTGGCAAACACTTTCTACTCGTCAGAGGAATACTTGCAGGCATCTTTTTAACAATTTGTATGTTGTGGGGATATTTTATGTTTTATGTGCTTATAGTTTTTATTTTTTTTACTACCTATGTACCTATAGTTTTTTAGATTGTATTTTGACGCATTTCAATACTTGTAAAAGTCAGATGAAATAAAGAATATTGATTGATTGATTGATTGATTGATATGATCGGTCCATGGTATCTTTAAAATTCTCCTAAAAAGCCACATCTCAAAAGCCTCCAGTTTTCTCATTAAGTCAACATTAAGAGTCCAGGCTTCGACACCATAATGAAAAATAGAGTGGATATAACATTTTACTTACCGATATCGGATTTGCAGATTGAGTCTTTGGTTACTCAGAAATTTCGTCATCTTCAAAAAGGCTACTCTTGATTGCTCTATTGTTGAGCGAATTTCTGATTTCGGATTCAGATCTTCCGTAATCCAGACACCTACGTATTTGATTTTGTCCACTTACTCAATATCTTCATTTTTTATGGACTTTGTCCCTCTTATTGATAACCATGGTTTTTGTTTTCTTTATGGTCTAGTATGGTCTCTTAATAAAAAGTAAATTAAAGAGGAAGCTCTCTTTTGTTTTTCTCATAGTGTCTACCATAGTCACATGATGTCCGTTCAAAAGAAGATTGGTCAAGCTAAGGCTCGTAAAAAAACATGTCCATTGTTACATCTCTGTGAGAACCAGATATATGACTGCAAAGGCGAAGAACGAGGAAAATATTGCTCGTATCAACTTTATATGGGTTAGGTGGCTCTTGTCCAACGTACACCTCTAGATTTCTGGTATAAGAAAACTTAGCGTCTACTAATGAAGAATTCTCCCATAGCTGCCAATATGTCATATTTTTGCCTCTCTAATCTTGTTCGTTTATCATCAAAACGGATGTGTCTGAGCAAAAACTTGAACCATGCAAGGGACATTGTCATACTAAAAATTTCTGATAATGAGCCTTTTGTCCTAAAGAGATCTTTAGCATTTCTGAGGTTATTTTTACCCCAGTTATATATAAAAGACCCAATAGTGTGCTTCCAAAGTTCCAAAATATCTATCTTTTTTGCAGATTTATTACTGCGATTGTAAGAATACAGTTCAATAATATAGTCGTGTTGTCTACAATGGTTTGCAAAATCTCTTCAGTAAAAAAACAGGTCCAAATCTTTGATGCGATTTTTATACTTCTTCCATTTAATAGTTTAGCAGTTTCATCTTTACCAATGAAATGCGGCACTCTTTGTGAAACATTCAAGACTTCTGAGATTGTCTCAATTTCTTCATTATCATCGCCATTGTCAGGTTCAACTTCTGGCTCAGAATCAGAGAGAAGTTCTGTATGAAGCTTTTCAAGATATGCTTGTTGCTTTTCTTCTTCTTCTTCTTTTTCTTCTTCTTCTTCCTCTTTATAAGCAATTCTGTATAGTTTTGTGTGGAAGTATTTAAATGTTTATGATATTCAATGATGTGCTGGATAGCCAAATTTTGACGAAGTAAGTCTAAAATGTTATGTATTTTTTCAACCATCAAATTCGAGTTTTTTCGAAGTTTACTATGTTTCTTTCTCATGAAAAAAAGTTTCTTAGGTTATTTCAGATGCCTCTTAAGATGCTCAGAGTGAAAGACTTTGGGCAAGATTTAATAAAAGAACTGTGATTGATATCTGCATTTTATTTGTTAAATATTATATAAATGTTTTTAATAGTATTAAACATTCATCTACGAACGCCCCTGGTTTATCTGTTATTACCTTCATGTACGCATACGTTAGGTTTTCTAAATTTCTTAAAGTTCCGTATTTAAAATGTCGCAGTTCCTTGTAAGGGAAAGAAATATAATTTAGATGCCCTTATTTTCCGTGAGAACTTTTGTCTTATACTAACTGCTTTGAAATTCAAACACCTGCGAAAATGTCGTTCACATAAATAATGTGAAATGAATTATTAACGTGAGAAGATCAACTTTATTAAAAAAAAAACAACTTTTGGCTACGATAAATAAGAGAAAATAGAAATAAAAAACGAATAGTTTACCAGTAATACAAAACAAATAATTATTATCCTTATTAGGAATATAGCAGAAATATTCTCTAATATATATTTATTTATTAAACCCCATTTTGTGAAAATAAAAATAATTATTATTATTTATTTATAGTTATGTGTGGCAGGACAAAATACAACAATTACAATGTAAAATTACAAAGTAAATTACAATTTCAGTTGATATGATAATTAAAGTTTTATAATATTAAGATCTATAAACCTTTTCCTCTTGTAGTTGATGGGTAATTTACTTTACTTTATCGTGTCCGGACATGTTATTCATAAAATTTCGGCGTCGGTTTCATCTTTGTTGGCCACAATCTTTGAGGGTACATCGATGAGGACAGTTTCTGCATGTAAGAAGATGTTCCATATTCTGTGTTTCTCCACAGTCACAGTTCACATCATCTTTGTCGATTTTTCCCCATTTTGCCATGTTTGATTTTACTGGAGTGACCCCCTTTCTTATCCTACTCATAGTTTTCCACGTTTTAAAGTCTAGGTACTGGCCAGTCCATTGAACCTGAGGAAGAGGAAAATACTCGGCGATTCATCCTGCACTGTTCCAACGAAGATTTTCCTAGATTTTAGTCGCTTTCGTGGTGTTCGAGTTTTGTATGGGGCATGCCGTTCGTCCGCGATCTGTTTAATTTTCTCTATGTGCTCTGCAACGCCTCTGCGTATTGAGGATTCTGCAAAACTCGCTGCCTATAGATTTGAGATTGGCGATGGTTTTATGCACCCCGTTACTATCCTGCATGTCTGATTTAGCTCAGTATCAACTTGTTTGGTGTGAGCAGATCTGCGCCAAAAGGAGCATGCATATTCAGCAGTTGAGAAACACAGTGCCTGTGCCGTTGTTCTTAAAACGCCAGGACGTACGCCTCATTTACTTCCCGTTAGGTTTCTGAGTATGCTGTTTCTAGTTGTTACTTTACTTCTCGTTTTTATGCAGTGTTGTCTCTAGGTGAGGGACCGGTCTAGAGGACGTTCTAATGTATTAACATTCCACGTAATTTGAAGTTTGCGCTTGGCTTCCTTTGAGCGAAGGTGGAAAGCTCAGATTTGGGTTTGAGAGGGATTGGGTCTAACAGAATTCTGCAGGTAGTACGCTGTCATTGTTTTTAAGGCAGTTTTAAGTTTCTCCTCCACTTCTTCAAAACTATTTCCTTGCGTACATATTGCAAGATCGTCAGCATAGAGGAATCGCTTGGTTTCGGTCGGCGTAGGTTGGTCGTTTGTGTATATATTTAAGAGCATTGGTGCTAAAACACTTCCCTGTGACCTCTCCATCTACTGACTTTACCCTCCAGCATTACGAAAAAACGTCTGTTTTGCAGATGGTGGTCATCTGGGAGTCTCGTATAATTTGCGGAGCAATGTTTTGTGCCTTACTGTGTCATAGGCTGCTGTCAAATCTACGAAAACAGCACATGTTATAAGTTTTTCTTCCAATCCCTCTTCAATATGTTCTGTTAGTGCGAGGACTTGACCGGTGCAAGATTTGCCGGGTCTGAATTGTCTTTGTGGGATGAGCTGCTTGTCGACATTTTTTATGTCTGCATACTTTTGCCAGTTTGTCTTTTTGAAGTTAAATCTCCTTCTAGCTTGTGATCTAACGATTGGAAATTGTAAATTGTATTTACACCAATTGGTCTATGCTGAGCTTTTGGTATGGGGCCAGATACTATTTTGGTACATTGATCTTCGAGGTTGTTACTTGAAAAACAGATATCCGGGTTATATCCTCTTTTCTAAACTTTGCATTGAAAAGATGATGGAAGTTTAGGATCATGGATTAACGTGAGGTCACTTGTTTCGGCCCGTGCTTCTACTGCGTCTCTAAGGAAAAGGGTTTTTGACAGGAAAGACATCCGGCAGAAAAATCCTTGCTAAAACCATGGAAAGAAGGAATATAGAAAGCAGTTTAGAGATTAGGTCGTTCTCCGTAAGCGACATGCAGTTGCAGCCTCGTCTGACCCTTGCACAAAGTGGCGAGGACTACTCCTTAGAACACGGAAGGGACTAAAGAAGAAGTCCTGAGAATTTTTACTCTCAACGTCGGAAGCATGACAAGTAAAGTAAGAAAGGTCACCGATTTCATGCAAAGGAGAAGGATTGGTGAACTTTCTGTGCAGGAAACTTATTAGAAAAGTAATAAATCGGGAGATCTTTATTTAATTTGTATTTTGGGAACGATTTCTGAAGTGAAAATCTAAACGTCAAAGTAAACTTATTTTAAAGTAAAATTGTGGCTTTTTTCTTTTAACATAGTAAACTATATTAACATGCCACAAGAAAATAGCTTCAGAAAAAAAATCAATGATTTATTAATACACCCAGTATGTGAAATTCAACCCCTTAACTGATTCATCAATAAACACAATATATACGTAGAGAGAGAATTATAGAGGAAATGATTTCTTGTTCCGGTTCGAACAGGAAGTGATGCCGCCATTACGGCCTTCAAAGCCAGAGCGATACATCAACGGTCTTTTGTTTGTTTGTTTGTCCTATCTCCTCGGCCCGAATCCATACAATAAGCACTTAATTAATTATCTTTATTCTTGTTTGGGTCCTTCGCGTTATCCTTCGCTCCCGATCTTGCATTGCATGCTGTTTGTTTTGGAAGAAACTTACAGAATGCATTTGAAGGACTCCTGCGGATATTTTGATAAGGAAAACAAATTCCAAATTCCTCAATAAGCGAAAAAATAAAAAATTTCATTCTGAAATTAAAGAATTATTAGTCTAATACTTTTTAACGATAGATAGATAGTTTATTGGTAATAATAATACAAAACAAAAAGGAAAAATAAAACTAAATGTATTAACAGAGATAAAAAACAGATAAAATTCACAACAGATTACAATTGGAAGAGAAATACTCCTCAAATAGTATTTCAAAAGTTTACAGACAACCAAACTTATATGGAATCAAATGAAGTTTTGTTAGCAGAATACTATGTGTGACACAATCAAAAGCATTAGTGAAATCTAAAAAAAATGCAAGAGTGTTATGATATGTTTCTAGCCTTCTAAAATATTTATCAAATCACATGTTTGCATTATTTATAAAAAAAAAGTATTTTCCTAATTTCACGTTTTTAAAATAAATAAGTCATTGTAAATTTAACTCTAAACGATCTATTTCTAGGTAACAAGGTTCTATTTCAACACAAATCTTTCTAAAATATCGTAAAAGTTTTTTCCAAACATTGTTTAAATAATTTATTAAACAGCATATAAAAAAGAATCGACGAAATCGATCAACAAGAACCAGAGATATTTTACAGCTGGTGTTTGAAGTTCATATTTCATTTTTCGAGTCGCCGATTTGAAAAAAGGAGTAAATTTTGTTGTAAATAAAGTTGACCAGAATTATCGTAGGACAACTTTTTTAAAACTTGTCAGTTTTCTGATATATAATATAATCTTTCCCGGCCAATAGCAAAAAAGTTGTTCAAACTGTTTATAACCAAAAACTTGGAATGTTTTTGCAATCAAGTTTCGCAACGTTGCAAAATGTTTTTTCTAACATTTTTTAAATTCTTTTAATAGAATAACTCTCTCTCTCTCTATCTCTCTCTCTATCTCTCTCTCTCTCTCTCTCTCTCTCTCTCTCTCTCTCTCTCTCTCTCTCTCTCTCTCTCTCTCTCTCTCTCTCTCTCTCTCTCTTTCTCTCTCTTGCTTATGCTTCCAGTAGAATCATTGTAAGTTTATTATTTTTTTCTGACATGATATTGCAAAAAAGTTGTTGAGGACAAAAAATTTCTCTGGACTAATATATTACACCTAACGAAATAAAGATGGATCTATGGTATCTCTTGTTAAGAAAGTTTTTCTTAACATTCACTACGTCACTGATTCGATAGCTTTTTTTCTTCTTTATTTTTTTTTCGAAAATATTTGTATTTTATGTTTATTTTGAATTTTTGTATAGAACTAAAGAAAAAAGACAAAACAAACAAGCCGTTGTCGCCAGCTCGTATTTCATTTGGAGACCTAATAAGACGCGTGATAATAATTTACGACCGAAAGACCAAGCGCCATATGAATTGATGTCCCGTGTGTGTTGGTACAGTATAGAGGCGCACATTTTTGATATTTTTAACTTAGGATATGGCCACTTAAATGCACTACCACTTTTTTGACTATTTAATTCTAAAATTAGACTGCTAAAAGGTTTTCGGATTTATATCCGGAGCAGGAAGTATAATATTATACTACTTATTATACTACTTATATTATACTACTTATTATAGTATAAGTATTATACTACTTTTCGAAATGACTGCGTTGTTTTGTATACTAACCTAAGATTATAAAAAATACAAGACTTTGTGACACCGAAATGGAACGGTATTTTAACTAAATATTTAGTAATTCTTATAATTTAAAAATTATAAAGAAAAATTTGAATTAATTTACCTGCCGGCCAGATTTACACATGAGAAACACGTATTTAAATTCATTTTCCTCTCACCTTTTGGATTAATGTTTTCTGATGCTTTATTAAAATAATGATTGCATTTACGAAGATAAAAGTAATATTTTTGTGTTTAGTCGTTTATAGCGTCTAGAACTAGCTCTATTAGTGTAATTTTCCATTTGCCACCACCAAATTGCATGAAAATTTGGGTTTAGGTTCTACTTACCCTCAACTTCACTTTTGGACTTGTGCTGTTAAATTATTTTAATTTTTAGAGGTGATAACCACCCCTATTAGAAAAATCATACAATTGTAAACTAAAGCATGTAGTTGATTAAACTACATGTGAACTACTACAAACAAAGGAGAAACAACAGAAAAATTAAACAAATGGACGGAATACTTCGAAGATCTATTAAAACCAGACCAACAAGAGGAACTCGAGGAAAATGATAATTGGCAAGAAGAATAAAAAGGGACGTGCCAGCAACCAGCTTTAAATGAAGTCGTAGAAATATTAAGAGACCTAAAAAATAACAAAAGTGATATGCCAGCTGAGATTTTTAAAGAAGGTGGAAAGGAATCCCTCCCTAGGGATTCCTCCATAGGGGATAGAATACCATATCCCTCCGAAATGATAAATAGACAAAAAAAAACTTTGAATGAACTTTGAACTATTAAATAGTTGGAAGTTGTCTATGATTTTCTTGGTTCTTTTTCACTACTTAAGATTAAATAATATTTCATTTACTTTAGACCACATGGTCAGTTGCTGTGCTAATTTTTTATAAGTTGCTATATGTTGTTAGTTACTTGATTGTTTATACAATATCACCGTATAATGTCCATTTACTTGAGTTTTATTCACATTATTGTAAATAAATTTGACTGCTACATGTCTTTTTAAGATGAACTGATGATGCTTTCAAAATACAAAAGCGAAACGTCTTCAAAATAGATAAAGTAGCCTATCAACTTTGTCTTTTATTTCTCCACCTTGAGACCGATATAAGAACCCACCACTCGTCTCCTTATATATATATATATATATTATATATATATATATATATATATATATATATATATATATACATATATCGACTAATATAATAAGCTATAAAGATATTTCAAAGAAGTGAAAGTCCATTATCTTTGGATTACCTGTAGCAAACAAAATTTAAGATACGCATAAATTATTTTCTTTGTAAAATATATTCAAGTGAAATTAGTGAAACAAGACAATACGAGCGGGTTTTCCAAATGGGCTTGTACAGTAATTAGGATAATATAATAGATGTTTAAAAATCTATTTCTCTGTTAGTTCTTAAGAATTTGTAGAAACCGATTAACCGATATTAATAGCTTTTAGGAAATTTACAATTGTAGGTAAAATTATTGTTTGTTGTCTAAATGAAGAGATGGGGAATTGTGGCGAGCTTTGATTGGAGGAGATTAAAAAGGTGGGATATGGTTGGTAAGAATGAGAATTTAGCTAGTTTGTTGAGGAAGAAAAAATAGGCAGTTGGTTTCCAAGGGTGCAAGGCGAAAGGCCGTTGCTCTCTGGTAGTTCCCCAGAGGTAGGAAGCAGTAGAAGTGAATGTTTGTGAGTTTTCGTGGAGTTAGTGTATCTGACAGAAGCTGATATATTTTCTACTTATATTCCAAGAGTCACTGTTCAGGCTAGAACGAGAGATTCAGTTTATCGAGAGGAGAAGAGGCTAGCATAATTTGAACGATACGTGCATTTGAAGGAGATTATTAAAGACGATATACTTGCAACAATTTGTTGTAAGATTGCTGATTACCTAGGGGACTGCTAAGAATAGATAGTGTAGGCTACAAGCAACAAGGATTTGGACAACTCATTATCAGAGAGAGATAGTTTTGCTATTTATCAGTTTTTTTTCAACACAATTTATACAATTGCTTTAGACAAGATAGGAATATTTTGATTAGGAGATTTAGAACAACAATTATGATTTGAGATTTTAATTTATATTGTCTGTACGATTAATTTTGAAGGTTCACGTACGTAAAACAAAAGTTTGATAATCATTATATGAGATATTGTTTATTGAAGATATTTGAGTGTGAATTTTATTTCAATATATTTTTATTTCAATATATAATGTTATATCATATATGTTTTTTATTATTCCGGTATTCTTTGGACCTTACCTCTCACATGTAAAGCATAGATATTGAAGCACGAGTATAACCCTGAGATAGAATTAAATAGTGTGATAGAATCAATAGAAGTTTATTTAATTAATTAATTAGCTAATTAATTATTTGGCGCACTTAAGACTTTGAATATCACATTAATATATATATATATATATATATATATATATATATATATATATATATATATATATATATATACGCGTTTGACACCGCGTTAAATAATTATGGTTTTGATAAATAGGTATCCTACTCGTCGGCCGTTGCCTGATTTATTTTTGTATCCTTCTCGTTTTGCATGTTATTGGAAGCCTTTCAGCACCATCTCTTTGGTTTAGTATTGTTAAGTAACCATTTTAAGTGCCAGAGCCAGTTTACAAGTTTTTTTATACTTAAAACACCAGCAAGAAGTGTTACTATCTAAATTGACAATAGCAAGTGAGACCTTGCCTAAATGTCGTCTAATCGTGCCTAATTTAATATCCACAAGAGTTGACAATACCCAAAATTCATATTTATTGACAACCTGCGTATATGACTGGAAATTTGATTTTTAGGTTAAAAACATTGACAAATATATGCTAGTTACAGCTAAGTGATACATTTAAAATAAAATTTTACTGCAAAATAACGGAGTGGAAAATATTGCACATAATTTTTAGACGTAGTAAACTAGAAGACCTTTGGTAGTGCGAATCATCGAGCGATACTAAATTCATAAACGCTCAATACGCAATATCTACTATTTCAATTTTAGGATAGAGCTATGCAATACCAGTTGATTGCAAGCTGTCGGGAGAACAGATTACAATAGTTTGTGCAAACACTGAATTCTATTCTCTGTTATTCTATTCTGTGTGTTATAACAGAGCAAAAGCTCGGCTGAATCGGCTGAATTTAGTCAAGCCATCCAGTGTCACAGTTAGAAAAATATTTTCATGGATAAAATTCAGAATTAGGTTTGCTATAATACATACCAACTATGAAAATCAACGAAAAATATTATGAACCAATTATTTAGATTACTTTTAGGATAAAAATATTTAATTTTAAAACTCAAAATTTCATTTTAAGGACAATTAAACAGAATACGATTTTAAGGATAATAAATAAAATGAAGATGCTAGTAATGTCATAGTATTCTAGTATAGCTAATGCAAAACTAGAATACTATGCAAAGTATGTGTACATACTTAATGGTGGAAATTGAATCATAACACCAAAAAGCTTGAGAAAATTTAAAAGAAAAAATTAATGAAAAAAAGCACAACGGTTGGACAATTTGGAAAATAATAAAGTGTGATATAAGATTATGAGTAGATAATGGATAGCTAGAGGCAGATTACCAAAGAAAACTGAAGATGTCTGTGGCATTTATCGATTTATCGGCTGCCTATGATACGGTTTGGAAAGATGGCCTCATCTATAAGCTCCTTAAAATAATCCCCTCCAAAGCAACCGCCCGACTCATAAATACTATGCTGAGCAGTAGAAACATCCGTGTAACCATGGGAACTACAGTGAGCAAATAGAGAACGCTTAATAATGGCCTCCCCCAGGGCTCCGTACTTGCACCGCTGCTATTTAGAATGTATATAGCTGATATGCCCCCTACCAGATCTAAAAAATTTGGATATGCAGACGACTGGGCAGTTGCAACTCAAAGCTCCTTAATACAAAACTCCGAGGCAATCCTAACGGAAGATCTGGAACGCCTGGTTAAGTACTTTAAACAATGGAGATTTAAACCTAACCCCAAAAAAACCGAGGTTAGCTGTTTTCACCTGAACAACAAAATGGCCCACACAAAACTTAAAGTATACATTGATAACCAACTGCTCACGCACAACTATAATCCCAAGTACCTCGGCGTCACCCTGGACAGAACACTTTGCTTTAAGAAACATCTTGAGAACACCGTAGCAAAGCTGAGAACCCGTAACAACATCATACAGAAGCTTTGCGGGACTACATGGGGCTCATCAGCAGGTACACTTCGGTGTTCAGCCCTTGGACTCGTATACTCCGCAGCTGAATACTGCTCTCCTGTTTGGCTGAATAGCGTTCACACAAAAATTATAGATACCCAGCTCAATGTCGCCATGCGTCTCATATCTGGAACGATCAAGTCTACACCTGTGGAGTGGCTTCCACTACTGAGCCATATACCTCCACCTAATCTTCGTCGTCAGCATGCTCTGCTTAGAAAATTCCAAAAGCTGCTTAACAACCCGCAATTAGCTATACACACATATGTCGCCGACGCTAATTCACATCGATTGCGCTCCAGAAAACCTCCGACTAGAGATGCAATAAACTTGAGTTCCCACAATTTCCAAATGAACTCCCAGTGGAAGAACATGCACAGCGACAGACTGAACCTAATAATGAGAAACACACCATGCATCACAGAAACTCCACCAGGTTTTGACCTCCCCCGAAAATCATGGTCAACTCTTAACAGGATAAGAACGGATCATGGAGTCTGCGCAGATTCCCTTTATAAATGGAGGATGAGAACCTCTGCTGAGTGCGACTGAGGCGCCGAGAAACAGACCATCCAGCATATGATTTCCGAATGCCCTCGGAGGAAGTATTATGGAGATCCTGTAGACTTCGCCTCTGCAACACCAGCGTCGATCGAATATATTAATACATTAGATGTTAGATTGTAACATATATGTGATAATGTTGTGTATCAAATTGCCATACTCTAAATAAAAATAAGCTAGAGGAACTTTTGAGATAGAAGCACTAAAAATCTTAACAGATATCTTGAACAAATATTAAATAGGTAATGCAGCGATTTAGAAGACCAAACAAAAAGAAAATTTATGCTCAAAAATTGGAAAACTACGTATTTTTAAACAGTGGAGACGAACGCATGAACGATTATTTGGTGTTGGATTTCTTATTAGGAAAACATTTCTGATTTGTTGGTACATTATGAAGCAAACACAAGTAGATTATGTATGATAATAATGGGAAGTGTATTTAGACATAGGCCTCTCCAAACTCCTTTAATCGATCTATAATCCTGAGCAACATACGTTTAATTGGTTCCGGCTACTGTTTTGATGTCATCTACCTACCTCATGTGTGGTCTTCCTCTTGGTTGTTTACTTTTGTAGGATATTCAATGTTGTATTGTGGCATTCCAACGTTTTTGTCTAGCAATGTGGCCTACGAAGCTCCATTTGAGTTTGGCAGTTTTTAGTATGATATCCTCGACTTAATCCTCCTTTGATCTTACACAGTCGTTATTTTCTCTTTCTGATAGTCGTATAGCCAACATTGCCTTTAATTGCCCTTTCTGTTGAGGCTAGTTTGTTTAGATCTACTTTAGTTATAGTCCAGGTTTGACTTGGACATATGTCAGGATAAGAAGTATGCACTGGTTGAACACTTTGAGCACAAGTATTGAGGTATTTTGCGGTTATTGAGTTTTCCAAATCGTGTCCATACCAGTTTTGCTTTTCTAGTGATTTTTGCACTTTGGTTCCCTTTGTCAAGTTTCAGAATTTGGTCTAGATAGATATATTCTTCTTCTTCTTGTAGTTCATTCTCCTATCGAAGGTTGGCTATCATCACAGCTATCCATACCTTATTGGCGGCTGCTTTGAAAAGATCTAGTGAGGTGCAACTATACCACTTCCTTAGGTTTCTTAGCCAGGAGATTCTTCATCTTCCTATGGATCTTTTATCCTTGATTTTATCTTGCATTATGAGCCTTAATATTTCATATTTCGCACCTCTGGTAATGTGCCCTAAATATTCCAGCTTTCTGGTTTTGATATGCTTTGTGACCTCATAATCTTTTTGTAGCCTTCTTAATACTTCTGCATTTGTAACTCGTTGGGTCCATGGTATTTTGAAAATCCTTCTATAGCACCACATCTCAAATGATTCCAACTTCTTTATATTATCCACTTTTAGTGTTGAGCTTTTCATTCCGTACAACAAAGGCTTTTATCCTCAGCTCCAAAGGAAGGTCTCGATTAACAAACATTGTTTTCATTTTTATAAATGCTCGTCTTGCAATTTCAATGCGTGTCCTTATTTCTCTACCTTGGTCATTGTTTTCATTTACCCAGGATCCCAGATATTTGTAGTTATTCACTTTTTCTACTTATTTTGCCTCGATATCTAGCCCTCCTACTGTATGTTGCTTCGAATTAATCATGCACTTATCCATTTTCTATAGTTTCTGTATCGACGTTTTCGATTCTAACCTTTGCTTTTTGATTCCACTACAGATTGATAATATTTCTACTATCCACATTCTTTTTTTTTAAGTCTTACGACTTTCTGATGTCGTACTCTATCAAAAGCCTTTTAATAATCTATAAAGCAGACATAGAGACCCTGGTTCATATCTAGTCGTCTTTCCGCGAGAACGTTAAAAGCGAACAGAGCCTCTCTCGTTCCCAGTCCTCTTCTGAATCCAAACTGGGTGTCATCTATATCTTCTTCTATTTTTTGTATAGTCTTTTATGTTTTATGATGAGAACTGTCTTAAGTGTGTGGCTTATTAAGGAAATTGTTCTGTACTGGGAGCAGTCTGTCGCATATACTGACTTTGGTAGTGTTACAAACGTGGACAGCAACCAATCTTCGGGTATTACTCCTGTTGTAAATACTGTGTTAAACAGATCTAAAAGTATATACAGCTTTTCTTCGTCAATGCATTTAATTAGTTTAGTGGGCATCTCATCTGGGCCGACTATTTTGCGGTCTTTGAGACCTCTTTTAATTGAGTGTTCCAATTCGCACATTATTATTTCCGATCTTGTTTGTTTCTGTGGTTCTTCTTGTATCATTATATCATCGTCGAATAGTTTTATTATGTATTCTTGGCAAAATCTTAGTTTATCTTTGATGTCTGCAATGAGTTTACCATTACCATTTTTGAGTATCCCATAGTGTGCTCTCCCATAGTGTGCTTGCTTTTTGGTATTTGTTAGTTCTTTTATTTTTTAATGCATATTAATTCCACTTTGTAGTTCTTGAAATTTTTTGTTCTTATTTCTCCCTTTGGCTTTTCTCCTCTCTTCCATTAATGCTAGAATTTATGAATTCATCCACTTGTTTTTTATTTGTCTTTTGACGCTTTAAATTGTCTTTTGCAGCCTTTATTACGATGCCTTCTTAATATTGCTTCACTTTTCATTGACATCTTCTGATGTTAAGATTTCTTCTTCTACTTCTGTTAGATTTGAGTTGATTTGTTGGATCACTTTTTGATGTATTTCTCTTTTTCTGAATTTTGTGTAATCAATCGTTGGTTTATTTTTAGATATATTCTTGAACTTTCTCCGTCAAAGTTTATAGTTCCTCGAATGTGCTCGCTATAATCACGATGTCGTCATAGAATCTGAGGTGGTTTAACTTATTATCATCATTGATGCCATATGTTGATCAATTTGTATTTCTTCTAGGGCTAGATTAAACAGCTTTGGCGATATTACGTCGCCTTGTCAAACTTTTCTCTTAATGGGGATCGAATTTGTATTTTCATCAGTTGTATTATCATAGTTTCGTTTTCATATATATCATGTATTATTCGCCTATATCTTGAATATATTATACAATTATTAATAGCTTGTTAAAGCAGAGAAAAAGGATCTTTCAAAAAACAACATCATACAACAAATCACATAAAATTGCTACCCATTTTTCTTCATTTAGAAAAGCTAAGATAAATTAAAAAATGATGAAATCCGTAAAATAGTTTCGAAACACAATTCAGATTTCTGCTTATAATCTGAGCCTTCTAAAAATTGAAAGGCAAACACTCGTTGATAAAAGATGTTAAAAGGGACATGGGTAATCTAAAATTTGCATTCCACGACATGTCTGTAAAACTAAGCAGAAATCCTTAGCGAATTGTGTTTCTCGTACTTACACACAGTTTATCCAAATAAAATGAAAAAGACAGCATATAATTGATTTCACACAAAGAGCGCCTATGTATCTGTTGATCTGTTTCGACCTAATAGGTCTCATCAGAACAGTTATTCATAGGTGTTCTCAACGTGAAAAATCAATATTTTTTGTCTTTTAAGAAGCAACACTAAAATGGCTTCAATACGGACGCAATAGCGACATCTAATAATAAAATCCGTAAAATAGTTTCGAAACACAATTCAGATATCTGCTTATAATCTCAGCCTTCTAAAAATTGCAAGGCAAACAGACGTTGATAAAAGATGTTAAAAGGGACATGGGGAATCTAAAATTTGCATTCCACGACATGTCTTTACAACTAAGCAGAAATCCTTAGCGAATTGTGTTTCTCGTACTCACACAGAGTATATCCGAATAAAATGAAAAAGACAGCAAATATTTGATTTCACGCAAAAAGCGCCTATGTATCTGTTGATACGTATTTCGACCTAATAGGTCTCATCAGAACAGATATTCATAGGTGTTCTCAACGTGAAAAATCAATATTTTCTGTCTTTTAAGAAGCAACACTAAAATGGCTTCAATACGGGCGCAATAGCGACATCTAATAATAAAATCCGTAAAATAGTCTTTTAACATCTTTTACCAACGTCTGTTTGCCTTGCAATTTTTAGAAGGCTCAGATTATAAGCAGATATCTGAATTGTGTTTCGAAACTATTTTACGGATTTTATTATTAGATGTCGCTATTGCGTCCGTATTGAAGCCATTTTAGTGTTGCTTCTTAAAAGACAAAAAATATTGATTTTTCACGTTGAGAACACCTATGAATAACTGTTCTGATGAGACCTATTAGGTCGAAAGACGTATCAACATATACATAGGCGCTTTTTGCGTGAAATCAAATATTTGCTGTCTTTTTCATTTTATTCGGATATACTCTTTGTGAGTACGAGAAACACAATTCGCTAAGGATTTCTGCTTGGTTGTAAAGACATGTCGTGAAATGCAAATTTTAGATTCCCCATGTCCCTTTTAACACCTTTTATCAACGTCTGTTTGCCTTGCAATTTTTAGAAGGCTCAGATTATAAGCAGAAATCTTAATTGTGTTTCGAAACTATTTTACGGATTTTATTATTAGATGTCGCTATTGCGTCCGTATTGAAGCCATTTTAGTGTTGCTTCTTAAAAGACAGAAAATATTGATTTTTCACGTTGAGAACACCTATGAATAACTGTTCTGATGAGACCTATTAGGTCGAAAGACATATCAACAAATACATAGGCGCTTTTTGCGTGAAATCAAATATTTGCTGTCTTTTTCATTTTAAAAAATGATGCTTTTTTGATGTTTCTCTTTTTGCTGTCTATTTGTTTCATGACTGTGGATACTTCTTGCTGTTTATTATCTCTGTGTTAATTTTACACTGTGCTCATTATCCCAGGCATGTTTGCATATCTGAGATCTATCAAAGTTTTTGTTTTTAATGTATGACTCATGCTCATTTATTCTAACACTTAGTGGTCTTGAGGTTTCTCCTAAATAAAAAGTAGTAATTTAGATTAGAGAAAAATTATAATAGTAATAAAAAACTAAAAAGAATTTTATACCCAAAGTAAGAACTAATATATATCTTGTCATCAAGCACATGTCTACGCCTCTGACCGCGAGGCTCTGCAAACGATGCATGTCGGCACTTTCACAAATTACATCTGTATATTCATGAGTGTCCATCTCTTTAATATATTACAGGGGCAGAGAGCGGCGACTACGGGGAACGTTTAGGGGTTGAATATGTGGTTCTGTAATCGTACGAATTATGACTATTTAGTGTGATGAGGCTGATTCATTGTTACGTGGGGGTTGGGCCACTGTTACCATTTTATAACATAACTAAAGTAATTGTGTAAAGAATGTTTCGAATAAAGAACGAAAACTTGAGTATTGACTAATATGTTAAGTCTGAAGGAAGAGAAAAAGTTACAAATATGGACTACTGTTTTTTTTTATCTTTTATCAACCATTTTTGTTAAAAAAATTTCACATTATATAATTGACTTGTAGTATTGTTTTTTTATGATTCTCTAGCTTATTTTTTCTTTACTGTCAGTGATGTCATAAACCACTGATAGTGTCATACACATGGACACCGTTTCTTTCGATACCAGAACATTTTGTCATAATCATAAAATCTTTTATCAAGAGCAAACAATGGGTATAACGGACAAACAAACAAAATTTTAAAACAAAAACTGCATAAAAAGCCCTAAATTGAGTCTTTTCTGTACCAGAGAAAAAAATCAATACTTTTTACTCTATTACGTCGTATATAGTAACACATACATGACAATATATCAACAAAAATTACAAAATACATAAAAAAGAAATGAATGACACCAGCTTTCAGAACAAACAATAACCTTAGCAAATAAATTTTGAACAACAAGATGTAAACGAAAAAGTATCCATACAGTGGTTAATACAAAACGTGTGGTGACTGTTCAAAAACTTACACCGGTCAAACTGGTATAAGCTTTAACAAACGTATAGCAGAACACAAAACGGTTTTCAATAATAGAAAATAATTCTACGTGTGTACCTCACCTTCTAGATTATAATAATTCTGTTAATGACCAATTTCAAATTCTATTAGTCATATTAAAAATATAGACCTTGAGATATCTTTATTAGAATCTATGGAAATTAATTAAATTAAATTAAATTAAAATTAGCGAGTACGATGACATAAACGTTCTGTGGAAAACTATTAAAGAACAAATGAACAATGTAACGGAAAAACATCTAAAAGTAACACCTAGAAATAACAAACAGGAATGGATGACAGAAAAGAGTTTACAATTAATGAACAAACGAAGAGAATCTAAAGGAAAAAATGACAAGGACGGAGAATACAAAAGACTAAATGGAATAATTCGAAAAAAAAATAACCGAAAAAGAGAAATGGCTGGAAACAAAATGCGTTGAAATAGAAGAACTGAAACAAAGGCACGATTTTTTTTTAATTTACATAAAAAGGTAAAAGAGTTTACATCGACTACCAAGAGAACAACTTTTCACACCATGCTGAATACGGATGGCAAACTGCTAGAATCAACGAAAGATAAAATGAAAGAATGGGAAAACTATATTAAAATTCTTTTTCACTACATACGAGAAGAACCAAGATTGGAAAATAACAACGAAGGGCCAACAATTCTGAAATCTGAAACGTTAAAATTAATCAGCGAAGAAAATATCGAAATATTTGTCCTTTTATTCAATCGCATTTATGATACAGGTAAAATACCCCAAGATTGGCTGGAGTCAATATTCATCCCACTATCAAAAAAGCCAAACCCATAACACTGCAATGAGTTCCGTCTGATAAACCTTATGAGTCATGCAGTAAAAGTCCTACTAAAAATTGTACATAATCGTATCTATAGAAAGTGCGAAACAATAATCGGAGACGATCAGTTTGGATTCAAAGCCAGCATGGGAACGAGAGAAGCCCTGTTCAGTTTACTAGTTCTCGCCCAAAAATGCTACGACCAACAAAAATATATATTTATATGCATTATAGACTTTGAAAAAGCATTTGATAGAGTAAGACACGACCTACCTATCAAATTCTTAAAAAACTTGTACTGGAACCAAAACGCCAGAGTTAGGATCGAAGGTTCCACATCCGCAGAAGTAGAAATTAGGGGGGGAGTTAGACAAGGATGTGTTCTGTCGCCTTTGCTGTTTAATTTTTACTCCGAGTTTCTATTTAAAGAAGCATTGGAGGATTCCAAGGATGGAGTCAATGTGAATGGCGTAAATATCAACATTATCAGATACGCCGATGATACAGTGTTAATTGCGGATTCCGACTTAGGTCTACAACGACTCATCGACAAGACCAACTCGACCTGTGAGCAATTTGGAATGAAAATAAACATTAAAAAAACCAAAGTGATGTCAATCCGAAAAAACCAAAACGTACCTCAACCTTGCACAATAAATGGGCACATTTTAGAACAGGTCAATAGATTTAAGTACCTGGGATGTTAGATCGATAGCAGCCTAAATCCTGATCTAGAAATAAGATCGAGAATAGAACAGGCCAGAAAATCTTTCGAAAAAATAAAAAAACTGCTTTGTGATTCTCGAATAAAACTCGAAATTCGACTACGTTTATCAAAATGCTACGTCTGGTCGACTCTTCCATATTCAGTTGAAACGTGGACCCTTAAAACATCAACCGTAAATAAATTGGAGGCCTTTGAAATGTGGATCTACCGGAGAATACTCAAAATTTCATGGATATCGCATACCTCAAACAAAGAAGTGCTGCATAGAATAGGCAAGGAAAGAGAACTTTTTAACACAGTAAAAGTTAGAAAAACATCATACCTAGGCCACATACTGAGAAATAATAAGTACCAATATGCCCAACTTATAGTGAAAGGAAAAATCGAGGGAAAGAGAGGCCTAGGAAGGAAAAGACTATCGTGGCTCAGAAACATCCGACAATGAACAGGGCTAAATTTTGAACAGCCAATAAGAACAGCTAAAGATATAGAAGAGTTTAAAATTGTAGTAGCCAACCACCATTGAGGAGAGGGCACTCTAAGAAGAAGAATGGAAATTAATAAATAAAAAATACAGATATAATTCTGAATAACCAACTTGAGACAAACAGCTCTCCCCTCCTCAATTTATTCTGCTAAATACTATAAAAGTAGACGCAAAATACGTAAAATACATCACATGAGAAAGGCACTCTGTCGAAACAACTGTAGTGAAAATTAATTGTATTGTAAATTTCGTAAAATTATAGAAAACACAGCTTTTCAGTGTTTTATTCTAAGATACCAATAACTTATACCTAATCGCTTACAAATAATTGTAATTGATATTCGCAGTAGTTCTTACACGTTGTACTTGAATTGGCAAATCTAATAACTTTTCAACAGTACTTTTCAATTTCCTGCTGGAGTCATAAATGATGGAAAGCGGAATACGTATGAAAGGAATGATCCATGATTACAGAAGCCATGTTCTGACGTTTGCCGATGATGTTTTACTTATAAAAAGAACAAAAAGAGTATTGCTGAGAATATTCAAATTAGTAGCGGTAAATGCAAAACAATAGGGCAGAAAAGTATATGAAAAGAATGGAGCAGAATGCTAACGAGAACATATAACTGACGACTATCACAAATAATGACGATAAAGAATAGTTTGAATAAATAGGGGTTACCTTAACAAATAAGGGGCATGAAAACCAAGACATAATCGAGAAGGAGATTGCGAAAGAAAGATCAATCATTGGAGTGCTGCACAAATTATTAAAAGCAAAAAAAACATTTCAAGGGTGGCGAAATTGAGACTATGCCCAACAATGATCCAACCCACAATCCATTTTGACAGCGAAATCTGGGTTATGAACAAAAATCAGGAAAATATGTTTAATATCTTGGAGAGGAGTGTTTCAAGGAAAACTTTCGTGAGATTATGATATGGACAAAAACTTTGAAAGAACGAATAAATGCAGAAATGAATAAACTTTACTTCTTTTTCTTCTTAGTTTTCTATCGTCTATTTTTGGTCATAGGCCTCTTCCAACTCCTTCTATCTATCTCTATCCTAAGCAATATACTTCCAATTTGTTCTGGCTATTTTTTGGTGTCATCTACCCATCTCATTTGTGGTCTTCCTCTTGTTCGTTTACTTTTGTTAGCTATACAACTGACGCTTTAAATAGATTAGTTGTTGTTGTGGAGAACCATTTTCTCAGGTTTTTTAACCATAATATTCTTCTTCTCCCAATTTCTCGCGTTCCGAATACTTTGTCTTGAAGGATTATTTTCAGTAATCTGTATTTAGTGCCGTTTCTCATTATGTGTCCGAGATATTCTAACTTTCTCCTTTGAATCGTATACATCACTTTTCTTTCTTTTTCCATTCTTCGTAGTACAGTCTCGTTGGTTATCTTGCATGTCCATGATATCCTCAGGATTATTCTACATAGCCACATCTCGAAGGCTTCAAGATTTTTCTCCATTGCTCCAGAATAAGGTTATGGCTTTTAAAGAGTTTGACCATGTTGTTGAATGCACTCCTAGCCTTCTCTATTTGACATTTTACTTCTTGTCAGTGAGTCAATTGTTCGTTTACTATTATTCCAAGATAGGTTAACTGTTTTACTTGGTGAACTCGTGTATTCTTAATAAGCAGTTGAACGTCTCTAATTTTATTTTTGCTGATGACCATAAATTTAGTTTTTGATATGTTAACTTGTAGTCCAAATCTTTCACTTACTTTATTTACTTTGTTTATTAGTTGCTGTAAACTGTTTAAACTGTCTGCAGAAATAACGCTGTCGTCTGCCTAGCGGATGTTGTTTAGGCGTTCTCCATTTAAAAGGATTCCATGCTCGCAATTTTCTAAAGCTTCATATTATTGTCTAACGCTTCGCAGAATCTCGATCGGATCCATCGGTTCATCTCCAAGATTTGTTCTTATTATGACTGATTGGTTCCAGTATAAATTTTGTATTATACGCCGGTCTTTATAATCTATTTGGGCTTTTGTTAGAACATCCATCATTTTTAGGTGTTAAACTGTGTAGTCCACAAAGCAGGTGCAGATATTGCAAGTCATATCTCTGCATCTTTGTAATAATATCTGTAGACTAAATAGTGCATCTCTCGTACCTACGCCTTTCATGAAACCAAACTGTGTGTATTGTATTATCTTTGCATAATTTGTATATTCTGCGATGTATAATTTTAAGAAAAAGTTTTAGTGTATGGCTCATTAGACTGATTAGCCTATATTCTATGCACTTTTTCGCTTTCTGTTTCTTTGGTAACGTAATAAATTCTAAAACTAGCCAATCTTTTAGAATATTGCCTGTATCATAGATATTACCAAGGTCCAAGGGAGGTATTTTATTTCCCTCCTATCCACTGGTAAATCGGGTTGGGCATTCCCCTAGGTTACAGGTTCTCCCGAGAGTTTCTTATAGACTTTTTTAAATAATAGTATTATCTCGGTTGTTCTTCATTCTTCTAATATTTTATTGTCTTTAATTTTGTTAAGTAATGTTGTCATTCTTCTTCTTTGTCAACTATTTTCCATCCACTCCTGAATGTAGGTCTCTCCCAATTGCTTCCATCTTTCTCTATCTTGCGCCAATCTAATCCACTGTTTGCCTGCCACTGCTCTTACGTCATCAACCCATATTGAGCAACGTATTATTGTTTCATTCCAGTTTCTTAAAAATATCTTCTAGAGCAAGGGTAAATAGTTTGGGAGAGATGGTGTCTTCTTGTCTTACTCCCCGTTGTAGTCTTATGGGATTAGTTTTTGTGCTTTCGTCCAGATTTATCTGCATGGTGGCATTTTCATATATGTTTTTAATTATGTTAGTGTATCTTGAATCTATGCGTGCATTTTCTATAGATTTAACCACTGCCCATAATTCGATGGAATCGAATGCTTTATGGAAATCGACGAACGCCATATGAATTGGTACATTATACTCGGTGTGTTTTTCTATCAGTGTTCTTACGGTGTGCACGTGGTCTATGGTATTAAAATGTTTTCTGAATCCAGCCTGCTCGATAGGTTGATAGAAATCGAGCTTATGTGTTAGGCGGTTGGTTATGATTTTAGTTAGTAATTTATACAGATGTGATAGCAAGGATATTGGTCGGTAATTCTCGATGTTTGCTTTTTCTCCTTTCTTAAATAGTAAAATGACTTCGAAGTTGTACCATTCTTGAGGAATCTTTCCTTCATCAATTACTTTATTAAATATATATATATATATATATATATATATATATATATATATATATATATATAGCGAGGTTCCTACAGCCTCTGCCGTTTCTCGCATTTCGACCGCCATCGTTTTCTGTCCATCCATTCGTCTTCTCTGATGGCTCTATCTCTCATTATGTGCCGTACATTATCTTCCCAGGCAACTGAAGGCCTTCCCCTTCTTCTTCTTTGTTGTGGTATGTAATTTAAAGCTTTCTTTGGCCATCTATCTTCATTCATTCGTTTCACGTGACCATACCACACTAGTTGCCTCGTTTCAATTCTATCTACACTGGAATATACAGTATTTGTCCTCCTTCTAATATCTTCATTCCTGATGTGATCTTTTTTGGATATACCACACGCTCTCCTTAGAAAATCTATTTCTACTACTTCTATTCTTTTTCTATCCTTCTGCGTTATCTGCCAAACCTCTGCCCCATAAGTCATAATAGGCTCTACCAAGGTTCGATAGATTATTACTTTTAAATTAGATCATTACTTTATTAAATAACATATTTAATACCTGTTCCATTTTTCTGCCACAAATTTTCAACATTTCAACTGTAATCTTATCCTCTCTCGGACATTTATTCGTTTTTAGTTGATTTAGGGCTATTCTTATTTCATAGTCGGTTATGCCCGGTATTTCTTCTGAGCCGGTGTTAATTATTGTTCTTTTAGTACGTCGTTGTTGTGGTTGTGTATTTACCGAGTATAATTTAGTGCAGTATTTTTCAATGGCCTCGCTTATTTCCTTTCTGTCTCGGTGACAGTGACGTTTTTCTCATTTTTTATTTCTATGATTTTTGCTGTGCCGCTTGAGTTTTTTGCTTTGAGTACTTTCCTGTTGCAGTTATCTTATTTAAAAAAAAATGTTGTCATTACTTAACAAAAAAAGCATATGATTAAAAAAAATAGGCAAATTGTGGATAGCAATGTTAGAAATGGGAATATCACGAAAATTAGTTGAATTAACGCAAATGTGCGTGAGAGACTCATATGCACAAGCAAAGATAGGAAGCAGAATATCGATGCCATTTGTTATAAATTCAGGACATGGACCCCTTGTCACCGTTGCTGTTCAATTTAACTTTAGAATATGCAATAAGTAAAATATCTTCTGAACTGACAGGAGGATTTGCTGATCATATAGATTGATTATTGCCCTTACCTTTGCTCTTTGAACTCTTATAAAACCCCATATTTCTTTTTGTAAACTATAAAAATGTTGCTCCAGTTCTTTTGAGAAGCACCCTTTTTAATTCTTCTTACAAGTGCATGTGCTTCATTTCATATTCTTTTGTAATCGTCGTACGCTTGTTCTGTTTGTTTGACATGTACTTCAGGTAAGCTTTTTTTTCTTGCATTTTTCCTTCACCGCTGTTTATTTTTTATTCTAATAATGAATATCATTTGAATCTGGTTCTGTTGTTGTTTTAGTATAGATTTAAACTTTGTAGGTCAGTGTATTCGTTAGAGTTTATGGTTTTTAATGTGTGTTCGTATATGAAATATCGGCAGCCTTCAACAGTAACTACCACATTTCAAGTAGTAAAGTTTTTCGCTGTTTTACTCACACCGACATAATCAATTTTCAAAGATATGGTTTATAAAAATAATGATTTACAACTCTCTGCTTGGTTCGAACAGAGAGTACACTTAAAACGTCATAACACAATTTTATTTTCCCAATAAATTCCAAAGAGCTTTCTCATTTAGCCAGAATATATCTCACCTATAAAAATAACCCATACAAGCCTCGCAGAAAGAGCAGTGTAAACCTAAAAATAACGCTTTTTAAGAAGAACATAAAAGTGGGCCAGAGGGTAGTGAGGGGTGAAACAGACGCTAACAAGAGAGAGAAAAGTGTTGTAAATGGCTGAGGATGACAAGTAGTTACAAGCCGTCGACATGACACCGTAATAGCTCCTTCGCATTACTTTAAAAGCGCTTCCTGAAAAAAATCACATTAGCACCACATTCACATAAATTACTGGAGGAAATTTAGGAGTGGAAGGTTACTACAAAGAATAGATGCAAACTACATCTATATATCTTACGTACTTTTATTTACAGTGTACTTTTGATTTACAAAGAAATAGTGGTAATCATTATTTTCAAAAATTTACATCAGTATAAATCTACTAGCAAAGAAAAATTGAACAGAATATCGTCATTTCCATATTAAGATATTCATCTATATATAAGGTTTAACTGAACTGACAACTATGTGATTTCCTTATTAAATGTTACCTTATTTTGTAGTTTTTTAGCTCTCAGGTAACTTATTAAATAATTTCACATATATACCATACCTTTCTTTGTTGAATCTTTAACCATAGAACCTAAGCCCGAAGGAATATAAAATCACTGGAGGAGTACCACAGCGCTCTGTGGTAGGTCCTCTATTGTGGAATATTATGTATGATTGGTTGCTAAAACTAGAATTACCAAGAGATTCTAGGCTTGTGGCATACGCTGATGACGTGGCTATGGTCATCGTCACAAAGCACCTTGGGGAAATAAATCTTACGTTCGACATCATCTTCGAGAGAATCTACCAGTGGATAAATACAGTTAATTTGAAACTAGCAAAGCACAAAACGGAGACAGTGCTTATTACTAGTCGGAAATAGGTAGAACCATAACACTGGACATTGGAACATGAAATCACATCACAACCATTCCTTCGGTACTTGGGAGTGCTAACCAGACTCAACTTTAAGCAGCAGGTAGTGTATGTCAGTTCTAAAGCAGTAGTAGCATCAGCAATTACGTCAGTATTAACATATGAAATAGCAATGGGGGCTGACACAAGCTTCTATATCTAATATTGTTTTAGTAACTAACGTTGAATCTGATCAAACAGCGTCATCTTCTTCCATAATTAAACCAGGTACAATTAGAAGCAGCAAAATTTTAAAATAACCCACTTTCGATGGCCAAACAGCATGGCACAGCCAAACTTATAGTGTTCAATTCAAAGCTGCAGCTAAAGCAAATGATTGGACTACAGCTAGACAGACAGCAACCGTCTTGAAATTTGCATTTTGCACCAGGATACACCCAGATACTTCTCTAGTTTAAGCTTTAGAGTCACAATATGGCTTATAACTGAAAAAAAAGTATCAAAATTAATCAGAAAATCGCAGTAGTTGGTTATATACCATCGTTTAAAAAAACATACAGAAGTTAAAACACTTCACATTACAAAAACATATAGTTAAAACTTTTAAAAAGTGTCAAAATTTATACAGTAGCATAACGTTTTCGATCTCATCGGATCATCTTCAGTGCCTTCTTATGTAATTGAAGCTCACACTAAATTTGTAGCTGTGACATCTATATATGATTTTACATTATTCCAAATTTAAATTATACCTACGTTGACTATAGGTCGATGACATTGGATGAAAAATTAATACTTGAGGAGCTACATGTCTCCTTGCTCGGTTAGAACACGTGGTTCTTGTCAGTTAAAACAACACAGAACAACTTTTTGTGTTTCATCCGAACTGTCCAACTATATTTTCAACTGTAGATTATATTAATTTGATTGTATTGTGCAATTCTGAATAAAACTTTTTGATCTCATCTTCGGTCTTATCAGCTGTGGGAGCATATACTTGGATCATATTAATATTACAGTTCCATGCTTGAATTTTTAGCAGTATTATTCTTTCTGAGATTTAAATCACACCTAGCACTGATTTTCTAATAGTGTTGCTTACAATGAAAGCTACTCCGTATCGATGATCAGTTTTGTCTCCTCCAGTGTAATAAATATTGTGATTATCTATTGATATCTCTCCATTTCCTGACCATTGTACATCGCTGACCCCAAGTATTTCTATATTTAACTTCTCTTTCTCGTTAATAACATTATGTAGTTTTATGGGCTGATACATACTTCTTACATTCCAGGTAGCTATTTTTATCTGAGAGGGTTGAGTATTTTTTTTTTGTTTTTTTGTGCAAGGGTTTCACATGTTGACGGCCGAGGAGGCCTTGCGTTCTGATGGTTGTCTCCCCTGCCGGATTTTGGTCTCCGATTAGCATAATCAATTATGTCTCTTGCGCAAATAGTGCTAGCCATTATAATTTATGCTAGAGATGTCATCAGGGACCTTTAATGCAGCGGTTTTTCGTTTCCTTCTGCATTCTGATGCCGTTGACCACTTTCTTTGTTCTTCGGCCATCGAGAAAAATTTCTAAGTCTCAGGATAACTGAGTGTCTCTCCACTTACTAGCTTACCCGCCCTAAGCTGTTGACCAGTAAATGGTGGATTGCTTATCCCTCAAAAATATTGAGATACTTTAATTCCTCCATTTCTGTTAGCCTATAGAGGTTTTGAACATGAATCGTTCTCAAAATACAAAATATTATTAATTGTTTTGTATTTATATTAATTAGCTTTTTCCAAAAGAAGCCACATAGACGATGGACATGGGTAAGCCCAAATGGAAACGTAAAGAATGAAATAGATTTCTTCATAACAAAGAAAGATATGTCAAAGATGTCACAGTATTAAATAAGTTTGGCATTGGTAGCGATCATCGAGCAGTGAGAGCTACAATAAAGTTAAACTTAAAAAATGAAAGAACAAGATTAATAAAGAGAAGAGAATTGAAAAAATGGAGTACACCAGAAAACACAAAAGAATATGTGAAAAGAATAAGCTATAAATCGGGCCTTAAACCACCCTCTTTCGACAGATGTTGAAACCGTAAATAATGCAATCATAGAAGCGTTAATGACTGCACAAAAACAGTACTGTACTAGACCAGCCGGAAAAGAAGAGAAACTGAGCGAAAACACCAGAAAGCTCATTAAAGAAAGAAAAATCAAGAGATCAGAGCAGAAAGGCGACTCAGCTGAACTCAGAAATCTAAACAGAGATATCTCAAAAGCAATTCGTGAAGATCAGAGGAAGTATAATACTGAGAAAATACAAAATGTGATTGAGCAAAATGAAAATATGAAAATACTCAGAAGAAAGCTTTGTGATGGTAAAAAGGAAATTGGTAAACTAAAAGACAAGGAAGGTAATATAACAACAAATAGAGAGAGAATAGTGGAGATAGCAAAAAGCTTCTATGAAGAATCATACAAAAGCCAGTTAACAGAAGAAGACAAAACACAAATTAGAGAACGCAGAGTAATGAACCAAGGATCCGAACTTCTGCCTACCATAACGATAGAAGAAGTGAAACGAACTCTAAAGGAAATGAAAAACAACAAGGCTCCGGGAGATGACCAAATAGTAATAGAAGCTGTTAAAGTAGGAGGCAAGAAACTGCTGGAAGTAGTAACTAAACTATTCAACCTATGTCTAAACCAAGGTATTGTCCCTACAAAATGGAACAATGCAATTACTATCCTAATACACAAAAAAGGAGATATATCAGACCTAGAGAATTATAGACCGATAAGTCTGTTGTCACATCTCTACAAATGGTTTACCAAGATCATCACAAAACGTTTAGAACAAAAATTAGATTTTTATTAGTCTAAGGAGCAAGCTGGGTTTAGGAAAGGTTATGGAACAAATGACCTACAAGCACTTAAAATACTAATTGAAAAATGTGTTGAATATAATAAACCACTCACGTTGATTTTCATAGACTTCAAGAAAAGCTTTTGATACCGTGGAATTACCGGCAGTATTAGGAGCATTAGAACAAAGCCCAGTAGACTATAGATATACAAATTTGATAAAACATATATACAACAACGCAACAGCATCTGTTAAACTCCATGACTTTACCGATAAATATAGAATTGAGCCAGGAACTAGACAGGGCGACACCATCTCCCCTCAACTATTCACTGCAGCTCTGGAATATGCCTTTAAAAAACTAGATTGGGCTAAAAGGGAAATAAATATTGATGGTGAATACTTAAGTCACTTGCGCTTTGCAGATGATATTGTCATTGCCTGAACATAAACTTTGAAAAAACAAAATACATGACCAATTTAGTTCCAAGTGATGTTATGAGGGTAGATGGGAACGAAGTACATCAGGTCTTTAGGTATATCTATTTAGGGCATGAAATTAGAATAGGAAAAGACAATCAAACTTGTGAGATCCAGCGTCGCATAGGCTTGGGATGGGCAGCATTTGGCAAGATGCGAGATATTCTAAAAGGAACGCTACCGATTTGCTTAAAGAAAAAGGTTTACAACCAATGCATACTGCCAGTAATAACATATGGTTCCGAAACAATCACTTTAACCAAACATTCTGCAAATAAATTGGGAGTAACCCAAAGAAAAATGGAAAGAGCAATGTTGGGAATAACTAAAAGAGATATGGTACCAAAGAGGATAGTGAGAGAGAGGACTAAAGTGACAGATGTCATAGGAAAAATTGCACAAGCCAAATGGAGATGGGCTGGACATATAGCACGTTTAAATGATAATACGATAATGATAATGACGACTTGAGAAAAACAGTCGGAAATTGGATACAGAAGGCGCAAGATAGAGAACAGTGGAAGAACATGGAGGAGACCTATGTCCAACAGTGGATACAAGAGGTTGAGGAATGATGATGATGATGATGATTTATATTAATAATGTTTTGTATTTTAAGAACAATTTCCGAAGGGAAAATCGAATCATCAAAATAAACTTATGTTAAAGTAAAATTGTGGCTCATTTTCAATAAAAATGGTAAATTGCAAGAAAAATCTACATCTGCAACCTCATCTCTATTACAAAACGGAGTTCACTCTTTTATTATAATAGTCTGAAAGGACTGGAGAAAGCCTAAACTAGAAATGTTAATAAAAAAATCTTAACCTATAATTGTTTAATTTAATAAACTACGATGAAAGAAAACATGACAATAATTTAATGATTATTTCTTTTGGCCAGCAATGAAAAAGAAACATAATCTTTGTCTTTAAAACTGTTGTTTTACTGTTTTACTCGTATCAATATTACCATCATTAAAAATCAAGACCATTTCGTATATATTTTTATGACATTCCGATCATTTAAAAAAAAACCCCATTAGTCCTCATCTAAATGGGCCGCCCAATCAAATTCCATGTTCTATAGACGAACATAGAATACACACGGAGACGAATACACACACAAACTGCAGACAGACAGGCCCGTTCTTATCATTACAACCACTCTGACCATTTATCCACGACTCGATTTTGATAAGCAAAAAGGTAAAGAGTTCGAAAAAATGTAAAAGCCGCGAGCCACGAATGTTTGGGCTGCTTGTGGTATTTGGTACAGACCAGGCAGTCGAAGAATTAGTTTCAAATAATATAAAAGTATTTTTTTTTTGTGTGTTTTGGCTTGGACAATTGTCATTCAGCCAGTCTCAATCAAGATAAGTTTGTTAATGTAGTGTGTGTGTGTGTGTGTGTGTGTTTATGTGTGTGTGTTTATGTGTGTGTGTAGAGTAATTGTCTTGATACTTAGCAAAGTCGACGTCATTGTCTTTGCTAAGAGACGCTAATTGTATCCGAACGTCTGCGGTCCCTCCGGTGTGTACCGATTACACAAGGATAGAAATTATTTTCATTTATTAATTTTTTTAATAAACGAAAATTTCCACCCAGGTGGGATTCGAACTCACGACCTTTAGATTTAAAGGCAGGCGCTCTTACCACTGAGCCACAGAGGGGGTTAAAATATAAAAGTATTAGGATCCAGCCGTTGCGACATCTGTAAAATTAAAATGTTTTGTGTGGGGATTTTACACAGATTAGCATTTATTGTGTGACATTTTTGAAACTTCAACGGAAAAATATTTCATGTAATATCGAAGTCATACGAAAAATGTACATAACATAATATCTAGAAAATGGAAGCATATCAGTTACAGGAAGAGAGCTCGCCAATTTCATGCAGAGGAGAAGGATTATTGGACTTTGTGTGCAGGAAACTCATTGGAAAGGTGGAAAAGTCGAAAGATCTTCGAGACTGATGCAATTTAATATATAGTAGCTCGAACAGTCATGACAAAAATGAAGTAGGTATTGTATTGAACGAATGGAAGGAACATGAAGGAAGGTACAACAATGGGAAATGGAAGCGCAAGATCGTAGAAGACGGAGTGTTATAACGGATGTTGCGAAGACTTATCCCGACTTGTAAAATCAGTCAAGAAGAAGAAGAAGAAGAATGGAAGGAAAAGATTGTAAGGTTAACCAGACAAAGTGGTAGAAATAATGAGTGTCCAATTCTTCTTCTTCTTCTTCTTCGTCTAGCCATTCACGTCCACATCTGAACATAAGCCTCTTCAAGTCTTCTTTTCCATTGGTTTTTATTGTACGCTACTTGTAGCCAATTTTTCCCGGCAGTCCTTTTCAGATCATCTGTACATCTCATAGGAGGTCTGCCTCTGGGTCTTTTGTGTTGGTATGGGAGTGTCCAATTGAATACAGGCAATACCAACGTGAACATCATACGTGAAGAACAGGAAAAGGAAAAATTTTGGAGAGCTCTTGATTGCTAGATACTCGATATTCCTGTAGACGAAAAGTTGTATTGGAAATATTTGAATGGTCATATTGGTAGAGAAAAAGCGGGAATAGAAAGAATTCATAATAGAGGTTTGGGAATGAGAATAAAAAATGAAGAAAATAGTGTGATTGACTTGAAATGATTTGATAAACAATGCGAGGAAATGCTGAAAATAAAAACTCACAAAAGATTGAAAATTCAAATATGATAAATGGATATAAGTGGCGAGAAAAATCAGGTTAGAAAATTCTTTAGAGAAGTGAAGACAGTCAGACAAGATAAAAATGTTGGGGTAACAAAAGCTACGAGAAATGAAGTAGGTGAACTAATAATAGAAAAAACAGAAATCGTTGAACTATTTTACTAAAGGATTTTACTAAATATTGAAAGTGAGATTGAGGCAGCAGATATTACCTATTCTGCAAATATGGAAATATCAGCACCAACATTCCAAGAAGCAAAGAATGTGATATTATCTCTTGTGAGATATTGAGATCACAGTGCACCAGTAAATGATGGTAGAAACGGAGAATTGATAAAAAAAACGAGGAAACGTTTTACATTAAAAATTGTATGACATTATTCTGAGAGTATGGCAACAACAGAAAACGACTAGTAAATGAAATGGAAGCGTTATAATACACATACATAAGGAGGGAGATAAACACAATTTCGAAAATATAGAGACATATCGCTTATAAACACAGCATATAAAGTTATATCATTTATTTATCTTGCTAAAGATGCTCGCTCAGTATTCGGAATTTATTCTAGGCGACTATCAAATATTTACGATCCGACTAAAATTAGAAGGAAACTGGGAATTCAATTGAGATGTACACCACATTTTCGTAGATTTCCAGCAAGCATATAATAAGAAGAATATAAGTATTAAGTATAAGCAAGAAAATAAGTAGAGCCAACTTAAAAATGCGTGACAGACTCATATGCACAGGTAAAGATAGGAAACATAACATCGCTGCCCTTTAGTACAACATCAAGACTTAGATAAGGAGACCCCTTACTATTTACTTTAGCCTTAGAATATGAAATAGGCAAAGAATATGCTTACAATATGCAAAGTAAACTATCGTCAGAGCTGACAGGGGGATATTTAACGACAAAACTATTGTTGGCTTTTGCTAATCGCTTATTATACAAGAGACGTTTGAGAGGTGTTTTTATAACTCAAGGAGAAAACAGGTAATCTGGGTCTGGGTCAGGCTAGTATAGAAGGCGAAATTCATGCTGCTACAACTTCGAAGTAGTAAAAGAGTTGAAATATCTAGGAACGGTAATGATAGATGACAACCACATACCAAAAGAGGCCTCAACAAGGATAGCTGCGGAAAATATAGGGAAATACTCTGTATCATCATTATTAAGATCTATGCTGCTAAAAAGAAAATCTAAATTTAGATTATACAGGTCAATTATTTACCCAGTTGTTACATATGGAAGTGAAACATGGACTCTACATCAGTGGGAAATAAATAAGCTGCTGGTATCTGAAAGGAAGGCTCTTAGAATGATATTTGGACCTCAAAGAGATTCTCTTCTTAGTCGTTAACCTGATGCAGGTATCGTGATATCATGAAGCTGTTAGGTAATTTTTCCAATGTTCCTCCACGTTTTTCTATCTTCTGCCAATCTAGCACATTCTGACAATGGAGCGCCAATGGTAGCAACAATATGGTCCGTGTATCGTGTAGGAGATCTACCTCTACTTCTTTTGCCTTCTACTTTTCCCTGGATGGTGTGTTTCTCAAGACCATTTCTTCGAAGCACATGTCCAAAATAGCTTATTATCTGTTCTGTTATTTGTGTTCTTTGTCTTTTCTTTATGTTTAGCTGGACCAGTATGGATTCATTTGTTCTTCGGGCCACCCATGGTATTCTCAGCATTCGTCTCCAGCAGTACATCTCAAATACATCTATGTCCTTTGTGTCTTTCTCAGTAAGGGTCCAGCATTCCGATGCATAAGTAAAAACTGGAAAAACTAGACTTCTTACTAGTCTCATTTTTGTATCTGTAGTAATTTCATGGCTTTTCCAAATTTTTGTTAATTTTGCCATAGCGCTTTTTGCGATTGCTGACCGCCGCTTTATTTCTTCAGTACAGCCTCCTTTGTTGGTTATTAATAAGCCCAGATACACAAATTTATCTACAACAGCGATATTGTTTATCCTAACCAGATGATTTTGATTGTTGTTAGCTCTGGCAATTATCATGATTCTCGTTTTATCCCTGTTTATTTTAAGGCCCATCGTTAAGCTTACGTCTTCTATCCGTTTGTAGCAGGTGAATCAATTCAGTTTCAGAACTAGCGAGGATAGTAGTATCATCTGCATATCTCAAGTTGCAAATCTTCTTCCCGCCAATGGTGATGCCACCGTTCCAGTCCTCAGTAGCTTTCCGCATTATCCATTCACCATAGATGTTAAATAAAATTGGGCTTAGTATGCAGCCTTGTCTCACGCCCTTTGTGACCCTGAAACTGTCAGTTAGTTCCCCATTTATTCTAACTAACAGGCATAATTGTTATTGTACAGGCTTTTAATTAGCAGTATCAGATGATTAGGGACTCCCATTTCAGACAAAACCTTCCACATTTTACTCCAGTTGACCAAATCGAAAGCTTTACTATAATCTATGAAGCACAAATATGTTGTGATGTTGAATTCTCTGGATTTTTCTACAATCTGCCGTACGTTTAAAATTTGTTCTCTAGTACCACGTCCTGGGACGAAACCTGCTTGTTCCTCCGCAATGTTAGGTATTAAAAAGGGCTTTATCCTCTCGAGAATTATGTGTAAGAGTATCTTACTGCAATGCGCAATTAGAGCAATTGTGCGATAGTTGCTACATAAATCTTTCGCTCCCTTTTTATGTATGGGAATATATAGTGATTGATAGTAATCAAAGAGATTAATTGACATCATTACATTGACATTAATATCCTCCTCAAAGGATAGTGC
The DNA here is from genome assembly GCA_918026665.1 of Diabrotica balteata. Classification (NCBI taxonomy): domain Eukaryota; kingdom Metazoa; phylum Arthropoda; class Insecta; order Coleoptera; family Chrysomelidae; genus Diabrotica; species Diabrotica balteata. The sequence goes on along the minus strand of OU898280.1, from coordinate 12,916,800 downwards.
AGAAGGTGCCATAATGCTGAATTGGTGACTTTCTATGGCGTTGAAAACATCTTCAGGCATAAAAGCTAACCGGATAGATGGGCAGGTCATGTGGTAAGATCAGAGGAAGACAAAGTGCTAAAGACAGTTGTTTTAGATGCCAGACGGTAGAAAATCATTAGGTCGTCCCAGAAAAAGATGGAAGGATGATGTTGAAGCTGATTTATATAGGACTGGAGTATGTAGCATTTGCAATTTCATTGATTCTTTGGTGTGTATTGAAATCCCCTCATAAATGTTTGAAAAATCGCAGAATATTTTCTAATGTATTTCAGTTTCCTATTTGTACGTATTAAAACACCGAATTCTTTCAATTCTTTTTAGCGTCGCCAAGTAATAAAAACCATTTTAGAGTTGTTTATTTATTTCGTGGCCGCGTATTTTCGTGTCGATAAGTCTTTGATTTATGCCGCCCGAAGTACTGCGTTTTCAAATTAATAATCTACGTCTTAATTTTCGTTGTGTTTTGTTTATTTCAGCTGTTTTGTTTATTTCAAGTTATGTGAACGAATTTTTAAGATAATTTCGTCATTCTTACTTGGGTCGCTGTAGGCTCAGGTATGGATCCAAATTCATCCGTCGAATTTGTAGTTTTCTGTTTTTGGCCCCTTTTTATGGAAATGTGTAGCAGTCAAAAGTAAATTGTGAAGCATGTCTAGTTACAGAAGGAGGTTTAAGAGATTTGTGTCGCCTGCAGCAATTTTGATGTTCCAGTTTGTTTCCAGTTGAAATGCTTCTTCAATCTCGCTGTTCCTGCTTTGTTCCTGAAGCAGTTTGTTTAGTTCCAGTTATAATTCCAGAATTCTAGTGTAAAACCCAGTTCAGTCCAGATAACTTTTGTTTAAATATTTAAAGTAAAGTAGACATTTTTTTTAATAATATAATTGCTTTCATTAAAATTTAAAGGATTTATAATAATTAATAAATTATAAAATTTTAGGGTTTGACTTTAGCTGTCAATTTGTGTGTTCAGTTTTTTTTTATTTATTGTTAACTTATGACAGCTCGTTTTATTATTTTTGATTTTAGTTTGTTTTATTTTTACACATTGTTATACATTGTATACATTTTTATACATTGCTCTTCATAATACTGTGCTGGTTTTAAAAATTCACTATAATTAGTCAGAATTTAAGAACTATAATAACTCATTATAATTAATACCAGAAATTATACATTTTTGTCTCTACTCTTGGACCACTAGGAGATGCCCTCATTTCAACATAATATTTTTGGCATAATGAAACAGGTCTTTTTATTATTATTGCCTAAAAAGATTACATTTCACTTCATTAGGAGGCACGGAGGAGATGACTTCTCTTCCAATTTCTTATGTCTCTAGCTTCGTTCCTCCAATGTTCTATCTTCTTTTTTTGTAGATCTCTCGCAACTGCTTCCCTCCTTCTTCTCGGTCGTTCTCTTTTCCTCTTATCTATCCGGTGTTCTCCGTGCTATGTTTTTTACCTCTCTACTGTCCTCCATTCTAACAAGATGACATAGCCACTGAAGTCTTTCCGAACGTTTCATACATTTCATCATTTGTTCTTCGCTCCCATCCTATTTCTATTTACCTTTTCTCCAAAAATTCTTCCTTCCCATATTTCAATTTTCTGTTGTAGTTTGTTTGTTAACACCCATGTCTCGCACCCATACGTTAGAGTAGATCAATTTCCTTTTCTTATTAGCATTTATTTGTCACAAGAACTCCCAGATACATGTAATCTTTCACCTATTCAATTTTCAGAATTTCTCTCCGTAATGCAATTTCAATATTTAGTTTTCTGCTGTTCTTTTGCTTATTCTTCAGCTCCGTGTATTATTTTTCAGCTCCATGTGTTTTATTTATATTTATCTGTAATTTCCTGCGGCCTCTAGAAGATTCTTAGCTATTTCTTCTATTTCTTTTCTACTACTAGCCAAAAGTACAACATCATCAGCATAGGCTAGACACTGGTGACTCTTATTAAATATTGTTCCCACTCTATTCTTAACACTGTCTCTTATTATCTTTACAAGGGCCAAATTAAACAGCGTGGTGGATAGAGGATCCCTCTGTCTTACACCTTTCTAAACTCTAAAGTATTGGCTCTTCTTTCTACCAATTTTAACTGCGTTGGTAGTATTCTGAAGCGTCATATGTACCAGTCTGATTATCTTAGATGAGATTTTAAACTCCTGTAGTGCTTTCATCAGTTTTGATCTACCTACATTGTCGTAAGCACTCTTAAAATCCACAAAGAGAAGACGGGTCGGTGTGTCGTATTCATATGCACCAGAGAGAATCTGTTGTAGCATATATACATGGTCACTAGTTAAACGATTTTTTGTAAAACCACCTTGATAGTCGTCCAATATATTTTCTGCAAACTTTTCTATTTTTCTTTTTAGTATAGTTACCAGTACTTTGTATTTGACGTCCAAGAGTGCTATTCCTCTATAGTTATCACAACTTGACAGGTTTCCCTTCTTATATATTGGGTTTATTATAGACTTGCACTACTAGATTTTTCTCTCAGGTAGTCTCCTCCATATTTTAAGTTTTCTGCTGCTATCCGGTTTCCTCCATAGCTTTTATTATATTATATTTCTCTCTGTATTATATCTGTATTAAATTAACTGTTTTAAAATAATATATTGTTTTTAATAATTTAATTTTGCTAATATCGACCTGAACTACTAATTTAATTTGTATTAATAGAAAATAAATACGATTCGAAATAATGAATTTAAAATACATTAAAATATATAATATAATATCACCGACTATTCAAACAATATGCTGATATTTCACATCTCCCAATAAATTTCAAATGACACTAAAAGTGTTGGTTAATTTATGATACATTGGGTAAATTAATTATAATTTTAATATATATATATATATATATATTATATATATATATATATATATATATAAATATATATATATATAAATATATATATATATATATATATATATATATATATATATATAATATATATATATATATAAATATATATATATATATATATATATATATATATATATATATATATATATATATATATATATATATAAATATAAGCGAGGTTCCTACAGCCTCTGCCACTTCTCGCATTTCGACCGGCATCGTTCTCACTAGCGTCTAGCCGTTGGCAGGTCAGTATAATCCTGACCAATCCAATCGCACTTAATTTTGTGTGTAGCGCGTCATTCAAATTATGTATAGGTTTGAGTGTAACAGTCCTCATTTCTCATATCACGAAACGTTCCCAGATTGTTCACATAAATAAGGACTTATGTTTAATTGTTTTGAATACACAGAAACTCATAAAAATGTTGTAGACACTTCAACGGAAGATCAAGAATGATTCTAAGAAGTGTCCTTTGTATAATTTGTATTCAAGTTATGTTGCAGAATTGCATTCTCATTTTCAAGAAGAACACAACCTAATCCTAGAAAGTGAAACTCTTCAATTTTCCAATTTAGTCTCTTTTCAGGAGTGGAAATGTTTTATTGAAAGTAGTACAAAAACCAAATACGTTAAAGTCGAGAACTTTTCCGCAAAGACTCACAAAACAATGAAGTTTCTCTGTCATCGGTCAGGCTGCTTTAATTCTGAAAGCAAAGGAAAAAGGCACTTAAAAATGAAAGGCAGTATAAAAATTGGTGGATTTTGCCCAGCAGTCTCACGGTTCTGGTTGATTTGGCAGAAAAGAAGTCAATTTTATAAAAACACACATTGGACATCAAACTGATATTGGACAGTTATTTCCAAGTCTATATGAACGTCAGTTTATTGCTGATATTTGATTAGGGTAATTATTTTTATTATACAACAACATAACAAATAACAACAACTATGATCTATAATCTTTAATCTTAATAAGTAATAAGCAGACAAGCCCTCCCTCACTTGTTGCCAACTCACAATAAGATAGTATTTATAATATGTAAAATAATAAAACTGTGTATTTAAAACAACTAAACATTACTTCTTGTTTGAGTGAACAATCCGAGAACGTTTCGTGATATGAGAACTGTTCTGTTACATTCAAATATGTACATAATTTAAATGACGCGCCACACACATACTCAAGTGCGATTGGATTGGTCAGGATTATCCTGACCTGCCAACGGCTAGACGCTAGTATCGTTCTCTGTCCATCCATTCGTCTTCTTTGATGGCTCTATCTCTCATTAGGTGTCGTACATTTTCCTCCCAAGCAACTGATGGTATTCCTCTTCTTCTTCTTTGTTGTGGTATGTAATTTAAAGCTTTCTTTGGCCATCTATCTTCATTCATTCGCTTCACATGACTATACCACACTGTAGCATTTTCAATTTCATTGATTCTTTGAAGTATATTGAAGCCCCCTCGTATACGAAATATTAAAATCACCTTATATATTTTTGATAGATCTAAAAGTATTTCGTACGTATTTAAATCCAAATATCTTTTCATTTCTTTCTTAGGTCGGCCAAGTTGAAATAAACCATTTTAGAGTTGTTTATTTATTTTAACTTCCTCGGCAAATTCTTGTGTTATTAGAAGCCGCAAATTTATTGCGTCGCAAAAGGATATGTACGTCGTTTCGTGGTGTCTTGTTATGTCAGCGTTTGTATGTATGCGTTCAATTTTAACAGATAATTTCGTCACTCTCGTTGGAGCAGCTTTCAAGAGTGGTTCAGCGTTATGTCCAAATTCACGTCGAATTTGTAAAGTGTTCTGTTTTCGTCTTTTGTTATGAGGAATATGTAGCAGTTTGTTATTGGTTTTGTGGCAGTAAATGCTTCAATTATAAATGTTTTGAGTGAGGATTGGAGGACATCCTCGTTTTTTTTGTTCCTGCTTTTATCCAAGGCTTTTGGCAGTTTGGAGATGGAGGTTTTCGTGATGCAGAGAGAGTGGAGCCCTCAGTTCCAGTTATGGTTTCAGAAACTTAAGTGTGATCATGTGAATCAAGGTAACATTTTGTTCAAATTTTAAATTAAAGACAGACATTTTTTTTATAAAATAATAATTGCTTTCGTTGACATTTAAAATTATACATTTTAGGTTTTGAGTAAAGCTGTCAATTTGTGTTGTTTTTTTTTTTAAATTTAATGTTAATTTATGACAGCTCGTTTAAGTATTTTTGATGTTGATTTGTTTTGTTTTTTTTTTAAAGGTTAACCTCCATGCAATTTTGTAAGTTTTGTAGCAATGGAGTTTGTAAATGGATGACACATGTAAGTTTTTGAATTTGAAAAATTTTGAATTTTGTAACTGTTTGTGGTGACACATAAATAAAAGTTAAATTTTGTTTTCTTAACTTTTTATTTATTTTTTTTGAGCTAACCCTTTTTGAGTTTATTTGAAAAAGATATGTTTTTTATGTTTTGATTTTGTTTTCTAATTATTTCCCTAGTTACAACTAGTGGTTGTAATAGGCATAATTAGGCACCTCAAGTGGCGCCCTAGATTAAATTCCTTGAGGTGTTTCTTGTTTATTTTTATTTTGTTTATCCCAAGAGCCCTTTATTTCATTTTTTTGTAGTTGCCCATTCCAATGCCCTTATCTTTTACTTATCCACGACCCCAGCTCTCCTACGAAACCCTGAGTGCCGTTCGCATCAGTAGCGATTATTTTGCTTGCCCTATCTCCACCCCCAATAGTTTTTTCCCCCAATTTTCTACCCCTTATATTAATGCCCCCTGTGGTAGGCAAAATATCATTGTTACAACACTAGTTGTCACGTTTCAATTCTGTCTACACTGGAATATACAGTATTTGTCCTCCTTCTAATATCTTCATTCCTGATATGATCTTTTTTGGATACACCACACGCTCTTAGAAAATCCATTTCTTTTACTTCTATTCTTTTTCTATCTTTTTTCGTGATCTGCCAAAGTTCTGCCCCATAAGTCATAATAGGCTCTACCAAGGTTCGATAGATTGTCAATTTTGTTTCTTGTCTAATATCTTTAGACCATAGTAGAGAGTTCAGAATGTTAACCGCTTTTTTTCCTTGCTGCGTCCTGTTTTCGATGTCTCTTTTGGTAGTGCCTTCCTTAGATATTATAGATCCGAGATATTTATATTCATTGCATGTTTTTGTGTTTCTAATTTCTAACTCTGAATCTTCTTCGTCATCTTCAATTTTAAGATACTCTGTCTTTGACATATTCATATTGAGGCCCCATTTTTCATATTCTTTCTTTAGTTTTCTAAACATGTAGTCCATGTCTTCCTCATCATTCCACTCTTGTTCCACCCATATACCTATCCACCTCTGCTTATCTTCGATCCCACATCTCATTTTTACTTTTCACTACTTCTCTTTTTACATCTCGATTTAATTTTTGATATATCTTGTAATCTTCCTTATTTCTCGTTGACATCCATTTCTGATAAGCAGTTTTCTTCTTGTTGACTAACGTTTGCATATTCTCCGACCACCATTCTTGATGTTTTGTTTTATGTTTGTCTTTATAATCCATAGCTTCACTTGCAGCCTCATGAATGCATTTCTTGTTGCTGGTATAATTCTTCCGCTGATACATTTTCTCGATCCACATTTTGTAGTTTTGTGGTCCACATGTTAATTTTAGTAAAGTATACAATTTTGTTGATAAAAAACAGTACTTACTATAATTTAAATATAATTTTTTTTCCGAAAATGTAGTAACCGTGGATTGCAACAAGTTAAAATTCTGAAACTTAACAAAGTTGGTAAGCCACAAAATATTTGGTGACAATTGGAGGTCTCTGGAAAAACTTAAATTGTATGCTGCAATTAGAGGAAGAGAAAATCATCTGGGCTTAACCCTGTCACTGCTGATCTGTTTATTTTAAAATTTGATATATTTGTCTGCAGTTTGTCGTTCTATGGTATTTAAAAGAACTAAGAATGTATTTAAAAAAATTTATTTATTTTTTTCGGTAAAAAATGAATGGGATTATATATCCCAACAGTATTTTTGTATAGGATATATAATCCCAACGGTATACATAAACGATAAATGTTTATACATGATATAGGGTAAAACAATCGCTACATAACGGAACATCACATATTTTACAAATAATTTTTTGTATGCTAACCTTTTTATGTTATATCCACCTTATACACGTCAATCAACTGGACTTTCCTAATATAGGTAAATGGTCGCCAATGGTAGTTTTCTTCTTTGGAATCTTTGTCGGCCAGTACTGATAAGAATCTCAGCTAAGTCAACCGGATAATTTAGAAAGGGTATTTTCTTATTTCTGGTATGTAACTCAGTATATAGAATATATGAATTGTATTTTGCCATCATTAGGATTCAGGGAAAGATCCAAGGTAATCGTGGTCCTGGTAGAAGAAGAACATCATGGCTGAAAAATCTAAGGCAATATTATCGAAAATCAACTACATCGTTATTTAGAGCTGCTGTCAATAAAGTCACGATAGCGAATATGGTAGCCAACATGATATCCAACGATCGATAACGGTCACGGAACTAGAAGAAATTGCTTTAAAATGCAGTCAACAACGACTGAAACAGAAACAGAATAAGAGGCAGACAAATAGGAGTAATCCTAGTCGAACGAAGAAGAAGAAGAAGTTTTAAAAGTTAACTGATGTATTTATAGCGGGTGTCTCTTCGATAAGCTCTCTTAAGCTTTTTTCTTGGAGGTATTTCTAATGACTTGACGGCTTAGTTTTAGGAAATCTTTGCGTGATTATGTTCCAAGTCGTAGTCCACAATGTTTTTCGCAGCTAAAGTAATTATAGAAATATAAATACATACTGGTAATTTTCAGACAACTGGACTTTATTTTATAAAATAAATATTGTTGTAGTTTAAGATTTTTTTGCATATTGCTTGAAAAATTGCTTTATTTAACAATAAAAAATTATACACGTATGACTTTAGCGATACTTCCAAACTAGTTGCAAATTAATGGTACCATAGTAAGTTTGTCATAGTAGTAGTAGATAGTGTCTAATCACAAATAGTATTTGTGATTGGAAAGAGTTTGTGTATTTACAGCGAAAATGGCAAAACAAGTTTTACATATAAAGTAAATATATAATGTGCACACTTATTTTACTGCTGAAAAAGGCAGTGAAAGCCATTTGCAACTAGTTCAATCCATAGATAAACGTGTGTGTATGCATTGTGTATTAGAAAAACAAAAGTTAATTTTTGTGAAATAGAAACTGAAAAGAAAAAGGTAAATAGTGAAGTAAAGATCCCATCATATAAACCTAGACCACACCTTATGACTAAAGATCTTACTGAGGATTGTAAGTTTGAAATTCGAGACAATATGTATCATCATCATCATCATTGGTGCTACAGCTCTATAAAAGAGCCTCAACTTCCCAAGTCTATTACGCCAGTCAGTTCTATCCATTGCCAACTGTTGCCAGTTTGCTGCGCCTATTTTTCTACCATCCTCATCTACACCACCCTTTCATCTGAGTTTTGGCCTACCCCTACTTCTACTTCCCACAATTTGTGACATAAGGATTCTTCAAGGAGGTTTGTTCTGCTGTGATCTTGCCAGATGTCCTACCATCTTAGTCCTTCTATTTTTATAAGAGCTACTACGTCATTACCACCAAATATATGTTTATATCTGTGATATATCTCGTAGTTGTACCTCTTTCTCCAAACACCATTTTCACAGATTCCACCGAAAATTCTTCTAAGGATCCTTCGTTCCAATATAAGCAGGAGGTTTTGATCTGCCTTGGAAAAGGTCCATGTCTCCGATCCATATGTCAACACTGGTTGTTTAAGTGTTTAAGTTTAAGTTTTTTTTTGGCTTAAGTTTCTACTTCTCATATGTCTACTCAATCCAAAATAGCGTTTGTTTGCTAGTATTATTATTCGCTTAATTTCTTCCGTCATGACATTCTCCTTGGTGATCAGGGAGCCTAAGTATGTGAATTTGTCCACCACTTCAAAGGTAGTGTTATCAACCGTGAATTGGTGGCCGATGTTTCTGGCTCTATTGTTGAGTGTTGATGCCATTATCTTAGTTTTCTTCTCATTTACTTGCAGGCCCATATTTTGGAGACATTTGACAAGGTGGTATACATTTCTTCTAGCTTGCTTGTTGTGCGGGCAACTAGGTCAACAGCATCTGGATATGCCAAAATTTGATGATTTATTAAAAATGTTTCCTCTATTTTCTATTTGGGCATCCCTGGCTGCCTTTTCCGGAGTTATATTGAAAAGGAGACACGCCAGCGCATCTCTCTGTCGTAGCCCAACATGAGTTTCAAATGCCTGTGATTGTTCGCCCTGTATTTCGACTTGGCAAACAACTTTACGCATTGTAGCCTTATACAATTTTATCAGTTTATCGGGGATGTAGAAATCATCCATGGCTCCATACAATTTATTTCTTAGTACACTATCATAGGCCGATTTAAAATCTTCGAAAAGATGGTATATGTCGATATTTAATTCATTGGTTTCTTTCCAATATTTGCCTTAGTACAAAGATCTGGTCTGTTGTTGATCGACCAGGCCTAAAACCACTTTAATATTCGGTGAGAAGCTCCCCTTAATATGCACTCAGGCGACCATATAAAATACTCGAAAATATTTTATATGCCGTATTAAGGAGGGTTATTCCCTTATAGTTTCTACTTTCCAATTGATCACCCTTTTTGTGTAGCGGGCAAACAATCCCAATATACCACTCTTTTGGGATTTGTTTCTTATTCCAGGCTCTCAGTATGATTTTATATATATGATTAGTCAGAGTAGCACCTCCACATTTAATAAGTTCCGCGGTTATACCATCACTTCCTGGAGATTTATTATTTTTAGGCGTTTTAGTGCATCCAGTACTTCTTGAATTGATAGAGGCTCCAATGGTGTATTGTTGCTTGCTCCTGGGGGTGGTTGATTTGGATCTTGTACTTCGATACTAAGTAGTTCTTTATAGTTTGCCACCCACCTTTTCAATATTTCTTCTTTTGTATTGAGTATAAATATGCCCATGCTTATCCTTACATAGTCCGATCCTTGGTTTATAATGTTTAAAATGCGTAAAAGAAAGAACATGTTTCTGTAAAACGGTGTTAAAAAACTTTCCTTGTACTTTCAAAAAAGTAATAGGTATTAATGGCACAACATTTTGGCTCACACAGCTCATATTCTTTCATTAGAAATAATGTTTCTTGTAATATTTGGCATTGTAATAATAGCATTAACGGTTTTCTCAGAAGTGAAAATGGTGGAGATTGTCACATTTGATACTAGGCTTCTCATACATAAATAGTCAGTAATTATTCACTGGCAATCAAGGTTTTTCTCGGTATATACTTCCCAAATTCTGTTGGACTCATTTATTAATTATTTCTCATTTTTATATTTGCCACACCCCATAAGTTAAAAACACATAACCTTCATGATTCATACGAGAGATGATGTGCAGATGTTTTAAAACGCCATCTGCGCGATTTATTGGTTTTAGACACCTCGACCCCAGTGCCCTACCTTGCAGTAAATACGGACTACCGATCCGCTCCAACTGACCGCTCTAATTTTCGATCATCAAACGATAGCTATCGGCACGCCATAAATTTCCTCATTGATTATCCGCAGCACCGTACAAAAATTTTAAATATTTCCGAAGTAATCAGATAAAGTCGCTAATTCGAAATGATGGGAATGGTTTTAGCATGAGTCATACTGCGTTTTAGTTGAATTTATCAATCTCAATAAAAATAACTAAAAATTAGCTGCTATACAACAGTAGGCTGGAAATGTAGTTGCAGCTATATATTATTAGACAAGGAACAAAGGTACTTCGTTGAGCATACATTCGGACTAAGTTTTATCGGCGTTATTGACTTGGAAATAATACGCGATGTTGGATGTTCGGTAAATTCAAAATATTTGAAAAAGAGGTGAACCTAAAAACACCATCACTACATAGAACACGAAAGAAACAATGTTCGAGCATCATTGGCGGCAATTTTGAAATTTCAGAAAATTAGCAATTTAATTGATGGATTCGACCGTTACTTGATGGAAATTCATTTTATGTAACAATAAAACACTGAAAACGTTGTTTTTAAACTTCCACAAAATTTATTTTAACTATTATCACTACAACTGTTTCGGCTGATTGCCTTTCTCAAGTGATCTATTTTTGGCATGCAGCTTTTCATAGTATGTTACATAGATTAACAGAAATTCCGATGTCAAAATACAACTTTGAGACAGAATTAAATATAATTAAGCAAATAGCAGTAAGCAACGGATACAACGAACAAACAATTAATAAAATGTTAAATCAAAAACTACACAAGAAAGCCCTGAAATTAGTATTTATACCACCTGAGAAAAAACCCAGTACCTTCTGCTCGATTACATATACAGGCAAAATAACAACACAAATTGCCAAACACATAAAAAAGAAAGGAATAACACCAGTTTTCCGAACAAATAACAACCTAGGTAAATATATTAAAAATAACAAGAGCCAAAATAAAATACACTTAAATAGTGGTGTGTACAAACTTCAATGTGGCGACTGCCCAAAAACTTACATCGGTCAAACTGGTAGACACTTTAATAAACGAATAGCAGAACATAAAAGGGCTTTCAATAATAGAAAAACAGATTCGATATACGCACTTCACCTTCTAGATCATAATCATTTTTTTAATGACAAATTTAAAATTCTTCACATTCAAAATAAAGGCCTTAAGCTATCTTTGTTAGAATCTATGGAAATCAACAAATTAAAAAACACAGATATAATTCTGAATTACCAACTTGAGACAAACAGTTCTCCCCTCCTCAACCTATTTCATTAAAGACTATAAATTGTAAACGCATGCCAAAAATAGATCACTTGAGAAAGGCAATCAGCCGAAACAGTTGTAGTGATAATAATTAAAATAAATTTTGTGGGAGTTTGAAAACAACGTTTTCAGTGTTTTATTGTTACAATTAGCAATTTATTTATTATGAATGTATCAAAATACTGAAGTGAAGTTTCCTCGTTTTTAGAATTTACCGAAGGTCATTGTATGATCTTTACCTACCACGGGATATAGATAGGCCAGTGATCAGTTTGCAAATCACTTCATTACTATTTTAAAATTCTGGTTATAAGAAAGCATTTATGCCAATTTCCAACAGAGCCAGAAGATTCTGATGAAGAAGTGGAAGAACTAATTAGAGCAGCATGTCAAATGTCCCTTCCAATTTAAAGTTTTACTCCTACAGAAGCAAGAAAGCAATAAATAAACTCGACTGCCCCAGGTTATGATTTAATCTCGGCACAAGTACTAAAACAACAATTGAAACTGTAACAATTATATTTAACCGCATGCTAAGCTCATCATAATTTCCAAAAATATGTAAACTTGCTGAAGGCATTATGATCTAAAAGCCAGAAAAAGAGCCCAATGAAGTAACGTCTTATCGACCCATCAGCCTACTCCCAACCGTAAGGAAAGTTTTTGAAAGAGTGTTGCTATAAAGGATGTAAGCAGATCATGAATTCCTAATATTACTTCCAAAACATCAGTTTGGTTTTCGGGAAAATCACTTCGCTACCCAACTAGTCCATCAAATGATAAATGAAATAACAAAAAGTCTTTAAGAAAAGAAATACTGCAAAGCTGTATTTCTAGACATCTCACAAGCGTTTGACACAGTCTGGCGGAGAGGTCTAATTTAAAAAGTAAAAATAGCACTAACCAGTAACTATTTCCTCCTACTTAAATGCTACATATTATCAAATAGGTATTTCTCTGTTAAATTCAAAGACCAACAATCTAGCCTCTGTCCTATCAACTCCGGAGTCCCGCAGGGTAGTGTTCTAGGGCCGCTGTTTTTCTCATTCTACACAGCCGATATACCAGAGACTAATAATACTACAATCGTTCCTTTGCTGACGACGTATGTAAATAAAAATCCCATACAAGCCTGACAAAACATGCCCCCCTGTAAGATTGTAAAATGCAAGAATACCAACAGTAACAGACGCTACATACCTTGGTCTCCATCTTGACCAACGTCTCACTTGGAAGAAACATATGCAGACCAAAAGAAAGCAGCTCGACTTAAAATCCCGGCAAATGTGTTGGCTCTTTGGACGTAAATCCAAACTTAACATCCAGAACAAAATTCTTCTATACAAAGCCATACTCAAACGTATCTGGTTCTATGGATTACACCTATGGCACTGTGGAAAGCCAACGTCGCATTTGTACTAATACAAATCACAGAAAAGGCCAACGAGTACAATAAACCATCATACCTATGTTTTATAGACCTGACAAAGGCTTTTGATCACATCCAAGTCGAAGACGTCTTACATCTACTGTATAAAAGAAACATTCCAATCTATATTATACAAACCATCGAAAACATGCAAAGATAAATGGAAAACTAACATAGTGTATACCAGTACAAAGCGGAGTCAGACAGGGTGACTCATTAAGCCCACATCTCTTTAATATAATGATGGACGAAATAATACAAGCAGTACGTAAAGGTTATGGTTACAAAATGGGGAACAAAGAAATCCAAATATTATGTTATTCAGACGACTCGGCATTAATCGTCGAGATCGAACACGAACTCCAAAGATTAACATACGTGTTCAATACAACAGCCAAGAAATACAATATGATAATATCAGCAGAAAAAAAAAACAAATGTATGACAACATCTAAATACCCAGTACGATGTAAAATCGAAATTGATGGGAAAATAATAAAGCAGGAAGCAAGGTTTAGATATCTGGAAATAGATATAATTAGTTACGGAGATGTTGAAGAAGAAGTACGACAACAAACCTTAAAAGCAATTAAAGTGGCAGAATCTCTTAATGACACAACCTGGAAGAACTAACACCTAAAAAAAAGACATAAGAACAAGAATCTATAAAGCAGTGTAATAAATAATGCTTTATTTATTGTATCGTATGGTACATTTATTAAAAAAACTACTATACACTCTTACAATGCTACTTATCTTAAATGTAATAGTACTTAGTTGACGTTGTGACAATACGTGATACATTAACATAACCAAAATTTAGTCAAGTCATCTTGACGTTAAATAAGTTCTGATCGCTGAGATAATGATTGTTGTCGCTTTTAAAGCAGGCCTTACATATGTCATCAGTTTACTTCTTAGTGTGTCAAGTTTGTTCATTACCTACGCCAAACATATGTCGTGATTGGTAATAGTGCTGACTTACTTATTCTAGAATATATTTATGAATTTCCTCGATTCAAATTATTAAACATATTTTATATAAAACAAAATGCGAAACTATGTTACACGAATATGAATTATAATATTTTAGGAATAATACTACAGCAGCAATTAGACCTATATTAACATACACGGCAGAGACAAGACCTGACACATCTAAAACGAGACGACTGCTAGAAATAACAGAGATGAATTTAATCTGACGATTATCAGAGAAAAGTCTGTTGGATAAGTACAGAAGAGAAAACATAGGAAGAGCATACAATGTAGAAGACATAAATGAATGGGTGATAAAACTGAAACAGGAATGGAACGAACACGTTAGTAGAATGGCAGAGGATGGAATAGTACGAATAGCACGAGATAAGTCACCAAATGGACGAAGAAGTATTGGCAGACCAAGAAAAAGATGGTGCTTTAATTTAAACAATTTAGAAGGCTAATATTAAAGAAGAACCAGGCCTTAAAACCTACATATAAGAAGAAGAATTTAATTAAGAACTATATGTTATTTGAAATCGTGCTTTAGCATCCACATGCAGAAAAACTTGATGTACTTGGTTTTATCATAAAGATTGTAATTATATCAAATCTTGTGGAAATCAACATCCTTTACAAACAACCACCTGCCGCTGACCAAATTAGAGTCATCGGAACATTCACAAGACCAACAAAACGAACAAATACTTGGCGAAAAAAATCACTTAAACCAAAATTTAGTCAAGTCATCAACACCCATCAAAAACAAAAGAAAAATGTCGGAAAAAAAGCAAAAAACCATCAACTAAACAAAAATCACTAATGTCTGGGGAGGAGTCATCACGGACGTCTTCGATGGCTTCAAAGATGGTATCGGGGCCCGGCCCCCTTTGAGGGGCGCAGCGCCAAGCGACTTCCGAAAGGTAGAAAGAAGGTAGACGTAGTGCATTAGCGAGGGCGGGACATGATGTGAGCTAAAAGGTGCACTGACTTGCAGTTTCTGCGGTTACAAGGTTCGTACGGAAAGTAATGTTATAATTCTTAATAATTAAATAGATAATAATAAAAAGATTAATATTATATTTATTTAGAACTTAGCCTATAAACACATTTCAAACACTTTATACAATATTTGATTGCGTTGTCATTCGTTAATGTATTTTTCTACATATAGTATTAACTCTTCATTCATGCTATCGCGCCAGTCAGTCTTAACCCTCACTGCATGATTTTTTTATTTTTTATAAAAATATGATTACAAACTTGACTTCAATATTACGGTAAAAATATAAAAAAAACCTACTTGGTTAGTTTCTTATATTTTTTAATTTTTTTTTGTGTCATATTGGCACACTATGCAAAAAACAAGATTCAACAAGTAAAATTAATTAAGAAAATGACGTTTATTATATTACTTTATAATTATAATAATTACATTAATTATTATTATTATTAATTAATTTAATTAATAATTAGTGAAATGATAAAACTAGGAGGCGAATGTGTCATAAAGGCTTTAAAAACCCTTTATAATGCCTGCCTCTTTGAAGGAAATACGCCAGAAAAATGGAATAATGCCATTATGATAATATTGCATAAAAAAGGAGATGTAACAGATATTGGCAACTACAGACCTATCAATTTATTATCTCATTTATATAAACTCTTTATGAGAATAATTACTAACAGACTGGGACCTAAGCTAGATTTTCATCAACCTCTAGAGCAGGCCGGATTTAGGAGTGGCTTTGGAACAAATGACCACCTACAAGTAATAAAATCCTTGATAGAGAAAGTTATAGAATACAACAAGCCATTGATATTAATATTTGTAGACTTTGAGAAAGCATTTGACTCAGTCCAGCATAGCTCCATGTTAAGAGCTCTTACAGAGTGCAGTATTGACCATAGGTACACAACTCTTCTTCGAAATATATATGATAGCGCAACAGCTGCTGTAAAAATGTACTATGGTGACACAGACACATTTCCCTTGGAGAAAGGTATTAGGCAAGGAGACACTATCTCTCCTAAACTATTCACCGCCCTATTACAGAGTGCTATGAGAAAAAATAATTGGGAAAATATTGGATTAAATATAAATGGGGAATTTTTGAACAACTTGAGGTTTGCAGACGACATAGTCCTTATTGCAGATCAGGTAGATCATGCATGCCAACTTCTTCAAGACTTTCAGAGCTCTTGTGCACGAGTTGGCCTTAAAATTAATTTTTCCAAAACACAATACATGACCAACCTGGTACTGGCAAAAAACATTTCCACTAATGGCACGCAAATTGAACAAGTGTATTCCTATAAGTATCTGGGCCACGAGATTAAATTGGAATGAGACAATCAAACAACAGAGTTAAAAAGGAGAATAGGACTGGCATGGGCAGCTTACGGAAAACTGAGGGAAGTCTTTAAATCAGCTATTCCCATGTGCTTGAAGAGAAAAGTTTTTGATCAGTCTGTACTTCCAGTTCTGACATATGGAGCAGAAACATTGACACTTACCAGAAAAGTAATTAATAAGATAAAAGTGGCACAGAGAGCGATGGAGAGGTCAATGTTGGGCGTATCACTCAGGGACAGAGTTTCGAGTCAGATAGTAAGGAGAAAAACTGGTGTGACGGATGCAGTTGAAAGAATTACAACCCTGAAATGGAACTGGGCAGGACATGTTGCTAGGGTCAGAGATGGAAGATGGACAAAGAAAATTTTAGAGTGGAGGCCTAGACACGATGCTTATCGTAGTCGAGGACGTCCTCCAACAAGGTGGTCGGACGATTTAAAGCGCATCCAGTCTAACTGGATTCAAGTTGCTCAAGATCGGATGCAATGGAATTATTTACGGGAGGCCTATGTTCAGCAGTGGACGCAAAATGGCTAATGATGATATAATAATTATTTAGTGTGAAAGTTGTAAAAACAATTTCTATTTTTGTTTAAGCAAAGAAAACATTACATTTCTGGAGCTTTTTGAACCACAGGGATATTTGCATATTTGTCTTACACTACACCATAATGGAAGATGACCATATCCATCTGTTCGTACATCTTGCATTGGAATATCGGTTGCTAGACCCCTTCTTTTTTTGTTTTCAAAAATTTTCATAGCTCCACACGGGCGACACCTTTTTGGAGTAAAACCAGCTTTATTAACTTTGCATAAACACTCTGCTACTGCCATTTTGAAATCTGCTAGAGCTAAATTATTATGCTTATTGTGACTTCTTTTCCAAAGAATCTATGTATTGACAGTCATCAAATCAATAATATGGCAAAATATACGCATGTAAAATTTTTTGGATCTGAATTTGATCCTACAATATCCCAACAGTAAATCCAGGAGATCTGCTCCCCCCATTTAGTTGTTGTAGATCGTTGCAGCCGTTGGACATGGAACCATTATATATGTCTTATTCTTTTTCCACAACCTAAATTCTCAAAGAAGAACTTGAAAAGGCAGATAACAAACTCAAAAGTGATGGCCAGGAAGAAATAGAAAGAGCAGTAAAAGAAATGAAAAAGAATAAAGCTCCTGGAAGCGATGAAATCCTAGCAGACATGCTAGAGGAAGGCGGAGAGGAAGCCATCACATATCTAAAAATACTATTTAATTAATGTCTATTCGAAGGCAACATATCAGAACAATGGAATACTGCTAAAGCAATACTAATACACAAAAACTGAGACACTACAGACCTGAAAAATTATCGACATATTTCACTTCTCTCACAACTTTAAAAATATTTACAAAGATTGTTACAAACAGGTTAATAATTAAATTTGAAGGATATCAACCCGTAGAACAAGCCGGATTTAGAAAAGGGTACAGCACTGTGACCATCTATATACTTTGAAAATCTCAAAGAAGAAACATTAGTCAACAACCGGATCGACTCCAGGTACAGAATATTAATACATAATATTTACTAACATGCTAAAATGATATTGACGTTGGGTAAAGGAATCGAAACAAGACCAGTAAAAATCAACCGAGGCGCAAGTTAAGGAGACACAATATTTCCAAAATTATTTACAGCTGCCCTAGAAGTCAATAGACTGGGAAAATAAGGGAATCCCTATTAACGGAAAATACTTGAACCATCTTATATACGCAGATGATGTAGTACTAATAGCCGACACGTGGAATGAACTGAATACGATGATTGAGGAACTACACGCAGAATCCCTAAAAAAAAGGACTGAAAATGAATTTCAGAAAAACTAAACTAATGTTAAACAAAGATGACAAATCTATGATAAACATTCAAGGAGGGACAGAGATAGAACACGTAGATGAATATGCATATCTGGGTCAAAATATCAAGGTAAACAAAGAAAATCAGACTACCGAAATAAGCAGACAAGTAATAATGGGATGGGCAGCATTTCGAAGACTCTCATAGGTACTTAAAAATAAAAATATACCCCAAAAACTGCGAACCAAAGTGTTTAATTCCTGTATCCGACCTGTACTTACATATTGAGCTCAAACCTGGACATTCACTAAAATTAACATGGAGAAGATAAAGGACAAAGACCATAAAACCAATGAAGACATTCGTAATAGAACAAAAGAAAAAGATGCTGTCAAACAGGAAATGGAAATGGTCTGGACTTAACGAACGTCTTAAGGATGGCCGATTGAATAAAGAAATCGGGAATTGGCGGCCATATTAGGAACTCCAGGACCAATGTGGAAACGTCTTACAAACAACAGAAATAAATAGCGAGAATTAGGTGAGGCCCATATTCGGCAATCCGAATAGAAAGAAGGACTTAAAAAAATCCTTTTTCGAAAACCGTTTAACTTTAACTATTGGCATACTCCCAGCGTATGTTGATAAAATGTTTACTAATTTGTTGTCATACCATGTAACAACAGATATTTTTGTACCATCAATTGTGAGCTCTTAGTGGTAACATACCTTGTTTCGTTAGATAAATTTGCAATGGGACGCTGTTGAACCAATTATCAAAGAGTAGTTTGTGATTTATAAGTCTTGGTACTGTTTGTGTTAGCCGAAGAACCACATTTGAACTTACGCCTAAATCAGCAAAACCATCGGATAAAACATTAGTTTGGCTTCCTGCAAAAATTTCATAATCGTAAGAAAATCCTCTGACACATACTAAGAAGGAACAAACGCCTTATATCCCCATTTTTGGGGTTTTTGCGGATTATATTGTTTTATAGATGAACGCGCCTTTGTCGGAATTATCTGCTCATCTATGGCTAAAAATTTCCCTGTCGGAACTTTGAGTAACTAATTCCTTAGTTTATTTAGTAGCGGTCAGATTTTAAAAAATTTATCATGACCAAGATTACTGGCAGCAATATCATCGTTATTGTTCGCAAACTGCAAAAAAAACGTTTTATTTCGTTCCATTTATTGCATGAAATTCCATCTGAGATCAATCGATGATTCCGGCTGGAGTTCCAATAACTTCTAGCCTTTGGCAATTGCACTATGACATATAAATATAGATTCCTAAGAACTATTAAAGCTCTTTTCCAAAAAGTTCCAAAGGTTTTTGAGGTATTTTTTCCATTGAATATAATATAGTTTGATAAACTATACTTTTGATCATTTCATTTGTTAATTTTTTTTTAACAATGCATAAGGGGAATCTGCTTGTTACCACTCACAGGTGGCATGTCAGTAAAACTGAGAAATCTTATATCATCATCTGATGTTACCAAACTTCCTTCTTTCCAAGTTGCGTCCAAATTATGTCGTAATTCTTCCAAAGAAATATCATCTTCACTCTCCGAACTGTTCTCTAAATCCATTTCTGGGATAACAATATCTGATTTATATCATCTTCATAGTCTGACTCTGGGGCTAAGATAATAGGGGAAATATCATCATCTGATAGCCCTTCATCTTTACTACCATATGGTATGTCCAATACCACAAGAGTTTTACACTAAAACTTTTTTAGATCCATTATCTAAAATAAAAAAATACCTAGTTTATAACGCATATTGTGCCATATATCAAAGAGAGTTTTGCACGACAGTGCATATTGTGGCATATATGGCACAAGCATATTATTGATCCAAAAATACCAAAATATGAAGAAATACATGAAAATACTTACAGAAATTCTTTCTTGAAGGTCTGTCCTTAATGTCGCTCTCTTTTTTGTAGAAAAATATTTCGTAGAAACTTCGATAATCTAATATCAAATTGCACAATTCTTATGAACAACTGTCAGACAGCGGCCATTTGCCAATTTTCATAAAAGTTGACTTTGCTGCATTGAGATGGCGCTTTAGGTTATACAAATATGTGCTCTATATAGACATGTCATGCATAAATACTTTAAAATAAAATTCGATCTCTAACGGTTGGGTATAAAACTAAGTATTGTGTCATATATGATCCACTATGCGGTAAGGGGTTAAGAGGTTTGAATAGTCCCACGTCAAGTGGTTGCAATAGATGCGTGCAATGAGCTGGGAAAGTAAATAGATAAACTTGATTATCTTTCGCAACTTTCAAAATTTCTGCCCCAATGTGTCCAGAATGAGAGTCCAACAACAAGACAACAAGACGTTCAGGCGGTATCGCAGTGATAAAAAATTTAACCATTCCAAAAACAATTCAGAATTGATCCATCCTTTAGGAGATAGTTTTATAAATGGGATTGGAAGGAGCATCATTGTTCCATCTAACACCTTTAAATATTACCATGCGAGAAATTCCTGTTCCATCAGCACAACTGCACGCTAACATAGTTTGTGTTTGACCTCGTTCAGGATAGGATTTTTAATAAACCTAATTTTTACCAATGCCGGTAATAACTTTAAAAGGTTTCACCATATACAGTAACCCAGTTTCATCGCAATTCAAAATTAAATTGGGTTGGTTTTTTATATTCAGTTTCGTAAGAACGTCATCTAGTTTCGACAAGCAATATTTGAGATAATCAATTCATTTGCCATGGAAGCTATGTAGGCCGAAAGACTTTCTGGCACACAAAGACACAAGTTGTACCTTCTATTAAAACTATTCCACCACCATTTGCTTGCAAGTTGATGCCAAGAATTTCTCCTGACAATCCCCTTTAGCAAGATGATTAGCATAATTTCTAATTTGATACACGGTTAGTCCAAAACTTTAAAGCACATGACAATGCTGAGGTTTAACTAGAACAGATCCCTACTATTAGTTCCCTTGACTGTTGCTAAAATCTTTATAGAATGTTTGTATCACGCCTAAAATTGCAGAGTTTTTGATTCTGGCAATAAAGTCGCCCAGAACTGTTGCCAATTCGTTGTTATTTTCTTCGTTCATCATATTCTGTAGTTCATCATTCTTTTCGAAAGTTATTATCATTGGTGACACACAAAGGCAGCCTTGTTTTTGAGCTATATACAGTTGTATCGCTAAGACAACTTCCTCTTTCGTTCCCTGATCTTACAACGCTTCAATGTATATCAATATATCCTCCTGCTGCCGCTAGTTCTTGTCCATTACTTTTTGTGTCTTGTAATGCACATTATGTTGATGTTTTGCTCGTTTAATTGTTTATCCTTTTCCCAATCTCTGTTATTTATTGATCTACTACTACATGTTGGTACTTTTAGTATGTTTTTCGTTTTCCATTCATTTACTTCTTCTCTTATGGTTTATTTTCGTAGTTTCTACAGTTTTCCGAGGCTTTCAGTTGCTAGCCTCGTCAGTAAAATGTTTTCTTTCCTTCTCAGAAACATCAAATTCGTTATTAATAATTCCATTATTCCAAGTTTTACAATAATAATTTGCTTTAGAACATTTGCCATTCTCCCCGTATCGTCTCCACTCCTTTATCCCTATAATTTATGCAACTCGGCCTTCTGCCGATATGCTTTTGTCTTTGCTCTTTGATCCATCTGAAAAAGAGTAAAACGAATAACAGCGAGAAGAATAAAAAAGTATCGTGCATCGATTTTTCTGTTATACGAATTCGAGCAGCTTTTCATTTTGCGCTTTGTATGCACAGAGAAAGTTTTTCCTCGCTTCAGTTTGGAGTTGTTCAACTATATAAAAACGAGGAAGCGAACGGAAGTTTAGAGGTATATGCTTTTTATTTTTGAGATTTTAATATAATCTCTTTGTCGTGCTAGAGATTTGATGTAAAATATTCAAGTTGTTTTGTGTATTAATATATAAAAATAGTAGTCCTTAAAACACATTGTAGACGTGTTCTAATATTTAAATAAAAAGTGAAAAATATGCATACCGTACAGGAAATTAACAAAAAGTTCTTAAAATAACATCAAGTTTCTGGAATCAATTTCCAAAAATCAAGCTACTTTGTCCTAAAACATTGTTTTCTTTATATCTCTTACATAACATGAGGACACTGAATCCAATGGTGCTAACCGGTTTTAAAAGTTTGCTCGCATTTTTGAGTAATTTTCATTTAAAATCAATAGCCTCATAGAATCATATAAAAACCTCCAGAATGCAAACTGTCCTAAAGAATCTGTCATCAATGAATCTGCTTTCGATCCCAGGTCCATAAGAATTAAAAACGCGTACTTTAAAACTCAGCCAAATCTGGTTTCTGTAACGATTTCCAAACGTTTTTATAAATTGTAGCATTTTTATTTTCTTTGGTATATATTAAAATTACCCCGTGTATGTTAAAACACCGAAAAAGTATTTTCAATCCTTTTGCATCGCTGGAGTTGATAATAAACACATTTTAAAGTGTGTTCTTTGGTATTTTCTGTGATAGTTTCCGCTTAATATTGCGCGTTAAATAGCCACTTAGGTCGATGGAGAAAGTGTGCAGGGAGGCGAATGAATTTTGAAGATAATTACATCACTCTCAATGAGGCTTCTGTCACAGGCAGTTGGTTTCAGTGTTTGTCCGAATTTTGCTTTTAATTTGAAATATTTTTTCGTTTTTCGTCCTTTATCGTGGGAAAATGTGTATTATAGTAGTAGTGTGGAGTTTTATGTGAAGTTAAAATGAAGTTAAGTTAAAGTTTGGGAGAATTTTTGAAGAGACAACACGCAGCGCCAACACAGGGTCGGCGTTAAAAAACCGGAAAATTTGTTGTAAAAAAATGATTTACACTCAGATCAGAGTAGTCACTGTTTTATTCTCATGCCGTCTCTAATCTAAAAGATTTGTAAAACGGCATTTCTAACAAATTTGAAACAAACCCACATGGTTCCAGTGAATTTTTAAGAAGCCTAGTTTCAAAGTTTGCGTGCCAGTGAACAGCTTCCATCCTCATCTACAAAAAATTGCTCATTAACAATTAAGGTCTTGTAGTATCTCCAACTTCTAGAGTGTGTAAACTCATAGTAACATAGTAAGTTTGTTTTTTGTTATTTTGAATTTTATTATTACTATTTATTTTTGTAACTGTTTGTGGTAAGATAACAATAAATATTTAATTGTTTTTTCCCTAAACCAATTTCTTTATTTATTAAAAAAAATGTTTTTAACCCCTTTTTGTGTTTTTTTATAAAGAAATAGCCTTTCTTTCGTCCAGCAGGAAGATTCTTACAAGCGGCGTCCTTATTTTAAATAGCTTAAGAACCTTCTTGTGTTTTGTTTGTCCAGGAGACTCATGTAAGTACCCCTTTTATTTTATTTTTGTAGTTACCCTAGTCCAGTCCTCTTGTTATTCACTTATCCATTCACTCTCCAAATAAACCCTGAGTAGCCGTTCGTAAATGTTTTGGTTTGTTTTGCTTACCCTATCTCTAGTCCGTAATTTCTGTTCCCAAACCCCCCATAGTAATACCCTATGTGGTAGGTAAAATAATGGTTACAAAATTGGTCAAACAATTTTATTGCCAGTGTATTTATCGACCTAGTAATACACCTTGTTTCTTGCTTGAAGCATACTGGTAGGCCCAAATATCTTGAAGTGATACTAGACCGGTCACTAACGTATAAATTCCACTGTCAGAGCACAAGACAAAAGGTCTCTACGAGAAACCACCTTCTCCGGAAACTTGTAGGGAGCAAGTGGGGTGCAAACCCCCAGGTCTTGAAGTCAACAGCTGAGGCCTTATGTTTCTCAACAGGGGAATACGCTTGTCCCGTCTGGGGTAGATCTAGACACGCCCAACAAGTCACCACGGCGTTAAATGAAACATGTAGAATCATTACCGGTTGTATGAAGCCTACCCCTCTACACCTACTGTACCGGGTAGCTGGATTCGCATCACCTTCTTCTTCTTCAAGTTCCACTTCTATCGGAGATTGGAAATCATTCTGGCAATTATAATTTTATTGGTTACTTGCCTGAATAGTTCAATTGAACTGCATCCAAACCATTCACGGAGATTGCGTAGCCACGAGATTTTACGTCTTCCTACGCTTTTTTTACCTTTCTATATACCTTTCTATCACCAGACAACCGTAGATGTGCCTCACAATATGTGGAGAAGTTCAGGCAAACTTTCGATGAACGGCACCAATTATACGGGTTTGACGAACCGCCAGGAATCAGCCGACTTAAATCAAGGAAAAGGTTTATGAGAAATGTCAGCATCGAATCACCCGAAGTGTTCCCCCTACATCCAGAACGACCTAATGGAATGAACCTGGACTGGAGAACCTGGCGGACACTCAACCGCATGCGCACAGTTGTTGCCCCTGTAAAACAGAACCTCATTAAATGAGGCATCAAGACAGATAGCGGGGCACTCTGTGAATGTGGGGAAATACAGAACGTGGAGCACCTGAGAGTATGCAGACTTTGCCCATCACAGTGCACCAGACTCGAAAAGGTAAAGTAAAGTACCTTGTTTCTTTATTGTCAGACACCGTCCAAAGGACGCTTTTTTGTTAATCGCGTTCTATGAACGTTTATATTCGTTGATTATCACATCAAGAGTCTTTGTCTTTTTCCAATGGCGCTACAGCCCAAATTGAGCGTTAACCTTTTTTATCTTCGTCTTTAATAAACGCGGCCATACGCTGCTCATGTCCAAGTTCTAACGTTCAGCCAATTGTAAACATTTGCTGCTGCTTAGCTTTCCCATCTTTTTACGTGGTCTGCCTTTTAGTCTACATTTTACCTTCCAGAGCTCTTCTCGGCAGTCTGCCTTCATCCATGCTCACTAAATAACCAGCTCATCGAACTCTCTGAATTCTGGCGAATTCTGAGATAGATTTTTTTTTAAAAAGTTGGAAATTCAATTTACTTACATTAAATAAATAATTTTCTCTACATTATATAGTTCTGCTTCATAGCAACCACAGCATTATCGAAAGAATTTGAATCATATTGTCAAATGTTATAAGTAAAACAAAATCATATTTATAAGTAAGTCTAACTTACTGTTTTAACGAAGTATGTAAGTCTTTTAGAATCAAAATAATCACCCACTTCAAAACTGTTAACCGATTTCCAAGCGTCGCGTGTCTCGTGGCGATTTTCCAAGTTTTCCCATCTCTCGGATCTGTCTGAATGAAATATCCTTCGGGAAATCTTAGTAAAAGCCCTTTGCTGATTTACAGATTTCATTACTAGGAGCGCAATCGGTAACCCACAATCGAGTCGCTAGTTTCGAATGGTCAGTTTAACGTGGGTTTTGATCAATGGGTTCGGTTTTAGTAAATAGGTTTAGAAAAATAACGGTTCCTTTTTTGTTGTTTAAAAAAACATGAAAAATAAGTTAGAAACGACAAAAAAATACAAAAAAGGTAAACGTTTCAGGTGGAAAAAGTAGTTGTTAAAGAAAACTGTAAATTATTGTTTTGCGTCAATAGTTTTTAGTGTTTTGTCTTAGTCGTCCTTCATAAACTTCAAAATCTACTCTAATTTGGATTTTTAGTTATGGATCTAAACTTATATCTCTTGTAGTGTATTTTTTGGTTTCTAATGTAAAGATTTTATAACTTTTCACTACTATAAACAATTAGAGTTGATGTATTGAATTTATTCTTCTTCTTCTTCTTTAAGTTCCATCTTTTATCGAAGGTTGGAAATCATCATGGTTATGCGAACTCTGTTGACTGCCGCTCTAAAAATTTCTGCACTACTGCATTCAAACCATTCCCTTAAGGGGATCGATATCCTCATACATTTCGCTTTTCTCGGATTTTGCCCTGCATAATAAGTTGTAATAATGCATGTTTTTGCCCTTTCATTACATGTCCTAAGTACTCAAGTTTTCGTCTTTTAATAGTTAATATTATTTCCGCCCCATTTCCTATCCTTCTAGTTACTTCCACGTTTGACATTCTTTGAATCCATGATTCTCGTAGGATTCTTCTGTAACACCAAAATTCAAAGGCGACCAACTTATTCAGATGGACTTGTTTTAGTGTCCACGTTTCCAAGCCATAAAGTAGAATAGAGAACACGTAACATCGAAGCATTCTCAGGCGTAGTTCTAACCTTATATCCCGACAACAAAGAAACTTTTTAAGTTTAATGAATGATGTACGTGCTATTTCAATACGTGTCTTAATTTCTTTGGTTTGGTCTACATCTGATGTTATCCATGTTCAATAGTCAATTGGATATTTGCATGTGTAGATTTAGTCATGATCATGCATTTAGTTTTCTTTAAATTTATCTTCAGTCCGTACTCATGACAACGTTCATTAAGGCGGTGCATTACGTTCTGTAAATCATTGTTGTTATCCGTCATTATTATTGTATTGTCTTCAAAACGTAAGTTATTCAAAACTTCTCCATTGATAGATATACCTTCTATTGAGTCTGAGAGCGCTTCTTAACATACCGCTTCACTGTAGACATTGAAAAGTAGTGGGGACAGCACGCAATCCTGGCGGACTCCTCTCTGTATTTTGATATTTTCGGTGTGTCAACTCTTACCTTGGCAGTTTGATTCCAATATAAATTAGATATAATTTTCATATCACGACTGTTAATATTTTTGCTTTTTAATATATCTACAAGCTTTTTTATGTTGAACCTTATCAAATGCCTTTTCAAAGTCTACAAAACATAAGTACATGTCCTGATTCATGTCCATGCATCTCTGAGCCAGCACATTCAAGCCGAACAAAGCATCTTTTGTACTCATACCATTTCTAAAGCCAAATTGTGTGTCACTAATTTCATATTCAAGGGTTTTAACAATTCTGCTGTGAATTTTTTTCAAAAATGTTTAGAGTGTGTGACTCATTAAAGCTATTGTTCTGTGAGATCTGAGCAAGTTGTTGCACTTGGCTTTTTGGGAATTGTTACAAAGGTCGATTGCAGCCATTGTCTGGGGATTGTGGCAGTTTGATCTATTAGATTAAAGAGTTCAACCATTACATCAATAACATCTTCATCGATGAGTTTTAATTATTCGATGGGCACATCATATGGTCCAGTAGCTTTACCCTCTTTTGTGTTTTTGATGGCATGGATGACTTATTCTCTTAATATTGGTGGTCCGGTATCCTCGGTGATTTCTAATGACAGTTTTTCTCTTTCATCATTAAATATTTGTTGGATGTAATTGGTCCAGTAACATAATCTCTCCTTCATATCAGTAATAATATTCCCTTTATTATTTTTAAGGATATTCGTTTTTGTACGTTTTCTAGAACCTTTCATTTCTTTGATTTTTTTGTGTAAATTAAAGCTATCATACTTTTTATCCAGATCTTCTATTTCCTTGTATCTGTCGGAGAGCCACCTCTCTTTTGCCTCTCGAATTTTTTTTCTGATGTTTCTCTGAATTTCTTTGTATTTATTCAGGTCTTTTGCTTTATGTTTTCTTCGTTCTTCCATAAGTTCAAGTTCCTTATGCGTATATTGATACTTAAAGATAAGTTGTACAGAATCTTCCTAAGGCTTCTGGCTTTTTAGTACGAGTTTTTATTTCATATTGCAGCCCAATTTTTTCTACTCTTTCTAACGGTGCATCGCCTATTGTAATTTGATGACACTGTCATACTGGCAGATAATGCTGAAGCCCTGCAACGCTTAATAAAACGAGTAACGACAGCCTGTAAAGAATTTGGAATAAAATTGAATACAAAGAAGACAAAAACGATGGTCATCAGCAAGCACCAAAACAGAAGGGTGAAGGTCAGTGTCGACGGAACAGATCTGGAAAGAGTAACAAGAACAACGTACCTTGGAAGTAATCTTGATAAAACTTGGGACCACTCACTAGAGATAAGAATACGCCTGGAAAAGGCACGTATAATGTTTTACAAAATGCAAAAAGTTCTATGCAACCGCTAGCTGGGCATCTCATTGAGAACTAGAATACTTAAGTGCTATGTTTCTTCCACCTTGCTCTATGTTGTTGAAGCCTGGACAATGACAGAAGCAGCACAAAAAAGAATCCAAGCATTCGAACTCTGGTGTTACCGTAAAATGCTCAGAATATCCTACATGAGCCATACGACAAATGCGGACGTCTTGCGGAGGATGAATAAGGAAAGAGAGCTTATGCTTAGAATAAAAGAACGGAAAACACAATATTTTGGTCACATCATAAGAAATCAAAAGTATGAACTGCTCCAACTTATAATCGAAGGCAAAGTCAATAGCAAAAGAGGACCAGGAAGAAGATGCAACTTTTGGCTTAAAAACCTACGGCAATGGACGAACATGACCTCCATAGAACTATTCAGGGCTGCTACAAATAAGATTAAATGGGCAAATATAATGGCCAACGTCCTTAAGGATAAGGCACCGTAAGAAGAAGACAATTTAGTTTTAGGCCGTATTTGTTACGGCTTCTACAACGTTACGCATCATCCTTTGGAGCCCCTGCGCACTATCTGTCAGCAACATTGTATTGTCTTCACATCTAATATTGTTTATAAGTTTGCTATTGAGAGCAATATCATCTTCTGATTTGTCCAAAGATGGTTTCAGAGTATATGTTAAATCATGCATACACACCGTAGTTGACATCCCTGGCTCTCTGTATTAGAACTTGCAAACGAAAGTGCTTCCCTTGTTCCGAGTCATGCTCTGAATCCAAATTGAACTTTACACAGTTCTTCTAATTTGGTGTATATGCGCGAGTGAATGATAGTAAGGAGTACCTTAAGTACATGGCTCATCAAACTAATTAATCTATGTTTTTCACAATTTCTAGCGTTGGCTTTTTTAGAAAGTGGAATGAATATTGGTAGTAGCCAGTCTTTTGATAAGTAGCCAGTCTCGTAGATGTCGTTGAATAGCTTCGTAAGAGCTGTGATTTGGTGTGCTTCTAATAGCTTTAAAATTTTACCATGCATCTCATTAAGTCCTGGTGATTTCCCATCTTTAATCCGCTTAATGGCCATAGTTACTTCTTCGTTTGTTATTTCTGGGCCGTAAGGATTGTTTACTGTAGTTCGACTTCGTGCTGCATCTTCGAATAATTCTTGCATATATTCTTTAAATCTTCGTAACTTTAATGGTAGTCAAAATCTGGCCTTTAATGTCTACAACTATGCCTGTATTGCCATGTACAGCCATGCTTCTTTTGATCATTTTATCTCATTTAGTATAGTCTTATACAACTTTTATCTGTCGGTCATTCTTGCTTCTATTCTCTTTTTGATTTTAGATATTTATGCGAAATTGGAGTAATAGATATCTTCATTTCGTTCCACTGTTCTTCTATAGAGTCTCTAGTGGTGTCTTCAAATATTTTCGTAAAATTCTGATTAATCTCTGTTTTTACTTTTTTCTGGATGTCATTTTATTTTAGTAGTTTTTTATATCTATCTTGGGCCTCATTTTCTTATGAATTATTTTGAGTCGTGTGTTGATATGTTGATATTTGCAACCAATGGACTATGATTTGAGAAGACAGCTGCGTCTAAATATGTTTTTGTTGAGGTGATAGAATTTGTCAACCTTTTGTTTATGTTGATAAAATCAATTTTGTTTCTTATGATTTTCTCTGGCGTATCATCGGGTGCTTTCCATATAATATAAAGTCTTCTTGGATGTAGTTTAAAAAGTGTATTTGTTACAAACATATCCGTTTCTTGGCAGAATTAAATTAGTGACTTACTATGGAAATGCATTTATTTAAAAAAAAATGATAACATCAGATACCACAATATCATTCAAAAGGCTTCAATTTCCTATTCGACTAGAATTCGCGATGACCATTAACAAATCTGAAGGCCAGATAATGTCCGTTTGCGGATTAGATTTAGAGAATTCGTGTTTTTCACATGGTTAATTACATGTTGCATACTCACGTGCTGGTAAACTATCAAATTTATTGATATTATCAAAAAATAAAGTAACGAAAAATATTGTGCTCCACGTATTAATTGCTCCGCGGTTAATTGAATGTTAATTAATAGGTATAATTTAAAAGAATGTAATTATTTGAAATAAAAATAATACTTTTCATACCTCCTTTATGGAACTTAATCCATATAAAAGTTGGCAATAACGAATTTTTTCTTCAAACGTCAAATCATGATGACATTACTTATCTAACTTGATCCTGTCAAAGTTTGATGTATCCGCTGGTAGCAGTTTTTTCCCATTTCTTTACGGCGCGGCGGAGGGAAAAATGTTGTCATGGTAACAATATGAAACATGTCACAAAGTAACAATACAAATGTCATTAACAACAATTAAACATCATTTTTATTTATAGTAATATTAAAAGTACAATTAGTTAATGAGGCATTTTCAAAATTGAAACCGTGCAAAAATGTTCCCGAGTCTTGATATGCATTGGTAATTGTTGATGATACTGATGGTCGAGAACAACTTTCAGCAATCATTCCCGGTGTTGGCGAATCATGAGGGTTTAAAATTTTTTAAGCATTTCTTATTTCTTAATGAATCCTCTATATATCCTTCGGCAACCATGCTTGATTTCCAGCCCCCATGTCGTTTGAGGCATTCTAGATTTCCGCCTCCATCAATTAAAAGTGTTGCTGAAGTTCGTCGTAAAGAGTGACCCGTGTATGCGCTTGCATCGTTTAAATTTAAATAACTAGCTACTTTTTGGGCTACTGCGCTGATCGAATGTATTCCCATGACGCTTCGGTAACACTTTCCATTTTGGTACTTGATAAAAAATCGGTTTTTATGTGAAATTTTCAGGCCACAGTGATGCATACTTTTTATACAGTTTAATGTAGTTTTGACCAATTATCGTAAAAGATCTAATTTGTCGTGTTTTACTGTCTGTGATTTTGATAATTATTACATTTTCTTTGTTCTCAATGTCCACAGTCTTCATTTTTACCATTTCGTCGCATCGACAGGCGCCGGTAACCCCAATTAACAAAACAATCTGAAATATTTTTATAATTTAGTAGAGTATACTACATGCTTTGTAATATAATCTTTTTTACCTTTAATCCTAAATACAACTTATCTGGCGCTTCAAATAAAAATTTATCAAACTCATCTTTAGAAACTTTAGACTTTTTTGCAGTATATCCTTGGCTTGTTTTTTTTTTTCAGAAAGGCACGTAACTTTAAAAATTTGCTTATATCCACATTTTTTCTAATAACTAACTCGGATTTTATCATAGAGTATCGTGACCACATTGAAGAAAATTTCCATTTATTTTCATTTTCCATTATATTAAAATATGCCAGTAAAACGTCTTCGTTAACTTGCCGTACTCCTCTTGTATCGCACCACTCTTGGAAGTGCTTGTACGCTAACCGATACTTTATTCCAGACTTGGAGGGCCCCAAACGTGCTACTGCATCATTAGCCGCGGACTCAATTTCGTTTAGGTTTTCCATTTTCGCACTAAATTTGCGCTTGCGGTTGCAACAACAATAATATGTCTTTAATAATTGCAAACAACTGTCAAACAACTGTAACCAGGGAGTCGCAAATCCCACCGACGACTTAATAATGTTAATTTCTAACTATGTTAATCTAGACGACTTTGATAGTTGTCACAGTTAATTTCGAGTAAAAATAGCATATGTATTGTACTATTTATGGTTGAAAATTGCTACGTTTAAAGAAAAAATAGTATACTTTATTCGGCAAAGAAGCGACTTTTCTTGACTTGCCCTGTATTACGCGCCTCACTTCGTTCGTCGCGTAATATCGGGCGCGTCAAGAAAAGTCATGCTTCTCCGACTCATAAAGTAATATACTATTATATATATATATATATATATATATATATATATATATATATATATAAACTTAAAAATCAAAAGTTTTGGTGCATTATGTTCATTTGCTAATATTTTTTTACGCTAACCTATGACAGCTCTCAAGTACAGATTTCATGATATTTGCTTAACTCTGTTAAATAAATTGAACATAATATTAGTCTAACATAACTAGTACTTATATATTTATATTTTATTATCGATAAATCTTTTTGAAAATATGTACATTTTGGTTATTTGAACAACTGCAATATTATAATACCCTGATGTGGCATTCAAAAACTTATGAAAATATAAAGCAACAACCACCAAATTTACTGTTAGTTGCCCCTGCCATTCCAGTTAGAAATAACTCATAAATCACATGAAGATATTGTAAAAATCTCATAAACTAATAAAACCCATCTACATAAATCTATAACCATGGCAATATTCCACATGGTTGGTTCCGAATGGTCTCATGACCGGGCACTTATGGTAATGTTTCCGCAAGTCGACCGCAAAAATCACTCACTGAAAAAATATCCTCATCGGCAAACAAACAATTAAATAAATAAAACATCCGGTATAACGGCCGCCAAAGACGATAAATCACCGAAAAAGAATAAGAGATGCACGAGAGGGTGGTCGGTGCGGCTGCACCGCCGATGGGGTGATTTGTCGACAGTCATTTGTTATCTGGACAGACGCGCGCGTGCCGGATGCTGCAATTCCGGAATTCGAGAAGTATCCTGAAATTCGGACCCATCGTGTTTGCAAAGATGAATGCGATGTGGTAAATGATATTTCTCAGAATCGCCAATAGAGGATTATACAAAGATTGGGATTTTCTAATGCAAGAAACACTCTAAATAATTGTAATTTTTTATGTAGTCCTTCGTGCTCTTCCGCTTGATAGCGATGATGGACAAAAGTCGTTGATAGAAGCTAGAAGCATATAAGTATAAAAAAAATTCCATTGGAATCCGCCGACGGCAAACTATCCGTACAAAACATTACTGTTTTGATAGTATAGTAATTGGGGGGAAAATTTAAAACCATTAATATTAAACGTACTATACTGGAAAATAATAGCTTAAAAGTTCTACGTAGAAAGCTAACGAATGGAACAATGCTATAATCATCCTTTTACATAACAAAGGAGATAGAATGGACCTAGAGAATTATAGACCTATTAGCCTCTTGAACCACATCGCTCTTCACTAGGTTAGTGACATCAAGATTGGAGAGAAAATTAGATTTCTGCCAACCGAGAGAGCAGGCAGGATTCCGATTAAATTATGGTACCAATGATTACCTCCATACAGTAAAGACGCTCATTGAAAAATCTATAGAATACAACAAATCTCTTGTCCTTCCTTTCATAGATTTTCATAAAGCGTTCGACACGATCGAAATAGACAGCCTTATAGAAGCAATCAATGACAGCAGGATTGACCATAGGTATAGTGAACTTATTTACAATATTTACAAAAATGCCACTATGACTGTTAAGATACACGATAAAACCCGACCAATAAAAATAAAACGTGGGATAAGGCAAGGAGATACATTTTCACCGAAATTATTCATAACGACATTAGAGTTTGCCTTTAATATGGTCAATTGGGACTACAGAGGAGTAACAATAGACGGCGAAAAACGTTTCGCAGATGGCATTGTCCTTATCACAGATGATTTAAGAGAAGCCACAGATATGTTAAATGAATTGGACTCTGCATGTTCGAAGGTGGGCCTGAGAATGAACTTGTCTAAAACTAAAATTATGACAAATATCATCCCCAATAACCATTTAACTATTGAAACAAAGTAGTAGAACTGGTGAAGAAATATCCGTTTTTGGGTCACGAAATAAGAATCAGCAGGAATAACCAAACATGCGAAATCCAAAGACGAATTACTTTAGCGTGTGCAGCATTTGGAAAACTGCGGGACACACTTAGAGCCAACATACCAATTAGTCTCAAAAGAAAAGTATTTGACCAATGCGTATTACCGGTCATGAACTATGGGGCGGACACTATTGACTCTAACCAAGACTACGGCTTTAAAATTGAGAGTGGCATAGAGACGAATGGAACGATCTATGATGGGAGTGACGTTCATCATCATCATCTTTGGCTCGACAATCCTCTGTGGATCTTCGCCTGTTCTAAGATTCGTCGCCATTCTGTTCGGTTTCTGGCAACATGTTGCCATCTTCTGATTTTTAATATCCGTAAGTCGGTTTCAACTCCATCTAACCACCTAATTCGCGGTCGGCCTTTGCTTCTTCTTCCTACAGGTGTTGCTGTGGTTAGCTTTTTAGCAATCGTATTTCCTGGCATACGTATTGGCCGGGAGTGACGTTGGGGGACCGAATAAAAACGAAGAGCTGCGAAGAAGGACTAGTATTGCTGATGTTGTGGAACGAATAGTGGAACTTAAATGGAATTGGGCAGACCATGTAGCGAAAATGCATGACTCACGATAGACGAGCAAAATTACACATTGGAGGATAGACAAACTTAGTAGAGGAATACCACCTACACGTTGGGCTGACGACATCAGGCGTACCACTAAAAACTTCGCAACAAAGAGCACAAAATCGCAAAGAATGGAGGAGTTTAAGGGAGGCGTATTGTCACCTCGGGGTAAATGGAATGGGTCTTGCCACCTTCTGTACCACCGTGTGCTCTGTAGAGGGGCTTCGAAAACATCGTGAGCTCCTCTACTTTTGTCCATTTTCAGGGTATGGACTTCAAAATGTTTTGTTTCCTGATGGCTCGTCTTAATAAAGACGAGAGATTTCTTACATGACAAATATCTTACATGATAGTTGTCGAAATAAACATCAGGTTTGTTGTCTTGCCTTGAAAAAGGCAAGTTATTTCTTACATGACCAAATATATATAGGTCGAAAAAAAACACCAAAATACAGTAGAAATAATACTCAGCCACAGAGTATAGGGTAGGCTAAAAGAAAAAGCAGAGCCCCGAGAGCACTAAGCTCTCGGAGAGCCCGTGAAGGACTGACTTGGTTGACCTGAAAATCGCCTATTTTTATACTTTCTAAAGTAGCGATTAGGGATTTCCAGGTCAGGGAGGGGCTAACGGGAAAAATAAGGGGCGTGGCGATGCGTCTCGAACGTGAACTAGTCGCGTCCGAGAACATCCCCCTCCTCTGGAGACTCTGTGGCTGGGAAAAAAATTTATTGAATACCAAAATTTTACAATGGTAAGAAAAATACATAAAATGCGTGAAATATATCAAAGAAAATACACAAAAATGTAAATAAAGTAAAAATGTCTTTGAACTCACAGCACAGCACTAATAGAGAGGTCGGTGGTGTTGACGGCATCCTGCAGGTCCATCCTCGATCGGCGTGCCAAATTCTTCGACGGGTTCGACTTCTTCTCGGTCGTCCGGATCCCATCTGCCATATCCGACGGGGCTTCGTAGGGTACCAGTGTGCCGAAGCCTACGTGGTCGTCCAACCACTTTCGGTAGGGGGGCGATGACTGGGTCTACTCCGGGACTTTCATCGGCATCTGGGGCTTCTAACTTCGAAGAAGGCTGGCTCGTCAAAGGCGCCTGCACGTCGAAGGCATCCGGCCTGCAGAAGGCCTCGATGTCGGAGTTTTAGCGTGGTTCTCCCCATCCTTCTCTTGACTTCAACCCATGTTGAAGTCAATGGTGTGCTGCCTTCTGCTGCGAGTTGAGCTGGGTCGTGGGATCGGAATAATCCACGTTGTTGGGCGCCATGTCACCTCGGGGTAAATGGAAAGGGTCTTGCCACCTTCTGTACCACCGTGTGCTCCGTAGAGGGGCTTCGAAAACATCGTGAGCTCCTCTACTTTTGTCCATTTTCAGGGTATGGACTTCAAAATGTTTTGTTTCCTGATGGCTCGTCTTAATAAAGACGAGAGATTTCTTACATGACAAATATCTTACATGATAGTTGTCGAAATAAACATCAGGTTTGTTGTCTTGCCTTGAAAAAGGCAAGTTATTTCTTACATGACCAAATATATATAGGTCGAAAAAAAAACACCAAAATACAGTAGAAATAATACTCAGCCACAGAGTATAGGGTAGGCTAAAAGAAAAAGCAGAGCCCCGAGAGCACTAAGCTCTCGGAGAGCCCGTGAAGGACTGACTGAAAATCGCCTATTTTTATACTTTCTAAAGTAGCGATTAGGGATTTCCAGGTCAGGGAGGGGCTAACGGGAAAAGTGGCGATGCGTCTCGAACGTGAACTAGTCGCGTCCGAGAACAGTATGTCCAACAGTGGACGTGATAAATGAAGGCTTGATGATGATGAGTAATTGGGTACCCTATAATTAAATGATAAGTGAGAAAAAGTATAAAGTAAATTTTGAGTAAATGCCGTTAAAAGTTGAGGCTTCACTATAATTGCCATGATTTTTTAATGCTGGTTTTTCTTCTACGGTTAACAAAAAATCACAATTTTATTCATTTTACTTATTTTGGACCGATTTTTATGTTGTTTAGTAGCACTTCTACCTTTTTCCTTCTAAGAAATGCAACACAAAGGTAAAAAATGTAATAAGATCATAAAGTTTTTGTAAAAATCTATTCTTCACCATAACACTAATATTATAATTGACTTCACATTAGCCCCACGTTGAGCGCCCATGTGTAAAATAAATAAATTCGTTGAGATCGGGTCCCCATGTCTTAAAGTTCCATTCACTGTGATCTGTTTTGAAAATCTTTCTTTTATCATTACCCTATTTCTCATGTTCCTAAGCATCATTATCCCTAGCTAGGGCACTTCTAATTTATAGAGTCATATGCCTGTTTAAAATCGATAAATAACATATGTGATCCTAATTTTTGTTTGAACCTATTGTTTTGTATTAATTATTTAAACATATTTATTTGATCAGTATTTTCCAATAACTTTGTTTTCATAGTACATGAATCTTTTCCTAATAATTTTTGGAAGTATTTTATGGACTATATTGTTCTGAAGCTATTTTCTTGTGGCATTTTAAATTAATTACTATTTAACTGGGAATAAGTCACAATTAAAGATAAAAATACGTTTATTGACGTTTCAATTTCCACTTCGGAAATCGTTCTCAAAATACAAATAGTAAATTTACTGTTTGTATTTTGAGAACGATTTCCGAAGTGGAAATTGAAACGTCAATAAACGTATTTTTATCTTTAATTGTGGCTAATTCCCAGTTAAATAGTAATTAATTTTATAGACTACTTCTAATAGTGCTATACCTCTAAAGTTTTCGTACTCCGTTTTGTCGCTGTTTTTACAGATCGGTCAACTGGAATTTTGGTACAAAACTGTTTTATAAAACAAACAACTAAAAGCTCCTAGTAACTCTCTTCAGTCTTAAGTAATTCAACTTTGAACATAGGCCTCCCACAAATCAATCCGGTGTTTTCTATTTTGCGCCACTTGCTTCCAGTTGTATTGTCCGATCCTCTTAATGTTATCAGCCCATCTCATTTGTGGTCTTCATCTGCTTCTCTTTCCTTACCATGGTCTCTATTGTTGTATCTCGTGGTTCTATCTTTTATCCTTCTATCGGGAATTGTGTTCTGCGAAGCTATATTTTAATTTAGCAGCATGTTCTCCTGTGTCTTTTACTTTGGTTTTGCTTCTAATCCATTTGTTTGTTTTTTTTGTCTATAAGTCTCACCCCGAGCATTGATTCTATCTCTCTTTGTGGCTTTACTCTTTTATCCATATTAGATTTGGTGAGTGTTCACGTCTGTGAACTAAAAGGTGAGTATACGGAGGATACACTGATCGTAAATTCTGGTTTTCAAATATTGTTCTATTTTAGTTTTTTTGAAGATACAACTCAGTTTTCCAAATCCTGCCCACGCTAACCTTATTCTTGTGGTAATTTTGGCAGTTACCTTTTCTTGGTTAACGTTCATTATCTGTTCCTGGTAGATGTATTCGCTTCTTCTTCTTCACGTGCCATCTCCTCTAGGAAGGTTGGCAACCATCATGGCAATGAGCACTTTCGACGCCGCTGCTCTAAAGAGGTCAGCAGAGGTGCAGTTAAACCAAGCTCTCAAATTATTCAACCAGAAGATGCGTCTTCTTCCGCGACTCCTTCTACCCTGTATTCTTCCTTGCATTATTAATTGCAACAAGTTATAACGCTCGCTCCTCATAACATGTCCCAGATATTGCAGTTTTCTGACTTTAAGTGTCTTCTGTATTTCTTTATCTTTACCCATTCTTCTCAACACCTCGATATTCGTGACTCTATCGTATTCGCTTACTGTTTCTAAATGTATGTCGTTCAACGTTATTTCTCTAATGTTCGGTGTATTTGTCATTATTTTTGTTTTTTACAGTTCATCATCAAGTTCATCGTAAGACCTTCTTTTTCCGAAGCTCTAAATAGTTGCGTCGTCATGGTCTGTAGTTCTTCGAAACTTGTAACGAATATTACAATGTTCTTCCATTAACATTTATTTCTTTATCTGTCCAGTTAATGTCTTTGAACACGTCTTCCAGTCCAAGTTTGAATAGCTTTGGTGAGATAACATCTTGCTGACGAACTTCTCTGTTGATTGGTATAGCGTTTGTTTTCGCATCTTTTGTATTTTCATCGTAGTTTTCTTGTAAATATTATGTATGAGCATTCTGCATAAGGATATCCTGCAGTTGTTCATAGCTCCCTCTATTGCCCAAAATTCTATGGAGTCGAATGCCTTTTCATAATCAACGAAATCAATGTATAAGTTCAAGTAATATTCATTGGTTTTCCAGGAATCCTGCCTGCTCCTACTGGTTGAAAGCTATCGAGCTTCGACGCTTTCTAGTAACTATTTTAGACAAAAGTTTTCTCATTGATGCCTTTTTGACAATATCTTAAAATAGAAACAGATGTCTCAGAATCTTTTTCCCATGATCTATACAGACATTATCTATAACATTTGTCTAACAATTTTATCTTTAAAATCGCATATCAAGTCTTATTTCAAACACATAGCAATATTTTCAATAATCCACCCTGAATCCATCGATTTTCAATTAGGACCAATTTCCTGACCGAATAATTATTATGAAAAACATATACGAAGAGGCGCTGCACATCAAGTAACACGCGAAGAGTCAGCAGGAGTTAGTTAACTTTTAGCGTGCACCGTTTCGGAGGGGCACTGATAGCGCTCTAGCGTGATCCTATAGATGGACATCGTCGCCGTAATTACCACCATCGGTTGGCTTTTTGCCGCCTACATACCATAAGCGTCGGCAAAACTTTAAAATTAATAAAGTGTTTAATTATGTTTAATTCTTTATTTTTTTGTGGAGGACCGCTTAACAACCACTGTGTTTGGATGCGGTGGTTTTTGTTCTTTAGTACATATATATCGTCGGCTTACTTATAAAACCTTCTAAGTCTGAGTAGCAAAACTTTTCAGGAGAAGCAAAAAACTCTTACTACCGATATTATCGAACCCTCTCTTATAAAATTTTGTTAAACACCACTAAAATGTAATTTTAGTTAAATCAGTAATACAGTTTATAATTTTATTATTTAGGCATTAAAAGAGGACTTAGATGCTTTTCACTTATTTATTTGGGAAAAAATAAGACTTACAAGGTACATAAGAGTCGACATTTACTTTAAATATAATTAGTTTGTTGGACAACCGGTGTATTTAAAAAAAAATATATTACATAAAAAATCCAATTTCTGGTATAAAATATTTGTCTAATAAATATTAACCATAAATATATTTACTGATATAAAATAATAGTGAAACAAATAAAGTTAACAAGTTAGTAAATAATTTACTAACTTAATTTACGATAATTATTATCGTAAAATGTATGAAAGTCTTTTGATATCACGGATTTTAATTCTTATAAGTGATTATATTCAACACCTTAACATTAACATTAACATTAACATTAACATTAACATTAACATTAACATTAACATTAACATTAACATTAACATTAACATTAACATTAACATTAACATTAACATTAACATTAACATTAACATTAACATTAACATTAACATTAACATTAACATTAACATTAACATTAACATTAACATTAACATTAACATTAACATTAACATTAACATTAACATTAACATTAACATTAACATTAACATTAACATTAACATTAACATTAACATTAACATTAACATTAACATTAACATTAACATTAACATTAACATTAACATTAACATTAACATTAACATTAACATTAACATTAACATTAACATTAACATTAACATTAACATTAACATTAACATTAACATTAACATTAACATTAACATTAACATTAACATTAACATTAACATTAACATTAACATTAACATTAACATTAACATTAACATTAACATTAACATTAACATTAACATTAACATTAACATTAACATTAACATTAACATTAACATTAACATTAACATTAACATTAACATTAACATTAACATTAACATTAACATTAACATTAACATTAACATTAACATTAACATTAACATTAACATTAACATTAACATTAACATTAACATTAACATTAACATTAACATTAACATTAACATTAACATTAACATTAACATTAACATTAACATTAACATTAACATTAACATTAACATTAACATTAACATTAACATTAACATTAACATTGACATTAACATTAACATTAACATTGACATTAACATTAACATTAACATTAACATTAATAATGCCTTTAAAGACATTTTACAACATTTCATTCACAAGTAATACAGTAATTTCATCGACCATCTTTTAGTTTTCCATGATATATTGTACGATTCTAACCTTTGATCAAATCGATCCACTCCTTCCATGAACTTATTATGTTCTACCACGGGGATGGGGCAGTTGACAATATCTTTTTTGCCTATTTTATTTGTCCTGGCTTTATCATTATTAGATGTGGGTATGTTAGTTACTGCAAATTGTAACACATTTAGTAACATGGTCCTTTCATTTTGTGACTGAAATTTCACCACATGAAGCGAATTTCGACCTCCCCATTACTATTTTTTATCTTCAAGCAAATTATTTGGGATAGGCTGTCTTCTTTGTCATATGATAATACAGCCAAATAATCTTCTCTTCACCATTTTCCGTAATAATGGCAGCGAGGAAAAGAAATTATTAAGTAGATGCAAAAACCTCTATTTTCGAATGGAACCGAAATATTTAAGACAACCTTCTCCCAAAGGTTAAATTTTAGCACAGCATCCAAATTTTAAAACCCTGTTTAATAGGATTCATATGCATATACTGCTTCAATAAAGAGCGACCTTTAAAGGTAACCATACTCTCATCAACAGAAAGGTTCCTGTTTGATATGAACGCTCTCAAAATCCAAATTTTAGATGATCTATAAGAAGACGAATGTTGTACAACTTATCGTACTCATCTGAACCTCGTTTTGGCTAAAAAAAGCTCACGAAGATAAAGTACAATTTTATCGTCTTGTACAATAAATAACTATTATTAGTGTTTTGTATTTTAAGAACATTACACATGTTTGTCAAAAAACTTATTTTGAAGTAAAATAGTGGATTATTTAAAAAAATATATAGCAAATTGTATCAAAATAAAAAAAATTCGAAAAGTAATGTTCAAAAATGAAGAAACTGTATTTAGGTCAAATATGGTAAAAAAAATAAGATAGGGAAAGACGCTTTATGGAATAGTTGCGGAATAGTTATTTAATAACAATATCATTTATTTTTATACTGAAATAAAAAAATTACATAAAGCACTCTAGATATAATAAACTGTTTAAATGACAAATGCACGTCTATGAACAACTTTCCCTGCTGGCCCCTATCTACACATCAAGAAGAGTCAAGTCATTTTTGTTATATTCCGGTATCTCTGTTATATCGGTGGTCACGCGACTTCGTGGCCATATGTCACCGGCACGTTCAGAGAACTGTCTTTCAGAGGAAATCTGCAACAACCGATGGTCGATTTCCTGTAAATAATTTACTAGGGCAATTGTTTTTCTCTTTATAGTGGTGTAAGGGAATCAATCCATATTAACAGAGTTCGATAATTTACTTCAGTTATCGTTTTTCTCAAGATTCTAATGCTAATTATTAGTTGGTGGTGTAAATAAAACTGATATTATAGTTAAGTTACTATTTTTATGTTTTGAAATTTAGTAGTATTGGCGTGGAATTGTCTAATCTTACATTAGCTTTGTAATGATAAGACTACCGAAGAGAATTGAAATACTATTATAAAAATAATACCTCAATCAACCATGGGAGCTTATCGTCTATGCTTCGCCTAACTTGGTCTCTCAATGTGCATTCGTCTTGTCTTAAACTAAGAATTTAACTATGAACTCCTAGCTGGTAGCAAATAAAACAATTATTTAACTAGACCTATTTATTTAATTACTATTAAACTGGGAATAAGCCACAATTAAAGATAAAAATACATTTATTGACGTTTCAATTTCCACTTCGGAAATCGTTCTCAAAATACAAACAGTAAATTTACTGTTTGTATTTTGAGAACGATTTCCGAAGTGGAAATTGAAACGTCAATAAATGTATTTTTATCTTTAATTGTGGCTTATTCCCAGTTTAATAGTAATTAATTTACAATGCCACAAGAAAATAGCTTCAGAACACTATTTATTTAAAATAAAAAATTATATTTAAGTAGTAAAATCAACCCTGCCAATGCTTTACAGTAAATAAATTTGAGCGATACTTATGGCATCGATGGGCTGCTTGCTATTAAATATCTGTGGCATCCCAATTAGATAGTTAGGTCCTCCAGAGCATGTTATTCCATGTAATAGTAAATTCCTCTAGTAAATATCCCATAAAACCAACGTGGATAGAGACCTTGACTCTAATAAAAAATAATGAAAACATGTTAGGATGTTTCGAAAGAAATTTACTCAGGCGAGTATATGGAGCAGTGAATGACATGGGAGTGTGAAGAAGACAATACAACTTCGAACTTTATAGAATATACCATTAACCTGATATTGTAAAACATATTAAGATAGGACGTCTGA
The DNA here is from genome assembly GCA_918026665.1 of Diabrotica balteata. Taxonomy (NCBI): domain Eukaryota; kingdom Metazoa; phylum Arthropoda; class Insecta; order Coleoptera; family Chrysomelidae; genus Diabrotica; species Diabrotica balteata. The sequence continues at coordinate 12,873,468 of OU898280.1, read as the reverse complement.
GGCGAATAGGACATAATGATCCAGCTAGAAAAATGCTCCTTGATAGTCCTATTGGCCACAGAAGAGGAAGACCCAGGACAAGGTTCCTTGATAACATCGATGAAGACATGAGAGATATGAGAATACGTGCTTGGCGGAGAAAATCGACGCATAGGAAAGAGTGGAGAGAAATTCTTGAGGAGGCTACTATTACTATAACTGGGATTTTATAAGCACGGCCAATAAAAATGATTTCGTAAGAAAACTTTACAAAAATAAAGTGATGTAGAGGATGATTTTATAAAATTTAATAAAGAAAAGATGTAACGTACCGGATTTTGACACGTTACAATCTTGGCGTTATTATTTTTTGAATGGAAGTGGCTTCAGTAAAGGATATAATTGGAGGATTAACAATACAAATTAACCAAGTCCACTTTAGTTACATTTGAGCTAAAAAGGGTTTATAGTTAAAGATTCATAACAAAATTACCTGTTACTATTTTTAAAAGTATATTTTTAATTTAGAAAGTTCAAGGAGTAACTTACATTGCTTTTATTGACCAAATTACATGTCATAATCCCAAAAAATGCAAAAAGTGGACTTGGTCCAAATATATTGTGAAGAATTTTAGGAAGACAATGAACAAGTTTTAATACAAAATATCACTTCTTGGATGAAAGAAAAAGTTATTGACATAAAAAACAGTGTCATTTCCTTCAGTCGCTTCTTTATCCTGTATTTGACGAGTTGGCTGATTCACTGAAAGGTTTCTGAAGTATCCATGATGAATAGGAGGTATGTAAGGCAGTAGACTACATGTCCTCCTTTTTTTAAATTCATTTGTCTTCTGGTTGAGTAAAGCTGACCTTGCTGTACAGTTAATAAAGTTTGCACTTTCAGGGGTCTTCTAGACCTTATTTGACTGGTTTTTTGTATGTTTGAAGGTCCTGGCATGTTCATACAAATGTTTGCTAAAACATGAAACTAGATCTATATAATTCCTTCCACTATAAGTCTCATCGCAGACGCATGTGCAGTATATGCAGTGTTGATGCGTCTTTGTCCACCACGTCACCAAGCCATAGGTTACCATGGCTCTAATAACCCTTGTGTATAACCTTAGAGTCATTTTGGGGTTAAGTCCCCAATTCTTACCGCACATTCATGTACATCTGCCCAGGGACATAGTAGCTTTTTGTATGGTTTTCAGAATGTGAGTATTCCATTTAAGCCTAATAACAATATTGTATTTACCTATATCATTTTCGTCTGGCGACCACTATTCACCTGATTCAGATGAAATATGATCGCAAAATACAACTAGCGAACAAAAATAGGTAATGTGTAATAAACTGCCAAAAGCTGTAGCCAAAGAGTTTGAAGTACGTCAAAACAGAATTATATACAGGTAACAAACACCATCTGGACTTGGTTCAGTAGTATTTTGAAATAAAATAACAATCTGTCACTACACACCAGAACTTGCTGATGCCTAGCGAATATTATCAAAACTACTAAATTATTACACTGAAATGTAACGAATTAATGCATGTTATAGCGTTGTTAACTAGTAAATGACAAAAAGTGGACTACTTTTCTGAGCCCTCCAATTTTAACTAATTTTGGAACACGTCTGCTCTAATTTTAAGTATCTTTCTATTTAGTCATCGTTTTATGTTGCAGTACTCTCCATTGCGAATGCTTTCTGGAATAATAGTTTTTAGTTTATTTCTGGTTACTCTGATATGTTTATCTTGCTAATTAAGTTAATGCATGACCATAGGGAATAACATATATTCCAAGACATACCCCACTTTTTTAAAATATCTTTATCCACCCACAACTTCATTTACTTCTGAAAGTGATTGGGATTTCGATTTCGTGTTTATTCTGCAATTGCGTGACCATGAATGCGAATCCCGTCTAAGGACAAGAGAGAGAACACCGTAGCAGGATTATACACGCCTTGCCGAATCCTGCCCCTTCAAATGAAACAGAATTAATTTGTATTCTTATCAAGATTTGGTCGAAAGACTGGAGCTATATATACATAGAGATCAGTTTTTTGCGATGTTCAGAGGGCTAAATAAATATTGAGTGACGCGTGCTTTATTGGCAAAAATATTCATTTTATTGATGAATTCCACTAAAATTTGATAAATATTTTTTTGATAGCCAAAACTTTACTGTAAGTCAAATAAATTATTAACTTTATGGTAATGATTTCAATGTTACTGCATCTCTTTTAAGTGGAGCGCTGTAATTTTATTTAGATGGAGTGGATTGGGCGGTAAAATTGTAGGTAAAACTGTGTAGTTTTTTGGCTTTCAAAATTTAACAGCCAACCACCTCTACTATGTTTTGAAAAGTGGTTGGTAGAACATAAAAAACCAAAATCAATACACAAATTGGCTTTTTTCCAAATTCTATATGGAGAAATATAAAAAAAATAGTTTCTTTTTCGTTTATATTAAAAAATCTTGATGTAATAGTAATTTGATCAAAATTTTGATAATGGAATATTGTTCTAAAGCTATTTTTTTCTGGCGTATTAATATAATTTACAATTTTTTACTGCTAGGAAGCCACATTTTTGCTTTAAAATATTTATTTTGACGTTAGGATTTCCACTTCCGAGATCTGAAATGGAAATTGAAACGTTACAATAAACAGAGGTACAGAGATAGATGGTATGGTGGAGATGCCGCATATGAATGTTTATAGATAATGTTGAGGTTTATATTAAACCAATGTCAATAACCGTTTTAATAAATCAGCAACCTATTGTTATGGAAATAAATACAGAAGCTGGTGTTGCATTCCTTATGGTATGTATAATCAATGTTTTTCGATGGTAGAGTTAACACCAGGTGTGATTAAATTAAAGTATTATGATGGAACAGTGGTAATACCAAAAGGTAAAATTGAGGTACAAACTAAAATAGGTGATGAAGTTGAAAATGTTTCATTGACAATAGTGGAGGGAGCTACTAGACACTGTTAGGCAGAGATGTCTAGCAGATATAAAATTTAATTTATCTATAAAGGGAAAAAATGTGTATATTGGAAATCATGAATTAGGTTTAAGTAATTGTATCGATAATAATGAAATAAGTATAACCGAAATTGACTTTAAATCACGATTAAATATTTTATTTATGTAAAAAAAATATGAGAAAAAATTTAATGGTAAATTGAGTAAATATATAGGTGAGCAAATTCATTTAGAGATGGATAAAGATGTTGGGACAATTTTTCAAAAATCACATCAAATCTCTTTTGCATTCAAAGAGAAAGTAAAGGCAGAGTTGCTTAAGTTAGAGAAAGAAAGGATAATAGAAAAAGTAGAGAATGCTTTGTGGGATACACTATTGGTACCTGGCTCAAACCTAATGGTAAGGAAGTAAGGGTATGTGCTAATTATAAAGTAACAATTGACAAATATTTAAAATATTCAATTTATCCACTACCTTTAATAGAAGATATTTTTACTACTAACTTTACTATTTTAATACTAACTTGGAGTACACCTTACGGAATTTTTAGAGTTAAAAGACTCCCATATGGAATAAATCCAGCTTGTTCTATTTTTAGTGTATAGTGGAGAAAGTTTTGCATTGATGTAGGATCACAGTCAATTATTCAGAAGATAAAGTAATTACAGGGAAAGATAGCAAAAATTATTTAGAGAACTTGGCCAAGGTTCTTGAGAGACTTTTAAAAGCCGGATTTAGATTAAATTTGAGTGAATGTTAATTTTCTAAAGATTGCTTTTTTATTTAGAATAAAAAATTTCCAATAGGGGCTGGAAACGGATAATAATAAAGTAGAAGCAATTGTGAAACTGCCAAAACTAAAGAATTTGACAGAGTTAAGATCATTTTTTGGTATGATAAATTATTATTTTAAATTCATTGCAAATGTTGCAAATAGGGTGAATCCATTATAAAAACTTTCAAAATTTATTTGATGATATTAAGAAGGAGATAACTTTGTCATTTGTTTGATCAAAATAAACCTATTAGACTAGTTTATGATAATCCAGAATACGGGTTAGGTGCTGTATTATTGCATGTGTTGCCAGATGAATCACAACGACCGGTTTGTTTTATATCAATGGTCTTAAATAAGGCAGAGATAAATTATGCATTGGTTCATAAAGAAGCTTTAGCAATTTTTGGGCAGTACAGAAGCTTTATCATTATTTAGCAGGTAGAAAGTTTGAAATCTTTGAAACTCCAGCAGGAACTTTTTGGTGAGTTTAAAAGTCTCCCCAAAATGGTCTCAGCAAGGTTACAGCGTTGGTGATTGTTTCTACCAGGATTTGATTATGTTTTTAAACTTATTAAAGGAGCTAACAATGTGCAAGCAGAAGCTTTGAGTCGACTTCCTCTAGAGAAAACAGTAAGCGAAAATGAGGAAGATGTTGATTATCTACATTTTATAGAAGAGTTGTCCTCAAGATAAGGGTAGAAACCAGGACAGATCTGGTGTTAGGTCGTTTGTTTAACCATATTAGGTATGGATTCCCAAAGACAGTAGATGAGATAACACCGTTTTTAAATAGAAAAGAAGATTTATCTGTGGAGAAGGGGGTGATTATGTGTATTTCGAATAGTAGTCCCAACAAAGTTACGAAAACAATTGCTGTTAAAATTACACAATAAACATAAAGGAATTTAAAAGATGAAAGCAAATGCACGAACTTTTTTTTAGTGGCCAAGTTTAGATACAGACATTGAATCTTATGTAAATAATTGTAAAATTGGTTTAGGGTTTAGTAAAGCTAAGTTAATATCATGTGAAAAAGGAACATGCACGTTTGAGAGGGTGCATGCTGATTTTCTGAGTCCCATAAGAAATAAAATGATTTTAATAATCATTGATACTTTTACAAAATGGCCAGAAGCATTTATTATGAATAATTTGACTGTTGGGGAAACTATTGAAAAATTTAGAGATTGTCTTGCTCGGTTTCATTAACCTAAAGTAGTTGTTACAGATAATAGCCCTTACAGTTTTTACATAATAATGGTATTAAATACTCTGCATCACCACCATATCATCCAGCAACAAATGGGTTTGCAGAGAATTTTGTTAAGACATTTAAAAATGCTGCCTTGAAAGGAATGAAGGGTGATTACAACTGTAATAATTCTTTACAAACTATAATCGGTAAGTTGTTGTTCTATTATAGAAATTCAGTACACTGTACTACAGGTGTATCGTTCCCCAGTCTTGTATTTAAACATAAAGTTAAAACCTGATTGAATTTGTAATGTACATGTAGTGAAAATCAGAATTCTAAATAAATAGATAATAAATTAAACAGAGACGAATTTAAACTTTTCAAGTGGGGGATAAAGTCCTTTGTAGAGATTATCGTTATCCTAATCGTAAAACATGAGCAAAAGCAATTTGGATAAGACCAGACCAGAAAAGATTTTGATTGATCTGATTCTAACCACGATAGTCTTAAATGAAACCATTGTAACTGATATAACTAATAATAATATTATAATTAGTACCAATGGTGCTCCTTTCTCAGCTTTAAGAGAGGAGGAAGTGTTAAAACCAAGTGATATTGAAGCGAGAAATTTTGAAGAGCCTTGTAATGTAATAGCAAATGAAACAGTGGTTAGTAATGTTAATGAGAAATCAGCAGAGACCAAAGAAAGCGTGGCAGTAGTTTCAAGTAGACCAAAAAAAAATGTAAAACCACCTGTGCTTTTAAACTTGTAGCGGAGTGGTATTATAGTATATTATAAAAGTCATAGAGAAAAGAAGAAGAAAGTTAACGAACACATGTAATGTCAATTGCCAATATAAAAAGGTTTTTTAATTATTATTTCCCTGTTATTTAAAAATACAAGTTGTATACAACTATAAAACTATGTTTAATCATTTATATTCTTCCTCCACTATTATCACACTACATATGATTAAATACTGCGACTCATGAGGAAATTAGCAGAACATAATAACACAATAACACCAAATTTTATTTCTGAGCATTAATCCAATAAACAATTTTTAAGGTCTTATTTCGTCTGTCTGTAATATGAGTCCTCCACGCATCCCTAATAGATTCTTATTCGAGGCACGAGACTAACAAAGACCAGAAATAAAAATAAAAGAGAGGAACGACAAGATAACCAGCGAGAGGCAGCGTACCTTGTCAATAGTGGCTGATGTTCGGAACGGTGGGATTAGGAGATCGGCGCGATAATGGACCGATGGACAGGCGGATAAGAACCTTTTTTCGACATCCAAGCCACTAATTCCCGCTCGATTGTCATCTAGACAACGATATTTCCAAATCCGAACCACCTATCGCCCGTCGTATCTACATAATTTCTTGCAAATTAGGACCTTTTTGTTGGCGTGATGACTCCTTTTACAAAAATCGATTAACTTGTCGAGATAAAGAAGGGTGAATTTTGGAAATTTAAAAATTTGGAAAATCTTGACGTTAAACTGTATAGATATAATCAATATTGAATTGAACAATAGGCTTTAAAGTATTGATCATTTAAACGTGCAATCGAAATAATTATTGACAAGTTCTATTTTGGTTTAAAGTGTTGTAATTTAGCTAAATTACAACACTTTAGCACTTTTCGTCACTAAACGCCAAATTAAACAATAGAAGAAATATTTTTAACAGATTCTTCAGACCCCATACACATTCGTGTATACTTACACGGTATACATGCACAAGTTTATTGTACAAGTATACTGGAACGTGTGTTTGGCAATAGTTGCACAAGTATGTTTATTATACAAGCGCATGTCGCGGACTTGCGGAAATTTTGGAATTTTTGTTTGTGCATGTCAGATTTGCGCGAGTATATTGAGCGTGCGTTTGAAAGACTTGTACAAGTTTGAAACAGTTGAGTTTTGACCATTCGTATAGACCAGTGGTTCTCAACCTTTTTGTGGCGACGGAACACTTTTAATTACCGAAAAAAATTGCGGAACACCAAAGCAATAACATGCATATATTGATAAACAAATTAGGATTACCACATAAATTCTGTAATAAACTTTATTATACGTACTCAAATTTGTAAAATTTTACTTAAAATATGAAAACAAAAAACATTTTTAAAATGAACAAAAGCGTAATTCTCAAAATACATCATATGAGTAAATACTTCAAATTAGTGAGACACTTGTGCCTGGTGTCGTTTGCAAATTTGCTAAATATCAGGCCTGATGTGGGAAAGAGCTACTCTCATTTCTTGTTCTAAGTTTAGCAGCCTTTCCCGTTTCTTATTTTTAATGTTTGTTAAAGATGAGAACCCAAATTCACATAAATAGGACGTTGAAAACTGTATTAAAATACAAATCGCTTTTTTGGCAAAAAGTGGATATTCCTCTTGGACCAAGATCCAAAATTCCTGAACATTCACTTCTGAAAACTTAATTTTCAGAGTACGATCAGATAACAACGAAATAAATTCTTCTTCTTGGTTCAGAGAAAACTGGAAATTGGCTGTATTACTTGTGCTAAAAGGACTTCTTATCCAGTCATATTTTTCTACGTTCAGAGATGGAAAATACCTGGCAATTGTCTCCTCTAATAGTAATAAGTGTTCTGTAACTATATGAGTGATTTCTTGTTCTTTATCTTCATCACCTTCATTCTGAAGCAGTGGAAACATATCCAGTTTATTAGTCTCTAAAATGCGCTTCTTCCAAAATGACAATTTTTTCTGGAAAGCTGACAGCTTGTCCGTGGATGTTAAAATATTTTCATTTTTGCCTTGCATACTTGAGTTAACGCCATTTAAATAATTAAAAATATCGGCCAAATATGCCACTTTAGTGCACCATGCATCATTTTCAAAATATGTGGTAAATGTGTCATTACCTTCTTCTTGGAAAAAAGTTAACAGCTCCGTTCTAAGTTCATAAATTCGACATAATACTTTGCCCCTTGACAACCATCTAACTTCAGTGTGCAGCAACAAACATTCATACTTTGATTCCATTGAGATGCAGAGTTGTTTAAAAAGACGGGTTTTTAGTGGTCTTGATTTGATGTAATTCACGACATTAACCACTTGGTCTAATACAGATTTCAAAGTAGCTGGTAGCGTTTTTGAAATTAGAGATTCTCTATGCAAGAAACAGTGCGTAGATATGATATTTTCATTTCGCTTTTTTGCAAGGGTACAAAAACCTTTTATGGAGCCTACCATGGAAGGGGCACCATACGTACAAATTCCTACGCAAAAGTCCCATGATATATTTTTTTTTCTAAATATGACGTTATGGAATCAAATACATCCTGACCTGTTGTACGTGCTGTAAGTTCTCTGCAGCATAAAAACTGATTGACTATTTCACCTTCGTCGACAAATCGAATAAATCCTAATAAATGAGCTTTGCCACTAATATCAGTGGATTCGTCCACCTGCAATGCAAAGTTTTTTTTGTAAAGTTTATTTGTAACTTTTTCCTCAATATCTGCAGATAAATCAACAATCCTCCTTCTTATTGTATCATCCGACATAGGAATTTTCCGTATTTCGTTTTGTGCATCGTTGCCAAACATAATTTTGACCATCTCACAACATGCTGGTAATATAAGAGATTCTGCAACAGTGTGTGGTTTCTGTTTCAAAGCAATTAATTCGGCGACCTTATATGAAGCTATTTGTGCTTTGTCGGAAATTGTTAGCGACCTTTCAAATTGTTTCGCTTGTTTAGCTTGTGTCTCCAAAAGTCGCTTGAAATAATCTTTATTTTTTGAAGCTACACTAGCGTGTTTGGTAGTAAAATGGCGTTTTAATTTAGCCGGAGCCATTGCGCTATTAGCGAGTGTCTGCCCACAAACAATACACTTGGGAATTGGACAGTCTTCTTCCCAGTCCAAATCAAGCCATAATCCAAATATTCATTCAAATATTGCCGGTTCAACATTTTTTTGCTGCGCTTCGATTTGTCATCAACCCCACTTCGTAAAGTTCCAGTATCTCCGCTGGTGCTCGCTTCATCATCATTAATTATGAGTTGTTCCACAGTAGTTTTTCTTTTAAGTTTGAGGAACTTATCCATTTTAATTTATTCGTCTCTAAACAAAATAATGCGGATGAATGCTTCACATTTTGTATAAAATATGCAATTACTTACCTTATAAGCCGTACGTAAACGTTATCATAAAAAAACTGACACAGCGATTTTCACGTATTACGTTTGTGCAATGTAACAAATTCAACATTCAGTTGCAGACTGTGGCGTGGGTGACTCAGATTGGCTGTGGCCACTGCGGAGCTCAGCGCTCAGCGCTTATAAAATCCAACGTGTGCACTGTGTCGACGCGGTGTTTTCACGTTGGGCAAATGAATTTGCCATAGGGTAAATTTGGGAAATTTACGCTGCAGAATTTTATTAAATTAAAATGTACGTAAGTGGCTATTTTAAAATTTGAAAATATTTATTTGAAAAGAGTAATTTAGCAAAATGGTATGTAGGATTGCGAGTATTTCGCGGAATACGTAGAAGGAATTCGCGGAACACTAGTGTTCCGCGGAACACCGGTTAAGAACCACTGGTATAGACTGACGATATTGTTGTTTCCGATAGACTGGTGCAGTGCAATACGACTTAAGTTATGACCAGTCACATGAAAAATGGACATCGAGAATGTCTCGAAGAATTTATTTCGATTTACGAACAGGAGCCATGTCTGTGGTCCGTATAAAGCAAAAAGTACCACGATTGGGAAAAAACGAGAGACAGCATATAAAAAATGGATACAAAAATTGAAAGAAATCGACCCAGAAGCAGAGTGTTGTTTTGTATTTGAAAAAATTAAAATATTTTTCCCTACATCTTCATTTAATTCAGCCCAGACACTTTTCCTTCACTTGCAAAGTATTTCATAAACTCGTTTCGTATATCTTTGGCTAATACTGGTACATTACAAGGATAAGTTCATTGTAAAAGCTTGTAAATTTGAATTTTACGTTGTTGAACAACTTGCCATCAATACCGACTCAATATATTTACCTTTAAGTCGATGGCTGTGTGAAATATAAGGAAACAGGCTGCTAGAATCTTCTTCTTCTTCGGCTTTTCCCATTATGAGTTCGCCGGTTTCGTCCTCCACAGCACTCTATTCTCCCAGTCACCTTCTCTGAGGTCTCTATCTATCATAGCATTTCCGATGTATGTTTTCCATCTTGTAGCAGGTCTTCCTCTCCGTCTTCTTCCCGGCGGGTCCCAGTTTAATATTCTTTTCGGCCACCTGTGCTCTGGCATTCTTTGTACATGCCCGTACCACTGCAGGGCTCTGTTTCCAACTTTTTTGTAATTGAGCATTCTACTTCCATTCTGTTCCATATTTCCTCTGTTCTTATTCTATCCGCTCTTGTGATTTGTAGACATCTTCCCATAAAGTCCAGTTCAACTGTTCTTATTTTATTTTATATTGTTGTTTTCATTGGCCATACCTCCGCTCCATATAGGGTAATATTCATCACTATGCTTTGAAATTTCCTCTTTTTGTTTTCTTTGGTTATAGTGTTGTTCCATATCACTCCATGAAGTGCTCTTGTGGCTTGTTATCCCCGTGCTATTTTCATTTCTATACCTTTCATACAAGTACCATCTCGGCTAATCATTGACCCTAAATACTTAAAAGCCTTACAACTCTTAATAGTCTCTTCTTCTAAACTTAAGTTCAAATCTGCAATCTCGGGTCCAATACATAAGTATTCGATCTTGCACATATTTATCTTGAGTCCCAAAAGTTCATCTTCTTCCTTTAATTTCCTTATCATATATTCCATATCCTCCCTGTCTTGTGCAAAATGACTCGACCATCTGCGAAAAGAAAAAAGAAAAGAAGACTAGAATCTGCTGAAATAAAAATGTTCCAGACAATTACAGACCTATTACCATAGTACCAATATTAAATAAAATTGGTGAAATCTTAATTAAAGATCGTATATCAAATTATTTGGAGAACAAACTAATTACATCTAGATTTCAATTTGGTTTTAGAAAAAAAACTGAACAACTGAAGTTTTATTAGAAGTAATAGAACATATTGCTCACGGTCTTAATGCAGGTGAACCTACTAATGGATTAATGTGTGACCTTACAAAATCTTTTAATTGTGTGGATATTTAAACACTATTGAAGTATTAGAAACAAAATTGGAGTAAAGGTAATGGATTTTGACAAGAGCTGTGACCTTGTAAATAACAAGTAAACTTGTTCACTAAATCGGCATAACTCATAGCACTTGTTAAAATCCATTATCTCTACTATGGAATAAGGGATACCATATACGAAATTTTAAAATCATATCTTACAGGAAGAACACAGATTTTTGCATTTAATAATCAAGAATCTAATCCTCCACCGGTTTCAACCGAAGTACCACAAGGATCAGTTTTGGGACCTCTGCTATTCTTGATATATATACTTGATTTACCAAGTGCGTTGGAAAACACCAACTGTGTTCTTTTTGCAGATGGTACTCTGCTACAGCATGGCTACAGCCTTATTATGTAGAGGTAAAACTGATTACAGTCAGGAAATATTAGAAAAATCTAATTTTTGTCAATTTGTCATTCTGTTGGTTAATGTTGGCGGTCTGTTATTGTGGCATACCTCTGAGTTCACACTTATGACAAAGGGAGAGTGATCAGAAGACAAGTAAAGTGATGATTGTATATTTAAGTAATTAGAAGTGATGCCGTTTATGACACAGAAATCAATGAGGTCCAGTATTTTTCGCCTGTCAGTAGGCCAGTAGGTAGGTTGACCTGTGGTTAGAGTGCTATGCTTGTTTGTCACGGTACTTTTGAGTACCAGTTGCCTAGTTTACAGATTTTCATTTTTCTAAAAGCGTTTAAAATCTTGAGCTTTTTTTATATGTAAAAAAATATTCTTATTTTGGGCTCAGCATAATTTTGAAAAAGCCAATAAAAGATATACTACCCACCAACCAATTGTAAAAAGTGCTACAGGTGAAGATATTACAACGCCACAGGAACAAGTCAAAAGATGGCATTAATATTTTAGCGAATCTCTAAGTGCAGTCCCAACACCACCAGAAGACGCAGAAAACCTAATACCCAATATCCAACTGAGAATTAACACCAACGAACCAACAACGCAAGAAATAGAAATGGCCATAGAAAAACTGAAAGCACACAAAGCAGCCGGCCCTGACAATATTCCACCAGAGTTGTTAAAAGCTTGCCCAGGTACAGTGGCAGAGCTAATTCAACCACTCTTGAAAAGGGCTTGGAGAGAGGAAAAGTTCCCCAAAGAATGGAAAACGGGATTAATAATAAAGATACCAAAAAAGGGTGACAGAAGATATTGCGAAATCTGGAGAGGAATCACACTTCTGAATACTATAAATAAATTAACAGCAATAATTATAAACAACCGACTAACAAACAGTGTAGAACCAATGTTGAGGAAGGAACAAGCCGGTTTCAGACCAAACAGATCATGCGTGGACCAAATTAACACACTAAGAATAATTGTAGAACAGTCACAGGAATTCAACTCTCCTCTCTTTGTGTGCTTTGTGGACTTCAAGAGAGCTTTTGACACGCTGACACATGCGGCCATATGGAAAGCACTGCAGGAAATAGGAATACCAAAAAAAAATAGTAAATCTCATCAAAGAACTCTACAGTGACACAGAAAGCAAAATCCTACACAACGGCATAACATCTGACCCAATAGCTATGCTAAACGGAGTAAAGCAGGGCTGTGTTTTATCCCCCATACTATTTAACATTGTACTGGACTCCGTACTAACAAAGGTAAACTCTAATAGAGGAATTTACTGGGGATTAACAAACAGACTGGAAGACCTAGATTACGCTGATGATATATGCCTCCTAGCACATACAAAACAGGACATGCAACTCCAAGTAAACAAAGTACAAGAAGAATCAAAGAAGGTTGGTCTAGAAATAAACATCAACAAAACCAAAGAAATGCGATTTGGTACCAGAAACAACCAACCTATTATGATCAACGACCAGAAAATTGGGAGAGTAGCGGAATTTGTATATCTGGGCAGCATAATTGACTGTAATGGGGGTACAGAGCGTGATGTACATGAAAGAATAAATAAGGCTCGCAACGCCTGCAACATGCTTAACAACATATGGAAATCCAGGATTTACCCAACTAAAACGAAACTAAAAATCTTCAACACAAATGTAAAAGCTGTATTACTGTATGGCTGCGAAACGTGGAAGATATCAGCACCCATAGTACACCAATTACAAGTTTTCATCAATAGAGCGTTACGAAAAATCCTTCGTATATTTTGGCCTAACCGAATCTCCAATGAAAATTTATGGAACCAAAGCAACCAAGAAAATGTCATAAAGCAAATAAGGCGAAGAAAATGGAGATGGCTGGGCCACACACTCCGTAGACCGCCAAATGACATTGCCAGGACAGCGCTGGATTGGAATCCCCAACGCCGACGGAAAGTAGGCAGACCTAAGGGAACTTGGAGAAGGACAGTACTGGAGGAAGGGAGAAAAATGGGAAAATCCTGGCTTGAAATCAAAGCACTAGCCAGAAATAGAGTTCGCTGGAGACACTTTGTGGAAGCCCTATGTTCCTCTTAGTAATCTTGGGACTATATATACTATATATATAATTTTGAAAATTTGCAATTTTTTTTTGCAGACCCTGAATTGCAAAATTATTATGCAGAAACTATTAAATCGATCCTAATGAAATTCAGCAAACGTCTCAGTCAAATTATAACGTTTTCTAGGCAAAATATGAAGGTTGTAAGTTATGTCTAAGGAGTAGAAAAAAGAAAAAGCAAAAATTCAATTTTTTGCACTTTTTTATCAATTATTGCTATTTTTTAAACAATAAACATTAAATTTTCATTTTGGAGCTAGTCAAATACTATATAAAATTGAAAAACGAAACTTTTACCTATTTTACCGAAAGTTTTTTTTGTTCGAGCAATACCTCTCGAGTTATAAACGAAAATATGAGCGCAAAAAGGAAAAAATTTCGATTTTTTTTTAAATTCTGTTAAATAAAAAGTTAAGCACAAGGCTTGCGACTGGCACACATCGTGATTATTGATACAGAGTACATCCTGAAGTGATTCCAGCAAAAAATCGACTCCTATGGAAAATGTCCATTATGGTCTGCTTTTCGACAGATTCCGCTTGACTATATGGTTTTGTAAATAGTTCGAAAATGTTTTCTGTCATGTCAATCTTTTACTTATAATTTATAGTCTTTATTTATAATATTAATAACTATTATTTATAATTTTTATATGTGACAACTGTGATATCGAACTGCCGAGTATTGATTGGCTGAACCGAGAAGTTGATTGTTTGCATAAATAAAAAACTAAATCGATCATCTTTAAAATACATTCCAAACATGACTAAGAAAAACTACTTGCTATATTTATTTAGTCATAGTCATTCATAAGCAGAAAATCATCAATATCCATCTTGAGGGAAGGGTGCGGGTGATGGGTGATGGGTGTCGTGACAACTGGCGGCAGGTAATCGATATTTCATCACGGTAAAAGGAAAAGGGTGAAATCGTAGATAGCATCCCTGCCTACGCCACCCTTTAAACTGCAACTTACGCCCTTTCACCTTCCATACCTTTCCTAGATCGCGTATTCGTAATGTACAAGAAATTCTTTGTAAAATAATAAACTAAGAGATATCGGCAGTTAAGTCTCCTTACTAAAACTGATTAAATTGTTTTCCGAACTATTTAGAAAATTGTGTGCAATGGAAAAATAAAGGGCGTACATTCAGAAATATTTTTCAAAATAAAATATTTATTTTTAATAAATCTTTAAAGACACATAATCCTTGTACGACAAGCAAGATAAACTAAAAGTTTACTACTTTTGCGCCCAAAAAATCTAGCAGCACTTTGCTCATATTTCAGAAGTGTTAAGAAATGATGTTTCGTGTGCTATACTGAATGCTGTAACAAAAGAAAAATATAATGAAATTATAAGTTTAGGTGAGGATACTTCACCTCGTAACAACAATGAATGCAAAGAAGTGAAAAGAAACAAACAAAGGAGGAAACTTATAGTAGGCAAAAATGAATCCATTCAAATAAACGGCAAGGAATATATAGGAGTTCCAAAAATGGCAAATCTTCACTTACCTATACCGGGTGGCTTGGGTAGGATTTATTTGCATTATCTACAGTGTAATTAAGTTTCCTATAGAAAGTCTTATTATTATCCCAGATTTAGCCATATGGCTCACACTCCCTCTAAGGGGAAAATTCACTCATCCCAGATACCTACGGTATTAAAAGGATTGAGCTCTGGTGGGACTCTTTCCATATTATCGAGCCCTAGGTGACTTGGTATGTTGGAGTATAGCTCTATAGGAGTACAGCTATAGGAGTACAGCTTTATGTATGACCTTATAGAGATATTCATTTAGATCCAGTTGTTTCGTGTTCTCTAGGAGGCTTTTGGGAATACCACCAGTGGTAGATAGAATAATAAGTACAGTACGACCAGGATAGCAATAGACGTGAACTGCACGTTAACCGTTGTAGGGCTGCAGAATTCATTTGTGGGTGTAAAGCAAAATAAACCCAAGCTGGTTATGTTGTGACGTAGGACATAATTCGGTATTTTGCTTTACACCCACAAATGAATTCTGCAGCCCTACAACGGTTAACGCGCAGTTCACGTCTATTGCTATCCTGGTCGTACTGTACTGTCTAGGTACTTTCCATTCTCCATTGTCTCCTGATTTGTATTTCTAGATCTCTGTACTTGGCGATATTTTCGTTGTATTAAACACGTAAATTATTGGCGTTGTGTATCGCCACATCAATAAGGGTTGTTTACCTAGTAAGTTTATTAACTAGTATGAGATCCGGTGTCTATTATGGACCACTGGTTGGTCTGTAAGCACAGTGCGGTCCCAGCATAGCTTGTAGTTGTCATTTTCAAGCATTCTATCAGGGACGTATTGATAATAAGGAAGATGGTCGGTTTGGAAAAGTCCCAGTTTGTTAGCTAGTTCTTGGTGGATAATCTTTCCTACTGAGTCATGGCCTTCTTTATAATCAGTACTGACAAATACCTGGCAGCCACCGGTAAGATGTTGGATGGTTTCTTGGGCTTGGCATCCATATCGGCATTTGTCATTTTGGACTTTAACAAGGGTTATAGTTTATTCGTCTTCCGGGTTTGGACCGTGTCATTTGTGAGTGACCCAAAAGTGGGTTCATCTCGACGTTTCGCTACAATTGTATGTAGCTTCTTCAGGAGAACAAAAAAAGGAAAAAGAAAGAAAGAAGAAAACAAAAGAACAGGAAGATGGGTAGTTAGCAACGGTAACTCAGTTACTCAACGCAACCAGAGGCGAATACTAACTACCAAGATGGGCATTTGGTCACAGTAACTCAACTACTCAACGCAGCCAGAGGTGAAAACCAAATGCCAGGACAGGGATTCACGTCCAACAGCTCAGAACACTAACGCGTCGAGAGGCGGGGAGTGAATCCGACGATTACTCCGCTACCGCTCTATTTATAGTCGCGGTGCCTGTCGTGTCGGGACGTATCGGCACACTTCGTGGCGCGAACGTCAAGAAGCGCGCGCTGGCCAATCATGTGGCTGCATCGTGGTGGCGGGACCGGACGGCGGTTCTAGACTGAGATTCCAGATGGGAGACAAGTAGTATCCTTCCTCTCGATTGATATTATGGGGATTTTTTCGGATCTCTAGAGATTCGCGGATTTTCCTGGAATAAAAGAAGGGGCTTTTAGAAATAATATGGGTTTTTTCGAACAATATGGAATGACCGGTTTCTTGGCAGTGTTCTGCAACTGCAGAATGGGAGAAAAGACCTGATCGAATGCATCTTTGATGCTCTTGAATCCGAGTTTTGACGGAACGACCAGTTTCGCCAATATACACATGTCCACATGAACAAGGAATAGAATAGACACCACAGGAAGATAGGGGCGGTAATGGGTCCTTAGGAGAGGGTAGATATTGTGAGATTCTCTTGGGTGGTCGAAAAGTAGTCCTGATACCTTCTTTGCGAAGAATTTTGCCAATCCTATCAGTGACATTTCGAATATACGGAAGAAAAGCCACAGGAGTATTACCCGAAGATTCTGAATTTGTCGTCCTAGGGTGTAAAGGGGGATGTAGATGTCGGTGTGTAATATTTTGAATTGTGGACTTGGAGTAACCGTTGGCGACAAGGGTTTTTTGCAGATGGCCAAGTTCTTCTCTAAGGTTGTCGGGTTCAGAAATCGAAATGGCCCGATGGATGAGAGAGTTGATCACAGAATTCTTTTGGGCAGGATGGTGGTGTGATGAAGCATGTAGGTAACGATTCGTGTGAGTCTTTTTTCTATAAACAGAGTGACCCAATCGGCCATTGGGCTTGGAGGTGACTAACACATCGAGAAAGGGAAGGGACCGATTATTTTCTACTTCCATTGTGAATTTTATACTCGGATGTTGTGAGTTAAGATGATCTAGGAAGGGAGAAAGGGTATGTTGACCATGGGGCCAGATGATAAATGTATCATCAACGTAGCGGAACCAGACTTTTGGTTTTAAGGGGTAAGATTCTAGGGCTAAAGACTCAAAGGCTTCCATGAAAATGTCAGCAATGACAGGGGAAAGGGGAGAACCCATTGGTGTTCCAGATATTTGTTTGTAGAAATTGCCTCTAAAAGAAAAATATGTTGAAAGGAGGCATTTTTCCGCAAGATCTGCCAAAACCAAAGACTTGTTATCATTGGTCAAGTGATCTCGCAGAACAACTAGAGAGTCATGTATGGAGATATTGGTAAATAGTGAATAGGGAAATTTTTACTATTAAGATGTGAGCGGAGTAGCTGTTTTACTCTTCGTATGAACTCTGATGTTAATTCGATTTTCATTTGTTTATGGTCAATTCTCCGCGCTTGTTTACTCCTAGATATTTATACATGTGTACATAAATTAAATACATGTGTACGTGTATACATTTTCGCCCATAGCCTCGTTGTTTTGGCCATTTTGCATATCGAATCCTCCGGGCTGAACCTTTCCCTATACTATGTTTAGTATACGAGATTTGTCTAACCCAACGTGCATACTGATATCATTTCCAAAATTTCTACAGTTTTTAGCATTTGATCTAAGTGATTTCGAGTGGAAGCCATTAGGTTCAAATCATCCATATAAAATAGATGATTAAGTTTCGCCCCTACAGTATTGTTGTTTTTAATGCTAAAACCTGAGTCAGTGTTGTTCAATTGCTGGGATAGTGGGTTCATCGCTAGACAGAACCACAATGGACTCAGCGAGTCTCCTTGGAATAGACCGCGGTTAATTGCGATATTTTCCGTTCCGATATTGTTTTCACTAGGTATTTGGAGGTGAATTTTAGTCGTCCAATCTGTCAATATATGTTTTAAAAAGGTCACTATATCATCGACATCGACTTTACATCACATCGACTTTATATATTCTTAATATATCTACCAGCCATTCATGCGATACTGAGTCAAAGGCTTTCTTATAGTCAATTATTAATATATTATTATTATTATATCATTATCAATCGTATGACAATGCCTTCTTTCAATTAACAAAACATTGAGAGAGTTGCTCACTTTAAACATGAAATTTAAAATAATCATTCCATAAACTTTTTGATTTCTAGTAATGTTTACTTTCACGAACATTGTACAAGTTGAGTTTTCGTCGTATTCGATATAATAATATTTCCTGCAATGCAGTTTTTTAATTTTGATAATGTAGCTAATAGATTTTGATCTGTACTTTTGTTTTTAAGATTATTTTACTAGTCGTGGAATTCTGCGTACTGAAAACTTTTAATACATGTATTTAATTTATTTCGTACGTTTTGAAGCAGCGGTAATCTTCGACCTAACCGTTTTTCAAGAGTTTGTGTTTCTTTGAGAGCCAATTAAAACCGTAAATCAAATATAAGGTCAGAGCCAGCGTAATATAGAGGAGCAATGAGCAGAAGAGCCAAAGAGCAGAAATTCTATAGAGCGAGAGCCGCATGAACCTGCACTCTTAGTCGACTTAAATAAACAAGTCATGATTAATTCATAATGTAAACAGTGATTCCATTTCGAAAGAGCAGGAAATACATCAAACGTTGGCGAAGGGGATGTGCGACGGGGCGATGGTAATCGATACGATGAAGTCCAAAGTCATTCATTTGTGTTTTCATCACAATTTCGAATCAAATCGATTAAATAAAGAGCATATATAATATATAAAACTTATTTACGCAGATAATACAGTTGCATTACAACTGAAAAATAGGCAAATGCCTCTTACTTCAGTACAAACAAAAAAATTTATATAGGTTACTTCAAATTTGTCAATATATATAAATGTAAACTTAACTATTTACAGTAACTACTAAATTAACAAGTCCCATTATCAATCCCATAATCAAGTAATATGGGAATTACTGGCGTATGTCTTCACCTTGTTGTATAATGGACCACTGGAGTGGACAAAAGCACATATTAACAACATCTACAAAAAATAAGATACAAAGAATTGTTCAAACTACAGGGGGCTAAGTGTCATAAATTCACTCTCACGTCTGTATGGAAAAATATTAAAAAATAAAATTGAAAAAAAATGACAGATGTAGAAGAACAGAATGGCTTTCGTGCAGGCAGATCCTGCATGGACAGTATATTCTCGCTAAAGCAAGTTATCGAGAAAAGATTAGCCCACAACCTTTCAACTCATATAGTCTTTATAGATCTGACAAAGGCATACGATAGTGTACCACTTTCAATGCTTTGGGTAGCAATGGAAAAACAAGGAATAAGCAAAAAAAATATACAAGCAGTACAACAGCTCTACAAAAATATGACGGCAAACATTAAAACTGGAAATAGATTAACTAGAGAAATTTCTATTAGTAAGTACCTAAAGCAAGGCTGCTGCATAGTACCTACACTCTTCAAAATATATCTAAATAAGGCACTCTCACTGTGGAGAAGAAAGTGCTGCAATATGGGTATCCTAATCGGAGATGATAGATTGTAAACGATACACTTCGCTGACGACCAAGCCATTCCAGCTGAAGACGAGAGTGATATAAGCCACATGCTTAGAAAACTGGAAGATGAGTACACCAAATGGGGCCTCACAATTAATATACAAAAAACTGAGTACTTAGTTGTAGGAGAAAAACCAGAAAGCCTACAAATCGAAATGGGAACTATAAAACCAACAGACAATTTTAAGTACTTGGGAGTCCAAATAACATCAAAAGCAGGAAGTAGCGAAGAAATATATTCCAGGATTGGTCAAGCAAGATCAGCCACCAGACAGCTACACGGACTATTATGGAATAAAAAAATAACAAAAGAAAATAAAAGAAGAATTTATAAAACAATAATAGAAAGTATTGGACTGTACGGCGCCGAACTCTAGGAAATAAACCAAAGAAACAAATCAAAAATTAAGGCCATGGAAATGAACTACTGGAGACGATGTTGCCAGCTCACTAGACTTGATAGGGTGAGAAACGAAGATATTCGGAGAGAAATGGAAATCGATCTAGACATAATAGACACAATCGAAGCCAAAAGACTTAACTGGTATGGACACCTTCAGAGAATGCCGGAAAACAGATGGCCAAAAAAAAATAGAAGAATGGACTCCGCCAACTAGAAGAAAACGAGGTAGACCAAGACGATCCTGGAGAGACGATGTCGACGATGCAATGACCGCTAGAGATCTAACAACTGAAGATTGTTTCGACAGAAAACGCTGGAAATTAGGATGCGAGAAGCGGCGCCAGCTGTAGAAGACTCGCTTGTTATATATACTAAATTAACGAAAATTAGGATTATCCCTTTCAATTATCACGAATTTTTTTATATTTATAGTCGGTTCACAATTTGTCGATAACACTACAAGTTTAACCCTACTTAGAGAACCGAAATACAGAGAGGATAGGTAATACGATATAATAGTAAAAACCAACCTGAAACTGACGGTTTAAGATGTTTTCGACTAACCCACCTTGTATCTGAAGGAATACAATACAGCAATCAACCTTATAATCTGATTACGAAGGTATTTTGGTTACAGATGACCGACCAGTGTAGAGTATATGATTAAAACATTTATTTGAACTAAATAAATATATTTTTTAAATTGTATTTTTGTTTTAATAAAACTTCTTTATTTTATTCAAAATAAAAAGTTTCTTTCCATTTGTAAAAGATACATTTATTTAATTAGGGGGAAAGGCGCCAAATGTCGCCTGGCAAAATTTTCAATGTGTTTTAAATGTATCCATTATTTTCGAATCCGGAGAAAACTAATATTTTTGAAAAATTTAAACGCAGAACTACTATTACTTACCTTATATAATTACGATTAGAAAACTATTCAAATTCAACATAAATAGGATCAACTTCGGAACCCGAGTCGTCTTGAGGGTTAATAATTAGCGGTTATGTCTTTACGGTCGCATCAATTATGTTATCAAGATTCCACATTTTTTGTTCTTCTTCTATTACATGTCTTACTGCATCTTTCCAGTTTTGTTCTGTAATATGTTGTAAAGACTCATATAACAATTCACGTACAGCTTGTATTTTATATGACGTATTTTTTCTAGCCACATAACTTTTCATTTGTGCCCAAATGAGTTCAATTGGATTTATTTCGTAGTGGTAGGGTGAAAGTCTAAGGACTGTGATGTTTCGCCTTTCCGCCATTTTGTCAACTACGTATTTCTTGAACTTAGATTTGTGTTGCCGGGCAATTTTTAAAAGTTCTGCTTTTACCATTCCATCTTCGTAAGGCAGATACTTATTCCGCAGCCAGTCAAGAATATCCTGTTTCTTCTACGCAGATTGCATTATATGTTTAATGTTTTCCATTATTTAATAATAAAAATGTTTAATTAATGTGTTTTTTTCTGTGGTCGATTATGGAACCACAACGACATGTACCAGAGTCAACATACCTAATCAAGCTGTGGTCGAAATTTCAACCACCTAAAACAACCAACAAGGAGTGAAAATACGAATGAAAGTGCAATAGTGGACCATTCGATAATTATAATCTGCAAATAATTTATTTATATTACCAAAAAATAATTCTGCCCAAAGTGCTTAAGTTTGGATCTATGTTTAAAAATACCCTCATTTTATTTATTTATTTTTTTTTAACTAACCTTAACATCTTAGTCCTAATAGGAATAACCAACTACCTGAGTCGTTATTCTACTAACCAAAAATGACACGTCACAACGATATCGCTATAGATAATTAAAAAGAGGGCATTCTCACCCTAATAAATAGCTTCCCTGAATCGTGGATTTCCAATTGGAAATTGTTCGATTCAAAACAAATGCGAGAAGCATTGTTTCCACAAAATGTGATGCTGCTATTGCTAAAACAGCTATTGCCATTGTGATTACTATTGCCGGCTTTTCAATCAGCGCGATTTGAGTTGGTCCCCACTTCGCGTTTTCAGGATAAAAGTGTAATTTCTGTAAATCCCTACGTGCATGATCATTTCGGACAGGAAAGGGCCGGCCCTTTATTATTATGTTACTCAACACTTGCCAATATGACAGTTAATATATACCATTTATGGGCTTTACGTACAGGAAAAATCGAAATATATCCAGGATCTAGGAAATGTGAGAAAACTTTTAGACTTTTGGAGTCTTGATTGGAAATTTACAGGATATAATATAAGCCATTCATGGTAGAATATTAGGTTACGTAACTGAATAATAAAAAATGTTGCCCAATTCCTACGCGGAATTGATATATTGTCCGAATTGTACAAAACCGAGATACGCCTATTCTGCAATATGGAGATTTTAAATTGGATGCTTCCAATGTTACCAGATTTACCTTTTTTTTTGATAGCATTAGTCAATTACTGGACAAAATCTACAATAACGACCATACATAAAAAAGGCAGCTTCCATAAATGCGACAATTATAGAACTATCTCTCTTATATCCCATGCCAGCAAGATAATGTTACATATTATCAATGACAGACTAAAAACATTCCTTCAAAGAGAAATTCTACAAGAGCAAACTGGATTTACCAAAGGTAGAGGTACTCGAGAACACCTTCTGAATATAAGACAGATAATCGAGAAATCTAGGGAATTCAACATCCCACTATACATCTGTTTTATAGATTACCGTAAAGCGTTCGATAGGGTCAAGTGGAGAAACTTATGGCTAATACTAAAAGAAGTAGGCGTACCACAACATCTAATTACGCTTATAACTGAACTATATGAACACACTACTGGATCAGTTAAAGTACTTGACACACTTTCGAACGAGTTTCATCCAGAATGGGGTGTCAGACAAGGATGTATACTATCTCCACAATTATTCAACATATATGGAGAGTATATTATGCGAAGAGCACTTGAAGGATGGAAAAAGGGCATCTCAATAAATGGTCATAAACTAAACAACCTACGTTTCGCAGATGACACAGCCCTTTTTGCAAATAGTCAAGCAGAGCTGATGGAACTTATACGACTGATCGAAAACGAAAGTCAAATATTTGGTCTGCAATTAAACATATCAAAGACAAAGATCATGATAGTGGATAGACTACACAACAATCATCCACACATAACCACAATTGACCAGTTCGAGGTTGTGAGCTCATACTTATATCTGGGATCATTAATCACAAACACAAAGTCATTACAAGAAGAGATTAAACATAGATGTGATCTAGCAAAAGTTGCCACAGCAAAAATGACCAAAATATGGAAGGAATGTCAAAATTTCAAGAGCGATAAAGATGAGGTTGATCAACTGCTTAATATTCCCAATACTGACCTACGGATGTGAATCTTGGACTCTGAGACAATCGGAGAGAAGAAAGATAGACGCCACTGAAATGTTCT
Organism: Diabrotica balteata; assembly: GCA_918026665.1. Classification (NCBI taxonomy): domain Eukaryota; kingdom Metazoa; phylum Arthropoda; class Insecta; order Coleoptera; family Chrysomelidae; genus Diabrotica; species Diabrotica balteata. Next base: position 12,849,535 of record OU898280.1, on the reverse strand, counting down.
GTTGGAGACGAATGTTACGAATTCCTTGGACCGACCGTAGAACAAATAATTCAATTTTAAAAGAGAGCTAAAAGTTAGCCAACGACTCTCTAGTAAAGTCCATCTCCAACAATTAAAATATTTTGGGCATGTTATGAGAGCAAACACAGAAAACATGGAAAGACTCTTAATACAAGGAAAGGTAGAAGGCCGAAGATCACGAGGAAGATCCCCAACAAGATGGATAGATCAAATTACAGGAATATGCCAAAGACCTATGCATGAATTAAAAGAAATGACCAGAGACAGAGATCTCTGGAGACGGACAATACACGACATCACGTCGACCACTACACTCCCCCTGGGGTCAGGATTGAAGAGAGAGAGTCAATTACTATTTTTCTTGAGAAGAAGTCACAATTTAAGTTTAAAATAAGTTTATTTTGAACTTTTCGATTTTTTTACTTCAAGAGGAAATCGTTCACAAGGAGGACCACAAGGTACACCACATGGTGGGCCACAAGGTGCATCATATGATGGACATATACCCAACCATTAGCCTGCGTACTTTTTTGTTAAATGTTTAGCGGTGGAATACACACTTGAAGCTCAATGCGCATGAGCTCTTCCACCACACAAAGGTTGGCCTTGGCATTCCCATCGCATACAGCTGTCCTGCAAACCATTAGAGCTCTTACACTCGCATCCCACGTACATGATAACCCCTTTCAACTCTCTAGATTTGGCTTGCTTCCGGCAGCCTGGTATTTTCCTTTTCTAAAACAAACCATCATTTTCTGAGGATTAAATGGAACACAAGACGGCTTCATTGAAATTGCAAAGTGAAACCACATGTGTAGGTATGGAAATGTATATAGGGAACCCTGGAGGTATCAATGGCGGTTGTAGCATTTTCAATTTCATTGATTTTTTGAGTATATTGAAACCTCCTCGTATAAAAAAATATATTAAAAACTCCTTATATATTTTTAAAAAATGAAACGAAGAATTTTTCCGTGTTTGTTAGTTCGTATCTTTCAAAGTACCCAAAAGTGTTTCGTCGCCGAGTAATAAAACCATTTGAGAGTTGTTTATTTTACTTCGGCAATTTCTTTTCAAGTTTATGCGTCGCAAAAGGATATGTACGTCGTTTCGTGGTGTCTTGTTATGTCAGCGTTTGTATGTATGCGTTCAATTTTAATAGAATTTCTTCACTCTCGTTGGAACCGCGAGCAAGAGCGGTTCAGCGTTATGTTCAAATTCATGTCCAGTTTGTAAAATTTTCTGTTTTTTTCGTTGATTGTGGTGGAAATGGGTAGCAGTAGTGATGGATTTGCTCCAGTATGAAGTGACCAGCATTAATTTGCCGGGAGTAGTGAAGTTTTCGCTCGATATTTCGAGATTTTTGAAAAGTTTGGTTCCTGTTGGAGGGTTCATGTTTTTTTTGAGAGTTCCCGTTTTTCCTGGTGTGTTCCGGCTCCCAATGAATGTCCTGTTCCTGTTTCAGTCCCAAATGGATGTATTTGCTGCTGATCTCCGGATGGATGCTACAGAGATATAACAAGTTCTTTTTGTGAAGTGGAAATATGTAAATCAAGGTAACTGTTTTTTTTTGTGTTCAAATTTTAGACTAAAGACAGACAATTTTTTTTATGAAATAATAATTGCTTTCGTTACATTTAAAATTGTAAATTTTTGGTTGTGAGTTGAGCTGTCAATTTATGTGTCTAGTTTTTTTGAAATTTAATGTTAATTTATGACAGCTCATTTTATTATTTTTTGATTTTACTTTGTTTTGTTAAAAAAAAAAGATTAACCTCCATGCAATTTTGTAACTTTTAAGCAATGGAGTTTGTTAATGGATGACACATCTAAGTTTTTTTGTGTTTTGTTTTTTCTCCATATAACTGTTTGTGGTGACACATAAATAAAGGTTAAATTTTGTTGTCTTAACTTTTTATTTATTTTTTTGAGCCAAACCTTTTTTGATTCTTATTTGAAAAAGATATGTTTTTTATGTTTTGATTTGCTTTCTAATTATTTTCCTAGTTACAACCAGTGGTTGTAATAGGTATAATTAGGCACCTCAATTGTTTCTTGTTTATTTTTATTTTGTTTATCCCAAGAGCCCTTTATTTCATTTTTTTTTGTAGTTGCCCCATTCCAATGCCCTTATCTTTTACTTATTCACGACCCCAGCTTTCCTACGAAACCCTGAGTGCCGTTCGCATCAGTAGCGATTATTTTGCTTGCCCTATCTCCACCCCCAATAGTTTTTCTCCCAATTTTCTATCTTCCGTATTAATGCCCCCTGTGGTAGGCAAAATATATATGTCGTTACACGGTTAATGGTCATATATCTCTATCAGAGGTCCTTTGGACCGACACATGGTACACATGGAAAACACTGTTTATAAGATCACCACATTCATCAATATTCAATTTGACACACACTCTGATTAGCTTTGTTGGAACAATAATAGATTAATTCACATTTAAGTAATAATTTTGGTAAAATTCTAATTTTAAATTGATTTTGGATTAAATTTACATATCAATTTTTTGAGAACGATTTCCGAAGTGGTAATCTAAACCTCAAAAATAAACTTGGTATTTTATCTAGTCATAAAGGTGTTAACTAAATAAAACTTCTTAGTGTCAAATAGTTTTGAAGTAATTCAACAAACAAAGAATTCTGTGATTTTGACATTTATTCATAAAATTAACAATAGCTTTACGTTTAGTAAAAAGATTTGCAAAATAAATTGTATTAATAACTAAAGGTGACAGTGGTTGTTTGTTTTGTTAAAAGCCCTACAATAAAAATGGTTTTAATAAAAAAGAGCGAATTACGATTATAATGATGAGGGCCTACGGCGACAGAAAAAAAAATATAGTAAAGTAACCAACTTGTTTAACGATACTTTGTATCGTTGATAAAATTGTAAAACGCTTTGAGAAAACTGGACCAGTAAAAGATGGCATTCGAACAGGTAGATCAGAAACTGTTATAAATTATAATAAAACTTTAGATTTAATGCAGAGTTTCGTTAAAGATCCATATGCATCTTTACGCAGAACTGCACAAATACATGATGTACGTCATTCTTCAGTCTTGCGTGTATTCCATAAGAATTCATTTAAACCCTAAAATATCCAGTTGCAAGAATTAAATGAAGATGACTATGACCAGTAGAAAACATTTTAGTGAGATAATGATGAATACAATTGTAACTGACGAGAACTTCTTTAAAAAGACATGTTTTTCTGACGAAACAATATTTACACTGGAATGGAATGTAAATCGCCACAATTTAAAGTATTTGAGTGAGTTAAATCCACACTAGATACGTGAAAACCATAATAAAAAATCAAAGAAACAAAATGTATAGTCGAGTATAGTGGGTACTCCGTAAATTGGCCAAATTTTATAAAAGGAAATTTAACCAGCGATTATTTATTATGAAATGCCGCTTCAAAATTTAATTGTACTTACTTTTAAAAAAGTAAGTTTGGAGCCATTTTTTTGGAGCCAAAGAGCCAAGATATGATTTTAGCAAGAATTTTGGTGTAAATGTTCAGTATTAAGTAAATCAGACATTTTCCGGACAATGGATTGTTAGATTAGGTAGTAGAGGTGTGCTTATTAGTTCTTTTAGACGAACTAGTTCAACAGAACTATTTCACAAAAATGAACTAGTTCAGTGTACTAGTTCGCTAAAGAACTATTTGTAGGACCGACATCGAAATCCAACCCTAACAGAACTGGTTGCCAGATGTTTCGTCTCAATCATCACACAAGCTCGGCGCTGGCCGCCCGTTTACTTCGGTTTTCAGTCAGTCTTTCACTAGTTCACTACCGTCTAAGTAGTTCGGAACTATTTCTTTCTTTCAGTCAGTCTTTCACTAGTTCACTACCGTACAAGTAGTTCGGAACTATTTCTTTCGATCGTATGTTTAGGTTTAAATGATTTAAATTATTATATGATTAGTTAGTTTTTATTTGCAAAAAATTATTAAGATTTGTTTTCTATTAACCGTTTTAAATATAAATATGGTTCAAGTATGATTTATTTTTATATTTACGTATTTTTAAACGCATAAATATTTATAATTAGGTTATTTCTAAAAGAACCTTTACAAAAAAAAATCAGTGAATTTTCTAGGAACATTAAATAACACATTTTCATTCTCACTTTTACATAAAATTATATTTTATGTAAATGCCTCAATCATTTTAACCACAACTAAAATTTTTATTTCAAAATTACAATACAAGAAACAACACAGCATGACAACATTCAAGCCAATACATGGGCATAAGATCCGAACCATTATGACATTAAGATAAGACTTTATGTTATTGTCATATTCATAAGAATTATGAATCTGTTATCTGAGGCTAATCGGCATTTTTTTAAACTAGTTAGTCCATCTATTCACAAAATAATAAATATATGTTCTAATTCATTCATTCATTATTTTCTTCTTTAGAAGTCGAGACATAATTTATAATGCAAATCTTTCGCAGTGAACTAGTTCTATGAAAATGAATGAACTAGTTCAATTAGTTCAGTTGAAAGAATCGTTCATTAAAACTATTTCGATGGTGAACTACACATCCCTATTAGGTAGTATTGAACAGCCTCCTCGTTCATCCTATTCGAATCCTAAAGATTATTTTTATTAGGCATACTTGAAAGCAAAAGTTGCAGAGCTAAGGCAAAAAATTATCGATGAATCCATATCTATGTCCGGTTCACATTATTCCAGTTCACACTTCCAGCGAGTTAATCCAGTCCAGTGTTGTACTGGATCATATTGTCCACAGTATTCCAGTCACTCAAAAGCTGTATGCTCGGTTCACATTATTCCAGTAGCATTCAGTCCAGCATTCCAGTCGAGTAATGGAATGCCACCGGAATAATGTGAACCTGCACTTGAATGTACCATTCCAATGATCAATTCAGTCCATTGACTAGAATGACGGTATATTTTTCATTTCAGTTCGCCTATTCTAGCGTCACTGGAATAGTGTAAATGGTCAATCCAGAGATTACACGTTGGACCGGTGATGAAAGCATTGTCACTATAGTCTTACCGATCTTACAGCTTTTAAATGACTGAAATAATGTGGACGATATGATTTAGTCCAGCACTGAACCACATCCTTGTCTACAAATAACCGTAGTTTAAACACCGTAAAGAATTACAACTGGACAACAGCTATAGACTACTTGCCCTATCATCGTATATAGATAGAACCCTAAAAGCAATAATTATACTAAGAATTGACCATCAACTTAAATCGAAAATAAAAATACCCAACTATCAATATACAACATTAAAATGAATAACATAGACAAATATAAGAAACTATGGAAAGCATGAGAAACTGGTTGAAGAAACGCAATGTGCTGATTTTGTTGTAAAAAAAACAATGTATTTCAGCAAAGATAAAACTAATAATTGTCTTAAAAAAATATATTAATTGTCTGTCAAGAGGTTGTAGTCAAATACACCATCCCATTGTTAAACCACTTATATTATTCTTCCTTTTTATACATTGAATTCTCCAGAGTTTATCTATCTCGTGTCTCTTATTCCCAGTTCATCGATTTTTAACCCTCATATCTCCTGTTCAATGCTGTAACGTTCAAATTGAGAATCGAATAGTGTGCCAAGCCATCCCTATTACAAATTGTTATTCTGCAACGAGAGCTGTGTTAGTAACGAAGTGTGCAGATCCTATTAAAATTCCCGGCAGTAACTTTCCGTTCCAGCGCCAAAAAGAAAGCAACATATTGATAGAAGACATTTTGGCGGGTAATAATCGTCAATCGTTGAAAGTTATTTCAATATGATTAGTAGAACATGTTCCAACGACCCGAGAAACAAGGAGGTCACCTGTCACCAAGCTTCTTCACAATTTCCATAAATCTTAACTCATTTGTGAGGTATCGTAGAAACAAGTGTCTTTATCGTGCGTTGTAAGAACACTATTTTTAAGATTAACCAAATTTGCCTCTATCAAAATGTGATTTTATATAATGTAAATGAATGAATGTGATAAAATGTACATAAATGTAATTTATATACTATTGTTATAAGATATGTTTTTACATTAAACGATAAAGAATTTGTACGGAAGCTGGAACTTTGTTCCCATTGAGCCAATCCACTTCTGTAAGCCACTTTTCTTGTCGCACAAGTCTCACATTTTGCACAGTGGAACGATTGTTCGATGCGTTTCAATAGAATAGCCTGATTACACTTGTCGTTGTCATGTTTCCCGTTTTATTTTGTGTCCTCTGTAATCAGTATCCCGTGGTGGAGGGGGAGGGACGCGAACCCACCCTCATCCAGATTAAAACTCTCAAACAAAGGTTAAACTGCACGTCACTGATTACTACAAGTTATTGTTTAGAAAGTCGACATAGAGTTCTTTGCACTTGAATTCACTTTATTATTTTTTGTGTTGATGGGGCAATGGAGAAGATTTGAAAGGTTTGTGTAATGAAAGACCAATGTTGGTTTAATTTGGATAGGAAAATTGTTACCTCAGAAATCAATATATATATATATATATATATATATATATATATATATATATGTAATGAAATTATAATTTCATCATTCAAATATTGCCGCGCTCTACCGAGCACGTTATCTGGAATATTAGACACAACCACTTCTGTCATCTTCATATTTAAAAAACTTGTCATTTTGTCAGAGATTATTTGTGCTTAGGATAGGAATGTTAAAACATTCATAGTTAGTGACATTAAATGTCGTTTCTTTAATTTCAGGTAAAATTTTGTGTAAATAATGTAAATAGAACATGTTTTAATAAATCTTTAATTTCAGAAACTCAGTTGTGTTACTAATTACCAAAAGGAACCTTATATATATATATATATATATATATATATATATATATATATATATATATATATATATATATATAGTAAATTCTTAAATATTGGGGAAATCTGCAAGAAAAACTCAAATGTGTATCAATTGTTTCGCTGAACGTTTTCGCCAAAAAGAATTAATTTTGGCTTCTTCAGGGCTGAAAGAGAATAAATTATAATTAGCTACCATATATTATCTAATAAAAAACATTTACCATACCGTAAATTTTAGAAATGTCGAGTTAGGATGTTAAAAAACTTAGCTAGTAACCACATAGTAGTGTTTTTTTTGTTACTATGTGCAAAAAAGTTCTTTTTGTTAACGTTGGAAATGTATGGTAGCTTTGAACTTAAAACGCAAAGGTTTACCCAAGGTCAATTGAAAAACCCTTTCTTTTATATATATATATATATATATATATATATATATATATATATAATCAGAAATTATATATTTGTATCGCTATAGATCACATGCATGTAGGTGGCGCTAGCATCAGAGTTTGGTATTAAAACCTATGATAAACTTATTTTATTCTGCCATTTATTTACATTGTTTGGTACTTGTTTCCTAGTTGTAGCAATTTTGTGAATGATTAAAGTTTTAATAAGTTATTTAGGACATTTTAATTATTTGGACACTTTTACTAAAACTTTACAGTATGTCTTACAAAACTCTTGTGTGCCACAATGCAATTCAGTTTCCAATAAAACTGACAATGTTCAGTTTTATAAACTCCGCTTGAATAAAGCTTAACAAAAATGATGATTGATCGCTATTAGGTCTCAAAAAACTATCATCAAGCACACAACAGTATGTTCCAGGCAGTGGCGGCCGGTCAGGGGCGGCAGGGTCGGCAGTGCCGACCCACATCTTTATAGATATTATAGATTATTTTAATATTTAATTTAATCAGTATTTCAATAAATAATTGTGGCAGGTAATCAGTTGATGTCATTTGTTTTTGTGAACTAAAAAAATATCTGTGAGATAATAAAGACTAAATTTTATTCATGGTTTTTAAAAGAATTCGTCCAATCTGAGCGTTAAGTGATCCTTGCGTAGACACTTTTCAAATAAATGTTCCGATATCGGAGACATCCATCCGCCTACGAATTCTTGAAAATGCACGTTTTGTTTTTTCGGCTAGCCGATCCCAACCTTGACTTTACTTGTAAAAATCAACGGAATATTGGTTGATTAGCAACCAAATATACATTTCTTTCCATATGAACTTAATTACTAAGTCCGGCAGATTTACATTTGCCGATGTTTCATTTGGATTGGTGATTGGTCGCGAACTGTACATTGCGAGCTTGGGACGAAATGTTATTTCATTTTTGTAGTAAACTGAAGTTATATTCAGTGCACGAACTAGCCTATCTTTTTGTGATTTATTTTTATTTTCTAAAGTAATATTGTGATACGTTACGTCTGCCGTAAATATTTAACGGTTAAAGGGTTTTTTGACATATTAGAAGTTTTTTTTTTAATTAAAGTGTAAACAAATTCAGTAAACACCTAAAAAATGCAAGCCATGGGAGAAACTGTAAGTATTGATAAGTCTGATATTGTAAATTATATTTTGCATAATGGGTTTTCATCAATTCCATACGAAGAACAAATTGTTATTAAAAATAAGGGGCGTCCTTTGCCTAAAATGTCCCGACTTATAAATATTAGTGCGGGTAAGGGAAGTAATAGATCATTTTCAGATAATTGGTACAGCAAGTACTCATGGCTTACTGGGAGTGAAATAAAAAACAAACTTTTTTGTTGGCCTTGCATTTTAGTTTCGACAAATAGGGGCAAACATCAAAATCCGTGGTGTGAATCTGGTTACGATAATTTAAAGGAATTATTTAGGGCTTTACATAAACGTGTTATACATATGAAAGATCATACTTACAGCCAGATTAAATTAGATTTATTTGGAAAACAAAATATCCATGTTTCATTAGATAATGCCCAACGTGAAAATTGTAATTTTTTTAAGTTGTCAGGAATTATCTTTTAGGGGACACGATGAATCAGAGCAGTCAATTGTTGTTCGATACGCGTTACGTGGTAATATCTATGAGAGGTTTTTAGGTTTTACAGACGTGAGTAAAAGCCATAAGGCAGAACATATTTTTGGTGTTTTAAAGGACAAATTAAAATTTTTTGGTATCAAAAATAAATTGGTAGGGCACACTTATAACGGCGCTGCCGTGATGTCTGGTGAATTAAATCGTCTCCAGGCAAAAGTTAAAACTATTGCACCGCAAGCTTTATTTACTCATTGTCATGCGCATAGAATGAATTTAGTTTTGCAAGATACATGTAAGAAAATTAAAGAATGTCGTCTTTTTTTTGCCAGTTTAAGCGGATTTGCTTCATTTTTCTCAAGCTTGCCTAAACGGACTAATGTTTTAGAACGGTTTGTTTCGAAAAAAATGCCAACAGTTTGTCAGACGCGATGGAATTTTAAATCTCGGGTAGTTTTCACTGTAGCAGATTTTCGTGAACAGCTTTTGAAAGTTTTTGATTTTATTATTGAATGTGACGATTTTGAAAGTGATGATATCTCGATCCATAAAGCAATTGGTTTGAAAACTTTATTAAATGATTACTCTTTTAACATACTTTTAAATATTTTTAAGAAAGTGTTACCCAAACCGATTTGATATTCAATGTTGTTCAAAATCAGTTAACTGACATTATTCATTCCAAAAATAGAATAACAAGACTGGTGCAAAATCTCAGTCAGATTTTCGTAATGATAGTAATTTCCAGTATATACGCAGTGACGTTTTGGACTCGCTTGATATTTCCGAACCCCCCCAAAAAATAAAGGCATGACAAAGAAACAGATCTCGAAAAACGAGTACCTATATTTTGAAATGTTGGACAATATTATTACGCAAATATATACTTGTTTTTCGAATTTTGAAGATTTGCAAATTTTTGACCTCTTTGACGATTTAAAATTTAAAAGTTACGCCAAAGAATTTCCAAGATATTTATTAGACAGGTTGATTAAAAATTATCCATCATTCTTTAATAAAATAAAATTAGAAAATGAATTAAAAGTTTTATATGCTGATAAGTTACAGCATATAAAACTTTTATATCCTATGCGGATAAGTTACAAGATATGTATAATTTTATATATTGCAATTCATTACAACAAACTGTTACCGAAATTAATAAATTATTTATTGAGAAATTATAAAGTTCTGGAACAAAAATGGAGATTTGATGAACAAAATGAAACACGTGTTTACTCTATGATTGTAATTTTGCTACTACCCTAAAAAAGGAAAGTGATACATTATTCAACTAGTAAAGTAGCCAATAGATGACACTTCTAGAAAATATTTAAATTTATTTATCTATATCCAACATTATTGTCATTAATTCTCTCATTACCACCAACGTCTGCCTCAAATGAACGAGATTTCTCTTGCCTCAAAAGAATAAAAAATTATTGTCGAAATACCATGAAAAAGAGAGAATGTTAAGCTTGTCTCAAATATCAATAGAAAAAAAACTTTTAAAATCTCTTCAAAACTCTAATAAATTTTACGATGACGTTATTACCCATTTTGCTACTTCCAAACAACGTAGACTGGAGTTAATTTATAAACATGTTTAGGTTCTAAATTTAAAGGAAAAAACAAAAAAAAAACAAAAAACGAGAAAACAAAAAATCTCCTATGATGATTGAAGTCTTTATTGGACGGTATACCTATCTGTGGAGACAAAAAATACCTTGCCGACCTTGCCTCTCAAGCCACGAGCCGCCACTGGTTCCAGGCTCTTTTCAGATTTACCAAAATGAAAGTTGGAGACTCCAGTGAACGACTCTGGACAATGGGAAAAGTGATAGATATAGAAAAAGACTTTGTATAGCAGTATTGCCACCATACAAACAGAGCAAACAGAAACAGTTTATTATTTATATTTTTAAAATTTATATTATATATTTAAAAATTATTACAGTTAAATAAGATACACAAAAGTGTGGTTCAACCGAGACACCTGCTAATGAAAAACATGTATAACAACTCAAACCGTGATAACATGGAATAGAAGTCAATTAATCTTATGACTTTTTGTCAGAAGAATAGTTAACACATTTTACTGGTTTTTCAAGAAAATTATTTACATTTTTTGTTGAAGAGTTTCAACAGAATGAACTGTTAATAACGCTTATAAAAGATAAGACGTAATTTGTTTAATTTGTTCTAAGCCAACATATATACCCTAGTCCTGAACAAGTAATCGTTTTCTCTTCAAATGATGGATTACGGCTACAGGACTACCTCATACCACTAGGAGCACTTATGCAGCCCAAAAATATCTTACTTTCTTCAAGGCTGTCCTATAATCGAGTATGCATGTATCTAGCGAGCAAAGAAATTGTGGATAACTTTATGCAGGTACATTATGGTGTAATACTAATAAATTATGAACCAGTTTAATCTAGAAAATATATTACACCAGCAGATAGGTTAGTTCTATCAAATGTATGCCCTTAAATTCCCCATGATGTTCTTATTCACGAATTAGATGACCTAGAAAACCTAGGTCTCAAGCTAATGTTATCAATGACCTGTTATCGTATTAGCTCTACTTTACCGGAATTCAATCATTTACGGTTTTAGAAGACAAGTTTTTATCAACCCTGTTATAAATCCTTTACCAAAATCTTTTTTGATTAATTAAGATAACAAATCCTATCGAATTTTCTTATCCCAAGATAATCAGTTATGCTTTAACTGCAAACAGCAAGGACATAATGCTAATAATTGTAAAAATCCTACAAACTTTCAACAATCACCCACACCTCCAACTATTTCAACATCGTTAAACACTCCTTCACAAATGGACACTTCACAATGAAAATCTAATCTACTTTCTTTACAAACAGTACAAATCCTGAACGTGTCGAACCAAAAGAATCCTCAGTTACCAATACCATTACACCTCCAGAAAATAACAGCGCTATATCACTAGATATTACGCAACAGACAAGCCGTAAACGTGACGTAGATGAAATTCGATCACCTTCACCAACATATACATCAGCTCTGTAAGAAAAAGACAAATAAACAGAAATAAATTTTAGGAAATCTACACAAAAACCCAACAAAAAACTTAAGAAAAGTTCTGATACTGACCTAAAAACAATCATAAATGAAAATTCACCACAATATATCCTTAATCACGACCAATTTATGGATCTGTTAGAAAACTCACCAGGTTCTCCAAATATTATCATCACCACTATAAGTAATTATACACATGATTTTAATGGATTACTAGGAATGATGGGATGGGTAGGGGGTAGGTACTTTTCACGATCCCGGTGGAAACAGACCTACTTCAGGGATTAGCGACCCTGCCCACGCTAGCTCATGATATTCCACCATCTCACACCGTGGAATCTCATGTCCCAGAGCCTTTATCCTACACCCTCCATATTTATCCCTCCTAGTCCTCAACCCTGGTGAAGGGCAGCAGCGATCACCAGTACCAACGCAAGGCGCAAAAGAAATTATCTTGGTCCGGCTTGTTATTGGAATTCCACAGGCATGACTAGGACAGTTTGAATGGCTGTGGTACTGCGGTGTTGAAAGTAACGGGATACTACAACACTACCTTTTCCCCAGGATAACTCATCTCATTATGGCAGAACAAAACAAAACTCAGATGGCCCTCAGTCCCGGGCAGGCCTTAGATGGTCAAAGGGTGCGAAGAATCTCCCGGTGCCAAATAGATGATATCCAACGAATTTCAACATGGAATGTTAATAGTCTTTACGAACCAGGAAAACTACACAACCTTATAAAGGAAATGAATCGGCTGAAAATAAATATAATGGGAGTCAGTGAAGTCCGATGGTCTGGATCTGGACAGTTTACGAAAGATAACATTACTATGTATTACTCGTGTAGTGACCCAACAGATAGACATCACCGACATGGGGTGGCTATTGCTCTTGACAGGAAGACCAGTAAATCGGTGACAGATTTTGTTCCAATTTCCGAACGAGTCATTTTGATCAAAATGACAGGCAAACCAGTAAACATAAATGTGACATAAGCATATGCACCCAGCAGATAAGTCAGAAGAAGAAATAACTAAGTTCTATAAAGATCTGGAAAAAGCAATAAGACTAACAAAGAAAGAGGACATAAACATAATAATGGGCGACTTAAACGCCAAGGTGGGTAAAGGAAGATATGAAGACATAATTGGAGAGTACGGCCTTGGAGTTAGAAATGAAAGAGGCGACCTGCTGTGTGAATTCTGCCAGGAGAACGGTTTTGTCGTCATGAACACATGGTTTCAGCTCCCACCTCGTAAGTTATATACTTGGAGATCACCAGGAGACCGTCCAAATCGAATAATTAGAAACCAAATTGACTACGTTTTAATAAACAGAAGATTTCGTAACGCTATCAAAAGAATCGCAGCATATCCAGGTGCTGATATTGCATCCGATCATAATCCGCTAATAGCAGATGTGAGGTTAAAACTAGCAAAAATTAAGAGAACAAATACAAATACCAGCACACCTATAAATACAAGAGAACTGATGAGAGACGAAAATCTGAAGAAGAGTTATGCGAATCAAATTAATGAAAGAATGCGAGTAATAGAACAAAATTATGATATCGAAGAGATGGTCAATGATATTAAAGGAACGATTCTGGCAGTAAACAGGGAAGTTAAAACGCAGATCAGAAAGATAAAGCATAACGAATGGATGACGGACGAAATTATGGATCTAATGGAAAAGCGAAGGCAACATAAACAACAACGTAATCAAGACAAATACAAACAGATACACAAAGAAATCCGTCAGAAAATTAAGAAAGCAAAAGAACGTTGGATGGTGGAAAGGTGCAACGAAATAGAACAATTGCAGGAAAAAGGAGATAGTTTTGGACTACATAAGAAGATCAAAGAAATATCGAATATACACAAAAGCCACCACAGAACAAGAATACGCAACGACAGAAACGAATACATAGAGTCAGAAGAAGAGATAGCAATGGCGTGGAAGGAATACGCAGAAAGCCTTTTTAGTGACGAAAGACCAACACAACCAACGCGCAAACTTCCTTCCGAAAACTTATCAGGGCCATCAATAATGCAAAGTGAAATAGAATATGCAGTTAGAACCACAAAGATGCATAAAGCAACAGGTCCAGATGAAATTAATATAGAAGCAATAAAACTACTAGACGAGGAGAATATCGAAATCTTGGTAAGGCTGTTCAATAGAATTTATGATACTGGTTACATTCCGCGAGAATGGCTGCAGTCATCCTTTGTGATGATCCCAAAAACAGCTAATGCCACAAAATGCAATGAACACCGCTTAATCAGTTTAATGAGTCACTTGTTGAAACTCTTCCTTAGGATATTACACTCAAGAATGTATAAGATACTAGAAGAACTTAGCGGGTCAACACAATTCGGTTTTAAGGGAGGACTAGGAACAAGAGAGGCAATTTTATGTTTGAACACCTTAATACAAAACTGCTTAGATCAACGAAAAGATGTCTACCTCACCTTCATCGACTACGAGAAGGCATTTGACAATGTTAAACATGATATCATGATGGAACTACTACATAGGGCCAACATTGACCAGAAGGAGATCAGAATTATTCAGAATCTATACTGGAACCAAATGGCAAAGGTGAGTATTGATCAAGACCAATATACGGATGAATTTGAAATCCGGAAAGGTGTCCGCCAAGGCTGCATACTCTCTCCGATGCTTTTTAATTTATATGTTGAAAATATATTTGCGGAAGCATTAGAAGATACGGAATTAGGCATTAAGGTGAACGGCATACCAATTAGCAACCTACGCTATGCGGACGACACAGTGATTATAACTGATAATTTGGAAGATCAGCAGTTATTACTTGATAAGGTGAATAGCATAGGTAAAAAATATAGCCTCAAAATCAACATTTTGAAAACGAAATATATGGTCATTAGCAGAGACCCTCCAGAAAATCCGATATTATGCATAGGTGACAATCGTATAAATCGCGTGAAAACTTTTAAATACCTTGCCACCACAATCAATGACCAATCGGATCCACAACACGAGATAAAATCCCGAATACAAATGGCAAGACAAGCTTTTGTGAAATTCAGACCGCTCCTATGTAATCAACACCTAAACTTCGAAATACGCTACAGAATGGTCAAGTGCTACATATGGTCCATCTTGCTTTATGGCATGGAAACGTGGACTTTGAAAAAAACATCTATCAACAAACTTGAAGCATTTGAAATGTGGTCATTGAGAAGAATGATGCGCATACCTTGGGTGGATAGAGTTCGAAACGATGACGTCCTTAATAGAGCCGGCGTGGAAAGAGAACTCTTTGAATTAATTAAAAAACGCAAGATTGGTTACCTTGGGCACATATTGAAAGGAGCAAAATATGAAATACCACAGTTAATCCTACAAGGGAAGATCGAAGGTAGGAGAGGAGCCGGCCGCAAACAATTGTCCTGGTTAAGGAATATTAAAGAATGGACAGGAATACACAATACAGGTGAGCTGTGTCACGCCGCCAAGAACAGAATTCTAGTAATGAGATAGTCGTCTACGCACTTTGGTGTATGGCATGTTAAGAAGAAGAAGGAATGATTCGTAGCTTATATGCTCACATAACAGACAGATCTCTTAAAATCAAATGTACCAAACTTAAAAAAAAACAAACCACACAGACCCAGAGACTTAATAAAATTAAAACTTTTTTTACAACTGGAAAATAAAAATAGCGTCGTCTAATTCAATTATTCAGTGGAATACAAACGGATACTATAATAACTTACCGATTTTAAAAATTCTATAATCAGAGAATCTACCAGATATTATCTGTCTTCAAGAAACGAATCTTAAGAGCAACCAAGAATCTTATTTACATAATTATCAAAGTCTTTCAAAAAATAGAATAAACCAAAGAATAGCAACTGGTGGAGTGACAATTATTGTATATAACAAGTTAACCGCAAATTGGTTACCCCTTCAAACACATTTAGAAGCTGCAGCTAGTTCTCTAGAAGGGACCACAAAAATAAATATTTGCACTATGTACTTACCCCCTACCTAGATGTCTGGCAACCGCGTCGTATATGCTCTCAATGGGTTGTTAAGGGGCAAAAACTAAGGACATACAAGACCGTAATAAGGCCGATAGTGATTGATGTATGGTTCTGAAAAATGGGTCACAATAAAAAACAGCAGTTTTTATTAGTTTGGAAGCAAAAAATCTGGAAGTAACATATTAGCGGTTATTAAGGTCTAAATACTTATATGGTTGGGCCATGTGCAGATAATGATTCCATCTAGAATTCCCAGAATGGTACTACCTAGTGCATTGGAAGGCGAAGAGGAAGACCGAGGTCAAGATGAAGCAACGAAGTTACGAACTGAAAAAGAAAATGGAGTGTCAAAGAATAGTGCATCAAGCCATGGTACTAGAATCGTAGCGCTTACCTATTATTATTATCATTATTAAACAATATTAAGAGAATTTTGTGTGAAAATTACAAAAGATGTCATTTCAAACATTGTGCAATATTGTGTGACCTCACTACAGTCATATTCGATGGCCAACTAGCTCATCCCATCTAAATAAAGTTGACTTAATCATTATTTCAATTACAATCATAATTGTAAAAAGTGCTACAGGTGAAGATATTACAACGCCACAGGAACAAGTCAAAAGATGGCATGAATATTTTAGCGAATCTCTAAGTGCAGTCCCAACACCACCAGAAGACGCAGAAAACCTAATACCCAATATCCAACTGAGAATTAACACCAACGAACCAACAACGCAAGAAATAGAAATGGCCATAGAAAAACTGAAAGCACACAAAGCAGCCGACCCTGACAATATTCCACCAGAGTTGTTAAAAGCTTGCCCAGGTACAGTGGCAGAGCTAATCCAACCACTCTTGAAAAGGGCTTGGAGAGAGGAAAAGTTCCCCAAAGAATGGAAAACGGGATTAATAATAAAGATACCAAAAAAGGGCGACAGAAGATATTGCGAAAACTGGAGAGGAATCACACTTCTGAATACTATAAATAAATTAACAGCAATAATTATAAACAACCGACTAACAAAGAGTGTAGAACCAATGTCGAGGAAGGAACAAGCCGGTTTCAGACCAAACAGATCATGCGTGGACCAAATTAACACACTAAGAATAATTGTAGAACAGTCACAGGAATTCAACTCTCCTCTCTTTGTGTGCTTTGTGGACTTCAAGAGAGCTTTTGACACGCTCACACATACGGCCATATGGAAAGCACTGCAGGAAATAGGAATACCAGAAAAAATAGTAAATCTCATCAAAGAACTCTACAGTGACACAGAAAGCAAAATCCTACACAACGGCATAACATCTGACCCAATAGCTATGCTAAACGGAGTAAAGCAGGGCTGTGTTTTATCCCCTATACTATTTAACATTGTACTGGACTCCGTACTAACAAAGGTAAACTCTAATAGAGGAATTTACTGGGGATTAACAAACAGACTGGAAGACCTAGATTACGCTGATGATATATGCCTCCTAGCACATACAAAACAGGACATGCAACTCCAAGTAAACAAAGTACAAGAAGAATCAAAGAAGGTTGGTCTAGAAATAAACACCAACAAAACCAAAGAAATGCGATTTAGTACCAGAAACAACCAACCTATTATGATCAACGACCAGAAAATTGAGAGAGTAGCGGAATTTGTATATCTGGGCAGCATAATTGACTGTAATGGGGGTACAGAGCGTGATGTACATGAAAGAATAAATAAGGCTCGCAACGCCTACAACATGCTTAACAACATATGGAAATCCAGGATTTACCCAACTAAAACGAAACTAAAAATCTTCAACACAAATGTAAAAGCTGTATTACTGTATGGCTGCGAAACGTGGAAGATATCAGCACCCATAGTACACCAATTACAAGTTTTCATTAATAGAGCGTTACGAAAAATCCTTCGTATATTTTGGCCTAACCGAATCTCCAATGAAAATTTATGGAATCAAAGCAACCAAGAAAATGTCATAAAGCAAATAAGGCGAAGAAAATGGAGATGGCTGGGCCACACACTCCGTAGACCGCCAAATGACATTGCCAGGATAGCACTGGATTGGAATCCCCAAGGCCGACGGAAAGTAGGCAGACCTAAGGGAACTTGGAGAAGGACAGTACTGGACGAAGGGAGAACAATGGGAAAATCCTGGCTTGAAATCAAAGCACTAGCCAGAAATAGAGTTCGCTGGAGACACTTTGTGGAAGCCCTATGTTCCTCTTAGGAATCTTGGGACTATATATATAATCATTATTTATTTTGATTTTGTGTTTAGGTTAGTATATACGTACAAATTTTGTGTACCTACATTACAAAGTGATCATTTACAAAAATAATTGGGAGTATCTTGTATATTTGAAAATAATTTTAAAATTTTTAGCTGTACTCGACCCATCTTTATGTAGATTCAATTTTTTTGTATCTTTTTAAACATCTGAAATATCTAACTGTGGAGTATAAGTTGATCAACCTGTACCTGTAATAAAAGATAATTAAAGCTTGTTTTATAAAGGATATCTATGTTAACAAAATAACTGTACCAAAAAACAATAAAATTAAATTAACTTCAAAATATTATTTATGTTAAATATTATAACATAATTTTATCATCTCTTTATAATTACTATAATTAAATTAGCGAAACACAAACTTCAAATTAAAAGTCTTTCGTATACAACTACATTAAAACGTTGCGTAAAAAAGCGTTCTTGACTACGTCATGCGCGGAGCAAACCGATTTTTTAACATTATGTATGATACCTTGTGTTCATTGTACCATGTAGTGTGTATGTATGTAATAATAAAAGTTTCATCATCATCATCATCCAGCTTCAAGTGTCCACTGCTGAACATAGGCCTCTTCCTCATGTTTCCAACCCCGTCTATCTTGCGCCGCTCTTATCCAATTTTTATTGATTCTTCTTAAATCGTCAGTCTATCTTGTAGGTGGTCGACCGACGCTTCTCTTGTCTTTCCTTGCCATCCATTCCAATAACCTCTTTGTCCATCGCCCATCTGTCATTCTGGCTATGTGTCCTGCCCATCTCCATTTTAGTCTGGCTATCTTCTCGATGATGTCAGTCACTCCGGTTCATCTCCTGATGTCTTCGTTGGTTATTTTGTCTCGCAGAGTTATTCCTAACATGGACCGCTCTATTCTTCTCTGCGTGACTCTCAGTTTGGTAGCTGCTGCTTTTGTTAAGGTAAGTGTTTCTGCTTCGTACGTCAAGACTGGGAGGACGCACTGATCAAATACCTTTCTCTTTAGGCATGTGGGCAGCTCACTTTTAAAAGTTTCTCTACGTTTTCCAAATGCTGCCCGCCCAAGGCCGATTCTTCTCTTCAGTTTATGAGTCTGGCTATCCCTGCCAATCATAATTTCATCTCAAAGGTATTTATATCTATCTACGAGTTCTATTTCTTTCCCACCAATACTGATGTTCTGGTTGGGTCCCAAATTGGTCATGATTTTTGTTTTCGAGATATTTATATTTAAACCTACATTTTCTGTAACCACGAGTTTCTGTACCATCTCTCTTGCCATACCCAGATCTTCAGCTATTATAAGTATATCATCGGCGAAACGTAAGTTGTTTAGATATTCTCTATCTATTTTTATTCCCTTTGTCATCCAATCCAAATTCTTAAAAGCATATTCTAGCACCGTACTAAAAAGTTTAGGTGACATTGGGTCTCCTTGTCTAACCCCCCATTGTATTTTTATGCGATTACTGTTAGTATGTAATCTGACAGTGGCTGTTGCCTGCAGGTATATTTTGTATAATAATTTAGTATATCTATAATTCTTTAAGCGCCTGTAATATTTTGCTTAGCTCAACTGTGTCAAAGGCTTTGTGAAAATCGATAAATATTAGAACTAGAGGTTTATTGTATTCCACTGCTTTCTCTATTAGGGTTTTTATACTTTGTAGATGGTCATTTGTTCCGTAACTTTTTCGGAATCCTGCCTGTTCCCTTGGTTGATAAGTCTCTAATTTTCTTTCCATTCTCTTAACTAGTATTCGCGTAAACAACTTATATATATATGGCTGAGGAGGCTAATCGGTCTGTAATTCTCTAAATTTGCTTTGTCTCCTGCTTTGTGTAATAGAATCATAGTAGCGTTGTTCCAGTCTGTTCGAATATTGGCGCTGTGAAGGCAGATATTGAAAAGTTGTTTAATCTTTTCAAGTAATACATCCCATCCAATTTTTAGTGCTTCTGATACTATTCCATCTTCACCCGGGGTTCGATTATTTTTCATTTTCTTCAGGGCTTCTTTGATTTCTGATTTTGTTATATCGGGCAATAAATCTGATCCTTGGTTTAATACCCCAGTTTTTAGTGTAATTGGAGGTTCCGTATTGTTATCTTTTTTTCTTGATCTATATAACTCTGTGTAGAACTCTTCGACTATTGTTAATATTTCATCTCTGTTCGTTGTTTCTTCTCCAGTTCTGTTTCTCAGTTTGTTAATTTCTATTTTCAACTTTTGTACGCTCTTCTTCAAAACTTTCATGTTCTTATTTTGCTCTATTGCCTGTTTTGTTTTTTCTACATTGTAGTTTCTTATGTCTTTTCTTATTGCCTTTGTGATCGTCTTATTTATTTAATTTATCGCTTCTTTGCTTGTAGTGTTATCTCCTTTTATTTGTCGCCTTAGTTCTATAAGGGTTTTCGTGGGTTGACTCATTTTTTCATCTTTTTTGCTTATCGGACAATATTTAGTTTGAGCCTAGTGAATAATAAAAGTTTATCATAACAGAACATCAGAGTTTTTATTTCATAATAATTGGGCCAATAATCATTTAGTAAGCCAAAATGAAAAAAGTGGTCCATCTAACCCGGAATTACCATAACTATCTACATCGCATTGCTATTGCATTAAACTATGCATCTACATTATGTAGTACTTCTTCTCATTATATGTAAAAGAAAATTAAAAATAAAAAGATTGCTATAATGATCCCATCAAATTGCCCCGCATAAAAACAAGATCTTTTGAAACCAAGAATTAGGAACGTTAGTTTTATTGTTTATTTTCTCTGAATCTAGACTAACGTTGATTGATACTCCATTATTTTTTTGTATATATATGATTTTATCTATAATATCTATAGTGTATAAAAATTTTTAGTTCAAATTTTAGCATTAGTCTTTCCATTTTTCATCCGGCGCTGACAGCTATTGGCAAGAATTCAAATCCATAAAAAACCGCAAATGATTGATCTGGTTAGGTAGTTAATCTTCCCAAAAACGTCTTTATTTAGAACACCATCCATTTTCCCATCATTTGTCAATATAGGACACGCTGCTGGAGCGTTGAAAGCCGCAACGAATCAAATCCTTCTGAAATTAGAAAGCATCATTTATCATATAGTGTGTACAGAACCACTCTCACAGTTGTAGTCCTGTCCTCTTTTTATCTGTTTTTCTCTGCTGTCCTCAGACGACAAAATGCGTTTTTTCATCGAGAACATGATTTACATGTTTTATTTTAATGTTTGGTGGGAGTATATTCTTTATATTGTTCTGAAGCTATTTTCTTGTGGCATTGTAAATTAATTACTAATAAACTGGGAATAAGCCACAATTAAAGATAAAAATACGTTTATTTTATTGACGTTTCAATTTCCACTTCGGAAATCGTTCTCAAAATACAAACAGTAAATTAAACAAATTTTGTTTTTTGTTACATAGTGAAAAATTCTTCTAATAATTTAATTTTATCTGACTCATTTATATTGACAATTCAGACATACATTATGCATTTTAAAGTAGACGACTTTAAAATGATATTGCCAATATTGTTGAGTTGCGCTCCTGGGACGACTTTACTTATAAGATAGTTCATTCGATTACATGAAATCAACTTTAACTTGAGAATATCCGTCAGAAAAAATCATAGCATGTAATTCGTCTTTAAAAAGACAAACACATGACATGATGACAGTAAAATTCTCCTGTTAGTGATTCCATAGTAAATTATGAGGGAAAACCAGGAAAAAACCTCACAATACTATCCCGACATTGTAAGTATTTGTTCGTGAATTTAGTTTACCTTCAACAAACATCAAAATTCTGATTTTATATGTTACGTTATTTAAAAAACATAAATGAAGTATCCTCTATATGTTACTGACTTACTAATGCTGGTATTTTCTTATTAATAACTTCCTCTTTCAATATTGGTAACCAGATCCTACTACATTCTGCCCAAGAATTTGCGACACAATTGGCCTCATTTAACATAATTAGAGCCGCTTCTTTGATTTTTCTTTTTTTACCATCCGTTTCTTTTAGGACTACATTTGAATTACTCCATTGAACCCTATGTTCATTATCCCATGCATGTTTACAGATTTGAGATCTATCAAATTCTTTATTTTTAATATAAGATTGATGTTCACTTATTCTAACATTTAATGGCCTTGATGATTCACCTAAATAAAACTGATCGCATTCACAAGGTATTTTATAAATGCAATTCTTTGTCCTTTCTTGTTCATTGTTAGGTTTGGTTTTGGACAAAATAGATCTCAACGTGTTTGTTGTTTTGAATGTTGTTGAAATGTTGAATTTATTTCCTATCCTTTTAAGTTTTTCTGATAGTCCTTTTATGTACGGTATTGTTATTTTCCTCATATTATTCCTTGTGTATGCTGTAGGATCTCGTTCTAAGTTGTTCTGTTCTATTCGATCGATTGTTGAAAATTCCTTATTTATAAACGATAAAGGATAATCATTTTTTAATAAAACAGATGTTAACAAATGTTTCTCCTCCAAGAACGAATTTTCATTAGAACAAGTAATTTTGGCTCTATCGTATAAGGATTTAATTATTCCCTTTTTTACATTAATATTGTGATTTGATTTGAAATTTAAATATCTATTGGTGTGTGTTGGTTTTCTATACACCTGAGTCTTATATCCAGTATCGTTCTTAGAGATTAAAACATCCAGGAAAGGTAGCGTGTTATTATATTCCTTTTCCATGGTAAATGTTATTGTCTCTTCTTTATCGTTTATATCATTTAGGAATGTGTCCAACAACTCTGATCCATGAGGCCATATTGAGAATACATCATCTACATACCTCCACCATACTGTGGGTTTGAAATTTTGTTTAGAAATGATATTTGTTTCAAAATCTTCCATAAATATATCGGCTAAGAATGGAGATAAACTAGAGCCCATTGCTAGACCAAAATTTTGTTTATAGAATTCATTATTTAGTTGAAAATATGTATTATCAGTACATAATGTTAATAACTCCATTATAGCCGATATGTTTAGTTTTGTTCTAGTTGCCAATGAATCAATCATCACTCTCTAATTTTGTCTTGACTATATTTAAAGTCTTATTTAATGGCACATTCGTAAATAAACTATTTATGTCAAAACTTACCAAAGTATGATTTGAATTAAATTCAATATTTGATAATTTATTTAAAAAATGTTGTGTATTTTTTATGAATGTGTCATTTTTATTTGTAAATGGTTTTAAAATATTTAATAAAAATTTTGATAGTTCACTACAAGGAGAATTCATGGTACTACAAATGGGTCTAAGTGGTATATTCGTTTTATGAATTTTCGGTACTCCATAAAAATGAGGAGTCTTACTGTAATGAGGTGTAATTAATCCTCTCTGATAATTTGTTAAAACATCTTTAAATTTGAATAAAGTTCTATATATTTTGTTTTCCAAAGTCTTTGTTGGATCTTTTGTTAATTTTGTATAAGGTCCGTTTATTAATAGATCTTTAATTTTATTTTCGTATTGAATTTTATCCATTATCACAGTTGCATTCCCCTTGTCTGCTGGTAGTATGATTATGGAGTCGTCATTTTTTAAAGTTCTTATAGCCTTTAGTTCCTCTTTGCTAATGTTTTGTTCAATTTTAGTAGATTTTTCCAATTCAAGTTTACATAACACTCTGTATTCTTCCTTTTCGTGGGTTGGTAAGCATTGAGATATTTTTTCCACTGAGCTTATTATGTCTAATTTTGGAACGGATGGCTGAGTAATAGCAAAGTTTAGACCCTTTGACAGTATTAAATTCTCCGTTGCATTTAAATGTCTATTTGATAGATTGACAACTGTCGCCAATATGTCATCATTTCTATTTAGGTTATCTAAAGTGCGTATACTGTTTTGTTCTAAAAGAATATTAAATTTATTTAAATGTATATTTCTTTGTTTTCTATATGAATTTTCATATACTATATGTAAACTAAAAATAATTTGATCAAAATCAGAATTTGATATCACATTGAAAAGCAAATCTTCAATACTTATATAGATCGAATTTATTTTTTGTTGAACAAGATATTGCAAGTATTGAAGATTTGCTTGTCAATCTATCAAATAGACATTTAAATGCAACGGAGAATTTAATACTGTCAAAGGGTCTAAACTTTGCTATTACTCAGCCATCCGTTCCAAAATTAGACATAATAAGCTCAGTGGAAAAAATATCTCAATGCTTACCAACCCACGAAAAGGAAGAATACAGAGTGTTATGTAAACTTGAATTGGAAAAATCTACTAAAATTGAACAAAACATTAGCAAAGAGGAACTAAAGGCTATAAGAACTTTAAAAAATGACGACTCCATAATCATACTACCAGCAGACAAGGGGAATGCAACTGTGATAATGGATAAAATTCAATTCGAAAATAAAATTAAAGATCTATTAATAAACGGACCTTATACAAAATTAACAAAAGATCCAACAAAGTCTTTGGAAAACAAAATATATAGAACTTTATTCAAATTTAAAGATGTTTTAACAAATTATCAGAGAGGATTAATTACACCTCATTACAGTAAGACTCCTCATTTTTATGGAGTACCGAAAATTCATAAAACGAATATACCACTTAGACCCATTTGTAGTACCATGAATTCTCCTTGTAGTGAACTATCAAAATTTTTATTAAATATTTTAAAACCATTTACAAATAAAAATGACACATTCATAAAAAATACACAACATTTTTTAAATAAATTATCAAATATTGAATTTAATTCAAATCATACTTTGGTAAGTTTTGACATAAATAGTTTATTTACGAATGTGCCATTAAATAAGACTTTAAATATAGTCAAGACAAAATTAGAGAGTGATGATTCATTGGCAACTAGAACAAAACTAAACATATCGGCTATAATGGAGTTATTAACATTATGTACTGATAATACATATTTTCAACTAAATAATGAATTCTATAAACAAAATTTTGGTCTAGCAATGGGCTCTAGTTTATCTCCATTCTTAGCCGATATATTTATGGAAGATTTTGAAACAAATATCATTTCTAAACAAAATTTCAAACCCACAGTATGGTGGAGGTATGTAGATGATGTATTCTCAATATGGCCTCATGGATCAGAGTTGTTGGACACATTCCTAAATGATATAAACGATAAAGAAGAGACAATAACATTTACCATGGAAAAGGAATATAATAACACGCTACCTTTCCTGGATGTTTTAATCTCTAAGAACGATACTGGATATGAGACTCAGGTGTATAGAAAACCAACACACACCAATAGATGTTTAAATTTCAAATCAAATCACAATATGAATGTAAAAAAGGGAATAATTAAATCCTTATACGATAGAGCCAAAATTACTTGTTCTAATGAAAATTCGTTCTTGGAGGAGAAACATTTGTTAACATCTGTTTTATTAAAAAATGATTATCCTTTATCGTTTATAAATAAGGAATTTTCAACAATCGATCGAATAGAACAGAACAACTTAGAACGAGATCCTACAGCATACACAAGGAATAATATGAGGAAAATAACAATACCGTACATAAAAGGACTATCAGAAAAACTTAAAAGGATAGGAAATAAATTCAACATTTCAACAACATTCAAAACAACAAACACGTTGAGATCTATTTTGTCCAAAACCAAACCTAACAATGAACAAGAAAGGACAAAGAATTGCATTTATAAAATACCTTGTGAATGCGATCAGTTTTATTTAGGTGAATCATCAAGGCCATTAAATGTTAGAATAAGTGAACATCAATCTTATATTAAAAATAAAGAATTTGATAGATCTCAAATCTGTAAACATGCATGGGATAATGAACATAGGGTTCAATGGAGTAATTCAAATGTAGTCCTAAAAGAAACGGATGGTAAAAAAAGAAAAATCAAAGAAGCGGCTCTAATTATGTTAAATGAGGCCAATTGTGTCGCAAATTCTTGGGCAGAATGTAGTAGGATCTGGTTACCAATATTGAAAGAGGAAGTTATTAATAAGAAAATACCAGCATTAGTAAGTCAGTAACATATAGAGGATACTTCATTTATGTTTTTTAAATAACGTAACATATAAAATCAGAATTTTGATGTTTGTTGAAGGTAAACTAAATTCACGAACAAATACTTACAATGTCGGGATAGTATTGTGAGGTTTTTTCCTGGTTTTCCCTCATAATTTACTATGGAATCACTAACAGGAGAATTTTACTGTCATCATGTCATGTGTTTGTCTTTTTAAAGACGAATTACATGCTATGATTTTTTCTGACGGATATTCTCAAGTTAAAGTTGATTTCATGTAATCGAATGAACTATCTTATAAGTAAAGTCGTCCCAGGAGCGCAACTCAACAATATTGGCAATATCATTTTAAAGTCGTCTACTTTAAAATGCATAATGTATG
This sequence comes from Diabrotica balteata, assembly GCA_918026665.1. Classification (NCBI taxonomy): domain Eukaryota; kingdom Metazoa; phylum Arthropoda; class Insecta; order Coleoptera; family Chrysomelidae; genus Diabrotica; species Diabrotica balteata. Next base: position 12,822,812 of record OU898280.1, on the reverse strand, counting down.
TCTGAATTGTCAATATAAATGAGTCAGATAAAATTAAATTATTAGAAGAATTTTTCACTATGTAACAAAAAACAAAATTTGTTTAATTTACTGTTTGTATTTTGAGAACGATTTCCGAAGTGGAAATTGAAACGTCAATAAAATAAACGTATTTTTATCTTTAATTGTGGCTTATTCCCAGTTTATTAGTAATTAGTATATTCTTTATTCGTGGAATTTGGGTGAATTATGTTCTTTTAAAATTACCGTTAAAAGTTATGATTGGATATTTTCTCGAAAAGAAGATGCACAAAGTATCTAACCGGATAAAATACTGAAATGTTCAGTACAAACTGTACTGAAAAGTAAAAAAGTATTTACATGTAGTATACAAAAAAATTAAGGCTTAAATTTTCAATTCCCGACACACTCACATAACCTTAAATACGCTACAACGTGATTTCCTTATTCTCAACAGCTTTGGCTACACTTTTCAAACTGTCTTCAGACCATTCTCTCTTCCAGACGTGCATTTTCGTTTATGAAAAGTAGGCATCTTTCTGTAACAAAAAAAAAAAAAACTTATCAGGATACGACCTAAGTTTGGCTAGGTTTTTTATAAGTAATATTAAATTTAAAATGTAGCTAAGCCCTAACAAGAGATATGGTCCAACTATTCCAGAATTTTTAAGTGGTTCAACAAGTCCAATTTTACTAGTCTCTGTACCACAATTGTCAGGGATAGATGGACCAGCTCCCCGTTCAAACAAACAACGCTACTGCCATTTTAGGTTAAGATAGGAATATAGCTAGGTATATAATAAAGTTATAGCAATGATCTTACATCGAAATCGTTTACATCAACTTAGCCACATGCGAGGATAGTTTACTATTAAACTAGCCTTTGATAGATGGCGCTACTTGATACCGAATTGGTTTCGGTGTTGACATTTGCCAATCATGACATAACGACTGTCAAAATTTTAAGTTTTAAAAAACAATTAGTTTGGTTTTTTACAGCTGTCAAAAGTCAGCAAATTTTGTGTTTTCGGAGAAATGGATATGCCGAGTATCGTTCGGTGATTAAGTTCCTCCACAAAAAGGATAAAACGAATGTGCAAATCAAAGCCGACCTGGACGAAGTTTATGGTGAGGTTGCACCTTCGTTAGCAACAGTAATATTTTGGAAAGCTGAATTTGTTAGTGGTCGTACGAGTGATATTGATGATGAGCGTCCCGGGAGGCCAAATGAAGTCGCCACCAAATGATCAACAAAGTTCATGATATGATTATAGCACATTCGCCTAGCAAAGTGATGGCGACTGTTTTTTGGGATGCGAAGGCCATCATCCACATCGACTACTTGGAAAAAGGAAAAACAATCAATGGTGAGTACTACACAGCATTATTGGATCGATTCGATGATGAAGTCGTCGCTGAAACTTCGGCCTATTTTGAAGAGCTTGAGAAAAGTACTATTCGGATGGGATAATAAAATTGGAACATCGTCTTACTAAGTGTATCGAGCTAAAAGGGGACTATGTTGAGAAATAAATCGATTTAATTCTAAAAAACTTGTTTCTTCTATCAAAGCCTAGTTTTATATCAATCCACCCTCGTATAATAAAGAAGTCTAGTTAAAAAAAAAATCAATTCACCAAAAGAAACAAACAAAGAAGAAACAGAAGGAAGACGAGCGTTCAGTCTACTCGAGAGCATTAATTCCATAAACCGACTGCAGTGCTGCTGTGGCAGACCAGCGAAATATTCGACCAATCCGGCTATAGCGGTGGTCCATCTATCCCTGACTTACCCTATATATTTTACAAAAATTACATATATTTTTAATTTTTAAGGTTAGTTTAGGTTAGGTCAAGTAACTTTTCAGGTTTGTCTGTTCGACATATTTATTGATAAATCACTCGATTAGAAACGGTAATAGAAAAGTAAACATATGTATCTACATATCGATAAAACAACATATATAAGCAACAATAAAAATAAATCAGGCATGGATTAGCGCCCTCTTACTTTAGAAACATGTGGCAAATTCTTCCGCGTCACCGGACTCTTTATTTGAGGTTATTTAAGGATTAAGGGTGATCAGAGCATTAGTGGAGGATTTTTCAGTAGCGGAGAATCTCGATATATATAAAATTAATGCTAGATAAAATATTTTTGACTAATCGAAAAACTAAAATCAATTTATTTTTGTTTAATCTTTTAATCTTTGAAAAATCGAAAGAAATACCAAAGACCACTGGAATAAAACACCAATGGAATTAGAACTAAAGACAATAAAATCAATATCAATATAAGAGATCAGAAGGAAAATCCGGGGCGAAGAAGAAAAATGGTACAGCAGCAAATATATATAGGAACTATGCGTCATTTGTTGTGATTTCGGTATGATTCTACCAATTATTGCTGTAGTTTTTATACGCAGGACCTAGTAATGACTTATGTTACAGTTGATTCCATGGTTCTTTACCCGTGCGTCATTAATACCTGACGAGATAAAACACATCTTCATAAAACACATCTTCATAAAACACATGACGAGATTTCAGATTACAGGACGTACAGTTTGTGACGTTTCTGGTTTGTTTACTTGTGGCTGTAAGTTTGTCGGTTTTTTGTCCTGTTTTTGCATTTAGAGGTTATGTATATTATACAAACCTTAGACAAGAAAAGAGAGGTGACGCGTAATTGTATGGAATTGACTGAAGCCGGCACCAGAATTGACCGGCACAAGAAAGGTTGCCAGAAAGTTGTATCGTCTTCTACACACTACATTCACTCCATAAATTCGCCTTAGTACTTTTCTTTCGAAACATCCTAACATGTTTTCATTATTTTTTGTTAGAGTCCAGGTCTCTGAACCATATGTTAGGACTGGGCGTAATATTGTTTTGTAGAGTTTTATTTTTGTATTTCTCGATATAATTGTGGATTTACGGAGGAGATTGAGCCCACAATAGCATCTGTTGGCCGAACAAATTCTGCGGTTTATCTCTGCAGTAGTATTATTTTCAGTGTTAAGGAGCGATCCTAGGTGTATAAATTCTTTTACTGCTTCGATGAAGTCGTTTTCTATAACAAGTGATCGTAGTATTTGTGGTTGCGTGCTTATTTTAATATACTTCGTTTTGTTTGTGTTTATTATTAAACCCATTTTTGTAGCTGATTCTTTTAATGCTACATACGCCTCTCGTACAGCGTTTTCCGTTCTCCCAACAATATTAATATCATCAGCATAGGCCAGGATTTGCACTAATTTATTATATATTAAACCAGTGGTTGTGATTTGTGAGATAGGTATTACTTTTTCCAGAGCCAGGTTGAAGAGTATACAGGAGAGAGGGTCTCCCTGGCGCAGCCCGTTATTTGTTTTAAAAGGTTCAGACAGTTGAACCTGAAATTTACCAACTGATTTGGTACTCCTAGCTCTTTCATTGCTTTGAAAATTTCTCTTCTATTCACAGAGTCGTAGGCTACTTTGTAGTCTATAAATATGTGATGAGTGTCTATGCCATATTCCAGTTTTTCCAAAATTTGCTTCAGGGTTGCAATCTGATGAATGGTCGATTTACCACCTCTGAAACCAGCCTGGTATTTTTCTACTATCCGTTCTGCATATGGTGATATACGATGACATCTTCTTTGTGTGCCATGCTTGTATTCAAGCGTTATCTATCGTCATATTGACAAGTAGATGAAACAGTTCCTCGACCGTTCGACCTGTCCATTGTCTAATTTTACGCAGCCAGGACAGTTGTTTTCTTCTGACCCAACGTTTTCCTTCGATTTTGCCCTGAAAGATTAACCGGACTAAGCGATATTTAGGTCCTCTCATTATATGACCGAAGTATTGGACCTTTCTCATTTTGATGATGTTGATCAATTCTCTCTCTTTGTGCACGGTCTCTAGCACACCTTCGTAAGATATGTGTGCTTTCCACGGGATTCTGAGCATGCGACGGTAACACCACAACTCAAACGCTTCTAATTTGTTAAGATTTTTTATTTTTGTTGTCCAGGTTTCACATCCATAGAACAAAGTGGACCAGACGTAGCACTTCAATACAACTAGACGTGTGGTCAACGACAGACTTCTACTGCATAATACAGAACGCCAGTTAATAAAGTTTTTCCGTGCGAGTTTTATTCTGATCGAAATTTCCTTGTCACTTTCAACCCTGCAGTCAATTCAGCTACCCAGATATCTAAAGTGTTCCACCTTTTCCAGGATTGTGTTATCTAATCTTAGTACTGAGTCTTCGATATTAATTTTTCCGACCACCATCCATTTTGTTTTTTTGCGTTGATTGTTAAGCCTTTTTCAGTGCATTCGTTGTTTACAGCATTCAACAGAGTTTGAAGATCTTCTAGACTCTCTGCCATCATTGCGGTATCATCGGCGTATCTGATGTTATTAATAATTTCACCACCGATCTTAACACCTTCGCGGCGATTGTTTAACGCTATTTCAAAAACTGGTTCAGTGTAGGCATTAAACAACATCGGTGACATAACACATCCCTGTCTGATACTACGCTTAATAGAAACTTTAGCTGAAATCTCTTGGTTCACCTTAACACAAGCGGTCTGATTGTAGTAAAGATTTTTGAGCAATCTAATGTCATACTTGTCCAGAACAACTGAGTCTAAGCATTGAAATAATAATGTATGTGGTACTCTATCAAAGGCTTTTTCTAAATCTATAAAACATACGTAAATATTTTTCCTAAACTCAATGCTCTTTTGTAAGAGTATTTGCATGCAAAAAAGAGCTTCTCGAGTACCCATACCGTTTCGGAAACCAAACTGCTCATCACCAGTTATCCCCTCACACAGTTTATAGATGCGACAATGCAATATTTTCATAAAAAATTTGAGCGTGTGACTCATTAAACTGATAAGTCGATAGTCGCTACACTGTCTGGCCTTCTTTTTCTTGGGAATAGTTATAAATATTAATTATAACCAGTTGTCTGGTAATTTGCCGCTGCTGTATATCTTATTAAAGAAGGATTTGATAATCGCAACACTCTCATTATCTAATAGTTTTAACAATTCTGCAGGTATTTCGTCAGGACCAGAAGCCTTCCTTCATTTCGCTTGGTTGATAGCCTTCTGAACTTCTGAGATTAGAATCGGTGGGCCGGTATCTCGGTTAGATGTTATTTCTTGGTAGATTCTTTGGTCATCGTTAAATAAGTCTATTATGTAATTTTCCCATTCGGTACAGCGCTCTTTAATATCACTTAAAATTCTACCACCAGAGTCTTGTAATATATTTTGCCCATAAGTTCTGCCTTTACCTGTTAATTCTTTTAGTTTTTTATGCAAATGGAAGTTGTCGTGTTGTTGCTCCAGTTTCTCAATTTCTAAACAGGATTCTTGTAGCCATCGGTCTTTTGCTACTTTAATTCTTCTACTTAATTAACTGTTGGTCGTCTTGGAAGATTTTCTTGAGATGCAGTGATTATTGTCGTTTTCATTTGTTCCCAGCAATCATCTATGTCGTTGGTATCTTCTAGTCCAATTTCGTGGAACTTGTCTGTGTCTATATGATGACATAGTACTGTGGAAAATATTTTATACGTTTTTAGAAGCATAATTCTTCTGTGGTTAGAGCATTCAAAGATATCTCCTTTTTTGTGTATGGTGCAAAGTATTCCAATATTCCAATCATTGGGGAGGGATTTCTGTGTCCATATTTCTTTTATAAGCTCCTGTAATGCCATTATGGTATCATGGCCGCCTTCTTTATATAGTTTAGCTGGGAGATTACCTATTTCGGGTGATTTGTTTCTGGCTAGTTTTTTAACTGCATATTAAAGAACGACTGATAAAAATAATGCCTTCCCTGTTACAAAGAACAATTTGAAAAAGATACGTCGACAGCAATTAAAGTAAACTGTATACCCAAGCTTAATCAAGCCATTCAGAGCGGTGCTGAGAATAATTTTATTCCACTATGCACCAACAATTTACCCATATAAATTACCATCATTCTTGTACTCATTGCGTCAAGTAAGGATGATAAATATACGAAGAAGGTTGCGTTTCGATTTAATTTGAGTCTATTACTACCATCAATTTAATACTTTTTAACAATAAATCCATTTGTAAATCTTTACATTTTCCTTACTAACCGCCATTTTCATAAAACTCTAAATTTTGTATCATTATATTGCCTTACAAAAAAATTAAACTACGTCGCTGCTCCCTGCTTTAGCGTTTTATCCTTACTGTGACATATGTGCTGCAGAAAATATTGGTAGTGTTTACATGTCCGGTAATGAGGTGAAAGGAATTAATAATCAGGTTTTGTATTCATTTATTGAGTACTTTCTAGTGATTTCATTTATTAGACTCGATGAGACAGAAACTATTTGATTTTATGAGATTCAGAAGGGTTTATGGAGTTTAAAATGGGTATAATGGTTAATAGTCTCTAAAATGCGGAATGAAAATAAATAACTTTAACTTTATTAGACAAATACTTGCGACGTGTGTGTAAGAATATTTAGGAAGCAGGATTAGCTACAGATCTAAGTTAAAGAAAACAAAGAGATTAACAAAAATGTATTAGGTATCTACTTATTTTATTTTACTTTGTTGTCTCCAAGCGTGATTATATCAAATATTGGGCCTAGAATCGGGCACCGTTTATTGCTTTAGTGGTTGTCTTTCACAGATTGTCCATCGTGCATACAAACAGGCATTGGTTGCACTAGAGCAATTGGTCCATGTCATTAGCCGCACATACATAAAGTATCATTTTCATCGAGCTAGCCCCATCTTGCTCTGTTGGTCTTCACAGCGGCCACGCCTGATCTATTTGGTTCAGTATTGTTCACGTCCTCTAGTTGCAGTTCAACTCAGTCGGCATGTTTGGTTCCGGAGGTACCAGTCTGAAGATTCCACGGGAAGACTACTGAGAAAACCTTTCCTGGATTTCAACCACATGTCTGTCGTCAAATGATTCGGTCGATTCCCGTACACTAATAAACTTTCTCTAGTGGCGTTACTTTTAGGCACCCTATTGCTATTCAGCATGCTTCTTTTAGGTGTTCATTCATGTCAAAAGGTATCCTGAGTTAGGCCACCATGTTTCGCTTATACCTAATATATTTAAATTCATTCTTCTAATTTTACCAGGGTGGTACATGCTTTTGATGTTCCACGTACCTATTTTTGCTTTTGATAATTTTATTTTGTCTTGTTTCGATGATTGACAAGGGTTTCGCCGGTTAATGACCTGGGAGTTCTTGTCTGTTCCTGCCCTGACGGATCTTTGGCTCCGATTTCCATGATCAGTTTCTTTTTTTTTAGCACTCATAGCCATGATGATTGTACTAGAGATATCCAATTGGATCTTTAATACAGTGATTTCTCCTTGCCTTCTGCATCCTTATGCCGTTGACCATTTACTTGATTTATTCGCCTTTGGTGCCAATTTCTTAGCGCCAGGATATAAGAGCACCCTTCCATTCACCAGATCAACCGCCCGAAGCCGTTGGTCAGTAAGTGTAGGATTGCTTATACCGGCAATCGCAATTTTCGGTGCAATTGTCACCATATCTGGCTACCCTCACTTAGTTTAGCCTACAGACCAATGCAGTTGCCCGGGGTGTGGCACGTGGAGCCATAAGTGAGAGTTAGCTGTCTTATGAGGACCAGTTATCAAGAACCATCTCCCGTTTATAAAGCTCGATGTGGTCATTCCTATAAAAGGACCTCTATAACACAACTCTACACACCTCTACACTCTTCTCTTCTATGGGAGATCTTAATGGCACTGTTTATCCCATCAATGTTTGGTCGTCTCTGCTTCTGCGTTTTAAAGCAGTTTTACACGCGTTCCAAAGTAAAACTTTCTTATCTTTAGTAATTCCCTCGATATTGATCAAGAGTATCGTCTTTAAGAGGATATTCAAAGACTTGATTAAAGAAAAATTAAAGATTTAATGATTAATTAAGACTTTAAGATAATGTTTTCATTTTCTCAATAAGAAAAATTTCCAGTGTTATCTATTTTATTTTGTTTATTTAACTCTATTTTAATCGTAATATTTGTATTTTTTATATACATTGTTAAATATAGATGGTGTTTTACATTGTTGTAATCTTTTCCTGTTTTTTATTTTTTTTTTCTTTTTTTTTATTTAGAAAATCTCATCGACCAAATGGCTATTAGCGAAAAATTAATGAATTACATTAGGTACAATTATTGCATTACAATTTGGTTTATTAAATATTGTGGTACTTATTAATGTCTTTCAAGAAATTCAGAGTATTGTTAAAGTTACAGTCTGCACCTAGAGCTTCTAGAAGTGTTCATGATATCTTCTGGTTATTTCGTTGTTGATTGTAGAGGGGACATTCACATAGTAGTCATAGTAGTAGCATTATTGTTAGTGTCATATTATACGTTTCACATCGCGGCGGTTTGCACTATTTAATTAAGTAATCATGCGTTAATCTAGATGTCCAAGTTTGAGGCACGTTACTATTATTTCTTGGCTCCTTGACGTATGTAGGTAACACATTCCATGTCTCTATGCTGGGTTTCACTTGTTTTAATTTTGTACTCGACCCAATTTTTTTTCTTGCTCAGTGTCTCATGTTACTTTTTCAATACATCCATCTCAATACATTCTGTCATTCATAATTTATATCTGATTATTAAGATTGTTGTTCTTGCTATAAATAGACATTAAATACTTCTTTTTGTCTTAGCAACAATAAATTCTTTTTCCATCTTCGATCGGCTTGGTGCTCAAATACACCCAACGATATACATTACTAACGAATTCAATTGCATTCTTTGTATAATCCTCGTGTATTTTATTAACCCTTATCTATATAATTACTAGATGATAGTGCGTGTTTGCACCCTTGTTCCATACTGCCAGCCCGTAAAAATTGAAACCGACCCATAAAAATTGATTCCCCGGTTATAGCCCAAACGCATTTGTTTTAATAACCGCGTGACAGGAGGGGGCATTTTTATAACTCAAACGTATCAATAAGTAATGATCTTTTTGTATGTGTGGTAATATTTTGGATGTGTCGGATACAATTATAAATTAATTAGTTACAGCAAATATACGTAGCTACGTGGGAAAGGTATAATGTTTTAACCGTTGTATACAAAAAACATTATATTTTTTTATCCGTCCAAAAAAGTAAGTTGTATGTGTATGAATATAATTCTATCGTTCAGAATGTGTATTTTTATTATTTATATACCTATAGGCGAAGAAATGAAGCACTAAACCTATTAGTATTGCGCAACAAAGTTTGCGAACAAAATTCATGGTGGTAAAATAAAAATTGTACTTTCTGCATAAGGAAAATTCATTTTCAAAATCGAAATCAGTCAAAAGTCATTACTTGAAACGTTTTAGAGGTCGCTGGACGCAAATATTATGACGACCATGATCCTCGAGCTACCTAAAGCCCAGTGTGGCCGTCGTTTAGAGTCTCCATGTTATTTTTATTCTAAGGGATGTGTACTACACGTGCACCCTGGTTAACGCTAAATAAACTAGCAAATACTAGCAGTCAGACAAACTTAGTATCCTGACCACTACATACAGACGTATGAATCAAAACTTACCAACAAGCTCTTGTCAGAGATATTCTACTAGACAAATCAGTTCGAATTTCTGATATAGAAAACATAAGCTACGCCAAAAGCCAATATCTATCAAGGATTCTAACAGATAACGATATCGACGAATGTGCCATACAAGAAATTTGATATCGACCTTCCTCTTGGTCTCTTCGCATCGTACGGTCGCCAGTTTCCGACTTCTTTGTTCCTTTTACCATCTTCGAGACGTTCGTTGTATCCAGCCCATTTCCATTTTAATTTAGCTGCTTATTTCGCGGCGTCCTTTATTTTTGTTTTGTTCCGGATTGCTTCGTTCGTTTGCCGATCTATTAGTGAGATACCAAGCATCTGTCGTTCCATGGCTCGCTGAGTTTTTCGAATCTTGTCCATGTTCTTTTTTGTGAATGTCCAGGTTTGAGCTCCGTAAGTGAGAACGGGAAAGATACAAGAATCGAACACTTTGGTTCAAAGGTTTTGGGGTATCTTTTTGTCTTTCAGTATGTATGAAAGTTTTCCAAATGTGGCCCATCCCATTCTTACTCGTCTGCTTATTTCGGTAGTTTGGTTTTCTTTGTTTACCTTGATATTCTGACCCAGATATATGTATTTTTCTACATGTTCCACTTTTGTTCCTTGGATGGTTATCGTCGGTTGATCATCTTTATTCGACATTAGCTTAGTTTTACTCAGATTCATTTTCAGTCCTTTTTTTATGGATTTTGTATGAAGCTCATCGATCATCGTCTTCAGTTCTTTCCAGCTGTCGGCTATTAGTACTACGTCATCTGCATGTCTTAAATGGTTTAAATACTTTCCGTTTATCGATAGTCTCTTCGTTTCCCAATTTAGTGATTTAAAGATGTCTTCAAGTGCGGCAGTAAATAGTTTTGGAGATATGGTGTTTCCCTGTCTTACTCCTCGGTTGATTTTTATTGCCCTCGTTTTCATTCCGTTATTTATCGTGACTAACATTTCAGCGTGTTGATATATATTATGTATTAATATCCTATATCTAGAATCTATTCTGCTGTTGACCAGTGCTTCCTCAATAGCCCATAATTCTATGCTGTCAAAAGCTTTCTCGTAGTCTATAATGTTCTATCACTATTGTTACTTAATGTTTTTTGTTATTTTCATCAGGCTTCCCAGTTGTTCATAGAATTCTCCGCTGGTTGTCATATCTTTATCTGCCGTTGGCGCGTATACCTGTAATATGTTAATATCCACCGGTGTTGCTCGAATTTGTAAAAGCATCATTCTGTATGAATGGGGAGTGAAAGATTTTACTGTCGAATTAATATGTGGGGCAACTATTATTGCGGTGCCGTTTCTGTGATGTGTTGTGTTGTTTCCAGCATAGTAAACTTTATATCCAAGTATATTGCATTGTCCAGAGTTTTGCCAGTATGTTTCACTAATCCCAATACTAATTTACCAATATATCAATTTTTATTCTTTTCATCTCTTTTACAATGTTATGAGTTTTGTCGCTCTCGGACATACTTCGTACATTCCAAGTTCCAATCCTTAGGTGCTGAGGACTTGCTTCCTTTTTTAGGCCGTAGAGATTTCGCTGGCTGATGACCAGGGAGGCCCTACTATTTGGTTGTGTGCATCCTCCCCTGCCGCGTCTTGGGATCCGATCACCATGATCTGTAATGTTTTTGTTATCGTAGTGTATTGCCATGATAACTATTCTAGGAAATATATTCTATAGAAATGTTAAAATGCATAAATAATGAAACTTTAGGCATTATAATAGACTTATTGAACTCAGTATACAAAACAGGTCACATACCGAAACAATGGTTACTCTCCATCTTTTGTGCTATCCCTAAAAACACAAACGCTAAAAATTGCAGTAAATACAGAACAATATCACTAATAAGTCACATTCTTAAATTATTCTTGAAAATGGTCGTATTAATAAAAAAACTGGAAGTTTCACAACTTCACAATTTTTTAATATTTTTTTTTTTTGTTTTAAAATGCACCAATTAAAAGTTTTGTTTTTTCAATGGAAAACATTATAAACGAAAGAACTCATGAAAGATTAAGTTAATGGTTATAAAGAAATATTTAACGTTTTGTGTGAAGTTTTGTTAGAGACATATTATTTTAGAGCAGTTTTCCCAAGCTGGTCTGAGTAGCACACCAAAACTCAAGTAGACGATTAAACATCTGAAAGTCCTTAGCAAGTCAAAGTTGTAGCTTTCATATACCTTTAATTTTACATTATTAAAATTTAATTCTCATCCTTTAACTTTACCGGTTTATTTATTAGAAAAAAGTGAATGACAAAAAACAAATAGCAAAGTTCCCCATCCACTCTCGGCAAGTTGAGGTTTCCTCTTAATAGAATAATTGAATCAGTGCTCATAAGTGAATGGCGAAGAACGTGATTAGAGAGTCGAAACGTAGTTGAATTAGAGTCGAAAAGGCCGAAGAGTTGGAGTATGGTGGAAACCGATCTCAGATTTATTGGATGTGACGGGACTGGAGGGAGAGGGACCGAAGACCGCCTATCTCCTGCTGCAAAACTCACGCATATGCTCGAATGGAGATGTTTCTTTTTTATTAGTTTCTACAGAGACGAAATTGTATTTGTTAACGAATGATTAATCTAATCAGACATGGAAATCAACGTCTATATTTTGTGTTTACTTTTTTTTATTTATTGAGAAGGCATCAACTTAAATGTGGCGCGCCATCCAAAACGATTCGATCGTACAGAAGGCCTTTGTGCCAGTGTATAAAGATGGCAGCTTAAAGTATTTATCGGTGATCTTAGAATGTTGGAAAACACAGATAGTTATAAAACTTTATTTAAACATTGGCGAAGAATAACAATAATTAAAGGACTGATTGATTAGCCTAGAATCGTTATCTGCTATTAATACTGTAGTACAGTACAGACGTTGGACTTTGAAGCCACCCCACCTGGGAGTTGGAATTTTTCATAAAAATAGAATTACAAATTCTAAGCAAAAAGTATTTTGTAAGAATTTTTTGTACAGTCAATACTTTTGAGATATTGGCACCTAAATGTAGTCGTTTTTAGCCCAAACAAATGCTTTTGTGCGATTATTTTCAAATATCTACAAGATTTCAATAAGAAAATGGTTGTAAGCTAAAATAAAGATTTTCTTCAAGTGACATCCCCGCGGCGAAGATCAGCAATCATCTATTCGGACTTTTGAGTCGGCGGCTCTGAAAAGTTCAATTGATGTACATCCATACCAGTCTCTCAGGTTGCGCAGTCATGACATTCTACGCCTTCCTATGCTTCTCTTTCCTTATATCTTTCCCTGTACAATCAGTTGGAGTAGGGTGTATTTCTCTCCACGTGTAATATGTGCAAGATATTCCAATTTTATTGTTTTAATTGTATTTAAAATTTCTATTTCTTTTTGCGCTGTGTTTGGTTGGTACCGTTTATTAGAAGATTCTCGTTATTTCTTTGAGTTTTCGATATTCTCATAAATTTCATCTTCTTGACGTTCATTGTTAGACTATTTTCCATACTCCGCTATTCTGGTCACCAGTGTCTGAAGATCATCAATATTTTCGGCTAAGATCACAGTGTCGTCCGCATATCTAATGTTGTTAATGGGAACTCTATTTACCTTTATTCCAGCTGTTTTAGCCTTAAGAGCTTTTTTCAGGATCTCTTCGGAGTATGCATTAAAAAAATGGCGACAATACGCGTCTCTGTCTCAGTACAAGTCTAATTTAAATTTCTTCTGACAGCTGTTCGTTAACACGTACTTTTGCTCGCTGTTTGTAATATAAATTTAATATGATCCTGAGGTCGTTGTAGTCAATCTTCTTGGATTTTAGGACATTCATTATTTGTTCATGTCGTACTTTATCGAATGCTTTATTATAGTCAATAAAACATGCGTATATATTTTGAACGTCCAGGCATCTTTGTATCAGTGTGATATATTCGGTTGTGGATGACTTTTAGTAGTAACTTTATAACATGAGACATCAAGCTAATGCTGCGGTAATCGCTGCACTTTCTTGCGTTTTTTTTTTGGGGAAGACAAATAAAAATCGACATTAACCACTCTTTGTCACACGACTCCGTATCATAATATTCCCGTGTCTATCCAGAAGTGCACCAGTGGGATTTTGTTTTCTTAGTACTGCCAGTTCTTTGACTATCTTCTTGTGTAGGTTAAACAGATCATATTTATTTGGAAGGTATTTGATCTCTTTGCATTTCTTTTCAAAGTATTTTTCTTTTGTCTGCTTTATCATCTTACTGATCTCATGGTTTATCTCTCTGTATTTATTGTTATCTTTGTTTTTAAACTGTCTCCGTTCTCCATCATATTGAGTATCTCGTCATTCATTCATTTTTTTTTGTCCTTGCGGAAGTCTTTGGTATTTCCACAAGGAAACTGAGTTGCTGTAGCTGGCTGTATACCATGTATCACAAAAAATTTATTAAAATCCTTTATAAAAGATATATAATTTAAAAACCCAATCGGGCTATATCACAACAATAAAACATTTTCGGAATCCATATTTCATCATCAGTGTCTTGGTGTACCTACATATTTTGAGCCATTAAATATCTGGGTAAAAACCCGTTAAAAGTTAAAGGTTTAAATTTAGTTTACATTATTTAATCTTATATATTAAAATGTTAAAGTTACCAGTGGATTTGCTGGTCCTGAAACAAAGTGTCTACGAGGACTTGATGATAGCAACTATAGATAAAGTCACGTTCAGATGGCAGTGTACGGATATAGGATAACAGCGTTGCCAATTCTACTGCCATTGTAAGTTTTGCTACTTTTGTAAAATAAGCAGGGCCAAACTCACGGTAAACTAAGATATGTTTAGGATTTATTTTTTGCATAATGACGTCTAATATAACTACTTGAAATTATGTCGATTAATGAGTTATTTAAGTGTGCTACATTTCAACCAGATCAACTAAATATTTTATTACCTTTACTGAGAAAAGAATATCCCCGAAAAACAATTTTCAATCATCTTCATTTTCATAATCTAGTTCATCTTCAGAGTCATCGTTTAATGAAATTCTAATAGGTTCAATGTCATCTTGAATGTTTTCTACTGTCCAAAAATTATTCTCCAATTTTATAACATGGTTGACGTAATTTTTCCAATGTCCATTGTTCTGTACTTTATCATAACCTTCATAAATCAATGTTTTAACGTCGTTTTGTTTGAAACTTGAATTCTTAGAGGAAGCGTACCGTTTCACTTCACTCCATACCATTTCTATTGGGTTCAGTTCACAGTGATAAGGCGGAAGTCTGAAGATATGTACATCTACGCGGCATTGTTCGTCACTGTGATTCCTGTATTTTTCACCAATACAATCAATTTTGTATTTGTCATAAATATTTTTAAATACATTAGCAGTTTCCAGAAGTTCATTTTTTAAGTAATCTTCTTCAAAATAAATGTCCTTTTCATAGAGCCACTCCTTAATTTGACGTTTCACCCAATATTGTTTGGGAAAATTTAATTTCCTAGAGTGATAAGATGCATTGTCCAAGATAATGACATTCTTTGTATTTTTTGGGAGATTCGGTATTAACATCTCTTCAAACCATTTTTCAAATAGATCTCCGTCCATCTCTTCATGGTAATCTTCAGCACCTTTTTTGGCAATAAAAGTGATGTCAGCACCTTCAACAAATCCGTCTTTGTTTCCTGCATGGACTAAAACAAATCTTGGTCCTTTTCCGGTCGGAGTTTTTAAACCTGTGGTAAGTCCATTTACGAAAGCCTGTCGGCTATTTTTTATTGTTGTATCTTGCCATACTTGCCCATTGGTTATTCCAGTATTAACCCATGATTCGTCCATATAAATGATATTGGCTCCTTCGTTCCTCAGTTTCTTTATTTCCCGGAGATAGTGACGCCTCCAAGCGACTATTTCTTGTTTTTCTATTAATATTGAATTTCTACCTTGTTTGCCATATATAAAACCCATGTCGTGCAATAGTCTTCTCAACGTACTCTTGGAAAAATTCGGAAGATGCTCCATTTGCTTAATTTTTTCTAGTACTACGTCAAGGGTTGGAGGAATATTGTCCATAAAAAAACTGTGCACTACTTGTCTTATTCTAGACCGAGTTGCTTCATCATATCTATTCTCACGACTATTCAAATAACCGGTTCTTTTTTTTTTCTTATGGGAGTTACGAGTGGACCATTTTTACTTTCACTTCTATATCGGAATATCGTTCGCTCAGAGACTCCAGTCATAGCAGAAACTTCCCGCACTATTGTTGATACACTTTTATCATTATTACTGTTTGATAAATAGTTAAAAACATTTAACACTATTTTTTTGCATTCACTATTTAACAAATTACCGTTTTTGAATTTTATTACACTCGCGGCCATTTTGACACTGACATGACACAAACGTCTGATATCAACTAAAAATTCTTTTAATGACTCTCAAGTATTTACCTGAATTTATAATTGCTGGCATTAGACAATAATTTTGAATTTATAAATAGGTATATTTTTTTAATTCTAAATTATTTTTTAATGTCTCTAACTGTAAATGCAGGTAGAGAAAGTGTGTCATTAAAAGGACATTAAGATCAAAAACGGATTATACAAATAATTATTTCATTTCCACGAATTGTAAAAAATTTTGAACAGAAGATATAATTCCGAAAAGACCAGATTTCCGAAATATAACTTTCTATTTTTAAAATACCAACAGAAAAATTATATAATTAAAAAAATGTAGTATTTTTCCGTTTCACATTCATAAATATTTCCGAAATTATAATTCTTTTATAGGAGCCGGCCCATAACGTACGATTGTAGGTACGATTAAAAACTGACAACAATGTAGTTATTTCTGGCATATAGAAAGTACAGGCCTATCTCTGTAACGCTGCCATCTGAATGTGAATTTATCTATAGTCAGCTGCTTCCACTGGTAACTTTAACATCTTAATATATAGGATCGAATATTGCAAAATAAATTTAAACCTATAACTATTCACGGGTTTTTACCCAGATCTTTAGTGGCTCAAAACATGTAACCTAGACACTGATGATGGAATATGGATTCCGAAAACGTTTTGTTGTTGTGATACAGCCCGATTGGGTTTTTTAATTATATACCTTTTATAAAGGATTTTAATAAATTTCTTTACAGGGTTCCAGTAGACAATGTTTTAGTCGATCCCAGTACTCGTTAATATCACTAGTGTTTGTGTTCAATTTGCTGCAGTTTACATGCAGTTTATATTGAAGGCATTCTTTAACGTCATTTTCCTTAAAATAAAGATCACTAGTAGCAAAAAGATTGATGTTTTTTTTTGTGGTATAGAATCCGAGTTAAGACTTTAAAAATTGAAGATGTTGATTAAGCTCAGTAGAAAGATCACAAAAATGATGAAACGACAACTTGCTGGAGGCATACTGAACATCAGACAGGGCCATGTCTACAAAAAAGGAAGAAGTAGAACCTTTTTACAAAATGATTCAAAAACTAACAAAGTTATAAAAAAATAACAACAAAAAATTGTTTGAAAAAAGTTTTCTTAACTAAAAAATTCTTCAGTCCATGTTTGTCCACTGCTGAAGATAGGTCCCCCTCCATTTGTATCCATTGATGTCTACTTTTAGCAATTCTCATCCATTGCTTGCCCACAATATTTTTGATATCTTCCGTCCAATTCTTCTGAGGTCTGATCACTCCTCTTCTGTTCTCCCTTCATCTTCAGTTTGTTTTTCAAGGCTTTCTCAATCAACATGCCAGAACCATTATCACTTGAGCCTCAAAAAACGTCAGAAAACCAATTTTTTTGATATTTTTAGGTATGGATGTCTCCAAACCAATCAAATTTAGCTTTGTTTTTTCGAAAACTACTTCTTTTTTTTTTAAGAGTTTAAAAAGTGGTAGCAGTTTCTGGACTAGGAAAGCTGATCGGAAGAAGTTTGCAGCATTTGAGTGTTGCAGTATTTGTAAGTACAAACAAATTTATTATTTATCGTAAAAGAAGATAGGCAGGATTGTTGTTAGGACATTAAATTTGACCATGTAAGCAGTACAAAGGAAGTAGTTTTAGCTAGAAATTTTGACAAAAGAATAACAGGAACATTTTATTATTTATTAAGATACTAATTTCATTTGTTAAATTTTCTGTAAAATAATATACTTTTTAAAATTTGGGCTACGCAGTTTAATTTTTTAGGGAAAAGTAACATTTTCGTTTTTCAATACCATTTATACCAGCGGACAACTACCTAATGGTTGGTCTAATTCACTGTTTATAGCTCTACCTAAAAAGAAAACAGCAAAAACCTATGCTGATTATAGACCCATCAGTTTGTTAAACCACTTATTGAAAATTTTTCTGAAGGTAATACATGGTCGTATATACAATAAATGCGAGGAATACCTGGATGACACTCAGTTTGGTTTCCGTAACGGATTTGGAACGAGAGAGGCACTGTTTGGAATGAACGTACTTGCTCAAAGATGTCGTGATATATCTGTAGACATATACTGTTGTTTTATTGACTTCCAAAAGGCATTTGATCGTGTTAAGCAATCTATATTGATCGAAGCTCTAAAAGACATTGGTTTGAACTGTAACGATAAGAGTTCTTTATCGTTACTGAAAATTTAAAATAACTTAATTCTGCCTGTAAGGTATGCAACAAACTATACAGGTAATGGGGTTATCAATTGTTTGTCACTTGGTCAAACTGCCTACCTGCCGTTTCCGTTTACCTTGGAGCTGACGGAAGCCAACGATTTTAAAAGTGTAAGAAGGCACTTTACATCCAGCCATTGAACGGGACAGAGGACTGATTGAATCCAGCGGCCAACGCACGTGGTTTTCAAGTTAGCCGAAAAACCTTTTAAGTTATTCAGAGGTCAATTATTTAAGTTATAGAAGGCGTTTTGTTTTGAATTTAGAAGTTTTGGGATAAGAAGATTTTGTTTTAATTGGTGAAATAGTGTTGCGTTGGGTGAGTTTCATTTTAATTAAAGTAAATGATTTTTTTTAACCATTTCTAGTTTCATATTTATATCATTTATCCAATTAATTTTCCTTAATTATATCAGTGAAATCACGTTCAGAATTCTTTCTGTTCGAAATTCTCCTAAGTGCACGTTCTCATCAATATCCAAGCAATTCGGTAATGTAAGGAGACCCTTCATTACTCTGTGTCTATAATATATTTGTTAAGATATGTTAAATTTCAATTCTTCTTTGAAATATTCATAGTTAAATCCCAACATTATTTTTATAAATACATAGTTTTCAATTAATTTTCCAAGGTCACAAAAAGTGTACAAACCTTCACTAATTATCATCATTCGGCTAGTTTTTTTGTCCTAATCGCCTTTTGTTTAGCAACTCCGAATAAAGCTAATGAGAGCTTTCTTTGATTTTATTTTTAGTCGCTGGAGGAAAGAAGGATTATAAAGTCAAATCAGGATTATTTTGAATTTGGGGTAATGGAGTCCATGTAGTTTGGTTGGAGTTTTTTTTTGGTTTTTCCCGGTTACTGGAGTAGCAGTTCAGTTAACTACTAGAAGAGTGTACTTCTAGGTTTCAACCTTACAAGTCCCAGTGACGTAAGCATCCGGAGGAAGAACTTTCTTAGTTTGAGATTAGTCAGGTTCCTTTATAATAATTGTTCCTACTATTTTAAAATAATTTCCTTAAATTTTGTTTAAACTTTAATCAGTCAACGAACAAAACTTTAATAATAATCTTAGTCAATTTTCTTAACTCATATTTTCGTATCATTAGTTATATAACGTTCAATTTTGTTTCTCAATATCATTTGTTTATTTTATCATTAAATCTTTGAAATATATTATATATGTATCAGTTATAACAGAGTAGGTGTGGATCATAATACAATTGTTTTTTGTAAGATCATTTGTGCACAAAGGTCCATTTTGTATTTCTACAGCCCTACTTGTAATATCGCCAATTCATCTTGTATCTGTTCCTTTCTGGACAGACCAATTTAAATATATCTGCAGGTTATCTGATTCGAATCAATTTGGAAACGGTCAAACTGATATATTGTGTTATAGGGAGGGGTTATAGTTGTTTAAATTGTCAAATGTTGGTTGTCATTAATTTTTGCTTTAATTCATAAATAAAACTTCATAAAATAAGTTGATACTTTTCTAGTAGATTATTAAATGTAAATATATTGTATATATAAAAGGGGTCAATAATAGTGTATATTATAAGGGTATTTAAGTTAAATTGTATATTACGAGGTTTACAGGTTTCTATTTTATTGTTATTAAATTGGGTTTTAAGTAAGACTCTGTTTTATTAAACCTTCTTTTTATTTAATATGGTTATATCTAATTATAGAAACATAGTCAGCAGCAGCAATAAAGTTACACGGTAAAGTGTTTGTTAGACTAAGAGTCCAGTAAACATCTTCCCTGGCGCCCAAATCATTCTTCTATCCTTTATTCCGGTTTTCAGTACTTACTCTTAGTTCGTTTTGGCTATTCTTATATTTTCTTAGTTAATTTACATCTTTTCTATTCTTTACTGTTTTCGCAGGGCATGCAAATAGGCCTAACCCTACCTTGAGTATCAACTGGCCAGTCTCAAGTATACCCAGCTAGCCGAACTGCATTCAGTTTCAACTTCTATTTTAATTTAGTTTCGAACTTATCTCCATACTACTCTACAGATCTTATAACATCAGGGACCTGGTCCCAAGTGATCTAGCTACTATTTGTTACAGTAGCGCCCAAAGTGGAGCAAAATAAAAACTTTGTTACAATTTTGTTACAGAACGGCAGAGATGTTCGAATAATTGAAAATTTATATTGGAATCAAACAACATCAGTTTTAGTAGATGGTGTGGAATCACAGGCTCTCAATATTAAAAGAGGAGTACGGCAGGGATGCCCCTTGTCCTGGACCCTGCTTTTTAAAATTTACTCCGACAGAATTTTCAGAAAAGCACTTTCTGAAAAACAAAAAGGAATAATTGTGAACGGCGAAGTCATCAATAATTTGCGATATGCGGACGATACAGTATTCCTAGCTTCTAGTCAAAAAAATCTGCAAACACTACTTGATAGTGTCGTTGAGAGTTGTAGGGAGGCAGGTCTGGATCTTAACATACGGAAAACCAAAATACTCGTAATAAGTAAACAACAGCATATGAAACCGTCTATATATGTAAATAATACCAAACTTGAGCAAGTTGATAAAATCGTTAACCTTGGACAGCAATTAAATTGTAACGCAGAAAGTCACGGCAAGATTAGATCTAGGATAGAGCAGGCTAGAGCTGCTTTTAAAAGGATGTCCAAGGTGTTATGTAACAGAGACCTAAAATTGGCATTGACGCTGCTACGTATTCTCGGTCTTACTTTATGGTGTCGAGTCCTGGACTGTGAATAAAGTCGATCTAAATCGCCTGAAGCTTTCGAAATGTGATGCTAGAGAAGAATTTTAAAAGTTTCCTGGGTGGAGAAGATTCGAAACTCCACAATACTAGAACGTCTTAGCAAGACTACTGAGATCATACAAAGTATCAAGCAGAGAAAGCTGGAATATTTCGCCATGTAATGATAGGTCCTAAATATAGGTTGCTGCAAAATATCATGCAAGGCAAAATACCAGGCAAACGCTGTCCAGGACGAAGAAGAACCTCATGGTTGAAGAACTTGCGAGATTGATATGGTGTTGACATAAGCATGCCATTTAGGGTGGCAGTGAATAAAATTAAGATACCTATAATGGTAACCAACGTTCTGAAAGGACATGGTACATGAAGAAGAAAAACAATAACATTGATAAGTCTAATTGAGTTGTTGATACGTGTAATGATTATATTTAATTGCATTGAATTTTACTTTTATTTATTTCCTCCTACTCCTGTTGTTATTAAACACTAGAAGAAGATATAGATATTTTTAAACTCACATAAGAACAATGAGATATGATTAAATCTAATTAAAAATTTGGCGTCTGTTTTTTCTTAATTTTTACTACAATATGACTTTGCTCTTTCAAACACGAATTATATAAGAATATTCTGTCGCGACACTATATTATTATTAGTCCCCTAATCCGATTTGTATAAAACATCAAAAAGAAGTTTTGACACAGAAGAAACACGATACGTCAATGGATTAGTTTGGCATGACATGACTCCGTAATCCCGTACAAGGAACACAACTAACATGAATATGGAGGACAACATTAGCCTTCGAGCTAAAGCTATAATCCTCTGCTTATGTTTACTTTGTGGGCCCACAACAAACACACAAATGGCCAAATTCATGGCTTCATTCAATTTAACACGGAGATTGCTGTTGCGGTATTGTGTTTATAATAATTTGAGTAAATATCGTATATTTATTATATGAATATGAATCATTTTCATAATTTTCAGATAACAAAAGGTGCTTATTTATAAACGCGACACTGCTACCAAAATTATATAAATTTCGCTGCAAACATAAGTCAAGAAACATATTTCTGTTATTTTATATTATTTCATGTTCTAGTTCTGTTTTTACTATTTAATAAAGTGTTCCTTGATAATGATATTTCGCCGAAACATTTAAAAAAATTCTTAAAAAATATATCCGCTTGATAACGGCAACAATGGATTCAACAACAGCAGTGAAACGTATACAGAATGAACTTACTGAAAGCTTTGAAAAAGACCAAGGTTCATAACTGAAAAGAACAGCCATAAAAATACAAGACAAAAACACTAACACAGACAAGAGTGAAGATAACCTGAAATCAGAAGATTTCTTGGGTTGGTTTTGTTCTGTTTTATAGAGATTTGTATAATAGTCGTGCGTTATCTATAAAATTTATTTTATATTGTTGGTCTCCACTCCTTCTTTGTTCTTTATGCTATTAATTTGTATATTTCTCAGGTTCTGCTTTAAGCACTTCATGTTTCTATTTTTTTTAATTATTTTCTCTCTTTTCTTCCTGTACTCTCCGTTTACACTCTTTGATATTTTTTCTAATAGTTTTTTTTATTTCTCTGTATTCCATTTTATTTCTGTCCCCTTGATCTAGTAATATTCTTCTTGTGTTCATAGGAACACATAGGATTCAAACCAGAAAACTGGAATACCTAGGCCACGTGATGAGGGGACCAAAATATGAAATTTTGAGACTGATAATACAGGGAAAGATTCAAGGAAGAAGATCTGTTGGCCGAAGGCAGAACTCATGGTTAAAGAATCTACGTGATTGGTACCAATGCAGATCGATTGATTTGTTTAGAGCAGCAAGTTCTAAAATAAAAATAGCCATTATGATTGCCAACCTCCGTAGGGAGACTCTAAGAAGAAGAAGTTCATAGGAATCTTTGTTTCCTGGGATATGAAACTTTCTTTTTTTATGGTTGTCTGTGCTATTTCTTTACCCACTTTCATTACAGTTTCAGTAAATATCATGTTTATTTCATCGATATGTTTGTGTTGTATATCTTCCTTGGTCGGCAATATTTCCTTTATTCTTTTTTTGTGCGTCTGTTTTTCTTGTTTTAGTTTTTCCATGTCTAATTTCTGATTATTTTCCATTTTCTTTCTTGTTTTAAATCTACTATCAATGATCAGCTTTGCTCGGACTAGTCTATGATCTCTACCAGTTGAGAAGCGATTTAGGGCTTTTACGTCTTTAACCATGGATTTTTGCGTTGAAAGAATATAATCAATTTCGTTTTTAGTTTCACCATTGGGACTAATCCATGTTGGGGTTTTTCCTTAAAGAATGTATTCATTGCATATAGTTGCTTCTCCTCCAAGTAATTCATCAATATGTGTATTCTATCATTTCTTTTGCGGTATTCTTTACTTCCATAGCTGTTGTTATGTCTTCGTTCAATATCATATAGAAATGTTCTATATCTTTTCATCGCTATAGGTACTTGTTGGAGCGTACACATATATGATTTTTAAGGACTTTCTTTCTAATTTAAGCGTCGTGTATGCTACTCTATCTGATATGCCCTTGGCAGATTGTATGTATTTAACTACTTTTTTATTAAATCCTACTCCATTGTTTGTTTTTTTCTTCTCCGGTGTTTTCTTCATTACATTTATAGTATAGCAAATTTTCTGATTTTAGCTGTATTTTTGTTCTCTTTTCTTCTTACTTCGGATATGCCGATAATATCCCACTGTATTTTGGTCAGTTCTTCCTCTAGTTCGTAGATTCTAGTGTCTTCGTTTATAGATCTGATATACGTTCCTACATTTATTTTTGTCGAATATTTGCCTTCCCCAGAATCCTTGAGGCGAACCGGTTTCCCGGTGTGGGATTCCCAGTTAGTAACTCTACCCACCTGGGGTACTATTCCGTTTGTTTCATATTTGACATGTTTCCTCAAGAGGGTTTTTTGGCATTAAAACACCTCGCTTGCCAGACGGGTTGGTGAGTTCTGTATCAGCCGCCCACTCTGGGTCAGACGCTGTTCGTAGCCGTCCACTCTGGATCAGACGCTACTGTTTTGCTAGTTTTGGTCCACGCCGGGTATTTCATTTCCCCGGTACCACCCATATCTGGGAGGCATTCCCCTATCCGCCAGCCGAGGACGCACCCGATGGGGGACTATACACAGGAGATTATTTATAATACTATTACTAAACCTTTCTCTATACAGGCAATACCAACGTGAACATCATATGTATACGCCCCATAGGTAGGCTGTAACAAACAAGAAGAGGAAGAATTTTGGAGCGTCCTTAATTGCAATATCAGTTGATTGCTTGAGACTCCTGTAGACGAAAAGCATTAGTAGAGAAAGAGCAAGACTAAAAGGAGTTTGAGGAGGTTTGGGGATGAAACAAGAAATTATGAAGGAAATAATGTGATTGACTTTGCCGTGACACGGAATTTTGCTGTCATTATTACGTAATTTATGAAGACTGAAGATCAATATAATCTGTAGCAGCGGGGGAAGGGAAAGTCAGCTAGACTTTGTGCTGTGTAGAAGAAGTCGGCTAAAAGAGGTTTCCAATTGTAAAATGATAAAGAGTGAGTGTGTAGCTAATCAACCCCGATCAGTGATAGCGGTTACGGAGATAGATATGAGGCGGAAAGGAAATTAAGTAGGACACCAGAAAGTAAAGTGGTGGAAGTTAAAGGATAAGGATTTGGACAGAGTCAAAGTAGAGTGCCGAGGAAAAAGATACTGTGAATGACTAGTGGAAAGCCAACTTTAAAGTTTTGGTGCAAGTGGGATAAAAAGAGTAAGGAAAAATATTTGGTAAAGGGCCCCTAGAAACAAAGAAATTTGGTGATGAAACGATTAACTGCAACAGAAAGATAGAAAGAAGATAGAAGCTAGAAAGAGGTATGGCAGATCTAAAAGAAAGGAATATAAGTATATATACAAGGTAGCAAAGACTGTATCAGAGCACGCTGTAGCTACTGCTACGGAAAGATCGTGTGCACAGCTGTATGAAGATTTGGAAAAACTCTGAGATGAAAAGGTACAGCATTCCTAAAGTCAGAGACAACTCATCAAAGGACTTATCCTACTTGCAGCATGTTAAGAGTGCGGATAGAATAGTGTTAAGAACCCATGTAGAAATAAAGCAAAGATGGTATGAGTACTTTAGACAGTTGCTAAACGAAGAACACCAGAGGCTGTGGAATTCCAATTGAGAACAGTAATATCGGGAATGGCAATAGATGAAGTTGTCGAAGTGGTTAATAGGATGAAGAATGGTAATGCAGTCATGGAATACTCATGGAATACCTGTGGAGGTTTAAAAAGTTCTAGGATAGGAAGCGGTTAATATTTTGTGGCAAATGATGACTAGGATATATGGGGAAGAAAGTATGCCAATTGCATGAAGAGAGAGTGAAATGGTATCATTGTATAAAGATAAAGTTGACATTCCGGACTGTAAAAACTATAGAGGGATAAAGTTAATAAAATTTTGAAAAAGAACTGTAAAGCGAAGGTTAAGGAAAGATACATCGAGAGAAGAAGGATTTACATATTGTGTTTATGCCAGGAAGATATTGTGTTTATGCCAGGAAGAAGGACAACGGATGCTTTCTTTGCTTTGAGACAGTTGATAGAGAAATATGACGAGAAGAAAACGGAGCTACATTGGGTATTTATAGATCTTGAGAAGGTGTACGATACAGTTCCTAGAGAAGAACTATGGAGATGTATGGGGCAGAAACGAATAGGGCAATTTAAATACATTGGCTCTTACATAACACAAAACTAGACACTAGATCGATATGATACAGGGTGGTTGTAAGATACGGGGTGACTGTAGTTGTAAAAGTTAAATTAAAAATTAAAACTATGTGGGAGGAAAAATAGATCTGTTAGAAGTTTATGGAAAACAATGTAGAGGAAACCGGAAAAAAGATGTAAGGACTGTGTGACGCAAGATTGTGTGAGAGAAAGATTTAGCTGAAGAAGACACAATGCGCGCTAAACAGAAATGAGTGGCGAAGAATAATAAGCAACTGCGATCTTTGAAAATTCAAAATATGAGGAAAAAGGAGAAGAGAAAGACTAGCTAAGTTGCTAGTAAAGCGATTTCATTTGCAGAATGGATTATAGTAGATAGGTCAAAATTGAAAACAAAAAGAATAAGAAGTAGAAGAAAATTAAGCCTCAGAAAAAGGGAAAATCATGGCAGATTGAGTAGGGACCGGTAGAAGTGGAATAAATTTTTAGACAGTTGAGAAAACCTAACATTGACGTCTCCTGAAAGTAGAAAATATACTAAGTATGAATCAAGAAAGGTCCTTAATAATAAATTAACAATAGTAATATTTCAATATTTTACAAAGTCTATTGTTCTTTGTTTATTCCATTATTAAACATAACATACCCAAGAATACGATGATATAATTGATACATAAACAAATTTAATTCCTTGTAAATATCGAGTTCCACTGATTATAACTTTAACGAACCTCATTCAATGTAACTGTGAGAACACCTAAGCCGAAAATATTTCTCAATGAACGACCCTTGTGTTTTTCATCCCTCCACCCTCTGACGTTGAAATTCAACATAATTGTACGTGATATTTCATAAACACCGCCAGCTCCGACACGCGACCGGATAATGAACCAAAAACGACCATCAACAACAAAACGCTTAGAATATACTTTTACTTTTCAAAATTTAAATATTGTTTTTGAAAACTTTTATATGTACAGTAATATAAACTTCTTAACAAAACTACTAATAACAAAAATGGTATTGTCAATATGGTTACTAATATTTTGGTACAGTATACAGTAAGATCGGGAAGATCATATTCCAGATAACACGTATGAACGTAACTACACTGATATCATTCGTTATCATAAAGACCTTAAAAAGGTAATTGATAATGTTATGTCAGCACCTTAAAAATTGTTAAGACGGCTCGATAGTCGATAGTAATCGTCTTCTCTTTACGCTCTATTAAAATATGCTTTTATTTTAAGATTTAGTCTCTAAACAAGGAAATCTAAATCCCTATATCAATTTAAAAGGAATTGTTTATATCCAGTTTATATAAAAAATTTGGTGTAAAATTTCTTTGTACTGAGACGTGTACAGATATGCAGATGACACCATAGTCGAACAAATTAGAAGACCTATAAGTTCTTATGAACAAAATCACGTATTACAGTCTGTTTGGGAAAGTATGTACGAATTGTTTTCATATTTTTTCATTTAATATTTTT
This sequence comes from Diabrotica balteata, assembly GCA_918026665.1. Classification (NCBI taxonomy): domain Eukaryota; kingdom Metazoa; phylum Arthropoda; class Insecta; order Coleoptera; family Chrysomelidae; genus Diabrotica; species Diabrotica balteata. Next base: position 12,795,485 of record OU898280.1, on the reverse strand, counting down.
CTGTTACTGTACTGTAATGTGATCTAATTCAATGCTGTATTCTAACGACTTAAAATATATTCCTTCCTGTTAACTGGCTATCTCATTTATTATGTTTTAAGTACGGAGTATTTGGCTTTCTTCTTTGTATTTTGTGTCACAAAGATAGAAACAAGTGTAAAGTTTCGTATTACCGTGACAATTAACTTAAATTATCGCCATTCAAAATCGTCCGACAATAGGGTTGATTTATGGCATGCTCTTGCCCACGAGCTGTTGACCACCCAACGGTCAGAGGGTGGTTTTTGCCCTAGTAACGATCTCAAGACATCTACTTCAATATACACTTCAACCCAAGACAGCGAACGAAACACAACAATCCATCGAGCCCCGGGCGGGCGTCCCGACGTGGTGCCAACGAGATTCCCCTGACTAAGAATCTTACGACAATAATATTTCAAAGGGTAAGTATATGTTCTTTGTACAGACAACAATAACGAGTAAGACCAGTTAATTACGTAATTTATTTACAATTGATAGTCGCTACTTTTATTTACAAACAAATATTGCATTTTACAATTCTTCGGACATATTATACGAAATAAATCTAGATATGCTCTCCTTCAAGCCATCCTGCAAGGAAAAATATTTGGAAAACGAGGTCCAGGAAGAAGAAGGACATCTTGGTTAAAGAACCTCAGAATCTGGTTCAATACAACATCTGTGCAGCTTTTCCGCGCTGCTGCAAATAAGATAAAGATTGCCATGATGATCACCAATATTCGTAAAGGCTAGGCACATCAAGAAGAAGAAGAGACGTGTACAATTGATACAATTGTCAAATAACACAGATTAATTGTTTATTGTTAGTTTGCAGTTCTTTGTTTAGCTTTTGTTTTAGTCTCTCAGCTATTAGTAGCGAATACGCGAAGAGAAAATGGGGAAATTAACCTCCTCCACCCCCAAGAAGGTCAAAAGTTATAGAAAACCCATTATTTATGTCGTTTATGTAGTTTTGGTTTATTGTTTTTATGTCTTTTGGTCTTTTAGTTGGTGTTTCATTAGAAGTTCCCCCTCTTCCAAATTGGAAGTTTCCCTTCCAAGGCAAATGTCTCGATCCACCACTGTCAACTACTATTATTAATCCGAAGAGTTCCTCTAAAAATATGAAACAGCTTCTCCTTGGTTAACATAGCTGTTAAAACTATAGCAAAAAGAAGTAATGCTTGTGATATTCAAATGTGTCAGAAAAACATATTTCAGCATGCACCGAGAAGTTAATAAATAAAAGATTACCTACAGACCTCAATCTGTTTAATAACTTAGTTATTTTACTTTTAAATGGTATCTAAACTTTATTACCCTATTATATTATGAGCTCAAACATATTGTGGGATACCAACCTCATTTGGTATTATCAGGTCTGTCTTAAAATTGTTTTTTAAATAACTTAAGCTAGCTAGAAAGCTGTTCTGGAAGATTTACGTTTTGCACATGGGCAGACTAAGATCTAGGCGACGTAGATGCTTAATGTGACTCTACATAATATGCAACAGTTGTTACATAACTTAGGACCTTACAAGAGATTGCGTTTCCCAGAGATCAAACTACCACACCCATTTATGTTGCATTACCAAATCATCATGAGAGTATTTCTGGACATATTAGAAATCTCATTAAAAGGTCAGTAGACAACATCCAAATTTCTTTCAATGTAACTAATAACTTTAGGTAGTGTCTTATCAACTATAAAGACCCATTAATGTTCCATTAAAGACCCATTAATCCATTAATTATATGAATCGTAGTGCTGCTTACAGGTTCTTCTTCTTCACGTGCCATCTCCTCTAAGAAGGTTGGCAACCATCATGGAAATTCGCACTTTCGACGCCGCTGCTCTAAAGATGTCAGCAGAAGTGCAGTTAAACCAAGCTCTCAAATTATTCAACCAAGAGATGCGTCTTCTTCCGCGACTTCCTGCTTACAGGTTAAAATATTCCAACTGCGATGCTACTTATATAGGAAGAACCTGAAGTTCATTATCCTCACGCTTTCTTGAGGACACTAAAAGAGAAAACATTTCCACTTGTTCTCACCATCTAAAACAAAACAACCACACTTGTGTAAAAAAAAATGTTTTTAAAATCAACTATATAAAGACAGCCTTCCTAGTACACCACTTCCCCCACAACCAGTGGCTAGATAATGAGGATCCTGGTAGAGGCTGTATTTTTTACGCCATTTTGAAGACTTTAAAAGTTTAATTTTTGCATTTTTTGATGACGACAATCTAGCAATATCTTCTGCTCAACGAACATTTCAAAATGAAATCTTTACACTTCCATTTCCTGAATGCAAATTTATGCTTTTGAAAAAAATGAAAAAAATGTTTTGTAATCGTGATACTAGTATTCATCTACGAACTAGAATGTTAAAATGCTATGTATTTAGTACTTTGCTTTACGGTGTTGAGACATAGACTCTTAAACAGAGGAATATTAAAAATCTTGAAAGCTTTGAGATATGGTGCTACCGCCGTATACTAAGAATGAGTTGGGTGAATAGAATTACAAATGAAGAGGTAATACGCAGAATAAATAACGATCCAGAAGTTATTATGAATATAAAAAAGAGAAAACTTGAATACTTAGGCCACCGGATGAGAGGACAAAAGTATACGTTCCTACAAAATATAATGCAAGGAAAGATCCAAGGACGCAGAAATCCAGGCCGTAGAAGAATGTCCTGGATGAGAAATTTAAGAGAGTGGTTTGGCTGTACCACTAACGAATTATTCAAAACAGCAGTTAATAAAATTAGAATCGCCATAATGATATCCAATCTCCGATATGAGAGGCACTCAAAGAAGAAGAAGTGAAAAAATTGATTTCTTCTTGTGAAAACGTTAATAAAACAATTGGAGCACAAATTTTACGAATATTAAATAATACCATTGACAAACATATAGGATTTGTCACGGTCCTTCAAGCGGCAAATATTTTCCGCAGAATAATTTCGGAAGAAACCAATGTGGACCAGTGGGTCTTAGCCAACCTAAAATATGCTTCTATCACATCAGTTCATCTAGAAAGAAGTTTTTCCATTTATAAATATCTATATTCTAACAGAAAACAAATTTTTAATAGAAAATTTTGAGAAACATTTAATTGTTTACTGCTTCTAGGACAAATCTGATATATAAAAGATACAATGATTGTATTGACATATTTAAAGTAATATATTTTAAAATTCATAGTGTGTTTTGTTGAAAGTTATTTGGAATTTTTTCTACATACTATTGACAACAATCAATTTTTTTACATATTATTCTCAAAAGTCGTGCATATTTATGCGCATATACTTTACGTTTGAATATTCATATTTGCCTAAGTTTGCATATTATAAAGGCTAAATCCATTTTCTGACTCATGAAGAGGGAAACCTATTGAGTAGTTGATTAGTACAACTAAGCAAAATGCCACAAGACGAAGATAAAAGAAGATTATTTATTTCAAGACTTTTCTTTAGCATTTAAAGCAAATAAAATTAATAAACTATATTCATCACTTAGTCACAAAAAATTGTTAAAAGTTTTTTGTTTAAGCTCTAATGCAAATTATATTCGTATGACAAGAAACATTCTGGGCAGATATCTCATTACAACGATAAACTTTACAATTCTAGGACTATATCGACTTAAGAACTTCTTGAAACAAATACCTGTTGCACAAAATATAAGAAATACAAAACCGAAAAAATTGATGTACTTATTATAAAGGCACATTCTGAGTTCGAGAGAGCAATTTGTGGCGAAAGGGCGTCGCCACGTGTGGATAGCGAAGTTACGGCGGACACGTGACTGGCGAGCGTCGTTTCGCTCCGTTACCTTTCTCGCTTTATATCGCTTCACCACGAGTCGGACAAGGACGGGACGATTTGAGAGCAATATAGCGATTGTGTAGTAGCTTATTTTTCGATTTTACATACGTGATGACTTTGAATATTTGTTGATTAGGATATACGGCGCGCTACGTCGCGCCGATGGGGGTGTGAACGACGGTGCGCGTCGATATTTATTAGCGGCTTTGCTATAAGTAAATTGTCCGAAGCAAGTGACATATGATGGCTTTTTATTTATTAACTAAATAGGATATTAAGATAGGTATAAAAATACCATAAAAAAAGCAAAAGATAGTGAAAATATACTTAATGTAATACAAAAATCACCGTCAACAATTTATTAAAAATATTTAGGAGAAAATATTTAATAAAATACTAACATGGGTCAGTTATTCAATAAATTCTAACATGATTAACAAATGTTACGTGAAATATCTGTTCAACACTGAGATTAGTCCAATCTCTGATATGTCCTTTACTCTTCCTTGTATGAAGACGTGTAGCAGATGTTTTTTCTTATTTTAACTGTGTTCATGCAATTTCATGTTTAATTCAGTCGTTTCAGACTTTTTCAATCCAAGGAATTTTAAGAATGCGCCTATACAGCCACATTTCGAATGCTTCCAATTTTTTTACGGATTATACCTGAACCTGCAAACCCGCGTAGTGATGTGAGTTGTAAAATTACATAACTTACGTTACATAAATTACACGTAACTTACGGTAATATTACATGATACCCGTAACTTAATGTAATTTATGTAATTTTTGGAATTTACGTAATTTATGAAATTTAACGTAACTTATGATAAATTTACATAAATTACCGTAATTTATGTAATTACTGGTAAAATTACATATATTATGGCAACTTATGCGCGCGCAATTGTCGTAAGTGCGGTGCGCCGGTGCCGGCGCGCGCGAACCAGTGGGTGCTATTACGCTCGTCGCTCGTTAGTCGTTCCTTAGTCTGAGTCAGGCAGGTTATGTTTACATTTCTGTTATTGTATGTGTAATGTGTATGTATAAGTTAGTTTTCGACTGTTCTTTCTCTATTCATTCACGCAGCGTTGGTTACTTTACATTTATTTATAAGGAAGCACAGAAACTATAAGGTAAGAAATATATTATTTCTACAAACAGCAAAACACGTGCCGGTGATGTCCATAGCAACCTTAGATTGGGAAACACAGGGGCGGGCCTATCGCATATCGACTGTACGTTAAATCTAACGCGCGTCATTTTATATGTGGCTACAGTACTTAATTCTGAATTCGGTTTACCAAGTTTTATTCGATTTTTTAGATTAGTTTACTGTACAATAACTATAAGAATGATAGGAGCAACGGGGTACTTGTGCATGTAGCATGTGTAATTGAATTACACTGACATAACTTACTAAATAAAAAATTTTGATAACGTTGAGGGCAAAATAATGTAGTTGTCCGATCCAGTATTCTGCTTATTCGAATTTCATTAAATTGTTACACAGATTCAATTTTAATCTTTCTTCTATTTAAGGATGCCTAACAATTTTTTATGCCCTCGTGCCCATCAAATACTTTGAAAAATAATGTTTTTTCCCTTCTTAATGTTTAAGTCTACCTGAATATTTTTTTTAGGTCATAAAACATGGTGAAACGTAAGACAGATATCTGGCTTTATTTTGAAGTGTTACCTGCGGGTTCTTCTAATCAAAAGACCATAAATGTGAGGTGTAAATTTTGCAAGAGTGTACATGCAAAAAATGCTACAAGAATGAAATCTCATCTTCAACAATGCACTTATGTGCCGCATATGATAAAACTTAAATTCAATATTTTAACTCCAAAGTCAAAGGGGAATCACTCTAAATTTCCATTTGAAACATCCATGAAAAAGATCACATCGGCAAAATTGGATAACGATAACACTGATGCTGCTTGTACATCATCAACGGTTTCCACAGCATCAACATCTGCTTCTGATAACATTCATGTGGAAACACCTGTTTGCACAAAAATCAACAGAATACAATCATTTTGTGATCGAATGACACACGAACAAAATAACGAATTGAATATTTTGCTTGCTAGAGCTATTTACACCAGTTCAGCACCACATTCAATTACCGAGAATGAAGATTGGAAATTGTTTTTTAAAAAAATTAGACCTTCATACACCTTACCATCGAGATATATGTTATCAAATCGTCTCCTGACCGAAGAGTACGAGCGAGTTGAAGTTCAAGTTAATGATAAAATTAAGCAAGCTGACAATTTATCATTGCAATGCGATGGTTGGTCCAACTTGCGAAATGAAAGTGTAATTAATTTCATTGTTACAACACCCGAACCGTTATTTGTCAAATCAGTACTAACAAAAGCAGAGAAGCATACCGCAGAATATATAACAAAATTAATGGTTGAAGTTCTGGAGGAGTATGGACCTAAAAAATTTTTCGCTATTGTGACTGATAACGCAAAGAATATGAGGAAGGCTGTGAGACAATGTGAAGAGATGTATCCCCATCTTGTATCATACGGCTGTTTAGCGCACACATTACATTTATTGTGCAGCGATATTTTGAAATTATCTTCAATAGAGACACATTTGTCACATATTATACATATCGTTAAAACTATTAACCAGTGTCAAGTACTGAGAGCTCAATTCACAGAAATAAGAAATGAGATGAAGTGTGGAGTGTCTCTTAGCCTACCTGTAAAAACAAGATGGGGTTCACATGTAAAATGTCTTCAAGATCTGACTAAATGCAAGTCCGTCCTACAACGTCTAGCAATATCTCCAGATAAAACAATTCAAGATAGAATACGCAGCGCAAAAGCAAATTTACTTGATGAAGGATTCTGGATAAATTCTAGCGCTCTTGTTGAATTGCTTAAGCCAATTACTGAAGCAATAACACGTCTTGAAGGAGATTCTTCGTCAATTCATTTGGTTTGTGAAACTTTCGCGAAAATCGGTAGTAACATATCTACTCATTTAGAATGCGTGAAACTAACGGATTGCGAAAAAACAGAAGCGATGGATAAATTTATATCAAGGAAGGAATACGCCCTTCAACCGATCCATTTTGCCGCAGACTTACTAAACCCTCGGTCTGTTGGTGCAAATTTATCATCAGCCGAAAGGATTGAAGCGATGAAATACATTACTACTATGTCAACCACGACCACGATAGAGATTGGTGATGAAGGAGTGTCAAAGATTACTGGGGATTTAGGAAACTATTTAGCTAAAACAGACTTTTTTGGCGAAACATTTTTATGGAACATACTCGATAATGTCTCTTTGGTTACATGGTGGAAAGGATTTTGTGGACATTCATGCCTCTCCAAAGTTGCAGTCAGGATATTGACAATGCCGTGCACTTCTGCGGCAACAGAGAGAAGCTTTAGCTCCCAGAGCAGCATTCATACGAAGAGAAGAAATCGCCTAACAACTCAAAGGGCAGCAAATTTAAATTATATACAATATAATTCAAAATTGCTGAAACGTTCACGACAACATCACATACAAAGTCAATATCCTATAGAAGAGACTGTACAGAACAACGTTTCGATAGAAGGTAGAAACTTACAGAAGGAGATAGAAGTAATTGAAAACCATATTTCCGAAGAGGAAGAATTAGACGAGGTAATTTTAAATTTAGGCATTTTTTAGATATGTGATATGTGCATGTGATATATGCAGTTTGCTTCTTTTCCGATTTTCCAATGCATTCCACCGTTTTCGAATAAAAAATTATAAATCTTATGTTTTCAGACAATATCATCATGGCATTCAAATACAACAGGAAATGGAAATTCCGACGATGATTTTAATTTTGCTGACTTTGCAATGACCGATGATGAAATTGATCAAAGAATGGAAACTAGGGAACAGAGACCAGCACGCATTTTGAGACAAAGCAAAGTGAACATTTTAGAAAACGTCTTAATGAAATCGGTAAATTAGTGTAAACACATACATATTTATTGTTTATATTCCAAAATTATCAATTTCAGGGTAAAGGCACAGAACAACCCCAAAAAAAAACGGAAGTCGAGAAGGATACTTCAGATGCCGAAAACAAGGTAGTTAGATCTGTATATATTATATTATAAACCCATTATTTTTACTCTCTATGTTTACACTTTCCTATTTAATTTCAGGATGCAGTTCTGGATTTGCCGGAGATAAAAAAAATTACACAAGGCTCATTGGAAGAGCAAACAATTGAAACTTCGACGTTTTATAACAAGAAGGTCTCCAGTTGTCTGCGAAAAAGGAAGTTGTGATTTATAAAAGCCGCTTAAAACAAAACTAAAGAACCTATGTTTTCATTTCTTTATTATTTGTATGTATTTCTTATCCACTTTTCTTTATTTCATAAGTATGTAGTTACTTTGTGTTTATTATATTCAATATGAATGCAAACAATTGATTTTTTAATACAATGAACATAAATTACATAAGTTACATAAATTACATCTGGTTTGTAATTTTTGGGTAATTTTACACGTGTAACTTACAATTTCTGAAATTACACGTAATTTCACATCGCTAAACCCGCGTGAATGTACCGAGTGTGAGCGTAACCAACGGCAGTTCGTAATTATACGCCCTACCTGCCATTGCATCAGTTGCGACGGTTTACGTTACTCTCAAAATATCAATATTTGAACGCGGTCGAATTATTACGCATATTTGAAGTTTGAACCTTCGTCAGGTTGCACGTCTCGCAACGTCGTAAATTGGGAAAAAATAAACAGTAAATTAAACAAATTTTGTTTTTTGTTACATAGTGAAAAATTCTTCTAATAATTTAATTTTATCTGACTCATTTATATTGACAATTCAGACATACATTATGCATTTTAAAGTAGACGACTTTAAAATGATATTGCCAATATTGTTGAGTTGCGCTCCTGGGACGACTTTACTTATAAGATAGTTCATTCGATTACATGAAATCAACTTTAACTTGGGAATATCCGTCAGAAAAAAATCATAGCATGTAATTCGTCTTTAAAAAGACAAACACATGTAATGATGACAGTAAAATTCTCCTGTTAGTGATTCCATAATAAATTATGAGGGAAAACCAGGAAAAAACTCATAATATTATCCCGACACTGTAAGTATTTGTTCGTGAATTTAGTTTACCTTCAACAAACATCAAAATTCTGATTTTATATGTTACCTTATTTAAAAAACATAAATGATGTATCCTCTATATGTTACTGACTTACTAATATTGGTATTTTCTTATTAATAACTTCCTCTTTCAATATTGGTAACCAGATCCTACTACATTCTGCCGAGGAATTTGCGACACAATTGGCCTCATTTAGCATAATTAGAGCCGCTTCTTTGATTTTTCTTTTTTTACCATCCGTTTCTTTTAGGACTACATTTGAATTATTCCATTGAACCCTATGTTCATTATCCCATGCGTGTTTACAGATTTGAGATCTATCAAATTCTTTATTTTTAATATAAGATTGATGTTCACTTATTCTAACATTTAATGGCCTTGATGATTCACCTAAATAAAACTGATCGCATTCACAAGGTATTTTATAAATGCAATTCTTTGTCCTTTCTTGTTCATTGTTAGGTTTGGTTTTGGACAAAATAGATCTCAACGTGTTTGTTGTTTTGAATGTTGTTGAAATGTTGAATTTATTTTCTATCTTTTTAAGTTTGTTTGATAGTCCTTTTATATACGGTATTGTTATTTTCCTCATATTATTCCTTGTGTATGCTGTAGGATCTCGTTCTAAGTTGTTCTGTTCTATTCGATCGATTGTTGAAAATTCCTTATTTATAAACGATAAACGATACCTAATCATTTTTTAATAAAACAGATGTTAACAAATGTTTCTCCTCCAAGAACGAATTTTCATTAGAACAAGTAATTTTGGCTCTATCGTATAAGGATTTAATTATTCCCCTTTTTACATTAACATTGTGATTTGATTTGAAATTTAAATATCTATTGGTGTGTGTTGGTTTTCTATACACCTGAGTCTCATATCCAGTATTGTTCTTAGAGATTAAAACATCCAGGAAAGGTAGCGTGTTATTATATTCTTTTTCCATGGCAAATGTTATTGTCTCTTCTTTATCGTTTATATCATTTAGGAATGTGTCCAACAACTCTGATCCATGAGGCCATATTGAGAATACATCATCTACATACCTCCACCATACTGTGGGTTTGAAATTTTGTTTAGAAATGATATTTGCTTCAAAATCTTCCATAAATATATCGGCTAAGAATGGAGATAAAATTGCTAGACCAAAATTTTGTTTATAGAATTCATTATTTAGTTGAAAATATGTATTATCAGTACATAATGTTAATAACTCCATTATAGCCGATAAGTTTAGTCTTGTTCTAGTTGCCAATGAATTATCACTCTCTAATTTTGTCTTGACTATACTTAAAGTCTTATTTAATGGCACATTCGTAAATAAACTATTTATGTCAAAACTTACCAAAGTATGATTTAAATTAAATTCAATATTTGATAATTTATTTAAAAAATGTTGTGTATTTTTTATGAATGTGTCATTTTTATTTGTAAATGGTTTTAAAATATTTAATAAAAATTTTGATAGTTCACTACAAGGAGAATTCATGGTACTACAAATGGGTCTAAGTGGTATATTCGTTTTATGAATTTTCGGTACTCCATAAAAATGAGGAGTCTTACTGTAATGAGGTGTAATTAATCCTCTCTGATAACTTGTTAAAACATCTTTAAACTTGAATAAAGTTCTATATATTTTTATCTTTAATTTTATTTTCATATTGAATTTTATCCATTCTCACAGTTGCATTCCCCTTGTAATATAACAATAATAATAATTTACAAAAATATCTCTAATGAATGATATAACTTTTTTTAAACATAAAGAACAAATCGTGGTGTTAGAGTGAATTTTTTTTGGAAAAATGAAAAAGGCAAAATATATAATCGTCCAATGTGTCAATGAGCCCCAACTTCCAATTAGAACACAACAAGCTTGTAAGCTGAAACTGACAGTTTACAGTTACTGCACTGACAGTTACAAGCGAAGCAGTAACATCTCCTGAAGATGCCAACCCCTAGTGTTGGCGAAACGTGGAGAACTAATCTCAGAAGACACCGGCCTAACAGACCGAACAAACAGTTTTACAAGTGAAATAAGTTTGTTTGCTAATTTTTGCCTCAAATAAGAGTTATATTGTGGGATGGGCCACTTTTGCATATTTCATGTCATATTTTCAGAGAATAAATGACCCATTGTTAAAGAAACGAAAATACGGATGAGTTCAAATCCAAAACTTATTCAAAAATACTTTGTAACTTTTAAAAATATTTCCATTAAAAATAGATATTAATTATTATCTTTATCGCAATTGTCTTCCTCTGCAAATAAGCCCTCGTCTTTATCTTGTATGTTGTGTGCAAGATTCAAATAAAAACTAGAAAACAAGAAATAGTAAGCCAAATCTTTGTATTTGGCTTCTTGTATGATTTTTCTCTCATCAAAAAGTACGACTGTATTCGTTGCCATTTTACTTTATCATCATTTTCCGCAATTTTACGATGAGTAAGAGTCATTTCTAGACTTTTAGTAGAAAAAAAATTGGCAGATTCGTGTACGATGCCACCTCCTTCGCCATCCACAAGTCCCCCATTCGCGGGAGCCTAATCGTAGCTAGCGCAGTATCATCATCCTTGCTCTCTGGGAAGTGAGCGTCCAAGAGAGTCCTTAAAGCCTCCTCGTCAGTGGTAAATAGACTTCCACTGAGAAGACGCCCCTGGGCCACCCCCGGAGTCAGATCTTTGGAGCTTAGCTGCAGCAGACTTGTGTTTCACGCTGTCACAGTAGACTCTCCAAGAGCTCCTCTTTGACATCTTAATCAGAGACTTCTGAGCGTCCTTAGTCCTCTTGGCTTTGTTGAAGAGACACCAAGTCAGCCTTGCTGTCTTTCTACCTGATGTGTCCACCATGGATTAGCAAAACAAGCAGTCCTCTTCCCTACAAGAGGGCAGCTGGCTTTGTATGCCGAGGTCAGGGCTCCGGATAAGTGATCGAAGGAGATCTCTATCTCCTCAGGTCCGCCTCGACACGAGGGAAGACCTACGAGGTTAACACTGAGCTCCTCTCAAACGAAATCCCAGTCTGTAGCTCGTGGTTTCATATATGAAATATACTGGAGCCTAAGAGCCTCCAGCCTGATGAGAATATGTATGTGATATCACAGCGAGACCTCCTCAGATACGACCCAATCCGAAACCAGTCTCAATAACGCTATAGACTAGAGCATAAAGTGATTCGATAATCTGTACAAACTATTGTGGGACAATAATAATGCATTTAATCTTTAAATTAATCTTGTCTCCTCTCTTATGGTATTCAAGTTAATTAAAAATTTGCTATTTATTTTCACAAGTTTCTACTTCACAAGTATTTTACTATCACTGAAAGCTTTTACCTTCGCCAATCCTATAAAATAAAAATACTGCTCTAGGTAATAGTATTACTCGTTCATTAAAGCCATTCGCCCTTGACTAAAAAGCAGACATATTTCAAGTGGGCAAATCCCATAATAACACACTGAGTAGTCCCAAAACTTCGTCTCGAAATGACACTGAATGAGTACACTGACACATATCCCATATTTATCCCAATAGAGAAAGAGAGAGTGGAGTTAGCCAGTGGCGTGGATATTTAACATAAATGAGTAAGTTTTTGAAGTAATGCATTTATTAATTTTTTGCCAAGTATCTTCTACTCCCCATTCGGGTTTTAAGTCGATCTCTTTTAGTTTGCTGGTTATCCTGTTCTCATAAAGCAGTTTTGTACTCTCTGTTGCTAGCGACTCTATATTATGTTTTTCGATAAACATTGGGGGTTTTCTGTTTCGTTGCGGACGTTCTAGTAGCATCTTGCATAAAACAAGGTTATGATCAGTCCCCAGGTTAGCAGATGTTAGTGCTCTGACATCAAGTACTTGTGACGGAGTTATCGCTCGATTTGTGATTATAAAATCTATCATTGATCGCTGGCCTCGATTATTGTTAAAAGTGTATTTATGTTGGTCTTTATGAGGAAAGTATGTATTGTTGATTCTCATTTCATTTCTAGCGCAAAAGTCTATTAGTGCTTCGCCGTTTTCATTAATTATTTCTTCGTTGTACTTTTGTTTTATGCCTGGTATGACAACGTTTCCAATCCGTGCATTAAGATCCCCGAGTACGATAATTTTGTGTGTCGTATTTATGTTATCTACGACGTTTTGTAGTTGCTGATAGAAATTCTCAGTTTCTGCTGTAGGCTTAGATATGTCTGGGGCATACGTGCTTATCAGGTGTGTTGTGATGTTACGCATTTTTATAGAGATTTTTAATAATCTATCGTTGATGTATTCGATATCTTCGATGTTTTGCGTGTATATATCGTGCAGCAAAATTCCAACTCCTGAATGCGCTCTTTCTTGTTTAGCTTTCCCGCTGTATATGAGTATAAATTCTCCGTATTTTGATGTTCCTTGGCCTTTTTTCTTTGTTTCGGAGATTCCGCAGATGTCAATATTGTGTTTCTGTGTCAACAGAGAATACCAAAACACAAAATGCTATCACTGATGTGTCAAACGATGTTCCAGACGATGTGCCTACCTAGTCCGAGCAATCTACAGAGCCTACCCCTCCCAGTTAACATGGTACTTCAACTAAACATTCTTCCAACTCAAAGCGAAAGAAGTTAATATAGGTCTAATTGCTGCCTTATAGAATCTTGTTTTTGTGGCTTGTCTTAGGTGTTTGTTCTTCCAGATTGTGTCATTAAGAGAACCCGCCGCTCTACTTGCTTTTAAGTTTTGTTGTCGTACTTCTTCTTCAACATCTCCGTAACTAGTTATATCTATTCCCAGATATCTAAACCTTGCTTCCTGCTTTATTATTTTCCCATCAATTTTGATTTTACACCATAGTGGGTATTTAGATGTTGTCATACATTTGGTTTTGTCTGCTGATATTATCATATTGTATTTCTTAGCTGTTGTATTAAAGATATGTGTTAATCTTTTGAGCTCGTCTTCTGTCTCGGCGATTAATGCGGCGTCGTCTGCATAACGTAATATTTAGATTTCTTTGTTCCACATTCTGTAGCCATGACCTTTACGTACTGCTTGTATTATTTTGTCCACTATTATATTAAAGAGAAGTGGGCTCAACGAGTCACCCTGTCTGACTCCGCTTTCTACTGGTATACACTATGTTAGTTTTCCATTAATCTTTGCTTGTATTCGATTTTGGAGGTAGATGTTTTCGATGGTTTGTATAATATTGATTGGTACGTTTCTTTTATACAGTAGGTCTAAGACCTCTTTGACTTGGATGCGATCTAAAACCTTTGTCAGGTCTATAAAACATAGATATGCTGATTTATTGTACTCGATGGCTTTTTCTGTGATTTGTCTTAGTACAAATACGGCGTCTACGTAGGATCTTCCGGATCTGAATTCTTGTTGTTCATCTGATAAAGTTGTTAGTTTATTGATTTTATTGGTTAGGACTTTTGTGGTAAGCTTAAGTGCGGTGTTTAGTAAATTTATACCTCTATAATTGTTGGGGTCTTCTTTATCTCCTTTTTTGAACATTGGTATCATTATGCTGTTTCTCCATGCGTCTGGTATCTTGCAGTGCAATTTGAGTTTTTGTATAAGTTTTGTCATCTCTTCTCCTCCGTACTTTAGAAGCTTGTTGATTATTCCGTCTGCTCCTGGCGACTTTCTATTTTTGAGCAAATTTATTTCTACTTCCTGAAAACTGATTTCTATTTCGTGTCTTAATTCAGGTACGTTATTGTGTTGATTATTATTTTCCTTTGCTTTAAACAGTTTTCTGTGCCTGGGGGTTATGAGCGCGATGACTGGGTGGATTGAGTAGCTCAGAAGTCGCGTTCATGCCCACAGCTGGCCCCAAGCCCGGATAAAAGAGGATGGTTGATGGGCCAGGTTAGCATCCTACCCATTGTAAAAGGAAACACGGCTCAAGGAACCGATATTAAGCCTTCTTTCTTTGTCGAAGAGATAAATACGTAGACCCCACTTCTACATCACTGAAACAAGACATTTTACAGACGTCTGTTATGACAGAAAATCGAAATGAATGGAAAACGATTAACACAAGTTTCAAACTAACAATTTCAAAATGGTGTGATTGCAGTTGCATTGCGCCGTATGTGCTGGCCCTCACCTATTCAGGTACACATAAAACTAGGTGAAAATAGCCCTCATCTGCTTTCTCAACCGTTGTAAGACCGCATATTAAATAAATTATCTAATTTATAACACAATCAGCAATGGTATTGAGTAATTTCTTTCCTACTTCTATGTTGCATATTGGACATCGGTTGCTAATTTCATAGCGGTAACCCAAAACCATCACCTATATGATTTCGATATGCATCCCAGGTCTGCCTAGGTCAGTCTAGTTAGTAATATTTGGTATTACGATTAGTATCTAGTGTTTATATTCTTTTCGTCTTTGTACCCTACGGCTCTGACTATGAGAAGCACGAGAGAGGCGAAGGGATGCTCCCCTTGGCCGGAATAAAAGCCTCAGTCCGCTAAAAGCATAACTGTGTATGAACGTAAGTGAATTCGAAGGACGCCGCCGTCACCGTCCCGACGTCGAAATTTGGGGGAAACCAGCGAGAGAAGAAAAGGACCGTGACTATGTGCAAGGAAGCGCCACTTTTATTTTCGTTTCAGTACAACTAATATAATTTTTCCACGTCGGTTTTGAATAATAATGTGGGTTTGTTACCACATAGTAACACTTTCATAGCAATACTATGTATGTTGCATTACTTATACAATAGTGTTTATTTCTAACCTGTTTAATAACCTACTTCAGAGAAAATATGCTGTCTACGTAGGATCTACCTGCAATGAAAGTCATTTTGTTCTTCTACATCTGTCATCTATTTTTCAATTTTATTTTTTATTATTTTTCCATAGAGTCTTGAGCGTGAATTTATGACACAGCCCACTGTAGTTTGCACAATTTTTTGCACAATGTTGATATGTGCTTTTGTCCACTCCGGTGAAGTCTTGTCCTTTATAGAATAAGGTGAAAACATACGCTAGTAATTCCCGTAATACTTGTGGCCTGTGTTTTTGTAATTCGTTTGGTAGTAGATGAGGGTCACAGAGTCACTTGACACCACTTGCGGTCGTGTGGTGGCAGGGTTGTCGGGTCGTGAGGTTGGCACCGCAGTTGCGGTCGTGGCGTATGAACCATTAACGCGGTCAAAGGTCAAAGTGTGTCTTAAGATGGTAAATGTATTGGGTTAGAAGGTCTCTGCGTACCGCTGTCTACGTGTCACAGATGGCTTTATGCGCCTCTGCATGTCTCAGCGTACTTTTTGTCTACATGTCACAGATGGCTCTGTGTGTGAATGTCTCTGCGTCGAATGTCGCGTGATTCACGTCATTTCACGTCAAATGTCATCCCTCCACTTCAACTATGACGTCACTATCGACGCTGGCTCGACGCTGACATGACGCTGACATGACGCTGGCTCGACGCTGACATGACGCTGACATGACGCTGGCTCGACGCTGATATGACGCTGACATGACGCTGACTCGACGATGACTCAACGCTGACATGACCATGACTCAACGCTTGTGAAGTTATAGTGGAAGTGGAGGGATGACATTTGACGTGAAATGACGTGAATCACGCGACATTCGACGCAGAGACATTCAGAGACACACAGAGCCATCTGTGACACGTAGACAAAAAGTAAGCTGAGACATGCAGAGGCTCACAGAGCCATCTGTGACACGTAATCAACGGTACGCAGAGACCTTCTAACCTAATACATTTACCATCTTACGACACACTTTGACCTTTGACCGCGTTAATGGTTCATACGCCACGACTCCAACTGCGGTGCTAACCTCACGACCCGACAACCCTGCCACCACATGACCGCAAGTGGTGTCAAGTGACCCTGGTGCCAAGTGACCCCCATCTACTTTTGGTATACTTTGTTGTCCGCATGCTTTAAAATGTTTTAGAGTTCTTATTGAATCTTCGGATTAGAATTGGAATTGGAAGCAAAACATGACCACTTTAACATACATAATCTCGTTAAAGAAGTGACAGGCCATACAAAACCTTGCAGTTTTAACAGTATTGTGAATGACAATAAATTAATTACTGGTCCCAAGGATCTTCTTCAACATTGGAGAAACTTCACACAGCAACTATACTCAAATAACACTAGAAGAAACTCTGAAAGTTAATATAAAAGTGAACCCTCCCCCAAAATATTGAAGTCAGAAGTTGTTGTAAGGGCAATCAAACATAGCAAATGGGGAAAAGCACCAGACCCAGACGACATAAACACAGAGGTTCTAACAATGTTGAGTGAAGACAATATAGACGGCTTGGCCGATCTTTTTAATGTAATGTAATGACATTTATGGATCCGGTCAAATACCACAGGATTAGCTTCAATCAACCTTTATACCAATCTCAAAAAAGCCAAACGCTAATAGTTGCGACCGATTTCGAATAATCAGCTTATTGAGCCAGGTCCTAAAACTCTTCTTAAAGATAATTCACACAAGAATATACAACAGATGTGAAAGAGATATTAGCCCCACACAGTTAGGTTTCAGACAAGGATTTGGCACAAGAGAAGCACTTTATAGCTTAAGTGTCCTACTTCAGAAATGCAGAGATCAGCAAAAATATGTCTTCCTATGCTTTATAGATTACCAGAAAGCGTTCGATTGTGTTAATCATTCAGAATTAGTAAGATTGATCCAGGAACGTTCGATAGATGAGAATTACTCTAAAATCATAAAGAACTTTTATATGAATCAAGTGGCATCTATGAGAGTAGGACTGGAATCTACATCATATTTCTTAATCGAAAAAGGAGTACGACAAGGTTGTGTTCTATCCCCTCTCCGTTTTAATCTTTATTCTGAAAAGATTTTCGATAGAGCCTTAAGTGACACTGAAGATGGAATCAAAATAAACGGGCAGACTATTAGTAATCTTCGCTATGCTGATGATATAGTCATAATAGCTGATAGCCAAGAAGCATTACAACGGTTAGTAGATAGAATAAACACTCACGGAGAACGACTGGGCTTAAAGATTAATATAGACAAGACGAAGGTAATGGTGGTTAGTAGAACACAAAATATGCAATTAAATATAAGAGTAAACAATAAGAACATTCAAAAACTCACCGAGTTCAGATATCTCGGTAGTTGGATAACCAAAGATCTAGATCCAGACATAGAGATACGTAGCAGGATTGAGCAAGCCAGAAAAGCGTTTACTAATATGAGAACCTTGCTAAGCAACAGCAGCCTCAACTTAAAGCTTCGATAACGCTTTGTAAAATGTTACATTTACTCCATACTGCTATATGGTGTAGAAACCTGGACCATAAAGGCCAATGTGATGAAATGTATTTAGAAGACTACTTAAAATTCCCTGGACAGATCACATAACTAATGTCGAAGTATTAAATCGAATGGGCAGAGAACGAGAATTGCTGCCAATAATAAAAAGAAGAAAAACTGCTTATCTAGGTAATATATTTCGAAATTCCAAATACCAGTTCTTAAAGCTAATTATGGAAGGGAAGATAGAAGGTAAACGGGGCATCGAAAGAAAGAAATACTCATGACTTAAAAACATAAGGGATTGGACAAACCTCGATGCCCACGCACTCTTTAGAGCCACACAAGATCGAGAGGTGTATGCCAGAATTGTCGCCAACATCCACCAATTGGATAGGTGGGGCACCATAAGAAGAAGATTGAATCTTCGACGTCTTGTACAGTTATTTCATTGTCTTCATCGTATTTTACTTCATATTCTGTTGTGATAGCATTCGTAAATGGCGTCTTCAATAATGTTCGATTCAAGATCTTTCTTTCAAAATCAAGATCTATTAAATCTATTCTTCTCGTTTCTTTTCTGCTCGGTCTCAAAGTTTTGACCGTTTTTCATTCTTCTCTTGATCTTTTTTGCCCTATACATTGGTTAATCTATTCGCATTTACTTTTCTTAGCAGAACAAAAACCGACTACTTTGTTTTGCACTTCTAATATACCAAACCTTTTTATTCGATTCACTATATTTTTTAAAGTTCAAATGTATTTTTTTTATTTTTTCCTGTAGTAAGTGGCCTGCAATAAATGCTTCCTTTTCGAGTTATTTTCATTTTTTTATCGAAAAAATGCGTGAATTAGTGATTTTTTGGATTATATTTTTAAAAACTTCTAAATAAAATGTAATTCTACAAAAAGCTTTTAAGCTTAAAACAATCTTTAAACATTATTTACTTTATATTGTTCGAAAGCTATTTTCTTGTGGTATTGTAAATTAATTACTATTAAACTGGGAATAAGCCACAATTAAAGATAAAAATACGTTTTTTTTTTTCTATACAAAAGTACAATTTTATTATTCATTTAAAAGTGTAAAAACAAATCAAAGAAAAAATATTACAATACATTCATTACAGCCTTTTTTTTAATGTAGCATATGTCATTTAATAGTTTGGGCGATTCAAACTTGTACTACTGCTTGAAGGATCTCCCCTAAATACATGGTTACCATAATGTAACTAATGAAAACCGAATGATTCAGCGCTCACCAAAATGATAGTGACGTCATTCATTCTAATAATGTTTTTGCATTGGTTACATTTAAAAATAACATGCTAGATGCATGCTACTTGCTACTTGCCACTGCCACGCCACTTTGGTGGGCGCTCCCACTTAAATAACATGCTAGACGCGTGCTACTTGCTACTTGCCACTTGCCATGCCAGTTTGGTGGGCGCTGCTCCTTAGATGTGTGTATTTTAAATGCATGGATATTATATCAAAATGACAGTAAAACCAATCATCTAAATTGTATGTCTCTCAAGAAATTTAGAACGAAACTAGCTAGGTCAAACACTGGTAAGATCAAAGTAAAGCGAGGCCGTCCATAAAGTACGAAAAATACAGATAACCTAATAATTCGCCATCCTCTTGCTGTAAGACCTGATGATGCTACCAGAACAAATGCGTTAGGATACTGGCCACTTTATACCGCTAAAGGATTATACAGATTTTGTAAAACTGGCTAAACAAATGTGCAGTGTGAAAAATTTAACATGCGGGTTTGTTTCACACGGAACAAAAATTATTCACTTTATTGACATTAGTAAAATGTCTTTTAGTTAAACTGTTCTTTACATATGATTAACTAAATTTTGAGACCTTCATTAGTGAAGTAAGTACCAAATAGTGTTTCTTAACTGGCAATGTTGCTTCTAGGCAGCGAATTCAAAAACCGCTTTCCCCTGTCTCCTTCCGGTTTTTTTGTACCACAGGGTGTTATTGAGTGTTATATAAGATTATGTACCCAATAAAACAATTTTACATCTATTTTTGGTATTGCCAGATACCGGGTTAAGAAATATTTTACTTACAGAATTTGATTCCACGATAAAATCAATTTCCAAGCTCCAAAACGTCGTAACGTCTAAATCACCGATCACCAATCTTTCATTGAGGTACTTGTCTCCTTTAGTTTTCGAACTTTCTTAGTTTGTAGATCAAAGTACACGTTGTTCTCTTCGTTCTACCTTGTCTTCTTTTTCCCGTAGAATTTTTAGTTAGTATTTTTGGTACTTATTGCCATCATCTCGAATCGATCTATACTGCCATCATCTATGAATGCCCAAACAGATTTATAACTTATAAACCGGATTTCTCTGTCAGTTACAGATTTGGTTTAAAACTATATTTTTCCATGTCTCCAGAGCTTACTGCTGTTACTTTTCCATAAATCAAAGCCATATAACATAAACGATTTCTTTACCGTATTGTATAATCTTAGTTTCAACTTCCTACTTTAACTTTGAATAATTTTATTAACTCGTATAGATAGTGATTAAAGTGGATCTTGTTTAAAAAAGACATCAACCTCCATTGACAACCCCTTAATGAAAATAAATAGCCCGAGGACCGAGCAGGCCTAACGTACAATTCCACTACCATCAAAAGGAGTTAGTTACAGGGCGATCGGTAACCAAGGGCAGAAATTCAATTACGGAACGCAAAGCACTCTCGACTTCGCAATTAGAGGACAACAGCGCCCTTATTAGGTTATGCCCAATACTCTTAATACTCGACATGGCGATACTACGCAATGTGCTACTCGGAAAGGCAAGGGTTGAAATTAGGTATAATAGTGTTTATATCTTTACATTATCGGCTACGTATGTCGGGGTATTGATGTTAGATGTGACAGTAATCTAATTACGATGGTGAAAGGGTTGGGGATGGTGCATTAGTGAAAAATGCTCTATCATGGAATGATTTACAATATATGTCTTAATAGGCGAGCGGTTTAACCCGAAAATGACGCTTAGAAACGGAACATACCGACTATTTTTTTTACATTTCAAACGCTTTTATTTATTATCCCGGTTTTTTATAGCGTTCTCCGCCTTCTGATTCCTAGTTTCCAGCTACATCGGTCATTCCATTCGCCAGGGTGGTGGTTTCTTTCCGACATTGCCTTCTGAATGCCGCTCAGCCAGGATCGTTTTGGCCTTCCTCTCTTCCTTCTTTCCCTTGGCGTCCATTTTAAAATTTGGTTTGGCAGCCTGTCGTCGTCCATTCTTTTCACATAACCATACCAGATCAGTTGTCTCCTTTGAATTTCGTCAATGATGGTTGACTTGACTCCCATTATATTTCTTATATGGTCATTTTGTATTCTATCAAGCCTTGATTTTCTAGCCGATCTTCTCCAGAAGTCCATTTCCAATGCAAGTAGGCGTCGCTCAAGGGATTTAGTAAGTTGCCATGTTTCGCATCCATAGAGCACTATACTTTTAAAGATGGAGTTACAGAGGAGATTTCAAACGCACCAAACGTTTTTACTCGATTCTTTATATTTTGCTATAAGTTCAAATGCATTTTCTTAAGATTTTCAAAAGAACTGGCAATTTTTATTAACAAGTAACTAATTTTTTTTATAATTTTGTTTATTTACAATCATCATTATTACATAGTGTTAAGTAAATGTGTTACAGGTTTTGCGCGTGAAGGAGAGACGTCCAATGATGTCTCACCTTATTCTATTTTGGTTTAGTTTTGAAGTAGATCTTGGTGCCAGGTTCTATCTAGTCTTCTTGATAGGTGTAGTCCGTAGAACCAGATAGGTTTGAGTATGGCTTTGTATAGAAGAATTTTGTTTTGGATGTTAAGTTTTGATTTATGTCCAAGTAAGCCAATACATTTGCGGAATTTTAAGTCAAGCTGCCTTCTTTTGGTCTGGATATGTTTCTTCCAAGTGAGACCTTGGTCAAGATGGAAGCCAAGGTATCTATCGTCTGTTACTGTTGGTATTCTTACATTTTCCATCCTTAGAGGTGAGCATATGTTGTGACGGTTGTTAAATGTTATTTGAGTTGATTTTGTTTTATTTACTTTTGTTCTCCATTTCATATACCAATCACTGAGTATGTTTAGATGATGTTGCAGGTTTTGTGAGGCTTGTATGGGAAATTCATTTACAGCAATTATTGCTACGTCGTCAGCAAAGGAAGCGATTGTAGTATTATTAGTCTCTGGTATATCAGCTGTGTAGAGTGAGAAAAGCAGCGGTCCTAGAACACTACCCTGCGGGACTCCGGAGTTGATAGGACAGAGGTTGGATTGTTGGCTTTAGAATTTTACAGAGAAATATCTATTTGATATGTAGGATTTAAGTAGGAGGAAACAGTTACTGGATAGTTCTATTTTTACTTTGTAAAGCAGACCAATAAAAAAACAATTTCATCGAATCGCTTTGGAATATTTTGTTCGTTTATTATCGCTTTTGTTGTTGGAGTATCGGCGTATCTTATCGAAATAAACAGTTTTTTTGTATGTCTAATAGAAATTTGTCATATGTGAGGTGTAATAGTTTGTAGAGTTTCTTTCTAAATTTTTAAAGCGTCACATTCCCTATATTAATTATTTAGCATTGAAAATACAGTGGTATGGTGGCAGCGTAATACTTTATGGCCATATTGTTCTGCAAAATCATCAAAATGTATTTTGGAGGCAGCTTTTTTCTAAAAGATATCCTGGACTAAACTCTCATTAGGTGCATTTACTGCGCAACACTGTGCAAAAGCCCGTTTTTCGACATTGTCTCATTAAAATGCAGTTTATTGTTAGTTAACCAATCTTTTATTTCAGTATTGGTTGAAGACATGTTTGGTGCTTTCTCTAACAACATGCTATGACTTGACAAATTTTTTAACACTTAATTTTCAAACCACGATAAAAAATTTGCCTGTTTTATTTCCCATTGTAGTCCATTAAAGCCGATTTAGAGGAAAATATAGCCTCTGCACCCTGAATGAAGCCATTTTGATTACCAGCACGAAGAATGATGTATGTACAAAAAAAATATATTTCAACATCTTAAGGTTTCAATATATGTACAAAATATTACCGTTTTCCATCAGTTTTAATAGATTTTACACCTTTTTTATTCTCATCTTGCATTGAGCGACATATAGATCCATTCTGAAACATTAAAGTTTCATTTATAAAAACAAACTTGAATAGTTCTTCATGTTTACATTTTTGATATATTCTTAAAAATTCTGCTCTTTTCACAGCAATATGAGACTGTTCTTCTGACTGACTGAGTGTTCGCCTTGAATCATCTTCTATCCATTTAAAACAAATGTCTTTCAGTACAATACTTACTACTGCTACTACGGCAATAACTAAATAGTTTTTTTTTCTTTAATTGAATCCATAAAGAGGTCAAAGTCACATGTTCTTCTGAGAAGAATTAAATTTGATTTCATGTTAAACGGATGTTTAAAAACTTTTTTTTTATAATCAAAATTAGAATTATCTCAGACTTATAAACTTTGCGATGTCTAAGAAAATGGCAATAGCTGTGACACGATTTCCGCATAAACATATACATAAGGAAACTTGGAAATCTCCTGATAATAAAACGATTAAACAAATAGATCATATAATCATCGATGCAAGACACTGCCCTAAATTATTCGATGTTAGGTCTTTTAGAGAGGCAAACATACATAGTAATCACTATTTAGTTAAAGCACGATTTAAAGTGAAAATATCCAATTTATAAAAGGAGAAGGGGAGAAAAAATAGACATTAATAAACTAAAACATAATATAATAATAAAATAGAAGATTAAATAAGGACAACAAACTTAGAAGAATAAGAAGACATTAACCAACTATGAGCAAATATACGAGATATTGTGTTACAAAAATCGGTTGAAATATTGGGCAAAACCAAGAAAAATAAATCATTGGTTTGATCATGAGTACGAAATGGCCACAAATAGAAAGAACGCAGCATATTAAAAAACCATCGACCCAGGTTGTACACGGAGAAAAAAAGAAGAACATAGACGTCTTAGAAGAGAGGAAAAACGTATCCATCGACCTAAGAACAGGGGATTACGGACAGAACACTCCCAATGAGATATAAAGTTTATTTGATAAAAATGAAACGAAGAAATACTACAAATCCTTAAGTAATAGCCGTCGAGAATTTAAATAACGATTAAAAATTTGTAAAGACACTAACAATGAAATTTTTTTTTTATTGGCTTTGGCTTGAAACCTTTAGCCACGTAATTACATATAAATATTAGTATTCATTCATACAGGATTGTTCAAGGAGGACACTTTTCACGCTCAGGGATTCATCAGAGCGGCTTTATTGTAACAAACAAGACATAAACCACGGTTAGGTAGGTGGGCAACATATATGGTAAACATACAAAGGAAATGTTCAAGCCTACGATCAATTTTACACTCATACCTTTAATTTAATTTTTACAAGAAATATCATAATTACTTTAAAGATTTTTATATTGTCTTCACTTAATAGGAGATTTACGTTTAATGGTGTACTTAATCCCTCTTACATCAATTCTTTTATCAGCCACGTGCTTGTATTACGATGTAGTGGGCAGTTGAAGAATATGTGATTTAAATCAGCTATACTAGTTCCACACTCACATCGGTCTGTTGGGAGAACTCCTATTTTGTGTAGATGTTTCGGAAAACATCCATGATCTACTTTTAATCTTAAGACAGTTGACACAGTGGTTCTGCTTAGTGTAACATCTTTGTAAAATTGTTTTACATCTACTGTGGGTTGTAATTTGTATAAATTAGTGCCCCTGCTTTCACCAAACTGAATCCATTGTCTGTCCCATTTAAATTTAATATGTTGTTTGATATAGGCACGTAGGTCACATGTGTTAAATTCTTCTATCACCATATATGGGTGCTGTAATGGATTTTTAGCTATAGAATCAGCAATAGTATTGCCAACAATATCTGAGTGTCCCTTGACCCATAGAAATTTAGTACCATATGGATCGGATAGTTTTAGTAACTGTTGAAAAATTTCTAATATGAATATGTTGCTATTGATTGTGAATTTAAAGTTTTGTAAGGAATGCAATACTGACAGTGAATCACTGTATATGACACTTTTGTTCCACTGGTTTTCTCAGCACAATTCAAGGTCTTTGTATATAGCACACGCTTCAGCAGAAAAAATTCTGGATTGATTATTTAAAATAAATGATTTTTTAATCTTCATTTTTGGTACAAAGTAAGCACTGGTTGTACATGTTGGTGATTTTGACCCGTCTGTATAGATCACAATATGAACTGAATAGCCACTTAAGATTTCTTTAAGAGTAGTGTAGCAAAATTCGTTTTGGTATTTTGGGATAATAATATTTGTAGCTAGAACATTTGTTAGATGTTATATATCCAACGATTCCCAGATAAGATTACAAGGGGAATTTATTAACTTCAGTTCGTTGCAAGTTATAATTGCTCTTGCAGGTGGTGGAGAGTTTTTGTTTAACGAAGTATGTCGGTGAAATTCTACATGATAAAAACTCAGTTCTTAACAGATTGGCACAACTTCAGCGAACATCTAAATATAAACGATATTGAAGGAGATTACAACATAGACAATCAACAACGTTAACTACACAGTGAAGACCCAACAAAAGAAGAAGTGTCAAACGCCATCCTAAAACTCAAAGACAACAAAGCCCCAGGAATCGATTAAATATGTTCGGAAATGTACAAAAAATGTGCTGGTCAACTTCTTGCAGCAATCCATTAACTAATAATACTTATATGGCAGAATGAATTGCTACCAGAAGAGTGGCTAAAGGGAATATTATGTCCGTTGCAGAAAAAGGGTGATCAACTGGAGTGTAAGAACTTCTTCTTCTTCAAGTTCCTTCTCCTATCGGAGGATGGAAATCATCATTGCTATTTTAATTTTATTGGCCGCGCTTCTGAATAATTCTAATGAGCTGAAACCGAACCACTCTCTCAAATTTCTTAGCCAGGATATTTTGCGTCGTTTCTAGGTTTTTCTTCCCTTGTATCTTCCCTTGCATAATTAACCTAAGTAATACGTACTTCTCGCCCCTCATTATATGACCCAGATATTAAATCTTTCTAATTTTAACAGATTTTATGACTTCACATTCTTTCTTCATTCTTTGTAACACCTCTATATTAGTTACTTTTTCAGTTCACGATATTCTGTGGATTCTCCTGTAGCACCATATGTCAAAAGAGTTTAATTTTTTGATTTCAGACTGTTTTATTGTCCACGCTTCCATGCCGTATAGTAAAGTAGAAAAAACGTAACAACGTAGCATTCTTGTGCGGATCTCTAGATTAAGGTTACGCTGGCAAAGTAAGTTCTTCAATTTTATGAACTTGTTTCTTGCCATTTCTATTCTAGATCGGATTTCTTTTGTTTGATCTCTCTCTATCTCTCTGTCACTCTTTCGATCGTTGTATTATTGATGATCAGGTTATCTACATTTTGTGTTTTTTTGAGAATATCATTAATTTTGTTTTCTTGATATTCATTTGCAGTCCGTATTTTTCACATGCAATTTATACATGTTGTATTATGTACTGTAGATCTTCCATGTCACTTGCAAATATGACCGTATCGTCCGCATATCTAATATTATTAATGCTATTTCCATTGACCAAAATTACTTCCACAATATCCAATAAATCTTCTTGAAATTACACTTCACTGTAGACGTTGAATAAGAGTGGTGAAAGTATGCACCCTTGTCGAACTCCTCTAAGTATACTTACTTCCTCTGTCAGTTCTCCTTCGACTGTTATTCTTGCTTTCTGATTGTGATACAGATTCGATATAATTTGTAGATCTCTACTATCTATGTCTTTGGTCTTAAGAATATTTAAAAGCTTTTCATGTTGAACTCTGCCAAAAGCTTTTTTAAAATCTATGAAGCAAGCATATGTCCTGATTCATATCCAGACATCGCTGTGTCAGAACATTGACTCCGAATAATGCTTCTCTAGTTCCTAGACCCTTTCTAAAACCCATAAGTGAATCACTTATTTCTAGTTCAAATTTCATGTGGATTTTGTTATGTATGATTTTAAGGAAGGTTTATGTGTGGCTCATTAATGCAATTGTCCGATAGTCATTGCAATCTTTAGCATTTGTGACTTTTGGAATCGTTACAAGTTGAGACAAGCCATTCTTCGGGTATGTGTCCCGTCTTGTATATGGAGTTAAAAAGGTCTACCAAGACTTCAATATTATCTTCATCAATTATCTTCAATAGTTCAATTGGTATATTATCGGGCCCTGGAGCTTTTTTACCTTTTGTGTATTTTATGGCATAAATAACTTCCTATTTCATTATTCCTGGTCCCGTGGTTTCTCCGTCAACTTCTAATTGTTCTTCTTTTTGGTCATAAAATAGGTGTCCAATGTATTCTTTCCATCTACGTAATTTGTCTTGCGTTTCAGTTATAGTGGTACCATCTGCATTTGTTAATATCCCGATTGGTTTATTACGATTTCCTGAAATCATTTCTTTAGCCTTCTTATGGCTGTTGAAAGTGTCATACCTTGCCTCACATTCCTCAATTTCTTGTCATTTAATGGACATTCATGTTTCCTTAGCTTGTTTTATTTTCTGTTTTATTTGTTTAATAATTCCTTGATATTCAATTTTATGTTTGTTTTTATGTATTCTTCTTTCGTCCATCTATTCTAGAATTTCTTGTATCATCAATTCTTGTTTGGCAGCTTTTGTAAGTGTTAATGTTTTCCATCCACAGTCTCTATTGTGTTCTTTATATTCTTCCATTTTATTTCAATATCTGTAGTGTCCTTATTTCGTTGTTTTATTTCTTGGATACTCTGATTTATTTTATTTCGACATTCTTGGTATGTATTTGGTTCTCTTAGTTTATCGATGTATATTTGTGGTCTAGATCTTTTCATTAATGGTTTTCTCAATCTTACATTCACATTTGCTACTACTGGGTTGTGGTCCGAGTTTACATCTACTCCAGAGTAAATCTTCACTACTGTAATAAAGTTCTTGTACCTGTTCCTTATCAAGATGTAATCTATCTGATTTCTTATAATTGTATCTTTGTTATCTCCAGGAGCTTTCCACGTGTAGAGCCTGCGATTTGGTAATTTAAACATTGTATTCATAACTACCAGTTCTGTTTGGCACATCTGAATTAGTCTTTCACCACGCTCATTTCGCTCTCCCAGTCCATACATTCCAACACAACTCTTCACACTTCCTCTGCCCACTTTGTTGACTTCATTATTGTTTCCAATTGCTCGTAGAAGTCTTCTATTTCTTGTTCCTCCTTGTCATCTGTTGGTGAATAACATTCATTTTCTCCATATTGGTATTAATTTGTAGCATTATAATTCGATTCGAAAACGGGGTGAAACCAAGTACGGATTTATCTATTTCCTTGCTTACCATTATGGCCACACCATATCGGTTTGTTCTATCAGAATATCCACTATAATATATAGCTCCGTGTACCTTGGTTACATAGCATGATATAATTCACATATTTGGATATTCATAGCATGACATAATGATGATGATAGTGTAAATAGCGTGATAATGAAAATATAATCTTGACACAACTGTACCTGCTCCTTGTTCAATTTCATTTGAAAATGCCGATTATTTGTAGAACAAAAGCGTAACATCAAAACTATTAACTCATTTGGTTTATCATTTTTCGTGTAAATCAAGATAACACGTTTAGGCCCTTTATCAATTTTCGATAAATAACAGTTTTTAACCATATTGCACTGCTTTAGGTTGTCATATCACTTTCCCGGCGTTTGTGTACTTAGACATTATCATTTGAAGTGTACCATACGGCACGATCGAATTTTTCATGAAGCATTATCACTTGTAAACACTCCAATATTTTTCGTCTTTGTTTATATAGTTCCAAGTCAATGTTTAATAAAACTACATATTTAAAAAAATTAGTTTAAACTAGTAACAACTGAAACTTGTTTGTAGAAGCCTTTCTAGGAATTTGTAGAAAATCTGATTGCAATCTCTTGAGATACTTATTTACTTATTGATTAAAATGAAATCAATATCCAATTTATGAAATAACGAGCAACAATCTACAAAAAATATTAATATCAATTGAGAAATACTTTATCAATTATGCGGAAATAAAGAAATATTGGTAACCAGTTAATTATTATCCAAAGAGCATGTATTGCTCATATAGTTGTGGACCTGATAATAGATCCCCTTTGTCAATATTTAATTGTAGATTTATTCTGAGTTATATTTTATAAAAAAAATTTTTAGTTTATCATTGAGCTCAGGTGTCATTCCAGAGATATGAAGAGAAGTTATATTACCCCAGTCCATAAAGGTGGTTATAGAGAAAATATTGAAAGAAAACTACCGAAGAAATCTAAAATTTCAGTTTTCGCTAAATCTTTTGAAGGGATTGTAGCTGTAAAACTTGGTCCATTATTGAATCCTACTTTAATGCCAGACCAACATGGTTTTATTACAGGACGTTCTCTACTACCAATCTTTTAGTTTTACAAGAATTTTTGTTGGATGCTCTTGAAGGATATGACCAATGATTAAAAATTCGTAAAAATTGCCTAAAACTAAATGTGCTCTTAATTGGATTAAGCCATACAAGAACCTTTAGTATATGGAATCTGACAAGGCTCTTCTTCCTTCTTCCTTCTTGCTTTATTATTTTCCCATTAATTTCGATTTTACATCGTAGTGGGTATTTGAATGTTGTCATACATTTGGTTTTTTCTGCTGATATTATCATATTGTATTTCTTTTCTGTTGTATTGAAGATGTGTGTCAATCTTTGGAGCTCGTCTTCTGTCTCGGTGATGAATTATTCTGTAAGCATGACCTTTACGTACTGCTTTGATTATTTCGTCCATTATTATATTAAAGAGAAGTGGTCTTAACAAGTCACCCTGTCCGACTCCGCTTTGTATGAATATACACTATGTTAGTTTTCCATTTATCTTTGCCTGTATTTGAGTATGCATGTAGATGTTTTAGATGATTTATATAATATTGGAAATGGAATGGAATGGAAATGGGCTGGACACAATGAACGTCTCCAAGACGGACGATGGAACAATGTCATCGGAAAGTGGCGTCCATACAATGCAAAGAGATCAAGAGGCAGACCACAGATGAGGTGGAAAGATGACATCAGGAAACAAGGAGGTCCCACATGGCAGAGAACAGCTCAAGATAGGGAAAGATGGAGAGAACTGGGGGAGACCTATATCCAACAATGGAAGGATAGAGAATAGGTTCAAAAAAAAAAATATAATATTGATTGGTTTGTTTCTTTTACACAGTAGGTGTAAGATGCAATTGGCTTCGACTTGGATGTAATCGAAAGCCTTGGTCAGATCTATAAAACATAGATATGTTGGTTTATTGTACTCGATGGTCTTTTATGAGATTTGTCTTATTACGAATATGGCGTTTCCGCAGAATCTTCCGGATCTGAATCCTTATTGTTCTTCTGATAAAGTTGTTAGTTTATTGATTTTGTTGGTTAGGACTTTTGTGGTGAGCTTAAGTGCGGTGTTCAGTAGATTTATACCTCTATAATTGTTGGAATCTTCTTTATCTCCTTTCTTGAACATTGGTATCATTATGTTGTTTCTCCTTGAGTCTGGTATCTTGCAGTGCAATATTAGTTTTGCATAAATATTGTCATCTCAAGGGTTATACTTTCTCCTCCGTGTTTTAGAAGCTCGTTCGTTATTCCGTCTGGTCCTGATGACTTTCTATTTTTGAGTGAATATATGGCTATATCTACTTCCTGAAAACTGATTTCTATTTTATGTCTTAATTCAGATACGTTATTGTGTTGATTATTATTTTCATTTCCTTTAAACAGTTCCGTCGGGTATTTTTCTTATTCGTTTGCTGGCATGTTATTGTATTCCTTCAATTTTTCCATTTCTTTTCGTTAGTTTCTTGTGAATCTCCATATTTGTTTTTGTGTACCGTAGAAGTCGCTTTAGAAACTATTCCCAGTGTTTATTTTTTGTTCTTCTTACCAACTGCTTTATTTCATTTCGTATTCTTCTATAGGTATCTCGGGATTCTGGAGTATTTGATGTTTTGTACCTTGTGTAGACCTCCCGTTTCTCTTTAGACTTCTCTTTTATTTCTTTTCTAAACCATGATGTATTGTTTTTGTTTCTTTTGTTCAGTATGACTTTGTGTTTTCCCAGAGCTTCTGTTGCTGCTTCTTCAATGTTGTTTTTAATTTTCTTCTATCTCACGTCTATACCGTCGATGTCGTCTATTTGTTTCAGCTGTATCTTCTGTGCTAGCCTTTTTTTGGTACATTTCTCTTGTAGAGTCGTTCTACAGTGATTCTACATTGAATTTTTACTTAGTGATTTCCTGTAGAAAATGTTTTGGTGTTATTTTCATTGTTTGATCAGTTTATTTTTGCTAGTACTAGTTTGTGTTCACTCCCTGCATCTATTTAGTTAAAAGTTCGATATCTAGAATCTGCTTTGGGTGAATATTTCTATTAATGACTATAAAATCAATCATAGATTTGTGCCCCCTGGAGTTTTTAAATGTATATTTATACTGGAGCTTATGACAAGGTTAATATTCCATTTGCAGCAACATTATAAGTTTATTTTATTTTATTTTTGAATATTTTTCAACTTTGTGTGTGTGTGTGTGTGTATGTGTTTGTGTGTGGGAGAGAGATATGGCATTAGACAAAGAATCTTTTTGCCACAGAAAATTGTTATAAGGATGTTTAAATTTTTATCTTAGAATCGTTTATAAACTTGATTAGAATATTAAATATAGATAAGTTATTCAAATCTCCGATAGATTTATTATTACACGGACAGAAGGGAGTTTCTTCAATTCCAATCCTATGCATATCCTCTCGAAAGAGGCCACGGTTAAGTTTTAGCCGGGTTATCAACGAGGAATGTACTTTTTTACAGTCAAAGTTAAGATGGGGAATATTTTTTGGCAAGCGTGGATAAATAGAAAAGTAATGGTTTCTTAAAGTCTTCTGAACCTCTTTATATTTTGACATCCATCTTTCCCTGCCAATACTCCTGATAATAGAAAAACATCTTTATAGTAAACATTTGTAATTTGGGATAACTCAGATGTATCATTTGCCATACTATCCACTAATTCGTTTCCAACTACTACATTGTGTCCTTTAACCCAGAGTAAAATAACTCTTTTTTTTTTGTGAATTTTAGTTCATGTAATAATTTTTTGATATCAAGTATTATGGAGTTTTGAAAACTATATAATGGATGGCACGAATAGCTTGTAATACTGCCTGAGAATCTGGTACTATTACGATATTCTCTCAATAATTAGTGACACACCAAGTTAGTGCTTTCTGTATAGCAGCAATTTCGGCTGTAGAACAACATTCAGGAATTCGATATTTCTCAACATAATTGCTGTTTGAAACAAAAAAATGTGAAACTAGCGCTTTTAACAGTTTTTGATCCATCTGTATAAATTATTGTTAAATCTTCCTTCAACTTGCTTAGTATGGATTTAAATATCAGATTAGTTGGCAAAATTGGCAAGTCTGAATAAGAGGACATTATAATGGTTGGTTTGTCTATCAGAAATTCAAGGTCTTGTTCGTAAAAATACGTTTTGGTTGATGTCATATATAAGATTGGAATTAATTCGTATCAATAAAAGATTTTGCAAGAGGAGAAGAATTTGTTAATCTCCAGTAATAATTTGTTAAATTTTCTGTTAAAAGTAAACCTATTTTGTAAACCATAGTTGTATTAAACGATCTGTATGTTATTAGACGTTTGTTAGCTAAAATTTGCCTACGTATGTGTATGT
Source organism: Diabrotica balteata (assembly GCA_918026665.1). Taxonomy (NCBI): domain Eukaryota; kingdom Metazoa; phylum Arthropoda; class Insecta; order Coleoptera; family Chrysomelidae; genus Diabrotica; species Diabrotica balteata. Next base: position 12,762,261 of record OU898280.1, on the reverse strand, counting down.
GTAAAGGTGGTTCTTGGGCTTCTGCTAGAACTGCTTGATTTGGTAAAGACATCATAGTTCTTAGACAAATTTTTATTGATTTATATTGCATTCTGTCAAGAGTTGATAGATTTGTTTTGCATGTTAAACCGTAAGGAATATAACCATAATCCAGAATGGATCGTATGTAGGATCTATAAAACATTAACGAGATATGTTGATCTGCATCCCATCTTTTTTGGAAACGAAGCGGAGAAGGTTAATTCGAATTAATTTTTTACATAGACACTTTTTCATTAGTTCCGAATAAAAAATAAACCGTGTTTGTGTTATTTTAATAATACCGAAAGGAAACAAAAGCCCTTTATATACGTACACTTTACTAGTATTTGGAAATCCATGGTGCAGTGGAATTATTGGGAAGCTCAGTGTCATTTTAATAACAACATGGTCTATTGACACTAGATCGAGCTGTACTATATGATTATCGCATTAGAATTGAAATGCCAAACTGTGAAAGAGCAGCCATACCAGATTTATCGGACAGTGGCGCAACCTAGAATATTTAAAAAATATACAATCCTTTAAATATTGATTTTAATGCAAAAAAACTAAATTTTAAATAATCAGCTTTGCCTTTAGCCTCAAAATATGTCTCGGTTTTGCAATAACCTCCTCATTTGATTCAAATCTCTTTGTCCGAAGTATTTTTTATTAAGTTTATAGATCCTCAGTGGGAGAAATATTTGAATAGCACTTTGGGTACGCAAGCAATTCGAAGTACAATTCATGTAAGAGAAAGTGGGGGAATGAAGCACACTTAAGAAGAAATCGCTTCTGTTGTAAATTCTTTAAATCATACCAGCTAGTACGTTACAATAAGCTCTAATTATTCATCTTTAACTATTTAAAATAAGTTTTAGAGAAATCAAAAGTACAAAAGCATAATATTAAAAAGGAAAAGAAGTGCTTTTGACCATTCCTCCTCCATGAGGGTAATCATGCGCACGGATTTGGAAATGACGCGCACTATATTAATGTTGAAAAAAAACATTAATTTAAAATAAAAAAAAAAAAAAAAAAAAAAAAAAGAGGTTAATCTTTGTAAGTGGGTATATTTATTTAAAAAACCCTTAAAAGGGCCACATCAATAGAACAAACGTTTTCGGACTAAACAGTCCATCATCAGGTTATTAAAATCGAAAATGCTAGGTCATAATGCCTGAGCCACCAAAATATTAGGGTAAAAACCCTTTAAATTACATTTAGTTATGAAATTATTTACATTGTGTTATAAAATAACTGTGATGTTCTATATTAAATTAAATTTGACCAAAGGTAACACATGGCTCAAATGGGTTCCAGAGCCGGGCGAGAGACAACCTCTGCGCTCGGAGAACAACGTGGAACTTCAGAACTGAAGTTCCACGTTGTTCTCCGAGCGCAGAGGTTGTCTCTCGCCCGGCTCTGGAACCCATTTGAGCCATGTGTTACCTTTGGTCAAATTTAATTTAATATAGAACATCACAGTTATTTTATAACACAATGTAAATAATTTCATAACTAAATGTAATTTAAAGGGTTTTTACCCTAATATTTTGGTGGCTCAGGCATTATGACCTAGCATTTTCGATTTTAATAACCTGATGATGGACTGTTTAGTCCGAAAACGTTTGTTCTATTGATGTGGCCCTTTTAAGGGTTTTTTAAATAAATATACCCACTTACAAAGATTAACCTCTTTTTGTTATACGTGGTATACAGCCAGCTACAGGAATTTTTCCTTGTGGATTTTTTTAATTTAAAATAAATGTAATAAAAACGCTTATGTCAAAAATATAATAATATTATGAAGAAATATTAATTGTATGATATACTTAAATGGAATATTTTTAAGGTAAACAAAATTTGTATTTATAATTTTCTGGGGTATGTACATTTATATATTATTAGTGATTCCACGAGGCATATATCTACATCATAACTATTTGCTTTTTTCTCTTTTCCCACAAATACGATATTAGGTGCAACTGGTTTTGCTAATGGTGGTGGAATGAAGCTTAATTCAACATCACCTAATTTTTCATCGATAATATCTGAGAAATTACTGTTTGTTACATCAGACAACTCAGGTGTTAGCTCTTTCTGCATTCACTTTTTTTGTTTGCCTTTAAGTTTTTTTCTATCTGGCGAGATATTTGGCAATTCTTTATCAAAACATCTTAGAACAGTTGCCTTTCTTATGTTTTTCTGTTCCTCCTTTCTCTTGAGATTCTCCTCCCTTAATCGTCTTTTTTCCTGGGATTCTTCCAATTTTGTCCTCATTGGTGTGTTTGTAAATTTGGAAGGTTAGCTGGTTTGTAATTGGATTGGCACATATTTTTGTGTCATCAGCATAAAACGATATTTTACTTGAAACATAATAAGGAACATCGCTGGTATAAACCGTCAAAATCAGAGGTCAAAGGATTGAACCCTGAGGCATTCCACTTTCCACTAACCTGTCTTGTGAGAAAAATTCACCAACTCTAACTTTGTAATGTTGATTTGTCAGGAAATCATCTATCCAATGAGGTAAAGTACCCCGAACTCTGAAATATTCTAGCTTATGTAGAAATCTGAGCTTAGGTGCACTGTCATAGGCTTTAGAGAAATCTAGATAAACAACGTCAACTGGCTGCGAACTGTTACAGAATGACGTCCAATCGTTAACACAATGTAGGAGATTGGTTAGAGTAGAGCGACCAGAGGCAAATCCATGTTGTTGTATTGGAATAGGATGTTCCTGGACGTCATGTCCTCGAAACTAATGGCTTCCATGACTTTGCCAACTACTAACAGCAAGCTAATCGGACGATAATTGTCGGGGTCAAGTTTGGTGTCTTTTTTAACAATAGGGATGACGGATGCTAATTTACAACTATGGGGTAAGAAAGTCTGGATAAAAAAAGTTTGCATAATTAACGTTAAGGATATTGCAAGCGTATCTGCGCCTCTTTTTAACAGTTTTGGTATTAAACCATCTAAACCAGGTAAAGCAGTTGTGCGAAGTTTAATTAAGTGTTATTTGACATGATCCACTGTGAATTTAATTTGCTTTAAAGATGTGCCGATACCTTTACAGTACATAGCAGGTAGATAGCCATCATTTAACTTTTTAGTAAAAATCTGTGAAAATTTTAAAGAAAGAGTTTCGGAAGATTCCTTATCAGAAAAGTAACCCAACCAAAGTCTGGTTGGGTTTTTGAAGTAGGGGAATAAAAGCTTTAGACATCAAGGAGGATCGTATGTATTTTACACTTTTTTAATGTTACCATTTTCAATAACTCTTACTTCAAAAACTTGGTATTTCAAAAGCCCGGTATGTTTACATTTTCGCCATAGATGTCGTTTGTGATTAATTTGTTTAATTGCTGTTCGATTTATCCGGGGTTTAAGGTTGTTTTTATAAATCTTACGGAAGGTGGTATTTGTAGAAATTATATTGTTAACGGTATCAAGAAATGCAATCCACATTAATGAGGGGTCGTTTAAGTCTGCAAAAAATAAATGCCAGTCGATTTGAGAGAGTTCAGTGTCAACTTCAAAAGAGTCGGTAGAAGCATATGTTACAATATTATTTTTGCGGGGTAGTATTTGATTGAACTGAATGTGAGCCGTTATAACTGCATGACTTTCCTATAAGAGAACTGACTTCGAGAGATGAATTCAGCTGTTTGTCATTAATAAGCACTAGATCTAAAGTAGAAGGTTGTTAATAATTATAAATCTAGTATGTTCTGTGATGAGTTGTATGTAGAAGGCTGAACATTTGTTAACATTATCTAACATTGACTAATCGATAGATGTATTTTATTTAGACATTGTTGCTGGATTGGCAATCCTCATTAAATTTATCGGGAACTAACAGACATTCCAGATGCACGAAAACCTGGCACTGCCTTCTTCATAGTAGCAACTTTCATAAATGCTTTATTTAACAGATTAGCGAAGTCACATTCGTTTGTTTTTTGATGGCAGGTATTAAACTAATAAACATCAAAATTCTCTATAAAGTAAATTATTTAAAAGATTAAAGAAAGTCAAGTCAATATATACACAAAAATGGGAAAAGTACTATGGGGAACTACTGACAGAAAATAGGGACGAATACTTAACTCAATCACCAACAGAGGTTAATATTGAAGGAGAAGATATAACAATACAAGTGATAGACATTAGAAAAGCTATAAAAGAACTAAAAAACGGTAGGTCTCCAGGACCAGGGGATATCCCAGCCGAACTAATAAAATGTGGATCACAAAAATTGTTTGAAACCGTCACTTGTGCATAAATCAATTTATAAATGGTTCTCCCGTACCCGACGAGTGGAAAATTGCTTATATTTCGTCGATCCATAAGAAAGGAGATAAGCTTAAATGTGAAAGCTATAGAGGGATATCAGTCACTAGTACATTCAGCCGTTTATATAGACGAATAATTAGAGACCGCATTAGAAAGGAATACAAAAATAAAAAGAACAATCCGGCTTTCGAACAGGAAAAAGATGTACTGATAATATCTTCTGCCTTAAACAACTAATAGAAAAAAAATTAAGCACAAATCAAGAAACCCACCTCATGTTTATTGACTTGCAGAAGGCGTATGATACAGTTCCTATAAACAAACTCTGGAACATGTTACGACAGACGAATATTAGTTTCACCTTAAGAAATTTGTATGAAGGGTCTAATAAAAAATGGAAACAGACTATCGCAAAGCTTCCTGGTTAATGAAGGTCTACGTCAGGGGTGTTGTGTATCACCGACCTTGTTTAAAATATAGGTTGCAAAAGCATTGAAAGAGTGGAAACGAAAATGCAGAGGCATGGGCGTAGACCTTGGAGAGATTTGCTTGTATACATTGCTTTTTGCTGATAACCAGGTTGTTATAGCAAACGATAAAGATGATCTGGAGCAAGGAAATTACAAGAAGAATATAGAAAGTGCGGACTAGAAATTAATACAGAAAAAACAAAATACCTGCCAATAGGTACCGAACTATCGAACATCACTTTAGAAAATAACGAAATCATCATGCCCTGCGACCATTACACATACCTAGGAATCGTTCTTGACACAACGGGGAAAGATGATGAAGAAATAAATAGAAATATAACAGAATCCAGAAAAACAATAGGTTGTCTAAACAGCGTACTGTGGAGTCATGAAATAGGAAAAAGAAGAAAACACAATATCTACGAATCCAAAAATAATTATGCAGTGGGTACCACCAAACCGCAGAAAGAGAGGAAGACCCAAGAAATCTTGGAGAGAGGGAGTAACGAAAGCGATGAGCGCAAGAGATCTTTAAAACCGATTGATGTCTAAGGTGTGTGGTGGAAGTAACACCAAATAAATGTTATTTTTATTTGTAAAAATTATATGAATCAATAAAAATAGGGCTGGAGTGGTTAACCAACAATAAAATCATGAGATCATTTGAGATTTGCCTGTTTTGCAAAAAAACATCAGCTTACAGCCAGTCATTAAAAATTCTGTATCGATCCTTCTGCTTTTGTAACCGTTGAAGCACCAAGAGGTCCATTTTTTTCAAGTGTAAGAGACATTCTTTTCCAACGATAGATCAACATGGGGGAAACGCAATTTCCTGCAGAAATTTGATGTGTAGATGTGCAACCATTTTATTATTTCAACTGTAATATATTTATTTTATATTACTTTTGAATAATTTTTGAAATGTTTATTGCTACGTCTCTGGTAATATAAATCCTACAGTCAAAGTAGCGACAATAACGCCGGTCTGACCGCTCCGAAGCCGCCCCGAGACCCGACCAACAAAAGCGAATCCGCCAGAACAGAGCGACAAGCATCAAGTAGGCGTGAAGGGTCCAACTCGTCCCGAAACAAAACACGGTAGCTGTAGCGGTTTCCACAGCCACCTTTCTGACGCAACATCGCGTCGACTGCTAAGGATTTTACGCTACATTACGTTAACACGTTAACAAGAACACGGTCGACCGTAAACGTATTTAGGATTTTCGTTTTGAAACTATTGGATTTTTTCGGTGCCCCTGCTACCGCTAAGAATCGGGGATTACTTACGGGATTCCAGTCGCATTAGCGTGGAGACTGTTAAATGAGCAGTTGCAATACCATGCAGTGAATGGAGAACAATTTAAGATCTTTAAAGATGACACGTTTGGGAACAAGGAAATAATAACCAGTTTAAAATAGGGACATAGAAAGAAAAAGAACTATTGTAAAAGAAAATCAGATTTGTATACGTACCAATTCAATACTTTTTTTATTCACACAGAATTTTATCTCCGCAAATCATTCTTTATTAAAATCTTGAATATGTTGCCTGTATGAGTACATTTCAAATTAGGTAAAAGAAACAAGAATAAGACTTACAATCAATTTATTCTACCACCAACGACCGGTTTCACAAATTATAATTTGCTACGCATCTTTAGGTCAACGGTACTTCTTCTTCTTCTTCAGCCTTAAGTAATATAACTTTGGACATAGACCTCTCCCAAATCAATCTAGTGTCTTCTATTTTGCTCCACTTGCTTCTATTGTGTCCTACGATCTTCTTAATATCATCCGCCCATCTCATTTGTGATCTTCTTCTGCTTCTATTTCCTAACCATGGTCTCCATTGTTGTATTTCGTGGTTCCATCTCTTATCCTTCAGTCGGGCATTGTGTCCTGCGAAGCTCCATTTTTTGCAGCATGTTCTCCTGCGTCTTTTACTTTGGTTTTGCTTCTAATCCATTTGTTTGTTTTTATAGATCCTACAGCGTACACAAGGAATAATACGAGGAAAATAACAATACCGTACATAAAAGGATTATCAGAAAAACTTAAAAGGATAGGTAATAAATTCAACATTTTAACAACATTCAAAACAACAAACACGTTGAGATCTATTTTGTCCAAAACCAAACCTAACAATGAACAAGAAAGGAGAAAAAATTGCATTTATAAAATACCTTGTGGATGTGATCAGTTTTATTTAGGTGAAACATCAAGGCCATTAAATGCTAGAATAAGTGAACAACAATCTTATATTAAAAATAGAGAATTTGATAGATCTCAAATATGTAAACACGCATGGGATAATGAACATAAGGTTCAATGGAATAATTCAAATGTAGTCCTAAAAGAAACGGATAGTAAAAAAAGAAAAATCAAAGAAGCGGCTCTAATTATGCTAAATGAGGCCAATTGTGTCGCAAATTTCTCGGCAGAATGTTCTCGGCAGAATCTGGTTACCAATATTGAAAGAGGAAGTTATTAATAAGAAAATACCAGTATTAGTAAGTCAGTAACATGTAGAGGATACATCATTTATGTTTTTTAAATAAATAAACATATAAAATCAGAATTTTGGTGTTTATTGAAGGTAAAGTAAATGCACGAACAAATACTTACCATATCGGGATAGTATTATGAGGTTTTTTTCCTGGTTTTTCCCTCATAAGTTACTATGGAATCACTAACAGGAGAATTTTACTGCATCATGTCATGTGTTTGTCTTTTTAAAGACGAATTACATGCTATGATTTTTTTCTGACGGATATTCTCAAGTTAAAGTTGATTTCATGTAATCGAATGAACTATCTTATAAGTAAAGTCGTCACAGGAGCGCAACTCAACAATATTGGCAATATCATTTTAAAGTCGTCTACTTTAAAATGCATAATGTATGTCTGAATTGTCAATATAAATGAGTCAGATAAAATTAAATTATTAGAAGAATTTTTCACTATGTAACAAAAAACAAAATTTGTTTAATTTACCTACTGTTTGTATTTTGAGAACGATTTCCGAAGTGGAAATTGAAACGTCAATAAACGTATTTTTATCTTTAATTGTGGCTTATTCCCAGTTTAATAGTAATTAAGCTATTTATGTATTTTATTACAGCATTAACTAAATTTTAATCTGTTTTATTAGCACGATTCAAATGTGTGCCTCTTTTTTCTTACCATACAACTTTTAATATGAATATAATAGTAGAGCTGTGGTAAGATTTCTAAAGATTATAAATATTGTGACTACAAGCCGTATAACATAAACAAAGACAAATATTCGCAATTCGGCAATAACTACATTCAGTGGGATGTGCGAGGGATAACTTAGTGTTGCATTAATATTTTGTGACCAAAATGAGTCAACGACAAAATACACCAATAGGATATGTATGTTGTCTTAGTGTTGCATTATAACATATGAGTTAAAGAGAGAATTAAGCTACACAAGGATATGTAATATTGTGAAAAATGTATTTCACTTTTTATTTATCTTAGTGTTACACTCAACAGAAGGGTTTATTTCCAATCATTTGAAACGGTTATCACAAAAGTCATTTTTTTACATATCCTACTGTTTTGAGGCGACGATATTTGTAATTCTCTCGACTGATATTTCTTCCGAAAGTATATTAAAATTATAAATTCCTTATCTTATAAATAAAAAACCTTATCTACCGTAGATACTTCTCTACACGGCAGTATAATTAAATATTTAAAATCAACGTACAATCTTTATATACATCGAGCCGCAGATGTTTTGCACCCAAATCACCACTACTTAACCAAATCAGTCCAATTTCCGTGCCTTCCTAATTTCTCACTACATTTAACGACACGATAAAGACCTAAATTGTTTAAATAATTAAGAAAAATACCCGAACAACCACTTCGCTGCCATCGTTTATTCATAAGACCAGATGTGGCTCACGTTAGTTATTTTTCCTTTTCGATGCTACTTCGAACACCCTCTCGACGTCAACTTATGTCTTTTTAAAGTCTTAATTATGATTTTAAGCACCTCTTCCTAAATTGCGCTGTTTGCGAGGAAGTTAAAAATGTATTAGATTAAAATATTAAACAATATAAAAGACAGGGGAGATTAAACCTTCGACATAAACAAATAAAAATAAATCCAGGCATTTTAACAACATCAGCCACTATTTCAGGCATTTTATTGTCTTGTACGGAGGTAAAAATAATTCAGTTGGTATCAAATCAGGTGTAAAAAGCGGATGATCTATCAAATCGATGTTTAGGGTGTCCAAAAATCATTTGTTTAACCCTTATCCAGGCAAGGTGGACCCAACGGGCCCGATACGCCAATAATTTTACCTTCTTCTTCTTCTTCTCGTGCCACTCCTAGCGGAGATTGGAAATCATCATGGCCACTGCGACTTTGTTAGCAGCGCGCCTAAAAAGTTCAATCGAACTACACCCGAACCATTCACCTAGATTACGAAGCCACGATATTTTTCTTCTTCCCACACTTCTTTTGCCCTTAATTTTGCCCTGCATGATGTTTGTTAAAAGTTCGTACTTTTCACATCTCACAATGTGCTTCAAGTATTCCATCTTTCTAGTTTTTATCTCATTTAGAATTTCGCATCTTTTGTCTAAAGTTTGGAGTACTTGCGTGTTAGTGACGCGGTTCATCCATGATATTCTGAGAATGCGCATATAGCACCAGATCTCGAAAGCTTCGATGTTTTTTATGGTCAACTGTTTTAGTGTCCAAGCCTCAACTCCATATAACAGGGTAGAAAAGACATAACACCGCAGCAGTCGTATTCTTAACTTTATATTGATATCACGATTGCAAAAGACCTTGCGCATTCTATTAAAGACTGATCTAGCGATTTCTATTCTATATCTAATTCCTTTTGTTTGATCAGTATCGTCTGTGATCCAAGCAGCTAGATATGTATAAGAGGGCACACGCTCAATCGTTGTATTGTCTATTACAAGATTAGCTCTGATGTTCTTTGATTTCGTGATTACCATAAATTTAGTTTTTTTCAAATTAATTTTCAAGCCATAACTGTTACAGTATATATTGAGACGTTCCCGTTAGGAGAACTGTATCGTCAGCATACCTTATATTGTTGATCGTCTCACCATTTATTATCAGACCAAGATCTTCTTCCTTGAGTGCTTGTTCACAGATAGCTTCACTATACAGATTAAATAAAAGTGGCGATAAGATACATCCCTGCCGGACTCCTCGACGGATTTGAATTTCTTCTGTTAGTTTGCCCTCAACCTTGACATTTGCTGTTTGATTCCAATATATATTGCATACAATTCAAATATCTCGGCTGTCTATATTTTTCTTTATTAGAACTTGTCTTAGTGATTCATGTTATACTTTGTCAAAGGCCTTTTCGAAATCAATAAAGCAGACGTAAATTTCTTGGTTCATGTCTAAGCATCTCTGTGAGAGAACGTTCATTGCAAATAGAGCCTCCTTGTACCCAGCCTTTTTCTGAATCCCATCTGAGTGTTACTGATGTCTACGTCTAATTTCCTATAGATCCTATTATGGATTATTTTTAAGAACAGTTTTAAAACATGACTCATCAAAGCTATCGTACGATATTCGTTGCATTCCTTTGTATTTGCCTTTTTTGGCAGTAATATAAAGGTCGAACGGAGCCATTCCCTAGGTATTATTCCATACCATAAACTGATAAAAATTTTTATTGATTTTTATGCATCACTGATTTTGTTTAGAAGTATGTTTCCTTTAACAGAGTCATGAGCTATTCAAAATATTCATTATCATTTTTGAAATTATTGCGTTGAAAGAATGTTGTCACGTAAAGGGGCAACACGGGCACAAGCAAGTAATCAAGCAATTTAATTGAACACAGCCTATGAGAAATGTTCACCTCTAAGTATTACGATCGGGTGTAACAATTCATTGGAGCAAGGTGTGTTAACTCGAGTACAAACAGAGTCACCCCACCGTGCTCCAATGCTCTAGACCATCCCTTTCCCCCTATAGCACTCTGATGCGCTATAGAGGCACAACAATCACCCAAATGCTCTTCATGTGGAGGTCCTGGATAATAGAACCTCAACATGGTTTCCTAACCGAATGCAAAAACTCAGGACAGCGCATCTCCGCTATATTCCTGTTATCTTAATGTGGCTTATCCGCGAACTAAAATTGCTTACTTGGGCCTCAAGTCTCCGCTTTGAGTCCCGGCTCAGTTCGGCGACTTGGTGCTCAAGGGGTTGGGCCCCACGTGCCCGGGTTTTGGGTTTTTGTTAATTTTTTTTGGTGGCCGAAGCCGGTTTTTTGTGGTTTTTGTGATTTTTTTTGGGCAACACGGGCACATCGGACCCTATTTGTATTTATACCTAAAGTCTAAATCGTTGTTACAAAAGTTAATCTGGTAGTCAGGTAATATTTTTGTGGATTATCTAAACGACTTTTATGATTCTGGAAATCCAATAATAAAGACTAAACGTGTAACAAACAATGTAAACACCTCTTTGATGGAAACATTAAAGAGATGCTTACAATAGGTGTTATATCTGCTCTAAATGAATTTTAAAAACTTATAATCATTATTGGAATGCAATATTATGCAATGTTAGGTAGGTACAATACAATACAATTAAGCTCTTAAAATTATATTGAATTATAGTGAAAATAGATAGTGCGAATAAAATGTCCCGAAAAACATTATCAGAAGCAGAATTACAAGATATTGCTAATAATTTATGGGATTCCGATGATGAACAATCTCCTGAAGTAGGTGACATTGAAAGTGACTCTGAAATTAAAGATCATCTTTCGAAAGAAAGTGAAGAGGATGATTAGCAAGTAATATTGACTGATAATGAAGAAAAATGTGTAGCTACAAGTTTCCAGATTTCAGAGTGTGTAATTTTTGAAACTAAGGAAGTCAACCACAACCGACAAGAGGTATGCGATCCTGAGATATAATAAAAAGCAAAGTACACAAAGTAATGTTAGCGCCTGGTGAAAGTGTAAAAGATCCTGTTGATTTCTTTTGTTTGTTTGTGGACGAAAAGAAAAGAAGCCGAAAAAGTCCTGGGAATAGAGAACTGGAAATATTGCGACCATACAGAGCTATATGCCTTTATTGGACTACTACTAACTGCAGGGCACCTGAGTGCCAGGATCCATAATGTAGATATACTTTGGAGTAAGTTTTATGGACCTACTATATTTAAAGCTACTATGGGGTTAACACGATTCAAACATTTGAAAGGACACGAGGTCTGAAAGAAAAAGGAATGAAACATTATCAGTAATACGCGATGTATGGAATCAAGTCAACCAAAACTTTTAGAAATACTATTTACCAAGAAAATAATAGTACATAACGGTAGATGAGATGAGCAACTTGTTCCGTATCGAGGTAGGTGTCCTTTCAAGCAGTATATGCCTCCAAAGCCAGATAAGTATGGCATGAAAATATGGTATGCCTGTGACTCGTAAACATGTTACCCTTTAGGTGGCATATCATATGCAGGAAAAAACGGAAATACAGTAGCAAAAGTTCTTGCTTCTTAAGTTGTTAAGCAACTTGTTGAGCCTTATTATAATTCCATGAGGAATGCGACTTGCGATAACTCTTTCACTGATCTTGCTCTTGCACATAAATTACTGGCAAATTCACTAACTTTTGTGGGCACAGTGAAAAAAAATAAGAGATTTGTTCCTCGGAAATTTCTAGCATCTCTTGTTTCTAACGTTCCGAAAAAACAAAGAAGCAAAACATCACAATGCTTACTGTGTAGATGATGTTGACAAAAAAATCAGATATAATACTCTATTATAATAGTAAAAAAATGTGTCGATACGTTAGACCAAATGGTTCTTAAATATATGTGCAAAAAACGAACTAACCGTTAGCCTTTTGTATTTTTTATGAATATTTTAGACGTGGCTGGCGTAGCCTCATTTATTACTTGAACAAATTTACATCCAATATGGAACGAAAACAAAAATGAAAAGCGAAGATTATTTCTTATAACGACAGCAGAACAACTAGTATTGAGTCAAATTTTGAAAATCAAGGGGACTACAACGGGAAACAACAGTGTATTGAAACTTACAGGAAGTTTGGCCAAACAATAAAAAGCAAAAACTAGAAAACTCTCCAGTTTTAACAAGGAAAAGGTGTCATCTTGTGCCCAACAAAAAAGGACAGAAAACAAAAACTATGGTTTTTTTTGTTTTTATTTTTTTTTAACCTAATACTTAATAATAATTTAATTTGCCAATACAATTTGCTATTCTAGTTAGGAATAAGCTAATCTTAGTCTATCTAATCTTTACTATTTTAGTCCCAACTAAAATAGTAAATTTATATGACGAAGTATTAATTTGTAATAATAAAATAATAATATTCTTCTATCTTATGCGTTTTATTCATTTTGTAAAGACTGTTTTTGTCAATACTTTATAGATGAGCTGCTAATTACCATAATCTTTTCTCATATTGGTATTCAAACAATAATGAAAGGCAACACCACCGTAATCTTTCTCCAGGGTATGTATAAACATCAACCCCTCTTTTCAAATAAAATGGCCTGGTAGATTTACAAAAGTTTTTATTTATTTATTAATTAAGTCTTTATTTGGCTCCAAATGTTTATTAGTTGTGAATAAATATTTTTTTACAAAAGTTTTCTTGCATTTTATTATTTTGTGCAAATCCTTCAGGTAGAGGTGACAGATCTGCTCTCTGTGGCACTCCTGCAACCAATGCAGAATATAGTGCTGTAAATAGAACAAGCACAAACTGTCACTTATTTTGTTCTAATGTGAAACTAATATCCCCATGAATTCGTCTCTAGATGAAGGTGCCACATTAGACATATCAAGGAGCTCCTCGTTTTCCATTTTTAGGGACACAGAGACTAGAAAAACATGGTTGTGTTTTAGATTTTAAGATGTATCCATGATATTTCTATTAAGCAACCTTTTTCAATATATGAATAAAAAATTGCACTTGACATACCTAATTATGTATTTAGTACGAACTGTTTTAGAATTATCGAGAGAATTTTTGAGAGATCACTTGTCGATTGCGCGGTGGTACTGTTTGATCTTTTCCCTTTTGAATAGTAACAAGCCGGCGTTGATAAGATAAAATATTTTTTGAGTTTTTTCGGTCGTTCGGTATTTACAATGTACCAGGGTCATGGGATTGTGTACAAGAGATTATGTTTGTTTGTAGGTACTCAAGAGGTACCCTTGAACGTGTCTATTGATTTGGGGACAGCAATTGAGGTAATTGTAATGTGCAAAATGATATATAACAGTCAATATTGCAAAGTAATTAATAGTATAATAATAGTGACTGTATAATTCGAATATATATATATATATATATATATATATATATATATATATATATATAAAAGAATGGGAAAACTACATTTCTGAATTATTTGAAGATGAGAAAGTAGAACACTATACACCGATTGCTATATCAGGTCCATCTATAACAGAAAGTGAGGTAAGACGTTCAATACAAACGGCAAAAAATGGAAAAGCACTTTGCCCCGATGAAGTAAGTGCTGAAATACTAAAGTTTTGGGAGAAAATGGAACTAAAGCTCTGTGTAATCTCTTTAACAGAATTTATGACACTGGGATATTACCAACTGATTGGTTAAAGTCGACATTTGTCACAATACCTAAGAAACATCGTCCAAAGACATGGGGTGATTATCGGACAATAAGTCTGATGAGTCACGTTTTGAAGATCTTCCTGCGAGTAGTACACAGCAGAATTAACATGCTGTTAGAGGACAGAATTAGCAATACTCAATTTGGGTTTAGAAGTGGCTTGGATACAACACTCCCCCTAGGGGGTCAGGATTGAAGAGAGAGAGAGGATACAAGAGAAGCCTTGTTTAGTATACAGGTGCTAGTACAGAGATGCAGAGATATAAATCAAAATGTGTATTTGTGCAATCGATTTTGAAAAAGCTTTTGACAAAGTCCGACATAACAAAATGCTAGAAATATTGGAAACAGCTGGATTGGACGATAAAGATCTACAAATAATTACAAATCTAAACTGGCATCAAGTGGCAACAATAAAGGTTGAATAAGAACTGTCGGATGAAATAAATATAAAAAGAGGAGTGAGACAAGGCTGTATATTGTCGCCTTCACTTTTTAACTTATATTCGGAGGAAATATTGAAGGAAGCCTTAACGGAGACAACCGAAGGTATTATTGTGAATGGAGAAACCGTCAACAATATTAGATATGCCGACGATACCTTAGTCCTTGCCAATTGCGGAGAAGACCTTCAAAATCTAATGAACAAAATAAAACAGACTTGTGATCAGTATGGATTAAAACTCAACGTTAAGAAAACTAAATATATGATAGTTAGCAAACAAAATTATATACAGGATGACGGTATAAAAGTCGGAGATGCCACACTGGACAGAGTAGAGAAACTCGTGTATCTCGGCAGTAATATCGAGGTCGACCACTTCATTCCACCAAAGCTTGTTACTAATTTTATTTTGTTTGCTTCCTAAGACCTCCTGTGCTGTTTGGTGAATACTTGATATTATGTTCTCATATATGCATTTGGTATTTGTTAGTGTTTGGTCAAGTTTGGAGTCCATTCGAGTCTTATATAGTGTACGGGTGCTCTCATGAATTAAACTGGACAGATTGTATTGAGGAAGATCAATTCTTTCTAAAAGTTGTTCGTCTTGGCTTAATGAGACAGTGTCCTTTAATCTATATGGGAAAGCAATTGTTGCCCTTACCATGTGGTGATCTGATTGGCATACTGCTCCTCTCATAGCTCTAATATATCTAATGAGTATTTGTGAATTTTGTTTAACTATCACGTAATCTATTATAGAATTAAGATTCCTTGTTGGTTGAAACCATGTATATTTGTGTATGTTTTTGTGACAGTAATATCCGTTAGTTATTTTAAGTCTATTTCTTTCACAGAGATTGATAAGTCTTTCTCCGTTATCATTTACGACGTCTTCTCCATAAGGTCCAATTACATTGTTGTGGCGCTTGTTTCCTGTTCTTTCATTAAAATCGCTACAAGTAACTAAAGTATTTTATATATATTTGGATGTCACATGCAGCCATTTAAACTTATTAGTTCTTAAAGTTTTATTATGCAATTTGCAATTTATTTAACTTTTGCAATAGATTTTGTATTTTATTATCTTTTATTTTGTGTTATTGACTATTCATGTAATTTCAGTAAATTTTAAAATGTTATTGTTATTTTTCTGACCTTTTGTAAGCTTTTTCCATAAAATTGTATAATTTTCAGTGATAATAAAGCATATTTCTATTCTATTCTATTACAAACAATTTCCCCGGTCTCCCCTACCTTTACTAATGTCGGGGGAAAAGTTGCAACTTTGTCCACGGAAAAAAGTATTTTCATAAAATGTGACAATTTGTCACCTGTCAACAGAAATAAAATGTCAAAAGTTTTTCCCGTCACAGAAAAAAAATAATTCGACTACTTTATAAAATATATAAGAATTAATTACTAATAAACTGGGAATAAGCCACAATTAAAGATAAAAATACGTTTATTGACGTTTCAATTTCCACTTCGGAAATCGTTCTCAAAATACAAACAGTAAATTAAACAAATTTTGTTTTTTGTTACATAGTGAAAAATTCTTCTAATAATTTAATTTTATCTGACTCATTTATATTGACAATTCAGACATACATTATGCATTTTAAAGTAGACGACTTTAAAATGATATTGCCAATATTGTTGAGTTGCGCTCCTGGGACGACTTTACTTATAAGATAGTTCATTCGATTACATGAAATCAACTTTAACTTGAGAATATCCGTCAGAAAAAATCATAGCATGTAATTCGTCTTTAAAAAGACAAACACATGACATGATGACAGTAAAATTCTCCTGTTAGTGATTCCATAGTAAATTATGAGGGAAAACCAGGAAAAAACCTCATAATACTATCCCGACATTGTAAGTATTTGTTCGTGAATTTAGTTTACCTTCAACAAACATCAAAATTCTGATTTTATATGTTACGTTATTTAAAAAACATAAATGAAGTATCCTCTATATGTTACTGACTTACTAATGCTGGTATTTTCTTATTAATAACTTCCTCTTTCAATATTGGTAACCAGATCCTACTACATTCTGCCGAAGAATTTGCGACACAATTGGCCTCATTTAACATAATTAGAGCCGCTTCTTTGATTTTTCTTTTTTTACCATCCGTTTCTTTTAGGACTACATTTGAATTACTCCATTGAACCCTATGTTCATTATCCCATGCATGTTTACAGATTTGAGATCTATCAAATTCTTTATTTTTAATATAAGATTGATGTTCATTTATTCTAACATTTAATGGCCTTGATGATTCACCTAAATAAAACTGATCGCATTCACAAGGTATTTTATAAATGCAATTATTTGTCCTTTCTTGTTCATTGTTAGGTTTGGTTTTGGACAAAATAGATCTCAACGTGTTTGTTGTTTTGAATGTTGTTGAAATGTTGAATTTATTTCCTATCCTTTTAAGTTTTTCTGATAGTCCTTTTATGTACGGTATTGTTATTTTCCTCATATTATTCCTTGTGTATGCTGTAGGATCTCGTTCTAAGTTGTTCTGTTCTATTCGATCGATTGTTGAAAATTCCTTATTTATAAACGATAAAGGATAATCATTTTTTAATAAAACAGATGTTAACAAATGTTTCTCCTCCAAGAACGAATTTTCATTAGAACAAGTAATTTTGGCTCTATCGTATAAGGATTTAATTATTCCCTTTTTTACATTAATATTGTGATTTGATTTGAAATTTAAATATCTATTGGTGTGTGTTGGTTTTCTATACACCTGAGTCTCATATCCAGTATCGTTCTTAGAGATTAAAACATCCAGGAAAGGTAGCATGTTATTATATTCCTTTTCCATGGTAAATGTTATTGTCTCTTCTTTATCGTTTATATCATTTAGGAATGTATCCAACAACTCTGATCCATGAGGCCATATTGAGAATACATCATCTACATACCTCCACCATACTGTGGGTTTGAAATTTTGTTTAGAAATGATATTTGTTTCAAAATCTTCCATAAATATATCGGCTAAGAATGGAGATAAACTAGAGTCCATTGCTAGACCAAAATTTTGTTTATAGAATTCATTATTTAGTTGAAAATATGTATTATCAGTACATAATGTTAATAACTCCATTATAGCCGATATGTTTAGTTTTGTTCTAGTTGCCAATGAATCATCACTCTCTAATTTTGCCTTGACTATATTTAAAGTCTTATTTAAAGGCACATTCGTAAATAAACTATTTATGTCAAAACTTACCAAAGTATGATTTGAATTAAATTCAATATTTGATAATTTATTTAAAAAATGTTGTGTTTTTTTTATGAATGTGTCATTTTTATTTGTAAATGGTTTTAAAATATTTAATAAAAATTTTGATAGTTCACTACAAGGAGAATTCATGGTACTACAAATGGGTCTAAGTGGTATATTCGTTTTATGAATTTTCGGTACTCCATAAAAATGAGGAGTCTTACTGTAATGAGGTGTAATTAATCCTCTCTGATAATTTGTTAAAACATCTTTAAATTTGAATAAAGTTCTATATATTTTGTTTTCCAAAGACTTTGTTAGATCTTTTGTTAATTTTGTATAAGGTCCGTTTATTAATAGATCTTTAATTTTATTTTCGTATTGAATTTTATCCATTATCACAGTTGCATTCCCCTTGTCTGCTGGTAGTATGATTATGGAGTCGTCATTTTTTAAAGTTCTTATAGCCTTTAGTTCTTTATTTTCTTTCCTCATATTATTCCTTACAAGGAATAATATGAGGAAAATAACAATACCGTACATAAAAGGACTATCAGAAAAACTTAAAAGGATAGGAAATAAATTCAACATTTCAACAACATTCAAAACAACAAACACGTTGAGATCTATTTTGTCCAAAACCAAACCTAACAATGAACAAGAAAGGACAAAGAATTGCATTTATAAAATACCTTGTGAATGCGATCAGTTTTATTTAGGTGAATCATCAAGGCCATTAAATGTTAGAATAAGTGAACATCAATCTTATATTAAAAATAAAGAATTTGATAGATCTCAAATCTGTAAACATGCATGGGATAATGAACATAGGGTTCAATGGAGTAATTCAAATGTAGTCCTAAAAGAAACGGATGGTAAAAAAAGAAAAATCAAAGAAGCGGCTCTAATTATGTTAAATGAGGCCAATTGTGTCGCAAATTCTTCGGCAGAATGTAGTAGGATCTGGTTACCAATATTGAAAGAGGAAGTTATTAATAAGAAAATACCAGCATTAGTAAGTCAGTAACATATAGAGGATACTTCATTTATGTTTTTTAAATAACGTAACATATAAAATCAGAATTTTGATGTTTGTTGAAGGTAAACTAAATTCACGAACAAATACTTACAATGTCGGGATAGTATTATGAGGTTTTTTCCTGGTTTTCCCTCATAATTTACTATGGAATCACTAACAGGAGAATTTTACTGTCATCATGTCATGTGTTTGTCTTTTTAAAGACGAATTACATGCTATGATTTTTTCTGACGGATATTCTCAAGTTAAAGTTGATTTCATGTAATCGAATGAACTATCTTATAAGTAAAGTCGTCCCAGGAGCGCAACTCAACAATATTGGCAATATCATTTTAAAGTCGTCTACTTTAAAATGCATAATGTATGTCTGAATTGTCAATATAAATGAGTCAGATAAAATTAAATTATTAGAAGAATTTTTCACTATGTAACAAAAAACAAAATTTGTTTAATTTACTGTTTGTATTTTGAGAACGATTTCCGAAGTGGAAATTGAAACGTCAATAAACGTATTTTTATCTTTAATTGTGGCTTATTCCCAGTTTATTAGTAATTAATTTACAATGCCACAAGAAAATAGCTTCAGAACAATATATAAGAAGTCAAGACTTTTGATGGTGAGTGTATTTAATGCTGTTTAAAAATTAAATAATTTATAAACCTGTTATAAATCTTGGCAGTCTATTTGATTTAGTGTACACGCTCGACATTTATAATGTAAATAATATTTAACATTATCATAATTATTTACACTTTCAGAGACAACAGAAAGTCAACAAGCGTAACAAACAAGTCCCGTGATTGCTGAAACATTCTCGATAAGGATAAAAAAACTAACGGATACATGTTATGGCTGGTGGCCAAAAGCCATAAACCCTGCCAACCACTACTCGTCATAATCGATGGCACTTTTATTGTCATGTTTGGTTTTCTTGTTATGTGTGTCTTGTGTCGTTGGTATCTGGAGAATTGTCACGGCAGAATGCTACTAAATGTTAACAATTTCCGAAACACACAAAGTCAATTTGCTTATAGCTCGAAGGCGAGACACTCAAAATGTGATGGGAACGAAGAAGAATGGAAGGAGTGTGTGTTGCAGTGTATTTCGGGACAGTAGGAAGTACATAAATTCACGAAAAGCAGGAACTGGGTGGCGACTGAAGCGTTTTTGGTGTTGGGTCAATTAAAATTTGGCATTTAGTGGCATCGCTGATGAATCATTGGCATTGTTTAAAATAGTAAAAATGTCAACAATCTTTTTTGGCAGTGGCCTTGACGTTGAATTTAACATACTCTTTAGTCTTTATAAACTTTGATCCATTCATTAATTTTAACTGGAAATATTTTTTCCGGTAAGTGCGTTCTAATTTTTGTAATTATAAAGAATACATTTTAAATTTCCGTATGTGTGTTTAGGCCATGCTCGACAGGGGAGTAAGACCGCTCGTTTGTAAATCATTGCAATTGCAATACGAGGGTTGTCTTTTTCGTTTTGCATATAGCCATAAAGACAAAAAATATATAGACTTAAAGTACTTTATTGCTTTTCAAAATATGTCCCACCAAGATCGATGCAATTATCCATACGTTCAAACCAATTGGTAAAATAGTTCTTCAGTTGACACATATCGATGGCTTTTTTTGGCGACTGGAATCTCTGCCCACACACTGAATTCTTAATCTTTGGGAACCTAAAGAAGTCGTTAGGACTTAGCTCGGGGCTATATGGTGGATGGTTTAACAATTCGATATTTTGAAGCTCCAAAAACTCTATTGTCTTTTGGGCAGTGTGAGCACTTGTATTGCCCTGACGTAGGGTAAACAAACGGTTATATACCAATCAGAAGTTCTTCGATCTGCTAAAGCGATTGTTGCCACTAGACCAGATTTTGACACAAAATTAGTTTTGCAATCTAAATTTTTTTTTTTAAATTAAAAAGTTTTAAAATTTTGCACAACAAAAACTATTCGATTTACGGCAGATTAAAAAAATTAAAAAAAAATTGTTTTATTGGAAGCTGAGAAAATACATTTTTTTCCGTATACCGATTTTGATAATTTATATTTACAACGAAACAACCGCTAGAAAATCACCGAATGAAGTTGCCTCTTTTCTTTGTAACTACATAAAAAATATTCTTCCAAAAAATGTCAGACAACTGTACCTCTTTTTCGAAAATGCTGCAGCTTAAAATAAAAATTTAACAATACTACAGTTTCTGCATTTTCTTGTAAGAACCACGTCTTTGGAGAATATTCAAGATCGTTTTCCTGAACCAGGGCACAGTTTCCTACCGCGTGACCGTAGTTTTCGTGTTATAGAAAAGTTTTTCGAAAAAAAGATTATATTTTCTCTCCTACAAAATACTGTCAGTTTATTCAACAGACATAAAAATATTTCATAACCATTTTGGTTCATCAAGATATGGTCTTCAGCTTTAGCAGTCATTTTGAGAACCATTTTAAAAAAAGTTATAATGAATTCTCAGAAACAGAGTTTTAAGATTTCTCAACACCGGATTTTTGAATACAGAAGGTACCACATGGATACAGTTAATGTGTCTGTTACAACTGGTATCCCTATTTGTGAATCGTACTACATTTTGAGGGACAATAAAGATAATCTTTCAGCTAAAACTAACTTGATGGTGTACGACTCATGAATACCAGTAAAAAAGTTCAAAGTGCAAAGTACAAAAGTGCAAAGGCGTAGTGCAGTTAGTTACCAACTACGTTCCAGTCAACAAAATGGAGTTGTATCAATCCCTTAAATGTGATGACGTTGGTAGTCATCATCATCATCATTATTTAACCCGGATCTATCCACTGCTGGATATAGGTCTCCCTCAGTATTTTCCATGTATTTCTGTTTTGTGCTGTTTGCATCCAATTTTTATCGATCCGTTTTGTCATCAGACCATCTTGTTGGTGGACGACCTCTACTTCGATGTGCTTCTTGTCTCGGTCTCCACTGTACTATTCGCTGTGTCCATCTGTTATCCGACATTCTAGCTATGTGCCCAGCCCAGTTCCACTTAAGGGTCATAATTCTTTCTATGGCATCTGTCACTCCTGTATTCCGTCTTATTTCCCTGTTCGTGATCCGATCCCTACGAAAAATGCCTAACATCGATCGTTCCATGGCTCTTTGGGTAACACAAATTTTATTTCTTACTTTCTTGGTTAGTGTTAATGTCTCTGCACCATATGTAAGTACTGGCAACATGCACTGATTAAAGACTTTTCTTTTAAGACACATAGGCAGTTCTGATTTAAGAACATAGCTCAGCTTGCCGAATGCCACCCAAGTGAGTCCTGTGCCGCGGCTTAGTTCGCACGTTTGATTATCTCTTCCTATGCGTATCTCATGTCCTAAGTACTTATAAGAGGTGGTTTCTTCAATATGCATGCCATTTACTGAAATCTTTTCGCTTAACACAAGATTTGTCATGATTTGTGTTTTTGTGTGGTTGATTTTTAATCCAACTTGTAGGGAGGCTAGGTATAGTTTCTCCAGTTGCGATACTGCATCATCGATTCTGTCAGCAAAAAGGACAATATCGTCAGCAAACCTCAAATGACTAAGCATTTCTCCATTGACATTAATTCCTTTTTCACTCAGATTTGCGTTCTTAAACATATGCTCTAATAATGTTGTAAACAATTTTGGCGAAATTGTGTCTCCCTGTCGCACTCCCCATTTTTTTTGTAAATACGTTGGTCTTTTTATCTGCCAGTTTCACGCTAGCTGTCACATTTTGATAGATGTATTTTATCACGTTTATATAGCGATGATCTATACGGCACTCTGGTAAGGCTTTTAACATCTTTTGATGACTTATTGTGTCAAAAGCTTTTTCGTAGTCAACAAATATCATGACTAATGGCTTGTTATATTCAACACTCTTTTCTATTAAGTTCTTAATTACTTGTAAATGATCATTCGTGCCATATCCTGGTCTAAAACCTGCTTGCTCTCTTGGCTGATAGAAATCCAACTTACTTCCTAGCCTGTTGGTAATAACTCTTGTAAATAGCTTATATACTTGTGACAACAAGCTAATGGGGCGGTAGTTTCTAAGGTCGCTGATATCTCCATTCTTATGAAGTAAGATGATTTCCGCGTGGTTCCACTGTGTCGGTGTTATCGCTTCGCACAGACATTTATTGAACAGTTTAGCAAGTGTCAGTAAGAGCTTATTTCCTCCTAGTTTTAGGCTTTCGGTCATTACCCTGTCTTCACCTGGGGATTTAGTGTTCTTCATCACCCAGCATTTTTAATTTCGTCAACAGTTATGTTCGGCATTAATTCTGAGCCTTGATTCTCTATCTTTGGTAAGGGGCGTCTTTCATCAAATTCACTTGTTTCATATAGTTGTCTGTAGAAGTCTTCCACTGTTTTCACTATTTCTTCCTTATCAGTCACAATGTCGTCTTGTTTATTTCTTAACTTATGTATGTTCTTTTTTCCTGTGGACATGTTGTGTCTTAGAACTTTCAGACTTCTATTTTTCTCTATCAACCTTGTCACCTCTCTCAGTCAATAGACTGATTTTCTGTTTGAATATAAAAGAAAAAACTTTTTTCTGTTAATTTTTAATAATAATAAACAGATTTTGCAACTACAATGGATACTATTTTTTGTAATTGTGGTGTAAAAGAGGGGAAGCTCTAAATTTTTTGCATTTTTTCTGCAAAAAGAAACTTATATAAATAAAGGAATAAGATATATAGGAATAAGATTAATATAAATAATAAGAAAAATTAAAATGGAAACGCCAAGGGAAGGCATACGTCCAGGTGTGGACAGTTGTAATGTACCTACCTACTCACATGTAAGATAATTAAAGTATCTATGTATTTCTATATAGTTTTTAGTCACCTGGTATATGTTATTTACAATTATGAAAAGTTCTCATGTATAATCACTAATAATTATTTGCTGTTAGAAATCAGAATCAATACTCTTCATAAATATTTTCCTATTTAGAATAAATAAGTTTCGCTAGTTTATTCGCCTAATACTTCGTATCTATGGAATAATAATAATTTATTTCTCTTATTTCTTTGTTCGATAAGCTATCCGTATTTGCTATTTTAATATTAATATTTGAGTCCAATCTCTTGTACTCAAATCCATCCAGAAACATCGTTAAATAATTGTAGATAACAGAACTTATAAATTCATAGTTTTAAGAAATAATAGGCAGAGTGTAATTTTCATCCTCTAATATAATAAATTTATACATGTCAATATATTCTGTTTAATTCCAAAACAAAGAGTTAGTCCGGAGAAGAAATAAACGCATAGTATTCCATAACAAAATTTGGTGTCAGAACGTGGGATATTAGTAGCAGAGTTCCTCTGATTGCTGATAGAAGGAGAGCTGAGGAATTTTTGAATTGACTTGTTTCCTTCGAGGAATCATTCAAAAAAAACTGTCAGTGTGGAAAAATCGCCACTACAACTAATTACATTGGGGTCCAGTACATCCAGTTCGAAATCCAGTTCCAGTCATAACCCAATTGTAGTTCCATCGGAAGTAGAGGTGAACCCGTGGAATAATAGACTATGCGACCAACAACAATATTCTACTTGTAAGTACATTCTATCTTAAATTCTGTCTCATATTTTAAAAATCTTGTAAACGTATGTCTACTTTATATCCTGATATAAGTAACTTATTTGACGAACAAATACCTTCTCCCGACTCAAATTCTCTTTCAAATTCTTCTACTTCTAATTCAAATAAAATGTCAGTATCAATTGAAATAGCTGAAAAACTTCTCATTAGATTTGATGGTACAAAATCAAAATTATACGAATTCATAGACAATTGTGATAAAGCATACAATTTAGTAAATCCGCAATCCAAACCCATCTTATTAGCCATTATAGAAACTAAATTAACCGATAAAGCTAGGGCCATAACTAGAAACAGAACATTTGACGAATGGAAAGATTTAAAAGACTTCTTATTAGATGCTTATTCTGAACGCCGAACTGAAGGTCAGTGGCAATTGGAATTACATTCCTTACGTCAGATGCCCAGTGAAAATGTAATGTCATTTGCAAATAAAGTTGAAAATTGCTATATAAAATTAATAAATACACTTGATCCAGACTTATCTCCAGATGCAAGAAATGCATGTACTAAACTCTTAAAAACTCAAGCACTAAATGTCTTTATTAGAGGATTAAACAAAGACCTCTCTATTTTAATCAAAGCCCGAAATCCAGATTCCTTAGAAAGAGCTGTTGCTATAGCAATTGCCGAAGAACAAGAACAGTTATCAAGACAAGAAATTTTCAGACCATTCTGTAATATTTGCAAACGAAATAACCATTCCTCAAATAACTGTCGATATAAAAACAATTCAGATAGAAATGTTAGACATCTTCAAAATTCTAGTTTTCAAAACCCAAAATATCCTAATTCAAATCTTCAAAGGTCAAATTCTCAAAATCAAAATTATAAACCTTCAAATTCAAATTCCAATTCTGATTTTCCTCCAAACTTAAGAAAAGAAAATACCAACACTTCCCAACGTTTTTGCAGATACTGCAAAAAACCAGGTCACGTTATAGAAGAATGTAGAAAACGCGAATTTAACAATAAAAACAAAAATCCAACAAATTCTTTAAACTTCCAGAATCCTCGACAACCAACGGTCGATTCTCGAGGAGTTCGTTCAGTTCAGGCCGTATCACAACCATCAACTTCTCAGTCACTTCCTATGTAGATTTACCCTTAGTAAATAATTCTAATCCATCCTCTTGCAAGTTTCTAATCGATACAGGCGCAGATATTTCTTTAATTAAATATTCAAAAATACTAAACATTCCAAAAATTTATTCTAAGTCTATTACTCTACGAGGCATTGATAAAAATGTCTTAAATCCAAATAAAACTATATGTAGTTGTAACGTAAATTTCAAGATAAAAGATTTTGTCCAAACTCATGTTTTCTATGTCGTAGAAGACGATTTTCCTCTTCATTTCGACGGTATATTAGGTAGCGATTTTTTTGAAATAAATAAATGCCAAATTGATTATAAAGAAAATAAATTAAACTTTAAAAATTGTTCTATTCCAATTGAATATATAAAATTTCCATTAAACAATGACAATGACGAATTTCTGAGAGATCAAAATATCGAGACAAGTTCTAATATCGATGAAATATTTCCTTATGATGCTAAATCCATAGAGGATCATTCTTATTTAGAAACCAATGATATCCAAATAACCTTAAGTAGTGAAGAACTACTATCCAATCCAATTCAATCTAAATCTAACTCTAAATCCAAAGAAAATTCAAGTCCAAAATGTGTAAAATCCACTGAGATATGCACAAATAAAACTTGTAACTCTTCACGAAATCATAAATCAAAATCCTGTTCAGAAGAAAAATCCTGTTCAGACGATCTTATACTAAATCAAAACTCTAATTCTAACTCAAGAAGTAATAAAACTATTCTATCCGCAAGAACTGAAACAATTGTTCAAATTAAAGTAATAAATAATGAATTAAGCGAAGGATTATGTCCCGAACGCGAAATCTTTAAAGGTGTATTTTTATGTCCTAGTGTTGTTAAAGTAAAAAATGATTTCTTTTTAACCTCAATCGTAAACACTACTGAAACGGATGTTGAATTAAACGATATTCAAGTAGCAATAGAAAAAATTCCAAATTTACAAAACAATGCAAATATACGAAAAATGTCTTCTTATAAAGATAATACGAATTCTAACAGAATTGCTAAATTAAAAAATGCCTTGAGAACAGATCATTTAAATAGTGAAGAAAAATCATCTTTAATTTCTATTTGCAAGGAGTACAATCATATCTTTTATCTGGAAGGAGATCAACTTACCAGTACAAATGCCATAACTTGCAAAATTCCTTTAAATTCTAATGTACCTATTAGCACTAAATCATACAGGTATCCTGAAGTACACAAACATGAAGTCGAAACTCAAATAAAAGGTATGCTAGATCAAGGTATTATCGAAGAATCAACTTCGCCATGGAATTCGCCCCTTTGGGTTGTGCCAAAAAAGGCCGATGCTTCAGCAAAGAAGAAATGGCGAATTGTTATAGACTATCGACGACTAAATGATATTACTATAGGAGATTCATTTCCACTTCCGAATATAGTCGATATATTAGACCAATTGGGTCATTCAAAATATTTTTCAACAATAGATTTAACATCAGGATTTCACCAGATCAAAATGGATCCTGAGGATTCTCCAAAGACTGCTTTCTCAACTCCGTCTGGACATTATCAATATTCACGAATGCCATTTGGATTAAAAAATGCTCCCAGTATTTTTCAAAGGCTAATGAATACTGTCCTCTCAGGAATACAAAATTACAGATGTTTTGTCTATCTCGACGATATAGTCATTCATGCCGATACATTAGAAAATCATAATAAAAGATTAAAAGAAGTATTCGAAAAATTGTCTACATTCAACTTAAAAATACAACCAGACAAGTGCGAATTTTTTCGTCGCGAAGTAATGTATTTAGGACATTTAATAACTGAATTTGGTGTCAAACCGGACGAAAAAAAGGTATGTGCTGTTACAGATTTTCCTATACCCAGAACACAAAAAGATATTAAGAGCTTTTTGGGTCTCACTGGTTATTATAGACGCTTTATAAAAAATTTCAGTGCTTTAACACAACCTTTAACAAAACTGCTGAGGAAAAATGTTGAATTTAATTGGACAAGCATTCAACAACAGTCATTTGAGAACCTGAAATCAATACTTTGTTCAGAACCAATACTTCAGTATCCAGATTTTACCAAACCCTTTGTCTTAACAACGGATGCTAGTAATTATGCAATAGGGTCCATACTTTCTCAAGGTAAAGTACCAGATGATTTACCTATTGCTTATGCTAGTCGTACCTTGAACAAAGCGGAATCAAACTATAGCACAACAGAAAAAGAATTACTTGCAATTGTATGGAGTGTTAAACACTTTAGACCATATTTGTACGGAAATAAATTTTTCATTTATACGGATCATAAACCACTCACATGGCTATTTAATGTAAAAGATCCCGGATCAAGACTCGTTAGGTGGAGATTAGCATTAGAAGAATATAGCTATGAAATTATTTATAAACCAGGTAAATTAAATCAAAATGCTGATTGTTTAAGTCGTCCTCCTTTAACCATATCTGAAACAAATATTTGCGAAGAAAACAAAAACCCGGCAACAATCACCTTACAAATAAACAAAATGAGTAAAGAAAATAATGACACTTATTCACAGTTCTTATCTAAATCCGAAACTATATTAATAACAAATGATAATATAAAAGAAACAAATGAAAAGATTACATCATTTTCACAAAATTTAGCATTGTTTGTTTCCGTAGATTTAAATTTTAATGAGATCGTTCAGAAACAAATAAATAAACAATTCAGTCATATAGAAAAATTGAAAGCCAAAAATCCAAGACTAAATGACATTATATATATTTCTGATCAAAATAAAAACTTTTATTACATATTTATAAAAAATAATTATTGGGACAATACCTCTTATGAAGATATATTTAATTCCCTAATAAAATTAAGAGACTGGTTATTAAACGATAAAATATTAAAAATTTGCCTACCCAGAATAACTTTTAGCTACGATAAATTAAGTTGGGGAAAAATTAGATCTATGATTAGATTTATTTTTAGAAAAACTGATATATCTATTATCATTTATCATGATATACTAACAAATCCTGAACCTGAGGAAATAACTACAATATTACAAGAGAATCACACTAGTCCTACGGCTGGACACTCTGGTTTTCATCGGACATACAATCGTATAAAAAAACATTTCAAATGGAATAATATGAAAAATGATATTAAAAACTTTATAAAAACCTGTGAATCTTGTCAGAAAAATAAACTCGTTAGAAAAAAATTCGTAAAGCCCATGGAGATAACAACAACAAGCTCAAATCCATTAGAAAAAATATTTTTAGATATAGTAGGTCCTTTACCTTTAACCGAGTCAGGTAATAAGTTCATATTAACATTACAAGATGACTTAACAAAATTTTCTCAAGCTTATGCAATTCCGAATCATGAAACCAAGACTATCGCTGAAAATCTGGTTCGTGGATTTATTTGCAAGTTTGGAAAACCCGATATAATAGTTACTGATCAAGGCCGAGATTTTACTTCCAAATTATTTTCTCAAATCGCCAAGCTTTTTAAAATCAGACATATAAATTGTACTGCTTATCATCCAGAATCAAATGCTGCATTAGAAAGGAGTCACGCTACTTTAGCAGACTACCTTAAACATTATATTAAAGCTGATCAATCCGATTGGGACGAATGGCTAGATTTTGCTATGTTTTCATATAATACAACTAATCATACTTCAACCAAATTCACATCATATGAACTAATATTTGGATATACACCTAATCTACCTAGCAGTATAATACGACCAGTAGAACTCAAATATACATATGAAGATTATTTAGATAATTTAACACTTAAGCTTAGAAAATCTCATGAGTTAGCAAAAACGAATCTATTAGAATCTAAAGTAGTCAGTAAAAAATATTATGACCAAAAGATTAATGACACCGTTTTCTTAGAAGGACAATTAGTATATCTCCAAAATGAGCAAACAAAGAAGGGTCAAACCAAAAAACTTACACAAAATTATAATGGACCTTATAAAATTCTAGAGATAAATTCTCCTGTCAATTGCACAATTTTAGTAAATAAAAAACCAATAAAAGTTCACATGAATAGATTGAAACATGCTTTTGTTTCAGGTATGCAATAATATGGCTGACAAATAGTGAACAAATTCACAAGAAATATACCAATACTCCTATCAACAAATCACCTGGAATCTATTACGAACACATAAAAAATGTTCAATTTATTGAAACTCATTGGAACATATTAAGTCATATTCCTTTACAACCTTTTACAGACAAATTAAATTTTGTAGATCTCACCTATCAAAAAACATTAAGACTGTGTCAAAACAAACCAGTTCTTATTGAATTACGATTATGTGATACTTCACTAAAACTCTTAGGACAAATCATACCTAGACTCTTTCAAGATGAACAAACTTTAAAAAACATAATTCTGCATGAACATTTTAGACCAAAACGCGCTCTATTTAATGCAATTGGATCTGTTTTCAGGACCTTATTCGGTACCTTAGACAGTGATGATGCTGAAAATTTCAATAATGCTATTAACAAAGCTGAAAGTAACGAAAATCATCTTCTTGATTTACTAAAACAACAAATTCATGTAGTAAAAGCCACGATTGCAAATTTTAATAACTCTATTACAAATCTAGACCGAAACAAAGTGATTTTTGATAAAAATTTTGAATCAATTACCAATTACACAGATAAAATGAATAATAAATATTTTAATTTAGATTTAAAACAAAAAATTGAAGAACATTTTACTTTACTAACTTTCTTTATAACAGAATTACAACAAGAATATTCTACTTTAATAAACGTTATTCTATTTGCAAGAAATAATAACCTTCATCCTTCTGTTATAACACCTGAGCAACTAATTCAAGAATTATCTAAAACGGTAACGCATTTACCTAGTACATCGACTTATCCATTTCCATTGACTATCGATTATGCTCATAAATATTTCGATATCATTTTACTTAAATATATATATTTTGATAACAAGATTTTAATTACGGTTAGTATACCTTTGGTTAGTAATACTCCTTATTCTCTTTTTAAACTAATATCTCTTCCTATAATTCATCCAACATTAAAGAGACTTACCTTTATTCTTCCATCTGTCAAATATCTTGTTCTTTCAGAAAATAGAAACATTTATGTTACTATTGATACATTAGAAGACTGTTATTCATTAGATGAAGAAAAACTTATTTGCAAAAATCCTGATACTTTCCGATTTACACACACTAATCCAATTTGTGAAACTGAATTGTTAACTTCAATAACAAACATACCATCTAGTTGCGATACTCGTATAATTCAAACAGAATATGAAATTTGGCATAAATTAAACAAACCAAATTCTTGGATATATGTTTTACCCAAACCAACAGATTTAACTTTAAGCTGTCAGACTAGTACGCCAATATCTATTGTTCTTTCAAACACAGGTATTTTTTCTACTTCGAATAATTGCAAAACTTACACCGGATCAACTATTTTGATATCTGTCTCAAATCCAAAAGAAAGTAATTTTCAGTCTATCATTCCAGATTTATCCCTTCCAGAAGTCTGTTGTGATGATATTAAGATAAATAATGAATCCAAATTACACCTTGTTCCCTTACAATTAAATAATCTCGATCGAGATGCATTAAATTTAGCAAGCCATAAACTAGATAATTTAGAGAAAATGACCTCAGAAACAAATATTAATTTTTCAGACACAATAAAAAATAGTTCTTATTTCACTTATGCAATCTTATTTTTGATAAAATGTATGTTACTTTATATTTTATACAGGATAATTAAATATTTTTACCGACGATTTCGTAGAAATCCGTCACATAGTTGTCAACAAATTACAAATTGTTTAACACTAAATATATGTCAAAGTAAACGAAAACATGTACATGAGACAGATTTAAGTATAGATTGTAAACATAATAAAGACAATAATTATAGTGAATCCAAAAAGTGTGAAGAGACTAGTTTCACAGAGACTACACCGATAAGACGAAGTGAAAGACTATCGAGACTAAAAGAAACTATTTAAATGTGTTAAAATAAAATAATAATGTATACAAATGTTTTATACCCATTTAAATGAAAATTCATTTTACAATTATTTTCATTCTTACAAAAGGAGGTGTAATGTACCTACCTACTCACATGTAAGATAATTAAAGTATCTATGTATTTCTATATAGTTTTTAGTCACCTGGTATATGTTATTTACAATTATGAAAAGTTCTCATGTATAATCACTAATAATTATTTGCTGTTAGAAATCAGAATCAATACTCTTCATAAATATTTTCCTATTTAGAATAAATAAGTTTCGCTAGTTTATTCGCCTAATACTTCGTATCTATGGAATAATAATAATTTATTTCTCTTATTTCTTTGTTCGATAAGCTATCCGTATTTGCTATTTTAATATTAATATTTGAGTCCAATCTCTTGTACTCAAATCCATCCAGAAACATCGTTAAATAATTGTAGATAACAGAACTTATAAATTCATAGTTTTAAGAAATAATAGGCAGAGTGTAATTTTCATCCTCTAATATAATAAATTTATACATGTCAATATATTCTGTTTAATTCCAAAACAAAGAGTTAGTCCGGAGAAGAAATAAACGCATAGTATTCCATAACACAGTCAAAGGCTGTTACAAGAACAATCTTCTTCTTTTGGTGCCTATTTTCTGTGGATGTTGGCAACTACGTTGGTCCATACAACTTTGTTGAGAGCTACTCTAAATAGAAGTATGGCAGTCATTCCTAATGTTATTCAACCACGATGTCCTTCTGCGCCCTTGAGATCTTTTGCCTTCTATCTTGCCTTGTAAAATTAGTTGAATTAGTTGATACTTCTCATTGCGCATCACATGCCCTGGCTGTAGTATTTGTAAGTATTTCATCTTTCTGATTTTCAGGATACGCATAATACATAATACATACTGCATACATACTGCATAATACATACAGGTTTAATTTATTCAATATCGCCGAAAGCGTCTACTCAACTATTTTGTCACAACTATTTAGATTTTTGCTATTTTGAAAGCGTACCTAACCAAAAATCTTCACAAAAAACAATTCAAAAAAAGTTTCTACTTTCGTCTTATAGCGGCACCCAACTACTGCATATACAAATTCTACGTGGAGTTAATGGTTAAACGATTGTTCCAAAATATTCAAAATCAATGTTCTATAACTCGATTTTCTAAGGTAATAACAAAGAATATAGACGCTTCTATATTCTTTGGTAATAATATAGGATGTGGCTGTTTCTGTCACTCTTTTCGATTTTAAAGAAACGAGAATCAGTCAAGGTATCTAAAAAGTCGACTAACGAGGCGCCTAGAGGGTTGTAAAATATTTGAAAAGGACAGGACTTCCGTTTTGGAGACAATGTCCAACCGAGACACGGGCTCATGTTTACTGTCTCAATGAGAGATATCAACTTGTCAAATTTATAGGCCGTGGCCGAAGTTTAGGTCAGATGCAAAGATAAAAGTGTTGTTGTTTACGACATTTTCTGTACATAAATCAGACGGCCAGGTATAAAACCAGATATTTTTCGAAAACAGTATGGAACTACACAAATGTTTTTATTTTTTTCCTTATTTGATTTCTGTGACATCAAATACTCAATGTTATTAGCGATTTGTCGATCTATATTTACATTTAGGTACAATTATTAAATTAATCTTCAGTTGATGAAAGAGGTTGGTTTCTTTTAGCCAATTTACAACATTGTTTATGTTACAATTCGCGTCCAATAATGTATTAAGTTGTCGTAAAGATTGTTATTGGATTTTTCTTAGATAAATGTTGAACACCTTTTTACATTGAGAATTGTATTACATCTGTCACATGATTTGCCGTTTGATTCCTCCCGTCGAATAAATATGTGAATGCCCTAAGGGAAAGCGATCAATTCTAACCTGATTGGCATGATTTTTATAGATGGTTTGGTTTCTTTTAATTTCAATTGGGAATTATCCCATTTACTTTGCCACTTGCACTAGATTTTGAATTTATTTAAACAATTTTTGAACGTCACTAGCTGCCATATCACTTACTCGTGTTCGTCATCACACATTAACTTTGGGACAAAAATCTTCTTCTTTGATTTTTCGAATACCTACATGCTAAAGGTCCCTAAAGTATTATGGTGTTTGTGATTTTTGGTTGAGAATGCCTTATTCATCTTTCACAAAGGAATTCTTTGGATGATTTGGATGCAGTTGCTAAATTATCAGAAAGGAACTTAAAGTGTCTGTGATAATTGTCGCTTTCATTGTTCTTTTCGTAAAATCCGCAAAAACATATCCGGGAGCAGATGTTTCATCAGACCATAATCTTTTACTCGGACATTTCAAACACCACATGAAAAAAGTCCATAAAAGAAAAGCACAAAAACGTCCGGACATCCAGAAGTTGAAAGATAAAACCACAAGAGACGAAGTCAAAGAGGAGATCAACAACAAAATAAACAGCATGGTAATCTCAGATATTAATCAAGAAAACATAAGTATGAATGATATGTGGAATAAAATCAAAAATATCTGTAATTCAGTGGAAGATAATAAACTTAAACCAGAAAACAATATAAAGAATGGAAGAATGAAGAAAACACCGAAATAAAAATGAGGAAAGGTACAAAGAAATAAACAAAATTATTAAGAAAAAGATTAAGGAAGCAAAAGCATCATGGCTATTAGATCAATGCATAGAAATAGAATCCCTAAAACCTTGTAGAACAGAAGCATGACACTTTTAACCTACATAAAAAGATCAAAACCTCAACAGGAGAGAACGGATCACGAAGTCATAACTTAATACTAGATGAGCACAACAATCTGCTCTACAAAAATGAGACAATATTTAAGAGATAGAGGCAATACCTGGAAGAATTATTCAAGGAAGAGCAAGAGACAAAAGTCAGTGTTTCTAGATGTTCAGGACCAGAAATAACGCTCGGTGAAGTAACATAAAATATACAATAAAAAGACTAAAAACCAACAAAGCACCTAGACCTGATAACTTACAAGATGAAATATTAAAACTATTTGAAAACAACCAACTCAAACTCCTAACGAGTCTACTGAACAAAATCTATGAAACTGCAGAATTTCCTACAGATTGGTCAGTTTCCACCTTCATCCCTCTCCCCAAAAAGGCAAATGCCACCAGATGATCTGATTACAGAATTATAACCTTAATGAGCCATCCACTCAAAATCCTTCTTTCTGTTATTCACTGTCGCATATATAGAAAACTTGAAGAAAACATTAGCAGTGTTCAGTTTGGGTTTAGAAGCGAACTGGGAACGCTAGAGGCCCTATTTTCCATACAAGTATTGATACAAAGAGCTCGAGACGTAAATTGCGAAGTCTACGCATGCTTTATAGACTTTGAAAAAGCATTTGAAAAGGTACAGCAAAGGGCAACTGTACGAATAGACAACGAAACCTCACAAGGATTCACGATAAAACGGGGAGTACACCAGGGCTGAATTTTGTCACCGACGTTGTTCAATACTTACTCAGAAATGCTGTTCAGGGAAGCTATTGATGGTTTAAGAGATGGTATAAAAATCAATGGTGAAATCATAAACAATTTAAGATATGCGGACGATACGGATTTGATTGTTGATAATGGAGAAGATCTGCAAACATTAATAGACCGTGTAGTGGAAGCCTGTGGCAGATATGGCATGAAATTAAACTGTAATAAGTTCAAAATGCTTGTAGTAAGTAAAAAAAAACGACGTAATACAGCACCAATTCACATGTAATAATGAATTCTTGAAAATAGTTGGCAAAATTACATATCTTGGATGGAGCCTAAATAAGAAATGGGACCACTCACAGGAAGTAAGATGTCGTATAGAAACGGCGAGAGCTGTCTTCAATCGCCTTAGGAAGATTTTATGTAATATGCACTTGAACATTGATATAAGAACACGTGTCTTGAGATGCTATGTATTTTCTACCCTTGCTATGTATTATATAGAGTCGAAGCCTGGACCTTGACGGAGGCAAGGTTCAAATGATTA
Organism: Diabrotica balteata; assembly: GCA_918026665.1. Lineage (NCBI taxonomy): Eukaryota > Metazoa > Arthropoda > Insecta > Coleoptera > Chrysomelidae > Diabrotica > Diabrotica balteata. The sequence continues at coordinate 12,726,259 of OU898280.1, read as the reverse complement.
GAAGTCTCCAAATTGTGGTACTACCGCCGCATGATCAGAATTTCCTATGTCCATCATGTTACAAACAATACTGTAACTGATAAAGATCTGGAAATTATGCGTATCCTGAAAATCAGAAAGATTAAATACTTACAGATACTACAGCTAGGGCATGTGATGCGCAATGAGAAGTATCAACTAATTCAACTAATTTTACAAGGCAAGATAGAACGCAAAAGATCTCAAGGGCGCAGAAGGACATCGTGGTTGAAGAACATTAGGAATGACTGCCATACTTCTATTTAGAGCAGCTGTCAACAAAGTTGTATGGACCAACGTGATTGCCAATATTCATAGAGGATATGCACCAAAAGAAGAAGATTGTTGTTTTAACAGCCCTTGACTGTCCATACCTGGACGTATGCCTCCCTTTGGCGTTTCCATTTTAATTTATCTCTTGCTACCTAGTACCATTGTCTTCTCGCCTTTTCTTCCACTTGGTCCAACCATATTTTTCGAGGTCATCCCACACCTCTCTTATGTAACCTAGGTCTTTATTGTACGATGCTGTTAGTCCAGGGGGTATCATTTTGTCTGGCAGCATGTCCTACTTAAGACCACTTTAATAAAGCAGCATGTTGTATTGTGTCCTCTACTTTTGTTATTTTACGTATTTCTTCATTGCGAACGCGATCTTTTAAAGTTATTTCCATTATATATATATATATATATATATATATATATATATATATATATATAAATCATTTCACTTCACGCTGTGTTACTCTCATTTTATTAGCGACTTTCATGGTCAACATAATTGTCTGTAGACCTTATGTCATCACTAGAAGGATGCAAAAACTTTTACCTTGAGATTTATGGGAACATTATTATTCTTGAGGACAATTCTAAGTTTGACAAAGAAGCCAATATCATGAAGATTCGTTGGTCTACTTCCGTATGGTGTACTTCCGCAGGTTATGATCTCTTCAACCAACAACTTTGGCGGTTATACACCCTTTTTAACAAAATTCTTAAATAATCTCTTCTGAGAACAATTTCCGCAGTGGAAATCAAAACGTCATATTTTTTAGTTAAAAATTTAATTATCATTAGGTTAAGTTTTTCTTATTTGGATCACTTTTTATATATCTATTGGATTCACATGTTAATAATTATTTCAAAATTTTATCATAAATATCATTTACTAAAAGTACTGTTTATATTATAATAAATAAATCACGAATAATAGATACATGGTAGTTCATAATTCATAATTCATCTTTAATTGGAGCATTAGCGCCCTAAATTGGAACGATGTTAAAACCTACATTTAAACATTAGTACGTGTCTCATGCCTCAGCTCGTGTTTCAAGTTCGTTTTTGTACGAGGAACCAGTCAAATCAACTGCGTCCTGGGTGCGGCAAACTTTTGATATATTGATTTCTTTACAGGTAACGGCGAAATATCCTGAACTGAAATAGTATTTAGGGAAGTTGATGCTGCTCTCTTCGTTCTTTCTGTCAATGGAATATTATCTTCTTCTGAAGAGGATGATTCCTGTTGAGATTTATGGTTAGAGTTTGATGCACTGTCAAACATCACTGAAGATGCAAAATCAGTTTCTTTAAAGAAATTTTCATCTACATGCCAAATGCCACTAGCACGAAAACACGAAAAGCGTTCTGTGCATTTCTCACTTTTGCAGCAAGCCCATAAGCCTCTCCAATTATTCCGGAAACCTGAAACATTAATACAGTTCGACCCAAGTTAGTCTGTAACCATTTTTGAATGCATTATCCATAAACATGTTGAAAGGCTCTGAAGAATCGAACATCCAACGGTTGAAGTATGTGTGTGGTGTGACTTGGGAACTGCAATAACCTAATTCCATTATCCCTGACAATTTGAGGTTTTAGGTTTTTACTGTGGGTGCTGTGGCAGTCCAACATTAACAAAACAGGCCTCAGGGCTTGGCTTAACTGTTTCAATGAAATGATTAAGCCATGTCATACAAAGATCGCTACTAATATATCCAGCATAGGTAATAGTGACAATGCTGCCAGGCGAAACACCTAATGAAAGTTCCTCTTGAAAACATTGCCTTTTAAAAATTATTATGGGTGGTACAAACTGCCCTGCTGTACTAGCACAACAAACCACAGTAGTATTTACCCCCCTATCTGCACTCAAAACGCTCCCAATTTGATGTTCCCTTCTTGGCTAATATTTTCTGACATAGCCGATGTACGGTTGAGCAGACTGTCTCATCGACATTGAATATGTGTCTTGCGGTCAAATTTTTCTCTTCACAAATTCTTTGTAAAAGTTCATATAATTTATTAACTCGTACTTTGCTAAATCCTGCATACCTTGCAATTAAGGTTTTCTCCTGCTGCCGTAACGATATTTCTTATGTGTAGACATAAAGTCATAATACCTCTTCTTGCCTGCCATACATTTATCTGTGTTAAAATTATGTTTCAAATTGTTTCTTGTTACGATTGACAGTTCAAGTATAAAATATTTCAACGTTGCCAAACTTTATTGAATATACCAAATTTATGAAGGGCAACATAGTTTGCCATATTTTACGTGATTATTTTAGGAAATGTTTTTACACAGTCGAAAAGACGTTCGTGTCCCAAATTCGTGCTTGCCCAAATTCGCGCTTCTCCAACATACTTACTTTACGAACAAAAGTTTTTGTAATTTATGTTTTTACCTCAAACTGGAAAAGTAACACTCTTGCATCTGCTAAACAGTAAGTTTCTCTCTCCTCCGATCCAGAGAGTCATCTCGGGCACACCTCCACATTATGCTTCACTACAAATACACAACACTTTAGGATGGGCTTTTGTACGTATCGAAACATACACTCAATCTTCAGCCCCGAAGAGGATTACAAAATCCTACACAGAAACTAGAGTACCGCATGTTCTAGCCCGATCATATTTTAATAAAGATCCTTTCATTAAATCCTATAGAACAATGGAACAACAACAGAAGTAATAAAACGGTGTCTGAGTATCGTATAAAGTATTCATTAAAATGATCAGCGTTAATAATTTTCTTTTACTATATTCTTTCCCAGTATTTTAATATGTTTTAAGAAAAGTTCAAATACATCAAAGACGTACAGTCCGCCCTTTTATGCTCCTTCAGGTCCCTCCAAGCTTTTAACTATTTCTATTCAAAATATTTTTACGGATTGTATAATTTTATTTTACCCACAGTCATTTAAAAGTGTTGTACTTTACCATAATTATTATATTATATCATTAACCTACTGTTCCGTACCTAGTAATTTTCTAGAATCAGCCACTATGCTTTAAAAAATGCATTACTCATATCAATCTTGAAGATCTGGCACAGTAACACCTTCTAAGAGTCCTAATTATATCTCTCGGTAATTTACTATTATTAAAACCGCCATGTTTCTTTTAACGAACGGAGGATGATTGGTCGAAGACGAAGGAAAAATAAAAATAAAGAGCGACCTTCGCTTTGATACCCCGCCGAATGCAAGATAATAATTGTTTTTTGGATCCCTGGAGGAGGGTAACAGAGAAAATAGCTTTATAATTCGGACAATAGCCTTATTCCATTTCACAAATTGCAGCCATCACACACCTGAGACTTTTTACTTATATACAAGGTGAGTAGATACACTGCTCAAAGAAATAACTCCTATAATAGATACTTTGATATACCAAAAAAAAATTCTATAATCTCTAAACGTTTGACTAAACTGAGAAGATTAAGAAGTTTCCATCACCATGGAAAACATTTAAGAAATCACTATTTAATACATTAATGTCAATAATACCAACTAATAAATAAAATTCTATGTGTTGATGGAACACCAAACATGGAAAATAATGTCAGCTGACTGAGTTTTGTATCGAACACTCATAGAAGAACAAACAAACAACTTTATTTAACCAATAATGAAATTTTATTGCAAACTGCCTTACGCATAATTGAAATATGGTCTCAAAACACGGCTTTTACATTCTTTGGTGAAAAGACACGGTGTTTAATTTTTATCAAAATAAAATATTATACTTATTTGCCACTAACACTAAATTGAGTTGTCCTAAAACAGAAGAAATAAATTTCTTAGGACTTTCTTTTAAACGCAACTTGAAATGGCAGAGCTACATAGCCAATCTGCAAAGTGCTTGTCCATCCAGCATTAACCTAATAAAAATACTGTCAAATAAGTCTTGCGCAGCTGATACAATAACCTGACTGATACTTCTAACAGCACATCTTTATAAAAACTTAAACTGCATTTAAAATACATACTTGAGAGAACCAAAAGAACAGTGCTGTAAAAGTTCTTGTGGCACAAGAGTGCCGCCAGAACTAGTACAGAAAGTAGCTTACAAGTTCTGGCTAATGAGCTCCCCTTAGCCAACGAAGGCAACTTCTGCAACGTAGCCTACTCAACAATGTTTTGAAGAAACATTGAAAGAAAGATGCTAGCACTTCCTAAGCGAATAGTTACTTACAGTCTTACCATGCCTTTTTGGGTAAATTTTCTGTATAATCAAACCTCCAATATATACGTATTTAACAGAGTTCTCCAAACATTCCACACATTCTTTCCTATCCTTTCCACATCCTTTCTTTGTCCAGCAGCTTTCAAAAATTTAATATTCAAGTACCCAACAACCTATCAAATCTTCACTGATGCTTTCAAATGTTATGAAGTGCATGCTGCAGCGTAGATCTTCGAAAACATTAAGTCCACCGTACGAATTCCAACAAATTGTTGTATACATTCCTGAGAATTTACTGCAATTCACCAAGGCATTATCACCAATTTAATGAGCGTATTATTTGGAATAAAACATATATATACAACTCGAGCTATACTTTCTCAAGATCAAAGAAGAATTATTTTATTTACAAACTCAACAAAAAGATATTTTATTCATCTGCGTATCTTCCCATATGGAAATAAGAGGCAATGAAGAAGTGGGACTCCCTGGCAAGCAATGCAATAACCGACCAAAATATGGCTATCATAAACCAAATACCTTGGCTGATCACAATATAAACATCAAAGCCATATCTATAGAGCATGGCAAACAACATTTAAGTACAAAATAATCGACTGAAAATTATTTTGCAAAAGTACGTCTCCTGTTTCAATCTAAAAGGTGTAAATTTAAAAATATTTAGTGTACAATAATTAACCTCATTATTGAGTTTCAAAAAAGTTTTGTATTTTGGTGAATCGAATGACGTAGTACCAATTGTACTACACATTGTACGCATCAATTTCCATAGCAACCCACTAATATATCTGTCACTTAAGTTGGCAACTGCATTACAAATTAATACCACATCCGTTAAAGCAGCTCAAGCAGTAGCATTATTGAGAGAAGAACTGAGCCAGAGGGCCGTGTCAAATCGACTAACTTTAAGTAAATTTACTGTGTCCGGAGTGTATTGTCGGTACCAAGATACTGGAGATTATGTCCGCCAACAAGGAGGAGGCCGTAGACGAATAACAACAGAGAGAGATGATCGATTTCTCGTATCGAAATCGCTGAGAATCTCAAAGAAGAGCTTAGAGAGATTAGAGGTGTGGTTACCATCTTTTGGACAGTCAGAAGGAATAAGGGCAGCTAACCTGATACCAAAAAGGGCAAAAGTCCCAAGTTAACTGCAGCCCAGAAGCTAAGGCGATTAGAATTTGCTCGCTAACACCTGGATTGGGACGACTATCAATGGAGTCAGGTATTATTCTCCGAGGTAAATAGGGGCTTGCTACATGGCAACGACAAGAGACGTCGGGTCCATAGAAGGCCAGAAGAGCGATTTGCTCAAGGTTGTTTACGAGAAATTGTATCATATGGAGGCGGTTCTTGTATGTTTTGAGCAGGCATTTCCATGAATGGAAAAACCGACTTGGTTTTCGTGCCGGTTGGAGGACGTGGAGGAGATTTGACGGCAGATCGTTACATTAGAGACATTTTGGAGTAACATGTGGTTCCATACTCCTTTATTTTAATACACAATAATGCACCATGTTATACAGCACTAGTCACTACCTATCTGACTGAGATCGGTACACCTACAATAAATTGGCCTGCGTTAGGTCCGGAAATAAATCCAATACAGCATGTTTGGGTGAGCTTAGACATGGGGTCCGGGACAGCAATCATGCACAACGGAGCATAATGAAATTAAGAGCTGCGCTTAATGATGAATGGGAAGCAATGTCCAAGGAATATACAAAAAGTCAACCGATCTATGCGAAATCGATTGGAAAGTTTAATTAGGAGTAGGGGTGGTAATATCAAATACTGCAAAATAAAGAAATTCATTTTGTAATTGATGATTTCTCTGTTCATATTTCTTGCATTAGTTCCAATGATGAATATTTAGGAAACTCTGTTTGTATTGAATATTGCTTTTATAATGCATCCTCCATATTGTTACGTAAAAATTAGTCATATTAAAAAACCTGTAAACATGTTGTTTATTCACTAATATGTTCTAGAATCTACGATCCTTCGACTACCTGCAGAAATTCGAAGTAAAAAAAACAGTCTAGGTTCCAGTTCATTCGAGGCAATGCAGGTCAACATACACGGGCTTCGAGAAACTCTATACCAGACGAGAAGGCGATCGACTCTTCTAGTCTACCAGCTGAATGAGTATATAACATGATTTTCATTGAAAGAAGTTAGTCAAAAACGGAAATCGCGATCGGGTATTTAAATGTAACGATCGTAATAATAAATTATTATTGTAAGATAAATTATTATAAATAAACTTTAAATAAATTAAGTGTGTAAGTGTTATAAATATTGAACCCTTATTAAATAAAATAAGAACAATAAATTCGAATTAATAAAGACTGCAATATAAAGCAATATCAGTTTGTGTAAGTTCAATAATAAAGTTAGTGTTGTCACATTACATTTTCTTATTTTCATACATCTTACATCGAAACAGAAGGTGTACTCTCAAATATTTTGAGTATTTTGAGTCGATTGTTTTGCACTCAAGGTACTTGGGATCACACCGTCACCAAACTCAAACAATACCTTGGTCAAGTAGGAACTACACTTATCTTGCCAAGTAATAGAAAAGATCAAGTCATCATCAACCGACTTCGAAAAGAATATACTTTACTTACGCACAAGCATATATTTTCAACAAGAGACAAATGGATGAAAATTGTGTACACATTAGAGTCCGTTTGGGAGGAGTACGATAGAAAATCTGTGCTTGTAGAGAAAGAAGAAATAATTTATTGATACTAAGTGGGTGTAAAATAAAAAAAATTAATGCCTTTTTTTAATTTAACCAATAAATTCATCAATGTTTTTATAGACTACGAAATCGCGAGTCAAAATCACCAATCATTTATACCTTATTATTTTATTGATACAATGTTTTATTTAACTATCTTCAATTTTGCATTTATTACTGACTTATTGTTTTTACAGTGTCTTGATAAATAATATTGTCTTAAAAGTAAACATTATATTCTCCTTCTTGCTTCAACCTTTACAGTCTTGTTGACTGTCAGTTAGCCATGTTATATATTTTTTATAATTTATGAAATACACCAACAGCTAATTTAAATAAAACATATTTTGCGTAGTCAGCAAAATAGAGTAGTGTCTTTATATAATTTATAGCACAAGGTTTTGTTTAATTAAAAAATTTGGTAAGTGTATTTCTCAGTCAGGTAATTATCTTAAAGTGACTCCTAAAGCATGTTATTATTATTATTGAAATGACTAAATGGATTGTGACCTAGTTTAGGTTAAATTATAAAACTAGCGGATTATCAACTATATTCCGTAGAAAACAGAAACGTCTTCGATTTTTGTATATGTCCTGAGGCAGATACAAAGACTACTATAGTCTGTATACTTCATGTGCTGTCACGGTTTCAGGAAAAACAGGAGCACGGTGGATGCGCTAATGGGAGTCTTCCGGGAGTTTCGCGGGGTGAGGGTTAACCAGCAGTGGGTAATCCTACTGTTGTTAGAAGTCCGGAATGCTTTCAACACGTCATTATAATGGAAAGAGGTAATGAAGGCTTTATGAGAGAGAAGGTGTCCGAGGTACTTGATAAATTTGGTACCCGGCTATCTGTCAGAGAGGAAAATTGTGGTAGAAAAAGGAGTGGTGGTTGAAGTGGCGGCTGGAGTGCCGCAGGGGTAAGGTGGAACTTGGCATATGACGGGGTTATGAGCCAACAATACAAAGTGGGTGTAATCCCTTTCGCATTTGCGGACGACTTCACTATGCTGGTAGTGGCGCGGGACAGGGAGCACTTTATCTTTAGTGCACAGCATACATGCGACCAAGTCGAGGAATGGATGAAAATGCATGAGCTAGAACAGGCTGCGGGTAAGACCGAGGCCTTAGCGAGTGGTTCTGTCGTCAAAGTGACCAATCATGAGACAGATTGTTATTTTGGCCGGCCAATCACAAAGCTCGTTATTAACTGCTTTGTCATTGGCTTCCCGGCGAAAAATTGCTGCGAATTCTTAAACACAAAGTGTATAAAAAAGCAGCACATCTTCCGATCGGGATCTAGTCGTCTTACACTACTAGCCTCGCTAGACCTTGTTGGCTTGATTCCACTACCACTACTACTTTGAGTTTTATTATTAATCAAGTAACCCATTTTCGTCGAAAACGTCGAACCAAAGAAAACTTTATCAACTGTGAAGAAAAATCAAAGAAGCACAAGAGCCGGCTTGTTGACTAAGAACGTTCCCTGCCAGCAAGGCACGACCATTGAAAATAGAAAAGACAGTGGTCTTTAAAACTATTTCTGATCGTGTCGAACTGACAAAGCGTTCTTTAGAGCTGTTGACGGTAAAGAGCGAATAAAAGACCCAAGTGGGCTTGGAATTGCTTTTCCATTCAGTGGAAAAGCAATTCCATTCGTGTCACTACCAAAGGTAGGAATGGAATTGCTAGGGGCAGTAGCAGAGTCAATACTGTCGGCATTCTTGTGCCTCTCGAGGAGAGTGAACGTGGTCACACAAGGAGGTTAGAAGGCCAGCATCTCCGTGGAATTCGAGGTATATGTGCCCAGAAAACCAACCATATATTCCAAGTCATTATAAGTAAGTCGAACTGTTAGAGTCTTCTGGTTGCCGGTGTTCCCTTGTAGACCACAGAGGCTCGGCAAAACTTCTCGCAACGTAGAAGCCCGATTCACGTTAAACTCCACAAACACGAGGATGGACTCAAAAAACTTACGATCCTCCTCCATAGCAGCGGCCGTAGAGCGTCAAGGAACTTCAAATACCATGGAGAACGCTTCAGCCGTACGACAGTTCCAGATAGCAGAAGTTTGTTGAGGGTAGCATGTGCATACAGAACATTCTCTGCCGACGCGCTGGGAATTATCATTGGTGTATTCCGATGTACGTGTTAGTGAAGGAAAGAAGAAGAATATACGGGAGAAAAATGAACACAACGTTTAAAAAAATAAGAGAGGAAAAGGTCCATAATAGTGTGGCAAGAGGAACAGGACGAAATGAGAAGGCTAGCGTAATGGACGAAGTCGCTGATTCCTAATCTGAGAAGATGAATGGACTGCGGGCACCGACGCGTTTGGATTACTTCCTGGCGCAGATGCTCACAGGACATGGTTGCTTCAAGGCATACCTTTAAAGATTTGTAATGGCAGACAATGATAAATGTCTGTACTGTAAAATATTAGACACTTTCTCACACACTTTATTGGTATGATATATATGGATAGATAAGAGGAGCCTGCTTGAGAAAGAGATAGTAAGTAGGGTGCAACAGTCACGAAACTGGTAAAGATGATTATTTCGTCAGATCGGTGGAGAGTAATTCAGAAATATGTGAGGAGAACGTTGGAGAAAAAGGAACAAGAAGAAAAGCGACCCGAAGGAAGGCAGGATACCCAGGAGCAAGCAACAAGATAAGGTAGAATAAGAAGGGGCGAGATTGAACACGAACAGGAAGGAACAGGGAGAAAAAAAACTTCAGTCGTAGTGAAAAAGTTTAGAAATATGTGAGGAGAACGTTGGAGAAAAAGAAACAAGAAGAAATTCGACCCGAAGAAAGGCAAGATGCCCAGCAGCAAGCAAGAAGATAAGGCAGAATGAGATGGGGCGAGATTGAACATGAACAGGACGACAAAGAGCGAAAGAAGAATTCAGTCGTAGTGAGAAAGTGCTAGAATGCGTGAGAATTGTGCGTGAATGAGAGATCGGGTGAATGCCGTGCCGATAAATCGGGTGAATCCACCACTGAGGAGAGTTTTTTTAGCAGGTAGGTCTCTGGCATTGACGGCAATGATGTCCGAACAACGTCTGCGCGCAGTTCTGTCCACCTTTTAGGACCAAGGTATGTTTTGAACATTTTGATCATCCCCTCTATAAAAGGCGAAAAAAAAATACTTCATGAATCTAGGTTTAGTTTGTTGCATAATGGTGTTGCATAATAATTAAAAATGCCTTCAACTTGAATATTTTAAAAGATTCTAAAAAATTCTAGATAAATGATTCAGTTAAAAATCCATGATGATTATCAGAACACGCGGCAAGCAGATAAATAAATCAAAGCAAAAATTCATTGTAAGTACCGTTCTATGTAAATACAAATATACAGATCTACACCTTACGTTAGAGATAACAAATTACATGTCGGGGAATGTTAGTAGTTTCCTTTTCGATACCATTATCAGCTTGGTTTAAAGGGCAGATAAAATACGGGGAAATGCGTATGAATAAGGTTCACAAAATTGTCAGTAATCATTAGATTTTTATTTTTATTTTATTATTGAAACTTTGTTAAATTTTGAAAGTGTGTCTGACTTATATGGCTATCCTTCAGTTAAGTCTACTAACATAGATACATAGTTTATTTGACTGTAAGTTACAAAAAGGTATACAGCAAGTCAAAACTAAAATTATAAATATTAAACATTACAAAAAAATGGAAAAAATACATCAAAAATATTTAAAACATTAAAATACATAAAAACACACAATATAGACAAATAATTAAAATAATATTAAATTTGGTCATGTTGAAGTTTGGGCATTCACAGATACACTCTCGTAATGTATAAAGACACATGGTCACTAGGTACTCTTTGACTTGGTTTTTAAAAGCTGTAGTTGAAAGTTGATTATACAGTAGTAAACTAGACAGTAGATAACTTCCTACTTATTTCTAAATGTTGATAGGGTACTACAAACTGTCTCTTATTTTTTGTATTGTGTGAGTGAATATCACTGTTACATAAAAAAGTTCTTTTATTTTTATGAATTAGTATCAATAATTCCAAAATGTAAATAGCATACACTGTTAATATATTTAAATCTCTAAATAGGTTTTTACAAGATCAACCATACGGAACACCTGCAATATATCTGACAATACGCTTTTGGGCCTTAAAAACGTCCTTTTACAAGACTTCACATCACTACAACTCAAAATACCCTCACCGTTGATGGAAATACTTAAATCAGGTTTAATAGAATTTGAACGGTATGTAAATGATAAAAATTTAGCTTTGTGAACATTGAACAGGAGGGACTGACTACTGGACCAATCAGAGAAGGTCTTCAGTGAGTTTGTTATTTTATCTTGTAAAAATAGTTCATTAATATACAAAGTAAATAATTTCAGGCCCAAGATGGAGCCCTGTGGTACTCCATTCTTATTAACAATCGGATCAGACATTGAAATCTTCAAGTCATTTTTCACTCTAACTATTTGGTGCCGGTCTTTCAGATAGGAACCAAACCAACCATGGGCAACTCCCCTAACACCATATCTGTACAATCTATCGAGCAGTACATCGACATCGTGTTGCACACAATCAAAAGCACGACTGAGTCACAAAAGCTCACAAAAAGTGGCAGTTAAATTTTCACTGTTTTCATTTGAGATTAATACTTCCTCATAGAAACTCTTAATGGCTGTGGAAGTAGAAAATTTATTTCGAAATCCATGTCGAAAATAATAAAAGTGTATGTTCAATAATCTTAGATATCACATATGGAACAGACAATGGTCGAAAATTTGACATTAATTCAAGATCACCTTGTTTCAATACCGGTGAAATGATAGAAGTTTTCAGCATACTGGGAAAAACACCAGTATTGAAAGAAGCATTTATAATGTGAGCAAGTGGTGTCAAAATCTGAGACACAATTTTCTTAATTACTATACCTGATATTTCATCAAAACCACACTTTGTTTTTAATTTTATATTTTATTATATCTAAGACATCTTCCTCTGTTACATAAGATAGGAACAAACTATTTTGAACAAAATCGTTGGAATGCTGAAAATTTAAATTTGGTTTAATTATTTTACCAATTATATCTACTGATACATCTATAAAGTAATCATTAAATTTCTTTCTCTTATGTTAGTGTAGCGATGGTCTAATTGGCATTTTGTCAATGATTTTAACTTTTTCTAATGGCTTATGGTATCGAATGCCTTCTCGTAGTCCAAAAATATCAGTGCCAATGGTTTGTTGTATTCTGCAGACATCTCTATCACGTACCTTATCACTAATAAGTGGTCTTTAGTGCTATATCCCGAACTAAATACAGCTTGTTCTGAATACTCTGAATATTCTTCTGAACCATAGGCTAATAGAAGTCTAACTTAGCGTCCAGTCTCTTTTTGGTAATTTTTATGAAAAGTTTATATATGTGTAAGAGAAAACTGATGGGACTGTAGTTTTTTATATCTATTGTGTCTCCTTGCTTGTGTAATAAAACAATGACTGCATTGTTCCATTGAAAATGAGTTTTTCGTTGTTATATTCATGCGGTGATAAGCTTGGCCAGAGCCTAAATAATTTTAATAAATAATTAGAATAGTTATGTTCAAATATAAGATCTGTGAAAGCAACAAATTATATATGTCGCAAAGAATAAAAAAAGTTAGAAGGGCTTACTCTCCGAAAAATACTATGACAATTCACCAATGAAAATTGAACAAATTCTTAAACATTAGATCAAAAGAATCATCCAATTTATTTAAACGTAAATCTTTCAACCATGTTTCTACAATTATTGGAGGGGACGCCAAAGTAGCAAGTAGTGGATATTAAAAGTTGAAAATGAAGAATGATTTACGTCAAAAATAGTAGCAAAAAACTAGAACTTACCTGAAGACCAAAACATGAAAGAAAGTCCTGATACAATTTGAAGAAATATGGCTAATATTGTTAGATATATAGCTATTAAAATACATGGAACAACCTCAAGACAGAATTTTGAGAATAAGGAGATCTGGTGGTGGTCAAACTTTCAACAAAAAATAAAAGAGAAGAGAAATAGTGACAAGAAAAAAGGTGGGAGGTGGAAAAAAACAAGGTACACTTAAAGTAGGTGTAGCAAAAACTAAAGCAGAAGCGTAAAGAATCTATATGATCACCTCAATAGGAGACTGAAAATAAAATTTTCAAAAAAGGCCAAACAAATAGCAAAAAACAAAAAAAAATTAATCAGATATATCCCAGATGAAATATTAAAGTACTATTTATGAAAAGAATGTCAAAAACAATGGAACAAACTTTTTGACAGCTTATTAGGGGAAGAATTGGAAATAAGAAGCTCCAATATAGTAGAGGAAATGATAAAGGTTTCAACTGGAATTTTTGGCCAATTCAAAAATAATATTTTTAGTTGTGTTTTTAAAAATTAGTTGTTCATTACAGTACTTTCGGTAATAACCTTAGGACGAATGTAACATTTAAATAAAAAATATATAGTTTATCTTAGTATCGAGGCGTATCTTAGTGATATAACATATTTTCTGTTCAATTCAAATAAACCTTCTATATTTGTATTGTCCTAATTAAAATTTTTTACTGGCTGCTTCTCGCCTGCTGTGTGCCTCTAGTAAAAAAAGATTAAGTAAACACAGAAACTTACAATCCGTAAAAACACCGCTATAAAAATGAAATCTCCGGCAAATATAAACCTTGATTCAAAATCAATAAAAGTGTTTACGTTAAGTCGAATATTTATACAAAAAGGTTTTATCTCAATGTAAATAAAGTTGTTGGTTTAGACAAATAAGTCTGAACGTGTATTTATATACATCGTATCTGTATTCAAGTATTTATGGGTTAGCGAAAAAATCGGTGCTGATACAGATTCTCTATCTTCCAATGTAAATATTGCTCGAGGATGAAACTATTTTTAGCTCAAAACTAGGCACATATTTTATATTTTTCTTCTAGTTCTCTCATCTTTTTAGCTGTTTCCATCAGTCACTAGAAGGCAACAAGTTAAAATAGAAACAAAACAGAAAAAATAGCGGAAAAAATAGAATTTTAGTAAATTGCAGAATGTCGATATTAGAAAATCACCCTACTTAACATGGCATATAAAGTATTGTCCAACGTACTGTACAGAAGATTGATCCCCTATGCTTAACAGATAGTTGGGAACTACCAGTGCGGTTTCCGATCCAATAAATCAACAACGGATCAAATCTTCACAGTCAGGCAGATTCTTAAGAAAACGCTTGAGTTCGAAGTCGACGCCCACCACATATTCGTGGATTTCAAAGCGGCATACGACGGCCTTAGTCAACAGACAAAAACTTCTGCAGGCTATGGTAGAATTTCAAATGCCGCTTCAGCTTATTCAACTAACGAAACTTACACTCACATACGTAGAGAGTGTTGTCAGAATCCAAAACGACTTTTCAAGACCCTTCCATTGTAAAAATGGACTGAGACAGGGAGATGAACTGTCGTGTCTCTTATTTAACCTTGCACTAAAAAAAGTAATTCGAGAGTGCCATATTAATACTAATGGCACCATTTTTAATAAATCTGTACAAGTGGTCAGATATGCAGATGACATAGACATTATTGCTAGGTCCACAGAATCTCTGAAGCATTTTTCTCTGATCATTAAGGGCGTCTGCCTGAGAATTGGATTAAAAATAAACGACTTTGGCATTATGCGGACGCGCATTATCATGCATTAATTGAAATTATGGACCAGCTTGTTGTGCAAAGGGTACAACAATAAGTTTAATAATAATATTGCGGTAGTCTGTTGCATAGAAAGATGTTCAGTTCAAGACAAATAAGACTATTTTTTTCACCAAAAGTGATGCCACCCATACTATTACACTGTCGCTTTGCTGTCTATAAACCTCCTAGACGATGGGCAATCGTTTAGCATTACCAGATCGTCTGCAAATTCTTGTCCGTCTTGTATGGTGCAAATCCAGATCGGAAATCTAGTAGTCACTACAGAAAATCAAGTAGGGTAAGTCCGGGAGAGATGGGCCATCGGTATAGACGGGCCATTCGTCATATTGCAGATCCTCTGTTTATTGTGCAGTGCGATAACGTTGATTTATAACATTTAGTCAACGACAGACCCTGTTAACGTGGTCATTGCGACGTGTATGCATAAACAACGGAGATTTTTTTACTTAAGTATATGTTGTTGGTGAAATTTTTCCTTGGTGAATTTTCAAGTCATGTAAGTTTTGACAAAAGGTAAGTTTTTTTTTGGTTATTTATGTATTCAACTGTTATATTGAGATTAAACAACTGACGGGCCACAGTGTATTGGTATAAATGGGCTAATAATAAGTATGGGGTTTGTATTATTCAACAATTATTTTTAATAATAAGTATTATTAATTAATTTCTATATTGTTACAGGTTACAGTATGCCTTCATATTATAAGCAGAAATCTACTGTTGAAAGAGGTAAATGGAGCGAAGAAGCACTACAAAATGCGGTTGCAGCTATCAGAGAAAATAGCATTGGACTAAATTGAGCTGTATTAGCTTATGGCATACCTCGAAGTAGCATACAGAGAAGAATGAAAAATAATGATCTAAAAAAACACAATCGTCTTGGACCTTCTTCAACTCTTGGGGATGAGATCGAGATGAAATTAGAGCTGCATATTAAGAAATTGCAAAAATATGGTTTTGCACCCACTCGTGACCATGTACGAACTGTGGCGTTTGAGTTAGCAAAAAGTTTGAGTTAGCAAAGTCACAAATTCAATAGAAGCAACAACAAAACTGGTTTTGGCTGGTTGATGAAAAGAAAAATATCGTTGATGAACAAACTGCAGCTGGTACGTCTAATGTTGACGTACGCTCTTAAATGTAACACCTGAAAAAGTATTGGACACGTTATCGCCTGTACCTAAAATTAATGCTGCAAAACTGCAAAAAAGAGTAGAAGGGACCGAACAAGAAGAGTGGCGGAAATTCTTAATTCTGCAGACATAATTCAAGCAAAGAAGATAAAGAAACAAGTATAAAAAAAGAAGACAGTTCCAAAGCAGCAAAACAAAAGGCGTCAATGTAAAAAGTATGAGTTAGATTCGTCTGATAATGATATGAATGCAGATGTGACAGTTTTAGAAGACAGCGAAGATGAAGAAGAATTTAATGAAAATGAGTTGATTGGTTGTGGTGAAGATTACAGCAAAACATCCAGAAAAGATGACTATGTTCAATGTTTGATTTGCAAATACTGGTGCCATGACAACTGTACAAAATTTGAAACTGATTGTGATTCGTGTGGAAAAATTGCTAGTAAAAAGAAATAGATTAATCTCATTATTTTATGTGTTTCAAATTAGCCCAACTCTACCAATAGCAATGGCCCAAGTATTTATGCTAATTTCTATAACTTTTATATTCCTCAAGTTACATGTTTTTTTATTTTGCACAATAAATATATAAACTATAATAAGTATTCTTTTCGAAAAATCGTATCATACACTAGTCAATTTGTCAAGTAATCTTTGTGAGAAAAAAAGTGGCCCGTCTCTCCCGGACTTACCCTATAAACTAAGAAACCTCATTACAAGAGAAAGGTGTTTGATTCTAGTTCTTCGGAATCGGATATCGCTATACCATGTGATGACAGTGACGATGCAGACGAAGATAAATGCCTGGTTTGCAGCAAGTTTGGCAAAAACAATGAAGTGTGGTTTAGATGTAGGTACCCTTTGCTCAAGATGGGCCCATTCAGAGTGCAGTGGATGGGATTCTGCAGAGGGTTATACCTGCGATGACTGTCAACCATTTTTACATTAAAACATATTTTTGTTATTTTTTTTTGTTTTGTAATAAAAAATATTTTTTTACCTTTCTTACTGATTTACTTGAATTATTACCCATTAAGGCACATTCTTTAATCGTTTTATAACAAAAAATTGTTAAATAGATATTGATTTTTATTTTAATAATAACACAAACAAATTGACTGGCATTACCCACACTCAATTGACAGAGGCAGTCTCCATAGATAGAGAAGTGAGGCAATGATGCATTCAGTCCACGGTATTATTTAATATACACTCTGAATATATCTTCGAGCAAGCGCTAAAAGAACTACAAAAAGGCGTATTAGTCAACGGAATGCGTCTAAACAACGATTAGATATGTCGACGACACAGTAGTTTCTGCAGATAGTCTGGACGGTTTGCAAAGAATAATGTCGCGTATATCAGATATAGGTAAAGAACACGGACTTGATCTTAATACGAAGAAAACAAAGTACATGGTAGTCAGTAAGCGCGAAATATTAAATACACAGCTTTTGGTTAACCAACATCCAATTGACAGAGTGGAAAGCTACACATACCTTGGTACCAACATTAACAGCCAATGGGATCAATCCAGTGAAATAAAATAACGCATAGGAAAAGCGAAATCAGCGTTCATAATGATGAAGTCTGTTTTCAGAAGTCAAGATTTACCACTTGCTACCAAAATTTCTCTTATAAGATGCTATATTATTATATTTTCTACGTTATTATACAGAGTAGAGGCCTGGACACTATCCGAAGCTTCTTTAATAAAACTCGAGACATTCGGGATGTGGTATTACAGACGTATTTTAAGAATTTCATGGGTGGATCGTGTGAGTAATGTTGAGGTCCTACGTAGAATAGGCAAGGAATGCGAGATTAAAGAAGGTCAATAGCCCTAGCACCAAGAAAATCATAGATACAAGAGGTTTCAAACAAGACAACACATATGTGGAAACCAAATTTAAAATAAACGAGAGCTTAAGGAAAGTCAAAGAAGATAATGCAGAAACTCTAACTATTGACCAAAAATGGGGAAAAATTCAACATGCCCTTGTGTCAGTTGGAAAAGAAACCCTCAAACCACTTAAAGAAAAAACAAAACCTTGGATGACAGTAGAAATTCTTGAACTCATGGAAAAACAAAGAAAATATAAAGCAAATGACCTGAATAAATACAAAGAAATTCAGAGAAACATCAGAAAGAAAATTCGAGAGGTAAAAGAGAGGTGGCTCTCCGACAGATGCAAGGAAATAGAAGATCTGGATAAAAAATACCATAGCTTTAATTTACACAAAAAAATCAAAGAAATTACAGGTTCTAGAAAGCGTACAAAAACGAATATCCTTAAAAATGATAAAGGGGATATTATTACTGATATGAAGGAGAGATTATGTCACTGGACCAATTACATTCAACAAATATTTAATGATGAAAGAGAAGAACTGTCATTAGAAATCACCGAGGATACCGGACCACTAATATTAAGAGAAAAAGTCATCTATGCCATCAAAAACACAAAAGAGGGTAAAGCTACTGGACCAGATGAGGTGCCCATCGAATTATTAAAACTCATCGGTGAAGATGTTATTGATGTAATGGTTGAACTCTTTAATCTAATATATCAGACAGCCACAATCCCCAGATAATGGCTGCAATCAACCTTTGTAGCAATTCCCAAAAAACCAAGTTCAACAACTTGCTCAGACCACAGAACAATAGCTTTAATGAGTCACACACTTAAAACATTTTTGAAAATAATTCACAGCAGAATTGTTAAAACTCTTGAATATGAGATTAGTGACACACAATTTGGCTTTAGAAATCGTATGAGTACAACAGATGCTTTGTTTGGCTTGAATGTGCTGGCTCAGAGATGCATGGACATGAATCAGGATATGTACTTATGTTTTGTAGACTTTGAAAAGGCATTTGATAAAGTTTAACATAAAAAGCTTGTAGATATATCAAAAAGCAAAAATATTGACAGTCGTGATTTGAAAATTATATCTAATTTATATTGGAATCAAACTGCCAAGGTAAGAGTAGTTGACAGCCAGTACACCGAAAATGTCAAAATACAGAGAGGAGTCCGCCAGGGTTGCGTGCTGTCCCCACTACTTTTCAATATCTACACTTCTACAGTGAAGCGGTATTTCAAGAAGCGCTCTCAGACTCAATAGAAGGTATATCTATCAACGGAGAAGTTTTGAATAACTTACGTTTTGCAGACGATACAGTAATAATTACGGATAACAACAATGATTTACAGAACGTAATGCAAGGCCTTAATGAATGCTGTCATGAGTACGGACTGAAGATAAATTTAAAGAAAACTAAATGCATGATCATGACTAAATCTGCACATGCAAATATCCAATTGACTATTGAAGATACTGCAATTGAGAGTGTTAATAACTATAAATACTTCGATGTTACGTGTTCTCTACTCTTCTTTATGGTTTGGAAGCTTGGACACTAAAACAAGTTCATCTGAATAAGTTGGCCGCCTTTGAATTTTGGTGTTACAGAAGAATCCTACGAAAATCATGGATTCAAAGAATGTCAAACATGGAAGTAACTAGAAGGATAGGAAATGAGGCGGAAATATTATTACTATTAAAAAAAGAAAACTTGAGTACTTGGGACATGTGATGAGAGGGCAAAAATACGCATTATTACAACTAATTATGCAGGGCAAAATCCGAGGAAAGCGAAATGTGGGAAGACGAAGAATATCCTGGCTTAAGAACTTAAGGGAATGGTTTGAATGCAGTAGTGCAGTACTGTTTAGAGCGGCAGTCAACAGAGTCTGCATAACCATGATGATTTCCAACCTTCGATAGAAGATGGAACTTAAAAAAGAAGAAGCGAGATTATTAACACCATCAAAGAGCGCGAACTAGAATATCTTGGCCATGTTATGAGGAATGAACAGAGATACGGCTTGTTGCAACTCATTCTTCAGGGCAAGGTATTTGGAAAGAGATGACCAGGGAGAAGAAGAATATCTTGGCTTCAAAACCTGAGAATGTGGATTAATACATCGACAACCGGACTATTCAGAATAGCAGAAAGCAAAGATAGGATAGCCATGTTGATCGCCAACATCCGGAACGGATAGGCACCGTAAGAAGAAGAAGAAGACCCACACTCATGACACGTATTGTCCAAATAATATGGTGACTGACAATACCGGTCAAAGATACTTTTTTATTTTTTATCTCTGCCAAAGACAAAAATTTTTGATTTGTTAAATTGAATGTGTCTTGCAATAAATTAAAACCCCAAATGACCGGTTGACGCCTTAATTTGATTCATAGAGTTTTACTCTTTTTATATTAAATTTTCTTCTTAGGTGACCGCGATTTGCACACTTTATCCTAATCACTGGTTCCTAGTTTACCTACATTTCCATTTCTTTGGTGTACGTTTATTGATCATTTAAGTAAAGCTGAAGATATTGGCAAGTGTATTCTAGAATTTTTGTCACAACATTAAAAAAGAAATACCTAACAAAAACAACTGATAAAATAATTGCTGATGATTGTTCTGATCAAACAGAAGGACCTTGTTACTTAATAAGTAATGAACAAATAAAACCCAATTTAAAATAGATAGCTCTGCTACAAATTTCGAAATTGAAACCAAACAAGACTATTCCCAATCTAAGAATCCGGCGACTCGTCATACAACAAGGTTAAATTCACACAAACCAAGCAACAAAGAAGGCTGGGAAAATTCAAGCACAAAGGGGGCCGTCCCTCCAGCCGAGTATTGATTATTCGCCAACCATTTTGTACTGGGCCATCACAACAGCGGCCAATCATCGTCCCCAGTACGCAAACGCAATAGGCGTGGCCCGAAATGGAGGGGATCACTTCTAGTTTAGCGATAGAACCGAGCCGAGCCGATTGTTGACCGAATTCGAGCTCAGTCTGAATTTGACTGCCGTGGGTGATGTTTTGCGAGACCGTGTAGGGCGATAGCGATTCTAAACGCATAAAAGACGAATTCGCGAGTTTTTGTGGAGCGTTTGAAAAAGTGCTGTTCGTATGGTGATGTCAGAGACCGGGGGACTGGCAATGCACCAGTTACCAATGCATCACAGAGGCTTGGTTCAACCTAGCCTTGTTATGAACCCTCATCCGTTGTCAGATTCGTGTTCCGTCGAATCACAAAGCAGTAAGTTTCTTATTTATTTTGTAAATTTTAAGTAGCTTTCATTATACTTTATTTACAAACAACAAAGAAATTTTCAGAAGCTTGAAGCTGCTAAAATATGTAATAAAAAATAAAAATTGGGTATTCTTGTTATTGTTTGGTTTAGTTTCAGTTAATATCTGTAACTTAAGTGATAAATTTTTAATAGTTTATTCTTAAATGAAGTTAACACAATCTTTATGTTTGTGTATAAAGAAAATCCACTGTCAAAACATATCTAACCAGCCAGTATGAAGAAAGTAAAATTTAGAAAAATGACATTTCTTATGCATATGAAAACTGTATAAAGTTATTTTTTAAAAGGACAGGATTTGTGAATCGATCATTTAAAAGAAGGAATTTAATATTTATATATTCTGACGAAGGCCCCAATATTTTCAAAACATTTTATTACTGCCAAGCATAGTTGCTAATGTGATATTTATTATTTGTAACTTTTAGTTGTGATTTTTAAAATAAATTGCTTTACACTTTTGGGCGACCAGAAGATCTAATGAATTTAGATAATTCTGACTTGGTACTGAGAGCATAGGTACAAAGATATAAAATCAGATAGGCAAAGGTTCAATCAAGAAAATTTTTAACCATTAACGAACAAATATTTTTTTCTTTATTTTTGTAAATTCTTTTTATGCCTAAACAATTTTATTATCAGTAGGTACCTAATCCTGTGCTAAGTAAGGAAATATTCATGAAATTATTTTACGTCTTTGTATTTTCGAATTTTGTCCTAAAAATAGGGCATTGGGTTTTTAGGGTTATCATAATTGCAAGTATGTATGTTGAGTTAAAAATAGTTATGGTAATTAAAATTTTTGTTTACATCTAATTTTTTATATAAATAATTTTTTATAATATTGTATAAAACAATTTTTTGACTGTTAGAGTACATTTTCCACAATATGTTAGTCGTTTGGCTTTACAATTTTCTTCTTGACATGATCAATGCCTTTCCCTTTTATTCATAATTTTCTCACCGAATCATGTTCGAAATACTTTTAGACGTTGTTTTATTTGGTCTTCCTACTATATTTGTTGTAATAAGAGTCAATTTTAGGTAGGGAACTGCTACAGACGAAAATCTATGTAACTAATATTTGACTGATTATTTATGTAATATTGACTCGTTTTTAGAGAAGCCATGAATTTACTAATGCCATATCAATCAATTTTGTGAATATTGGCCAATACCACTTCCTACTTATAGTAAATTTGAAAATAATTGATAGCACGAATTTTATAGCAAAGGTCTATATAGTCGGTTCGCTATATTTACGCGGGTTTCGGATTAAAAATTTTATTGTAAGTACCCAGTTTTAATTACCTGCTCTTTGGGGAAATATCAACTGGTCAAATGAAATGAAAAATAATCCATAACTTTTTTTAATTAAATAATAATGGAAAATCTTTTATATAATTGACAGTATAATAAGGAGAATTACTTCATTAATGGAGTCTAATGTGGCTAATATAAACCTAATAATAATTTTATATTACACTTCACACAGAAAATATGGTCTATGTATATTTGTTCAATGGAGAGAATTTCTAACGAAAAATAAAAAAAATTAACTTGCCAACAAAAATGAAAATCAGTCATTATCATCAAAAATATCATAATCGTCATCATCATCACTGTTATCACCATTAATTGTTATTATGATTGGACTTATTTCGTTTATTTTATTTTCACGAGTCCACCAATCTTCTATTAGTTTCTCGCACTTGAATATACAGTTGCACCACACTTCTGGAGTTACAATTGAAAGTGCCTTTCGCCAAGTTTCCCGAACTGCGTCGTCGCTATAACCGTTAGGCCCAATATGGTTGTCATAATATTGTTTTGCTATTCCCCATATATATTCGATGGGATTAAACTGGCAATGATACGGTGGCAGACGTAAAACTTGATGACCGTAACTTTCAATAATCTGATCCACAACAAAGGTTTTTGTATATGTTCCTTTGTCAACCATTCTTTAATTTTATTAACAGTCCAAGAATTCGTTGGACTTTTGTTTAATACTTCAGAATGGTAAGGTGCATTGTCTAAAATAATTACGCTGGGCTCACTTAAACATGGGAGAAGTTTTTCATGTAACCATTTTACAAACATTTCTGTGTTCATATTATCGTGATAGTCACTTGATTTTGATTTAGATGAAAATATTAAATCAGCACCTTCTATAAAACCCGATTTCCCTCCTGCATGTAAAATTATGTGTCGCTTCCCTTCTTCATCAGTATGTTTGATAGACTTTACGTTATCATCTTGTCATATTCTCTTGGTTGCACGCCTAGAAAATATCCATGTTTCGTCTAAATATATAAAATTTGCCCTTTCTTCTTTTAATTTAGAATATTTTTTTAGAAAGTTAATCTTTTACGCACAACAGAACTTATTTCACAAAGGGCTTTTCTGTTATCTTCCTTTTGAAATTTGAAACCCAAATTATGTATCACTTGCCATAGACTTGTTCTGCCAATTTCGTCAAATTGTCTATCTTTTAATTCCGAGAGAATTGTATTTAAAGTCACATGTTCCTTGTTGGCTCGCATTCGATAAATGGTATCACGAATTTCAAATTTTTTTCCATCTGGAATATCTTTCGTTTTCAATGATAGGCGAGTTTTTCGGTGATCTTCTTTCGGCCGTTCATTATTACGATTTTGTAATACTCCTCTTAGTTTGGTTTCACTAATTCCTAGAGCATCACATACGCGTTGTTGAACAGACATTACCGATTTTAAAGGACCGCCATTTTCTTTTTCATCCGTAAAATACTTATGTACACTACAAATTAGACTATCTACATCTAACACACGTCTAGGCATTTTTAAATATTTCCACCAAACATACAATGTCAACACTGGCAAAGAATCAATTCAACTGCAATATTGTAACAAATTTATACCTACCCTAATGTTATTTTAATGTGTTTTAAAATATGGCCATTAATGCAGTTTTTACCTAATTTTCTGGGAAGTCGTTTACCGCAACTGGTTATCAATGAGTCATTAGCATAATTTTGTTAATCCGAAACCCGCGTAAATATAGCGAACCGACTATATCCAGGAATGGTCAATGCAGAAAAACGTAATAACTGATACCTTGAATTGTCACTTGACTTTAATATGTCCAATCCGACAAACGTCAAACAGTACATTTTAAACTCATTCCTATAAAAACATATGAACATATTCTCACTGACTGAAAATATAAAATTACTTAGTATAAAAAAACTAAAATGTCAATATTACTTACTTACATTAATTTTTAGAAACATACTAAATATAGGTTTAAGATATTTCCTTAGAATTTAATAATAAATATATTTCAGGTTGATAGGGTCATATAAACTTATAATTAGAGACTGGATTATATGCTCTAAAAAATGGTTAAAATATGCATGCAACATGCACTTAAAAAAGTAACCAAATATGCCTTTATTATGCAATATGCATTTATATATGCCCTTTAAAAAAAATAATTTTTAATTTTTAGGGCTTGAGATTTGGTGAGAAATAAAATTATAGTATAACTTAAAGAGTGTTTATTTATCACTACATTTCATAAAAAAATCTAAATGAAAATACACAAGAAAACATACTTGATCCTTCTTGTTGTATTGCTGAACAGTAATATTGATGTTATATTGGGTTTTATCTCACGTGCATTTAAATTTGTTCTATCAATCATTTTGAAATATACTATAGCTCTGATTTTAGTGTCATATTTTATAAAAAGTATTTCTCTATTTACATCAAATCGAACATCTTATGATCCACGGGTTCAAGCACTAAGAGTTTTTGTATCTTGTTAACGACACTTAGCTAATTTATTTTGCCGAAAAACTTATTGTTGCTTTGTATTCACATTATTGCAAAGAAAATAATAAATCTCTGTTAATAGTCATCATCAATCAGCCAATCGTGTCCACTGCTGGACGTAGACCTCGCTCAGTTCTTTCCACTGGGCCGCTTGTAGCTAGTTTCCCGCTACACGTTTTATATAATCGGTCCATCTAGTCGGTGGTCGTCCTCGGCTTCTTTTATAGTTTCTGGGCCTATTTATTTTGTGCTCTGGCTAAGTGCCCTGCCCAGTTCCACTGATTCTTTCGATGACGTATTGAACTCCTGATCTTTGCCTGATTTGTTGGTTTGTTATGTGGTCTCGAAGGCTCACGTTCAGCATTGCACGTTCCATGGCTCGTTGTGTAACTCTGAGTTTATTCGCAGATTTTTGCGTGAGCGTAAAAGTCTCTGCTCCATACGTTTGTATGACATTGGTCATAAACCTTTAGCTTGAGACACATGGGAATTGAACTTTTTCGAATATGGCTTAATTTGCCAAATGCTGCCCAAGTTAGGCCTATTCGCATCTGTATTTCATGTGTTTGATTGTCTCTCCTTATTTTGATTTCGTGTCCCAGATATTTGAAAGTGTCTGTTTGTTGTATGGTAGTATCAAAGAATATTCTATATTCTTTGGTAGTATTGTCAATAGTTATATTTCCACTCATTACGAGATTTGTTATAAGTTTAGTTTTCTCAAAGTTTATCTTTAATCCTGCTCTTTCAGACAGACTTTTAAGCGAATGCATCATAGAAACTGTATCTTGTAAATTATCTGCGATTAATACAACATCATCTGCAAATCTTAGGTGATTTAATCTTTCTCCATCTATATTGATGCCCATGTCTTGCCATTGAGTGCTCTTAAATATTGACTCTAGAGCTGCCGTGAACAATTTTGGTGAAATATTGTCTCCTTGTCTAACTCCTCGACCTAAGCTGAAGTTTTCTGTCTCTTCGTGTAGTCGTATACTGGATGTAGCGTTCTCGTAGATGTTTGTGATTAGTGTCATGTACCAGTAATCTATTCGGCTTTGATTTAGGGCTTCCAGTATTGTTTCAAACTCTACGGAATCAAAAGCCTTCTTAGCAGAAGGCTGCTAATAGTACGCAATAAGATATTGAGTACTACTCCTGATCCTAGATCATTTTTAGTGTTTATTTGGATAGTATAAAGTCCAATGAGGTATTTGTCCATTATATTCCGCAATAATTTCATCAATAAACAATTCTTTTTAAAAAAATCCATATTTTTTAAGTTCAGTATTATGTATCATATTGAGAAAATGTCAGAAAAAATCATATTGATATATACATTATCAGTGAAATGTATAAAATTTTTAAATTTCAAATACTTACTGATTTTTTAACATACATTTTTTTATAAATTATTTATACAAATATTTTCTTTAATAATATCGCTCACTCGCCAATAATATCGCTCAAAGGGAATTGATGATATCCAAATTTTCTTCTTAGGAAGGATGTCCGTTCCGAATATTGGCGATCATTCTGGCTATGATAACTTTGTTGGTTGTTATACGAAATAGCTGTGTTGAGGTCTTTCTATACCATGCTCTCAGGTTAGCAAGTCAAGATATTCTTCTTCCTCCTGGTGCTCTTTTTTTTCCTTCACTTTTACATTGCAAAATGCATTGGAGTAGCTAATATCTGCCTTGATTTTTTATTATACCAATTATACCAACATCGCTCCACCTACAACAAGACAACTAGCCCTACTCAATATTCTATTCAAGAATGCCGACGAAATCCGGCACTGCTGATATAAATAGAACTAGACCCAAAGACAGTTAAGACTAAAAGTCAGAATTCAGAACTAGAACTTCTAAAAATTTGGCCGATTTCACTATTGATGTAGATGATAGAGAACCCTACAATTAAACCAGACGGTTTTTCTCTTGGGAGAAAAGAGAAATCCTCTCTCTCGTGGGAAGTAATGAGGTATTAATACTAGTCTGGCATGTTACAAATGCAGCGCTGATGAACAAGCAATCAACAACATAGTCTTAGAATGCCCAGCTACCAAATTCGGCAGGCAGCTTACAAGAAATCAACCAACTCACTCCCAAGGCAAGAAATTTGCTTCAAGACTGTAAATATTCGACTTCAGTTTAATAATTTTAATTTCATATGTTCTGTTTGTATTTTATTTGTTTAGATTTAGTCACATAATCTTACACCATTATATGGTAGAAAGGTTTTTGATTAAATATATAGATTTAGCCATACGGCTCACACTCCCTCTAAGGGGAAAATTCACTCATCCCAGATACCTACGGTATCAAAAGGATTGAGCTCTGGTGGGACTCTTTCCGTGTTATCGAGCCCTAGGTGAATTGGTATGTTGGAGTATCTCCCAGAAATTTTCGTACACATCTGGACGTCGCGAGGAGTACAGCTTTCTGCATGGCCTTATAAAGATGTTCATTTAGACCCAGCTGTTTTATGTTTGCTAGGAGATTCTTCGGAATGACTCCAGTAGTAGAGAGGATAATAGGTATTGTCTGGGTACTTTCCATTCCAGTGTCTTTGTATTTGAATTTCCAGATCCCTATACTTGGTGATTTTTCCGTTCTGTTTTACACGAAGATTATTATTGTTGGGTATCGCCACATCAAAAAGTTTTATTTGTCGCTTTAGTTTATTAACTAGTATGAAATCTGGTCTATTATGTGCCACTGTTTGGTCTGTGGGTACAGTGTGATCCCAGTATAGCTTGTAGTTATCATTCATCAACTATACTTTCAGAAACGTATTGATACTATTGCAGATGGTTTGTTTGGAGAAGTCCCAGTTTGATGTATATCTCTTGATGAAGGATAATTATTATTATTAATATTATTTAATGTAAAGCCGCAATAGATAAAGTTCATACGAATATATACATTGGAAAAAAGGATTGGCATTATACTGAATAGGGTGTCATTCTTCCAAAAACTTTGATAAGTTAAATTGGGCTGGATATGCGACTTATTTTTCGCAGATTTTTAACAGTTTTGAATCTTTAACTTTTAAAAATAGTTTCATGACGCTTATTATTTTTTATTCTTTCTGGCCGCCTGCTTTTTAAAGTAGAAAAAACTAAATTTATTCCCCTGGTACTTTTCCGACCGAAAAATCCCAATGGTAGTTCTCACACTCTATTAATAAATCGTTTTATGGAGATAAAAAATTAAAATGTATAAAATATATGCTAAATTCTGTATTTTTCATGCTTTACTAATAAAATTATCAAGAGAGTGTGAAAAATTACCAGTATAATTTAATGCCGTTACTTTTATTATCTAAAGCGTTCTCGTTTTGTATGTTTATGAATATTTAGTGATGTTTGGAACATAGTTCTATGCAATTTATTGTTAATGTACTAGAACGGAGTATGTTGAAATAAACACTTTTAAAATGTGGAAATTAAAGTCATTAGTCTCTCAAATTCTGTTTCTCGTTTAAGGAAAATAAAAAAATGATTATTTCATTATGTCTGCCTTTATTCTTATGCCCGACTTTCTTTTTCTACATGTCCTAACGTCTCCCACCATCTTAAATGTGGTCTTCTTCTTCTTCTTATAGTGCCGTGCATCTATAGTGCGTTGGCGAATTATCTTAAGGCCAGACGTCTGTCTTTTGCGGCATTATTGTTCAGTTCTTTATGTTCCGTAGCCATGACATTTGTTTGCGACCTACTCATCTCTTGCCTTCAATCTTTCCCTAGATGATTAGTTGAGGGATTGCGTATTTTTTTCCTCTCAGAATATGGCCTAGGTATCCAATTTTTCGTACCTTGATCAAATTGAGTAGTTCTCTCTCAGTATTTGCCTTTCTTAAGACTATCTGTCCATGGTATGCGAAACATTCTTCGCAACGTCCAAATTTCGAAGGCCTTCAACTTATTAATGGAAGGTACTCTTAAAGTCCATGTTTCCATGCCGTATAACAATATGGACCATACATAGCATTTAATCATCCTGTAGCGGAGATTGAAGGAAATATTGCGGTTACATAGTAGCGGTTTAAATTTAATAAAAGCTTGTCTTGCTTGTTCGGTACGGCATTTTATTTCTTGTTGAGGATCTCATTGGTCATTTATCATCATTCCCAAGTATTTAAATGTTTTCACTTGATCGATTGGAGCGTTATCTACTTGCAGTTGTATTCTTAAAAGTGCGTTTTTTTTTATTGCCATGCATTTAGTGTTTCCAGCATTTATCTTCAAGCCATACATTTTTCCTACGGTGTTTATTTTATTTAACATCAACTGCATGTTTCTTGTCTGTTATTATCGCGGTGTCGTCGGCGTAACGAATGTTATTTATCGGAAACCCGTTTACCTTTATTCCACACTCAGAGCCTTCCAGTGCCTCTGGGAAAATGGTCTCCACATAGAGATTGAAGAGCATAGGAGAAAAAATACACCCCTGTCGCACTCCTCTTAAAATTTTAAATTCTTCTGTAGTGGTTGATTTGTTCAGTCTCACTCGTGCTTTTTGATTTCGATAGAGATTCTGGATAACTCTTATATATTTCTCGCCAATGTTAACATTGTGTATGTGCATTTTTATCATTGCGTCATGTTTTACGGTGTCAAATGCTTTTTCATAATCAAGGAATGTTATGACTATATCCTTTCGTTGATCAATGCAGTTTTGTACAAGCGTATTCAAGCAGAAAGCTGCTTCACGTGTAACCAGTCTGCTCTTGAAACCAAATTGTGTCTCACCGCTTAGATCTTCCAGCTTTCTGAACATTCTTGTGTGAAGGATGAGAAGAAACAGGTTAAGCAAATGGCTCATTAAACTTATCAGTCTGTGGTCTTTGCATTTGTCGCTCTTTGTGATTTAGGGATCATTATAAAGGTAGAATAAAGCCAATCCGTTGGAATGTAACCGGTGTTATATATGGCATTGAAAATTGTTACCAGTATGATATCATCTTCCAACAGTTTTATCATCCGATCCAGGGGTCTTGCCTAGTTTTGCTACTTTTATAGCGTACTCCACCACGGCGCGAATAATGGGAGGGCTGGATAAATTTTCCGTGGATAAGTTAGTAGTTTGCAGATTCGGTATATTATCTGCAAAGAGGGACGAAGCATAGTCTGCTCAGATTTTAGCTAGTTCTTACTGGGTATGAACGTAGTTTCCTTGATCATTCTTCAGGCGAGTCTCATGTTGTTTCTTGTATATACTCGAAATTTCTTTGACCTTTTCTTGTAGTGATTCCAATTCTTCACAACATTCTTTCATCTAGCTCTCCTTTGCTTTTTTAATTCTTGCCCTTATCGTCCGTTGGATTTCCTTGTATTCCTGTTGATTCTGATGTATTTTGTACTGTCTGCGTTGCTCTATTAGATCAAGTATATATTTCGTCATCCACTCGTTTTTGTGACTTCTCTTTATTTTACTTGCGACTACTTCATCAGCCTCGACTATAGCTATTTTTATTTTCTCACAGGTTTCCTCTATGCAATTTCCTTGTATGTTTCTCAAATTCTCGTTGATGTGCTTACTGTATGTAGATCTAAGCTCTTCATCATAATGTGGTCGACTTCTTTCAAAAACTTTCAACTCAGCAGTTCTTCGTATTGGGTGACTAACATCTCGACAGCAATATATTTTTTAAATGAAACAACAGATATTTTATTTTAAATTTCATTTTACATTTTAGAGCTTAATGTCTCCAGAATCTTTCCACTTTTAGCGGAAATCTTGGACATAAATCATCAACAACATCCATAATATAAATATTTTTTAAAATTGAAACCAAATATCAATAAATACTGCCGATATGTTGTTTATAAAGTAAATTATAAGCTTTACATTGGTTATATAAATATGTTCGTATCAACATAGAAAAGTTATTGCACATAAAAACATCCTAATAAACAATAAATATTATACTACAGCCTTAGCCAAGCATTCTGAGAAGTTGTTCAAGCACTTCAAAAATACATACAGGTTAAGTAGATGGACTAGATACTATTCCTGGGAAAGTGTGGATAGCTTTAAGGAAGACTTTGGCTACCAGGTTAGTATAATAAAATTATAGAAGTGGGAATGCCAGACGATGGAAAAGTAGTATTAAAAAATAAAGGAAATTTAACAATAAATAAAATACAGGGACTTTGAATTTACGCAAGGCAGATCAATAACAAGAGACAATTTCTATTATAAGGCAACTGATGGGAAAATACAGTAATAAAGAAAAAATCACTCGTAGGGTATTAATTGATATTGAGAGATTGTTTGGTGAGCGCTCAATACGAAAGTAGCCGCCCGTGATTATATGCAGATTGTAAGGGATATCTGTTCTGCATCTCACTCATTTTAAAATACACATTTCTGTGCTTGATTTGTAGTTTTTTCCTGATCGTTTTTTAATCTTAACGTGATTACAATATAGAGCAGATTGTGATTAGAATAAACATCTTCCACCATCCAACATTTTGGAATACCACTAGGTTTCAGTCTAGTAAAAACTTCAAAAAGCGTTTAAGCTTCTTCTTCAGGTTACCGATAATTTCTTTACGCCTTCGCATCCATAACAAAGTTATTTTGTTGTATTTGGAAAGTTGCTTTGAAACTTGCTTGCAATTGCAAGCTGCATTCAATACGAAAAAAGTGTCTGGCTGGCGTATATTATGATAAGATAGGCATATATTATGATTAAGATATACTTTTTGGAGTAATAACTAGTGTTAGACTAGGTCAGGTATGGGAGATAAGCTAAGGGACAGGGAGACAGACTAAGACATGTATGGGAGACAGATTGATAAATTTCAAATAAAAGTAAGATTGTGTCAGTTTGACTGTACAGGAATCGTCTTGTTATCATGGTATATACTGTTGTTGTTGGATTGTTTGTTGGATGTCGTTTCTGGATTTAAGTTTTTCCGCTGTTTTTGACAGATGTTCCTTGAAAGATAGAGTTTTGTCAAGATTCATCACAAGGTACTTTGATGTTTTATTGTAGGCGAGTGTGGTGTTTTCGAATTGGATGTTGAGTGTTTTTCCTGCAAGCTTGTTGTTTAGATGAAAACTGGAAACCTCTATTTTGGTAGCGTTTTATTGGAGCCTCCATTTACGGAAATACTGTGTCTAGGTCCGCGTGAGGATTTCTTCTGTTTGTTCAAATGACTTATTACCTTGTTGTAAGGACTCAGTCATCGGCGTAACCAAACTCCCTTGATCTGGTTTCTGGTATATCAGCAATGTACAGCTAGGCCTACAGAAGAGGAGCTAGGACAAATCCCTGAGGCAGTCCATTCTCAGTTTTCTCGGGGTGCTGATGTCGTTTCCCATAACTGTTGATTATTCGAGCGGTGAAAGCCCCAGGTCAAAACCTGGGGCTTTACCTGGCTTTACATCCATGAGATCTATAGTGACTTCTTCGCAAGTGAAAGGCCGGGAGTATTTAGTTTCTGCAGATTGGAATTTTAAAGTTTTGAGCTCTAGTTTTACCTTGATTGTATGTGGCTTGTCTTTCGGAGCCCTAGATGTCGATACCAGATGTGGGGCAATAGTGTTTGGATTAATTGTTATTTTATTCCGTGTTATGGGAGTTCCGCTTCCTAATTTTCTTAGTAGTGTCCATAGTTGCCTACTTGATGTTTGAAAATTAAGACTTTCTACAGATTCCGTTCATTTTTGTTGTCTCGTTGCATCTAGGCTATGGAGCAGTTCATCGGCTAATCCTTGAACGCCGCTTTCAAGGAAAGTTTGGTAAAGTTCTTCGTTGTTATGGGACCAACCAGGAATGTATTCTTTTCGGTAGCCTTTTGATATATGATTTTTTGTAATTTCTGATGGTAGGGGGTGTCCAGCCTAGAGTCTTGTCCAGTTCCGCAGAAAAGCTACCTCACATGGCTTTCTTTAGATTCCATCGTGGGCGAGGATGGATGTGATTATAAGAATCTGGGTTTTTGCCTCTATGATCACAGAGCGGTGTTGGCTGTGTGGTAAGTCGTCCATTATTTTTCAAGAGATTGCTAGATGTTGCTTGTTTTCATTAGTAGAGACAAAACATAGATCAGGATTGTACTCCTTCTTCCATGCTGCTGACATGAATATAGGTCTGTTTTTGGCATTAAACTTAAGTGATAGATGTTCGTCCTCCACTCATTTTACTAGTACATTCCCATTGCTGTTGCATAGTTTATATTGTGTATACTGGCTTCTTTGTTTGGAGTATGTTTGTATTTTGGGTGTTGAATTCACTGGTGGTAGCGGTGGTGGATGGTTTGGTGTCATGCAGAGGAGCATGTACACCAAAGAAGATAGGACTTGCACAAATGATTCTTTGGGGAATCTCTTTATGATTGTACAATGAGATCGACAAACCACAAAAAACCCATCCCTCCCTGTCCACGTGCAAGCTCTAGGTGAGCTATGTAACTAGGTGCGGTGAGTAAGGAGCTATTACCTCCAGGGTATCGATGTATTCGTCAAGGAGTTCGTTGCTGCCAGAGGTTAGCAGTTTTATGGGTGGGAAAGAGAGTTTCTTTCTAGAATGCCTGACGTATACATTACCGAAAGAGAAGCATAACGCTTTTAGAATGTTTTGGACACTGATATTATGGCCACGGATAGTTTGTAGGGTGTACCTCATGCTCGAGTGGCTCAGTGTTTAGACTTTCATCAATGTTAAAAAATTAATTTGGCGTGCGTAACTTACATTTATAATCGCCAGTTGCTTCAAGCGTTGTTTTTGAGAGAATGGTTTATTTTACACAAAGAGTATTAATAAACATTTTTGTTCAAAATTATCTCAGCTAAATTTCTTGTTTGAAACATTTTTTTCTACGGCAAACGAAGTAAACCTCAACCTAAGATGTGTAGTTTTAAGGGGAAACTTGGGAGTAGGAGTGGTAAACTTTTTTTACATCTTTTTGGGGTCCCAATATTGTCAAACTAGCAAACATGTTTAAAAGTGCATTTTGATTAGAATTAGTATTGAGAGAAAAACATTTTCTATTGCGACTATTTTGCAAGAGGATATTTCTGGTAGAAACCGTATCAACTTTGTTATTTTAGGTCTTATTTGTGAATTTACAAGAATTGAGACAAAAAATGAAATCAATTGTATCCTATGTATGGATTTTTTAGTATTGTACTGTAAACTTAATACAGCATTCGATTTTCCTTCCAAATTAATGATGAACGTCGCCGTTAGCAATCTATACGAACGACCCTGATAGCGAGATTAGACGTGAAATAAATCTCTGTGATTTTTACAAAATTTTATCTGTAAAAAACGTCGTACCAATGTACATACTCACCTTGACCCCAATTTGCAACTTGTTTGATGAACGTAGGTACGTATTCACAGATGGGGATCCAACGTCAGATGCATTTCAAATATGTACAAGGCAACTTTATTAATATTAAACCTCAATTTAGACAATTGCAAATAAGGTATTAATTATTTATCTATTTGGGACAATATAACTATTTTATCAGTTTATAGTCGAAAGATATCAAAGATCAAAGAATACAAAAATAAATATTCCATTTTATAGGATATCTAAATTTCCAATAAATATCTTGATAACATTTTCAAGTTATTGTAAACAAAGCAAATGGGAATAAATAACAAACTGATATTTTTTTTATTTAATAACACTCCAACAGGAATTTTGTGGTTATTGCTATCTGATCATTCACTATGATCAATAAGCAAGTTAGTTCTATATACAAAATATTACAAAAAATTTATCTAAGGTTACATTCAGCAATATTCCTTCATCATCCAGCCTCAAGAGTCCACTGCTGAACATAGGCCTCTTCCTCATGTTTCCAACCCCGTCTATCTTGCGCCGCTCTTATCCAGTTTTTATTGAGTCTTCTTACATCATCAGTCCATCTTGTAGGTGGTCGACCGACACTTCTCTTGTCTTCCCTTGGCCTCCATTCCAATAACCTCTTTGTCCATCGTCCATCTGTCATTCTGGCTATGTGTCCTGCCCATCTCCATTTTAGTCTGGCTATCTTCTCGATGATGTCAGTCACTCCGGTTCTTCTCCTGATGTCTTCGTTGGTTATTCTGTCTCGCAGAGTTATTCCTAACATGGACCACTCTATTCTTCTCTGCGTGACTCTCAGTTTGGTAGCTGCTCCTTTTGTTAAGGTAAGTGTTTCTGCTCCGTACGTCAAGACTGGGAGGACGCACTGATAAAATACCTTTCTCTTTAGGCATGTGGGCAGCTCACTGTTAAAAGTTTCTCTCAGTTTTCCAAATGCTGCCTACCCAAGGCCGATTCTTCTCTTCAGTTTATGAGTCTGGTTATCCCTGCCAATCATAATTTCATGCCCCAGGTATTTATATCTATCTACGAGTTCAATTCTTTTCCACCAATACTGATGTTCTGGTTGGGTACCAAATTGGTCATGATTTTTTTTGTGGTATATTTTTGTTTTCGAGATATTCCTTAGCTCTAATATATTATAGTACTACTAGCTAACGTGTACACTTTAGCCGCACTTTGCTCTGCTTTTTCACTTTCACTTAGAGCAATAACTCAAATGGCTTCGTTCTCTTAAGTCTTCTCATCTGGAGGTCTCAATGAAGATCACAGTTTCTGAAGTACCATGGAGCGTTAACGATGTTCCTTAATAATTTATTCTGATATCGTTGTAAATTTGGATGTTACTTTCTTTTGTACAGCCCCGTAGCTGTATCCCATATGTCCATATCGTTTTAAGGACTTGCTTATACAATAACAATTTGTTATAAGTAGACAGAGTGGATTTTTTTCCATCAACCAGTACATCTTTCTGAATTTCTAATTCCTCCTTTTTTTCTTAATATGTGCTTTCCAACGTAGCTTGGAATCTAATGTCATACCCAAATATTTTGCCGTATTTACATAAGGTATTTGGTTTCTATTTATACTAACTGAGCTATGTTATTCTCTTTTGTTAGTATAATTAACATGAACAGATTTTGTTTCATTCAATTTGATACGCCATCGCCTGGTCCAGATATTAATTTGTTCAACAGAGTTCTGTAGCATGGTTGTTGTATCCTCGTGGTTTTGTCCGACTGCTAAAATGCATGTGTCGTCTGCAAATGCTGCAATTGTGTTAGGTTCTAATGATGGAATATCGCTGGTATATAGCAGGTATAGCACTGGCCCCAGGACACTTCTTTGTGGAACTCCAGCTTTTACTTCTCTTAATTCTGAATATGCTTCCTCATATTTAACTCGAAAGTATCTGTCAGATATACATGATCCTAGTAGTTCAGAATTTTGTTTAGTTTTTGGTAAGTAGCATCTTATTTTATGATACAATCCGTCATGCCACACTCTGTCAAAAGCCTGCGCTACATCGAGAAAAATTGCGGAACAGACTTTTCCTTCTTCTAGAGCTGTTTCTACTATATCTGTTATTCTATGCACCTGATCAATCGTTGAGTGGCTTGCTCTAAACCCAAACTGATGATTAGGAATTAGATGTTTTTCCTCTATAATCGGTTTTAATCTCTTTAAGAGTAATTTTTCGTATAATTTAGACATGACAGGTAACAGTGAAATAGGCCCATATGAAGAAGCTTATTGTGGACGTTTTCCTGGTTTTAGTGTCATTATAATTTCTGCCACCTTCCATATCGTTGGTACCTATCTCAGCCTAAAGGAAGCGTTTATAAAATGTGTTAATTTTATTATAGCTTTCCTTGGAAGCTGCTTTAACTCTTCCCCAGTAATTAGATCAAATCCAGGAGCTTTCTTTGGATTTATATTTTCTTTTATTTCCAAATATACTTCTTTTGGAGTTACAGGACTAATCTCCATTTCATCTTCATCAGGGAGCTCCCAGTTAATTATTTCTTGTTCTTCATTTGGTTGAAAAGTATTTTCTACGTGGTCAGCAAACCTGTTGGACTTGTGTATGTTGCTTCTTGCTCAGCTACCATTAGTATCTAATTGGTGGATTCTGTAAAATTGGCCTGTTATTCGTTTGATAGCCTTCCACAATGAGTAATCAGTAGCGCTATCATTTGATAGTTTACTTAGGTAGATGCTAACCGATTCGTTTTTATTTTTTTGAATTTGTCTTTTTAATTTTTGTGTGGCATTATTTAATCTAGTTTTATCAACTGGTGTTCTTGCGTCTCAGTTTTCTTTTTTCGGTTATCATTTCTCTGACTTCTTTCGGGTAGTTATTTTCTTTTATTTTTTTGACACTGTTCGTGATGTTGTTCCAAGCAGCTTGTTGTACATTTTTATTGAGTAATTCTACTTCTGTCTCTAGTTGATCAACGATTCTTAATGGAACTGAGAAGTTAATCTTCTCTTCAAGGTATATCTGGAAACTTTTCCAGTCAGTATTTTTGTTAACGAGTCTAGGGGGGCTTTCTTTTTTGATAACAGTGTCACTGAGTGTGTGAATAATTGGAGAATGGTCCGACTTCATATCCAATGCTTCTTCTATCTCTATGTAATTTGTTGAAATATTTCTGACTACAAAGAAGTCGATTAGGTCTGGGATTTTATTTGTGTCAGTGAATATCAGTCAACAAACTGATATGAATATAATGAAGAATATTTAGAAAAATAATATCAACAGCATCATGAATAAAAAAATACTAGTTAAGTACCCGTGCCCGTCAGCAAAAACCTTTGTGATATATACACCCTTCAAACTTTAAGTATCGCTTCATTGGGCCAAGTCTGACACGATTTCGCTCTGCGACTTTTTTTGGTTCTGGAGCGCTCCTCTTCTAATTTTCCCTAAACATGTCGATTTAAATCTTTTAAAGTGAATAGCAGGGGGTCTGTCTAAAATAGAAAAACATGACAAGGGGTCTACGAGATAAAAAAAGTTTGGGAACCTCTGGTCTAGACTCTAGGGGCTGCCTCACTATGACGTATTAGCCTAAGTATGTAAAAATTTTCACGCTTTCAATGTTGTTTGCCCAACATTTATAGCAACATCGAATGCTTTTTTGATGACATCTTGACATTTAAACTTGAGGAAATACCGCTTTTGATTTCGCTTCGATGAATTCTTACATTTTACGGACGGACGGTCCTATAGCATGTTTCGTGGTCGTGACCTACCATAAACCGACAAAAATTGATGAAACAAAAAAAGACGAAAGACGTCAACACAATCTGATACCGTAGTCGTAAAAGATCTATAAATTACCCATAAATTGTTGCGTTATTTAAATTAGCGAAAGATCACCATATTCCGCCGCGTAATTACTAGTTTTATAGACAATAAAATGATTCAACGGTTGTGAGGAATGTTAAAAAATGACCAAGAATTTCTAGGTATACGGTCATAAGTAAAAATAGACGCCTTGTGCGAAAAAAGAGCAAGTCTTTCGCTACAGGGACGCTCAGGCTTTGATATGTGTAGATTGATTGAATTGGGAATCTATAGATCAAGATATACAGGATGACAATTTGAAAATGTCTTACTGTTAATATTTTCATTACCGTAAATAATCTCCCTAAATTTTTTTGTTGCGAGGGTTTTCTTCTAATTCCTGTACGACCCTCAATTTTAACTTTCATTATAAAATGATGTAAAAGAAAACAGGGAGATTCCTTGAGTCATCTATAGTTGACTCAAGGAAAAAAAGGTTTACAACGTATGCTGCAATAATTTAATATAACCGCCAGAAAATTTAACATGTTAATTTCCCCAAAAAAAGACAAAATGCATGGTTACAACAGCAAATTTACTAAGATGTAAATTGGAGCTGGAAGGTCAGATAATACAACAAGTGATTGAGTGAATTTGAGAATGAAACAATATGAAGAAATAAAAATATCAGGAAAGAAACGAAAGGCAGAATTTACAAAACAGTCATCAGACCAATAATGACATACGCGGCAGAAACGCGACCTGACACAGAGAGGACAAAAAGGATGTTAGAAACAGTAGGGATGAAAACATAAAATTTATGGTAAGACACTATGGCACAGAGCTAGAAGTACAGATATACGACATAGATGCAAGGTAGAGAACAACAAGAACTGGGTAAGAAATAGAAGAGTAGAATGGAACGATCATATAAACCAAATGACAAAAAATAGAGTGGTAAAGACCCCAATACTCCAATAGTAAAAAGTTCCCCAATAGGAAGACCATCAGTAGGAGTGCACACAACCACCACGGCAACTTACCGGAGTCACATTTAAAAACAGACAGAGTCATATCCACATAAAAAGAAGAAGAAGATTATAAAATGAAAGATTCTGTATCAGTCTCTTATAAGAACATACCCTAGGTATGGCATACTTCTTATCCATAAAGCTTTAAATAATTCAATAACGAGTTTGGTCTAATTAATACTGTTGCTGTCCAAGGTTTCGAAGCATTCATTATCTCGGATGCTTCCAAGCGATTGATCGGATCAGCCTTCAGAATCTAGGTCTCGTTGCCATGTAAAAACACAGACCAAATATGACATTTGATCATTCTTTGACACAATTTTAGGTTTAAGTTGTGTTTACAGAAAAACGATGCGTGAGTTCAATTTCTGAATTTGATCTCTTGACTTGGGCTCTCTGGGACTAACGTCCGTGATTCTTGTTTTCTTCGCCATAGAGATATGTTGGAAAATAGTTGATTTCACTGTTTTGGTTTTAGCCGCCTCTAATATGAGAACAGACACTGTTTACAACCGTTCATTCTGGATCAGACGCTGCGTAGGCATTTCTCTACTACGCCTAAAATTCAGACTACCATATTCGCTGAATTCGGCGTGTCGAATGTTCTTTTCGTCAGTTTTCATCGTCATTATAGTCGTCTGTATTGGTACAATTACCAAACGAAAAAAAAACAGTCTGCTAAAGATAATCTGGAATCTGGTGGGAAGAAGTCTCGAGATTCTAATATCTGCACGAAAGAGAGCGCGATAGAATTCGGGAGCTGAGGGTGCTCCAACCTAACGTGGGAACGGTAAAATTAGCACATGATCTTGCTGAGGTTGCCGCAGTAGAAAAGGACATCGATGTCTTGGTGACGGTGGAGCCAAGTTTAATAGCGGTGAAGATAAGATGATGATTTGTGATTACGACCGGGAGGGCTGCTGTACGAATCTACATTAGGAAGCTATGAAATACACCCGAAAAAGGATATATGATTGTTCGGATACAGAGTGTGCGGCTGATCTGCTGATATATTTTTCCAAACATGACAGTGGGCGACTACGAGATGAAGATGGACGAGATCATGCAGGAAGTGGGAAACACAGGAGGAGAATGCGTGGTGCTGGGACATTTTAACACAAAAGCAGCGGAATGGGGATTCCCCATCACGGACACTCGGGCTGAATACTGTCTGACTGGGTGGGTACTCTGGATCTAGTGGTACTGAACACAGGTCTGTAGCCTACGTTTGTTAGGAAAGGTACGGGTACTTACATCGACGTGACCATGGCGACACAAGGAATAGCGGCGAAAGTAAGAGGCTGGAAGATTTTGCCAGACTGCTCATTGCCTACATTTAGCATTAGTAGCCGCTTACGCTAATCATGTTAAAAATTAAAAGATGGTGTAACAAAATTGGTTTATTCTTATATTGAAGGCAGTCCAAAAGGTACACTGTTTTTAAAGAGATTGTAAATAAATAATAAGTTAAAAACTGAAATCTTTATCTAAAACACGTTAAGCTTGTCGTACTGAGGCAGTTAAATTATATAGGCATTAAAGAGACAGTTGATGACACAGCTGATTCAAAAGCTACAGCTAAAGGTAAAGGGATACTACTTCAAATATAATCCTTTGATTTTTCTATGTAATACATCCAATTCTGCACATAGTTGTCAAAGTTAGCAAATTATCAATCACAAGCAAAGGTATTTATGAAACTATAGTTTTATACATACCTTTTGCTTTGGAAAAATTAAAGGTCAAACGATCCATATTTGATAATTATTTAAAAAAAAATTACACTGGTGAGGAGAAGTTCTCGAACGTTCTTTGTTTAAAGTTCAAATTTTTCTGAAGTGTCTGTTGGAATGAAACTTTTTCCGCGTTTTCTGTTCTGCATTCGTTTTCTTCAGCGATAAAAAAAGAAGTGAAGCTTTTTGTATTTTATCCTCTTTTAGATCGAATAACGCAGTCATTAAACAAAAATTAGACCAAAAATATAAAAATCATATTTATTCAGTAGGCAAAATTATATCGTTAAATATAGATGAGCTAGAAAATCAGGAATGGACAAGAATTGAAATACACTTCACAACATTGTGATTTGAAATTAGAAGCTGAAGAAAAACTTTTTAAAACAAGAAAACGTAAAAAAATTTCACCTTCGAAAGCTGTCGAATGGCTCGATTGGACATTTTAGCAAGTCGTTGTTTCCAGTTTTTAGCCAACGAATGGTAAAATTTACCACAATTCCTGCAACAAGTTGTAAAATACTTCTTGGTAAACTTTTTCTAAGCTAAGTATAACAAAATCAATCAAAACTTCGTCGACAATGCTGCAAGACTGTTTGGAAAATCTAATGGTACTTTTTGTTAAACAAGAATCTTACCATTCCAGCGATGAATGGTATTGTAATGTGTTGTTATAATAAATTTTTAATGTCAATCTTAATTTTTAACGTAACTCGTTTCAAAAGTTTTTATTGTTTTTCGTATATGAAAATATCATGGTTGGAAATTAAAAAAAAAGTATATGGGGTGGTGGTAGGGCGCGATTGTCAGCATTGGAGCCCAGGCTAAAAAAACTGGCCACGCCTATGACTGGCAATCAACGTCACTAATACGACTGAAGCCTATAAGAACAGGTCTAAAGGTCGATTCAGACACATCAGTCACGTCTCGTCACAGTGATTGCGCCGAACCGAACAATCCGTCATACAAA
Source organism: Diabrotica balteata (assembly GCA_918026665.1). Classification (NCBI taxonomy): domain Eukaryota; kingdom Metazoa; phylum Arthropoda; class Insecta; order Coleoptera; family Chrysomelidae; genus Diabrotica; species Diabrotica balteata. Next base: position 12,684,261 of record OU898280.1, on the reverse strand, counting down.
ATATTCTTTAATAGAAATATGTTGCCGGCATTCACACTCATCAGTTGATAAACAGTTTCCCAGCTGTCAGATAGTTGATAGTTCTGTGACCAAACAGAACCGGTTCGGCGCCGAGACTATGACGGGACTGATGTGTCTGAATCGACCTTAAGACCTAATATGAGACGGGAGAGAAAAATTGTTTTAATAAAATTGTAAAATTCATTACCACAGTACCAGTATCACATTTTGCAGATAATAAAAACTACTTGTATATGAATAAGTAAAAAAAAGGTAAATAAAAACTGCTTCTTGTACTAAAACACCTCTTTGCTTTGTATAATTTAAAAATTCTCTTTGTATTTCAGTCGACACATATTCAAATAAAAATATCGATTTGATTAATGATTTCGGAGAGACACCCTGTATACAGCAGCCTCGTGATACTTTATTTTTAATTGAACTAACACATAATTGCCAAGCTCGCCAACAATAAGATCCCCGTTGCACAACGAGCGGGCATAAAAAATCGTTTTGGCATACGAACAATAACATTAAAAGTCGACGAAATGCCGCGTCATCCTTTCAAATGGTGCACACCAACCCGTTCTCCTAATTATAGGAAGTAAGCCATCGGTAATTCTTCTCATTGCATTATTTTATATATTACTATGTTATTAAAACAATTAGAGCTGGCAATTATCAAAAAATAGATGCTAATTATTAAAAAATTTAAAAAATAATCAGGATAAATTAGTAGGTTTTTTTCTTGAAAGTGTAGAAGTGGTTTTAATGTTTTGATTAAGTCAATGGTAAGTAATTTGGTTGTTTTCCTTGTAGATGAATCAAAATTGATGTCTAATTACAACACAAACTTTGTTAGGATTTAATTGGAAACAGAAGAAATCGACTACACGAATAGATTAATTTTTTTAGTATATTGGACTAAATCATCATTTAAGAACATTAATAATCTCAAAGCTAGATTCATTCGTAATAAAGATTTTTCAAAATAGTTACAGTACAAGATTAAAGTTCAAGCTGCGACAATTATACAATTAATTGTAATATGTTAATGAAGATATTAATTCAAAATTATTTTTTCCCTACTGTATCATTACTATTCTCTGTACTATATGTTGTTGTGCTTAATATTGTCGAATGTCTTTTGATAATCTATTAAGCACGTATATACATTACATTTCATGGCCCAACAACATGAAGGCCCCTCTGAAAGAATTAGCAGTTTCCTGAAAGTCTCGATGAACCAAGTAACCTTTGCAACTCCTTAAAATGATGAGAAGGCTCGCATATCCCAGCAGGCTTAAAGATCTTCTGCTTTTATTCAATTTGTCACCTCAATCATTATCTCAAATTATTAATTATTATATTTTTGCATTATGCTACTCTCTGATGTACTCATTTTAGAAAATTATTACAAATAAACTTGGTTTAAATGAAAGACTAACAACATATATAACCTGAGAAAGAAAAATAGCGCAACGAATTCCGCACAGCGTAACGGCTCCCCTAATAACGGCAGGCAATAACGCAGCGTAAGCCAAATATCACATCTGCGCATGCTCTACTGTCAAAATAACACGTGCTGTAATACAGCAAGTGCAAAACTGACTTTGCAATATCTCTCTAAAGGTCGATTCAGACACATCAGTCCCGTCATAGTCTCGGCGCCGAACCGGTCCTGTTTGGTCACAGAACTATCAATTATCTGACAGCTGGGAAATTGTTTGTCAACTGATGAGTGTGAATGCCGGCAACATATTTGTATTAAAGAATATTTTGTATGACGGATTGTTCGGTTCGGCGCAATCACTGTGACGAGACGTGACTGATGTGTCTGAATCGACCTTAATACTGTCCTGAGTTCTTGCATTTCGGCGTCTAGTTGGTGCTTTCGTATCGTGCAGAGTAAATTCACGTTTAAACTTTTCCACGATTCGACGAATTACACGCACATCAGGACAATGATTTGGTCCATAATTTCCAAACGATCTTCAAAAGCATATATTTTTCCATGGTAATTTGTGAGTATACTAAATACAAACGTCAACAAATGACAGTTCTACCATTTTCAAAATGGAAGCTATGACATTTCAAAAACAGGACGTTTCTATTGGGAAACCCAATACAATATAAAAACAAATAAAAAGTAAACGTGAAAAGCGTTTAATTTTTCCACCTAAGTAAATAATCAATAAAATTATCAATTACTGTAATTGGTACAGTTTGCTATCTACGAAACTTTCCAGGAGTTATAACTTTTATGGTAGGTGTAATTTCATTTGTTTATTATTTTAAAAATAACCATTTCACAAACAAAGCCTATATTTTTCATAACCTTATCTAAAATATAGTTTTTTTGAACTAATTGGATCCGAAGCAAAAAATTAGTATCAATTAGGTTGTTTATCACTTTTTTGTAGGCTTTTGCACAAAAAAGGTAGATAAATGAAATGTACAGAATGTATAAACGACGTAATAAATAACAATATGTAGTGCGTATTGTCCCTTTAGGTAATAGAGATAACTGCCATTAGGGATTCATAACAAATGTGGTATAATTGGGTGACATTGAAGGTGTTAGCCATATGAGTAATTGCGAACGACCTAAAATAATTAACAAACAAAGCGATAACGACAAAAAATAAATGAAAATAGGCGACAATTTTACATACTGTTACAACTTCGATTCAGTACTATAAAAAATGAAGAGAACAATCTTTATCTGTCGCATTCTTCACAAACATTTCGTGTGATATAGCTATTCCATTGTTAATTTCATTCCTTTAATTATGATCAACAAAATAGATCTATCTTGATCAACCATTCCTATAATTTTGATTTCATCAGAATCAGAACGTCAAATTAATTCCGTGATCATTACTTCACTAAACAATGACCTTTGAACCAATAACGACCTGCCATCCTTTTATCGAGTGAAAAAGTTTGTATTAATTACCTTACAAAAATTGAATACGCATTTTGGATAAGATAAAATAGCAACTAGAAGGTAATATTTCCTGCTGCTTAATGCTGACCAGCTGTAAGTAGGAGAATAGAATTTAAAACAAAGAGTGGAACAATAGTTGAAAACTGTTGAATAGTAAGATAAAAACAGAATATTTAAAATATTCCCTAGAGTACACACAAGTCTTACATACTTCTTCAACAAACAACCTTTAAATACTTTATTTAATGCGAACAAACACCCTGCCAGTATCCTTGCCTTTATTTCATCTTTCTATTTTGATATAGTCCCGTGACGTTCGCCTCAGCATTGTACTATAGACAAAAAAACTAATACAACGCCAGTATACAAGCTTCGGTTCAAAAAATTCACTGGATTATAAATTTTACATATATTTTATATCTATTTAGCATAACAAAATGAACAGGAAAAAATTAATTATAAAAGCATGTAAACTAACATGACAGTCTCATTAGACTGTTTATACTCTTATCAGCGTATATCTGGACTTGGGATTCATTACAATTTTATTGTTTAGACAGTTTTAATTTTCCGTAGATTAAATTACTTTTATTTCGTACACGCTTTTTGAAAATGCAACATAAGCAGTTTTAGCTAATTAAAAAATTTTGGCTACATTTAGGTGGAAAAAAAATAATGGAAAGGTAGGTATGGAGGTTGGTATATATATACATATATATATATATATATATATATATATATATATATATATATATATTCAAACTTCATGTAAAGTGGTCAATAAACGTTCTATCTATCTATCTATCTATCTATCTATATATATATATATATATATATATATATATATATATATATATATATATATATATATATATATATAGACACGATGCTGTTATAACGTTAGGCGATTTTAATGCTAAACTGAGGAAAGCAGAAACGTTTGCAAATTTGCAAATATATTTGGGAAACACAGTTTGCACACTGAAACCAGTCAAAATGAACTCAGGGTAGCACAGTTCGCAGCAGCAAATAATTACGTAGTTGTCATCAGTACTAACTTCCAGAGAAAAGATATCCATAAAGGAACATGGAAAATACCAGGAACTAACGAAGCCAATCAAATTGACCATATACTCATCTCAAAAAGATGGGCAACAGACATAACTAATGTCAGAACGTATCGCGGGGCGAACTCTGACTCAGATCACTATCTTGTAGGGACAAACTTACGGCAGAAAATAGCGACAGTAGCAAAAGGGAAAAATATTCAATTCAAAAAATGGAATGTCGAAGGATTCAAAAGCGCAACAAAGAGACAAGATTACAGAAATGCTCTCCAAATAAAACTCAACCGAACTGGATAGGAAGATACTGCGGAGGAGGAATGGAGACAATTAAAAACAATTATAACAGAGTCAGCAGAGGAAACTGTCGGAAAAGCCAAAAGGCAAAGAAGTGCGGAATGGTATGATGATGAATGCAGAACTGCAGTAGGGGAAAAAGGCAAGCTAGGCTTAACCAACTTCAAAGAAACACAAGAAATAGCAGTGAGATTTATAACGAAAAAAGAATACAAGCGACTAGAATATGCAGAAGAAAGAAAAGAGAGGCTATGAAAAAACAAGTACAAGAAACCGTAAAGCATAACAACAGACGCGAAAGCAGAAAATTCTATAAATGCATAAAAGAAAGCACACAGTCATTTAGACCAAAACTAATGATATGCAAGACAAGGACGGAGAACTACTAACAGAGAAGCAAAAAATTATAATGAGATGAAAACAATATTTCGAAGAAAATCTAAATGCAGACAAAGAAAATGATCAGAACGAGACAATATATTATACGACGGAGCTGCACATCAAAAATCCGAGTTATGAAGAAGTAGTTCAGATAATAAATAAACTAAAACACAATAAAGCACCAGGAACGGACGGAATTTCGGCAGAATTATTAAAGCATGGAGGATCCGAACTCTGCGAAAGAATCAATTACCTAATAACACTAATATGGACGAAGGAGCAAATGCCAGAGGAATGGACAGTTGGCCTCATACAGCCAATATATAAAAAAGGAGATAAGAGGAAATGCCAGAATTATAGGCCAATTACATTGCTAAATGTAATATATAAAATTCTTTCTGGTATAATCTACAATAGATTATTAGAATACTCCGAAAATATAATTGGTGATTATCAAAATGGATTCAGACCAAATACAGCAACTACAGATAACATATTCATACTAAGAACGATACAAGAAAAAGCTTATGAATACGACATAGACCTATATAATATGTATATAGACTTTAAACAAGCTTTTGATAGTGTGAAAAGAGACAGAATGCTGGAAGACCTTTGTAATCTAGGTATACCTAAGAAATACATCAGCCTCAAAAATGACGTTGCAGAGTTCAAAAGCCGCAGTCAGAGTAGATGGAGAACTGACTCCCCTGTTTAACATCAACATGGAAGTAAGACAGGGAGATGCCCTATCAACCATGCTATTCAACCTAGTTCTTGAGGCAGTCATCAGAAAAACCAATATAACGGGCCATATAAACACCAAATCAGTACAAATTACTGCATATGCAGACGAGGTAGCCATCATTAGTAAGAATAAGCCACGACTAATGGAAGTGTTCAAACAAATTGATCCTGAAGCAAGAAATAACTGAAAATGAAAATAATATCACAATAGACAACTATACTATCGAACGAGTGGATGTCTTTACATATCTCGGCAGAGAAATCAATCAGAAGAACTCAGTAAGTAGCGAAATTAATGCACGTATTTCCAGCGGAAATCGTACATACTATGCTAATAAAAGATTGATGACATCGAATTATTAGACAAAAGAACCAAAATGACTATCTACAGAACACTGATTAGACCTGTAGTAACCTATGGATGTGAAACTTGGGTAATGACGAAAAAAGATGAAGCCCAACTCAGGACATTCGAGAGAAAAATACTGAGGAAAGTATATGGCCCGGTACAAGAGGAAGATGGCACATGGAAAATCAGGAGAAACGACGAGTTTAATGAGTTAAATGAAGGTTATGACATTGTAAGATTTGTGAAAAGTCAAAGACTGCCATGGCTGGGACATGTGCAGAGACAAAACGATGCAAAAACAACAAAGAAAATGTGACAATGGAAGCCCATAGGAAGGCGAAAAAAAGGAAGGCGCAGAATGAGATGGTTTATTTACTCATAAATTTAGAACTAGCTTAAAACTTAAAAAAGTTAAACAGAAACAGAGAACACAAAAACTTTGCAAAATATAATATTCGCAGAAATGAAGATTTACAAAAATTTTAAACGTACATTTGGCTTCATTTAGAGATGGTTCTCCAATGAAGACAAACAAAACACTGATTTATTGCAATCTATGCAAAACGACGTGACGCGATACCGAAAATTTTTAAGGGCCATATGTTCAACAAATTCCAAGGTTTGAGACAATTATAAACTTCTACGGGGGTCATTGAAAGATTAGTTGGACGGGTGGATTTGTATGACGGAAAAATTTGATATGATCTTTTTTTTGTAATTTATGTTTTAATGAAACTTAGATATCTGGAATGATTATGTTATTATTTTGAATGGAAAATAAGGCTATTATTTTATTAGCCTTATATTATATTAGTATATTATATTATTAAGGCTATTATTTTATTAGACGTCTTCTATAAACTTATGAAGTAGTTGACTTCTGTTTTTTATTTTGCCAACTTGAATGACCGAATAAACCTCTGAATTCACTAGTTGAATACTTTATTAATATATATATATATATATATATATATATATATATATATATATATATATATTATATATATATATATATATATATATATAAACTCTCGGTGGTCCTTTAGTTTGTTGACAATAAAACCCGATGGATATGTATCACATAGAAGAGAGTGCACCACCTTAGAGCCCGGGGGCTCTTCTCGGCATTTAGCAGCAGGGTGCTAATAGCGATCCGTCGCGCCGACTGCTACCGGTTACGGCGTAACACGTCCAGAGGAGCCCCCCGAAGACCCCTGGCGGTATCGACACGCCAACAAAAACTAAACTTAGAGATAAGGCTGCCGCCACTCGTTTATTTACCGTTAATTAGCGATGCCACCTTCCATCATTCGACATTAAGCCTTTTTCTTCCTCTCTGTTCGTCGTAACCAAATTAAAAATATGTAATTTTTACCTGAGGTTTAAAGAATATCTCAAACGGTTTCTTAGTTATTGCAGCTAGTATTAAAGAACTATTAAAAATGCTTTAGTTTTGTCTTTCTTATTGAAATGGCATTCATTAAAATGTTTTTATCTTGGGTTATATACTCGATTTGGTAATGCAGTAGAGCAGTTTTATGGCAGAAGAATACAACGGCCTTTATAAGAGAACTGTTTATAGTATGAAAATTATAAATGTCCATATATTATTGTGCTAGTTTTGTACAAGAATTTATAAAAACAACATGACCACCCCGACAACATTAGCACAGAATAATAAACAATCAGAATGCCACTCTCTATGGAAAATTAAGTACGCGCATCTCCTTCGCGCAGACGTTCCGCCATGTTTTAGAGGGAACCAGTGTTGTTTAATGAAAACTTATGTGGTGTGCATAGAAAAATTAGCCCGGTTTAATTGACTTATGACAATCTTAGACATACTATGCAATTATTTTAACATTGTTAAAATATACTAACATGAATATAATATGATTAAACATAAATATAAACAATTACATAACCTCACGAATCATATGCCTGTGTTATGTGTTTCCTTCTAAAACATGGCGCGCGTGTTGAAAAAACTTCAAAGGCGGCATTTGAGAGTGGGCATTCTGATTCGGATTATTCTGTGACATTATGCCGGGTCCAGACCAAGCAGACAAAACGAAAACACAATTCTGAAACAAAAACACGATAAACCGGCGACAAAATTTGTCGTCAGAAGACAAAACAAATTTGAGACAAACTGTCCACACCAGAACAACAAAATATAAAAACAAATTCAGTTGGTGACGTTGTTGTTGTGATTAGTATTGGTTAACCATGTGGCGTTTTAATCAAGAAAAACATGAAACTGAAGATTTATTGCTAGCCGCAAGTTTTTTTTGCAACCATCATCATCCCTGGTTGCTAAAAAAAACCCAAACGTTTTTGGATTAGACCAAGTCTAAAAATGCGAGAAAGTTGTTCGATAGACAAATTGTTAGTTCAGCTGCGAGCAGATGATATTGGACTAAGTGGTGAAATTCGATCAAGCTTCAAAAATTTTTTAAGAATGTCCATCGAAGATTTTGAGAGTCTAATATGCCTTGTTGGTCCTGCAGTTGCAAAAAGACATACTAACTTTAGAAATGCTATGAGTGTAACAGAAAGGTTAGCAATCACTTTAAGATTTTTATCAACAGGTGATTCCTACCACAGCCTAATGTATCTTTCAAAAGTATCAAAGCAGTCAATATCTGTAATAATACCTGAAGTATGTAAGGCTTTAATTAACAGTCTTAGTGGTTATGTACAGATATGTTAAACTTTTTTCATTACTATTTTTCTGTTAATATCCCTTAAAATAAACTCCATATTTATTGGTTAAATGTTTAATACAAAAGAAGTTGACGATAGGTACATACTACATGCAAAATAATGACGAGTCTACTTGTTTTTACATTCAAAAAGTTCATCATCAATTTCGTTCGTTTTCTTGATCTCAATACTGAGAAAGCTCTGTGTCAATACTAGGTGGATGTGAAAATAAAGGATGTGTGTTGGTGTTTGGTGGATTTAAGTAATAGTTTTGTGGGTCAGCACTGGGTGGATTTGAGTATGAATGTTGCGTGTTGGGTGGATTTGAGTATAAATGTTCAATGCTGGGTGGATTTGAGTATAAATGTGTGTCAATGCTGGGAGGAGTTGAGTATGAACGTCTGTCAATGCTGGGAGGATTTGAGTATGAATGTTGTGTGTCAGTGCTGGGTGGATTTTAGTACAAATGTTGTGGGTTGGAGTTGGAAGGAGTTAAGTGAACATTTGTGTTGAGACTAAGTAACAGAAAAATACACTTAATTTTGATAAAAATTCTACATTCTATTTCTCCTACTGCTTAACTCGTTTTGGCACGCACACGCGTCTCAACAAATGTTTTCGATTTGTCGCCACTTTGTCGCGAAACATGAATGTTTTTGTTTTGTCTGTTTGGTCTGGACCCGGCATTAGATAACATCATCATCGATTTATTCGTCATGTCGTCTCCATGTTTCTTCTATTATTATATCGAATATCCGTCAATGACACTTTTTATGACATTACATTGGGTATTTTCAGCTGTACACTTTTTGGTGACACCCTTTTTGATGCATCGCCATCTAACTTTTTCATCTTTGGAGACATGGGCCTTTGAATCTTTATATTCACTAAATATTAATAAAAGTTCTCCCCTTTGACTAAACATAGTCGTTGGATTCGCCATTTAAAAGTTAAATACTAACGGACAAAAATATACCGTAGTACTTGCAACTGAAGTGAATAACTTAAAATTTATATTCTTACTTTAGTAGAACTATGAAATTGTCTTCTTCAGAGAGCTCTTCCCAAACCTGTTATATACCGTGCCACAGCTCTTCAGCATTTTGAGGTTTTATATTAACCCCCCACACATTCTCGATTGGATTTAAATCTCGACTGTAGTTGGGCCATGGTAAGGTTTCGATGTTGTTATTCTGGAGCCACTGGTTTATTCTATTTGCAGTGTGAACAGGATAATTATTTTGGAGGATAAAATTATTTTCTGGATAACCTATTCTACACTTGGTAACATGATGTTTACTAGAACATTCAGATAACTTTGCCCAACAATCCTGCCATACCATTCTCATTCCTCTAAATCAATACACTATAATATTCTCATTCCTCTAAATAAAATCCATCCCCATACATTGGAACTAAAATGACCAGCTGACCAGATTAAATATATTATTATCTGGTCTATACATACACCCCAATTTTGCCCTTTTTAGAAGATTGAAAAATTTTCTCATGTGCAAATATAAGTCTTGATTGCTTCTGTTGTGGTGTATAAGAGCGTGTTTTTTTTTGCTGCAATTCGGTACCTAAGACGCGATGCTTTAATTTTGCGCCAAGTTTTTGCCTTTTTTCACAGAAACTGTGACATAATTCTTGCAGTTTTCGCATCTTCAAAATGATTATCTTTGCGCGATTTTGAGTTTTGCGCAGTTTTTGCATCTTCAAAATGATTATCTTTGCGCGGTTTTGAGTTTTAGTAACACCAAAATGATTCTCATGCAACAGTGAGAGCATCCCTCTGCGTAATGCATTAGGTACAATTACTCTGTCATTATAAAACAACAAATCATTACATAGATGTATGCCATGTCTAATTGAATAATATCTTTTAAGTGATCCGGAACTTTACTATTATCTGTAGGCCATCCCCTTAAGCAATAGTTTGTTAATCTTTGTAACACAATATCCTTTAATGTCTCTTCAATGAAAACTCGTTTTTCCTCCTTTGTGAAGTTAATTGAGTGAACTATTTCTGTAATAAAACTCATCATCCTCACTTGTAATATTCTGAAAGTTTCTAGACAGTAAATCAGCAATATGCATTTCTTTTCCTGGCTTATATCTTACCTCAATATCATATTTTAAAAGCTTTACCTTGATTCTTTGTAATCTTGGTGAATGGACTTCAGATATTCCTTTTTTCAGTAACTCCTCTAATGGACGATGATCAGAATCAATTTTAATATGACATCCATAAACATAATTATGAAATTTATTGCAAGCCCACAGAATGGATAGATACTCCTTTTCAATTTGGCTAAACCGTATTTCATTATCTGTTAGAGACCTTGAAGCAAAAGCAACAGGTTTTTGGTTTTGTAGCAAGCAGCACCCTAGCCCATTTTGAATTACTATTTCCTGAGCTTCATCAAAAATTTTTAACACGGAGTGTGAACTAACCAATTCTTTAATTTTATTGAATGTCTTCTTTTTTTCTTCAGCCTTCATTTATCCAATGTTGGACATAATCCTCCTCCAATTGCTTCCACGCTTCCCTATCTTTTGCAATTCTCATACACTGCTTTCCAGCTACAGCTGTTATATCGTATATCCATCTCTTTTTAGGTCTTCCCACGCTTCTTTTTGTTTCTCGAGGTCTCAAGAATGTCAATTTATGAGACCATCTGTTGGTGTCTTGTCTTGCTGCATGTGCTTCCCATTGCCATTATTTTATGTTATTTATTGTATTGGAGTGCAATCTATTGGAGTGCAATGTTGTTCAGAAGAAGATGACATTGTTTTTTAGAAGTTCCCTTAATGGAGCCGAAATACTAGAGAGATTAGGAATGTAACTCCTTAAATAATTTATCATTCCTAGAATACTTTGAAGTTCTTTTTTATTTGATGGTTCTTTTAAGTTTTTATTGCTGAAATTTTATCATAATCAGGTCTAATTCCTTCTATGCCAAATATGTTACCCAAATATCTTACCTCATTAACCCTATATTGAATCTTTTTCTCATTAAATTTAACATTTAGCTATCTTGCCCTATCAAGGACTCTTTTTAAATTCATATCATGTTGCTTCAGTGTTTCCCCAAAAACCAATAAATGATCAAAGTAAACTAAGCACCCTGGCAAATCACCAAAATTTTCTTGATTTAATTTTTGAAAAAATTCTGGAGCACAATTAAGACCCATTGGCAATCTGTTAAATTTATATGCTCCAAATATTGTACTAAAAGCACACAATTTACTTAAATTCGTTTTCTATGGTGTATTTTTATGGATGAGAGAGTAATAAAACAATAAATTATGTATGCAAATTCCTAAACGGTTGATAAGGGTGACTCAATGAAAAACAGATATTTGTCAACAAGTTTACAGAAGTATATAGGAAAACAATTTTGAATTGAGTACGACCACCAGGTATAAAGGTTGGAGCAGAATAGAATACAATACTTGTGACTGTGAGGGTTACTAATCCCTAAATAAGGTTTCCAGTGTCGGAGTGATGGAGGTTAACAGGTACTAATGAATTTGCAAGAAATGTAAGATGTTTATTTTATTGGTTATATATAACCAATAAAAGTTTAATAAGTACCTACCTATTTGCAAAATAAAGTTTAATTCTTTAGATAAAATAAAACGTTTTATTTTATCTGAAATGAGTGCATTCCACGAAGTAAGGGTTTCAACAATCAAACATTTAATTCTTTAATTCCAGGAATCTACGACAGTAATTGACTAGATAATTACCTTCTAAACTTATTCCACAGAAAATGTGATAGTGGGTTTTTCCATTTTGTAGGAAGGTCCAAGTGGCGTATTCAAAATTCTTAACAGTTCACTAAAAGTAGGTACTTCAGTTGCAAGGTGCAGTTTATTGTGTATACTAGTGTTATGGAAAATTTGGAAGTGCCGTGTAAACGCCGAAAAATAGTCCTTTAACAGTTAATGAAAAAACATTAATATTTAATTGTTTTAAATCATTTACAGACAAACGTTTATGTGAAAGTGTTGATGAGACCGTTGAGTTAGTTAGCAGTACACTTGTGTTGGAAAATCTACGATTTACAGAGTTATTAAAGAAGAGAAATGTGGTAGTTTTCAAATGCCACGTAATGCTCCAGGGAAACCAAAATTTTAAATAGAATATCATTTTAAAGAAGGACTTCGACGGAAAGTGCATGAATTCTTCTTTAGACAAGAATTTCCAACATTGGATAACGTTCTTGTCTCAGTTCGAGATGATAAGGATTACCCAGAAATGAGTCGAAGTACGTTATGGAAACTTTTAAAAGAAATAGGCTTCCGCTGGAAAAAGAATCCCAGAAAGTCTATTTTATTAGAAAGAAGCGATATTGTCATATGGAGAAGACATTTTCTAAGAACCATAAAGGAAATGAGAAACCAAAAAAGAAAAATATTTTATCTTGATGAAACATGGATCAACGAGGGTCATACACCAAATAAATTTTGGCAGGATGAAACTGTTACAAGTCAAAGGCACGCTTTTGTAAATAACTTATCTACTGGTTTAAACCCACCATCAGGAAAGGGACGCAGGCTGATAATAGTACACATTGGCAGTTCAGGCGGTTTTGTTGAAGGTGGTTTATTAACTTTTGAATCAACTCGTACCGATGACTACCATGAAGACATGAACGCTGATGTCTTTCAAGAATGGTTCGAACAAATGATAGATCTTCTTCCTAAGAACTGTGTAATAGTAATGGATAATGCAAGTTATCACTCCAGACTTATAGAAGGACTGCCCACAATCAAGTGGTTAAAAAAAGACTTGCAGAATTGGCTGAGTTCAAAAAATATTACGTACCATCCCGGATATATAAGAAAGGAACTTTATTCGTTGTGTGCCCTTCATAAAGAAAAATTTAAAAAATACGAAATTGATGAAATTGCCAAAAATCGTGGAATGACAGTACTTAGATCCCCACCATATCATTGTGAATTAAACCCGATTGAACTGGTATGGGCACGGATAAAGAGTGAAGTTTCAAGAAAAAATACCACTTTTAAAATTCATGATGTTAAACAGTTGTTTTTGGAGGTCGTAAATAATGTAAAACCTGAAAACTGGGAAAAGGCAGTAAATCACACTATTAAAGAAGAGGAAAAAATGTGGAAGCTGGACAATATTACTGATAAAATGATCGAGCCAGTTATTATAAATCTTGGTTGTGAAAGTTCATCTTCTGAATCTGATTTGGATTTGTAACAAGTAGCTGTAAGTTTTATATTAATATTTTTATTCATCTATTTAACATACCTTAGACGGTTTTAAAAACTCTTTTTCTCTTTTGTAATTTTTAAAAATTAAAAAAAATGTAAATTTTTTAAAACCCTTTTTAATGTAGGCCAGTCAGTTCTAATATAGTGTGTGATAAAAGAGGTCACTTTTGTTTACATACACATAACACTTTATAACACTGAAATAATTCATTTATTTTTTACAATTATTCAAAGTAATTTTTCAATTAATCTTGAGCACGATCATGGAGTGGTCAGAGGTACCAGTTAAAATTATGCTAATTACTCTCTCGTTCATAAAAACAAACTATAACTCTACTTGATAAAATCCATCGTTAAAGTATAGTACACTAAAAAATGATTGATCTTTTAATTGTGTTCTTATTTCATCTAGTGTTGGTATAACACAATACTTATTCTTTTTCTAATGCCAAATTTAAAAACTTTGGATCTAAACATAATCTTAGTGACTTATTATTTTTTTCAACAATTACCAAACTGCTCAACCACTCCATAGGTCCTTTACATGGAGAAACCACACCTCTCAGTGTTAACTATCTAGCACTTCCTTTAATTTATTTCTAATAGCTATTGGTTGGTACCCTACGTGGTGGTTTAGCAACTGGCAACGCATCTTTTTTGAGTTTAAGGATACATTTTTTTTAATTTACCTAATCCTGAAAACGCATCACTATTATTTTTAACAAAATCCTCTTCTTTCTCATATGCTACTATCAACCCTGGGTAAAATTTTTAAATCTAAACATGATGGAAGACCCAATAATGTAGTTTTTTGTAAAGTGGTTTATTATTATTTTTATGTCTTACGTGGTCAAGTTTATGTTTCTAAATAAAAGACAACGATATGATAATTAGGGCATTATATTTTAATTTGACATATTTTATTTAAGCTATGAAATAAACATCATTATAAAAAGTTTCTTTTTTTTTGAAATCTTTTTTCTCCCTAGTGAGCTTTTTAACGCGAGTCTGCAGGAGGTCTCATAACGCGAGTATTAATTTGACTCATTTTATTGTTAATTAATTTTAAACGATCATGTTTCCTGATCAACAGCATACTTGTCATTCTAGCAATCCTTGTAGGTACTTCATTCTTCATTTGAAAATTTTCTCTACCTACGTTTATTTTCGTCCTAACCTCATTCAACAGAATTTGTTTTCAATTCTTAAATATCTTAAGTATTTCATTAAAAATTACACATTCCTATTAGCGATCAAGGTAGATTATTATAACGTTCGTCTATATTGCTATAAGTAAAGATTGAATTACCTATAACAGTCTAAAAAAAAACTTAAGCACCTTCTCTGGTTGAGAGTTGTCGATAATTTTAGTGGTATTTTTCGGTAGGTCCACTATAAATACCTCTTTGTCTAAGGTCATAAAATATTCGTCGTAAAGGGCATTCGTCTTCTTAACTCAACTCCAACACTTACAACCGAAAAAGAGAGAAGAAAAGTGGCGTTATGGTATCTTTGGGTGGCTGGTGAGCAGGGTCGGTCGAGTCGAGTCTGTCAGCCGACGGGCGATAAGTAAGGCGCCAATTTTAGGTCTGAGCAATGTCTCATTGCCGCCGACCATTGACAACGCTGTCTAGTGTTTTACAAAACAATCTTAACTGCCTTTTCACTCTCTGAATAACTGGGGATTAGGATTAAGTCGGTACCTACATTATTACGATATTTACTCTAGGAATAATCCCCGAACTTTTGCACCACTATCAGCAAATTATAGAAAACCCATGATAATCACAAAAATAAAATTAGCCCGTAAACAAAAAATTTAGCATATTTAGATGTTTTTAAGATGAGACTAAACATCAATCGATTGTATTGAGAATTACATTTTATCGGAAATCGTTAAAAAAAAATTTATAAAGTAGATCATAAAATTTAGATATTCGTTTATGATGTGTTCAATTTTCAGTTCTTAATCTTAATCATTTTATGAGATTTAAATGCAAAAATAGAAAGAGATGAATTATAGATATACATATAATTATATGTATAGAATTTATATCAGGAAACAATAGTTCTGATGCAGGTAGGGTGTATGAAATAAGTAACTACAACGGTCAAAGAATTATAGATTTCGCAACAGACAAAAATATGGTGATAAGCAGTACAAAATTTCCATACAAAAATATCCACAAAGAATCATGGGTTTCTCTAGACATGAACAACAATCATCAGATCCACCACGTCTTAATAGAAACAAGACATGTTTCAGAAATTTCAGATGTGAGAAGTCACAGATTATAAAACAAAAAATTTAACGCCAAAGAAACAAAAAAAAAAGGTGAAAAAAAGATCAAATATGCTTCAGATATATTGGCCTCTAATGATAAAAAGAGCAAGATATGAAACGAAAATATTAAATATAATTGAACAATATAATAAAGTAGATGAAAATCAGGTCAGAAATATCAAAGACAAATGGAGGGTTTTAAAGTTGTAAACATAACTGCTGCAAAGATGTAGTGGGGAAAGCAAAGATGTTATTACAAAGACTGTCGGAGGTTAATGGAACAAAAAAATCAAGCTAGTATTAAAATACTGATTAACAGTACAGAGGAAACCAAAGAGGAATTGCAAGTAGACGACTACTAAAAAAGCATCTAAGATTTAGAAAGAGGAAACAAAATAAAGAAAAGATTGAAAATCTAAGATCTAAGATTTAGAAAGAGGAAACAAAATAAAGAAAAGATTGAAAAGCAAGAAAAACATGAACAGAAAAATGATGTAAAATAATTCTATCAGGAAATAAATTTTGAGAAAAAAAGTTTCCAACCAAGAACAAAATTATGCAAAGACAAAAATTGTGAGCTAATAGCAAACGAAAAATCAGTGCTAAAACGGTGGAGAGAATATTTCGAAGAAATGTTGAATAGACAAAAATAAACATTACGAAATAAAAGAGATAGGATTTTTTCACTTTTTATGATTGTTAAAAAAAACAAAGCAAAATCTCACGTCTTCAAGGATTTGTCATCATCTATCCCGCATATTTAGCTTGTGACTAAAACTAAAGTATACAGGATACAAAAATCCCGTTTGAGAGATCCATCAACAATCAAACTAAAAATTAAAGAAGAGCTCACCAAAATAGATATTATTCCTACTGAAGATGCGAACAGGAAATGGCATATGCTAAAAGATGCTCTGATACGTACATATGAGACAATACTAACACCTAAGCTGATCAAGAACAAAAATGAATGGATGACCGATGAGATTCTGGACCTCATCCAAAAACATGTATAATATTATACACACAGAAATAAGGAGAAAGATCAAAGATGCAAAGGAAAGATGGTATAGTGACAGATGCGAAGAGATTGAACAGTTGGTAGAGAAACATAATAACTTAAACCTTCATATAAAAATTAGGGAAATAACAGGCATTAATATTAAAAAAAAATCAAACATACTGCTGGATAAAAACGGCAACATAATTATAGACGTCGGTGAAAGGCTTAAAAGATGGCAGGAATATATTCAAGAGCTATTTAAAGACGAACGGACTAAGATAGTACTAGAGCAAGAAAAGTTCGACAACGGCCCAGACATAACACAAGATGAGGTATTAGAGGCGATAAAACGAACAAAGAACAACAAGGCAACAGGTCCTGACGAAATATCTGTAGACATAATACGGTTAATAGAAGAACAGCAAATTGGAATATTGATCGACTTATTCAATACAATATACAGTACAGGAACCATTCCCAGAGATTGGCTGATGTCAACATTCATAACACTACCAAAAAAACCAAATGCAAAAGAATGCCAAGACCACCGGATAATAAGTTTAATGAGTTATACGCTCAAAATATTTTAAAAAATTATACACCGGAGAATACACAACAAACTTGAGCAGGACATAAGTGACACACATTATGGTTTTAGAAATGCAGTGGGAATGAGGGAAGCCCTGTTTGCCAGTGGCGTACCCAGGGGGGGTTTGGGGGTTAAACCCCCCCACCAGGACCCTATTCCAACACTGTTTATCTCATATTTGAAGGACTTCAAATGGTGGAGATAGCATAAAAAAATTTTAGGTGCGCTACTGCTGTTTGCTGTGAATGTGCTTTCTAAGATGCTTAGATGCCTCTAAGCTCATTGCTATCAGATATTTTTATGGATCATCTAGAGACAAAGATTTCAAAACATCCCGTATTCAAACAGTTTTTATATTGGTGGAGATACGTAGACGACGTACTGGTATGTTTCACAGGAACTAACAGGCAACTCGACCAATTTTTATCATATATTAATTCACTTCATATTCATATTGAATTTACAATAGAAACAGAACAAAATCAATCCATAAATTTTTTAGATTTAAAAATTAGCAGACTTCAAAACAAACATGACTTCTCCATATTTCATAAACCTACCCATACTGACACGACTATACACAATTCGTCATCCCATCCAACACAACATAAACTGGCAGCTTATCATAGTATGTTACATAGATTAACAGAAATTCCGATGTCAAAATACAACTTTGAGACAGAGTTAAATATAATAAAGCAGATAGCAGTAAATAACGGATACAACGAACAAACAATTAATAAAATGTTAAATCAAAAACTACACAAGAAAGCCCTGAAATTAGTATTTCCACCACCAAAGAAAAAAACCAGTCCCTTCTGCTCGATTACATATACAGGCAAAATAACAACAAAAATTGCCAAACACATAAAAAAGAAAAGAATAACACCAGCTTTCCGAACAAATAACAACCTAGGCAAATATATTAAAAATAACAAGAGCCAAAATAAAAAACACTTAAATAGTGGTGTGTACAAACTTCAATGTGGCGACTGCCCAAAAACTTACATAGGTCAAACTGGTAGAAACTTTGATAAACGAATAGCAGAACATAAAAGGGCTTTCAAGAATAGAAAAACAGATTCGACATACGCACTTCACCTTCTAGATCATAATCATTCTTTTAATGACAAATTTAAAATTCTTCACATTCAAAATAAAGGCCTTAAGCTATCTTTAATAGAATCTATGGAAATCAACAAATTAAAAAACACAGATATAATTCTGAATGACCAACTTGAGACAAACAGTTCTCCCCTCCTCAACCTATTTCATTAGAGACTATAAATTTGTAAACTCAAGCCAAAATAGATCACTTGAGAAAGGCAATCAGCCGAAACCGCTGTAGTGATAATATTTAAAATAAATTTTGTGGAAGTTTGAAAACAAAGTTTTCAGTGTTTTATTGTTACAATTAAAGTCAGAAAACTGCAATATCTGGGACATGTCATGAGGGGCGAGCGTTATAACTTGTTGCAATTAATAATGCAAGGAAGAATACAGGGTAGAAGGAGTCGCGGAAGAAGACGCATCTTTTGGTTGAATAATTTGAAAGCTTGGTTTAACTGCACTTCTGCTGACCTCTTTAGGGCAGCGGTATCGAAAGTGCGAATTTTCATGATGGTTACCAACCTTTTTAGAGGAGATGGCACATAAAGAAGAAGATCCTCATATACCTTTTGAAACCTGTATAAGATTATTTCAGCTTCGTTTTTCTTTACTGGCCTATTAAGAGTTTATTTCTGAATTGCTCAACAACAAACACATACAATATTATGACAACTAGGAAATAACTTAAGTTATGTCAAAGTCAAACAATATTATATACTTATCCCAATACTACGTATAATTTTTTTCATATTTCTCTCTATAGGTATATGTAAACTGGAATTGGAGCACAGAAAATGACGATAAAGTACTAAAACTTTTGTCTGGCGTAGGTTAAGATTTAATATCTCGGTACTAAAAATTAAAACAGCGATCGTCACGGAATTCTAAGCACACGTGGATTTTTTTAAAAGTTTACGATTGATATTAAATGGTTTTATGATTTGTTACGTAAAAAAGACATGCGTCAATAAAACTCATCGCATGAATTCTTAAGTGTAACTGTAGACTATTTAAAGACTAAAATAGTATATAGTAAGGTCTCTTTTAACGAATTTCGTATTGAAAGTTATAACCTGTTAGTGTTTTAAAATAATTTTTCTTTTAGCGGTGCGTCGTTTTATAATAAGTTATTAAAATTTTGCTGATTCCAAGTTGCAGTATAATAAGCAGCACGATTTTCGGATTGAAAGATTTCAAGTGTGTCGTAAAGTTTTATTTTTCATTAGAAGAGGTTTTTGTCATCTCAATATCGTAAGTCTAATTTTTTTATTTCTTTTTTTAAGATTTTATTTGGCACAATGGAGAAAAAAAACATCAAAGACAATCAATTTTGTTGGAAACGAAAATTACAATTTTAGATCGCTTAGGAAAAGGAGAAGGAACTATGGCAATTATAAAACATTTTATCTTAGGCGAATCAACTGTAAGAAAAACAAGAAAAACTAAACTTAGATAACCTAAAAGTCTCTGAGGTACAAGAAAGATTTGAGAGAACAGTGAGTGAAAAATTACTAGAAGAAAACATAGAAGAATTCACAATAGAAAATCATTGGAACACCATAAGCACTATCATACTAAACACGGCACAAGAAGTTCTTGGAACAAACACTCAACGGAGAGAAGAACAGTGGTTCGATGAAGAATGCAAACAAGCTATTCACGAAAGAAATGAAGCACATAAGAATTTCATACTCAGACGAACTAGAGAGAGAAGGACAGAATTTGAGAATAAAAGACGAAGAGCTGATAAACTATGCAGACAGAAAAAGAGACGGTACGAAAACAACCGGATACTAAACATAGAGAGGGCGTTCAAGGAAAACGAAACACGCAGTGCATACCAACTTATCAAACATTTAAGACAGGGTTACAAACCGAAGACTAGCCAGTGCAAAAATAAGAATGGGGAAATAATTAGCGATATGGACGAAATTAAGAGAACCTGGATGATGAATTTTAAGGAATTATTAAACGAAAGGGCACAAACACCACTACAACAGCGGCAGAAGCAGGTAGAACAGGAAGGTCAACAACAGGAGCTGTGGGAAGATGGAGAAGATAATGAATTGGCTAGACCTCCAACGCTAGAGGAGGTTCGAACAGCAATCCAAATGCAAAAAAGCCATAAAGCGCCGGGAATAGATAAGATACCGGCAGAACTGTTCAAGCAGGGAGGAACAAATTTGACAGAACAGATGTACCAGATTATACAAGAAATATGGAGAGAAGAAAAAATCCCACAACAATGGAAGAAAAGTATAATCTGCCCTATTCATAAAAAAGGAGACAAACTGTTATGCCAGAATTATAGAGGCATCTCTTTACTTTGTTCGGGATACAAAATACTCACAAACATTCTTAATCGAAGACTTCAACCCCTCACTGAAAAAATTATCGGGGAATATCAAGCAGGGTTCAGGCAAAATAGATCTACTATTGACCAACTATTTACAGTTAAACAAATACTAGCCAAAGCATGGGAATATGACATAGACGTCTACAATCTCTTTGTACATTTCAAGCAAGCCTATGATTCAATAGATAGAACAATACTACCTAATATATTACAAGAATTTGGCATACCATCAAAATTAATAAGACTAGTGCAAATGACAATGACAGAAACAGAAGCACATATATGTATTCAAGGACAGATCACTGATGCGTTTATGACAACGCAAGGACTGAAACAAGGTGACGGACTGGCTCCAACACTTTTTAATCTTGTTCTTGAATATGTAATTAGACGGTTGACGGTGAGCAGAAATAACATACTTACAAACAAATCTACCCAATTAGCAGCATACGCAAATGACATAAACATAATGAGCAGAACAAAGACTGCGGCAGAAGAAACCTACGTTCAGTTGAAACAGAGTTCAGAAGTTGTAGGGCTAACAATAAATACAAATAAAACAAAACTACTCATACAAACCAGATCAAATAGACAGGCGCAACAACAACAATTTATAGACGATATAGAATACGTGAATAGATTCACGTATTTAGGAATGGATCTGGTCGAAAATAATGAAGAAGAAACAGAAAGAAACAGAAAGAGCCATCGCAATTTGGATTGAGGAACTAATTCAAAGAAAAATTCCTTCTAAGTGGTTATTTAATACAGGAAAAAGCTCTTCAGTTTTATGAGTTAAAAACAGTCAAGAGCCACCAAGCTAAAGCTAAAAATGTTTCAACTAGCAAAGGATAGCTAAACGGGTTTATAAAAGGAAATGCATTTCATAATGTCAAGATCACAGGAAAGAGTGCTACAGCAGATATAGCAGTAGCAAAAATATTTCCAAAATTATTAAATATGGCTACTATTGTGCCGATCAAGTATTTAACGCTGATGAAACGGGACTGTATTAAAAAAAAACCCTAACCGTACTTACATCGCAAAGGATGGAAAAACTGCAAGTGGACATAAAGCAAGTAAAGATCAGGTAACATTATTACATACTTTGTAGCAAAACATCAGGAGATAGAATGTTGAAACCGCTCTTAATAAATAAATTTCTTAGACCACGTGCTTTAAAAGGCAAATAATTGCTTTATAAGTAAAACAAGATAGAAAACGTAACCAGTGGATCAGAACCAGAACAAAGACAATAGACGCGATAGAACAAGCAGCACAACTGAAATGGAAATGGGTTGGACACAATGAACGTATCCAAGACGGACGATGGAACAATGCCATCGGAAAGTGGCGTCCATACAATGCACAGAGATAAAGAGCCAGACCACAGATGAGGTGGAAATATGACATCAGGAAACAAGGAGGTAAACAACATGGCAGAGAACAGCTCAGGATAGGGAAAGATGGAGAGAACTGGGGGAGACCTATATCCAACAATGGAAGGATGGAGAATATGTTCAAAAAAAAAAGTAAAACAAGAAAAAGCAGTCCATGTTAGAAAATTGATAGAAAAACATCATGATTTAAACTGGAAAAGTATTGAAGAAGTAAGCTATTTTAAACACGATTTAGAACGACACAACTTAGGAAAACATCCACCTGCAGACGAAGTTCATAAATAATTAGTTTACTTTCAACAACAATACTAGTAAAATAAACAAGTTTTTTTTAATGTGTTGCTTTCAGGTGAGCTTTCGGTCCAAATGCAACCCAAGATATTTCACAACGTTTCTAGCAGGAATGGAGGCATTATTTAGGCTAACTTGTGGACAAGTACGTCTTCTTGTTGTCCGTGTGATTTGGGCTGATTTTTCGTTATTAACTTTAATTTTCCATTTTGTCAACCAATACTCTAATGCTAATGTATGCAAGTAATTTTGCAGCTTTTCAGATATTATGTCTGGGTCTTTGTTTAAAACTAAGACGGCTGTATCATCGGCAAAAGTCGCCACTGTGACGCCATCTGCAGTAGGTATCTCAGCAATAAATATTAAGTACAGGAAGAGACGAAGGTAAGATACAAGGAAAGAGAAGCACAGGGAGGCGTAGAATGTCATGGCTGCGCAATTTGAGAGAGTGGTACGGATGTATAATGTATATTAAATAAACTTTTCAGAGCAGCCGTCTCAGAAGTCCGAATAGCTATGATCGCGGACCTCCGCCGCGGAGATGGTACTTGAAGAAGAAGAAGACAGTAAGGGACCGACAACACTTCATTGAGGAACTCCGGATGAAATTGAGTGATAGGTTTAAAAATCATTATTGATTTTTACTTGGAACGAACGTCCGTTAATATATGTAGGACTTCAGGATAAAGTACATATCATCATCATCATCATCATCATCATCATCATCATCATCATCACGTAGCACTACAACCCTGGGTGGGTCTTGGCTGACTGTACAACTTTTTTAAAATTTGTTCGGTCTTCCATCAACCTAGGGTCTTGGATGTTATCTCTCCATCGCATTCTGGGGCGTCCGAGTGGTCTTTTGCCTGCGGGAATCTCCTCCCATACCAGTTTTACAAGTCTTTCGTTATGCAGTCTGTGCACTGTGTTTGCTTCGGTCATGGTCCACGTTTCTCATCCGTATGTTATTACAAGTCTAATGATGGATTTATACATTTTGATCTTTGAACTTTTTGTGAGATTTTTTGATTTTATGAGGTTATCCAGTACGAATAGACAGAGGTTTGCAGATTGGATTCTGTCTTTTATTTCTTCAGTAACATCGTTGCCAGCTGTGATTACGGCCCCCAGATACTTAAAACGTTGTACTCTTTCGAAATTGAAGGTGTTGACCATCACATTTTGTCCTATTCTGTTTCTTCGTGTCGTTCTATTTATACACATATATTTCGTCTTCTCTTCATTAATCTTCAGCCCTACTTCACTTGTTGCTCTTTCCACCTTGTTGAAAATGTCTTTCGTGGATAGGATGGAGTATCTCTCTCTCTCTCTGATGAGATCTATGTCATCTGCATATGCGAGTCACAGCTTGGGACCTTGAACCAATTTGGTTGCGCGTAATATGGTCGTTTGAGACCCAGGTTTGCTTATGGATGTCTTTGTGCGGAAACATGGTTGACTTTATTAGCATACTATTAGCTGCTGCTGTTTCTGTGAGTCTTAAGCCATTGTCGTTGGATATATTGTGTAGGCTGTGTTTACCTATTGTGGGGTATAGGCTAGGCTCTTTGCCTATTAATAGTTAATTAAAGTACATATCGCTAGGCAGTAAAGATTTTAATTTATATAGCAAACTGTTGTGCCAGACTGTATCTAAAGCCTGTTGAATAAAACGAAATACTGAGGCACACATACTCTTTTCTTCCAACTTTTCTTGATTTTATTTACTATTCTATGACACTGTTGGAATGTTGAATATTTTTGACGGAAACCAAACTGATGTTCGGGTATTATATTCTCGAGTGGTACAGTTTCGCTTATTGTATTTAGCAGGAGTCTTTCAAGAATCTTGGACATTAAGGGTAACAGTTTATCGAACGATAGGAAGAAGGTTCTATAGGCAATTTATCTGTCTTTCCAAGCATTATAAGATGAGCATATTTCCACTGAATTGGAAAATGGCTTAACTGCAGTATTCTATTATAGATAATAGTAAGCATGAGAACTGTTTTCCTGGGTAGATCTTTTAGGATTCTCCCATCGATATCAATCGAGTTAAACATTCATTTTCAATTTATAGGTTAAACACATCCTGAATCCTGTATCCTAATTTCTATATATATATATATATATATATATATATATATATATATATATATATATATATATATATATATATATATATTGTGGCTAAACACCCCGTACGGGGTTACGCCGCTTAAGCTCTCTAGATCTATTTTACGAGGTAGATCAGTCCTCATTTTCTTTATTTAATTTTTCTTGTTATTTTTCTCCACTGTTTCCTATCTCTGGTTTTTTCTCTCCATTGTCGTACGCCCGCCCTGTTGAGATCGTTTGTTACTTCTTGTAGCCATGTAGATCTTGGTTTTCCACGTCTTCGTTTACCAGCTGGTGTCCATTCCAATATTGAGAATATTGTCGTAGATGGTCCTGATCTCCATATATGTCTTAGTCATTTTGCCCTTTGCTGTTTTATTTTACAAACTATATCCTCTTTAATTTCGTTTAGTAGTTCATGATTCGTTCTTTGTCTATATTGGTTTTCATTAATTTTTATTGGTCCTAATATTGCTCTTAGTATTTTCCTTTCTAGTATTCTAAGGTCTTCCTCTTGTTTTTTGTCATGCTAAGAGTTTCGGCAGCATACATCATAGTCGGTCGAATTATTGTTTTATATATTTTCATTTTCGATTTTTTGCTCAGTAATTTATTTTTTAGAAGCTTTTTATTTGCATAGTATGTCTTATTTGCTGTAATTATCCTTTCTTTAAATTCTGTTTCCCTTTCTCCATTGTTTGCTAATAATATTCCCAAATACTTAAACTTTTCTACTTCTTCAAATATATATTCTCCCAGTCTAACCTTTTTGTTTTCATATTTTTTGTCAAATCTCATTATTTTTGTTTTTTCTTGATTTATTACTAATCCCATTACTTTCCCTTCTGCTACCAATTCTTATACTTTCCATTTTTTTTCTGATCTTTGTTATTATCACAATATCGTCGGCATATGCTATTATTTGTCCCTCTCTCGTTCTAAGTGTACCTTTGTTGATTTTTCTGACTATATATTCCAGGGCAAGATTAAACAGAGTTGCAGATAATGAATCTCCTTGACGTACACCTTTATTTATAACAAATTCTTCTGTGTTTCCTTCTTGTGTTATTACAGTTACTACGGTTTTGCTCATTGTCATTTTCAAGTTAATAATAATAACCACATTATTTCACTTAATTAGAAACGAAATAAATTTTATTGTTTTATAAGTACAAATTTAAAGTTTACAGAGACCGGTGACATAATGACAAGTAAGTATTTAGACATCAATAAAAAGAAAATGTGTTGCCAATAGAATTGCACAGCAACAATTTTCACTTCAATTCAGTTGGATTTTTGTCGATGGAATAACAAGTCACTTACATTACAAATGTACAAAGTAGTCCTCCAGACTTTTATGCCGAAACATTTCTCATAATATATAAGGGCAATGTATATTTTCATATAAAAGTAATAATAGCGGAATTTTGTCTTAGGTAAAGGTATATTTATTACAATTTTATGACACCTATATTATTGTGTCCTCTTAATCATCATAAACTCGATTGCAGCTTGAATAAATTCTACTTAAGATATAAAATTGCTAGTTAAATTCATTTCCAGGAGGCACAACTATCTCCTTTCACGATTTTACAACCTCGATGACTCCGGACATCAAGTCCATTGTCCCCATTGAGGGCTTACATCCCGTAGTATACTACACAACAAATTTTGCAGAGTACCTGCAAGCGGAGCTGGTGTTAGGATTTCATTCATCGGTACAGTTAGTTAAAAGTTAACAGACAGAACCGTCCCGAGAAAAGAGACAACAACTCAGGCAATGTTAGAAGATTTATTAGGGGCATTTTTCTTGAATGTGTCAACTCGGGCGACAAGTATTTAGGCGCCGGTAAGCTGGTCACCAGTCTACAGTGACATTTTTTCAACAGGAATTAGGTACCTATACTCGGATTAAATAAATTTCAATCCCTTTTAGTTGAGGAGATAGTAGGATCAATTTTTTAAACTTGATAGTTTTATAAAAATATACACTGATGCACCTAAAACAAACTATGAGTTTGGTTTTTTACATTGAAGATCAATTTATGTGCAACAGAAACTAATTCCTTTGTAAATATGTATCTTTAAATATTCTTACGCAAAATTTTAATTATTCTTACAAAACAGTATTTGTAAAATAAAAAAAACGGGTGTGGCAGTCCAGTGGTACTGCCGGTAGAAGTTATACTTCTATACACGCGTTCGGTGTTAAAAATTATGTTACGCGTGGTTCGGCGATATGGGAGTCAATTTGCACAATCATTACATATGAAGGGTACAGGGCCAAAAGGGGGCAAGTCGCAATTTTTCATAAATAGATCTAGTGGTGTAATCTTGTAGCAATTTTAACGTAGAAGTGGTCAGCGACTGGTTACACGTCCTAAAAGCGCTTAGTTCCCGTGAAATACTAATTCTAATTTACGCATACACCACCAATAGGGGTGTCAGGCAGGTCCTAAAAGGGTAAACTCCATATAAACAGCTAATAGACGTTAATCTAATACGCGCAGTTTAGAGTTAGGTTCGTCGGTTTAGTTTGTTTTCATTGTTTTTTAAGTGATTTAAAAGTAAATAACAATGAATACAGAAAACAATAGTAGTGGAAATGAGACTGAAGTAGTGCCTAAATAGAATGAATCAAAAAAAAAAAGGAAAAAGCACGGCAGAATGAGAGATGTCATGAAAAAAATTAGACTGCAGAGTCACGAGGTAGGTGCAACCTGTAATTGTCGTAAACAATGTTTTCAAAATGTGCCCGAAGAAGCAAGAAAAACTACTCAAAAATTTTAACACAATGACTTCTATTAATGAGCAGAACTCATACTTATATGGATTGATTACAGTACTGCCTATTCGCCGAAGAAGGCCTAGGAAAGATGAAAACGAAGCAAATTTGAGAAGTGCTGCATATTCTTACAGGGTACGTTTTAGCACTGATAATAGCTTAAAAGAAATAAATATTTGTAGACAAGCTTTTATGTCTATTCATGGAATAAAGAAAAAAAATAGAGATATTACAAAATTCACTAAAAATGACTGGAGTCGCCCCTAAAGATAAAAGGGTAGAAAATAAAAACCATCCTAGAAAATTGGAATCCAACGTTTTTGTAGCAATATACGAACATATAAAGTCATTTAAAGGCAGGAAAAGCCACTATAGTGTGAATGATAGTAAAAAATTATACTTACCTGAAGAGTTAAACATAAAAAAGATGTTCAAAATGTTTTGCGAGTTGAACCCTTCTATGAAAATATCTTACAAGTCTTACAGAACAGTCTTTAATATAAAATTTAACATAGCCTTTGGATATCCCAGAACTGATACATGTAGTTCCTGTGATGAGTTTCTTATAAAAATAAAATCTCTTCAGTCTGATACTTTAAACAGTAGTTTCGATCTTGCTGAAAATGAACGCTTGCAAAAGGAAATACGCCAGCTTACGATACAAAATGATGTACACAAAAGAAAGGCTGAGGTATTTTACAGTAGAAAAAGAGCTGCGAAGAAAAAAACTCGAACCTCTGTGACTCACGAAGCTATTTGTCTCGATTTTGGAAAAAATCTCAATGTCCCAAACATAACAACAAACGATGTTTACTATAAGAGCCAGCTGAACGTCTATGCCTTTAATGTCCACATTCTATCTACAGCAAAAAGTGTGTTTTACATTTACCCGGAAACAATTGGCAAAAAGGGAAGCGACGATGTATGCTCAATGCTGAATGACTTTCTTTGGAATTTTCTCGATATACAAGTAAGATCGCTTAAAATATTCTGCGACTCGTGTGGGGGACAAAATAAAAATTTCACCATGTTTCGTTTTTTGCATTATATTGTCCACAATACACGTAGACTTGATTATGTTAAAGTTACTTTCCCTATTCGTGGCCATTCCTATATGGAACCGGATAAAAATATGGGCTTAATAGATTGGGTTGAAATTTTTAGAAGTGCTCGTGCAAAACCATCGCCCTTTGACGTTGTGGAAATAGATCAATCCTACTTTCGAGCATGGACGAATTTTTTTTAATACGAAAACAGATTATTTGAAGAAATGTCCATCAAGATCATCGTAGATTGATATATTACCGGGAGTCCTATAATGGAGCATGGGAGTCAGCAATAGTGAAGGAAAAAGATAGTAAGCGAAAAGGACCAGTGCTACTACAAAATGAATTTGAACTTCCTCCGTATTCTTATTCAGGTATAAAAAATTATTAATATCTTGGAATACTATTCTTAAACAACATTATTTTTAGGTCTTTTACCAATCTCGGCTAAAAAATTTAAATGCCTACAAGATTTGAAACGATTCTGTGGTGACGAAGCAAAACAATTTTTTGATAACCTGCCTAAGAATTAGAATTATTTCATATTAATAACTTTTGTCTACTTGTCATTTTAACTTGTTTTTTTTTTGGACTTGGCCCCTTTAGGCCAATAATGTTTGGTGGTTTAACCAATTAAAGCTTCTGTTCTATTTTTTATAATATCAATATAAATTTAATTTCTTCTGTGTGTTTCATTAATTACTTAAGTAACTGATCTAATCAATAGAGGTCATGATAACCATCAATAATTTATCAATAACTGGTTTTAAAATTTAAACTTCGTTTTGTACGAAATAAACATTTGGTGACTTAGCTCTTTATGGACCTGTACCCTTCATATGTAATGCTATAGGTAAGAGAGAGCAGAAAAAGAAAAAAGAATTAGTAATATAGGTATATGTAATGAAATATATATTTTTATTTTCATGTATGTATAAAAGGAGTTGAATAAAAAAAATGTGTTACACATACTCTGCAGTAAAATTCATTGTTTATTTTGTTATTAATATAAAACTTACAATACAATAAATACACTGCAACATAATTCAAAATAATAATACAATATAAATTAAAATGTAATATTCATACGTATTTAAAATTTACAGCCAATATACATAACTTACTTTACGAAAATAGAAATAAAAAACCAACAACTCGGATTATGTTGTAAATTTTCATTTTATTTTAAAATTTAGCATTTTTGCGTATATTACATACATTTAATAAGATTAACGTGAGGTTTTTAAATATTTTAAAAATAAAAAAGCAAATTCATGATTGAGATTCGAACTCACAACCACCAGCGTATGAGCTAGACACGTAAAAGATTTGCCAATTAGACATAACACTAACGGATTTCAAAATTGACAGTTCTCGGTCAAACAGTGATTATTTTGAAATACAAAAGAATAAAATAATTATAAACGTTTAATAAATAATACAAAACATATCACATAAATAATAATATTAATACATATTATATTATATATAATATCTTCTTTCTCTCTCTTACTCATTATCTTACATATGTAATGTTTTCACAGATTCATTCTCATGCAAATTTCCAACGCCGACCGTGCGTATAGACTCTGTTTTTCTATTATTGATTTGATTTTGGTTTGATTTCGGAGTCTACATACGCACTTCACCTTCTAGAGCATAATCCTTCTTTTAATGACGAATTTAACATTCTTCACATTCAAAATAAAGGCCTTAAGCTATCCTTGTTAGAATCTATGGAAATCAACAAATTAAAAAACACAGATATAATTCTGAATGACCAACTTGAGACAAACAGTTCTCCCATCCTCAACCTATTTCATTAGAGACTATAAAGTGTAAATGCATTCCAAAAATAGATCACTTGAGAAAGGCAATCAGCCGAAACAGCTGTAGTGATAAGTTAAAATAAATTTTGTGGAAGTTTGAAAACAAAGTTTTCAGTGTTGTTACGGTCGAATCCATCAAATACAGTAGGAATTAAAACCGTTATTTATGTCTGTACACCTTGTTCTTTTATATCTGGTATTCTAGAATTTTGTTTTTTTTGAGTGAACGTATGAGCAAGTTCTTGTTCAATTCGTTATTTAACTCAAGAATTAAAAATTTGGTAGAAATCGAACAAACACTTTGAGAATCGAAGAAATCCGCTCTCTGGCGCCTGTGATAATGTCGTTCCGCAGGTCTGGCCAATGTTTATCTCCCCATGGCCGGCTTAGATTCATTTGTCACCGGCTGGCGGGTCGCTATAGCAACCAGCGGCAGCGGCGATAAATTGATATCGTGCCGGCCGCGACCGCGGCCCAGCGTTGCGTTGTAGATTCGACGGTTCGACGTCAAAAAAGCCGATCGCCGCGAGAATGTCGGGAATGCCGAAGATTCGAAGATAGTCAGTTTAGATAGGGGCAACAATTAGCAATGTGTTGGTGTTATTTATTTGATGAGACGGTACTGATGATCCAGCGGATGTGCTCATCAGGACTGCGTTATTTGAGGCCAACATGCAAATCAACGAAGCGGTTTTAGTGCGGAGGAAAAAGTTCTTTGCTTTGCTTTGACAATAAGTAAATACTGTGGAATTGTGACGAATATTATTAATATTATGTTGTACAATTGTTCTAAATAGTAGATACAAAATAAATAAATTTAGTTAGATAAACTAAAATATGTGCATACAAAGACTTAATGAAAAGTAAGTTACTGAATCGTGAGTCTAAGCTTAGAATTTACAAAAGAGTAATTAGATCAGTGGTCACATATGGATGAAAAACGTGGACCCTCTCAACCACTGATGAAAATCAACTGAGAATATTTGAGCGCAAAATACTAAGGAAGATATTTAGACCAACCCAATGCAGCGATGGTTTTGGACAATTAAAATGAACCACGAGCTGGATGAACTAATGCAGAGCGCAGATATTGTTATATTTGTAAAGTCACAAAGACTAAACTGGCTTGGCCACCTAGAAAGAATGCCAGATAAGCGAGCTGCAAAAGTAGTCCAGAGATGGAAGCTCCAAGGAAACAGAACAAGAGGAAGGCCCTGTAAAGATGGATAGGCGACGTAGAGAGGGATCTTAAAACCATGAACATCAGGCAGTGGCGAAGGAAAGTATACGATAGGGCAGAATGGAAGAACATTGTTAAACAGGCCAAGGCTCACAAAGTGTTGTAGCGCCATTAGAAGAGGAAGAAGAAACTAAAATATGAATCATAGAGTGTGAGTTTGACTTTTAACTATTTTGAAGTCACCAAAACCGTCGATATAGCCAGATGAATAAGAAAAGAAAAAAGTGAAACCATCATGTCAGTCTGCAGTATGACTACAGAGAGAATGGCTATCATAATCCGGAATTACATGAAGAAAAATGTTGTTTATATTAAAAAAAAACGGTGTAGATGCTATGGTTTGTAGCATTTGTGTCATAGATTACTACCAATGGCGTAAAATCTGGTCGATGTGCAAACGGTGAGGTAAAATCAACATAAATTGAAATTGCATCATTGAAACCAAATGAAATCGCCGATTTGTAACTATATCTGTAATATTGATTTAAGAATATTGAGAAGACCCTGGTTTTTTGATGCATTAAATTTGATTCTTCCTTGCTAGAAAACCAAAGGGCACTACAAAAACTGCAAGATATACAGAAATAACATATCCAGTTTAGCACAAAAGTTATGCATCTAGAAAAGAATCCATAAATTAGACATTATAATATTCCTGCACTCTGGAGATTAAAAATGAAGATCCTAAAGAGGTCCTAATGGAAATTGCTAATGATCTCTCATTATGTAATTTTATTAGTGAGTGTATGTCAGACTGTTACAAATACAGAACTAAAAATAGATCAATAATTGTGGCAAAAATGAGGTATCGAGATAATAAAACAACAATCACTACACTAAGAAAAAATTAGAAGATGGACTCGAATATGCTAAGTTATATTTACCTTTCCATGGACATGAACAAAATATACTTACAACGATAAATATTCTTACCAAAAGTTAATTTGAAAGGTATGTTTTACGAACTGAATATTTAATTTTTTCTTTAGCTAAATTTTTCAAATTCTTTGAGGTGAGAAATATTTTTTCACAAAACCTTAGCATACCTACCTTTATATCTAAAAAGTAATACAAGTCTAGTTCCATGTAACTATTTTATTGAAAAAAAAAGAAATAGTTTACTTTCCTTTCTTCTTCTTTTTCTTCCTCCTCCTCTTTAAAAGCAATTCTGCTTGTTCATTGGCGAATTAATACCTATATGGTTGTCACTCCATCTCCTTCTATTTCATCTATTTCTTCTGCCGATTGGTGACTTATCTCTCGCTATTTTGACGACACGGGTCTGCTCCATTCCTATATGGTATTCCTATATACCATTCTTTTTTTCTATTTTGTGTCCATTTATTTATACACTATACGTTACATTTTCTTCGAATGTCTTCACTTCTCTTTCGATCTCTCAGCGTGTTTCCTGTAATTCTTCTCAGTACTCTCATCTTTCCCATTTCCAATACCCTTTGCGTTGTGGCTGTGTCAAGTCTTGTTTCTGAGGAATATGCCATTACTGGTCTTACACTGTTACGCAATATAGTGTTATTAAGGCAACCTGAAAGTCTATTTGCTTTTTATACTTGATCTCTCACTTCTTTGTCCAGGTCTCTCTAGGAAACCCAAAACATTTTGATTTTTATTGTGTCAAAAGTGTCAATGATTTTGCTGGAACATTTTTAAACTTGTCTTCCAGAATCCCCAAAAAGTTATACAGATCTGAAACTACTTCATTGGAGCCTCGCCCACTGTGGTTTTCAGTCCATGTGTACACAAAAGTATTATTATTAGAATCTTGTGTATCTTCCATCAATACAAAAGTAAGGTTATATTATTAGAATGGGCTTTTGTTTGTACAGTTTAATATGCCCAGTGCTTACATTCTCGACATTATAACCAATCTTCGGAGCTTGATGAATATAGACCACCGCATACCAAGCACAAAACTTCCTCATCAGAAGACTCAGAAGAATCTTTTTCGGTTGCTATCAGGGGTGCTCTTCTCCTTTTGATATTTTTCTTCAATGACAAAGCTGGCAAAGATTTTTTCTTTGGATTATGATCAAGCTGAACTTTACGCTTGACGGTGTCCGTTTTCTTCGAATTTTCTTCTTTAATCAACATCTTCTCTGGTCAGTCAGAGTAGCTGTCTTTCGTCTTATTCTTCAACTTTTTTGAGTTTGTTTAGGTCTGCTTTCGGCAAGGGCTTAATATCTTGAGGCGAAATAAATACTGCTGGATTATTAGGCTTGGGTGATGGAGTAGTGTGTATTTTTGGAGACAAGGTAGTGGATGGACCCAGTTGACTTTCCAAGTGACTGTTGTGTTGAACTGTAGGTGCTTCTGGTTGATTATTTTTTATGTTTTCTTCATATAGAGGTCTAGTTATCAGTTACAGTTGATGCATTAAAATCACTATCGTTGAAAATCTCTCGATTAAAAGGCCAAATACCAGTGAAGGAGAAACCAGCAAGAATATTGACAGCCGTAGTGACCAAAGGAAGTGATGTTCTTACAATTGAAGGCAAATCGTATACAGTCATTCTTTTTTCAGGATTATTTTTCAACCACTGATCACCAACATTATTAAAATATTTCTTAAACGGACCATATACCCCACGATCTTAAGGTTGAAGCCTATGTAAAGTGTGCAGCGGAAACGAAAGTAGAGTAATGAAATTAGCTCTGCAAAATTCTATCAGAGATATCGAAGTATGAGACGAGTGGTTGTCTACCAATACAAGCACTTTATTGGCTTCATTTGGCTTTACGTGTTTAACAAAATGTTTCAGAAAAAAAAGAAATTCATTATCTTGCATCCATCCAGACTTATTTCCAGTTCCTATACACCCAAATGGTCCATCTCTAATAAAGTGATCTTGAAAAGGTGATCGTGAAAAGACGAACATTGGGGATACGGTATTTCCTACTGCATTAATGGCTACACATAGTGTTATTAGAGTTCCACGTTCCTTGAACGATATGGGTCCTACTTGCTTAGTTCCTTTTCTAGCTATAACTTTGGATGGCTTCTGAACGGTCGAAACACCCGTTTCGTCAATGTTATAATATTGTAAGGCTCAAAATTATATCTGTTTAAAACAGTTGACAATTTATTTAAAAAATTGTTTATATTTCCTCTATTAAAATTCATGGCTCGTGAAAGGCTAGTAGCTTGAGGTGTATGAAGAATTAAATTTGGATTTCGTCGCATAAAAGCAAGCCAGTCTTCACTTGCATGTTCAGTCGTGTTTCATTTTTCTGGGTAGGACAGTCTGTTACACTTTGCAAATTGAAAAACTAACTTGCTGAAATCTTTTGTGGTAAGTCCGAAATACAAATCTACAGTAGTTTCACAGTATTTAGCAAGCTGTAACTCCATTTTATCATTAAATATTCTATTGTGAGGATTGTATCCAACCCGAGGTTGTGAGTTTTCACGTAAGGATTTAACATAGTGATATAAAGAAACGTGACACATACCACAATCTTTAGCAACTTTTCTAATAGATTGGTTAGTAACTATTACCTTCCTAGCTGCTTCGTCATAAATAACATTTAGCGTTAATTCCCTTTCCGTTTTTCTTGGCCGTTGCTTCATCATTTTTCGTCGATCTAGAAAATAAAGAACTAAATTAAAAAAGAATATAATAGGTGTCAATTGTAACATGTTATAAACGACACCGCAATATGTGTTACAATCGACACCAAGTTAACCTATAAATAAGAAAGATGATTTTTGTATACATTATGCCCTTCGTAGAAAAGGTGAACGAAATTAAAGATGACAAAAAAGATTGGCCTTACCTTAAATTATTTTCAAGTTGAGTTTTCAACAGCAAAATCAACAATTTGTGACGCAACTAAAATGTACTTTTATGATGAAATACAAACATGTGCCTGGAACTTGTGCAATAAGTTACGGCCAACTCTGAAACTGCAGTCGGTGGTGTGAGGTAGATATCTGTCTATGCATATTAGTGTGTTTTGATTTATTTCATCTATTATTACAAACGACACCTGTTACAATTGACACCAGTCTCCCCTACTTGACTTAAGCTGTTATGGCAGAGTTCTCTGGTTATGGCATGAATTGTTTTTCTAATGTTAGAAATAATGCTCTAGAATCAGATCCAACTAAAACCTCAAAATGTGAAAAAAATGACTTAGGCCCTTTTGGAATCCTCCTCTTCATTATGGTAGAGTTTTATTAAAATGGATAATGAATGTTAACTGCAAATTTAATTTTAGATTGAATAAACTACAATTTAGTAGTAGTACTAAGTTCAGTATACTTTATTAAATGCTCAATCAAATCAAGGAATCAAATTCTAGAACTGGAAGGATTTGTAGTTCAGTTAAAAACCTCACAAGAACCGCAGCACATAAAGCAGAACTAAACGGGCGCCATCTTTAACACAGTGATGATTATGGTAAAGATAGCAAGGAAAAGATATATGAAAAATAAATTGTAATTAAGTAAGGTAAGTTGGGGTAAGATCGGAGACGGGGCAAGTCCGAACGCAGCCTGTAAAATTGATATAGGTGTGGCAACAGCGCCGTAAACACTCGCCTCGTGGAGCAAGTAAAGGTATCTTCTTCTTCTTATGGCGCCGTCTCCTTTCGAAGGTTGGCGATCCAAATGGCAATTGTAGTTTTGGAAACTGCTGCGCGAAAGATTTCTGCGGATGAGCGGTCGAACCATCTCCTTAGGTCTTTCAGCCTTTTACCTTTCAAGTAAAGGTATGCACTGCATAAACAAACGGCGGTTTGCTTCTAGGGTTTTCGTCTGAAATATTTGCAATTTTGTGTTTTTTTGTTTATTTTGTGCATTCGAACTTACCCCATTCATCAAACATTGCTTCAAAAGGTAAGTGAGAACATTATATAGGTAATCTGTGTTGTAAATGTTTCATCTTTATAAACTCTTTGAACTAGTCAATCATAACCTCAATTGGGTGTGTTATTATGAGTTGGTTCGATCTTTCCCCATATGTAGATGTACGGGGCAAGATCGACTCGATACAGTTTTGAAGATGGTCCGAAAATATATAAGAAAATCCGACAGGTGCAGCAAATACACCAAGGAAGACCTTGCGAGTGCCATTAGTGAATTGGAAAGAGGATCAATAACCCTTCACGGGGCAGCAAAAAAATATAACATCCCAAAATCGACGCTTCATGATCATGCTAAAGGAACCCATGGGTCAAAAAGTAAAACGCTGGGAAGGAGCTTGGCAATTTCCTTAGAGCATGAAGAGACTTTGGCAAATGGTATTAAAACTCTTGAGAAATGGGGGTTTGGCCTTTCCAGAAAGGAATTATTATTTATTGTAGCTGAGTACGTAACAAGAAATAATATTAAGACTCCTTTTAAAAATAATATGCCAGGTGCCGACTGGTTTATTAATTTTAAGCAACGAATAAACTTTCAATTAAAAAGCCCCAAGCGGTGGAGTATTCAAGAAAAAAAATGACTGGTCCTTTTGTGGTCAACGATTATTTTGACCTATTGAAAAGAGTTTTAGATTACTTAAAATTAAACAATCTTCCACACCAAATATGGAATTTAGACGAAACGAGTCTGTCAATCGACCCATGTAAGACAAAGGTAGTTGGTGCTAGAGGTGCAGCTTGTTCCCGTGTAACCAGTGGTCCCGGAAGAGAGAACGTAACAATTTTGTCCGCTGTAAATGCTGCTGGTGAAAAAGCGCCCCCTTTAATTGTGTTCAAGGGCAAGAATGTATGGGACCAGTGGATGGCAGATCCAGACGGCGAAACAGATTTAGCATACGCTGCTAGTAGCAATGGTTGGATGGAGACTGATATTTTTGTCAACTTTATTAAGAAAACGTTAATGCCTGTTCTGGGTGATCAACGACCGGTCTTGCTTATATACGATGGGCACAGTACGCATGTAGATAATAGAGTAGTAACTCTTGAACAAGAAAATGACATAACTATCTTAAAG
The DNA here is from genome assembly GCA_918026665.1 of Diabrotica balteata. Lineage (NCBI taxonomy): Eukaryota > Metazoa > Arthropoda > Insecta > Coleoptera > Chrysomelidae > Diabrotica > Diabrotica balteata. Next base: position 12,646,501 of record OU898280.1, on the reverse strand, counting down.
CTTCCGCCACATACCTCTCACTTATTGCAGCCCCTCGATCTTGCTGTGTTTAGGTCATTTAAAACATCTTGGGATGAAGAACTAGTCAGTTGGCAAAGAAAGAATCAGGGCGTTAAATTGCCAAAAAAAGTATTTTCCGAAAAGGTGCGCAAAATATGGAATAATATTAGTTCAGTTGTAATACAGAATGCATTTAAGAAAAGTGGAATATATCCCTTCAATCCATCAGTTATTCCAAAAGAAAAATACCATCCCGAAGCATTAAAATGATTTGAAAATATGAAGCAAGTCGCAACAGTGGTAACTGACGTAGCAAATGGTAATAATGAAACTAGGGACATATTAGATGCAGGACCAAGTAATGCTTCACCTACAAACACGACTAACAGAGAAACATTTGAGGGTCAGTCTGGACTAACAAATGTTTCATTTGAAGACCTTCTACTTGACACTGTGAAACAGAGCTCCGTAAGTGCTAAAGTCGTCAAAAAAAGACGTGTTGCAACAGGTGCTGAAGTCATCACGCACAAAGATGCAGCTCAATTATTGGAATCTACCAGTAAGTGCCCATCACACACTAACACGCCAAAAAAAACAAAACTCTCGAATCTCAGAAAGTTCTAGCAGCGAAAGTGACATTGAACCAATGTATGAAGAATTTGATAAGGATTCAAATTTCCTTGATGAGGAACAGGCAGATGAAACGTTCGAAAACCTAGAAAAAAACGCTTGGATATTAGTTAAATACTGCAGCAAGAAAACCATAAAATATTATGTTGGTAAAATAATAGAAATAGACAAAGTTCATCGCGAATGTGTTGTAAAGTTTTTAAGATTTAATGAGAAAGTCAAAAAATTTGATTGGCCTAAAACTAACGATATTGACACTATAATCTATGAAAACATAGAAATGTTCTTACCGAATCCTTTACAGGATGAAAAAAATTATCTGCAATTCGCCGTTGAATTTAATGGACTAAATATTGCTTAAGATTTTTATTTTGTAAATTTTTCTAATAAAAATGTTAATTATGTTCTAGTTTTACGTTGATTTTATTCATATACGGGGTAAGATCAAATGCAGAGAAAAATTAGACATGTATAAATTTATGGTTTAAATAGTAACAAATTTACCAGGGGCTTGTTCGGAATTCGATGTTACCCCGTAGGTGTTCTTGAAATACTTATATTATAATTTTATAAGTTGTCCGACCTTACCCCATACGCGGGGGCAAATTCGAACGACTGCATTTTTTTTATTTCATTTTTTTTATAAACTTTCTTATTAACAAATATTGAGTTTTATCCTGCAAACTCTTTGCTTATGAGTTAAAGTTAAGCCATGCACATTTTGATAATTTTTTAAACTTATCTTATTGTTGTATTGTCAGGTAAATTTTGACTAATCTAAATTCCGTGCGATCTTGCCCCAACTTACCTTATTAAAAATTGATTATATTTGTAGACTGTAACTTTTAGGGAGTATTTGCATTTTAATTTCAGAGTACTCAATACTATATTAGGTATATTTTTCTCTCGTGTGTTTTAAACGTCTCGACTACTTCTTATCCAACAAATTGCACATGTGCGATTCAACTCCCATTCACTTTTATTTGTCGGTTGGTTCTTTTCTAAACTATCAGCATGTCGATCGAAATGATTACGACGACCACGTAGAAGTATCGGAGGCCCTAACTGCCTTCTTATCTCTTTCTCGGCCCGACGACCATGCCACGCATTCTGCCGATTTACATATACAATTGTAAATTATGAAAATCTACGCCGAGGCAACGTTTCGATCCAAAAACCTATTCTAATTGGAGAACGAGAGCGGTTTTTTAATTATGCCGTTTTCTATGGTTAATTAAGAGTTATGGGTGAGACAAGGTGGCTAACAGGGGAGCTAATGAAATATAACAGAGAAAGTTACACCAATAAGAGAGTGTTGTAAAGTTTGCGATATGCTAGTACATTATTTTCTTAGCTTTTGTATTTAAATGGGATTATTGTGTTTACTGTGAACATGTACATAAAGACTTGTGCTCCTTAACAACGTAAGGAGCATGCAATAACCTAGTCAACCTGTTGACTGACTGATTGACATCCCTGCCTTCACTGCTAGTGCTGCCAACCTAAGCTATATCCTACATCTCCATTTTTACTCCCTAAATCTAGAATGCCAACTCTATAAATCTAGTAATCCAAGTGGCAGCAATGATGTTGAGGTCGAAAAATTCTACGCGGACTTAAAGCAGGAGGATAAAGAAGCAGGAGGTAAAAATAATTATAGGCAACTTTAATGCTAAAGTCAACCAAGGAAAAACTGGAAATATTGTAGGAAATTTTAGGTTAGTTAAAAGAAACGAATGAGGTGATAGACTAGTCCAGTACTGCCAGGAGAAAAAATTAGTCATAACAAATACATACTACGACCTACCCTCACGAAGATTATACACGTGGACTTCTTCAAAAGATAATACCAACAATATAATCAGACACCAAACAGATTTTATAACTATTAACAAAAGGTTTCGTAATGGAGTACAAAGTGCAAAAACCTTTTTAAGTGCAGATGCAGATACGGACCATAATCTATTACTAGCAAACGTCAACTTTAAACTCAGAAAATCGGAGAGCAAAGTTAAAACCACCAAAATAAACATCAAGAACCTAAAAAACTGCCAACAGCAGCTAAACGCAGAGATAAATAAATTAACTGAAGGAAGCGTGGAATGGGCAGATATGAAAAAGCCATACCAAAAGCGAGAAAAGAGGTCTTAGGCGAAGAAGAGAAAACCACTAAAAAGACTGGATGACACCGGAAATAGTTGAGCTAATAACTGAAAAAAGAAAATACAAATATAAAGATGGAAATAAATATAAAACTATCAAGAATAAAATTAAATATGAAATCAGAAAGGCTAAGGAGGAATGGATGAACAAGGAATGCCAGGAACTGGAAGAACTCAGCGATAAACATGACACCTCAAACTTACATAAAAAAATGAAAGAATTTACAGGCCACACCAAACAAAGAAGAACACTCATAACAAGTGATAATAATGGAGGAATACGTACTGAAGAGAGCAAAATGAAGGAAGTATGGGAACAATATATAATCCATCTGTTCCATGACGAGAGGGAAAATGAACAAGATATAGGTGAAGAAGAACAATACCTACAAATCTTACCCTCAGAAGTAAAGCATACAGAATGCAAAACAAGGAAAAGTCCCGGATCCTACTCAAATTCCAGTTGAACTGTTAAAAGCCTTAGATGATGGTAATATAAAGAGACTCATCCGAATTCTCAACCACATATATGTAGAGAGCAATATCCCGGAGGAATGGCTTAAATCGATATATTTACCTCTACCAAAAAACCACAATCCCAAATTATGTAATGACTATAGATTGATAAGCCTGATGTGCCACCCTTTAAAGATTCTCTTGAAAATTGTTCAAAACCGAAATTATAAGAAATGTGAGGAGCAGATAGATCCAACGCAGTGTTGATTCAGAAGAGGCATAGGTTCAAGAGAGGCATTATTTGCGTTGACGGTACTCTTGCAGAAATGTCGGGAATATAACAAAAGTGAATCTGTGTGCTTCATAGACTTTAAACAAAAAATACATTAAGTTTATTAAGGCTATATACTGGAACCAGAAAGCAGTAGTTGAGGTGAACGGTGTAGAAACAAATAATATACCGATTGCGAGAGGGGTCAGGCAAGGATGCGTCTTGTCTCCGACGCTTTTCAACGCGTACTCACAGGTTATATTCAGAAAAGCCTTATGGGAAAGAAAAGAGGGAATACGAATTGGTGGAGAAATCGTAAACACCATGAAATTTGAAGATGACAAGGTAATTATGGCTTATAGAAGAACTACAAACTTTACTAGATGCAATAAATAGTGAATGCATTCAAATGGGACTTGACATCAACACAGATAAGATCAAATTTATGATAGTATTAAGGATTCCAATAAATAATGAACAACTAACCATTGGTGGACAGCAAATAGACAGAGTAACAAAATATAAATATCTGGGAGTTTACATCAACACAGAATTAGATCCAGACCAAGAGATCAGGGTACGAATAGAAATGACAAGGACAGTCTTCTTAAAATTCAAGCAATTGTTCCTGTGACAAAAATCTGAATACTGCGCTGAGACTGAGGTTGTTGAATGTTACGTCTGGTCCCAACTATTGTACGGAGTAGAAGTTAAGGGTAGAATAATTAAGAAGCTTGAAGCCTTTGAACTTTGGATATACCGGAGAATGTTGAGTATTCCATGGACTGGAAGGGTTACCAATGAGGAAATGCTATCGAAGGGAAGACTCGAACAAAGAAAAATATGTTATTTTGGAAGATGCTAAATTGATTTCCTTCGAAACAGATCTTATTGCATAGCAGGCTGAGGCTAGTTTCTTACTTAACAAATCGATAGGAAGTGACCATTTAAGGTTGCTGTCAATAAAAATGCCAAAAAATTTTACAGAATCAACGATACTGATCTGACTGTTATTAAGAAGCAAGGATTGAAGAGCTCCTTTACAGAACAATGCTACTGTTTTATCCACGTTAAAAAGAGAGTAAATTAGAGTCGGACCAGGTTTTTATTTTAAGTAGATTAGAAGTTATAGTTGCATGAACAGTTGCAATAGTAGAGTTCCTCTAGGTGATACTGGTATCATCAGCAAAAAGAGAAATTTTTCTATCGATTTTTAAGTTAGTGATGTCATTTATAAAGATAAGAAAGAGTAGAGGACCCAATACTGAACCTTTGGTACTCCGCATACAATTCTTTTGTAACTAGAGTCAGTATCATTTGCTCCAACTAGTTGGTTCCTCATTCCTCAAGATTGGAACCAATTCAAAGAAATACTTCGAATTTCGTAGAAATTTAGTTTATTTATCAAAATTTCGTGATTTACACAATCAAAACCTTTAGCGTAGTCACAAAAAACAGTGAAAGTGTAAAGACTCATGTAGTACAGAAAACATAGATGATGTTTCTCTAGCCTTCAATTTATCCATTAATATTGGAATGTTCTTGTTGCTAACTTCTTCTTTTAATATTGGTAATATTGGCAAATAATTGGCAAAAAGAGTGCATTTTATCTACTAAAAAGGCACTCCACAATTTTGATCCAAGTTTACTACATATTATTTTTGTCAACTTGTCGGTCGGAACTATTTTTTTCCTGCCTATTATTTTTGGTTTATGAATACCTATCTCTTATTTTTATGTATTCAATGTATATGTATTCAATTGCAATGGATCAATTTTAATTATTTAGAAAATATAGCTGTTCTGAAGAGCCCTATTAGGGCGAAATACGTATAAGCAGATAGACAGACGCATTTTACGTGAAATCATATCTTGACTATCTTTTTCTTTTGAAGAAAATATATTTTCCTCTAGCATTGGCACTTTGATAGACAGTTTCATCTTATGTTCATTGTTTTTTAATATCAAGTCAGCCAAAAAGGGTGAAACGGACTATACATACATCTAATTATCTAATTATTACCTTGTCCCAAGTTGCTCACCTGAAAACATTTTCTAATACCTAGAAACTTATTAAAATGTTTCGTCTACTTTGTAAACATTTTGCATGCCTACATAATTGGTATTTAGAACTATTTTTCTCTCCCCCCTTCTTTTTCACAATACCAAATAAGCTATAGCAAATTTTTATAATTAATATAGAAAGCATATCAGTGCGTCGATGTTTCTCACGCTTCTTTCGGTATTTGAATTAAGATAATGGAATATGTAGAAAATGTCGCTAGTAGCAAATATTTCCCATTTTTCGCAAAGTAAAAAGTTGCACACGAAGGCCGTTTTAATAATAATCAGCTTAACTTTTGTTTACCACTCCGCTACCTTGATGTGTTCCCGATGCAATTATAATCCATCTACTTACCATACATATGTAGTTTTCAATCAGAAATACCAACTGTTTGCCTCAGAATCAGAAAATTATGCTAATGATATCGACTAGTCTGGGTGTTTTGAATAAATTTAGTGGACAGCTCGTACCACTACACATTTCAGTTTTCTCTCTCTTTATTGCAATTGGAGAAATTACCGAAGTTATTGTGATAATGTCGAGAAGATTTAGATAATTTACCAATCGGCTGAAATTACGAATTAAAATAAATACAAACTTATAGTTATTCAGTAATGAGGCAAGTAATTAGGACAATCGACCAGGTGCGCGCGAAAGAACTGAGGTACTTTACAACAGACAATCAAACATTTTCTATATATTGACTTAATATCTAGTGACAGCAAAATAAGCATCGTTTGTCACAAATTCAGTGGTCTCGTAAAGAAATATCTACTGCCAACATTATGCCAAAATAATTCATTTACGTCAAAATTTAGTTATTTTCCGAATGTCCAAATATTGTGCAGGTAAATCCTACACAACCAACAAGCCAATTAGAAAAAATCAACGCTGGTCATCCAGTAGCAGAATAAGCTAGAGCAACATTTAATAAGATGAGAAAATTATTATGCAGTACAGACTTTAGTTTGCAACTCAAAATAAGAATATTACGTTCATATGTGTTTTCGGTGCTGCTATATGGGGTGGAGGCATGCATTGTACCAAGGTTTTCTCCTTAATTTGGTTTCAAGTCTGGTGTAACGTGTTGGATTTGTAAAGCTTTACTCTTGCCATAAATATGACCATTTCTTCATCATTCTCTGTTTTGCTATGATTATTACTATGCTATTCTATACTATATAGAATATAGATACTATGCTTTCTTTGGCAATTTGATCTGCAATTTCATTGTTTGTTATTCCTGCGTGTGCTTTGACTCAGAAGAATTTTATATATTTATTTTAATCTTGTAAATGTTTAAGTATTGCTTGGATGCTAAAAATAATGCCATTGGTTGTGTTTGAGTTTGATTTTAAAATTTTAAGAACTGAAAGTGAATCGGAAAAGATTATAGCATTCTGATCCTCTTCCTGATAAACATATTCTAATGCTTTTAAAATTGCTATTGCCTCAGCTGTAAAAATAGGTTGAAAGAAATAAGATTAGGTTGAAATTAATATATTTTGTTTGAAAAAGGTATGTAATCTATAATCGACATCGCAATTCTATTGTGCGAGAGGTCCTACTCGCTCTAATTTCATGATTTTATAATTCCCTTAAGTCCTACATCTGAAGCCCATTCGGGACATAATGTCTACCGTTGCTTAGTCCCGCTATCAATTCTTCCATGAAAATTCTACAAGAGGGGAAATATGATTTACCTCCTGTGGACAGCCTCTGGCTATTTCTGCTGGCATTGTCTCACCCAGTAACTTATAGCGCATATCACACGGCTCTTAATTTAGTAACATATATTCGTTTAGCACAGGAGTCTACAGCCAGTGGCCCGTAAGCTGCATAGTAGGCATTAATTGAAAACACTCCAGTTACAATAGGTACTCTTAGTCCATGCATTGTAACAAAAAACCGAACATTTCTGGAAGGACTCGTTTGTTAACCAAGGAACTTGTAATTTAGCGGCGGGCTTTAACCGAGAAGAAGAAAAACTGAAGACAGAGAGCATACAAATAACTGAAGGTTCTAGAACCCAATTGCGAAAAGAGACCCCATACCTTGAAAAGGCATAATTATAACGGGGCGGCATAGTGCCTATAACGAGAAAGTCGCAGATTCAGTTCAAGCGATCACAGTCTAAGCAGAACTGTTAGATACTCCAACCCGATATTGTCGTTCTTTCGTTTGAGAATATGCGTTGCGAGCGTGAGGCAGTCAAAGCTTACTTGCGATGTTTCACCGATGATCATAACATTAACACCTGCTCACTCGCTTTATCATCAATAGTAGTGTGGCAGGTATATACTTCAACTGCCAGCGTTTTCAAAAGAACAAAACAAAAAGTCGGCAAAACGTCTTCAAGGTTGTGGTAAACAACAATGAATCAAGTATTCGTGCCAGCTTCAGAGAAGCAGAAATACTACCAAAACCTGGTCGTCTATTCACCGATAGTGAACTCGTAAAAGAAAGTATGGCCGGAGATGAAAAAAAAGTCTCAGTCTCTCTATCCTCTTTTTGAAAAAAAAATGTCCACTGGTTTTGTGAAAAAAAGCCCTAATTTATGTTGGACTATGTTTTGACAGTGTCTAGCTTATAGAGATGTTGGCGACCATATTGACCCATCCTATTCTATTCACAGCAGCTCGAAATAGATCAGTTGACGTTAAACCAGTCTATTTCCTAAGGTTGGGCAGCCGGGATATACGTCTACGTCTAGGGTCTCTCTTACTATCAATATTGCCTCGTAGAATCAACTGTAGAAGTCGGTATTTCTTGTTACGCATGATGTGGCCGAAGTAAGCCAACTTTCTGTTCTTTACGGTGTTAATAATTTTTTTGTCTTTTATATTACTTGTGTGGTGTATATATGAGACCCTCAACATACGTCGATAACACCACATTTCAAATACCTCTAATCGTTTTATGGCATCTTCTGTAAGGGTCAAGCTTTCTACACCATAGAGGAGTTATTATGCGTATATTGATACTTAAAGATAAGTTACAGAGTGTGTTCCTAAGGCTATTGAAAGAGCTTCTGGCTTTTTCAATACATGTTTTTATTTTGTAGCTGTGATCCCAAGTATCCTTAATATTGCAGCCCAAATAACATATTTTTTCCACTCTTTCTAACGGTGTATCGCCTATTATAATCTGGGCGTTTATGTTGGCGTTCTTACGAATGATCATCATTTTTGTCTTCTTGCAATTTAGTTTTAGGCCGTATTTGTTACATGTTTCTACAACTTTATCCATCATCCTTTGGAGCAACTGCTCACTATCTGCATTTACAGCAATCCCATCTTTTGGGTTAACTTCACTTAGGTGTTCTTCTAATTTGGTGTATATGCGCTAGTGAATGATAGTAAGGAGTACTTTAAGTACATGGCTCATCAAATTAATTAATCTATGTTCTTCACATTTTCTAGGGTGTCCATACCATTGTAATTGTTTTTCGGCTATCGTATCCATTATCATGTACGTCATATCTTGTAGGTCCTCGGCAAGAACTACCTGGTCGTCTGCGAAGAGGATTGTGTATATAGGAGTGTCATTTACCCATATGCCCATTGGGCTGCATTTTCTCATCCAATATTTTAAAGCATTACCAAGATATATTTTAAATAGGGTTGGGGAGAGGCAAGAGCCCTGTTTGACACCCTTTGTTTGGGTGAAACCCTTGGAAATTTGGTTTCCAACCTTAATATAAGCTTGGTTATCTTGATATAGCTTTTTCACGGCATTTATATATACTGCATTTATACCTGCGTTTTCCAATGTTGTCCATAGTCTCTGCAGTGGTACGGAGTCAAACGCTTTACGGAGATCTATAAAAGTGGCATAAAGTTCTAGTCCTCTTGCTAATCTCTTTTCCGTTAGATGTTTGAGAGTAAATACATTGTCGACACAAGATCTCCCTGGTCGGAATCCACTTGGTTCTTCGATCTCTGTGGCTTCTTTTTCTATTCTGGCTTTCAGAACTCTTTCATACAGTTTGCCAGTGGATGACGTAATGCTGATACCTCGGTAATTACTGCAGTCATTCCTGTTTCCCTTTTTGTAGATGGAGTTTATGTACGAGACTTTCCAATCTCTTGGGATACTTTCTCCTTGTAGGCACTTGTTAAACATTTTACAAAGGAATTCTAATGTTATTGCAGTGGCATGTTTGAATAACTCGATAGGTAAATCACCCGTTCCAGGAGCTTTATTATTTTTTATTTTTTGTAATGCGTTTTTTATTTCTTCTACGGTAATCATCGCCACTTTATTTAACTCCGTTTCAACTCTATCTATCTGTGTGTCTAGAAACTGTGTACGTTGTTCATTTAATAGATTTTCATAATAATTTTTCCATCTTTCTATGTCTATGGGGTTTATTTTTTTTTGTTTCGTTTGTATTTTTTCTAAGACTGTTGATAGTTTCCCAAGCTTGTCTGGACCTAGATCCTCCTACCATTGAGCTTATTTCTGCACACTTGTTGTCCCAGGTTATGTTTTTTGTTTTTTTAATTTCCTTTTTTACTATATATTTGTATTTGTTATAGTTCTTTCGGTCTTCCTCATCTTTTGTCGTAACCATTTGAGATACAGTTTTTTCTTTTCTTTTACCAGTTCTAATAAACCTTCTGTCCACCAATAATTTCTACGTTTTACTTTTTCTTTCGTACCTAGAGCTTCTAATGCTGCTTCATGAATTTTGATTTTCAAAGTCTCAAACATTACTTCCGCTGTTCCGTTTATTTCTTCGTCTAATTTTTGTGCCAAACGTAGTTTATAAAGAAAACTTGTGGACTCATTTTTTAAGCTGTCTATGTTATAAAGCCGTGTGGATTCTTTGTTTGTCTGTTCTTGGGATTTATTTTGTTTAATATATCTTATTTCCACGGGTGCCTTTACTAGTAGGTGATCCGATCCACATTCTGCCCCTCTCCAAACTTTTACATCGTAGGGTCTTAAAGATGTCTCTTGTTTAACTACTATATAGTCTATAATTGACTGCAGTTTTCTTGTCTTTTGAGTCCATGTATATTTATTTATGTCTCTATGTTTGTAAAATCCATTCAGTATTTTTAACGAATGTTGTTCGCATACCTCCAACCATCTTGTTCCGTACTCATTTACTACATCTTCTCCGTGTTGTACAATTATTTTGTTGTCAAGAGCTTTACCTACTCTTCCGTTCAGGTCCCCTAGCAGGACTATTTCTTGCCTTTTTTTTATTTTATTTAACTCTTCTGAGAGTTTGTCGAAGAACATGTCTTTAGTGTTTGTATATGAGTCGTCCGTGGGTGCATAGATGCCAATTATTTTTATGTCTCTCGCCTTTGTTGTAAGGTCTACTGTTATAATTCTTTCGTCTATCGGGTTCCAGTTGGTAATACATTTTTCCATGTTTTTTCTTATCACGACCGCTACTCCAGCTTTGGCTCTTTTTGATTTTTCTACTCCGCTCCAGAAGTATATATAATCGTCTTTGTAGTGGTTCCCCTGTCCTTTCTTTTTTGTTTCGCTGAGTACTGCGATGTCAATTCACTATGTACTGAGTTCCTTAAATACTTGGTCTTCTTTTGTATTCAGTCCTTGTATGTTCCAACATCCAAAATTCGTTAGCCTTTTTCTTTGCCTATGTCGTTTTCCGTTGAAGCCATCCGAGTTCCAAGGCTGTTCTTTGGGATTTTTAGCAATATTTCTTTTACGCAGGGCGGGGAGCTAACCTACCGCTGTAACCCTCCTCCTTTATCCGGGCTGGGGACCGGCACTGGCATTTACTGAGTTACTCAATCCACCCAGTATCTACCAGAGGCGGAGCTTAGTAGCCAGTCTTTTGGTAAATAACCAGTATCGTAGATGTTGTTGAATAGCTTCGTAAGAGCTGTGATTTAGTGTGCCTCTAATAGCTTTAAACCTCCTTTTCACCATGCACCTCATTATATCCTGGTGATTTCCCATCTTTAATCCGCTTAATGGCCATAGTTACTTCTTTGTATGCTATTTCTGGTCCGTAGGGATTGTTTATTTCAGTCGGACTTTGTGCTGCATCTTCGAATAATTCTTGCATATATTCTTTCCATCTTCGTAATTTATCTTCAATGGTAGTCAAAATCTGGCCTTTAATATCTACAACTTGAACTTGTACTATTTTTTAAAAAACTGGAAATGTACGCAATAATAACGATACAGAAATCGTATTAAATGTAGCATAAAGTCGTTGCTGGATTGAGGAGACGAGTTGATCGATCTGTATTTATAAGAGTTGTAGTTGTAAAGTTAAATTTATAGTATCTTCAACAGATTCTGTGATTTTGTGTAAATGTTTACTATGATTTCGTACTATGTGAATGTCATTTTTACATTATCATTCTGTTGCAATGGCTAAAAAAATTTTTGGGTGAATGGTTAATATAAATAACACTGGTGATCTTTTGCATGCCACAAAAGACAGTCCTCTGGCCTTAAGATAATTCGCCAGCGCACTATAGGTGCACGGCACTATAAGAAGAAGATGAAGGTTAATATAAATTTACAAATGCCTTTTTTGGCATACATCTCATTTATCACATCTAAATTACCAACTCTCGGCAAAATGGACATAATATTGGAAAACCATAATTGGAATACTAGATTTGATTAATGAAACAATTATACTAGAAATATTAAATCAAAAACTAGATAGTAATCAGTTCAACATATTAATACCTCGAAATGCCTTATTAAAAACCGGCTCTGTTTTGTTCAAATGTAATAATTAAGAGATTATGAGCAATGTAATTAGTGTCGTTTTTGCACCTTCCTTTGATACCAACCGACACAATTTTTTTCGGTTATAATGAAGGCTTGTCGTTAATGAAGACAGAGATAAGGTATAATTTGCGATAGCTCCATCGACATATGCCTTTATATTTATGTATACAGAGAATAAAATATTAAACATTGGAGTATGGTCTTTACTACTACCAGGATTGTTTAATAACTCGTGGTAGAACATAGAGATGCCGTGAACTGCGGAGGCGATGTATGTCAACTGTCAATCTTCTCTTTTTGACATATATGTATTACCTATATGTTACCTATATGACTACTTTAATTGATACTGACTGGGTCTGCAAAGCAATTAGGTATTTGCGGTGATTTTGTGATTGATAAATGACTATTTGGATATTGTTTGGACAATCTTTTCTTTTATATTTTTTAGGAAAAATGAGTAAACGGTAGCTGTGGCTAATCGTCTTATCATCATATGAAAGGAGTTTCCAAGAAGATTAGGAAAGTACCGAAAACAATGTTCTTCTATTCTTGGTGACTACCTAGTGTATTTGGTGGTACTTGTAATGAGTAAATTTTAGAACATTATAGCAGTGGCAACTCGTGACTACTAAAAGAGGCGGTGCATAAAATAGATAAATTTATCGTAGGTGTTTTACCAGGTATTGGATAGAAAAGGATTTTTTTTCGTTTTTTGGACAGTTTCATTAAAATTAACAATTATGTATAACTTTGATAGTATACAAGGCAACTATCGAACACAGTGATTAATTAAATCTTGCCCAAGTACTTTCGATCAATAGATCATCTTCAGGGCCATCTGAAATAAGCCAAGAAACGTTATTTTATAAGAACGAAAATTAATTCACTTGGATAAAAAACTCCAAATTTAAGGTTGAAAAAAGTTTTTATGTGATAAACGTTTATAGACTTACTTCGTCAGTTGTAGCCTATCCGACATGAGTAGAATGTCATAAATGTAAATTTGGACATAACAATACAATACACAAAGACAAACAAACACTTTAAAAATTTTAAAAGGAGAAGCTACATGTTATATCGAAGCCGGAGACAGAATGGGCTCCCGGTCTTGCGGAAATATTGAGATGACATGTGACAAATGACAGCTTGTAAAGGGCAGTTATGTGATCTGCACCTTTCACAATTCTATGAAACTAAGTATTGACCAAAGGTCCAACTGACACCACTATAGGAAATCAACTGATGAAATATAAAATTAGTATATTTTTATTTAGATTGAATAATCCAAATCTCACACTCAAACCTGTCTATAATAATTAGGATGTTAGTTTGAGAGCGATTGAAGTTCTAACATCCTAATTATTATAGACAGGTTTGAGTGTGAGATTTGGATTATTCAATCTACATAAAAATATACCAATTTTATATTTCATCAGTTGATTTCCTATAGTGGTGTCAGTTGGACCTTTGGTCAATACTTAGTTTCATAGAATTTTGAAAGGTGCAGATCACATAACTGCCCTTTACAAGCTGTCATTTGTCACATGTCATCTCAATATTTCCGCAAGACCGGGAGCCCATTCTGTCTCCGGCTTCTATATAACATGTAGCTTCTCCTTTTAAAAATTTTAAAGTGTTTGCTTGTCTTTGTGTATTGTATTGTTATGTCCAAATTTACATTTATGACATTCTACTCATGTCGGATAGGCTACAACTGACGAAGTAAGTCTATAAACGTTTATCACATAAAAACTTTTTTCAACCTTAAACTTGGAGTTTTTTATCCAAGTGAATTAATTTTCCTTCTTATAAAAAACGTTTCTTGGCTTATTTCAGATGCCCCTGAAGATGATCTATTGATCGAAAGTACTTGGGCAAGATTTAATTAATCACTGTGTTCGATAGTTGCCTTGTATACTATCAAAGTTTAATTATTCGTGAATTATGTATAATTAAATGACTGCGTGGATAAAGAATTATGAAAATAAGGCAAGGAATAACGATATGACATAAGAAACCGACAACAAGAATAAGACTAACAAAATACTAAAAATTTTAGGATTTTCCTTCCAGGAAAGAAGGTAGCAGAACTTGATTATTTTAGCTGTATTATTGTACTATTTTTGTGATTTATTGGAAAAATGGCTGTGAGAGTTGTTTGTGGAATAGTCTATATATGCTATTGGGTCCAGAGCTGTACGGAGGAGCCTTGATCGATGATAAATTATTAAGAACAGATAGGGTTAAGTATAATGAAGGCAGAGAAATTGTTTTCAAAATTTTTATGATATATATTACTTATTATACAATGCTCTCAAATAGAGACCGACCGAATGTGATTTTTTTGGCCGAAGCCGATGCCGAAGTTCGGCCTGAAGGATACCTTCGGCCGAAGCTGAAGCCGAAGGTGACTAAAAATATACCTATTACCTATATGTTAATAATTTAAATAATGTGCATTATATTTTTATTAACTGATAAGATAAACAAAAATATAAAATTATGAGATAAAAAAGTCAAATATTTATACATTATTTGGTAGTAGAAGCGATAATAAAAATAAATAACATTAAAAAACATTAAAGCAAGTGAGTATTTATGATTACTGGATCTGGTAGTTAATATTCGAAATCAAACATCCTAATATTATACGTAAGAAAAAGGAGCTTGTCAGTTTTTCTCCCAACAAATTAGTTCTTCTGTCAGCGTATAGTTGCCCAGCAGAGCTGAATAACTGCTCACTAGGTACACTCGTTGGTGGTGCCGATAGAAATTTTTTGGCTGCAGTTTTTAAAGAAATATAGGGACTTGATTCCCAATAATGAAATATGTCGGCACTTCTTAAAAGCAAAGCCTCTCGTAAATACGAATCTAGGTAATCTGCATTGGGATCGTTGTTGTTATGAAGTTCTTTTGTTGTATCTAGAACGGCTGTGACAAAAGTATCATGTGAATTCCAAAGACTATTGTTTTCTAGATCTTCTACATGTGTAGTTGTAGATGATGATGTTGAAGCGATAGCCATAGGAACTTTATTTGTATAACTAAACTTAGAGCTATCAGATTCACGTAGAAATTTTAAAATTCTTGCTTTACATGTAATTACTTCCTCGTCTGTCAAATATTTTGATTTAAAGCGAGGATCTAGAAGAATCGCAATTGACAATTCTGGCAAATTTGTAATATTGGCGAATCTTTTAATTAATGATTCACGAAGTCGTAGCTTTAATAAATGTATCTCCTCAGAGTCCTGCTCTTTCGCAGAAACTTTACCATTTAGCATTTTTATTAGTGGGATAACCAATGATACACAAGCAGAATCGGCTGAAAGATCTAGCGTCGCTTGGTAAAAACAAGTTAAAACTGAAATTAAATTGTTGATCAATTCCCATTCTGTTGAACTGGGAACTTCAATACCACCACGCTCAGCCATATACAAATTTATTGCAACTTCCTGTTCGAATAGCCGCTCCAACATTAGGTAAGTGCTATTCCATCTTGTTTCCACATCCTGAATTAACATATGCTGTGGCAAATTGCAAGTTTGTTGAAACTGCCTCAGGTACCTGCACGCTTGTTCACTCCTTTTAAAATGTCTCACAATTTTACGACATTTTTTAATTGTGTTTTCAATTAATTCTTGTTTTAATAAAGAATCATGAATTACAAGTTGTAATGAGTGAACCACACATCTTAGAGATGTAAATTGTGTAATACGAATAGCCGCGACCATATTTGCTGCGTTATCAGTTACAGCTATATGAATTTTGTTTTCTATTTTAAAATTTTTAATTATTTCATTAAGTTTACTTGCAATAAACATACTAGTGTGGTCATCATTAAGCACACTAGCGCCTAATATAACTTTAAGACGTTTTGAACCATGAACAAAGTGAGCTGTAAAACTCAAAAGAGAACAGGTTTTAGCAGGATTGCTCCAAATATCTGACGTAAAGCTTATCCATTCGGCTTTAGAAACTAAATTTGATACTTTTTTCCAAACTCTATCATAGGTAGCTGGCATTAAACTAGTTCTAAAAAACTTTTCCGTTTTTTTTCTGTATTTGGAAGTAACATTAGGATCTCCAAAATTTAAACGCTGAAAAGCTTCTCCTTCAACGATAGAGTATGGTAACATGTCGACAATAATAAGGTCCATGATACCCTTATCAATCCTAGATGATATCGATAAATCATCAGGCCATAGAGCAGGTGACTTAAGTTCCATTATTTGATGTAGGTTGGGCTGAAATGTCCTGGAAACTGGTTGTGTAACATCATGTGGAGTTTTCATATGTTCCAATTTTCGAACTTTTATTCCCATTTCAATGTCACAAAATGATTTCCATTCTTCTGTATGGATTTTTTGTAGATGATTTTTAATGTTTGTAATAGTTTGTTTTTTAGGTATTAAACTGCCAAGCGATAATGACTTTGAACATAGTTTGCATGCAGCTTTGTTGCCACTTTTTTCAAAATAATCCCAAATTGGATTTTTTATTGACATTATCTAAAAACGTTTGAATTTACTAAAATTATATTAAAATAAAAATTACAGACTTACCAAAAGTTATTTTTACAACACTAGAACAAAACCTGAACTGATTTTGCAACGTAAATTATAATATATATATTTCACGGGTAAATAAGTACTATTAGCAAAGCTGCACCCACGAGAGAATAAACTTAAACTGTTGTAAAATATTTAATATTTGCATTCATAGTCGATGGTCGATGTTTTGCCATTTAGGTATCTATTCAAAACACCAGTATTCGTGAGTTTTAACAAATAAAATAAAATTATTATCATAATTTTACTATGTGAGAAATATTCAAATGAAGATCTTTAAGACATCTTGGCCTATTGTTAAAATTTATATCCTACCTACTATTACCTGACCTGAAAGTTTGTAAAACGTTTTAGTTGAGGGTAGAAAATAGTGTGTAAATATTATTCAAATTATCAAAGACTCGCCGAAGCGTATTGTTCAGAGATTATTTCATTTCTATAGTCACCTTCGGCAAAACCTTCGGCTTTGTTTTGGCCGAAGCCGAATTTTGGCCGAAGGTTTAAATATTGGCCGAAGGTGGCCGAAGCCGATGCCAAAGCCGATTAATCGGTCGGTCTCTACTCTCAAATGCCATCTCAACTGTAATTGAACGTAAGCATTGGAACAATAATTGTTATACTCGTTATTTTTGTGCTGCCTGTTGTATTTGTCATTTTTTTATTAAAATGTTGCCAAATACGCGGCAAATACAGATTAGATATAAAAATAGTGTGACGAAGGTGAAAGCATCGAAAAATCTCCCTTTCAAACTAACTAAACTCTTACGCTAAATGCACAAACAAAACATAGTGAATTGTTCACACAAAAAAAACACCTATCTATTCATCCAAAACGGTAACTTTTACGCTCACGGCATCATTGTGCCTACTCATATCTACTGTTGCATCTATCTTGATATTTTGTTAGTGGCAGCGGCACCTTTGAAGTCATTAACACCCGCTGGTACCGTCGTATTCGTCCCACAACTCGCACCTTCACGCGGTTCGATCGAATTAGTACCTCGGTTTTAGTACTTTGCGAACGATTTACAACTAGCATAGCTTCCACATTGTAATGATAATGAATCATATCCGAAAGACACTAGGGTGAATCTAACAAGACTTTTATAAGAAATATTTGAAGAAACTAGTTCAAAATTCAAAGTTGATGTATATACCTAGCTGATAGTCTTTTCCACGAATATATCATTAAGAATCATTGTATAAGAAAATGAAAAGGTATAAGAAATAATCTGCATAGAAGTGTTTCAACATTAAGGACCATAAAAAAGGAAAATATTATGTTATTTATACTGGATTTGGGAATGCATGGTAGCACGGTTTTCGTTTCGGTTTCTGTAATGGTTCCTTGCTTTGGTTGTTTCAAAAGTCTATAAATGATTGCTTTCCTTCGCATTATGTAAATTTAACACCACTTTCTTCAAGCATACATTAAATGATACTTTAATTTCACAGGTATACTGATAAGAATTAAACGTTTGAAAAAAAAACAAATATCTTAGCATTAGAACGGACACATCAAATCTTGTACTAGATACCAACACCAACAAGGAGATAGGGACTATTAAATATAACAACGCTACACGCCTTGTAGGGCCCTGGCTTCCAAAAATAATTCCCTTAAATTTTTCCGGTCCCTTGCTTTTTCTCTCCAATACCTCACACCTATTTGTGACAAGTTTTGCTTTGCTGCTTCCAAAAATTTCATCTTTGAACTTTCTCTCCATTTCTCCCTCCTTTAGTATTGCGTTACCATTTTAGTTCTCTGGCATTCGTATAACGTGACCAGCCATCTAGCTCTGTGGGCTCTTAATTTGCGTAGTTATTGGCTTTACATTTTTTTTTGAACCTATTCTCTATCCTTCCATTGTTAGATATAGGTCTCCCCCAGTTCTCTCCATCTTTCTCTATCTTGAGCTGTTCTCTGCCATGTGGGACCTCCTTGTCTATATAATACCTCAACTAACTATATAATACCTCAATTAATTTAGATTACTCAGTTTTTCTGGTACACGGTCGTCAATTACTTTTTGTGTCCCTATGGGATATTTACCTTCAAACCCTACAACTTTTCTATTTGATTATGTTTATGTCAAACGTCTTTTTTGTCGATATAAACATATTGAAATTCTTACACACATGATATAGTTTGTGGGTGGCTCTTGTAGCTCAATTTAGAATTTTGAATTATCATTTGAACATCGCTAAAAAGTATTGTTTTTAAGTACGTAGGTATGTTGATTGATTTGGGTACCTCTCCGTATAGTTTTATTTTATGTCTGTAGAGATTTTCAATGTTGATTTAACGTCCACAAAACTTACTGAATCATCCTGTAAATACAAAAATCCATTAATTCCTCGTAACACCAACAAATATCATCCGAAATGAACTGTCACGTCGATTTATCCCGAATATTTATTTACAGTACCGTTCAGCAGATGATATATGAGGCCGCCGATGAAACGGACAAAAAATTAAAAAAAAAAGCCAGTGTTTAGACTTGCGTAATGTAAATGCATTTAGTCCGCTGACAGATCCTGTCGGAGAAATTTCGAAAAACATCCTCGTAAAGAGAGAATCTTAATGGAAAAGAGTAAATATATAAATGTAGAGCTCTGAGGAACATGTGTTTAGTCACTAAAATTAAAACCGGTCTATATAAATAAATTTCTAGGACGGATAAATGGAATTTGGGGAAAGGTATCTGATACGTGGCGCCGGAAAATGTCATAAGCCTTGAACTTCATAAGAAATCTTAAATACAAATATTAATTATTTTATATTTTTAGTAACAAGCACTCTTGGTGAATTCTTTATAACAATTTGTGAGAGCAAGTTTTGTCTTTATAGGCGGATACTAGATGGCGGTTTTTCCAAAATTTGACATTTTTTATCTACGGATCGTATCAGTCGGAGATGCTTAGAAATGGGTGCTTAACCCAGATATTCCTAAAACATTTTACCTCAAACTTAATAAATTCTGCTATGAATGGCTTTTCACTTCAAAATTATATACAAGTTTTAGAAATAAAAGTTTTCATTTAGATTGGCCGTTTATTTGTAAGATGTTCACATGGCGTCTTTCAATAACTGAATTATAACTGAACAACTGAATTATAATAAAGGTACAATATAGTATTTATTAACATGGTATGTACATTAGCTAAGTACGGAATAATTATATTATTATTATATAAATCATGTTTCGCCAATTTTTTCTCTTATTAAAATTCTTTAATAAAGCTCATGTGGATGGAGACTGGCTGAATGACAATTGTCCAAACCAAGGAATGTTTGTATGGTATAGCCACAGAATAATAAACAATCAGAATGCCCACTCTCCATGGAAAATTAAAAAGTTAATGGAAAGTTAAATATAATAACATAAATATAATATAATTAAACATAAATATAGCAATTACATAACCTCACAAATCATATGTCTGTGTTATGTGTTTCCTTCTAAAACATGGCGCGCGTGCTGAAAAACTTCAAAGGCGGCATCTGAGAGTGGACATTCTGATTGTTTATTATTCTGTGGTATAGCCAATAGTAGGAATCCAAGCTACTCATGGATCAATGTTTTTATTATACAATAAATGAAACTAAGTATAAAAATTGAAGTTGTTGTTTATTATGATAAATAAAAAAACATGATTTAGGGTGAATTACAACATCGCACTTATTACATCTGAACGCTGCTTGATTATGACATACACCGCATCTTGTTTGTTTTTCTTGATAAATGACGATATGGTCTAATACATCTTGCCTTGACTCAAATGAGTTCTTCTTCTTATTGTAGTGCCTATCCTTTTCCTTTTTGCATTTTTAATAAAACGTCCTGGTTAGTAATATGGTCGGTATAGGATATCTTCAGAATTCTACGATAAAGACACATTTCGAAATCCTCAATTTTCTTACAGGTAGCGCCTGTGAGGGTCCAAGACTCAACTCCGTACAACAGTATAAAAAAGATATAACATGGTAGTAACCTGATTTTTATGGGTACTGATAATGCAGATCTTGTTTTTTTCTATCATAGATTTTATTTCCAGGGAATGGTTCGAGTTTTCATTGACTTTACCAAGGTATGTGTATGTTTTTACTCTTTCTATCGGTTGACCATTCACACTGCTCTGATCTCGTTTGAAAACCTTGGAATTTTTTAGAGAACAACCCGGAACTCTATTTTTTCGAATTGTTTCAGTGCATTCTGAATTTCTTGCTGTTAGTGCTCATTTAATAATGGAAGTGAGGTAAAAAAATTATCACAGAATAAGTGTAATGGCGTACCTGGGTTATTAGACTACAATTTATGTGCAGTATATGACACTGGCTCCTAATCCTAATTCCTTTCAGAAAAAAAAAACCTTAATAAGGTTCAAACCACTCGACATATCCCTATTTTGTGGTTCCGATCCAGAGTTCATAGCTCCATATAATGGGTTTATCTCGGATAAACTGTTTTGATCCATGCTGCCTATAGTAAGGGACCATCGCTTTATCAATACTGTGATGTTCTTCAAATGGACGAAACATATGAAAATTTTTATTGATTATGTCAAATAACGGAATTTATCGTCTTTTTGTAATTGGGTATTATCAGACACATGTATATATTTTGCAAAATAAAATTGAATCTATCTCTCGATTAGCCGAATAGACCAACTTACCCCCTGCGTCATCATTGTTTTCCCAGTACATAGACCTTTGAGGGAATGAGTAATATGTGTCTACTAGTAATATCCTAATCCTAAGCAATATCCTAATGAAATACCTGCATGCAACTAATTTATATTGGAATCAAACTGCCAATGTAAGAGTTGACAGCCAGTACACCGAAAATATCAAAATACAGAGTGGAGTCCGCCAGGGTTGCGTGCTGTCCCCACTACTTTTCAATGTCTACAGTGAAGCGGTATTTCAAGAAGCGCTCTCAGACTCAATAGAAGGTATATCTATCAATGGAGAAGTTTTGAATAACTTACGTGTTGCAGACGATACAGTAATAACGGATAACAACAATGATTTACAGAACGTAATGCAACGCCTTAATGAACGCTGTCATGAGTACGGACTGAAGATAAATTTAAAGAAAACTAAATGCATGATCATGACTAAATCTGCATATGCAAATAACCAATTGACTATTGAAGATACTGCAATTGAGAGTGTTAATAACTATAAATACTAAGGAACATGGATAACATCAGATGTAGACCAAACCAAAGAAATTAAGACACGTATTGAATAGCACGTACTTCATTTATTAAACTTAAAATGTTTCTTTGTTGTCGGGATATAAGGTTAGAACTACGCCTGAGAATGCTTCGATGTTACGTGTTCTCTACTCTTCTTTATGGTCTGGAAGCTTGGACACTAAAACAAAGTTCATCTGAATAAGTTGGCCGCCTTTGAAATTTTGGTGTTACAGAAGAATCCTACGAATATCATGGATTCAAAGAATGTCAAATATGGAAGTAACTAGAAGGATAGGAAATGAGGCGAAATAATATTAACTATTAAAAGACGAAAACTTGAATACTTGGGACATGTGATGAGAGGGCAAAAATACGCATTATTACAACTTATATACGCAGGACAAAATCCGAGGAAAGCGAAATGTGGTAAGACGAAGAATATCCTGGCTTAAGAACTTAAGGGAATGGTTTGAATGCAGTAGTGCAGAACTTTTTAGAGGCGGCAGTCAACAGAGTCCGCATAGCCATGATGATTTCCAACCTTCGATAGAAGACGGAACTTAAAGAAGAAGGATGAAACACCTAATTTCATTCTGATTGATACCTCCAGAGCGATTGTGTTGAGATGTATCTTCTTCTTCTTCAAGTGCCATCTCCGCGGCGGAGGTCGGCAATAATCATAGCTATTGGGACTTTTGAGACGGCTGCTCTGAAAAGTTCATTCGATGTACATCCGTACCACTCTCTCAGGTTGCGCAGCCATGACATTCTACGCCTCCCTATGTTTCTCATTCCTTAGATCTTTCCCTGCATAATCAGTTGGAGCAAGGCGTATTTCTTTCCACGTGTAGTATGTCCGAGATATTCCAATTTTCTTGTTTTAATTGTATTTAAAATTCCTATTTCTGTAATCATCTTTCTCAGAACCTCTTTGTTTATAACGTGTTCTGTCCACGATATTTTCAGAATTGAGATGCATATAAATTACTAAAACGTGTAATTAGGTCCACACCTACATCATCAATAAAAAGGAAAAATAACTGTAAAGGGTGAGAAAATTTTTTGGTTCACTTTATTCCAGTGGGGAAAATTGTGATTAATATTTTGTTTTTTCCAGGATAACCTTATTTTTTTCTTTGGCTTACGCTGTGGAGGACTTATAACAAAGCAAGACATACGCACATACAACGGGAGGTTATCTTCACTATCAGAATCTGCAACTGCAATATCTTCTGAATCCGAAATAAAAATTTCATTCTGCCCTTCATCCTCGAAACGGTGCACCATCAAAAACAACTTCAGCTTGTACTCCTAAATTGATTACGTGGAAGGTTATTTATGTCAATGTGTTTTTTATCCCCACAATCTTCGTCGGTATCACATTTATCAGATAGAGGGAAGACAATAATACCAGGTAATGAAGACGGATCGTATAGGTGTTCAATCCCAACTAATAACTCATTGAGACCCAAGGTTTCGTCCAAAAACTAAAAAATTACAAAATGTTATGACTGAGTAGCATGTTATCCTACCGTATGTTTTAACATACAGTCGTTTTTAAGCATTATTTTTCTCAGAAAAAAGAGTAAATATTGATAACAGTAATAACTATCTGCTAACTAACGTGGGCTAATATTTATTGCAAAGTTTCGACACCTTACTTAGCTAACCGTCGACTGCAGATAAATGCAAGTTTGTTTTGATTCGTGATGGTCCAGGTTTCTGAGTATTTTGTCATAACTAGCCCATTCTCAGTTCTATATACAGTGAAACTTGGTTATAACGTCATTGAAGGGTCCAGTAAAAAGATGACGCTATATCAGAGTGACGTTATAAAAAAGGTAGAAAAAAAAATGAAATTTTAACGAGACAAAATTTTATTACAGCATTATTTAGGATAAAAAAATTAAGAAATAAAACATATCATGTATATGAAACGTATATTTTTTGTGAAAAACTTGAGAGAGTTTCTTGTCCCACTTTCTCAATTCTTCTTCAAAAATAGCAGAAGTCATTCACGCTTTTTTGTTGGCTATGTAGTTTACAGGCAGTGTTTTTATGTTTTTGAAACATCTAGGATGTAAACTTTTCCCAATAACCAAAAGCTTTCCTTTCTCTGTACCTGTCATATTTGCACAAACAAGAGCCGTGACTCATTGTTTTGAAAGCTTTCCATCGACACATTTTTGATTTTTGAAATTTAAAGTTTTGTCTGGCGTTAATTTGTAAAAGACACCAGTTTCATCGCCATTAAAGATATCTTCATCCTTGTATGGTTGCATTAGTTGTGGCCATGTGTTTTGTAACCAATTACCTGTCACGTTCTCGTCCACACATTTTGCCTCTCCAACAGTTTTCGCGAAGGAAATTGACTGCCGGGCTTTAAACCGATCTAGCCAGCTGTTAGAGCACGTGAAATTTTCACCAAACAGTTTTCCGAACTCTGTAGCTTTCTGCTTTAAAAGTGGCCCGGACACATACAGAATATCAGAACTGCGACCATTTGAGTAAAGCTGAATCTACATCACCACGAATGCACTTCCTAATATTTTTAACATTTTCTCCCTTCTCATTAAATGCTTTTAAAATTTTGTCCTTGTTTTTAGGATTGAGCCGACAGTCGAATTACCAAGTCCAAATTGCTGACATCAGCAATTTTTCGACCACTTTCAAATGCTGTTATAACACGCACTTTATCTTTAATAGGCAAAGCCTTCCTTTTAGTATTACAACTTGCCATATAAAAAATAAAAGTTAATTACTAAATTAAAATCTAAAAACAAAATGAGCCGAACACAATTTTACAGTAGCGAAAATTTCTTAAACTGACTGTTCTGAAACAGAAAATTTGATAAATGAGAAATCACAGAACTGTCAAGGTCACATAACTGTACACGGACTTTCTCACATTCTTGGAAGGAATAATGCTGCAAATCCGGAAACGCATTGCACTTTATTCTTCATAAAATAAAAACAACAACCTACTGTAAAATTTTATGACGCTACAGACGAGTCTTACTTTATTTTTGGCCGATAAAACCGGGTTTTTAATAAGGTTATTGAATAGTTTTTGGCCAGACCTATGAAAAATTGACGTTAAAACCGAGATGACGTAACTACCGAGGTCGTAATATCCAAGTTCCACTGTATTTGGATCCTCGATGATGTTGATTAAGTGTTTGAGTTCTTCCTCTTCATGGTATTGCTTCTTAAGTGACTCGATAACATTGCAAAAGACACGACGTGGTAACATCTAGTGAATAATAGTGAAACTCGAATAATACAAGAATTTTTAATATCGTTTAACGGACAGTAGGAGTATCTGGTTTAATATCTGTTAATACCTTTATACCATAGCTTTGTATCTTCGATAGAAACGTATCTTAGCCAGAACGAGGTACTTAAATGTATAGGAAAACCGTCTAGCAGATAATATCCTGTCACCTAATACACACAATTATTATTTCCAAGAAAGTCAAGCGTGATGTCATTTAATAGACGGCCTTTCATATTTTCACGCAGTCAGAGCGATCACCGGCGCTTCCAAGAGTTTCAGGACAAGGAAAGAAAAATCAGCTACTGGCCTTACGATGGTTAATGACCAGCCATTGTGCGACAATTCATCTACTGGTCTATGCAAGTTACAGCTAAGGAACATAAGAGAGCTGACAAGATGTAATATCGAAATCTATGGATTGAATATGAGCTGAAACGTACTTGCTATGAGAGAGGGTCATTTCAGAACGCAGAATGGCAATTATGTCTACTTCTCTGGCAGTGGGACCAAGGATGTAGTGATTCTGGTATCACCAAGATTACAAAAATCTATGAACGAGAGTATGTTAGAATTTGTTGTTCCCTAGTTATGGTAATTAAGAGTTCGCAGTGAATTATTTAAAAACTTTATTCTACAGTAAGAATTAAAATTAAACATGTGCTACATTATTACAAGTGACAGTTGACAACCGGAATCACTACTGACCATAGACAAAAACCATATAGATATTATCTCATATTGGCGACCTTGAAATTTATTTTAGTTTCTTCGAATACACAGATGGCTCTACAGTACCTACATATTTTAAAGAGACATGGCAACTTCACGTCAACGTCAACATTTGTCAACTTGTCAAGATTGTTGTGTGATTATTTACTATTTACAGCGTGGTGGTGTTTATCTTTTGAGGATCTTTTATGTATTTTTATTTAACTCGGTGTGGCATTTATAGTTCTTAATTTATTAGTCTATTATAGTGTTTTAAGTTTTATAGTGTTTAAGTTTCATAGTGTTAAGTTAAGTTTTAATCTGTATTTGTTCCATTATAGTGTTAAGTTTTAATCTGTATTTGTTAAGGTAAGAATGATCTATTGTAATTATAGATTTTTTTAACAAGTTAATTTTTCTTTATTAATATGTTTGTTTTGTTATTCACTTCAGACAGATATTTTCAATATAGATAATAATAATTTTTACAAAACGTATATGTGGTATGGTGCAAATATCCATGTTCAATTTACACTATAAAATTAAATAAATTAATAAATAAAATTTTTTTGTTACTTATCAGTTTTATTTATCCTTTTTTTTTAAAAAACATTCGAAACATATTTCACACTGAGTGCACATTTATATGCACTCTGTATTTATAACTGAATAAGAAAACTATAAGAGGCAATAGAGCGGCAACGTTGTATTTAGTTTCTTCGAATTTGTAGATGTCGCCTTTTAGCTTCTAAATGTCATTATTGAGTTCGCCATCTATTTGGTTTTGGTCTATGCTACTGACATTGCGAACCAGTAATGCCAATTACAAAATCAATCAAGTTTTTAAGTTGATAGGGACTAAATTCTTCAAGAAGATATCAACCGCCTTATTTTACACAGTCTAATGATCGACTTACTGATAAAAAGGTAAAAATAATCTTGGAGTTTGTTAATATTTATCAACTAGTACCTTTAATTGTATCCTACATCGATTTTACACGATTCTCATAAATTTTCCCACCGAAAATTTGACTAATGAAGGTTTTTAAAAAGGCAATCTCTTAAAAATCCTAATTTATAAATAATCCAGTATCTAAATCTAACGAACGTAACAGTTGTTAATGTATCACACTTCGACAGGTTTGATAATGTCATTCTATTAATTTTGTATCGACTACGAGGGCAATACGAACATTTTTAAGAAGTTCGAAGTTTATTTTGCAGTAATAAGCTGGTTAAGGACATACACCAAACGCAAAACAAATGAGGTTGCACGTCATATTATAATTCATCTAATTTACTTACCGTTGCACGTCATCCGCGTCATAGCCCGTGAGATAACATAATACCAACACGAAATATTTATTATTTACTTTATTATTTTGAATTTTAAAGTGAATACCTCTTGTTTTATATTTTTACCTATTTAATAAAATCTGTTCTTTTTATAACAAAATTAGTGTTTTTTATTTCACTAATTTGTGTTTCTATATTAATTTGATTTGTTGTATAATCCACTTTTGCAATAATTATGTGATCTATTTGATCTAAAATGGATTCAGGATTTTTTTATATTTTGGCAACTATCTCAACTTCGATCTCTGTCAATGATAATGACGTTCGACGGTAAGTAAATTAGTTGGACTGTATTTGACTTGTTACCATACATATTTAGAAACTGACAGGAAAAGTCGGATTAATTAAGTTGTTTTTCACAATATCCTCATTTCCAGAAAGAAGCTAAGAAAATACAGATACTATTGAGATACGATTTTTAGTTGCTAAAATTATAGGTTATATTAAAAATACAGAAAATATGAGCACAATATTTAAAAAACATAAAGTTAAATACTCAACCTTAAATTTACCAATTGAAAATTACAATTTAGGAGTGTTTTGTTTGGTAATAGTTATGATATGAAGACTTGTACAGGTGCAGGTTTAAAATAACTAAATTTTCACAAGAAATTATTGATGTTTTTGGCATTATATTCCTATATATTCATATCTTTTATCTATGAGACTTAGGCTTTCACGCAGGACAGCGTGATTAAACATTACATCACAAAATAGGATCTCTGCGGTAGTATTATTTTTAGAGTTAAGGTATACAAATTCGTTCACTGCTTCGATGACGTAATTTTCTATAACAAGTGGTCGTAGGATTTGTGGTTGCGTGCTTATTTTCGTATACTTCGTTTTGTTGGTGTTTATTAGTAAACCCATTTTTGTAGCTGATTCTTTTAATGCTATATACCTCTC
Source organism: Diabrotica balteata (assembly GCA_918026665.1). Lineage (NCBI taxonomy): Eukaryota > Metazoa > Arthropoda > Insecta > Coleoptera > Chrysomelidae > Diabrotica > Diabrotica balteata. The sequence continues at coordinate 12,618,154 of OU898280.1, read as the reverse complement.
GTACAGCGTTTTTCGTTCTCCCAACGATATTGATATTATCAGCATAGGCAAGTATTTGCTCTGATTTATTATATATTGAACTAATGGTTGCGATTTGTGACATGCGTATTACTTTTTCCAGAGCCAGATTAAACAGTATAGAGGAGAGAGGATTCTTCTGGAGCAGCCTGTTCTTTGTTTTAAAAGATTCAGACAGTTCCCCCTGAATTCGTACTCTATATTCAACTTTTAGTTGTGTTAGTTTTGTTTAATTTACCAACTGATTTGGTATTCGTAGCTCTCTCATTGCTTTGAACATTTCCCTTCTATTCACAGAGTCGTAGGCTGCTTTGTGGTCTATAAACATGTGATGAGTATCTATTCCATATTCCAGTGTTTTTTCCAAAATTTGTTTTAGGGTTGCAATCTGATAAATTGTCGATTTACCGCCTCTGTAAACTGTAACTAGCCTAGTATTTTCCCACTACCTGTTCTGCATATGGTGTTATACGATAACATAGTACTGTGGAAAATATTTTATACGCTGCATTTGGAAGAGTAATGCCTCTATGGTTAGAGCATTCAAAGATATCTCCTTTTTTGTGTATGATACAAAGTTTTCCAGGAGGTTTTTATGTGTTTATATTTCTTTTATAAGCTACTGTAATGCCATTATGGTATCGCGGCCACCTACTTTATATAGTTCACTTGGGAGATTATCTTTTCCGGATGATTTGTTTCTGGTTAGTTTTTTAACTGCATCTTTATGGTTGGTTACTTCAATAATCATTGGTTCCTCTTCCTTCTCGTATGTCCATTTCACCTCATCCTTTTCGTCTTCCAGGTTTTCGTCTTCTTCCTCTATATTAAGTGCCTAGTTAAAGTATTCCACACACCTATTCAATACGTCTTTCCTTGTTGTTAACAGGTCGCCAATCTGAATTCTACTGTTTTGAGTTTCTCCCGTTTAAATTATTGCAGACGCTATACTATACCAAATCATTCACGCAACAATTTAACTAAAAGTTTTCAATGTTTTATTGTAGTATATTTCTGAACATTTAGACCTGGAAGGGAGAGGTAAAAGATGCTCCTTCTAAATAGATTATGAATTATTCTCTAATACCGTATTTACGCAGTGACACAATGTCAAAGACACAAAATAACCTCTCTTCAAGCTATCAACTACATCTCTCACAATCTTTTGCAAAGCTAGTATAGTGATACAGTTTTTTCTAAAGCCATATTCATTACAGTGAAGTATTTTCTGTTTCTCTAGATGTTCTATCTATTCTCTACGTAAAATTTAGAATACTTTCAATTTAAAAGAATTTTTTTTGAAAATATAGATAAAAAAGACAAAATTTATTGCATGAATAAGATGATAAGTAACAGATAGTATTTGACAACCATCCATTAGAACAACAGGGTCATTTTAATTACCTAGAGCAGCGTTTCCCAAACTGTGCCGCGAAGCATCTACAGGTACTTCGATGGCGATAATAAACGGTTAAACATTACAAAAAAAAGCTTCGCTTATATCGATGGCTGAAAGCAACAATGATGATAATTAAAGTGCAGAACCTGACATTCAGTTACAGTTATCCCAAATTCAACCGGATATTACTAACCTGTGGAAATCAAAGCAGCCTCATTCTTCACATTAAAATGAAGACATTACGTTTTTAAGTATTTTAGAAACACGATCTGTGTGTTCATTGTATTTTTGTCTTATGTTTGTTATTGAAAGAAAACTTGAATAAAATGAATAGAAAATGTAATGGTAAATATGGTTAATACCCTCCCCCTCTCCCAACTAATATCTCTCGTTTTCTAGGGCACCATAGGTTTCAGGTAAGTGCTCCCTACAGAATTTCTATCCTAAATCGGCCAAAAACTTCTTCGACCAAAAAACTCTTTGGTCCTTCGACCAAAAAACTTTGGGAAACTCTGACCTAGAGTATTACACAAGTTCAAAGAAAGTTATTTCTATATTTATTACAAAGTTGACAGGTTTGACGAATTTGACAGGTAATCTTCCTCATAATTAACGATTTGGTGTTTGGTTGGAATTTTTTTCGTTTTATCTTCTATTCGAGCACAGTCTCCTAATTAAAAACTTACAGTACAAATACACACCATTATTCTGTCATTTTATTACGATATTGTCATACAATTTTTATAAAGCAATTTCATGTTTTTAATTTCTACGGTGCTTGTATAAAATTTGTATAAATACTCAAAGCTCCCCTCGTATACTGCTTTAATTAGCGCTCATTAAAGTTTACTGCATATTTTCGTGGACAAAAATGTCGTGTTTTATTTTAATTGCATAATTTGATTCGGCTATATCTACGCTTTCTTCTTTAACAGTTCCATTTAATCAGATAACATTTTATTAGTATTAAATGATCTTTCTCAGGATAGAGAGTGATAGTCTACCTAATAGACAATAAAAACCATATTTGCAGCATCGTAAGATTTCAATAAAGTTTAAATAAAGGTAAAATTAAAATTACACGGTGCTTATGGATGTTTTACTGTACTTTTATGTCCAGTTTATTGCTGAAAGTAATACGATTTTAATTGATTACAGATCTATAACCGCGTGTTATGTCATTGAAAGAAGTAGTATTCATGATAGTGGTCTGTCGTCTAACTTTTAAATGATTGACCGAAACAACAGCAATGAACTTGATATTTGGGAATTCTCTTGTTGTTTTGCGCCAAAAACTAACACCCATCGAGACAATGCGAAGTTAAACGAGATCATATGGAGCGTACACCCACACTATTTGTATCTGAGCGATTTTTCAACTTCTTTATACTGTCCTAAGAATACGATTCTGGAAGCTGTGCAAAATAGGCGTTTGTTTTTGGAAACACATACTAATCGGAGGGGACCAAATCGGAAGAATCAGTCGGATGAGAAAGCATTTCAAAGCCCAACTCCTAAATTTTATATTCTTCTTTTATGTTCTTCGGCATATGGGACCGGTTCTAAGTTCCTGCTTTAATTTATCCAATAATACACAATAATATTTACTATTGATAGTTTTACCTTTTTCAAGATAGTCAATCAAAATTATTAGTTAGTTAATTAGTTATTTATGTTAATATACAATAAAGTAAAAATCATTGCTGAATGCTGAACTAAAAAAAAACAAAAACTGAAAAAAGTTGGCCCACGATACCATAATGGCATTACAGCAGCTTTTAAAAGAAATATGGACACAGAAATCCATCCAGCTTATAAAAGAAATATGGACACAGATTGGAATATGGGAATACTTTGCACCACACATAAAAAAGGAGATATCTTTGAATGCTCTAACCATAGAGGAATTATGCTTCTAAATGCAGCGTAGAAAATATTTTCCACAGTACTATGCCACCGTATGGCACCATATGTAGAACTGATAGTTATAGTAGGAAAATACCAGGCTGGTTTCAGAGGTAGTAAATCGACAATTCATCAGATTGCAACCCTAAAACAAACTTTAGAAACAACACTGGAATATGATATAGAGACTTATTACATATTTATAGACTACAAAGAAGACTACGACTCTGTGAATAGAAGGGAAATGTTCAAAACAATGAAAGAGCTAGGAAAATCAGTTGGTAAATTTAACAAAACCAACTCTTGAAAAAATTAAATGTAGAGTCCGAATTCAGGGGAAACTGTCTGAACCTTTTAAAACAAATAACACAATACATAAACTATCTAGAATAAATAGAGAAGGTAGAAACTCTCTAGAATAAATAGAGAAGATAGAGTTAGTATGTGTAGTACCACAAATACTTACCGACATTCATTTCGTTCTTACCACTCTACTCTGAATACGAAAGACATCTTTAGCTCCAACATTGTGACGCCATGTCAAAATTACATAGTTGATGTGTGAATGACACATCATGAATAATTTAGGGTGAATTGAGATACACATTCAGAAAGTCTTCTCATTCAAAAGTTGTAGATCCTAATTTAGCAACAAGGGACCTCCTATGAAGCTTTCCAACACAGTCCTTCATTCAAGTAAACCCTCAAAAATCTTATTTGTCTGCATCTCCGGAAGGAAGCTGCCTTATTGAAATCTATTTGAAAGCAATCTATTTGCTGCAAAGCATTGTTCTGCATTAACTTTTGCTCGTTGTGACTCTTCTATGGCTGCATTAAGATCATGATCTTTGCAGGTAATAGTAGTGTCATTAGCAAAAAGAGTTAATGAACTGGTGAGGTTTGTCCGTGAAAGATCATTTCAATCCCAAAATACAATGGCCATAGCCTTTTCGACCCAGAGCACTTTAGAGCACTTTTGCCGGTTTCAGTCCGCTTCCGAGCCTGTATTCGGTTCTCTGGTATGTAATAGTGGATATACGGTTAAACGGTTACCAATCAATGTAAAAAGTCCAATGGATTGCTCTTCATAAGTTCCAAATACTGCTGAGAAGTGGTAACACTATCATGTTTTTGAAATAAGGCACCCATCCACAGGATAATTTTTTTATATTCAAAACTTCATTAAAAATATAACTGCATTGGAGAGTCGTCCAGTACGTGGTTCATCCAATGTAGATATACGGTCAGTACGAACTTGACGTAACCAAAATTTGATAGTAATCTAAAGGAGCATTAGTTCCATAATATTTATCCAGCTTTTCTTTTGTTTTCTTCGTTTTATTTCTCAAATAATAATGTTTAATGGTAGATCGAAAATCGTTTTTCTTCATATGCGTCTTGTTTCCAAATACGTCAACTTTACGCAGCTGTCAAAAATATACTATTGGCAGTATCTCGTTAACATTTGACATGTATACCTAAAAAACATTAGACTTTTTAGAACTAACGTTTTTTTTTAATTGCAGCGCCCTAATCGGCAAAGGCGATTACTTATCGTCGAATATACTATAATTCTCTAGTATCTCTCAACGCTTTTGGAAATACTTTCGACAAGCTTTCAATGTATCAAAGGCTTTCTCAAAACACAAGTATATATTATTAATTAGTACTTATTATGCTATTTTGTTGCAGAAAAAAACCGAAGGACCAGCCATTGTGTAGGATGCGGTGGCCAAATCCACGACCAATACATCCTGAGGGTGGCTCCGGATCTAGAGTGGCATGCGGCGTGTTTGAAGTGCCAAGAGTGCCAAAGGTTTTTAGACGAATCGTGTACGTGTTTTGTTAGGGATGGAAAAACTTACTGCAAAGTGGACTATGTAAGGTAAGGACAAAATCTACAGCATCCTATACCATTAGTTACAGTTTCTCAAATATGGGAACTGATATCGGTGAAGCAATTGTCTTTAAACATCTGAAAGAATCAGAAATAATCTGACTTGACAATAACAAATGAAAGATAGTCCAACATCAAAGAACGTCAGAAATTGGAACCTGGATTGAAATAAATTGCTGGGAAAATATAAAGAGCAGCATACCAAATAACCAAATAAGAAATCTTATTTGGTTATTTGGTAGTAGTAGTAGTAGTGTAACCTCGGAAATCTTTTTTGGGTGGTGCTAGAAAGATAACCAATGGAGACACTGCGGACGGCAGCCAGATGGTTGGTGGAGAGCGAGTCGTGGGTTAGAAACTAGCTTTTGGAACCGGAAATGGATCCAACGGAAGAAATAGGTAAAGATAGGATAAGAGATATTAGAAAAGATACAGAAATAAACAAAAAGATAGATGGGTAAAATTACCAAAGATAAGAGAAGATAGAAACAGGGCGCCACTCAATTTTTTGGGGTTAAGGAGAAAATTAAGAAAACCTTAGAAAAGAAAAGAGATAAGAAATGATATTTAGGTTCAGAGATCAAACCCAAGGAAAGATACCAACAGTAAATTATTAAATAAATCTGGTCAACGCAATATATAAACAAATAATAAATATATTAAGTATTACACTTACTTACCTACGAAACTTAATCAGCCTGATCTTTCTACAGTTCAAAAGCATAGTAATATTTAAAGATAGTAATTGTTCAGAGCTATTATTTTATCAGGGAACTTGTTAGGAGCCGACAAATAAAATACATGCATAAAACAATAACAATAGATGTATAAGGCAATCATATACAAATATAGTTTGGCGTATCTCGAGATATCATAGGAAAGATAATGAACAAAAATTATAGGAAATACAAAAGATAGCAAAAATTACTTAACTCTAAATTTACAAAAAAAAACAAAAAGGTTACAAGAATGAAAACATAAACCAAACCGCACTTGGCTAAGTCAATTAACTATCTCGCACTATTATTTAATAAAAAACTGAGACTTGTATGTTCATAGGTAATATTTATAGAAATTTCTTGAATGATTCAATTACATTCAAAAATCGGCAATCTTCAGGTGAAGATTTAGATGATACATCCAGATAATGGCAGGTGATATGGTACCATACCATATTACTCGCCCAGATAATTGTAGATAAAATTACTTACAGTAGATCTTGACGAAGGCAGCTTAATTCACTGAATTTAATACTTTTCTGGTACTAAACACTGAATTTAAGAACCATTAAAGGTAGTGTAGAACTATATATAATTTAATATAGTCTAAGGAAAGAAAACTCAAATATAAAGTGTATACACACTTAGAAAATAATTCACAAAGACGATACGATAAGAAATAAAGTGAGCAAAGCGTAACCGAGATATTGGCCTTAACTCAACAACGGCCCACCAACAAGTAACTTGGTTCCACTCAAAATTTCACCAACTGTCCCTGAAAAAGGAAGAAGAAAATATTTCCCCACTCAAGAATGATAGGACAGTTGTATGTGTTTCTCAGAAGGTAAGGCCTTGACGAATATTGGAAAATTTGAGGTAAAATAATCGGTATTAACAATTGGACATAAGAAACAGACAATACTTGGGATTAAGTTATTGTCAAAAGAAACGGGCCTTCGACGAAAATTACCAATTTATGAAAAGAAACCGAATACCAGAAAGCATTATACTCTTTTCATAATGAATATTATGACGGAAGGATTAAAAACCATTCCTAATTAGGGAATTCCATTTTAGCTGGGTATCTACAATATTTTGCTATCGATACACGATCATAGGCGTATCGCACGGGGGTAAAAGGAATTAGAAATATTTAATATATTAATAATAAAAAAAATGTTACAGTACTAAAATACAGGATATTGTACGGTGGAAAAGACAAAAGAGACGGGAATGGAATAATTGACATGTTGTATGAATTTATCTTGAAAGACTATCTAGAATAACAAGGTATTTATAAGAGCTATCAGACCACTAGAAAGACCAGAGAAGAACAAACCTGAGTCCTCATACAAGAAGACAAAAAAGTTTCTTTTTGTATTATTTATAAACACGTCATTCAGTAATCTAAGTTTTAAAATAATATAAACTAATTTTCTCGCGGTATTCGATTTTTTCTAATATTTTCACATGTGGATAGTGGCAATACGATACGAATACTCGTACCTACAGAAGAAAAAAATCCGAGCAGCATAAGATAAACAGCGGAAGAAAAACAAGCCGGATGCGTCAAACTGTCAAAAGCGCGACCCTCTGTGTGCGGTAGTGTTGGATAAACATTACCGACACCTAATATTTTGGGCCATCGACAACGAAATCAGTCAAAGGTTAGAAGAAGGAACACCTGGCCCACCTACGGGTGCGGTCTTGGCCGCAGCGCCAACGTAAACATTGTGACTTTTACCCCTAAAAATGTTGGCAAAAGACGTTGAATATCGCATGTCGTTCTGAAATTTTCAAAATTATATAATTAGGCAAGTATGACCCTGAAAGCAGATGTTTTACAATTTTTCCAACAAATATTTTTCTCAGACCGGAATTCTGAGTGAATTCCGATTCTGCTGAATATTTAATATATCCAGATATGTTTAGCCCACTAACAAAAAAAATCTTCTACATTCGATTTGGTAATGCATGATAGTACAATTTTTGTGGCAGAAGGTTACAACGGTTTCTATACACGACTATTTAAAGCAGAGCGAACTGATTATCGGTTTATGAATAAACGGTTCTTTAATCTCGTATTTAATATTTGATATCTTCACCAATACCCGTGAAACCAACAGGAAAGAAAGTGATTCTATCGTGATAACTGAGGTGTTGAATAAAATTATTAATTATACAGAGAAGCAATATCCTTTCAACTATCATAATATCGAAAATTCCGACTGTTCTCATGAGGATCCACATTATGTTCCTACTGATAATAATGCTGAATCAGAAGGTGAAAACAACATAGTAGTAATAAACCTACTCAAAAAATAAAAATGGCAATGACAAACACGAAAGGAAGAAAGCATGTAGGAAATCAACAGAGTAGAAAGGCTAAAAAAGAACTCAATGTAGGAAATAAACTTGAAAATAGAGCAGGCAAAGTAATTCCATCTAGGATCATGAAACCACCATGCAACGAGAATTGGAGAAATGGATGCACGGTAAAAATTTCGGAAAATAAGCGGCAAAAAATATTTGAAAATTATTGGGGACTATACCAGACAATGGGATTTCGTTTCAGAAAAAAGAAACAGGTAATAATGAATACTAAGTCAACACGCAATTTAGAGAATATAATTTTCTACTTGATAATAAAAGAATAAAAATTTTAAAACTATGTTTTTAAATACGCTGGGTATATCGGAAATCTGGGTTACAACTGCCTTGAAAAAAATTAGAGAAGGTGGCACTTTAGAAAAGGATATGCGGGGACGGCATACTGTAAGACCCAATAAAATTGCAGAAGAGAGCAGAATGTTCAAAGAGCATATTGGAACTAATTCAGTACAGATTCGAAGTGATCGGCAATATCGTGAAATTTTCAACTCAGAATTCAATATAGCCATTCTTTAAACCAAAAAAGGATGAGTGTCAACTATGCACGGGTTATACAGATGCTGATAATGACATAAAATTGAAATTGCAAAAAAAATATTATCAACACTTAGCTAACAAAGTTGCAGTCCGAAAATTGAAAGATGTGGATAAAGAACTAGCTAGAAGTTCTACTGAGGATAACACTTTATGTGTTGTGTGTTTTGACCTGCAAAAGGTATTATACTCTGTTTTTTAACCAGGAGGAGCATGATACTATGATAAGAAGATAAGATATTGCGCATAAGTCGTGACCTCATTGGAGAGTTGCACGTTCGAAATGTCAATTTTTTTGTATGTGTCAATAAATAATCAACCCCCTCTGTGGCTCAGTGGTAAGAGCGCCTACCTTTAAACCTAAAGGTCGTGAGTTCGAATCTCATCTGGGTGGAGAAATTTTCATTTATTAAAAATTAATGAATGAAAATAATTTCTATCCTTGTGCGATCGGTACTCACCAGAGGGACCGCAGACGTTCGGATACAATTAGCGTCTCTTAGCAAAGACAATGACGTCGACTTTGCTAAGTATCAAGACAATTACTCTACACACACACACACACACACACACACACACACACACACACACTACACTAGGTACCTGACTGTACCATGCCAATGATCATAGTTGTTGAGGCATTAACCCAATAACAAAAAATAAGTAATCTTTAATAAATAGTTTGGAGATATCCTTATGTGTACAATTATTGTAATTATTGAAGTTCTTAACTTATTTTCTTCTAGTAATTTCATCACAGAATGCATAGAAATCCCATTTAACTTTAACAAGAATTCAAATTTTACTCTCCAATGACGGCATGCGCGAACACGACCGATTTTGGGCTACGGGAAGATCCTATCTTGTTATTCATAGTATCATGAGGAGGAGTAAACCAAAAAGACAGATTCACACCCAAGAAAGTTACAAGAAAAGTCACCAAATATATCTTCTTTTTTTGTTGATTATCTCGGCCTTGCGGTAATCGAGTAATCAATATCGGACAACCTCACACGTCAATTTTAACCTAATTTTATTTATGTTTAAATAATAAAATAATTTTTTTCAATCCACTTCCAATATATATTACAATTATTACAATACAAAAAAGGATTTTTTTTTTCACATTTGGTCCCATGTATATATATTTGAATATCGGGTGATCCAGTTTTATAGATCTCTTGAGTCTATGGTATTTAATTATAATTTAGAGAATATTTTGATCAGGAGAGTCAATAATGTTACAGATCTAAGTATGGTTTTTCTCAGAAATTTGTCTTTTAATAGTAGACCATATTCTTATTCTGGTATGATCAATTTCTTGAATCTAGTTTTTTTTTCTTACCAGATACTTTGTATAAATAAGAGTGTACTTACAATTTCTTTAATGCTGGATTCTTGTTTAATTTTGACAGTGAGTTTGTCCCATTTGTTATCAACAAATAAAATTTACTAAAAAATACTGGATTTCTGTGAGATAATCAACAAATCCAATCTATTATGTTGCATTATTGCATAATTTTGCAGTTTTCTTGTGATGATCTACAACCAGGAAGAACAAAACCAACTGTATCAATACAATCAAACTAAAACACAACATTACTTTACTAATGTTCTTTTATTGTGATGAAAACAAAATGGAAATGCTTCTTAACAAGTATACACTAAATTTAAAGGATAGTTTTTCTTATGATAATTAGATATAAATAACATACATTTATAAATTTATAAACACTTTAAACTATATTTTTTAGTATAAAATTTAGTATAATATTATCTAGAAAAATATCACATTAAATACTATTCGCATATCACCAAGTCCAAGTTATTACAAACAACTTAAAGAGTCAGAAATCGATTTATATATTAGAGGAAAATAATAATAATAAATAAATTTCACAAATGTCATTAGTGTCAATATGTCATAATTTAGTGGAGTAAACTTGCCTGCGGTTGGACCAATTGCAAACAAGCATTACGGCGCGGAAAATTTGAATTACTCCTCCTGGTTAAAAAACAAACCATAGTTACCCCTCAACCAGAAGTAAGTACATTTTATTATAAAAGTAAAATTGCTGCCTATAATTTTACAGTTTACAACATAGGTAACAATAAAGGATTCTGTTACGTTTGGTATGAAGAGGTGACAAAATGGGGACCCAATGAAATTAGTAGTTTAGACTTTTTGAGGATACAAAAAACTAAAGAGGTTGAAAGTGTTATCTTATACTCCGACAATTGTGGGGGGCAAAAAAACCGTTTTATTTTCTCCATGCTTCTAAAATTCTCAACATAAAGATAACACACAGGTTTTTGGAAAAGGGGCATACTCAGAATGAAGGAGATAGTATGCATGCAATAATAGAGACAGCTAAAAAGCGACAGGGTGCTGTCTATACCTCCCAGTCAATGAATCACATTAATAAATATGGCGAAAGTAACTGGACAACCCTACACAGTGAAAGAAATGCTCCAAGTATGCTTTGTAATATTTTCTGACATTGTAAAAAATCAGAACTGGAGAATGGACGAAACTTTTAATATAGTAAAAATTAATAAAATGCGGAATTTATCGTGGCTACGAGAAGAACCTAATACTGTTCAATTTAAAAACGATTTTGCAGAAACTCCAAGAATTATATGTCTAAAAAAATTGGCGTAGTGAACTTCAAACTCATTCCACTGAGTTGCCGAAACTTTATTTATACTTCTTCTCTACCTGTTGATAGTAAGAAATTTATTAGAGCTTTGCAGAAGTGAACCACCTTCCAATACCGCGTTTGTACCATAACTTCTTTTTTTCTTTACGGTCAAAAGAGGGAACACGGACGTAGAATGATATACATCAAGACTCTAAAAGTTCTAGTAGCAGCGAATCTGAAGAAGATGACTTTGAGTAGAAATAAATATAACCTATTTTGTGAAATTTAAGATATAATTATAAAGTTCATATAAAAATGTTTCTTTCAAAATGATCGTATCTCATTTTTTCCCTAATTTGCTCGAAGAAAAATGTCGTAACTCGTTAAAAAAAAACAATATATTAAGAAAAAATATACTTTTTTGGTGATTAATTTTGGGAATTGCATTTAAATAAATGTTGTAAATAAATAAAAACTACATATCACATAATTTTATAATCCTATTGTAAACAAAGTTCCCTGTCCTGAATCCTTATAGTACATAATAATAGGAGAACTAAACTCCAGATCCCCTAACTATACTTTGTTTCAAGTTGAGAAAATAACATTACGCTTATGGAGATCAGTGTTGCCAAAACTTTCAGACACTCTCTTTTGCACGGATGTCCAAGATATTCCCTTTGCTTAATTTTTGAATTTTTATTTTCAATTAACATTTAACTGTAAAGTCAGAATAACTACTAAATAAAAGCCTTATTATCATTATGTAGTTAGAGAACGACATAAAATAGCTGAGATACACACATCGTATTATTTTAAGTTGCAATTAGTAATTAGATATACGCATTCCAAGCGGTCAATATTTTCTACTGATTTCTATGATTCATGGCATATCGTATTCTCACCGAAAAACAAATAAACTGTCGTTGCTATAATTAAAATAAGATAAAATAAAATTATCTTTTGTAAATACTATTTATCTAATTAAAATCATTTTCCCTACTTTTCATCTCTTGTTTCGAATGGGCACTTTTGGTCAATTACGTTAAAAAACATTAATTTAATTCATGTTTGTGGAAACAAAAATACAAATTATACAACCCTAAATTGTGCTTGTGTGTGTCTTGGCAACGCCGCGTTGCTATCGTCCATAAGAAATACATGGCCCTATCTCCGCAATGTTATTTTCTTAACGTGGAACGTAGTATAGAACGATTTCAGCTACGAACAGAAACGAAATACTAAATAATTATGTAGTGAATAACGAAGACATCATGACAATTGGGCCCATCGAACCAACCCGCTTTTCAGGAAATGATCTACCAAACCATTTTGATATAGTAATGAAAACTAGGACGACAAACAAAGATCTGGACTTTAAACGAAGGATCAGGATACCACAGCGCCATACTCCTAGAAATAGACATATGGAAAGAAGATAATATGATAAGGAAAAGAAAGAAAACAAGTGTTCTAACTTCAAACGACTAGTGAGCAAAGAAATTGGAAACGTTCCTACAATAGATAATCTACAAGAAAAGGAATATGAAATTTACATGGGAAGATTTAGAGACATTAATGAGAAAATAAACGAAATGATTAGGAAAAGTTCATAGTCAAAAACAGAACCAGAAAAATAAGCAATTAAAATAGGGCGAGCCGACTGAATCCACAAGTCAGACAGACACCAGAAGAACAATAAAAGTATTGTTAATTTTTAGGCCGTGATCTGTTGTGAATTGTCTCAATTCTTGTCCATTGTTGTTTATTGTATTCTCTCCAAATGTGCTAACTATATCTGATATTGATGTTTTCCCTAATTCATTCTTCTTCTTCTTAACATGCCATACACCAAAGTGCGTAGGCGACTATCTCATTACTAGAATTCTGTTCTTGGCGGCGTGACACAGCTCACCTGTATTGTGTATTCCTGTCCATTCTTTAATATTCCTTAACCAGGATAATTGCTTGCGACCGGCTCCTCTCCTACCTTCGATCTTCCCTTGTAGGATTACCTGTGGTATTTCATATTTTGCTCCTCTCAATATGTGCCCAAGGTAACCAATCTTGCGTTTTTTAATTAATTCAAAGAGTTCTCTTTCCACGCCGGCTCTATTAAGGACGTCATCGTTTCGAACTCTATCCACCCAAGGTATGCGCATCATTCTTCTCAATGACCACATTTCAAATGCTTCAAGTTTGTTGATAGATGTTTTTTTCAAAGTCCACGTTTCCATACCATAAAGCAAGATGGACCATATGTAGCACTTGACCATTCTGTAGCGTATTTCGAAGTTTAGGTGTTGATTACATAGGAGCGGTCTGAATTTCACAAAAGCTTGTCTTGCCATTTGTATTCGGGTTTTTATCTCGTGTTGTGGATCCGATTGGTCATTGATTGTGGTGCCAAGGTTCAAAAGTTTTCACGCGATTTATACGATTGTCACCTATGCATATTATCGGGTTTTCTGGAGGGTTTCTGCTAATGACCATATATTTCGTTTTCAAAATGTTGATTTTGAGGCCATATTTTTTACCTATGCTATTCACCCTATCAAGTAATAACTGCTGATCTTCCAAATTATCAGTTATAATCACTGTGTCGTCCGCATAGCGTAGGTTGCTAATTGGTATGCCGTTCACCTTAATGCCTAATTCCGTATCTTCTAATGCTTCCGCAAATATATTTTCAACATATAAATTAAAATGCATCGGAGAGAGACCTAATTCATTATCATAATATATTTTTCTCTTGTTTCAGGCTGTTCGGTACGAAGTGCGACAAATGTGGACTATCTTTTAGCAAAAGTGACTTTGTGATGCGAGCCAAAAGCAAAATATACCACATAGAGTGTTTTAGGTGTCGGGCGTGTACCCGGCAGTTGGTGCCCGGTGACGAGTTTGCGTTGAGGGACGGCGGCATTCTCTACTGTAAAGAAGACCACGACGCTATGGAGAAGACGTCCACCCCTACATCGGGGCATACGCCCGGTACGGAAAGTAACAATAACACCAGTTTGAGTAATAATAATCATAACAGTAATTCGACAGAATTGGGATGTATGTCTGGTAAGTTTATAAATTATTTATTCTCTAAGATTCTCAATACCTAGAGCAAAATTTGAGAAGTGTTCTATCTGTTTGACACAGATGACTATATTGATCTGATTGATTGGCAAAACAATAAAATAACTTGCTTTTCATTGCTTCAATGTTTGAAAATAGAGAATCTAAATAATATGATTTCCGCTTCTCCTGATAAAATCATCCACATCGCTATGTTTTCCTATTACACACAATGTGTAGAAAGATTCGTGAAGCTCGTAACTAAAGCATCTTCATGGCTTGTTGGGTCACAAAAAAGAAACATTTTTATCAAGGCAAAAATTTTGGCACGTTGGTCCATACAACTTTGTTGACAGCTGCTCTAAATAGGTGTATGGTAGTCATTCCTGCCCACTGACTGATGTTCTTCAACCACGATGACCTTCTGTTTAATTTCATACCGTATATGTCACATGCTTCCTCTAAATGATCTATTAATATTTGCAGATCATCCGCATTATCAGCAATCAAAGTCGTATCGTCAACATATCTTAAATTGTTTATGATTTCACCATTGATTTATATACCTTCTCTTATACAATCAATAGCTTCCCTGAATAGCATTTCCGAGTAAGTATTAAACAATGTCGGTGATAAAATGCAGCCCTGGCGTACTCCTCGTTTTATCGTGAATTCTTGTGAGGTTTCGTTGTCTACTAGTACAGTTTCCCTTTGCTGTAAGTATAAATTTTAAATTATGCCTAAATCTCTGTCATCAATACTAGATTCTTTCAGTATCTGAAATAATTTTTGATATTGCACCTTGGTAATGCTTTTTCAAAGTCTATAAAGCATGCGTAGGCTTTGCAATTTACGTCTCGAGCTCTTTGTATCAATACTTGTATGAAAAATAGGGCCTCTCGTATTCCCAGTCCGCTTCTAAACCCAAACTGAACACTGCTAATGTTTTCTTTAAGTTTTCTATACACATTTGGAATTTTATTTACGGAACATAGGATTTTAATACAATTACTAAGATTCCCTGATATGCAATTAATCAGTGTAAATTTCTATATAACGTCGCGATGTTTTATAACTAATTCATTTGTTTCACTGGATTGCTTCTCCTCTGTGGTTTGTAGTAGCGTTTGTGTCACGCCGACAGTGTTGCTCCGTCTACCGATTTTTCCTGAAAGTCCGGTTTTGTGGAGATAATAAATAATGTTTTATTACAAAATCCTTATTATTATAACATTCTAACATCAACTTTGTTTGTGTTCATTAGGTATTATTTGAATTATCAAATTTATACTTAACTACATTTATTATTCTAAATATTCTATTCTATTCTAATATATTCTATTAAAAAGAGTGTATTATTATTTTATTTTTGAAATTCCTTTTTATTTCTATTTTTAGAAATCTACTTTTTTTCAAGCCGTTTTGGCAATAAAACATAACCTTTTTTTTTAGTTAAATAATATTTTTAATTCCATATCTACGTTTATAAATACGTACGTTTTCGGCGAATTGACATGCACTCTAGCCGTGTTCCGTTTTTACACTTACACTGGCAGCATCGTGGCATGAATTGAGACTTCAGTCGAACAAATGAATTAATTATAAAACATCGCGACGTTGTATTTAAATTTACACTGGTTAATTGCAAATGTTCTTGTTCTTTAAGTTCCATCTTCTATCGAAGGTTGGAAATCATCATGGCTATGCGGACTCTGTTGACTGCCGCTCTAGAAAGTTCTGCACTACTGCATTCAAACCATTCCCTTAAGTTCTTAAGCCAGGATATTCTTCGTCTTCCCACATTTCGTTTTCCTCGGATTTTGTCCTGCATAATAAGTTGTAATAATGCGTATTTTTGCCCTCTCATCACATGTCCCAAGTACTCAAGTTTTCGTCTTTTAATAGTTAATATTATTTCCGCCTCATTTCCTATCCTTCTAGTTACTTCCATGTTTGACATTCTTTGAATCCATGATATTCGTAGGATTCTTATGTAACACCAAAATTCAAAGGCAGCCAACTTATTCAGATGAACTTGTTTTAGTGTCCAAGCTTCCAAACCATAAAGAAGAGTAGAGAACACGTAACATCGAAGCATTCTCAGGCGTAGTTCTAACCTTATATCCCGACAACAGAAACTTTTTAAGTTTAATAAATGATGTAGGTACGTGCTATTTCAATACGTGTCTTAATTTCTTTGGTTTGGTCTACATCTGATGTTATCCATGTTCCTCCATGTTATTAACACTCTCAATTGCAGTATCTTCAATAGTCAATTGGATATTTGCATGTGCAGATTTAGTCATGATCATGCATTTAGTTTTCTTTAAATTTATCTTCAGTAGGTACTCATGACAACGTTCATTAAGGCGTTGCATTACGTTCTGTGAATCATTGTTGTTTTCCGTAATTATTACTGTATCGTCTGCAAAACGTAAGTTATTCAAAACTTCTCCATTGATAGATATACCTTCTATTGAGTCTGAGAGCGCTTCTTGAAATACCGCTTCACTGTGGACATTGAAAAGTAGTGGGGACAGCACTCAACCCTGGCGGACTCCTCTCTGTATTTTGATATTTTCGGTGTACTGGCTGTCAACTCTTACCTTGATAGTTTGATTCCAATATAAATTAGATATAATTTTCAGTTCACGACTGTCAATATTTTTGCTTTTTAATATATCTACAAGCTTTTTATATTGAACTTTATCAAATGCCTTTTTAAAGTCTACAAAACATAAGTACATATTCTGATTCATGTCCATGCATCTCTGAGCCAGCACATTCAAGCCGAACAAAGCATCTCTTGTACTCATACCATTTCTAAAGCCAAATTGTGTGTCACTAATCTCATATTCAAGAGTTTTAACAATTCTGCTGTGAATTATTTTCAAAAATGTTTTAAGTGTGTGGCTCATTAAAGCTATTGTTCTGTGGTCTGAGCAAGTTGTTGAACTTGGTTTTTTGGGAATTGCTACAAAGGTTGATTGCAGCCATTGTCCGATATATTAGATTAAAGAGTTCAACCATTACATCAATAACATCTTCATCGATGAGTTTTAATAATTCGATGGGCACCTCATATGGTCCAGTAGCTTTACCCTCTTTTGTGTTTTTGATGGCATAGATGTCTTAATCTCTTAATATTGGTGGTCCGGTATCCTCGGTGATTTCTAATGACAGTTCTTCTCTTTCATCATTAAATAGTTGTTGAATGTAATTGGTCCAGTGACATAATCTCTCCTTCATATCAGTAATAATATCGCCTTTATCATTTTTAAGGATATTCGTTTTTGTACGCTTTCTAGAACCTGTCATTTCTTTGATTCTTTTGTGTAAATTAAAGCTATCGTACTTTTTATCCAGATCTTCTATTTCCTTGCAACTGTCGGAGAGCCACCTCTCTTTTGCCTCTCGAATTTTCTTTCTGATGTTTCTCTGAATTTATTTGTATTTATTCAGGTTTTTTGCTTTATGTTTTCTTCGTTCTTCCATGAGTTCAAGAATTTCTACTGTCATCCAAGGTTTTGTTTTTTCTTTAAGTGGTTTGAGGGATTCTTTTCCAACTGACACAAGGGCATGTTGAATTTTTCCCCATTTTTGGTCAATAGTTAGAGTTTCTGCATTATCTTCTTTGACTTTCCTTAAGCTCTCGTTTATTTTAAATTTGGTTTTCACATATGTGTTGTCTTGTTTGCGACGTCTTGTATCTATGATTTTCTTGGTGCTAGGGCTATTGACCTTCTTTAGTTTCACTCTCATCGATAAAACAACCGGGTTGTGGTCGGAGGATATGTCCGAGCCTGGATAAGTCTTAGATGATATTATAGAATTTCTATATCTTCTGTTGACGATAATATAATCTATTTGATTTCTTACTATTTTGTTGTTATTGTCAGCTGGTGACCTCAATATATATAGTCTACGTTTAGGAAGTTTGAACAAGGTATTTGTAATTATGAG
The DNA here is from genome assembly GCA_918026665.1 of Diabrotica balteata. Taxonomy (NCBI): domain Eukaryota; kingdom Metazoa; phylum Arthropoda; class Insecta; order Coleoptera; family Chrysomelidae; genus Diabrotica; species Diabrotica balteata. The sequence continues at coordinate 12,599,620 of OU898280.1, read as the reverse complement.
TTCCTCATTGACACATAAATCGACAAGCCTATCGCCACGTTCATTCCTTTCCCCGAGTCCATATCGCCCCACGCAATTCTCCACTTCTCCTTGGCCAACTTTAGCGTTCAAATCAGAGGATCTGAATTATTGTATTAGAAATCCTATGTTCCGCAAAAATTTTTCCAAATCTGTATATGCGAGAGTGAATAACAGAAAGAAGGATTTTGAGTACGTGGCTCATTAAGCTTATAATTCTCTTCTAATTGCGTTTTTGGGGAGAGGGGTGAAGGTGGAAACTAGCCAATCTGTAGGAAATTCTGCAGTTTCATAGATTTTGTTCAGTAGACGTTAGGAGTTTGAGTTGTTACTTCACTGAGCGTTATTTCTGGTCCTGAACATCCAGAAACACTAACTTCTGTCTCTTGCTCCTCCTTGAATAATTCTTACATATATTGCCTCTATCTCTCAAGGATTCTCTCACTTTCGTAGAGCAGATTGTTGTGCTCGTCCAGTATTAAGTTATGACTTCGTGATCCGTTTCCTCCCATAAAAGTTTTGATCTTTTTATGTAGGTGAAAAGTGTCATACTTCTGTTCTAGGCATTATATTTCTATGCATTGATCTTGTAGATTCTTTTGCTTCTTTAATCTTTTTTTTTAATGATTTTGTTTATTTCTTTGTACCTTTTCTTATTCTTATTTCTGTTTTCTGTGCAATCAAGGAAAATCCTGGCCACTTCTTAATAATAGGTGGTGACTTCAACGCCAAAATAGGCACTAAGGAAGACCCCTCTGAAATAATATTGGGAAATTTTGGAAGCGAAGGCAGAAATGATAGAGGCAAACAACTACTGACTTTCCTTTTGGAAAACAATCTCTATCAAATGAACAGCTTCTTTAAAAAGAAAAAACACAGAAGATGGACATGGGAAAGTCCTGATTGAAAAACAAGGAACGAAATCGACTATTTCTTAACAAACAAAAAAGAATTATTTAAAGACGTAAATGTGCTAAACCAGTTCAGTACAAGCAGTAATCATAGGTTAGTAAGAGCTAAAATAACGATATCAACCGAAAAAGAAAGACTCAAAATGATAAATAAGAAACAACCAAAGAAATGGACAAAACCAACTAAAATTCAGGAGTTTTAAAAATATATTGGAAATTCATTGAAAGATACAACAACAGCTGACATCAATATATTGAACAAACAAATAGTCAACACAATGCAACAGGCTCAAACTAAATATTGTCCGACAAGCAAAAAAGATGAAAAACTGTGTCAACCCACGAAAACCCTTATAGAACTAAGGCGACAAATGAAAGGAGATAACACTGCAAGCAAAGAAGCGATAAATCAAATAAATAAGACGATCACAAAGGCAATAAGAAAAGACATAAGAAACTACAATGTAGAAAAAACAAAACGGGCAATAGAGAAAAATAAGAACATGAAAGTTTTGAAGAGGAGCGTACAAAAGGGGAAAATAGAAATTAACAAACTGAGAAACAGAACTGGAGAAGAAACAACGAACAGAGATGAAATATTAAGAATAGTCGAAAAGTTATATACAGAGTTATATAGATCAAGAAAAAAAGATAACAATACGGAACCTCCAATTACACTAAAAACTGGGGTATTAAACCAAGGATCAGATTTAATGCCCAATATAACAAAATCAGAAATCAAAGAAGCCCTGAAGAAAATGAAAAATAATCAAACCCCGGGTGAAGATGGAATAGTATCAGAAGCACTAAAAATTGGAGGGGATGTATTACTTGAAAAAATTAAATAACTTTTCAATATCTGCCTTCACAGCGCCAATATTCCAACAGACTGGAACAACGCTACTATGATTCTATTACACAAAGCAGGAGACAAAGCAAATTTAGAGAATTACAGACCGATTAGCCTCCTCAGCCATATATATATATATATATATATATATATATATATATATATATATATATATATATATATATAAAGTTGTTTACGCAAATACTAGTTCTGTTAAGAGAATGGAAAGAAAATTAGAGACTTATCAACGAAGGGAACAGGCAGGATTCCGAAAAAGTTACGGAACAAATGACCATCTACAAAGTATAAAAACCCTAATAGAGAAAGCAGTGGAATACAATAAACCTATAGTTCTAATATTTATCGATTTTCACAACGTCTTTGACACAGTTGAGCTAAGCAAAATATTACAGGCGCTTAAAGAATGCAGGCTAGATTATAGATATACTAAATTATTATACAAAATATACCTGCAGGCAACAACCACTGTCAAATTACATACTAATAGTAATCGCATAAAAATAGAACAGAACGGGGGGTTAGACAAGGAGACCCAATGTCACCTAAACTTTTTAATACGGTGCTAGAACATGCTTTTAAGAATTTGGATTGGATGACAAAGGGAAAAAAAATAGATGGAGAATATCTAAACAACTTACGTTTCGCCGATGATATACTTATAATAGCTGAAGATCTAGGTATGGCAAGAGAGATGGTACAGGAACTCGTTGTGGCTGCAGAAAATGTAGGTTTAAATATAAATATCTCGAAAACAAAAATCATGACCAATTTGGTGCCCAACCAGAACATTAGTATTGGTGGGAAAGAAATAGAACTCGTAGATAGATATAAATACCTGGGACATGAAATTATAATTGGCAGAGATAACCAGACTCATGAACTGAAGAGAAGAGTCGGCCTTGGGTGGGCAGCATTTGGAAAACTGAGAGAAACTTTTAAAAGTGATCTGCCCACATGCCTAAAGAGAAAGGTATTTGATCAGTGCGTGCTCCCAGTCTTGACGTACGGAGCAGAAACACTGACCTTAACAAAAGCAGCAGCTACCAAACTGAGAGTCACGCAGAGAAGAATGGAGCGGCCCATGCTAGGAATAATTCTCCGAGACAGAATAACAAACGAAGACATCAGGAGTGACTAACATCATCGAGAAGATAGCCAGACTAAAATGGAGATGGGCAGGACACATAGCCAGAATGACAGATGGACGATGGACAAACAGGTTATTGGAATGGAGGCCAAGGGAAGACAAGAGAAGCGTCGGTCGACCACCTACAAGATGGACTGACGATTTAAGAAGACTCAATAAAAACTGGATAAGAGCGGCGCAAGATAGACGGGGTTGGAAACATGAGGAAGAGGCCTATGTTCAGCAGTGGACTCTTGAGGCTAGATGATGATGATTTCTGTTTTATTCGTTCTTCCATTAGCTCTAATATTTCTTGTCTCATCCACGGCTGTTTATTATATCTTTGATTTTATTCCACATATCATCCACACATATGTTTTCTTGATTAATATCTGAGACTACCATGCTGTTTATTTTGTTGTTGATCTCCTCTTTGGCTTAGTCTCTTGTTGTTTTATATTTCAACTTCTGGATGTCCGGACGTTTTTAAGCTTTTCTTTTATGGACTTTTTTCATGTGGAGTTTGAAACGTCCTAGTAAAACATTATGGTCTGCTGGACCATCTGCTCCCGGATATGTTTTTGCGGATTTTACGGAATTCTCAAATCGTTTGTTGCTCGTTTTTGCTCGTTTTATGAGCTAGAGCCTCATGAAAAATTCTTGTTCATAACAATTTTTTGACCACTCGGATCGAAATCCACCATGGAAATTCATAATCAGCAGCCAAAAATACAAAAAAAAACTTTGGTGGACCATCAGAATTATAAAGACGACGGTGACCTACTTGGCTCCTCGACTATACCTAGTATTTAGATTTCATGTATGTGCAAATTAAAGTAAAATGTCCTCAAACTCTTTAACAATACAAACAATAATTTCTCTTCAATTTTGCGTAGATTTAATTGCACATTTGCTACGCACATTTGAAATATTATTTTCCTGCTGTAAAAGATATATAAACAAAACACTCATTCACGAATGACAAAAAGGCCGAAACCGTAAAAAGCGATACTCGGAAAACGAGCAGATCCCCTGTCGGTGTGTCGGGCAACTTAAAAAAGCAAAGAAAACAAAACGGAAGAAAACAAAGGAGATGGCAAAAGCACATCTGTAAGAACAAAACAAACAACGACGATCGCAAGAGACCCAGCCACTTGTCCACTCTTGGTCGTTGAGGTGGTCCGAGAAGAACTGAAAATAAAAAAAGAATAACAACAGTGTTTCTTCAGCGACCATTGGAGTGTTTGAACAGCAGGACTGTATTTAAAATATGTTCCAAATGAAAAATATTTACAAGTTAAATTGTTTTCGAACAAACAGAAAACTAAATGGGAGTTTTGCTATAAAATTTACTCAAATATTTAAGTATAAAGTACAAAAGGTATGAGTATTTTTTTAGTAAAAAGATGTCGCTGTACGAATTTTCAAACTAATTACGCTTTTATGGACAAAATGGAGGGAAAAGAGATAAATTAGGCCCACAAAATTTTTCATTGTGTCGATTGTGCTTATAATCAAATCCATTTGGTCCCATTAGTATAAATGAAGTATAAATTATACCTACACTATTTACAAACATACTTTTTTTTTGTTTTTTACCATTTCTTTCACTTTTTGCCATTTTCTGTCCTTCTGCTTCAATTTTTCGACGTTATCTAACTGCGCCACGAACTACCTGGGCCCATTAACCCCAAGTACCTGCTGCCCCATCGCCAAGAAAGTTATGGATTAAATCTTAATGACCGGAAATTCCAAATTTGATTTGATTTGATTTGACTGATTATAGTTCTAAGTATAATGAGTTATAAGCATAGTTAAAAGTAAGAATATAAATACTTTCAGTTATTCACTTCAGTTGCAAGTATTACGGTAGAGTTTTGTCCGTTAGTGTTTAACTTTTAAATGGCGAATCCAACGACTATGTTTAGTCAAAGAGGAGAACTTTTATTAATAATTAATGAATATAAATATTCAAAGGCCCATGTCTCCAAAGATGGAAAAGTTAGATGGCGATGCATCAAAAAAGGTGTTAACAAAAAGTGTACACAAAGGAAGGTGATGAAAATTACGTTATTCTTGAAAAAGCATCGGTGGAGCATAATCATGCTCCAGATATCCACGTTGACCGGCAAATTTTTAGTAATTCTACAAAGAGGAAAGCTGTAGAAGATATATTAGAGACCTTTAAAGATTGTCCACAAGGACATGAAGAAGGGAAAATTTCAGCAATTTACCGCTGACAACGAAAGACATTTCTTGCGTTCGAAGAAATATCTCTGCTGCAAGACAAAAATCCATACCATCATTGCGCAAGTCACAGGAAGAAGTTCTACAAGTGTTAGTGAACTTAAATTTAAAAACAAATACAGGTGAAAACTTTTTATTATCTACGGAAAATAATTCCGCAATTTTTAGTTTCACAAATCTTTACTTTTTGTGTAATGTAGATTCTTTGTATGTAGATGGAACTTTTCAATTGTTCAACTGTTCAATTGTTTTCAACTGTTCTAAATATTTTTGTCAGATGTTTACTATACATGGCTACAAAAATGGTTTTTATATTCCAATAAAACACTGAAAACTTTGTTTTCAAACAAACTTCCACAAAATTTATTTTAAATATTATCACTACAGCTGTTTCGTCTGATTGCCTTTCTCAAGTGATCTATTTTGGCTTGGGTTTACAAATTTATAGTCTCTAATGAAATAGGTTGAGGAGGGGAGAACTGTTTGTCTCAAGTTGGTCATTCAGAATTATATATGTGTTTTTTAATTTGTTGATTTCCATAGATTCTAACAAAGATATGGAAATCAACAAATTAAAAAACACAGATATAATTCTGAATGACCAACTTGAGACAAACAGTTCTCCCCTCCTCAACCTATTTCATTAGAGACTATAAATTTGTAAACCCAAGCCAAAATAGATCACTTGAGAAAGGCAATCAGCCGAAACAGCTGTAGTGATAATATTTAAAATAAATTTTGTGGAAGTTTGAAAACAAAGTTTTCAGTGTTTTATTGTTACATAAAATGAATTTCCATCAAGTAACGGTCGAATCTATCAAGTTTTTATGTTCCTCTAGTATTTTGTTTGTTAACAAATAAATCACAGCAATCGTACAAAAGTACTTTTGATACATTAATAACAATATGTACAGATTTGAATTTAAATTTCAAACCGAAGCGAATAATTTCTGATGAAATAGCAATTCAAAATGCAGCCAAGTTAGGAAAATATTTAAAATTAATTGTCGGTATTCCTTATTTAGATCCAAATGATGTTGGTGACTTTTTTTCTGATGAACTTTTTAATATTATGCCAGATGACAGATTATTTAATAGAAGATTCAACATTTCCACTTTACATGTGGGCTTCAAATTCATCATCTCTTATATTTACTACAAATGCATGTGTATCATTTCACTCGAAATTTAACGAATGTTTTTATAAATCACATCCTGACATATTTAAATTTATAGACAAGCAGAAGTATATGTAAAAATTAGAACTGCACATAGATTCGAAAAAAAAACTAGATAAAACGGCAAAAAGAAAAGTTGATTTTATTAAAACTATGCTAAATGAATATTACGTTAATCAAAACATTACCAAATTAGACTGCATTAAATCGGTTTGCAATTATTATGCAGCTAACTTTTAAAAACTAAAATATAATGTTCACTCTTACTTATTTTAATCACTAATCAGACATTAGAATTAAGCATTGTTATTGTTTAACAATAGTTTTTGTTATTGTCTAAAAATTGATGTAGATTTATAAATAAACTTTATTCGATTATATTGTTATAGTTTCATTTTTTAATCATTTAAAGTTTTCGCTCATGCTTTAGGAATACAAGAGTTCCTTTTTGAATACAATAAAGTAAAATAAAAACTATCCCTATATGTTCACAAAAATATTATCTAAGTACAGTTGCGGTCACGGAATAGTTTACAGGTTCACGTATCTAGGAGCCCATTTTTTAAATTTTTACTTCGTTTAAACGCACCTTTTACGTCAAAGTGACGTTGCCAGTGGTGTACTAGCTAGAATAGGTAGATTAAAATATCAAAATATTTTACAAAATGAAAAATATAGAAAACAGTTTTTTGAATAAAATGGATTATGATCTTAATAACGAAAATAAAGAAGTCTTTTTTTTTAATAGGCATTTTATTTTAAATCTATTTTATATTAAATAACGATAAACAATGATAAATAATAATTAATATTTGGTGGAAGCCCCATTCTTGTCAATACAATTTTGCAGTCTTCTGTTCATATATAGCACCAATCCCCTCATGTTATAGTTAACAAGCTCTTCCCATGCCTGCTCAATTGCTTCCCATAATTCAATTCTATTCCGTGGTCTAAGGTTTCTTTCATTTAGTTTCTTTGTTAACTCTGCCCACACATTTTCGACGGGGTTAAAGTCTGCACTACGGGAAGGCCACGGAAGAACATTAACATCAGTTTCTTCTAGCCATTCTCGAACAATTCTACTCGTATGCACCGGGCAATTGTCATGTTGGAAGATAAAGTCGTTGTTGGGGAATCTCTGGATCACCGATGGCAACATTGTGTGCTCAATAATATGTTTGTAATATAATCCTGTTAACTTCTCCTCTACATGATAACAAACGCCCGGGCCTTCGGCACTTATCCATCCCCATACGTTGACAGAGAATCCTCCACTATTTCTTAAATGATGCGTATACAGTTTTTTTAACCAACCTATGATTTCTCGGCCTATAAACTCTTATTCGACCATTATTATACGACTGAAATACTTTTTCATCGGAAAATACAACCCTAGACCAAAAATTCTCATCGCGGTTTATAAATTCATTACAAAATTCAACTCGTCTCCTCTTGTAATCCTCAGTCAAAAAAGGTTTCCGTGCAGCTACACAATTTAGCAGTCCACTTGCTTTAATTCTTCGACGTGCAGTGCGAATACTGCCTGGAAACGCTGCCTCTTCTCTTGCCTTTTGAGCTGTGGCAAAAGGAGATTCTCTCAAATAATCTACTAACATCTCATCCTGTTGATCTGTGGAAATCTTCTGCCCTCCTGAACCGCCCAACCGTGCTATAGAGTGAAAATTATCCCATCTTTGTTTAATCTTCCATATGCACATATGACTCACGTTCAAATCAGCAGCAACTTGCCTTAGTGACCAACCTTCTTCGAGTTTGGCAATTGCTCTTGCTTTTTGCGCATAATTCAAATGTATTCTAACCATTTTGGAAGAGTTTAATAAACTTTTATTTTATTGTTAAACACTCGCGAAAGCATTGACGTTTTGAAATTTTTTGACTTTGACATTTATCAAATCCGTACGACACTGCAATTTTACAGTATTACAATATAAAAAGTAAGGTGTAAACTATTCCGTGACCGCAACTGTACCTAAGTAGCGTGGGGCAGTTCGTAGTTGCTTTTAATCCTACTATAGAACTGAACCCATTAAAATCTAGGTAGTCGCTCAATTTTTTCCCAACCGCATTATTTTAAGTGTCTTCAGATTTCGCGCGCCTGACTTACATTCAAAATCGCTGGTCGCTTCCAGCGTTGTTTTTAAGAGAAACTTTTCGTTCTGTATAAAAAATGCTAACTAACATTTTTGTTCAAAATTATCTTAGCTAGAGATTCTTGGTAAATCGATGTTATCCGTTCTCCCCCCTACGAAGAAGGTTTATAGGGGAAGGTCGTGAGTAGGAGTGGCAAACTTTTTCTTCTTTGGAAATGTTAACTTTCCACAATTAACATTCTCAGCAAAATTCAGCTTGTTCGTATGGTTTTTAGAGATTGAGTGGCTGTCTTCCTTATCTGACGACAGGACTATATCCTATTATTTACAGATAAGCACTGCGTTTGTCACTTTTGGTATTTTTTTGTACAAAGATGTTTATCTTAACATATCCAGTAGGTAATCAAACAGATTTCTTGCATTTTTGGCTTAGCGTCAATGGGGAAATGAGTCAACGAAAAATGGGACTGCAGTGAAAAAGTTAAACTTCGTATCAATGATAGAAGAACAATATTTGTCAAATTTATAAATTTCCTATTAGCCCACTTGTACTTAGATTGCGTGTTGTAAAGTTCTACATATCTCCCATACATAGACCTAGTTTCTCCAGGTTATGGAATAGAACTTACAAATTTATAGACAAAGCTTACAAAAAGTCAAAAAAACAACAATAACAATTTAAAATTTACTAAAATATACATAAATAGTCAATATCACAAAATAAAAGATTATATAATATACAATCCATTGCAAAATTTAACTAAAATGCAATAAAATGGTGTTAAAACAACTTTAAACAAAAACAAAACAACAAAAACAATCAAAAGTGTGGTTATTTAATCAGGGATTCACAGAACACAATAGTTTACGGTACAATACATAGACGTTGATAGTTTTGCCTACAAAAACATTCTAAGTCACTGACATATATTTTTTTAGTTTACAATGATATATTTCAGTTCCCTATTTAACATGCATAGAGAAACCAAACTTAGAATGTTTTTGCACCAAAAGAAGCAATCTATCTATCTATAGGCCAAAATCTATGCATGTGTGGAATATAGCAACTGCTAAATTAATTAAAATATGGAAAGACCGAACAATAACAAGGAATACTAAGCTGAGGTTGGTCAATGCCCTTATTTTTCCCATTGCTACATATGCAGCTGAAACATGGACTCTCAAAAAAATCGATAGGAGTAAGATCGAAGCCTTCGAAATGTGGGTATATAGAAGAATTCTACGCGTGTCCTGGACAGAACATAGAACCAACCTGTCAATTCTGGAAGACCTTCATATAAAAGACAGGCTACTAAAAAAAGTAAACCAAGCATACCTAACTTACTTCGACCACATTGCTAGAAGAACGGGCACCATGGAACTATTGGTAGTAGAAGGTAAGGTAGAAGGCCGAAGACCAAGAGGAAGATCTCCAATACGATGGGTGGACCAAATGAAGAGTTTGGTGGGAAAATCCCTACATGAAGCCGTCCATATGGCACAAGATCGCAGTCAATGGAGACAGCAGACTAATAATATTTAGGGTGTCACTACGCCCTGACAAGGGCTAAAGGATTGAGGAGGAGGTTGAATATAGGTCTCTCCCATTTGTCTCCATTTCTCTCTGTCTTCTGTTTGTCTTTTCCACATTGGACCTGCGCTTTGCTCAATGTCATCTTTCCATCTCATTTGCGGTCGACCTCTTGACCTCCATTCCTCTTTTTATCTCTCAACGATATTCCCAACATTTGCTTTTCCATAGCTCTTTGAGTTTTCTTTATTCTATCTAAGTTGCTCTTGGTACACGCCCACGTCTGGGCACCATATGTCAGAATAAGTAGGACGCATGCATTAAATACCTTCGTTCTTAATTTTAAAGGTATTTTTTGGTTTTTGATAGTATATGAGAGTTTTCCGAATGCAGCCCACCCCATTCTTATTCTTCTGGTTATTTCTTTAGTCTGGTTACTTTTTTTGCTCTGTTAGCTTGTCCTAAGTAAATATATAAAGAAGCAATACTGTTCATAAAACAAATTTTTATCAAAATCTCAAAAATAAAAAAAAATGACTTGAAAAAAGAATGTTTTTGTTTACATCGATTCAGTTATACTACCGATAAGATTGTGCTTGAAAGAGTAATCTAATGTATCAATAAAATATCTAATGTATCAAATCGATAAAAAATCTAATGTATCAAATCGTTTATAACATCTCCATAAAAATCCATCTACAATATACTACAAACAATATTAAAATAATTGTAATTACCCGGCCCTGTCTGCCAAACAAAGTGTTTCAGGTCGACCATCGAAATATTTGAATTTGAAGAGATCGTGCATATTGCTCGGTTCGTTGCGGTACGCCGCGGCCTTCTTCTTAAACTCTTCGAGTACCGTACTAGAAGACGGTGACGTTTTTACTGGACAAATATTTACAATGGGCTTAACTTCAAAGGTAAAGGATAAGATGACTAGTTCGAAACGATCTTGTGAACCAAAATGTCGCCGCTAAATGTAACAAAAGCTCTTGAAGTTTGTCAGCGCTAAGTACGATTTTAAGTTATTATGATTCTGAAGAATCCGATTTTTATCCGGTTTTTATCCGTAATTAAAAAAAGTATTGAAATCAACCTTCCTTCTTTAGAATGCGAGAATCATTCCCACGCAAGATTCAAAAACAAATGTAAATTGATTGAGTGGTGTCTTCAAAATACAATTTTAAAGAATAAAATAGCCTAAAATACTTTTTTGTTACAATATATACCTATATGCAGTGGCGGTTGGTATATAAGTGCTGCGGAGCTGCAGAACCATACTTATAAAATCTAAATTCATTTAGATGGGTTTCGTGCATGGCCGCCTTTATTTTAATCTGTCGTCCGTCGCATCTTATGGCGACAGCAAATCCCACTTATTTGACCGGACCGGTGCTACTCCGAGCTGTGAACTGGTAAAGATATCCCCGATAACACCCGCGCTCAACCCCTCGCCTACACTTTTCAGGCGACGACTGAAAGCAATATTTGAGCTGCATTTGTCGCAGTTCGAACTGTGTGTACAAACCTACGTTTATTGTTAGTTTAAATAATCGGTGATCGCGACGCGACGACTGTGAAAATAAGTTGTCCTGCACGTAATTCGGTATTTATATTAAGTATATGAGAATAAAAGTGCTGTTCAGGATGGATGTTATTTATAATTTGATTAATGTTAAGAGATTCTTTAAATATTCTTATGACGAAAAACTAGAATTAAAATGCAAAGGACGTCCTTTGCCGGATATTAAAATCGAAAAAGAAGGATCAAGCCGAGGGAAAAATTACAAACGACAATTTAATTGCGATATTTATACGAGAAATAGTTGGATATGTGGCCGCAACAGAAAAAACGCTCTTTTCTGTTTTCCTTGTGTACTCTTTGGAGGTGATAAGTCATGGACGCAAGTTGGTGTAACAGACTTAGTACATTTAAGTGATAAAATAAAAAAGCACGAAACTTCTAAGCATCATTTGCACAATCAAATGGAATATGCTTTATTAGGCTCCGTGAATATTAAAGAACAGTTAGATTCTGCATACTGGATAAATATTCAAAAATTCAATGAAGCTGTAACAAAAAATAGGTATGTTCTCTCAAAAATTATAGACTGCATAAAATTTTGTAGTGTTTGTAGTTTTTTCGAATTAGCGCTTCGGGGACACGACGAGACACAAACATCCGACAATCCTGGAATTTTTCGCGGCCTCATAAATTTTACTGCTGAATTGGATAGAACTTTAGCACAACACTTGGAAGAATCGACGGTTTTTAAGGGCATTTCTAAAGAAATTCAAAATAATATTTTGGACTACATGTTGGAATTTTGCCAGCATAAAATTTTGGAGGAAATTCGGGAAACTCCATATCTAGCTGTCATGGCCGACGAGACTACAGACATTTCAGCAAAATCACAAATTGTTGTAGTATTTAGATATTGTCGAAATGGAGCACCGGTAGAACGATTTTGGACATATTTGGTACCTTCAAAATTAAATGCAGATACTTTAAGCAAAAACATTTTCAGTGTTTTAGATCCTATCCTGGAAAACTCAAATAATAAACTAATTGCTCAGAGTTATGATGGGGCAGCGGTCATGTGTGGACAGCACGCAGGAGTTCAAGCCAGAATCAAAGAAAAATATCCATTTGCTCATTTTGTACACTGTTACCCGCATCAATTAAATTTAATAATCTCTAAGGCTTGTTCCGAAAACTCTCAAGTTAGACTTTTTTTTGGAAATTTAAATGAAATTCCTACCTTTTTTAAAAATTCCTCATGGCGCTCCAACTCGCTGGAACTTCAATATTCGAACTGTTAATGTTGTGTTTGAACATCGATCTTCTTTCATCGAATGTATGGAAGAAATAGAAGAATCGTTTGATAAGGCAGCTGTCTGTAGTTCAGCGTCTTCCATTCGAAGAATACTAGTGGATCAAAATTTTGTTTTTTGGTTAAGATTTTTCCATCGCATAATGCCACAAGTAGACCTTTTTGTATAATGCCCTTCAAAAGACTAAAACGGATCCTTTGGAAATCAATAAAAAGGTGACAGATTTCGAAAGATACATGAATTCAGTTAGAAATTCAATAGATGATACCATTGACCAAGGTTCTAGTTTATGCGTTGAACCATTACCAACTAAAAGGTTACGGAAGGATAACAGTCCAGTAGATCATCGGAGAGCATCTATCGAAGTTTGTGATATAATCATAAATTGTGCAAATGATAGATTTGCTTTTAAAAATCACCTACGTCATTGCTTTATCCTGAGCAATTTGATAATTATTGTGATAATTTCCCAGATGATAATTTAAGCCTGACTTGCGCGTCATATCCAATTTAGATAGGGAGCGCTTGAAGACTGAATTATCTGTTATTTATTTTAGAAGAGACTGTAGAGACATTAATGGGGCAATACCTTTTTTTAAATTTTTAATTGAAAATAATTTAACAGAGCCTTTTCAAGAAACTGTAAAACTGCTTCAAATTCTAATTACAGTGCCCATGAGTACGGCAGAAGCTGAAAGGTGCTTTTCGAGTTTAAAACGGATTAAAACATTCTTGAGAAATTCCATGACTGAAGACCGACTTGTAGCATTAACCATGTTGTCAGTAGAAAAAACACTTATAAAAGAAATACCAAACTTTAATGAAAAGGTTATAGACAAGTTTGCTTTAAAAAAATCGACATACGAGCTTATTTATAAAAAAAAATAATATATTTGGCTCTGTGTGTAGTTAGTTCGTAAGACCCTATAATGCAATTATTGTTGTGGCGATTTTGTTTGTAGTGTTTTTTCGTTTGCATTCCTTAGTTTCGCGTATTTATCGATAAAATTCTACTAAAAACATAAACTATAAAACAATTACTAGTGTGCCATAATGTACCATTGCTATTTTTGATATAATTGGATTTATCTTCAATTTGAAAAGAAGAAAATCGGTAATTTCTTTATTATTTTTTAATAGATATATAATGAATAAAGATATGGTGTAAAATATCAAACTAAAAGCCTCGTTGTAAAATACAACGATCAAAAGATGTTGAATTAAAAAAAACCAAAAATACTGCAGAACTACCAAATTTTTAGTCACCAGCCGCCACTGCCTATATGTATATATATATATATATATATATATATATATATATATATATATATATATATATATACAGGTTGTTTCATTTAGAATTGTCCATATAGTAACTGGAGAAACAGCAGAAAATACGAAGATTTAACCTAAAACATTGAATAAAATATTCCTCCTTACCAAGATACAGAGTGTTTTATTACAAGTATTCTAAAACGATTTTCGCTCGTGGTTTTAACACCTTTCAATACATTTTTTTAAAACTTAACAAACAGTTTACACATGCTAGCATACTTTAACTAGTGTCAAAAAATAGTTTTCCACTGTTACCAGAGGCGTGCTATAGGAATAGATAGTTCTTGTTTCCCCTCAAAATCTACGCCACTGTCGTAATAATGATTCTTCACCATGCTTTTTTATGCTTTGTTACTTTTTTACGTAAATATTATCCTTTGGTCTCAATGCGATAGAGTAAACTAAAAGAAAAACTCTAAAAAATTAGAAATGAGCAAACTTCATTGGGTCCCTTCGTACCGTTACCCTCATGATACAGGAAAAGCGTTGCTTTTCCTGTTTTATTATTGTTAATACAAAAAACGTTCACTGTTACCTTGCGAAGATAGAAAACTTACACTTCTCTTACAACGGAATTTGTGGCAGTTGAAGGTTCTGCATAAAATCTATAGAAATAACCCCAATTTCCTCGTTGGACTCGGCCATTTCTTTAAAAAATTTCATTTGAGTTGAAAATGTCTTAGCTCGACGTAGATGAATGAGATGTTCAAATGTGTACTATTTATTTTCATTGCAAGCTCCTCACACACACAACATGTGTCTTCCTGAGGTCTTCCAAATGATAATTCAAAATATTCTTTAAAAACTTTTCTGTAGTATGAATATTTAACAACGGCGTATTCCGGAACTTTTTCTGTAAACATTTGGTACATAAGAGTGATATCTAGTTTCTTATTTAAAGAATATTTTCCTTGCTAGTATAGTAAGCTAACTTTGTGGGATATGATTCAATATGTTCACAAATAGCATCTGTAATGTACTCTGTAAATTTTTCTGTGAGGGGTTGATATAGAGTATACATGGCTACTACTTGTATTAGGTTTTGAAGACTCACCAAGTTCTTTTCTTCTACGTCGTTGCTTAACTTCAGTTGCGGAAATTAGGCTTTGTAAGTAACAATGTTGTTAATTTTTGGTAGTCATGTTCCTAAATCGTTGGAAAATCTGCATTTTTTTATCATTACTCATCAATGAAAAGCACTTTTTCCTGCATCTAAAAGTTAAGTACATATTAACAATTTTAGATTGATCAATTAACAAAAAATTGTTTCAATGAAAACTTTTTATTAGAAAAGAACAAATTATCAACTTCTTGCAATCCTTGGAGGATGGAGAAGGAACTGCAGAAACATTTTTTCCCTTCCAATTGATGTACTCGTTTCCTTTAACTTTGATTGAAATATTGGATATAATAATATTTCAATCAATGCTTTGACTCTAGCTCATTTTACTATTTCATCGCCAAAATCATACCGCTGTAGATAGGTTACGAATGCACTGATTGAATGTGTTTTTATTTACAAAAATGAGTTTAAAAGTCCATTTTAGTGAAAAAATGGTTTTGGTCAAATTATGACTTATAATTTCTCAAATAAGTGGGTTTCTCAAATAAGTGATCCTTGGTCTACATCTTTCAAACAAACTACTGTAGATGATCTTCAATTAATTAATTCAATTAGGTTTACATTTGGGTAATGCGCAGACAGAGGCGTACGAGTAATAGGAAATAGATTATTCCCGGTTTTGTCCAACCACCCGACTGTATCCGACTCTGCCCTACTTTGATTTTGTCCAAGATGAATCGACATAATTGTAAATTATTGTCAAAATTATCTTTCTATACTCCACACTTCAATCTCTACCTACATTGCACTTTGATAAATACGCATTTTTTAACAAGAACTATAAACTTAAAGATCATAAAATCCTTGTATAACATTTTCACCAACTAAATGTAGATTTCTGTCCTATAGTTAGTGCAATTTAATTTGTCATACCAGTGATTATTAACAAATATCGTAGGTTTATCTAAATTTTAATTGACAATTTAATTATCACAAATAAGCCATTCCAAACCATTAAGTCCGGCGATTCAACCCCTGAACGGTATATTCCCGTTATTACAATAATCGCAACAACAATAATGATCCCGTTGATCCGATGCACGAAAGGGAGAGAGCGCGGACACGCACTTTGTCGTGTCCAGTCCATTCCAGGATTAAAACTCTCGAATCCACGAGATTAACGCAAGTGTGAAACGGATGGTCATTCGGGATTATACGGCCAGAAAGTCTTTTGTGAATATTATATCAAAGCGGTTCGGATTAATGCTCGTTATTAGCGAGTTGGTGTGGAGTTACAAAATGCCAAGAGAAAGATTTCAAAAGTGCTTTTCCTCTTTGTTTACCAAATGTGTAGTCCGATCCAATATATTACTTTTACTTTATAATACATAATATAATCCCAATCAAAATTTTACAATAGTACATCGCACATTTAAGTATATTCTCCTTTTGAGCATCATTTAAACACCAAACTCAATATAATACAACATAATGAAAATTAAATCACGGTTCGAATTACACTGATTTATTTACACAACAACATATTCCTTCCTAACTACTTGTAACATAATATAATTATATCTGTCTTTTATTTGGTCGTGGTGCTGAAGGAGACCACATAGGAGCATACGGCCAAGGTACCATGAATAATAGAGGAGATAGACTTGTACAATTCTGCGTAAAAAACAATCTGTTAATAGCCAATACCTTCTTCAAGCAACACCCTAGAATGCTATACACATGAAAATCACCTGCAGACAGAAAAGACAGAATTGTTAGAAATCAAATTGACTTCATTTTGCTCAATAACACCTTTAAGAAGTACATACAATCTACGAAAACATACCCTGGAGCTGATATACATAGCGATCACAATCCAGTTATAATGGATTTTAGATTAAAAAGATTTCTCAAAGTCAAAAAGAAAACAGTGACAAGAAAAATAGACATTTCGCAACTGAAAAACCCTGAACAGAAAAAAAAGATAAGTATCAAGCTTGAGGAAGAAATAAAAACGATCGAAAACTTTGTAAAGACAGACATTGAAGTGACATGGAGTGCTCTAAAAACAAAAATAACAAAGATACAAGAAGAAGACGTCGGGTTCATAAAACACAACAAAAAACAAGAATAGATAACGCAAGAGATCATGGACCTCATGGACGTAAGACGAAAACATAAAACAAGCCCAATAGAATACAAGCGAACCAATAAAATCATTAGAAAAAGTGCAGGGAGGCGAAAGAAAAATGGATGTCAACAAAATGCCTAGAAATCGAACAACTTCAGGAAAAATAAGACACCTTTAATATTCATAAAAAATGAAAAGAAATGACAGGTAGACACAAAAAGAGACAAGCAATAATATTAAAAAATGATAATAACGAAATAATTATGGGTACAGAAGACAAACTAGAGAGATGAAAAGAATACATACAAACTCTTTTTGACGACGATAGACCTTGTTCTCCACCATCCACAGATAATCGAATAAATGAAAAAGGCTCAGAAATAACCAAAGAAGTGATTCACGCAGTAAAATCTCAGAAAGATGGAAAAGCCACCGGTCCAGACAATATCAATGTCGAAATACTAAAATTTGACATTCGAAGAGACTAGTCGAAATAGTAAAAGCCTAGATTTAATAACAGCACTGTTCAATAAGATATATGACACAGGTAAAATATCAACAAACTGGCTAAAATCAACATTCGTAGTATTACCAAAAAGATCGAATTCCTCACAATGCGATGATTATCGAATATTAAGCTTGATTAATTACTATTTATAACTGGGAATAAGCCACAATTAAAGATAAAAATACGTTTATTGACGTTTCAATTTCCAATTCGGAAATCGTTCTCAAAATACAAACAGTAAATTAAACAAATTTTGTTTTTTGTTACATAGTGAAAAAATTCTTCTAATAATTTAATTTTATCTGACTCATTTATATTGACAATTCAGACATACATTATGCATTTTAAAGTAGACGACTTTAAAATGATATTGCCAATATTGTTGAGTTGCGCTCCTGGGACGACTTTAATTATAAGATAGTTCATTTGATTACATGAAATCAACTTTAACTTGAGAATATCCGTCAGAAAAAATCATAGCATCTAATTCGTCTTTAAAAAGACAAACACATGACATGATGACAGTAAAATTCTCCTGTTAGTGATTCCATAGTAAATTATGAGGGAAAAACCAGGAAAAAACCTCATAATACTATCCCGACATTGTAAGTATTTGTTCGTGAATTTAGTTTACCTTCAACAAACATCAAAAATTCTGATTTTATATGTTACGTTATTTAAAAACATAAATGATGTATCCTCTATATGTTACTGACTTACTAATACTGGTATTTTCCTATTAATAACTTCCTCTTTCAATATTGGTAACCAGATCCTACTACATTCTGCCGAGGAATTTGCGACACAATTGGCCTCATTTAGCATAATTAGAGCCGCTTCTTTGATTTTTCTTTTTTTACCATCCGTTTCTTTTAGGACTATATTTGAATTATTCCATTGAACCCTATGTTCATTATCCCATGCGTGTTTACATATTTGAGATCTATCAAATTCTCTATTTTTAATATAAGATTGATGTTCACTTATTCTAACATTTAATGGCCTTGATGATTCACCTAAATAAAACTGATCGCATTCACAAGGTATTTTATAAATGCAATTTTTTGTCCTTTCTTGTTCATTGTTAGGTTTGGTTTTGGACAAAATAGATCTCAACGTGTTTGTTGTTTTGAATGTTGTTGAAATGTTGAATTTATTTCCTATCCTTTTAAGTTTTTCTGATAATCCTTTTATGTACGGTATTGTTATTTTCCTCATATTATTCCTTGTGTATGCTGTAGGATCTCGTTCTTCTGTAGTTTCAGAACAATATTAAGCTTGATGTCTCATATCCTTAAAACTTTTCTCAGAATTATCCATACACGAATTTACAAGAAGTGCGAGTTCCAGATGAGTGACACTCAATTCGGATTTCGAAACGGATTGGGAATACGAGAGGCTCTTTTTGCTCTAAATGTGTTAACGCAACGATGCAGAGACATGAATGTAGATGTATATGCATGTTTTATTGACTATCGAAAAGCATTTGACTGTATTAACCATCAAAAGATGATCGAAATTCTGAGAACAACTGGAGTTGACTAACAAGACTTGCGAATTATCTCAGAACTGTACTGGCACCAAACGGCAGGAATCGAAATAGAGCACACAACATCCGAAGATATATAAATCCGACGAGGAGTGAGACAGTGAGTCTATATTCAGAGAAGCATTAGACCAGGTCCAGGGCGGAATTAAGATTACCTAACGGAATCAGCATAAAAAATATCAGATATGCTGATGATACTGTCTTAATAGCAAGCAGCGTACAAGAACTACAAAATATAATAAATGCGGTAATTCCCCACAGCGAAATGTTCAGTTTACATTTAAACGTTTCCAAAACTAAAACTTTAGTATTTTCAAAGACACCAATAAACGTACATGTGTATGTCAAAGGTCAAATGATAGAACAGGTAAATTCCATAAAATATTTGAAAGCAAATATCAATAGTCAGTGTAATCCCAAAAAAGAAATACTATCAAGAATCGAATTAGCAAGGAAAACATTCATGAGCATGAAAACATTTTTTACAAGATCAGACGACCTTAGTCTGCAGCTTAGAATCTGAATAATTAAATGTTACGTTTTTTCTGTCTTGCTGTTGGCTGTGAAAGTTGTGAAAGAAATGGACTCTGAAATAGAAAAAAGAATAGATGCCTTTGATATGTATATATACAGACCGATGTTACTAATGTTGAGGTACTTCGTCGAATGTGTAAACAAAAAGAATGACTAAGAATAATCAAAGAGAGGAAAATGCAATACTTGGACCATGCGTTGAGAGGCCAAAAATATGAATTACTTCAAGTTATACTGGAAGGAAAAGTATAGGGCAAAAGATCAGTAGGAAGACGTCAGAACTCATGGCTGAAAGACCTGAGGAGATGGTTCGACCGCTGATCCGCAGAAATCTTTCGCGCAGCAGTTTCCAAAACCACAATTGCCATTTGGATCGCCAACCTTCGAAAGGAGACGGCACCATGAGAAGAAGAGTCTTTTATTAAAATCCACAAGGAATCTACGTTCCTGTAGTTGGCTGTATACCATATATTAAAAAAATTTATTAAAATCCTTTGTAAAAGGTATATATTTAAAAACCCAAACGGGCTATGTTAGACAAAACGTTTTCGGAATCCATATTCCATCATCAGTGTCTAGGAGTACATGAATGTAGCCACTTAATATATGGGTAAAACCCGTTAACAAATAATTAGTTACATTTGGTTTACAGTATTTCTTATAAAATGTTATGATGTTAAAGTTACCGTTGGATTAGGTAACATGGCGACATATGACGCCATAATCCATTTAATTTCAAAATCAGTTATTTTATCATTCAAGTTGCTCTACACTAAAATAATTATATTGTACAAGCAGCAGGAAATACTTTTCAGGATCTCGGAAATCCTTTTACGAATGCCTCCAACATTTTGATAGAAAACTGTTAATGAGAAGGATACTAGTTTTTTGAAGATTAACTTTACAAATAGTAGGAACACCACTGCGGTATCTAATATATAAATTTTCTTTCCTCTAGTTTCTTTTTAGCTGCCTTGTTTTATCTTAGTTTAATCCTTTGAGATTCTATAAACAGTATTTTAAAGCGTATTACTAGACTTAAGAGCCAATTTCACCGTGTTAGCATTACATATAACTGTGACTGGTCTAACTTGATTGTAACTGGACACTGCTAACTCGGATAACAAGTGATATGGTGGATTCCTCTTGCTGTAAGCCAAGTAAACGAAAGACATTACACACCTAAGATTTGTCATACCTAATGCGATCAGCTAATATATTATAGTTATATTCAGGAATTTTATAAATCATAAGATTTTGAGTTCTATCTATACGTTTTTGTACTTTTGGCTGTTGTCTATGAATTGCTATTTTCCATAAATGTAATTTTTTCTTTTGAGACTGGTGATTTCTTCTTCCAGTTTGGGCAATCTTCGCACAAACATAGGAACACTCTTAAATGCATGACGACAGGTAGCGCAACCTACATAAGTAGACGTTTCTGCAAAAAAAATAAAGCAGCAAAATTTTGTTTGTTTGGATAACCTAACCTTATTTGATCTAGTGTTATATAACCTATCGGCACCATACTTCTTCACTGCATGATTAGGAAGCGCAGTAGTCGAAGCACAAATCTCACCTTATGATGAGCCAGTTATTGTGGCTGTTAGTGATTTACCGATTGAGCATGGCATAGGTATAGTATATGTGTGTGTCTGTGTCATGTTTAATCAAAAATCCACAATTACTGACAGCTGCAACCCCTATATCGTGGTCTCGTTCTCAGTTGATCTGCGCGTATTTATTTGCTTACACCCTATTTACCTTTGCCACTGTATTTGATTTCTTCTTGCAGATTCTGGATCAGAAAGCGGTTCCCACAAAGGCGGAGGCAGTCTACGCAAATCTGGAGGTGGTACGGGAGCGTCAGGAGGAACCGGAAGCGACGGAAAACCGACGAGAGTACGAACGGTACTCAACGAAAAACAATTGCACACCCTGCGTACCTGCTATGCAGCCAATCCAAGGCCGGATGCGCTGATGAAGGAACAACTGGTTGAAATGACGGGACTATCGCCGAGAGTCATCAGGGTGTGGTTCCAGAACAAGAGGTGCAAGGATAAAAAAAAAACGATTTTGATGAAGCAGCAGATGCAACAAGAAAAGGTTGGTATTTTAATATTTTTACTAGCAATAGGACTCTAGCGTTAGCAGTGGCGCACCCAGAGGGGTTTTGGGGGTTAAACCTCTTCCCCGGACCCTATGCCTATACTGTTATTCACAAATGTTAAGGACTTAAAATGGCGGAGGTAGCATAAAAAAATTTCGGTGCCCAACCAACCCCCTCCCCCAAAGGAAAATTCTAGGTGCGCTACTGAGCGCTAGGGCTATTCATCCCGTCCTAGGACGAATTCATAAAACCGAACGATAAGCGTTTATTTAAAAATAAGAAAACTTGTTTTCAACTAATCTTTTTGTTATACACAAATGCCGTCGTATTTCTTCATGCACAAATATATCTTCAGTTCAAGTACATCAGAGAGATGCACCAGACGAACACTATTAAAAAAATATGTATCAATTGAAAAAGCTTCTTTGTAAACAATATTACTCGAGAAAACTCGCGTACTTTCTAATCTGCTCTCCGGAGTCACCCGCGAGAAGGCAGCATACAGTTGTCCGCGTCCAAAAACTGGGTTTGCCAAGTATATCTCAACGCCTGACAATGTATAATCTTTCTCTTGTTCTGTTTATATTAAGTATTATTGATTATTATAGCAAAAGCAGCCTTAATGAGAATCTGACAACGATGAAGCTTCAATGGGAACTTTTCTGATGGATACAAATCTATTGTAGGAATAAACACGAAGTAGCATTCTTATTGCAGACCGATTTAGACTGTATAAAAACTCAGAGTATTTGTATTCTTCTGAATAATAACATTTCCAACAAATATTTCCGGCTTGAGTTTTTGATGAACTAATGCTTTGGGAAACAATAAGATCCTGAGAAGATCGGTGTTGCCAACTGGAAAATCCAAGCAAGGGACAGAGCATAATGGCGAAGAAAGCTTGAGAAGGTCGAGGACTGTAGCATCGTGGTGATGATGATGAATCCTTTTGGTTTTCTTACTTATCATTAAACACTTAGATACTGTTTTATTCCTTTGCTTATGTATATGATTTTCGTTATCCATCTATTCTGACTTCCTTTTTATTGTTTTGGTAGATGCCTTCAATAGGTTTATGATGCTCACTTTTATGATTATCTCATGACTTGAAAAAATTAGTTACAATATAAGTATCACCTATGTTAGCATTTTAGCTCTTGCGTTCTTTCTTTTTTTCTTGTTCTGCTGGAGATATATAGGTTCTAATAGATATTTATCGAACTTTCCTTTCAACCAGTTAATGCTAGTTTTACTATTTTGGCTCCTACTTTTTTTTGTTTTCATAAGTATTAGTTTTTTCCCCTCATCTAATAGCACATAACTTCATAGGTAGTATTTGTTTTCTAGTTTAAAGACTAACTAACTCTAATTGACCACAGTGAGAAGGTTCAGTTAAGCATAATATTCGTATATGTAATAATAACAGATACATCTGTTATAAAACCTGAATCATAATATAAAAAAAGTTAAGTTACAAAAATCACCAAAAATTCGAATTGGATCTCACCCGTCTCTAGGCTCACGTATCTGCCGTGATCGATGCGATGCGTGCGTAGTCGGCAGTCACGTGTCGGCGCAGGCCCCTCGGGATTGGTTGCAACGCTGTGGGAGGAGCGTGCGTCAGCTGGCGACACGCCCCAAGAGAATTGATGATGAGCGGCGCGCATAGAGGGGGAGCAGGGCGGGATTGATCGATAGGGCGTCGGGGTTATTAGCTGAGGCGATGTGCGGTGTATTTTAAGGGGTTGAAAAGTTAGGGAAAGGATTTAGCTTGAGGTTACGAAAAGTTTCAGAGGTGTTATTATGGTTTTCGGGTTTTAGAAGTAGTTGAAACATGAATGGCTGTTTCATTTTTAATAAAGCAAGTTTTATTGTTTGGTTTGAGAGATTTTCAATTTGCTTAATAATAAATGACTCGACAAATGTTCTGTTGTCAAATTATTAACTGACGAAGTTGTAACATCTCATGAATTATGTCTGCAAAACCTCGATTTAACTATACCTAATAAATTTTAGCCATTCAACGCAGATCTGTATGTTTTCGCCTTGTTAAAGGTATTCATTTCCTAGTCCAGTTTATTGGGACATATAGGGGAAGGGTGGGCAAAGTGGACATACTAAGTATATTTTTTTTATCTTGAAGAAAATATACTATATACTTACTACTATAACGAATCGAGCAAGGCGTTACACAGACACATCGTTTTGTAGCCTAAATACACCTCTTTTAAGACGTTACTATAATTTGCCTGTATTATGAATGAAAATTTAGTTGTAATAATTAATTAAATACACTTACCTTATATCAGCATGTTGAGAAACACGAAAATTTTTAGTAAATTTTAAACAAATGATCAGAACAGATTACACTTTAACACATCTAAGATGACGTTCAAATGAAAGAGTTGACGGGCCTGTCGCTGTGTATCAACACCGTACTGTGCAGGAAGCACTATGTCCACCCTTCCCCTACGTAACTTTATAGAGTACCAAAATCAAGGAGATAATTATCCAAATTTTATAGTTTTATTATAATTCATGTACATCTAACATTAAGTAAATTCATACTGGTACATAATAACAAATTTTGTTCTTGATCGATTTGGTTGTTGTCAAATAAACCTAACCTAACTTAGTATTATTCACAGGATGGCCGTAAGATGGGGTACGGGGCGATGCAGGGTATCCCGATGGTGGCGTCTTCTCCAGTTCGACATGACTCGCCCATCGGAGTCCATCCCTTGGAGGTACAAGCGTACCAACCTCCTTGGAAAGCACTTTCCGACTTCGCCCTTCACGCGGATCTCGAACAACCCCACCAGCCGGCCTTCCAACAGCTAGTCAACCAGGTGAGTTATATTTTTAGTTATAGCTATCAGAAATACGGTCCTCAACCCTATTGTATATAGGGGAGACCGGGGTTAGTTGTTACAATTTTTACATTTTATTTTTTTATGCATTAAATATGTAAAATATGCACCTCATAAAAATGTCTGTAAGAAGCCCTCACTTCTCACCATATAATTATTTTAAATATTAGATTTATAAGAAATTTCCCACTTTTAGGAAAAATATATATATTTGTCTTGCAAATTGTATCAAATTACCCCCCAATTGATCGATTAATAAAAAAGAGAATAAAAGAAGCTAAGGAGAGACATGAGCAGTGCCAAGAACTAGAAGAAATTGAGAAAACATGACTTTTTTAACATGCATAAAAGAATTAGAGAATTAACAGAAATGAGAAAAACACTTCCAACTAGGCAACTAAGAGACGAAAGTGGTGCACTTATAACAGATATAAACCAAAAAATGCAGAGATGGACACAATATATAGCACAACTTTTTGAAGACAAAGAGAGAACAGAAGCACCAAAAGAATTTAAGGATGATACTGGGCCTGACATTACACGAGAAGAAATTGAATATGCAATGAAACAAGCTAAAGGTGGTAAATCTCCCGGGCCTGATGAAGTTCCTATCGAATTACTTAAAATTGTGAATACTGAATCTATTGATCTTCTTTTGGATCTATTCCATACCATATATAGAACAGATAATAATACCTAAAGAATGGCTCCAATCAACATTCATACTACTTCCCAAAAAAGCCAATGCAAAGGAGTGCAATGAACAATGAGAACACCGTAGCCTTAATGAGTCATGTCTTGAAATTGTTTTTAAAAATAATTCACAATAGAAGACATAAGAAATTAGATGAAGGCATAAGTAATACACAAATGGGATTTAGGAAAGGACTGGGAACACGAGATGCACTGTTTGCAGTAAGTGTTCTTTCGCAGAGATGCTTAGATATTAATCAGAAAGTATATGCCTGTTTTATTGATTTTGAGAAGGCATTTGACAGAGTGCAGCATAATCGACTTAAGGAAATTTTATTAAATAAAAACATAGACAGTAGAGACATTAGAATCATCTGTAACCTCTATTGACATCAAACAGCAAAAGTTAAAGTTGAAAACGAACTGACCGAGAATAACCAGATTCGCCGTGGGGTCCGCCAGGGGTGTATTTTATCACCCTTGTTATTCAATTTATATAGTGAAGCCATCTCAGAATTAGCGCTTGCCGAGATCAGTGAGGGCCTTATAATAAACGGTGAGCCACTTAATAACATAAGATATGCTGACGACACCGTCCTTCTGGCAGGAACACTAGAAGAACTGCAACACCTTGCTGAACAACTAAATATATATTGCAACGATTATGGACTAAAAATCAATTTGAAGAAAACCAAGTTCATGGTATTTACAACAGCACAAAACATCAAAGTTAAGCTAGTACTAGATAATACAGAAATTGAACAAATATCTTCGTACAAATACCTTGGAGCATGGATCACAGAAGATACTGATCAGACAAAAGAAATAAGATGCCGCATTGAAATTGCACGGTCAACTTTTAATAGAATGATAAAACTTTTTTGTAGTCGCGATATCAATATATCGCTCCGGATAAGAATGCTTCGATGTTATATTTTCTCTACCCTTTTGTATGAAGTTGAAGCTTGGACACTTAAAAAATCCAACATTAAAAACCTAGAAGCATTCGAAATGTGGTGTTACCGACGTATTTTGAAAATATCATGGATGGATCGCAAAACAAACCAACAAGTTCTCAAACAACTAGGAAAACAATGCGAAGTTTTAAATTCCATAAAAATCAGGAAATTGGAATACTTGGGGCACATCATGAGAGGTGGAAAATACGAACTACTAAGGAATATAATGCAGGGTAAAATCAAAGGTAGAAGAAGCGTAGGAAGACGTAAAATCTCGTGGCTACGCAATCTCCGTGATTGGTTTGGATGCAGTTCAATTGAACTATTCAGGCACGTAACCAATAAAATTATACTTGCCAGAATGATTTCCAATCTCCGATAGGAGTGGAACTTGAAGAAGAAGAAGACCCTCCAATTGAGTAAATTGTTACATGGCAGGGACAAATTGTTACATTGGTAACTTTCATACTTTTTAAAGAATATTTTAATTTTCTTAGTGAAAAAACTTTAAATGAACTTTATTTATTTATTTTTTATTAAAATACAAAATATTGTACGACATTTTTAAAAATTATTTAAATCAGTTATTAGACTAATCAGACTGGCAATGTATGCATACAAAAATTGGAGAACTGTCCCTGCAAATTTCAAGCGCCCAGTCTACACATTGCCCCCTTACAGTCTACACATTGCCCCCATTTCTCTTTTGATTTTGAGTTAGTGTACGAATCACAACATATAATGCTGAAACATTCTTCATTTTCTTCGTCGCTTTCTTTTAAAACAATTGTCCTTTTGACTTGTTGTTTTCCTTTTTTATTAGCTTTTAAGTTTCTCAGTTGCTCTTTCTGTAATACATACCTAATGCTTGCTTTTCAGGCGTGTCCGTCAAAATAGTCGTATGTCTTCGTTTCCTATTTTGCCCAGTAAGTATTTTTTCTGGGTTGAGCTTGAGGTATAGGACGAATATCTTTAGGACTAATAAGTCCTGTAACTAAGGCGCGAGAATTTGAAGGTTGTGAATCTTGGTCTGGTTCCTTGTTGATAACTTGTGGTGGCGTACTTGGTGATGTTCGTATATTTTGTATGGCTGCTTGTGACTGAAGCTACATATTTTCTTGCGACTCAGATCTATCTTTAATGGATGATGGCAGAAAATGCACGAAAACGGGACTGTATATTTTTTGGAGTTACAGCTAACGGCAAAGCACTTCCAACAATTGATGGAATGTTATAAATTGTTATTGTCATCCATCTGACTGCTAATAAATTTGTTTAATGGTCCAAACACCGATCTGTCCAAAGGTTGCAATCGATGAGAGCAATGCGGAGACAAGGTCAAGAGAACAATGCCATTTTCCTTACAACAGTCTATTACCTCAACCGACAAATGGGAATCGTGATTGTCCAGTATTAATAATACTGGACTTTCCTTAGAACATTTAATACTCTTATGGAAATGTTTCACATAAACTAAGAATTCCACAACCCGGAAGGATTGCTCGTTCCTATATATCCTGGTGGTCCACTGGAAACAAAATGTTCTCGATAATTTTTCCGCGGAAAAATAAGGATTGGTGGCAGTGAGTTTTTACTGGCATTCACTGCCAGATACACTGTCACTAATGTTCCTCGTTCCCTCGAAGTAACTGCCCCCCACTTGCTTCACACCTTTTGATGCTCCCCGGTTTCATCTAAGTTATAAATATCATTTGCTCCAAGATTGTGCCTATTTAATACATTGGAGAGTTTGTCAGAGAAAGAATAAATTTACATTGTGCCTATTAAAGCTTGTGGCTCGCCCTATGCTCATAGCCTGAGGGGTACGTATAGATAACTCATTGTGGCGTTTTAAAAAATGTGTTAGCCAATCAGCAGATGCAGTCTCAAATTTGGTCCAGTTACCAGGAGGAGATACGTTATTTTTTAAAGCAAACTGAAAAGCAAGCTGTCTAAGATCTTTTGGGAAAAGACCATGATATATCTTCGAACATTCAGTAACATAACAAGCTAATATCTAATAATAGGTTTTTAAATATCCTGTAGGCATGGTATTAGCTACTAAAAAAAAACAAACTTTAACGAGGCATGTGCTATACATGTGTTCATAGAAAAAAAAATTACGATTTTACTACACTCACTATCAATCCTAATTTTCTGGATCTTTTGACGTATCTCTGAAGCGTCATAAAATTAATCCCGTATTCATCCGCTACTGATCTAAGTGGTCTTTCATTTTCTATCACCTTCTTTGCTGCAGCAATAATGATTTCCTGTGGCTTTTCGATGCTGCTTAAAACCATGTGGACCTCTCAAATTGTTGTGATGCTGCTTTACAAATCTCCCACATGGGGCACAACACAACAAATCGGTGATTAACTCAACAAAAACTGCCACATTGCCTTTGAGCTTAATTCACCTCTCCACAAAAAAAATTGCCGGCTTTTGAAGACTACACACGCCAAAATCTCAATCCAAACTTTCACTTAAACTCCCCAGTCCTACTATCTATACATTTTCCCATAACAAAACGAACAACGAACAATAACGAATTAAAAGAAAATCCGGACTAAACAATGAAACCGACTGACTTTGGCAGTGATTCCACCGAGAGTAAATCACTTTACACTATATTTCCATGACAAAAACGAATAACAATAACGAATTTGAAGAAAAATTCGGACTCAAACAATAAACAATTGCTTCCGTCGTTCATCGTCGAGTGATGTGTTCTTTTCCTCGCAATACTTTCTCAGAAATCTTAATGGATGTTTATTTGACGCGCAATATCACTATTAAGTAAATACCAAAGAAATACGCAACTGTGTTATATAAACAAACTTAAAATGTTTATATTATCAGTTTCGGCAACACAAAAATATTGAAAATATTTTTCTGTGTTTTAATACATACAAAGTGAAATAGAAATGCTACATTAACGATTAAAACTAAAAACTATAATATATACCTATTAATTAATTAAAAAAGAAACAAATTTTACTGTACTATTAAAAGATTTGGAATAGAAACAACCTGAACGAACACTGCCATAGAATGAAATTTAACGGCTGAAACTTTTAGGATGATTCTTGCAACATATTTCAGACGAAAACTTATGTTCTGCATCGATATGACTCGTAGCTCTTTAGAAAATCGATTAGCTCTACCTAGTAGTATTTTTAAATTTTAATATATATTTTTTTGTTTTAGATGCATGGATATGATTTACCGCCGCCTTCGCTTGGTCCCTCGCCGGGCGGAGGCCCGCCCCATCCGCTGATGGGACCAGGCGGCGGGGGTCCCGGGGCACCCTCGTCGGACGCAATGACCCACCCGGACAGTACCGACAGCTACGTGACGTATCTGGATAGCGACGAAAGTCTCCCCGCTAGCCCCTAACATCCCGGCAACGTGATGGTCAACTAGCGTTTTGCCCCCTTGGCAGCTTGTTGGGGGGCGCTGCTAGTCAGACATTTGGCCGCCTACATGCCTTCTTCATAGGGGTTAGAGTTCAAATATTTTTCCGAGAGTCATCCCGAAGATTTTTCGTTTATGTCAGAATTGGTATACCTACTTAACTACACGGTAGCCTCAGAAACTAGAACTTTTTCTTTGCTCTTTGAATGTGGTAAACAAATTAGTGATTTTAATGTTAATATCACTTGTTTATGTGTTTTGTTGCTACATTTTGTTTAAATGATGATTAATATATAACTGTATAAACATAAAAATAAACAGATGCATGGTTTAGTAGCCACTTTTTAAACATATAAAGTTGATAAAATTTTAATTAAAACTGTTTTAGCAGTTAAAGCACACTGTGATTTGAAATGGGCGTATCACTTACTTTTCTACACTGCTTACGCCAGACCGTCAACAGAGAAAATACTGTCCCTAGGTTTTGGTACACCGATAAAAACAGCTTTTAAGGCTGTTTTATCGGTGCACCAAAATTTTTTCTCTGTTATTTACCGACGAAATGTCTCGAAATTTGGACATGATATACAAAATTATGTTGCCTTTAAACTGATGGTTTTACTTTTTTTATTTTTTTGAATTTTCTGTTGAAAAATTGGATTATACTGTTTAACGTTCTATTATAACCAAACTTTTTACGCCCATCAGTTGAAAGAGTTTTTTTTTCTGTAATCGTTGATTCTTTTTTCACCTTTCTGTGTCCAATAATAATCGAGAAAAGCGTATTCAAACTTTGAAGAAAATTGCTAAAAAATACTGAAATCTAATAGTGAAACGTGTTCCTCATCATTGTCGCTGAGCTTGATCGTTATCGCATTAGTGACGTCAAATCACATGAGCGTACGGTACGGTCTTATTTTTATTTCTCTATGGGTACGGTCAGTTAGTTCGCTTGAATTAGAATCCATTTTAGTTCTTTCATTCTTGTATTTTCTTTATCAACTTGCTTAGTTTTTACAGTTTACAGTATTCTTATTTATTTTAAAAACATTGAAATTATTTAGTTTACGTGTATGTTAAGTAATATATTATTAGTTTAGTG
Source organism: Diabrotica balteata (assembly GCA_918026665.1). NCBI lineage: Eukaryota > Metazoa > Arthropoda > Insecta > Coleoptera > Chrysomelidae > Diabrotica > Diabrotica balteata. Next base: position 12,568,518 of record OU898280.1, on the reverse strand, counting down.
GTATAAGTTAAAAGTTCTTTAGTTTACGCGTACAATTTTTAAGTATTACATTAGGTTAGTGATATAAGTTATAAGAGACAAGATAAAAAATGAGTCCCAGTAAACGTCCTATGTCAAGGAAAAGGAAAGCAATTGCACTGCTTTAGTATTTATTATTTATATTACAACCGTTTTTAAAAGCTTTTATTTAACTTACTCAGCTCAGACATACAGCAGCAGCACGCTGCATTAAATATACCTGTGATTTCCTACAGGCAGTATGCAAAACATACGGAAACAGTTGCAGATATCATCGGCCAAACACTTTGTGATTCCTTAGAAGAGGCTGGACGGGAGGAATTAGCTTTAGCCAAAGAAATTGTAGATTCCGACGGAAATGGGTTAATAACCGTTATAGCTGATGGTGCTTGGTCAAAAAGATCGTATAAAGTAAACTACGATGCATCTTCAGGTGTAGTACCTGACGTTGTAAAATTTATTAAATTAGTACGCCTTTGATGGATAGGACATGTAATTAGGCGAGATGAAGATGAAACGATCAGAAAAATTTTCGACCTAAGAGGACCAGTGGGAAGACGATCCAGAGGAAGACCAAAACTTAGGTATCAAGATAACATAGAGGATGATCTAAAATCCATCGGAGTTAAAGCATGGAGAAAGTTGCCAGAGGCAGGGGCGAATGGAAGATTGTTCTGAAGAAGCCTTTGGCTCATGACGAGCTGAAATGCCACTGATATGATGAAATAACTATCCACGATTTGTGTTTTATTCATCAATTGGATACTTTTCTTATGTAACTGCAACCTATATATATATATATTAAAATAATGTATATTCCATTCAGAGAACTTTTTCCTCGCAGTGCGTCGCCTCGAAATACTTGCCAGATAAATACATTTACTATTATGATGGTTTCGCAGGTACCAATTTTTTATAGATAAATAAAAATATTTTTTGTTTAATTTTTACTACGCTAATATCAGTTTTCTCTAACAAATATTAACAAAATATTAATTATATATTAATATTAATATAACAAAATTTAAATTTATTATAAATAAACACCATGGTGTTTTTTGCAGTCACGTTTCACAAATTTTTATTTAATACTATGTTTAGCTAAGACATATAAATTAAAAATGTGATTAATTCTTTTTAAAAACATTATCTACGATAATTAATCTAAAAAAAAGTATTCCGACAAAACTAATTTGAATGGAGAATAATGCATTTATTTTAAACAACCCGTGGGCCGGCGCTACTGAATAAACATCCAAACTATTAGGAAGTCACGTAGGGTCTGACATAGCAGTGTAGAAAAGTAAGTGATACGCCCACTTCAAATCGCAGTATGCTATAACTGCGAAAACAGCCTTAATAGTCAGATCTATCATATGTAAACCAGTAACGTAACCACCGTGGTAGTGCAGTGGACAAAGTAACCTTCCGAGAGAAATATCAGTTATTCGTGGTGTGTTTTTTTATCTCACCATCAAGTAGTTTCCATTAAATAAAAAGAAATTGTCATCTCCTGGAGATCGGTACTCACTTCGGATGTCTCAGTCGTTCGGATACATTAACCAAAGCGCTTTGCAAAGAAATGAAGCAACTTTATATATAGTACAAGGGTATTTACTCAACACACACAAATATACACTACATAAAACAAGTTCAAATGATCCCACTAGATTGTGCTGCAAAGAGTCTTCTACAAAATCAGACCACCCGGATTATATACTATAATCAAACCAGCCACATTGATTTATCAGACAAAACATCGGATATTTTGGAAAAATTTAGTAAATCTACAACAAGCAAAACTGACTAAATGACCGTAAGGACAAGATGAGATGAAAAGAAAATCGAAAAAGCTGAAAGTACTACCAAAATACAATCAAATGTTTTTAAAATATAAAAGCAATGACTTTTTCTACCAATTTTTGACTAGATATTGCTCTTAAGGATACTGATATTGATAACGACGTATCAGAATACTTATCATGATCATCATCATTGGTGCTATAATCCTAGTCGACCCTGGGACCTTCATTTCTCCATTCGGTTCTATTCTTTGCAGGTTGGTGCCAGCTTTCCACAACCATTTTTTTGGCGTTCATATTTGTGCCATCCGAATATCTCAACCTTGATCTACATATTGTCTCATTCCCTCAGGTTTCGATATTAGAGTAAGTCTAGTAGGACAGCTTCTATTTGCTCTGGTCAGAAGACTTGTTTAGTGTAGTGGTTTAATTTTTATTCCAGTAACTACATTTTTGGATTCAGCTATTTTATTGTATTTATTGTATCGCTTGAAATTATATCGATGACTCCTGGGATTTCTGGGTATTTTTCTCTCGAATATTAACAGTTCGTTTTGCTTTGTAATAGAAAACACTTATGTCTTAGATACATGCATGAGCACTTTGAGTGTTAAGGTTTTTTATACCAATGTCTTTGTTTATTGTTATACAATGGTAAGGTGTTGTCTATAATCTATAATAAGTCGGTTTGGAAAGTAAGAGAACTGCATAACTTTAAAATTATAGTTACCAATGTAAAAGTTTTATTCCATGTCACAGAAAATTCATGGAAAAACTTTGTAAAGGTTGAATTGGGTAACCCTTATAAAGGTAATGGGTGTTGAAAACGATTCTGTGGACCACAACTTTATCAAAATTCTTTGTCTAGAGGTTGCTAATTATCATCACCTTACTCCAGGTGGTGAAAAAAAAAGGGGTGAATTACTGAAAACCATAACGTTCAATAAAAACCTTTGTAAAGTGTGTTTATGAATGGTTAAAAGATTCTGTCAGTCATAACATTATTACAATTGCGCTCTTCCCCTTTATTTTCTATTCACGTCCACTCTTGGTGTGGGGGTGAGTGTCTGAAATCCAGAAAATTCGCTGAAAACATTGTAAAGGTTTTGTGGGTGATAAAAACCATTTTGTGGATTATAAATTTATAAAAATTTGTTGTGTAGAGAGTTCTTAATTATCATATTTCTCCAGGTGCTGAAAAAAGGGGTGTGAAAATTCCACTACGTTTTTTTTAAAAACTTTCTGGTTTTTAATCACTTAACCCTCTTTTCCACCCCCTGAATAATTAGGAACTCTCTACCCAATTAATGATTATATTATGATCCACAGAATCGTTTTCACCACCCAGGAAAAACCTTTACAAAACTTTTCAGCGAATTTTCTGGATTTTAACCACTCTCCCCAAACTTCCAGAGTAGAAATGAAGGGATAATATAAGGAAATACGCAAATAATAATTGTGATAATTTGATGGTTGATAAAACCATTTTAGCAAACCATGAAAATCCTTTACAAAGTTTTTCACCTGGGGTGTAGGATTTTTACACCTGGGGTGTAGGAATGATGAAAGATAATACTCTACGCTGTAATTGTTGATAAAGTTATTGTTGAAAGAATCATTTTCACCACTCATGAAAACATTTTACCAAGTTTTTCAACGAATTTTCTGTTATTAGATACTTTGCCCTTATTGCAATCCCTAACGTAAGGATTGATGGTATTCTATTAAATATTTCCTTAATTTATATCTTCTAATTTATCACAGTTTAAAAAAATATATACTGATATTATGATTTTCCAATACAGCAGCAAAGCAAAAAGGTATGGATTTTTTTTTAAATGTTCAAATTCACCCCAAGAAATTGTTAGGTGATCTTTATTTTCTCTCTTTATATGGTCGATTTAGTTTTATGCGAGGCCATCTGAAGATATCCACGTCACCTTGTGGTATGGCATTTTTGTATGGGAAGTATGTGCTACTAACTACCACACCTCTTTAACGCTGTGAAGTCAATTGCCCGGCTTCCAATTTCATTTCTGACATTCTGTTCGCTAAAATCATCAATTAGTTCTATTGACGAAACCAAAATTCAGATCTTTGCTTTAATCTGTGCCTTCTATAAATTGCAAGGCAAAACAGACGATGCTAAAAGATGTAAGACTGTCTTTCTTACATCAATATTTGTTGATAGCAATCTTCTTAACCAATCTCGTCATTTACTTTGCAACTTTGTTTCATAATCAGTTGCCAGTTCTTTAAAAGTCAGTCCTTTCCTTCTTCTTTCTTTTCGTCAGTTAGTTCATGTGGATTGATATTACACACAGATTGAAGAAAAAGAACATCGTGCATTGGAAAACTGCCAATGTGATAGTTAGACTCCGCTAAGTGGATACAGCGCTCAAAGAAGAAGATTCATTTTATTGAATGCCTGTCCACGGCTTTGACGATGATTTTCGTAAAAGCAAAAACAGTTTAAAGACAACACGTGCACGAAAAACTTATGATGACCTTTCTATGTAGCTTCCTTTATTACCGGAACTGACACCAAGTGACTATATAATCTGTGGATTATTACAATAAGCTCGAGGTCGCTAAAAACTGAAAAGCCAAAACAAAATTATTCAAATCCTTTCTTCTGCGAACTATAAAATGTTAAAATATAGCTCTTTGTTGTCGAGGTTTTTATAAAACCTCCTGATTATTCACACTTTGCTCCAAGTGACTATCTAGATCTTTCTTCGACGAAACACAAAAAAATTAAATAGTTTTTGTTAGAAAAGTTATGCTGGTCCTTTATAAAGCCTCCTGAATATTTAGATTTGACCCCAAGTGGTTATCATAATTTTATTATATTTGACAAATACAAAAAGTTGAAATAGTTTTTCCATAAAATTTTACTAAACCATGATATCAGGTTATTTCTTAAGACAGCAACATATGCATTCAGTAATTTAGTAACGTATTTTTCAGTTTCTTTGCAAAAAGTGTAGCTCTATCCCCTTAAGTTGTTGTATATTACCTCATTTAAAAAGAACTCAAACAGAAAGTTGATATTTTGTTAACGCTGTATCTAAAAATTGCATTATTGGTATTCAAAATAAGTTTAAATTGTAGATAGATATACAAATGTTGCAGAACAGTTTCTAAAAGCTGCTCAGAAGGTTGACATAATAAATGATTAAAGGAAACATGTATTCAATGAGATTGTCGTAACAATTCTAAAGAAATACTATGAAAAATTGAAAAGATATAAACAATGTTTCTAATAAAAATGACAATTATTATCATTCTTTTTGCGTTTCTCTCTAGGCGTGATCCCTTTTCCTTTGCTGGTAGCAATGGCATTTCTAGAAGAAAAAGGAAATTAATAGGTACAACAAAACAATAACAAAGCTCGGAAAGAAGCAACATTCATTACACTGAGTTTCAAGCTGAGGAACAAACCAAACAAGACAGACGTATAGAGTGGCGCACCTAGAATTTTCCTCTGGGGGGGGGTTTGGTTGAGCACCGAAATTTTTTTTATGCTACCTCCACCATTTTAAGTCCTTAAAATTTGTGAGTAACACTAACGGAATAGTGCCCTTGGGGGGGGGGTCAACCCCCAACACGCCCCCTGGGTGCGCCACTGGACGTATACCTAACGTATACAAACATAAACAAATCAAAGGATCCAGTGATAACTATTAAAAAATATTTTAATCGATGAAAAAAATATCTGGTTATGCTTGATACATCGAGCAATAAGACAAAAGAGGGAATCTAATCCTTATGAAAATGAGACCAAAAAAGTGGCCTCTGATGGCGGACATATCCGGAAATGCGAATGCGCGAAATTTAAATTTTCCGACACTTAACAACAGTAGCTACATAATATTTTTCAGAATGTGTCTTAGACGAGAAAGTTTTATTTAATTATTAATGATAAGAGTCTAAAATACGACACAATTGTTAAAAAACTTCAATATAAATAAGATTTCATGTGACATTTGGGACAAACAATAACATAACCCAACTAAATTTGATGTCAAACAAGGAGAGAGACTCTCTTTCCTTGTTTAAAGTGGCCTCTAAAGATCGCACTTCCTGTCTAACAATATGTTTGCCCCCACTCCCTTTACATTCCCTCTATTGTCTTTTTGCTCGATGGCTTGATATCAGATAACAAAGATAACATTCAGGGAATGATAAAAACGTTTAATACAGCGACTGAACCGTGTTATATGAAAATATCTACATCTAAGGTCGTCGACAAGAGATTCCAAACGATGCAAGTTAATAAAGCAGTTATAGAACAGAATATCTAAGGCATGTCAACTGAAAGACTAGATAAAACGAGATAAGATACAGCAGCAACAAAAATAATAGGGGAAGGGCGGGTAAAATGGCATAGGCGGGCAAAATGGTTTTTTGTTCTCGTAGTCAAGCTAACGGTTCTACGTCACTGTAATTCTGGATACTTATTACAAACAATGGCAACACTGTCCACAGTAAGTCTCGTGCACCTAATTTAACGGCCGTCCACAAGATTGGTGTATTTGTGAATAAGTGCTGGTCGAGTTCGATGGGTCAATGTAAGTTATATTCAATAATTTATTAAATTAAGGTTATAGAGCTTTTTGAATTCTATTTTTGACAATTATGTTTTCTACTCTGCATGTGACCTTAAATAAAAATTGTGTTTATTTTCGTTATTAATTTTTTTCAACTATCAGTAGTCGGCAAATACAAAACGGGCAAAATGACATAGCATTATGGCGGGCAAAATAACATACTATGCCATTTTGCCCGTCTGTTTTTCAGGTTAAGGTACATACTCAGTTTTTTTTTGCAGATGGTTTATTCATATAAAAGGAAGTCTAACAGAAATAGTTGGAGTGAGGAGACATGCAAAGAGCTTTGGAGGCAGTCCGAAATTCCGAAATGGGTTGGCTTAAAGCAAGTAATACATTTCATGTACCGTTCTCAACACTACAACGTCGAGCAGGTAATAAAAATAAAATTGCCATTGAAGCGAATAAACATTTGGGCTCCCTGGCAACAGAATCCTGCGCAGAAAGCATTATTAATTTTAAACATACACTCCAGCCATAAAAGCTACGAAGCTTTAGAATTAGCTAAACAGAATTCAGTGGTACTACTTTGCCTGCCGGCACTTGCACTGCACGCACCACCTTCAGCCATTGGATGTTGACTTTTTCGGACCACTCCATAAATATTATAATCAAGCTGTTACTCATTGGCTCAGAGAAAATCCTGGTCGTGCAATAACCATATATCAAGTGTCCAGTCTCTTCCAGAAAGCATATGAGAAAACAGCAAATATTGAAATCGCAATCAATGGTTTTCGGGCCACAGGAATATCACCTATAAATCGTGACATTTTTCCGGAGCATGCATTTTTGCCTAGTGCAACTACAGATGAGCCTGGTTCTACTAATAAACCTCACATTGCTTCTACATTTTTACCTGCTGATGTTAATGTTCCTCACGCTGCAACTTACGATCATCATGATGTCCAAGAACCATCGGCATCTGGTTCTAAAGATGAATCTGTTGAAGGAATCCTGATGTAATTGACACCGGTACCTCAGAGTAATGTAAGAAAATCTACCAAACGCAAATCTGGTCAATACCAAGATGTATTAACCGAGACTCCCTTCCTGAAATATCTCCGCGAAAAAGAAAATGAAAAAAAAGCACAAGAAATAAAAAAGCAGAAAAGGGGACGTCGTGAGAAGAAAAATAGTCAATGATTTAAGCACAGCCACCTAAAGCTTACAAGCCGTGAAGTGAGAAAATTGGCAACGTTGGAGGTAGTCCGATAGTGGTCCTATAGCCCTGTGTTTACTTATGAGATTATGCTAATTTTGTTTGTATTTCTTGTATAATTGGTGAATTATTCGATTAAAAAAAAAGGTATGTATTTTTTACGTATATTGTAATAATTGTATGAAGCATTAAAGAATTAGATATATATATTATTCAGACAAATAATACGTACAAACTGTTAAATTCACAAATTCGCTTTAGTAATTACAAACCCCAAGTCGATGTTAATTTATTGGCACAGGGAGTAGTAATATGATATTCTAACATATTTTTTTAATTACAGATGCCGAGACACTGCAGTGTACCAAATTGCAAATCAAATTACGCAACTACTTTAAAGTATGAAAAGGCCCAAAGTACATTCTCTTTTCCCAAAAACGATCACTTCGTACTCAGTGGGTTAGATCTATTAACCGTGAAGATTTCAGAGTAACTTCTAGTTCGGTAGTATGTAAAAAACATTTTGATGCAACGGATATTATTGAAAGTGAGTCATTCATTGATAAAAAATGGTACGGTTCTTCAACGAAATTTGGTTTATCCCAAGTTGAAAGAGAATGCGATACCAAGAATTTTTGAAAACCAACCGTCATATTTATCTAACCCAAAACCACCAACAAGAAAAAAATCCTGAAAACTAGGCGAGCAGAAATAAGTCTCCGGGAAGAAAATAATATAAAAGAACTCGAAAACAAAGACCTTATCGTGGATTTCAAGGAACTTTTACAAAGTGTTAGTGAGAGGGTTGAGTTAAAAAACTGGCAAATAAAAGTTGTAGAAGAAAGGATTTGTTTTTATTTATTAAATATTGACAATCAGTTTAGTGATGAGTGTATAAAAGTTATTTCAAACATTAACATTACGAAGGAATTACTTGTATCTGTTTATGTGAAGGACATCCAACTGTCACCTCATGATTTAAAATGTATTTTACCATTTGACTGTAAGTTATCGCGTTGGTCACAACTAGAAAATCTGCTGTCCAGGTATTCTTTTTTTTTTTGAAAGTCCTATTGACAATAATTTTAAAATAACCAAAATATGTAGTGAAATTGACAGAGTCATAGAAAATACAGATGTAGATAAATGAAGGGAGTTCTGGCTTTTGTGAAAAATCAGTTACTGTTACTAACAGCAAGTAGGGCAAAATATTCTCTACCAACAATTATTTTTGCTCTTACCATATATAATCAGTCAACATCATGTTATAATATTATTCAGCAGTACTTAAATTTGCCCACTAAAAGATATTTACAAATGATAACATCATCCTTTCATGTATCTCCTGATGATCAATTAGAAAATAATTATTTATCATATCTTGCTTCAAATCTGAATGATCGAGAAAAATAGTCAATTTACTTGTAGATGAAATATATGTAAATCCTGGAGTTCATTATCACTCAAAACAAATTACTGGTTTTGCTGCCAACAATGATAAACAATTAGCGAAAACTATTCTAACGTTAATGATTTCATCAGCATTTGCACATTTTAAAGAAGTGGTGCGTTTAGTACCTGTATGTAATATTGCTGGTAATGAACTCAAAGACATAGTTCTTGAATCAATTCAGTATATTCAGGACTGTGGATTTAAAGTATTGTGTGTAATTACCGACAACAATCGTTTAAATCAAAACATGTTTGGTCAGTTATCTCCAAATTTTTCCATATCTAATCCTAAGTTTAATAATGAGAATATTTATTTATTATATGATTTTGTACATATTTTTTAAAAATATTAGGAATAATTGGCTTAATAAGAAAGACCCAGAAAAACCTTTATTTTTCCAGATTTTAATAATCATTCAGTTCTTCGAAAGGCATTTTTTAAGGACTTACAAACATTGTACCAAATTGAGATAAACTTTTTAACCAAAAGAGCATATAAACTAAATCATAAATCTATTTATCCAAATAATTTTGAAAGACAAAAAGTGTCTTTGGTAGAAAATATTTTTCATGAAAGTACAATAGCTGCTTTACAGTCATGTAGTATTTATACAGACACAGCCTCATTTTTAGAAATTATTAGAAGTTGGTGGAACATAATTAATGTAAAAACTAAATTTAAAGGACAGGCAAAAAGGAATGATTTGGCTACCCCAATTTTTTCAGATAATGATTTCAAAGTAGTTTTTTTAAAAAAATTTGTGATGTGGCTAGATTCTTGGCATCAAATTCCTGAAGGCTCTTCACTTACAAATGATACATACCTTGCTCTTAAAAACAGCACATCAATTTTGATCAAAGTAATAGAGTATTCATTTAATCATTTAAATATAGAATTTATATTACCTGGCAAATTCCAAACGGATAATTTAGAAGAAAGGTTTGGTCGTTATAGGTACCTATCTGGCTGTAATTATAACATTTCAGTTACTCAAGTGATTGATTCAGAAAAAAAAATTCGAATACAGAATATTCTGAAATCGTCTGTTACTAGTGATTTAACACAATTAAAATTTCAGCCACCTGATGATCTAAATTGTGCAACACTTAATCAGTTCATAGAATGTTCAGAATTTACTTCTATTTTTAATAGTGATTATCTGCGTACATACAATTGTGAGGAATCAAGTCAAATATATATTAGCGGATATGCAGTTCATACTGTACAAAAAACTCTTAAATGCCTTACCTGTAGAGATCTGATTGTACAAAGTATAGGTGATAAGGTAAATGATGAATATTTTGATTATCTGCAACGAGGTGGTTTATCTGTTGCAACAAATGAAGTTCATTATATTTATTATCACTCGTGTGCTCTTTTTGAATACATAATTAAACATCCAGAAAACTATGTCACTGTTTTTGTCTCATAAAAATCAAAAATATTTATTGGCTTCTTTAGCCCTCACGAGTTTGGAAAGTGACAATTTTTATATTGATTTTTCTAAAATTTGTGTTTGTGTGGAACAGCTGTTAGAGAATTATATTTTAAAATTTCTGTGATTTTCTCCAATACTTTGTTAAATAACTTCACAAAAAAACAAGAATAATGAAATTATGACAAAGAAACTAACTAAAAGTTTATCTAAAAAGCGCAAGCTTTCAACTTTAAAAAAATAAATACCTGGAATTTCAATAACATTTTTTTAAGCCACTCTTAATAAATATAATATTCGCTCAAGGGATACTAGAATTCAATAAACTGCAAGTTGTTTACAAAAATATTAAAAGAATATTTTCTTTTTTTTTAACGTAAATTATGTAAATAATGTAAGCTGAATGCACTTGTATTACTTTTAAAATTCTATTAATATTACACCTCATTGTATTCAATGTTTTGCAGTTTTAATAGATGTGATATATATATATATATATATATATATATATATATATATATATATATATATATATATATATATATATATATATATTATATATATATATATATATGTACCTTATCAAACTATTTTGTTCGATTTTTTTACTTAATTTTAACTTTATAGCGAATATTATGATGTTCCTCTTTTATTTATTATTTTGATGGGCTCTTTATAGTCGGACTACTTCTAACAGCTGATGCGGCGTTGCCATTTTTAGTTCACGGCTTGTAAGCTTTAGGTGGCTGTGATTTAAGTGATGGAAGACGCATGTAAACAAAGATAGACATCAGTCGGAGAGAATAGGCAAGAGAAATATTGTGATCAGACCAATACTGAACAATATATCAAGTGATGAAGAAGAACCTTTTAGTATTAATGATGATGAACAAGAAGATTGCGCTTGAATTTACTGCAATGATACATTTAGTAGGTCCAAATCTAATGAAAGATGGTTAAGATGCCAAATTTGCCAAAACTTGTCACATTCAGAATGTGCTGGACTTCCCAAAAAGCAAAAAAATTTATTTGCGAAGTTTGTTTGAACTAAAATGTTTAATTTCAATTTTTTTTCTTCGTAAAAATAAAAATTTATAATTATTTTTGTATTTAACACTATTGTTTATGTGTATGCCATTTTGCCCGCACCGGGCGGGCAAAATAGTTTTTTGTTACATTTTGATTTTGATTTTTTTTTAAATAAATCTCTTTGTATGAGTGATTTTTTGTTACTTAGAATAGTAGAAAAATGACCTGGCTATCATTATATATCAAAAGGAATGACTTATCTCTATTTATGTCTCAGATATATGGAAAATAAACTAAGTATGCCATCTTGCCCGCCCTTCCCCTATTTATAGAATCAAAAAATGAGAGCTATAAGATCACTTGCAAAAATGCAAGTCACGCTGCAAAAATATTAAGAGACCCAGTTTCCAAAATCTACTCCATCGCAGGAATAGCTCTACCCAAGATCAGAAGAGCTGTATCCGCAGAGGCAGCATGCACCGTTACCCTTTATATGTTCACGCCTAACAACCTGCCCGAATGATGTTACGCTGTAGCTTCTTTCGTCACACAAAACAGTTAGAGATCTCACCAAGCAAACGAAGAGAGAACTTTGGACTCTTTAGAGCCGGCATGATCCACAACCTCGAGTCGGCCAAAAGGAGGAACTACCTGCTAGATCAAACTTGTCTTCCTCCATGTGAAAACTTTTAAACTGCGGAGTGACCCACTGCAAGTAAATCTGAAAAAGTGAGGCTACGCTGAAGTGACTGTGGCGCTGTACAAACCAATGAATATCTGGTGTGCTAACAGCTACAACCAACCTGCACCCAAGAAGACTTAAAGCTAGCCAATGAAAGAGCCCTGGATGTGGTAAGGTACTGAAAAAGACAAAAAGTCGAGAATAGAACCAATATTAAATTGGTTTAATAAACCAAAAGCTTAAGACCAACAGTCACTAGACTTCCAGGAAAACCTTTTCAAGACAAGAACATTTCTAAGCCTTAATATCATTGTGACATTCCACCGCTCTCGCCTTATATAATGATGTAAAGATGATGATGATATAATGATGAAAATGAAAATGAAATGATATAATGATATAATGATGAAAAGACAAAAAGTCGAGAATAGAATCGATATGGATACTCTATACTCTAATGGATATTGAGAGACTAGCTCGAATAGTAAGCTTAAGATCAACAGACACCAGACTTCCAGGAAAACCTTTCCAAGACAAGAGCATTTCTAAGGTCTGCTTACAATAATAATAATATGAAATAATATATTTAATAATAATTACGCTAATATCACGTTCTCGAAACGCAAGTAAATGATAAATTAAAAACTCTATTATGAATTATTAAATAACTTAAGGGTTTGTTTCCCTTGTCTTGCATTAGAAAATGTTATAATCTGCTACAAATTTCATATCTATGTACTCTAATTCACCTTCTTTCCACATCTATCATTTACCTTAAACAAATTGTTCTAATTTCAAATATACCTTTGAGGCAATTTTAGATACAGCCTAGTTATTGTTATATTAAGCCAATTGTTTTGTTTAAACCTCAATTATAAAAATCAGTAGACGAAACTAACACTAACGCATTGTAACATATTGTAATTTATAATGTAATTTGTAATAAAATATGTCATATGTACAATTTGTTGATGCTCATGTCTCTTAATTTATTATACTGGGGGATTCGAATGTAAAGCTTTGAAAATACAACTCAGAAATTCAAGAAAATATATAGACAGATCCGGTAAAATATGTTCAGTGTATTCGTTTTGTAACTCAAGAATGTTGTTTGTTGGAGGTTAATATCTTTAAAATGAAATAAACCACAGATAAATTGTGTTAAGGATGTTCAATAAGTTTTGCGCTTCGATAAGAAAAACAAAATTTTATGGTTTAAAATACACTATATGATTCAATATAGTCTTCCTGAACATTAATACACGTGTTTCAACTTGATTCCAATTTATTAATTCCATCCTTGAAGGGAGAATCTAGAAGAGCTGCAAAATATGCTTCCACAACTATTATGACTTCATTTGATGAAAAATGCTTTCCACGCATGAATTTTTTAGGCAGTGAAAAGATGGAAGTCGCTAGGAATCAAGTCTGGTGAATACGGTGAATGTTCTAACAACTCGAACTTTAATTTATAGATTTAAGTCATATAAATGTTTTCCTTCAGCTGGTCTAAATGGTATATTCCTAATGAATTGTTTTACCAATTTGCAAATAGTCCACATACAAAATTTCTTTCGCATCCCAAAAAACTGATGCCAACACCTTCTCGGCGGATTTTAGGACACGCACTCGTTTCGGAGTCGAAGGCCAGGTTCACGCCACTCTTTAGCCTCTTGTTTTGATTCAAGATCTAGTGATAAGACCCATGTGTCATCGATAGTGATAAATGAACTCACAAAATACACTTTATCCTTTCGAAAACGATCTAAATGTTGCTAAGAAAGTCGCATTAGAATGTATTTTTGTTCCATTGTTAGCGAATGTGACACCCATTGTAAACAAAACTTTCTGGGACAGAATACTTCAGTCAAAATATTGCTTACACTGTCCAATGAGGTACCTAGGGCTTATACTAAATCTCTAGTCACTCGACGATTTTCTAATACGATATCCTGTATTTTTTGTACGATTTCTGGTGTTATACGACCACATACAAATTCAGCAACCATCTTTCTACTGTATTAATTAAAGTCGAAGAGTCCTTATACACTTTATACATTCCTTCATAAATTTCCGTTGCTTTTAAACCTTCCAAAAATAAAAATTCAATCACAGCACGATACTTGATTTTTTCCGTTGTAAAAAATACTTCGCGCATCGATACTAATTGGCTTGTCAACAAAGAATAAATTGACATACTGAAATAAAACTTTACATATGTTTATATGAAGAGTGTACCAACATAAAAAATAAAAATTAGGCTGGTAGCAACGCCCTCCCTTATCAAACCGCAAAACGTATTGAAGAGCCTTATTTATATTTCTTAAGCTGGATTTTCATAGATCCGATGACACGAAATACGAATTTTTTTCGTACGAATATATTTGATTGTCGTATCCGAAATTTTTTGACATACATTTCATATATATGTGTCAGATTATTGGATGGATTCGATGGATTAATATTTATTTCAATGCACTGTCAATAAATCTTAGCTGTTTTGTTTAATATAATATATTATTGTATTGAGCTATAATACGGTCTCGTCGTTTTTGCCTCACATAGTGTAGAAGACCCAAAAGCAACACTTTATTTATTGCATTTTTATTTAATAATTGGGTATTTGTTCCATTTTAAATATATTTCAAATAGTAAACATAAACACTTCACAAAAATAAGGTTAAGGTTCAAGTTAAAATGTCAACAATGAAACAATGTCAAAATTCATCCGATTTTCGTGTAAAAGTTAAAATATTTTTAACTTCTTCCGATGACTTTTAGTTTCGTACGAAAATCCCACCTGTCATTTTTCAACCAATGAAATTCGCTGAAATTTATATCGTATCATCGTACCGTCGGATATCGGACCTGTGAAAATCCACCTTTACTGTATCATACACGCTCATCCATACGTCTCCACAGTTGAATTTTGGGAAGCTTTACATTCGTTTCGTACTGTAAATGGATGTTGTTGATAATTTTTTGGAAATTTGTTGTCCTAAATGCGGATAAAAGCTGCTGTAGAAGATATTTTTACAGACAATTCAGATCACAAAATCATACACAATGAATTTGTAAAAAAACTCGTATTTATAAAGATAAATAATTCTATCTGTATGTAAATAATATTATTATGACATGATTTGTAAATAAATAAATCGATTAGAATGATTCTCATCTAATTTTTTTAAATATACTCCCTATTTTTTACCCCTGGAGAAGTTCTTCAACTGTAATATGTTAAAACCGTTAATGGTAGTAATAATTTGGACTAAATCACAAAGTAGTACCATTAAAGAAACATAAATCAAAATACCAAAGTGATAAATAACAAAATAAACTCCAATAGGAACTTTTGACAGTTGGGGGCGGTCATATTTTTGAAGCTACGTCTGTCAAATTGGGTGTTATTTATTCAATTTGTTTTGCCAAATTACCACGGATGGACTTATTGGATACAACTGTTTTATCAAAATGGGTGTTTTGTTCGGGAATGTTTTGAGAGCTTCGCCCATTTTACGGTCGCAATAATAGCCCTACCATTCACAGTGTGCTAGATAAATTTGAGTCCACTGATTCAATAAGCAATTAACCAACCTCCGTACGTGGATGAAGTGCAAGATCAGCCAAAACCATCGCCGCTTAGGGTGAGTGAGCATTAGAATCCGAGCATGTCGATTTCATGTTTCCCACAAGAATTCGGCCTTTCAGACTATAACCTTTCCGCCTTGACTTCTGTCTGAATCCGTAGAAAATTCAACTGACTCAGGACCTGAAGGTAAATGATCATAGACGACGAGGTTTGTTCGATGAATAGACTATTCCAAGAACGACCAGTACGAAATCTCCACTGATCTTTATCGTCTTATAATAGCGAATAGCTGAAATAGTTTCTCAAAACCATATTTATTCAATTTTATCCTCCGGCCCTGTAGAATTCCCATTTTTTCTAGTTATCGATTTTTTTTTAATTTCTTTGTGTTATCTCAGTTTTTTCGTGGTACGAAATATCATATTTTTCGTAGCCAATATCTTATAATTCTGTTCGATCTTCTGTCATCATTATTCTGCAATATTTTGCCCATATTTCCAGGTAAAAACAAATATCAAGAGCTTGGAACTCATGACACATCACCATATGCTTCAGATCTGATCTCCCAGTGTCTCAGTGATTTTCCCAAAGGAAAAAAATTGATTATATGAGGTTATTATGAAAGCGGGAGTATTTTAATATCAAATATAAATCGTTCTCCAATAAAGGGCATTAGAAAATCTTAAAAACTTGGGTTTGACTCAGTATACCACTCTAGGAAAGACTGTGTTGATGATCAGTCAGTGAATCACTACATACAACATAATAACTTACATTTTTGTTATATCTTCAAGCAGTTAAGAAAAATCAATCAGTGGCTGAGACTACATCACATTTTCACCATCGAAGAAAAAAAAACCAAAAACCACGAACAGCTTTCTGTAAAAGGTTTTAAGGAGAAGTTGGTTCTTCTCATTAAGTTATGAGGAAATATATCGCTGCTAATTACAAAGACGATGCGGAAAAGTCACACCGTTCATTGAAAAATACTGAAAAGTTGATGTTGCTACTGAATGGTTGGTACAAACGAAAGAAAAATGAGAAAAGAATTTTTCAAGTTAGTGTCTGCCTGATCAAGATCAAGCAGATACAACAATGAAATAGAGACTCTCTTCGGGAAAGGAAACATCGTAAGATACATAAAAGCCAATAGATTAAGATGGGCAGGCCACGTGGTACGGAGTGATGACGACAGACTGATTAGCAATGTGTTTTGGGAAAGACCAGATGGTAGAAGATCGACAGGAAGGCCCAGAAAAAGGTGGAATGACGCAGTCAGGGAAGACGTGGAGAAGATGGAAGTAAGGCCATGGGAAATAATAGCTCAGGATCGGAATCAATGGAAGGCAATAGTAAACGCGGCAAAAACTCACGAAGAGTTGTAAAAGTCAATGATGATAATGATGATCAAGATCGGCTGGATCTGCTAAGCTTAATTTAAAAAAAACAATTGGGTTAAATTAGCAACTTAATGAAAAAAATTATGCCGTTGTCAAATGTGCAGCTTCTGGCGAAAAGGCAAAAGCTGTAAAGATAGTGATAAAGGCCAAAAAGCCGGCTAAGCCACAGTAATGAGTGCTATAAAGGCCAAAGTAAAAATACTAAGACGAAGAAATCAAACAAAGGCAGTCGTACAAAAAAAACAAATGAAGCGGGTAGTTTACTGCAAGTTACTGCTCCTTTTTCTTTTATGCCTAAAGTACAGCTGAATCAGTTCTCAATCTTTTCAGAATAAAGTAATTTAAATGAGTGGATCTACCCTTCACACAAGTAAAGAGTAAATATAGATTCTTCTTCTTATTAATAGATTAATTTTACTAAATCAAATGGAGTAAAAACAATTATTTACACGTATTCCGTATTTAGATCTAAGTCTGGTTTCTAGAGTAAATTTAAAAATAATTGAAAAACTAGAACTAAGAGACTGGTGCTGCTTCTCGTACTCGTAGCGAGTACGTTGCGGCAGATTTGAACCTGTTGATGCTTCGCCCACCATGGCATCGTTGGGCCGGTTGTACGTTGATCAGTTTCGCTGTCGTAATTGCCGGTTTAAGTCCTTGCGCTTTAGTCTCATAGAAAAAATTCAGACGAAGCAACGAGTTAACCTTTGGTTGCTTGTGAAACTGAGAAAACCACTATATACATAAGCTCAAGTCTCTCAAGTGGGAATGTTTATAGCGCACACAAATTTGGGAGTGCAATAAAGAAGGTTTTAGATAAAAGTTTAAGACAATATCAAAAAGTTTGCAGAAAAATGATGTCAAAATTACTCACTCCAGAGCAAAAGGAACCTAAGATCATTGGTCCAACCAGCGCATTCGCTCGATCTGATCTCCTTTTATGGTATTGCCTCATGACATTTGTGACGTGACATTTTTTATTGCCCATGTAAAATCACTTAAGGGAAACGATATTTAACAGTGTGGAAGCAGTGAAAGCAAAAGCGATGGAAGTACTCAAAAAGCTGACAGTCTTAAATCTCCAGCACTGCTTTCAATAATGGAAAACTCGTATGGAGAATTATAGGAAATATACACGAGTATATTGAAGGGAATCAATTTTGTAATGTAATTTTGATTATTTGTCATATGTTCTGATGGTAAGTAGATAGAAAGAAGAGTGTTTTTTTTTAGTTTTTTGGAATCCGAAGCATAAATTCCTCCTCAAGACATTTCTCCCAGTTCCATAACAGTTTTTTTTTCACATATCTACACGTTTTCTATGAGCGTGATAATCTACTAAAATATAGAGCGGAGATATGTACTCGACCACAAAAATATAAAGAGTTACGTTTACTTCATTCTGGGTCTAAAAAAGGAATGCTACTTGTTTTATCAACATGTCAGCTTTATTTTCCTCGATTCCTTTATAGCATGGCATCATATATTATTTGCTATGTATATTTACCCTACACGGATAACTCTGTTGAAGCACTGCTGACAGCTGATACCCTAAAAATAATTTCAGTACTTCCAATGGATTTTGAGTCTGGAATTTAGGCGTTCATGAAATTAATAAAACAAAACAATCATTTGTCACATATATATTTAAAATTTATACATACACAAAACCGACTCAAACGGATCAGTAATATAAAACATTACATTCTAAATATTGTACCATTTGACATTTTTTTCTTGTTTCGACTCCTGTCGCTACACAATAATGCAGCACCTCTTATTTACGTATTATATTTCACATCTCGAAAATAGTCAAAGAGAGCCAATAACAAAAATTCGAAAAACTATTTGAGTACTGTAATTGAGCATATAATCATTATTAACAACCATATAGCTGCCCGATTTTTTAGTGAAAAGTAATTCGTACGGTTCTACAGAACGTCCAAATTGTCTATTATGGACGGCCATCCATCTCTTTAAACGTGATCTTTAAACATGATTAGGCCAGCCAACAGGGGAATGTTGCAATGCAAAAGGTACTAGAATGACGACAAGTTAACTTTCTAATGGACCAGTACCAAAAAATGTATCATAAGTATTTAACAAAGAAGAAAGAAGTTAGCCAGAAAAATGTTTTACGTATAAATTCAATTGTGTGAAATCTACGATATTCAAGAATCGTAACTTTGAAATTTCTAAAGTGAATTATATATTTACAGTGAAAAAAATAATAAAATATTGATAACAATAAGAAAAAATATACATAGCTTTCTAGATCTTGTAAAGGCTTTTGGCAAAGTACCAAGAGAAAAATGGACAATATTGAAGAAAAATCTTGGAAGTGGGAGTAAAAAGATGGGCGTAAGCGTGAACTTTGGTAAGAAATAAGACGAGGTAAGTAATGGGGATTTTTAGTAATAAAATATACAATAATTATAGTAAACTAAACATAATCGTCAATCAAGGAAATGAAATCCCTCAGTTAGTGGAAAATTTGGTCGTATTCCTCAATTTTCTTTACCTCAGTTTTAATATGTCCTCAAAAAGAGATAGAAGACAAAGGAGAGGAGAAAGAAAGGGGACAAACGAGCAATCAGATAAAAATCAAGTTATTGAAATTATGTACGAGTATGCTGTGCGCATGAGAGGTTCCAAATTTAGATATTCTTTATTACAGTCATAGTAATTGTACTATGTATACTTATATGAAGTACACCAAATAATTGTAAACCAAGGAAAATACAAATTTGCTGAGAGCAGAATCTGATGATTACCTCTTCTAACTGTTTTAAATAGTGATATGAAAGGGTTATTTGAGAAACGTCTACATAACAATTAAAGTGGTGTAGAGTGTCTCAACGATTACCACGGAACTTCCTACATTGTCAGGTACAAACAAAAAAATAAATATTAACTGTTAAAATATTTTACTTACTTGATAAAAAAATTAAATGTAGCAAAAATATTTTATACGCAGATATTTGGACGTTCTGTATATAAAAACGAGGCAAACGCCTCTTAAAAGCATTTCAGCTTCTTACTAACACTAATAGGTACGGTAGATTACGAAATATTTTTCACTTAACCTTAAAATTACAACATATACATACACAACCATCATAATACAAAAAACTAAGGCTTATTTTGCAAAGATTAGTAAAAAATATAATCGATTTAATATCAGTCACTTTATTTACAAGGACGTATGAGTTTTGTTAGTTCGAACAAACGAAAAATCAGCAAAAATACACGTAAAGAATCAACAGAAAATATTTATACTAATCATTGAGAAATTGTATAATTGAACTGTATATATGCAACCACTGATCACTGAAATTAAACAAGCCATTGAGCAAAGACTATTAAACGGCAGTCCACAAATGACAGTTGGCAAATGACAGTTGATAATAATTAGAAAGTTTCCAAGCATGATTCTTTCTGTGTTGGTTTTTGCTGATTTTACGATGGTTTTCGGGTTAAAAAAAGATTCAAATTATGTTGGGCAACAATAATAATATGGAAATTAAATGACCTTAATACGACGATTGCCCAAAAATGGCACAAGTCACAGCAATTAATTTATAACAATAGTAAAAGCTTTCTTCGGGTATGCACGTCAAAAAGTTGAAATAGTCTCATCAAATTATTAATAATTATTGCCAATATAACAGTTTCAAAAAATTATTTGTTTCGATAAGAATTTCGTTAATATTGCTTTCGCTTTATTTGTTTTTGAGCATGCCTAGATTTTTTTGAGCAAATATCGACCTCAACAATTTAGGGAGTAGTAACCGAAGATTCATAATTATTATAATTATAATTATAACTTGCATCGCACAAATTTTAGCATCATAAGTAAATCGTGGCAATTAAATCGGTTAAGTAAATCGTGGAAATTAAACAGTGATTAATACAAACACACAAAGTATGTCTGAATACTAACTTACATGGAGATACGCCGTGGAATGCCGAGCTTCTAATTACTTCGCCGATCGGAAGAGTCCAGTGATCGATGTGAAAATATCGTGTGATGTATATCATTTTATGTTGAGTATTTATAAATTAATAATGTGGTTTTCAATGAAGTGTGATAATCAGTGGGACCTAAATGTAAAAGCAAACCATAGATGGATCTAATAAAGAAAAGTATAAATGTGTACAAAAATAGTGCCAACGACTGGTCGAAATTATTTTTTTTTATTATTGAGTTAATGCCTCGACAACTAAGATCATTGGCATGGTACAGTCAGGTACCTAGTGTAGTGTGTGTGTGTGTGTGTGTGTGGAGTAATTGTCTTAATACTTAGTAAAGTCGACGTCATTGTCTTTGCTAAGAGACGCTAATTGTATCCGAACGTCTGCGGTCCCTCCGGTGAGTACCGATCGCACAAGGATAGAAATTATTTTCATTCATTAATTTTTAATAAACGAAAATTTCTCCACCCAGGTGAGATTCGAACTCACGACCTTTAGGTTTAAAGGTAGGCGCTCTTACCACGAGCCACAGAGGGGGTTAAGGTCGAAATTCTGATTTCAATTCAAATATAAAATATGATTCAGGTCAATTTGAACGTTGATTCAAGATAGTTGACAAATTCTTCCCTAATGACAAAAAATAACACAATGAACCAAATATAACAACGATTGGATAATTGACTCTTAAAAACAGGTAAATGCAAGTAATCAAAATAATTCAAGTTTTGCTTTTCGGACGAATCAATAATGTAGTTTCTCATTGATAAAACTGTCTTTGTAAAAGAATACCAAGATATTGGACTATTATACAAGAAAATTATAAAAATTAATGAAAATATGTTTGTTTTTTTTTTTCGATTTCTCCCATATTACCTTAAAGGATTCCCCAAACCGACGCGAAACTTTCGCAGCGGAATCGCGGCGAATCGTAAGGCACGGCGACTTAATGCATGTGTTCAGACAAGTTCGGACGGAAACCGGAACGGTCGCGGCAGAACAGCGTTGACGTTTCATGAAACGCTGCATGCACGGTTTTTTCCGCTGCAGTTATAGCAAGTTATAGTTTCGCGTGAATTATTAAAATGGCTGTTACAGAAAAACTAATTGAAATTGTGAAACAATATCCTATAATTTATGATTTAAGTGACGAAGATTATAAAAATATAAGAAAAAAGGATAAAGTCTGGGATAATATAGGGTCATTTCTAGGAGAAAATGGTAAGTTTTCATTATATATTATATATAATGAATTTAATAGTGCTCCGCCTGCGAATGTTCCGCAACGGTTTCGCGTCGCAAAAGTTTCGCGTCGGTGTGGGGAATCCTTTATACCTTCCATTAGACTCAGGACTTTTGAAGCATTACATAAAGAGGTTACGAGATTTTTTATTTGTTGAAAGTTTTTAGAGCCTGTATTAAAGATAATATTTTAAAAGTTGATTTTACACCTGTTTCTCTTAAGAAACAGTTACATTAAACGTTTGGGGAGGTCTTTGCTAGAATTAACTCAAATCAGTGAACGAAAGGGACAAAAATTAAGTTTAACCCGTCATTTTTCCAAGGATGCGGATAAAAAAATGTTTGGAATAGACGAATAAGGAAAAAAAATTTTGTAGTATTTCCCGGACCAAGTACCGGAATCAAATATATATACCACCTCCCCTGAAAAGAAGAGCAAGAATAAAATTTGTGTAGCGCTTGTTAAAACGAATAAATAAACAAACTAAGTTCCCCTTATGACAAAATATGGTTAGGTATAACGGAAAAATGAGAAAAAATTTAAATCGGATTTGGCAATGAGTTTATGCTGATCTCTCGGTCTATGAGATTAGGCTATGTCAAATGTTGACATTGTTTTTGAATTGGCACTTAGAGCTCATAACGGAACTGAAGAATCTTTCAATAGAAGAATATTTAAGAAATTATGTGATTATACTGCCGAGATAATATATAAAGTGTTGCAAATCATGTACAAAATACCACGATATTCAGGAGCACTTCCAAAATCATTCAAAATTTGGTGTAGTTTGTAACATATCTTTTTATGTTTCAATGTACTGTTTCATTGGAAGTTCTCACCTCAAGTTGGAAGTTCCCCTCCCAAGGCAAATGTCTAGATCCGCCACTGATGCTACAAGATTGTAAATTTTACACCAGATTCACTATAATGAACTAACTGACATATCAAATCAATTACCAAATGGACTTAGATAATCTATAAAAGTGTTGCAAATCATGTACAAAATACCACGATATTCAGGAGCACTTCCAAAATCATTCAAAATTTGGTGTAGTTTGTAACATATCTTTTTATGTTTCAATGTACTGTTTCATTGGAAGTTCTCACCTCAAGTTGGAAGTTCCCCTCCCAAGGCAAATGTCTAGATTCGCCACTGATGCTACAAGATTGATTTTACACCAGATTCACTATAATGAAATAACTGACATATCAAATCAGTACCAAATGGATTTAGATAATATATAATAGCGTTGCAAATCATGTACAAAATACCACGATATTCAGGAGCACTTCCAAAATCATTCAAAATTTGGTGTAGTTTGTAACATATATTTTTTTTGATATTTCAATGTACTGTTTCATTGGAAGTTCTCACCTCAAGTTGGAAGTTCCCCTCCCAAGGCAAATGTCTAGATCCGCCACTGATGCTACAAGATTGTAAATTTTACACCAGATTTACTATAATGAAATAACTGACATATCAAATCAGTACCAAATAGATTTAATATTTTAAATTAGATAGTCGAAACATGTTGAAAATAAGCTTTTCAATTGATCATCTACTACGTGTTTCAACTAATAGTCGGTAATCACGACGGGTCGTGTAGGAATTGCTATTTGCATGAACAAATGCTCCTCTCCCCCCACAGAATTCAAATATAACGGGCCACCACTGACGGGTGACTGAAATTGACCACTCTAAACACAAAGCTCAATTGACTCTTGACTCTATAGTATATCTACTATTTTGATGATCAATGTGTGAGAACCTATAACTTACAACAGATGATCAATGAGTTTATGTCATTACATTTCCATTTCACCGTTTTTGACGTGCACTACGCATAATTGACAGAGCTGACCGACTTACTTTTTACACATTGATATGTTGAACTCGATATAATTTACCTACAGTTCTTCCGTTGGCGGCCTTGTCGATTCATCTCCGGTGTGTTCTAGGAGGATGGCCTTTTCGTCTCTAACGCTACTCGTACCTCCGTTGTATACTGATTCGTATACTGGATTGGCAAAGTTACCAGCCTGAAAAACACAACGTGAGAGATTGAGTCATGACAGGGCAACGTAACAAAAGTTAATATAGTGATATAAGGTTGAATGCTCGAATAAATGAACTTTAATCAAATAAAACGCAAATATCGAGCACAGTTTTTATTAAATCTTGCCCAAGTACTTTCGCTCATAGAGCATCTTCAGTGGCATCTGAAATAAACCAAGAATCGTTTTTCCAACAGAAGAAAATTAGTTAACTTCGATAAAAAACTCGAAGTTGATGGTTGATAAAAGTTTTTTATGTAAAATAATGTTTTAGACTTTTTTCGTCAAATTTGGCCTATCCAACAATCTATTGAGAATGTCATAAATATAAAATTGTACATTAACACTACACGACACAAGGACAAACAGTTTAAAATTTATAAAAAACAACGAAGCTACATATTGGTTAGCATCAGGAGAGAGAATGGTCTTAATGGAAATGTTAAGATGACATGTGACATATAACAGCTTGGATGGGCAGTCACAATCATGGTGATGTGATCTGAACATTTCAAAATTCTATGAAACTGAGCATTGACCATAGATCCAAGTGACACTACTATAAGAAATCAATTGATGAAAGGTGCTCTAGGAGGCGAAAGTACTTAGGCAAGATTTAATTAATAAACTGTGCTCGATATCTGCCTTTCATTTGATCAAATTAATATATGATCGACATCTCGTGTAGTTGAAAGCTATTCGAATTAAATCTCAAGTATTTCAACTAAATGTAGCGATAATATAATGTAAATAGGTAACAAGTGTCACATTCTCTCTCTCTCTTTCTTCAGTACTGAGCCCCAGGAGAGAGTAAAGTAGTCATCGTGATATTCTGTATTGTCTCTGATCACTTCTTTTAACTCATGCATAGGTCTAACACGTTACATACCAATTAAATCAAAGAAATATGTTTAACTATCTACTTACTTTGTCAGCTTCTAATGTAAAAGGTTCTGCATCTCTCTCTGGAAAGATGGGATTACTAAAATCGTTCTCTTGCAGCCTTTCGTGAGAGAAAATCGTCCGTTTCTTAACGTAAAATTCGAAGACCAGGAAGCCTGCTACTAATACTGCGATTATCACCGCCAGAGCTGCCAAGATCGGTATTGCAATACTTCCGTGTCCTTTGGTTTGAGCTGTCTTTCCATAACTGTCCGATTCACACCTAGAACCGAAACGAATTGATCAAAAATGGGATTGTTAAATTTGTCACACTATAAAAAACTCCCTACTGCACTACTCTATCGCATCCGCACACCTACTTGTTCTAAACTTACACTTTTCTTATATACCCGTAGTAGTTTTTCATTCATATCCCCCACTCCCACAATTTCCTCTTATGACTCACAGCTTTCTATTTCTCTCACTCATACAAATACAATTACTCTCTAGATTTCTCTCATGACTCACTCCACAACGTTTTATTCAGCTATCAATACGCCTTCTTTAATTATTTTCATGTTACCATTAAATTTTTTTTTGAAATAGCAAACATGGATGGTCTCTCACCTAACTCCTGAGAAACCAGTGGGACAGCTGCAGTAAGGTATTCCGTCGCTAACTGAGCAGGTTCCGAAATTTTGACAAAATTGTTCACACGCTGCCGGTCTATCACAATCGGGTCCTGTCCAATTCTTGGTACAATGACAGACTGGTGGTTGATCTGTATTGGTAATAACACATATTCCACCGTTCAAACATCGGTTCACGCAAGGATTAGGTCCCACTAAATATTTCTAAAAAAAAAAATAAAAATGTATATTTATCATTATAACTGTTCTGAACATCTCAAAACTGGGAGGAAAATTTAGGGAGAATAAAGTGAGGGTAAGGTCTTAGAATCTTAGAAACCTAAAGACTATGGATTTACGAGAAATAATCGTAGTACTTACATCGCAATTATATCCATAGAAGCTTTCGGGACACTGGCAAACCACTTCATCAATATCCTCATTGGGTTTGACGCAGACTCCTCCGTTCTTACAGCTGCACTGTTCAGAGCAACCTTTCGGCGGATACCGACCCAAGCACAATTCCAGCTCGCACCTTCTTCCTCCATAGAACTTGTTGCAGATGCATTCGGGTTGTTTTACTCCTTGGCGGCAAGTACCACCGTTCAAACAGTGATTTTCGCAAACATTTCGATCGCAAGCATCCCCCGTATAGCCTGGTACGCAGACGCACTTGGATCCATCGCCGGTAGGTCGGCCGTGTTTGCCGCAGACGGATATTTCGCATGAACGACCTGTTAAGTATTGAAAGAACATATATTTTAGAAAAATGTCACTTAATTCCTAATTCATTGTTGTTATGTTGGGTTAGACTCAGTTATGTTTACTTCATAGACATATTTGGTTGTTAGATCATTGATTATAAACCACCTCCTAGATACCTCACTCTAAGGTAAAAACGAATTCAGTGTTAAACTCCGCCCACTTACACCTCTTTGTCCCTCACGCCTAAGTACTACCTGACTGTATGGTGGCGACATTCATTGAAATATTTGCCTATTTTTGAGTTCCCTGGTCCGACCA
This sequence comes from Diabrotica balteata, assembly GCA_918026665.1. Taxonomy (NCBI): domain Eukaryota; kingdom Metazoa; phylum Arthropoda; class Insecta; order Coleoptera; family Chrysomelidae; genus Diabrotica; species Diabrotica balteata. Next base: position 12,541,531 of record OU898280.1, on the reverse strand, counting down.
TTGTCTAATGCAATAGACGACATTATAAGGATGGCATTCAGCATTTTCACAAATTATTTTATCGTACTTGTAATCAATCTACATTATGAAATTCCGATTTTACTTAAAAAAAACGCTAAAAATTGATTAAGGTTTTCTAAAAATTATTTATTTATCAATACAATACAAAAAAAATAACAAAACATAAAATACATAATAAAATTAGCAGTGATAAATTACATCTCACGTAAATTACTTTTTTGTAACTTTTCAAACAAATTAATTTCCAGGATTGATGCAAACTAAAATATTTCAAGCTAATATACAGAATATATATATATATATATATATATATATATATATATATATATATATATATTTCTTATATTTTTAAATTAAAAAAAAACTGTTAAAAAATAAGCCCTTTATACAAATGAAACTTACAGATCATTATAATAATACAGTAAAAACAATGACCAAGGTATTTATTAGAGAAATCAGGACACGCATTGAAATTGCAAGACAAGCATTTATAAAAATTTAAAAAATGTTTGTTAATCGTGATCCGAACTAGTTTTGATAGGAAATAAGCCACAATTTTACTAAAAAAATGATTTTATTAACGTTTTGAAATCGGGTGTCGTTGTCAAAATACAAAAATTATTAATGAATTAAATCTTGTTGCTTAGTAAAAAAATACTTCTAATAATTTATTTATATAATCTGACTTATTTATATTGGCAATTCGGACATATATTATACATTAAGTAAAAGACTTTAAAATGATATTGCCAATATTTATGAGTTGCGTTCCTGGGACAATATTTATATTCTAGCGCGAGAATTTTACTGTCACCATTGCATGTGGTTGTCTTTTTAAAGACAGATTACAGGTTCTGATTTTTTTTTGTGACGGATATTCTTGAGTTGGGTTTGATTTCATGTAATTGAATTAATTATCTTTCAATAAAGTCGTCCTAGGAACGCAACTCATAAATATTGACAATATCATTTTAAAGTCTTCTACTTTAAAATGTATAATATATGTCTGAATTGCCGATATAAATGACTCAGGTTAAATAAATTATTAGAAGAATTTTTTTACTAAGCAACAACATTTTTGCTTAATTCATTAATAATTTTTGTATTTTGACAATGACATCCGATTTGGGCGTCGAAACGTTGTCGAAAATTGTAGCTTATTTCCTATCAAAACTAGTTAATTGCAATAACGCCACAAGAAAATAGCTTCAGAACAAAATCTAGATCTTACGAATAAAGTACGGATAGCTGTGGTGATGGCTAACATTCGATAGGAGAAGGAACTTCGACAAAAATAGGATATAAATTTTGTTCTGATAGTAACATTGTACTACAAAAAATTGACAATTTATCTAGAAATGGCAATATAGAAGTCAATTATATTCTGTGCAAAATAAAAAATTGTATAGAGTAAACTAAAATCAATATGATCTACTGTTCGATCACATACTTTTTACATTTAAAAATTTTCTGAGGATTATCTGGAATTACGTCATCGAGGTTTTAAAAGCAAGTAGTGGTGTGTACCAAATGCAATTGATTTTGATTTTGACAAAATACCACAAATTACCAACGTTAAAAATGAATAATGTAAGTACATATCTTGCTAAAATGACACGAAATTTCCAACAAATAAATAGTTGAGGGTCATCTGCCTAGGAACAATAGGTAAAAGCTGATAAACAGATAGGATTAGAAAGTAACAAACAAAATATATAGATAGAAAAAAAGAGGTTTAATAAGTGCTGCCAAAAAAAAACGGTAGACCCTATAAAGTGAATGAAATGGACACTAAAGAATTTTTTACTTTAAGGATCTTTAAAAAATTTTAGGGCAAAAATTCACCAAAAACTCGGATAACGAGAAGGTAGTATGGAATAATATACAAATTCTTAAAGTAGAAAAGTTTTTTACAAAACCAACTTTGACGATATGACCTATAAAACTATTGACCTTTCTACTCGTCGTTTTTCTAATAATAATAATAATAATATTTTAGATCAATATAACTTAAAACCAGCCTACGAAAGCCTCCTACTGTAGGAGAGAAAACAAAAGAGCATTTATTGGAATTAGGCAAAAAAAAATTATTGCAAAAGTACACACCAATCATTTTATTTCAATTTGTTGAGTTAATTTCTTGTAAGTGATTTATAATATACAATTATATAATTATTAAATTTATCTAATAAAGTACATACCATTTATAACTTTGTCTGGTTTTTCATTGTTAATGTGTATAATCGTAGCAGTTATGGATATTCAGTAATTTAAAAATGTAATGCAATACCGCCATATCTTACAAATATTTATAACGGTTAAATAGTTCTCGTTTTTGAAAAAAACATATCCATTCGTATGCTATTGAATTACTAATATTCTAATATTTAATTACTTCTCTTAAAATATATATTCTGTAGAGGAAAAAAACCCGTCACTCATATTTTCATTTGTCTCTCCTGTTAAATTTATAAATTTGCAGTTGTAGCGGTATTGAATTGGATGTGCGGCTTGTCACAGATAATACACCTATAGGGTAAGTTCGGCCCTGACACTACTCATACCTCCTCGCAAGTCAGAGACAGAATGAGAAATCTCGATACGGTTTTCGAGTAACGCCATCTAGTTGTTGATACGTCTTTCGGTTACCACGAGGTGAGCTATCTAGTGGGTAGTTCATAATCAATGGTTAGATGATTTCGTTGGGTTAGGTGGTTTAATACAAATATACTGAGCGCTGAAATTAAGACCGGTTCCCACAGTGTCACAGAGAGGGAATTGTATGTACATAATGTCTTTTAAAAGCATGCCAAAACGTATTTGTTTGGAAGAAGTTATACATCGAGCCATGCATTACATGAATCATATTATTACAAATATAATACTATCCACAAATGATTATACGTAATGCGTTTACGGCAGTAAACAGAATAAAACGCAATTATCAAGATTCGTAGTTTATTTCTGAGAAAAGTTAAATTTTCTTGATTGTCGAATATCCGAGAAATCTATTTAATAACAGAATTAATCAATGTCCTGACATTATTTCGAAATGTGTTTACGCAGCTAAAGACACAACATATGAATCACCAGCTGAATCAGCAGATTGCCGTAACTACACAACGAAACAAATGCTTTCATTTTATAAACTCTTCTTCTTCTTAAAGTGCCTATCCGTTCCGGATGTTGGCGATCAACAGTTCAGTGGTAGTCGTGTTATACCACTTTTGTAAATTTTGAAGCCAGGAAATGCGTCTTCTTCCCGGTCCTCTCTTAGCATTTACCTTCCCTTGGAGATCAGCTGGAGAAGGCCGTACCATTCTTGATTTCTCATTACATGTCCTACATATTCCAACTTTTTAGTTTTGACGGTCATGAGAATTTCACATTCTTTCCCCATTCTACGCAGGACCTCCACATTAGTAACTCTGTCAACCCAGGATATACGTAAGATGCGCCTATAACACCACATTTCGAAAGCTTCGAGCCGATTCATAGATGCAACAGTCAGTGTCCACGCTTCTATTAGTAGCAATAGTCAATAGTTCAATGATATGTCTCGACTGTTGAAAATGGTTCTCATTGTAACGAATGCTGCTTTTGATTTTATTATTCTCTGTTTAATTTCTGTTGAGTGGTTCCATTGGCTATTTAAATTGGTGCCTAGATATGTATATTGCTCAACTCTTTCGATATTTTGTTGGTTGATTGTAAGTTGAACGTTTAGTATTGGTTTTTTACTAATTGTCATAAATTTGGTTTTCTTTATGTTACGAGCTAGTCCGTATCTGTTGCTGAAATATTGAACAACAATGGAGACAAAATATTATCGGGTTTAAAAAGAAAACCCGATAATATGCATAGGTGACAATCGTATAAAACGCGTGAAAACTTTTAAATACCTTGGCACCACAATCAATGACCAATCGGATCCACAACACGAGATAAAAACCCGAATACAAATGGCAAGACAAGCTTTTGTGAAATTCAGACCGTTCCTATGTAATCAACACCTAAACTTCGAAATACGCTACAGAATGGTCAAGTGCTACATATGGTCCATCTTGCTTTATGGTATGGAAACGTGGACTTTGAAAAAAACATCTATCAACAAACTTGAAGCATTTGAAATGTGGTCATTGAGAAGAATGATGTGCATACCTTGGGTTGATAGAGTTCGAAACGATGACGTCCTTAATAGAGCCGGCGTGGAAAGAGAACTCTTTGAATTAATTAAAAAACGCAAGATTGGTTACCTTGGGCACATATTGAGAGGAGCAAAATATGAAATACCACAGTTAATCCTACAAGGGAAGATCGAAGGTAGGAGAGGAGCCGGCCGCAAACAATTATCCTGGTTAAGGAATATTAAAGAATGGACAGGAATACACAATACAGGTGAGCTGTGTCACGCCGCCAAGAACAGAATTCTAGTAATGAGATAGTCGCCTACGCACTTTGGTGTATGGCATGTTAAGAAGAGGAGACGAAATACAGCCCTACCGTACTCCACGTTCTATTGCAATTTTATCAGTTAACTGGTCTTCTATTTTGATTTTGGTCGTTTGATTGTAGTAAATGTTTCTGATAATTCAATTCTTTGTTGTCAATTCCAATTTCTTGCATTAGAGTCATTAATTTGTCATATTTTACTCTGTCAAATGCCTTTTGGCAATCTATAAAGCATACGTATATGTCAAAATTCACATCCCTGCATCTCTGAAATAGCACTTGTACAGCAAAAAGGGCCTCCCGTGTTCCCAGAGCATCACGAAATCCGAATTGTGTTCTTGTTAGTTGTTCCTCACATTTTATATATATTCTTTTGTGAATGACCTTTAGAAATGTTTTAAGTAAATGGCTCATAAGGCTTATAATTCTATAGTCTTCGCACTTTCTCGCATTGGGTTTTTTTGGAAGATTTATAAAAGTTGACACTAACCATTTTGGGGAATTATGCCTGTATCATATATATTGTTAAATATATTTGTCAACCATTTTATGCCATCATAGCCCATAAGTTTTAAGAATTCTAACTGAAAATTATCAAGGCCTACTGCTTTACCATCTTTGTTGCTTTTGATGGCATATTTTACTTCTTCGACTGTAAATGGTGGTCCAGATTCGCAATTTGTGTTTGGTTGTGATACCAGTGTTACTTCGTACATCTTCAAAAGTTTTTTCCACGTATTTAATCCAAATATCCCTTTTATGCTCTATTTCCAGTACTATGTTTCCCTAATTATTTGTCAGGAATCCAGTGTTCTTGTGTTTATATAAGCCTGTCGCTTCTTTAATCTTTTTATGGAGGTTAAATGAATCATATTTTCGTTGTAATGACTCTATATCTGTACACTTCGAGCTAAACCAATTTTCTTTTGCTATTTTAATACCCCATTTTATTTCGTTATTTATGTTGTTGTAGTAATTCTTATTATCTCTAGCGTTTCTTCTGTCTTCCATCATACATAGAAACTCCTCCGTCATCCATTCCTTTTTCTTTGTTCTTTCAGGTTTTAAGTATTTCTCTGTTATTTCTTGACTTACTTTATGCAAATTTTCTAGTTCTATATCTGTGTTATCTATTTCTGTACGAGCCCACGTTTTTTATTTATAGCGTTTTTGTACCTTTTCCTTTACTGCTTTATTTTTCAGTTGGTTAATATCGAGTTGGTTAATATCGTACTCCGTAATTTTTGGTCTTTGAACTTTCTTTAAACTAAGTTTCATTTTGGCGATAAGTGGATTGTAGTCCGAATTTATGTCAGATCCCGGGTACGCTTTAACAGATATTATAGAGTTTCTAAATCGTTTGTTAACAAGAATATAGTCTATTTAATTTCGTACTGTGTAATCTGGAGTATCCTGGGGAGATTTTCAAGTATATAGTCGTCTTGGAGGAAGATCATAAAAGGTGTTTGTCACTACGAGCTGTTCTTCAGTTGCAAATTCAATCAAACGGTCTCCACGTGCATTACGTTCCCCTAGACCAAAGGATCCCACTAAATTTCCACTTTGTCCTTTGCCAACTTTGGCATTAAAGTCTCCCATTATCAAAGTATTATTTCGTTTTTCCGAATCCTTTTGACGATATTAGTAAGGTCATTGTAAAATTCTTCTATAATTTCTTCTGGGGCGTCCGCTGTAGGAGCGTATACTTGAATAATGTTTGTTTTTATGGGAGTTGTGTTTAGCTGAACTAAGAGCATCCTTTCTGATACAGGTACAAAGTGACTGACACAATTGGCGATTTTATTATTCATAATTAGGCCCACTCCATTTATATGTTCGTTCTTAAGATTTCCTGTGTAGAATATTTTGTGATCTTTGATAACTCGGTATTCCGTATCTGTCCAGCGTATTTCGCTTATTCCCATAATACTAATCGAGTCTTTTTATGAACGTCAATCAAAAACTAAAAAAGGAAGAACTAGAATACAAAGTAAACGTTTACCTTGCATGGTATGGAACAGGAATTATAATATATTGTATTTATACAACGTTAATCCATCAGTTAATGACCTTATGACCATAAAAAATATCCTCATTCTCATCTAACAATATTCTTTTTCTCATCCTTTAAAAGTCCTTCTTCTCTGATAAGATACCATGATTTATATAAGCATCTGCATGAGCATAACCACCCACAAAACGTGTTACAATAATTTAAAAACTATTTACCTCTATATTCAATGGGACATACGCAAATTTCTTTACTATTTTCGATCCTACAGACACCGCCATTATGACAATTCAATTTTTCACAGTTCTGGCAGCGATTTCCAGAGAATCCAGGTGGACAAGTGCAGTGAGGTATACCAGTCTCTAATATGAGGCAGATTCCGTTATTATGACATCTTCCTAAAACACAGAATAAACAACATTTGTAGTTTAATAAATAAAGTTAAATTTAAAAAAAAACTACGACAAACACCGTCATTATCAAAACAGTACTGTCTAGAGTCCAGTTAAAAGACCACAAAGAAAGGTCCTCAAATGGCTAGAATAAGATTCGATAGATATTGTAAGTCGACATTTGTCACAATACCAAAGAAACATCAAGCAAAGAGATGTAGTGATTATCGGACAATAATAGTCTGACGAGCCACGTTTTGAAGATTTTCCTGCGAGTAATAAATATCAGAATATCCAAGATATTAGAGAAAATAATTAGCAATAGCAATGTAGGAGTGGCTTGGGTTTTTTCTTCAATACCCAAGTACTGATACAGAAATGCAGATCTCTGAAGATTTACGAATAATTACAAATCTATACTGGCATACAGTGGCAAAAATAAAAGTGGAACAAGAACTGTCGGATGAAATAAATATAAAAAACGGAGAGGGACAAGGCTGTATACTCTCGCCTGTACTTTATCTTGTATTTAATGAAAATATTTAATGACGCTAATTGCAGTGAAGACCTTCACAATCTAATTAACAAAATAAACCATACCTGTGATCAGTATGGACTAAAACTTAATGTTAAGAAAACTAAATATATGATAGTTAGCAAACAAAATTATATACAAGATAACGGTATGAAAGATTACATTTGTAAAAATGAGAAACATACTTTGCAGCCATAATCTTAGTATTGACCTACGCGTTCGAATAACACATTTTCATATTTTTCCAGTGCTATTAAATGGAGTGAAAGGGTGGACTCTAAGTGAGGCCATGCTTAAACTCTTGGAAGCCTTTAAAATATGTGTATACAGACGACTGCCAAAGATAAACTGGGTCGACAGAGTTAAACATGGGGAGGTCCTTAGAGGCCTGAACCAAGCAACACAACTAGTAAATATAATAAAGAGACGTAAGCTAGACGAACTCTGTCTGTATCGGTATGGGGTGAATTGACTAGCTCTATAACCGATGCAGCCGTTCCCAAGCCCGGATAAAAAAGGAGGGACAGAGAAGGAACACTTAAAAAAAACCAGGGTTTAACTAGCCCGGTTGATAGCACTCTGTAAGGGCTCCTTGTCTAGGATTATAGACGAAGGGTAGATGATGCTCTTAAGCTGCAGTGAAAGCAAATTGTCTAGAAGAAGGAAAATTCCAAAATTAAACTCTGGCCCTCCAAGTCGTGGGTTGAGGCATCGCCATATTATAAGACACCCTCAAAAATATGAACTTTTGCATCTCAACATTTAGGGAAAGTTTCAAACTAACGTGCTTCTAATAGAAAAACAACATCATAAATGAAAAATAATAAGAGTACAACTGCAAGTAGATAATGCTCCACTCGATCAAGTGAAAACATTTAAATACTTGGGAATGATGATGAATGACCCAATGATGAATGAACAAAAAATAAAATGCCGTAGCGAACAAGCAACACAAGCTTTTATCAAATTTAAACCGCTACTATGTAACCGCAATATTTCCTTCAATCTCCGCTACAGGGTGGTTAAATGCTATGTGTGGTCAATATTGTTGTACGGCATGGAAACATGGACGTTAAGAGTACCTTCCATTAATAAGTTGGAGGCCTTCGAAATGTGGACGTTGCGAAGAATGTTCCGCATAACATGGACAAATAGGGTGAGAAACAAGGAAGTCTTAAGAAAGGCAAATACTGAGAGAGAACTACTCAATTTGATCAAGGTACGAAAAATTAGATACCTAGGCCATATTCTGAGAGGAAAAAAATACGTAACTAATCATCCAGGGAAAGATTGAAGGCAAGAGTGGACTAGGTCGCAAACAAATTATTGACAGAACTTAAAGAACTGGACAGGCATAAATAACACTGGCGATCTTTTGCATGCCGCAAAAGACAGACGTCTGGCCTTAAGATAATTCGCCAACGCACTGTAGGTACACGGTACTATAAGAAGAGGAAATGAAAAATCTAAATCTTTAAAGCTATTTTAAATAAAGTTACGATCGCTGCAAATAACGTTACGAGTAGTAAAGATGATATACAACGATTGATAACTATCATGGAACTAGAAGAAGAAGATATGCTGTAAAATAAAGTAATCTTCAAAAATCAGTCAGACTTACATACCGTCACAAAGATCTACGGCTGTTTCACATCGTTCACCAGTCCATTGTGGCGGACAGTTGCACCTCAGAGGTGATTTGGAATCTGGATTTTTAAGAGCAAGTACGTCCACGTAGCATACTCCGTGGTTTTTACAGTACTGTGAACATTTGTAATGCTCGCATCTCGGTCCTGTATATTGGGGAGGGCAAATGCACATGGGACCTTGATCTGGAATGATTCTGCATGTACCAGTGTGGCAGTTGAGGTAACAGTCGTTTGGTTTGGAGGTCGCTGCTTTACACGTCTGAAAAATATTAATAGAACATATAGAACATAAAGATAGAGATTAGCTCAATTGAAGTCATTCCATGTACTACGTAATGGATATGATTAGGCAATGTTGTTTCATTAAACACATCAACTCTACTCTAACTGCATTCTGATAGTACGGAATATTTTTTCCCGGAACCATTTTTGCATTTCAGCCTTTCGGCTGTTTGAGTGTGAATTTTTTCACTCCGGCGACTATGGTATGATGCATTGTTCATAACGATGAGCAGTTATCTACAACACGTTATAGAACATATTGAAACCACTTTTCGAAACGATCTGCATTCATATCCCCATGGTAATCACTGATTTTTTTTGATAAACAAATTAAACCCCTGCCTTTTAGAAAGAAGCTGTACCTTTCAATATGTGAGCCACTGTGAGTCGCAGTCCTTTACCTGTCAGTCCTCGGAATCCTTGAAATAGACATTCAACAAAAACTTGACGACAACTTATTACAGTAATGTCAGTCCACACATTTTTAACAGACTGTCCAGCAGAAAGTTTCGTCTAAATTATATATTTTTATATTTTGTTCACGGAACTCTTGACATTTTACGCAGATAGTTGCGACACCATATAAACGATACGAAAAACCCAACTGATCACGCTTATGAGTCATTTCACTTATTATTTGCCAGACTATAGTAGAGGCGTACCAACGCTTTCCATCAGAAATTTACCCATCCTGCTTTCGAGGGAGTATATTTTTCTTTGTAAAATTTATGAATTATTCTGAGTGATTTATGTGGGAAACGAGGCATATAAATCATTAATAGCAGTTACTTACCAAATTATCTTTGACATAACCATCAGGACAAATACAAGTTGCGTCTCTCGGTCTTAACAAGCAGAATTCACTATCAGGACAGTAGTCATTGCAAGTATTCTTCATCTTCATATGCTTATGTTCGTGCAAAATGAGAATATCGGAGATTCTTGTTAAACCTTGAACTAGATAGGTTATGTTTCCTTTTCCGAATTTATTCATCCTGAAAATATCGTGTTTGTTTTGGGTGGAAACAAAAAGGTTTTCTTCGAAGATTTCTATCTTGAATGGGCGGATATCTAAAAATTAGAAGATTCTCAGTAAATCATATAATTAAAATATTACCAAGCTTTGTCTGATTACCTTTGTCAAAATGTCTGATGACGTGCCTATCAGTTCCATCAAACAAAACGCTTTCAATAGTCATCGTTTTTGGGTCAGCCCAATATAACCTTTCGGTACCATGGTCAATAGCCAAGCCAGTAGGCCACGAGATGTCATTGCTCACTAAGATTCTTCTGTTTAGACCATCCATATCGGCCCTTTCGATTCTGGCTGCTGGACCCCAATCAGCCCAAAACATTAATCCGTGATCGGAAGCAACAACAATGTCTCTAAAACGCCAAAAAAATTATTAAAATACTTATTTATTTTATTTATTCATGGGATCACCCCATTATTACAAAACAAGAACCACAAATGAATGTAAAATGTTAGGAAGTAGGGCTGAAATCTGGAAAAACTACTGCTCAGAAGCATACAAACACACTTAAAAAATTTATCATTCTCAGAACACAAACAACATGCAATCAAAGAAGCAGAATCAATCAATTTAATAATAACTCTGTGTGATAGCAGCCCCCTAAATACAGACGAAACACGGTATTAATTCAGTGATGAATCGCGTCATATAATTTATTGGTAAGTAAATAATATTTCACTTTTAACAACTAGCACTCAAATATGCTACAGGTAAGTTCAATAAAAAAAATATTCTACGTGAACACAATGAAAGATGTACCTGGGAGCATCGGCCTTTAGCAAAGTATAATACAAATTGCCATCCAAACTGGACGCCAGCAACCTATTTCCATCGGTGATATACAGCCTTTTCGCAATCCAATCTATACTAATACCCCTAGGATCGCGTAAATTGGATAAAACCGTTTTAGCCACGTCCGCATCTCTGTTGGATCTACCGTCTTTGTCTATGTGAATAACTATGGACTGTACTCGTTTGGATTGATGATTCGTCCAATATGCTATAGCTTGTCGCCCACTTGAAAGTATATCTACAGCGTCTACCTTGTAACCTGGAGCTGTCGCTAAAGTTTTCCTAGAATAAAGAAATAATTATGTAACATAAAGATAAAAGAACTTTGGAATACCTATTTTAAGTCACTTACCTTTGCTTATTGTCATCATCTCCACTCTTATACGGAGACATTAACCTCAATTCAGCCTCTGCAGCCAGCACCAACTCAGCTAGCCCGCCCATCGCCTGGCACTGACCAGCGTCCGTGTGCCTGTATCCAGGCAAACATTTGCAAACAGTCTGATTGTGTCTGACCTCTACGCACACCTGGGAGCAGCTGTTCCATTTGCAAGCGGGCGTTTCACACTCCAGCTCGTCAGAGCCGTCTTCACAGTCTTCAGAGCCGTCGCAGCGCAAGGAGGCGTCGATACAGCGATGGCCTTCTTTGCACGAGAACTGGGTGGGAGGGCATAGGCCGTATCTATAAAAAATATCGAGAACATATTTCATACTTTCGGTGTAACTATACCAGAAATACAAGATATACATATAATACCGTTTACCTACCTCCTGCAAATATGCTTATCCTCATCGCTTCCATCTCCACATTGGTTCTTACCATCACACAATGTATTGATCGGAACACACCTGTGATTCTTGCATCTAAACCTGCCGGCAGGACAGACGTTTGAGAAACAGTTTTGCTCGTCTGAACCGTCCCCACAATCGTCTTGTCCGTCGCATCTCCACAGCTCGTTAATGCAAAAGCCGTTCTTACATCTGAAGTTATAGGGACAAGTGTCTGAGCAATTCGCTTCATCCGAACCGTCTGGACAGTCAACTTCGCCGTCGCATTTCCAGGATCTATGCAATTAAAAAATATATAAGTAAATTTATTCCATTAATTATTACGAAAATCTATTAAATGAACAACGTACACAGTTTCTAGACACACATATAGATAGAGTTGAAACGGGGTTAAATGAAGTGGCGATGATTACCGTAGAAGAAATAAAAAACGCATTACAAAAAATGAAAAATAATAAAGCTCCTGGGCCGGGTGATTTACCTATCGAATTATTCAAACATGCCACTGCAATAACATTAGAATTGCTTTGTAAAATGTTTAACAAGTGCCTACAAGGAGAAAGTATCCCAAGAGATTGGAAAGTCTCGTACATAAACTCCATCTACAAAAAGGGAAACAGGAATGACTGCAGTAATTACCGAGGTATCAGCATTACGTCATCCACTGGCAAACTGTATGAAAGAGTTCTGAAAGCCAGAATAGAAAAAGAAGCCACAGAGATCGAAGAACAAAGTGGATTCCGACCAGGGAGATCTTGTGTCGACAATGTATTTACTCTCAAACATCTAATAGAAAAGAGATTAGCAAGAGGACTAGAACTTCATGCCACTTTTATAGATCTCCGTAAAGCGTTTGACTCCGTACCACTGCAGAGACTATGGACAACATTGGAAAACGCAGGTATAAATGCAGTATATATAAATGCCGTGAAAAAGCTATATCAAGATAACCAAGCTTATATTAAGGTTGGAAAAGAAATTTCCAAGGGTTTCACCCAAACAAAGGGTGTCAAACAGGGCTCTTGACTCTCCCCACCCCTATTTAAAATATATCTTGGTAATGCTTTAAAATATTGGATGATAAAATGCAGCCCAATGGGCATATGGGTAAATGACACTCCTATATACACAATCCTCTTCGCAGACGACCAGGTAGTTCTTGCCGAGGACCTACAAGATATGACGTACATGATAAACAAACTAATAGACGAATTCAAAAAATGGGGATTAGAGGTTAATACCGAAAAGACACAATACATGAATATAGGAGGCATCGGTCAAGACATGGAAACAGAAAGCGGATTAATTAAAAACGTTGATCAGTACGAATATCTCGGAGTTACACTAAGCGAAGACGGGAGAGACGACAAAGATATAACAAGAAAAATAGGAAAAGGAAAAAACATGATAAAAACACTACATCCGATCCTGTGGAATAAAACTTTAAGTAAGAAAACAAAGAAAAATATATATCAGGCTATGATTCAGCGTATGGGTGCTGACGTATGGGTCAGAAGTATGGGTCTTTAACAAGAATATGTCACAAAAACTCCTCTCAACGGAAATGATGTACTGGAGAAGATGTTCCGGGTTAACTTTGTTTGACCACATAAGAAATGAAAACATAAGAGAGAGAATAAAAGTAAGGAACACAATAATGGATACGATAGCCGAAAAACAATTAAAATGGTATGTACACCTGAGACGGATGAACGAAGAAAGGATACCACGAAAGGTTTGGAACTGGAGACCTACACAGAGAAATAAAAGGGGAAGGCCAAGAAAGAAATGGATATCCAATATTCATATAGAAATGGAAAATAGAGGTCTTCAAGAAGGAGACTGGGCCGATAAGAAATTATGGCGATTGGGATGCGAGAAGCGACAAAATTAAAGTTGCAAACACTCGCTATATATATATATATATATAATATATATATATATATATATATATATATATTATATATATATATATATATATATATATATATATATATATATATAAATTTATTCCAGATTATTAATTTAACAATAAAGAATTTTACAATTACAAGAACAATTGGAAAACGGAAAATTAAGACGAGGGCGATAAACCACACCAAACCGTGGTTTTGTCAAGAGTAAAAGAACTCTCTGAATTAAAACGCAAATGCTACCTGAGATATAAAAGCACACAGATAAAAAGTCAGTATATGCAACAGAATGCTCCCAGTACAGAACAATTTTCTTAATAAGCCACACACTTAAGATATTTCTCAAAATAATACATGGAAGACTATACAAAAAATAGAAGAAGATATAGATGACACCTAGTTTGGATTCAGAGGAGGACTAGGAACGAGAGAGGCTCTGTTCGCTTTTAACGTTCTAACGCAAAGACGACTAGATATGAACCAGGATCTCTATGTCTACTTTATAGATTATCAAAAGGCTTTTGATAGAGTACGACATCAGAAACTCGTAAAACTGTTAAAAGAAAAGAATGTGGATAGTCGAGATATACCGGTTATTGTCAATCTGTACTGGAATCAAAAAACAAAGGTTAGAATCGAAAATGTCGATACAGAAACTATAGAAATCAACGGAGGTGTTAGACAGGGTTGCGTGCAGTCCCCATTGTTATTTAATCTGCACAGCGAAGCTATTTTTAAGGAAACAACGTGCCGAAACTTTGACGTTGACAGCTACAACTACTAAAATGCTGCAAATAGTTCAGAGGAAAATGGAAAGATCAATGTTGACTATATCGCTTCGTGACCGAGTTAGAAATGAAGACTTAAGACGAAGAATAGGACTTACCGATGTAATTTTCCGAATTGCCACACTGAAATAGAACTGGGCCGAAGTCGTCGCCCGATTCAGTGATGAAATGTGGACGAAAAGAATTACTTGAGTGAAGGTCGAGGTTAGACAAAAGAAGTAGAGCAGTAGTAGTCCTCTATTGGCTGGACTGACGATCTCAAGAAAATGTCAAGAAATTGTATGAAAAGATAGAGCACAATGGACAAACTGATATAATGATCTTGGATAGCATAAATTGAAAACAATTTTGATTTTATTACTTGGTAATTACCAAGTCCTTCAGTAATTACCAAGTCCTCCACTAATTACCAAGGACAAAAATCGAATTAACAAAGCTTAACTTAAAGGCCTTCATATGGCTTAAATAGAAGATATCCCTTAGCATGGGCAGCATTCGGAAGATTACAAACAGCATTTAAATCAAACTTACCAAAAACTTTCGATCAGTATTTGCTCAGTACTGACGTATGGAACTGAAACATGGGCTTTTAACAACAACATAGTCCAACATCACTCCCCAAAATGATTCAGAGAGCTATGGAACGGAGAATGCCCAACATTAAGCTCGCGGATCGCAAGTCCAATGAAGAAATAAAAAGACGAACAAAAGTTACAGATATAATCCAAAAGATTATGAAAATGTTAAATGTTAAATTATGAAAGATGTTAAAACGGAACTGGGAGGACACATAGGAAGAATGGAAGACAACGGTTGGACGCAGTGAATTATTGAATGATGATCAAGCAACAAAAAAAAACAACAAGCAGAGAATGAATAGACACAACTAAGTAGGCTTACATCCGACGATGGATGGAATAGCTGTTGATGATGATGATTTGTGTTAGGTATAAAAAAACTAACTTAATTTTAAATAACTTTAAAGGATCGTAACCATGACATAATAAAAAACAATACTTACAAAAATATACAAACGTTGGGATTAGAACACTGAAATTCATTGTTTTTACATTGAACGTGACAGTCAGCTTCATCGGACTTATCTTCGCACTGGTATTCGCCATCACATTTCATATCCCCTCGTATACATTTCATATTGTTGCATCTGAATTCCGATTCGGAGCAATTTCGAGGAACACAACCTAGAAGCCGAATAAAAAACGTTCAATCCAAAAAACTATAATTAAAATATGAGATTATAAAGACAAACTATATGAACACGTTCAATTAACATTCTCTTACCTTCTTCATCAGACCCATCTCCACAATCTCCTTCATAATCGCACCTCCAACGCCCGGGAATACATTTATTGTTATTACACTTAAAGTACGAAGGTTCACACGTATGGTAATCTGGATGGCTACAAGTCTTTGGTTCGTCTTCAGCTTCGGAGCAATCTGGATCTCCGTCGCACAACCAAGAATGAGGAATACATCTAAAATACATTAATATTGTTGAAACCAGATATATACAATTAACAGATGGTGAAACATACCTCCCAGAATTGCATCTAAAATGTTGCGGTCCACAAGTTCTGTCACTACAGTCTTGTTCCTCATCCGAGTTATCAACACAGTCGTTATCTTTATCACAAACCCATACGGCTGGTATACATTTGTCGTTGGCGCACTTAAACTGGTTTGGAGGACACGTTACTGGTGGACAGTTTACTTCGTCGTCTCCGCCTGGACAGTCTGGATGTTTGTTACAGCGTTGTTTCGCCGGAATGCATCTTGGAGGTATGGTTGAGTTGCCTTCGCACCTAAAAGTTCATACATTAAAAGCTACTACAGTTCGTACAAACCTGGTCAATGGGCAAAGCAGTGAAAACAAAAATTCATTTTCAGTAATAATAAAAAACATTTTTTTTAATTCCCACAAAATATCATCAACTTGAGATGATACATTTGTAGTGTACAAATTCGCTTCTTTCTAGAATTTATTTTCAAAGACCCACTCTGTATTTAGAGGTCCTCTCATAAATCCCGATTTAGCTGTTTTGATTTTCATTTTAGTAAATATTTGTTATTCGGTCCATTTATATTTTTTCAAAAGGTATTGCCGTTATCTCAAGTAGTATTAATTTTGAAAATTCGATTCTAAAATAGTTTGGCCATTTTCATCTTAAATTTTTAAATTATTTCCAGTAAAATAGTTATTTTTCGTAGATATTGTATTCCGAAACAAATTATTTATCAATAATTTTTTGTTAATTTAAAACATTGTTGAATAAAAAACTATTCCCCAAGCCACCAAATGGACAATCGCTGATCGAATAACAGTTCTCAGTCAACCAAATGGATCCATTTGTCGCAGTCGAGAGAATATTGTCATATCCAGGCTAACTGGCAGTAATTTTGTGGAGTCCCCAGTTTTTGATTGTGGACCTACCGTCTGACGCCTTTTGAAGAAGATCTTCGGGTGTAAATAATCCAGGGCAGCACCTGAAGAAGCCTTCAGACCACCAGCTAAGTTCCTTAATAAAATATATTACTGTCCTGTCAACAGAGACAGATTATTTTTATATAATTAATTTCCTAAATTCTAAAATGTAGATCTTGAACTGTGACCTTAATAAGATGAGAGAATTCTCCAATACTTCTACAATATTAAAAATAAAAATTCATCCTGTCAAGTAGTTTATACCGATGCATCATAAACACCCGAATTGGAAACAGTAGGATTCGCTATTGATTGCCATCACTATATTCTGCTGAACTTTTTGCGATATCCAAGGCAGTACAACAAACTCTTAATCGACCTGAAGACATGACAGTAATATTCACAGATTCCTTAAGTGCAATCCAGGGAATTCAGAACATATATCCGAATCATCCGATTGTAGAACAGATTAAAAAAGACCTTGTGACCACAAAATAATCATAAACAACTACATATTGTGTGGATACCATCTCATGTGGGGATACCAGGAAATAAGATGGTGGGATACCAGATATGAAAAAATGCATCAATGAGTACACAAAAAACTTATAGTTACGAAGATGGCAACGCTTACCAAATAATAAATTGCGGCAAGCAAACCCAGATCTATCAGCGAAAACACCAATTTTAGTAAAGCGAAGGGACCAGGTTGTACTATATCGTATCCAAATAGGACATACCAGACTGACGCACGAACACCTACTAAGGAAGGAACCTCCTAGAATATGCTACGCCTGTGACACCAAAATAACTATAGGCCACATTGTTATAGACTGTCCATTATATCAAAAGGAAAGACAAGCTACTGGACTACCAAGTGATATAAAGCGCGCTTTAGACAGTGTGGATTGTGACAAAATCATTAGGTTTTTAAAGAAAACGAAATTGTATAATCAACTATAAGTGAAATGAAATCGTAGGCTTCCACGGCCAGAGTCAGAATTATAGTTTATTCGTCTTCCGGGTTTGGACCGTGTCATTTGTGAGTGACCCAAAAGTGGGTTCATCTCGACGTTTCGCTACAATTATATGTAGCTTCTTCAGGAGAAACAAAGAAAAAGAAAAAAGAAAACAAAAGAACAGGAAGATGGGTAGTTAGCAACGGTAACTCAGTTACTCAACGCAACCAGAGGCGAATACTAACTACCAAGATGGGCATTTGGTCACAGTAACTCAACTACTCAACGCAGCCAGAGGTGAAAACCAAATGCCAGGACAGGGATTCACGTCCAACAGCTCAGAACACTAACGCGTCGAGAGGCGGGGAGTGAATCCGACGATTACTCCGCTACCGCTCTATTTATAGTCGCGGTGCCTGTCGTGTCGGGACGTATCGGCACACTTCGTGGCGCGAACGTCAAGAAGCGCGCGCTGGCCTATCATGTGGTGGCGGGACCGGATGGTGGCTCTAGACTGAGATTCCAGATGGGAGACAAGTAGTATCCTTCCTCTCGATTGATATTATGGGGATTTTTTCGGATCTCTAGAGATTCGCGGATTTTCCTGGAATAAAAGAAGGGGCTCTTAGAAATAATATGGGTTTTTTCGAACAATATGGAATGACCGGTTTCTTGGCAGTGTTCGGCAACTGCAGAATGGGAGAAAAGACCTGATCGAATGCATCTTTGATGCTCTTGAATCCGAGTTTTGACGGAACGACCAGTTTCGCCAATATACACATGTCCACATGAACAAGGAATAGAATAGACACCACAGGAAGATAGGGGCGGTAATGGGTCCTTAGGAGAGGGTAGATATTGTGAGATTTTCTTGGGTGGTCGAAAAGTAGTCCTGATACCTTCTTTGCGAAGAATTTTGCCAATCCTATCAGTGACATTTCGAATATACGGAAGAAAAGCCACAGGAGTATTACCCGAAGATTCTGAATTTGTTGTCCTAGGGTGTAAAGGGGGATGTAGATGTCGGTGTGTAATATTTTGAATTGTGGACTTGGAGTAACCATTGGCGACAAGGGTTTTTTGCAGATGGCCAAGTTCTTCTCTAAGGTTGTCGGGTTCAGAAATCGAAATGGCCCGATGGATGAGAGAGTTGATCACAGAATTCTTTTGGGCAGGATGGTGGTGTGTGTGTGGGCAGGATGCTGCAAAAAACCCTTGTCGCCAATGGTTACTCCAAGTCCACAATTCAAAATATTACACACCGACATCTACATCCCCCTTTACACCCTAGGACAACAAATTCAGAATCTTCGGGTAATACTCCTGTGGCTTTTCTTCCGTATATTCGAAATGTCACTGATAGGATTGGCAAAATTCTTCGCAAAGAAGGTATCAGGACTACTTTTCGACCACCCAAGAAAATCTCACAATATCTACCCTCTCCTAAGGACCCATTACCGCCCTATCTTCCTGTGGTGTCTATTCTATTCCTTGTTCATGTGGACATGTGTATATTGGCGAAACTGGTCGTTCCGTCAAAACTCGGATTCAAGAGCATCAAAGATGCATTCGATCAGGTCTTTTCTCCCATTCTGCAGTTGCCGAACACTGCCAAGAAACCGGTCATTCCATATTGTTCGAAAAAACCCATATTATTTCTAAGAGCCCCTTCTTTTATTCCAGGAAAATCCGCGAATCTCTAGAGATCCGAAAAAATCCCCATAATATCAATCGAGAGGAAGGATACTACTTGTCTCCCATCTGGAATCTCAGTCTAGAGCCACCATCCGGTCCCGCCACCACATGATAGGCCAGCGCGCGCTTCTTGACGTTCGCGCCACGAAGTGTGCCGATACGTCCCGACACGACAGGCACCGCGACTATAAATAGAGCGGTAGCGGAGTAATCGTCGGATTCACTCCCCGCCTCTCGACGCGTTAGTGTTCTGAGCTGTTGGACGTGAATCCCTGTCCTGGCATTTGGTTTTCACCTCTGGCTGCGTTGAGTAGTTGAGTTACTGTGACCAAATGCCCATCTTGGTAGTTAGTATTCGCCTCTGGTTGCGTTGAGTAACTGAGTTACCGTTGCTAACTACCCATCTTCCTGTTCTTTTGTTTTCTTTTTTCTTTTTCTTTGTTTCTCCTGAAGAAGCTACATATAATTGTAGCGAAACGTCGAGATGAACCCACTTTTGGGTCACTCACAAATGACACGGTCCAAACCCGGAAGACGAATAAACTATAACTATAAGTGATACTTCAAGAAACATTCTAAATTATAATCAACTTTGTAAAGACTTTATAGTTTATATTTTATATTAATCATTATAATTATATTATAGTAAATATTGTACCACCGGTAATAACCTTCTATGGTTGATGAGGGTTATTCCCAAATAAAAAAAAAGATGAGAGAATAAAGCGTTTATACAGAAATCCAGCCTCTTAACTGATAGTCTATTGTATGCACAGAGAATGCAAAGGAGTAGAATACAAAGTCCCATAGAGATCTTATGCTCACGGTGTTGATGTTGACGAAGTAATATTGAATTTGTTTCTTGGACCAATTTTTTTCACTTAGAAATAAAATCAATATTTCATTATCAACGATAAGAGAACAAAATTGGCGCCCAACGTGGGGCATAAAAGCTTGATCGACATGCCAATTTTAATATTTTAAAGCAGGCAAAACAATTTGTAATATACTATTTATTACTGTTTTATCACTGACTACCTAAGAACTTCCTTTTAGACTTATAGACTTCCAATATGTTTGCCAATTTAGGATTATCTGTATTTTAAAACTGTATCTGTATACAGTACAAAAATCAAAGGTTTCAAACTGGAAATTTTTTCAATATGCATTGATTGTATAAACAAGATTAGTCTTTCTAGTAATTCGAACATTATCCAAACCAAAGCAATTAGTCGATATCTTTTTGGATAATCAACTGGTTTCGCCGTTTTTGTACAACTATTAATCGGTTAAAATTCTCAAGAAACAGCAATAGTTTACGTGATATTTACCAAAAATATGTTAGCTAAGTTTTAACATGTACAAAAACTTCTTACCTGAACTGTGTATTAAGACAAGTATAATCCTCACAATCGTTTTCATCTGAACCATCTCCACAATCATTTTTGCCGTTACACAAATCGGAAGGATGTATACATTGTCCGTTCTTACACTGATATTGCCCCGGCATACATTTGAATACAGGACAGTCTGGAGGTTCGTCGCTACCATCACCACAATCATCTTGAGTGTCGCATTTCCACCAGAATGGTATGCACTTGTAGTTAACTTTACATTCGAAATGGACTGTCGTGCAGTTGGCTACACAAGATCGACCATCTTTGCCTAAAACAAGGTTAAACAGTCAGTAAGCACTAAATGTGGCAAACTGACGACTCTAAATTTACATTTTCACTACTAGACTACTTACAAAATGTCATGAATCTGACTCATTGTCTGGTGACGTCAATCGATGAACGAAACAATGAAGTCCGGCATTAATGAGAACAACTAATTGTCTGCAGTGCGTTCTCACAGCAAGGCAGAGTCGAACTAGTTTTGAATTAGTTGAATAGTTGGAGTTTTATTGTTTTTCAGCTTCAGTTCTTTCAGCTTCAGTTCTCAGCTTCAGTTTTCAGTTCTTTCAATAGTCGTTAGTAGAAAAACAAATTTCGTACAAATCAAAACAAACACAAGTCGTAAAATTGTTTTTGAATATGTTTACAAATGGAAAACTGCGGGAGATGCTTAGACATTATAACTTTTGACATACCTTGACCTAATTAAAACCAAACTGGCTGAAAACTTTACTCTTTGAGTGTAATACTTACCCAAAATGAAGTTTGCTGGGCATGCGCAAGTGTAATAAGGAGCAGATGGTGTCAAAAGACATAAAGCTGAACAATTTGCTGTCAAACATGGATTGTTTTTAACAGGAGGCTGCTTGAAGGGATGGACGACACGGATATCCATAGGACGATGAACTGTTGACAAAATAGACTTGCAGTCTTCTCCACTATACTTGTTACACCTATAAAGTATTGATTACTTCACAAAGCGCTTATGGATTTCGATCCAAAACTTACCTTTCGACGGTTTTAGTCTCCCAGTCAGTCCAGTAAATATAATCTTCCCAAACATCAATGGCAAAAACATGATGAAGCTGCAATTTGGGATTCCTCTCTCTGCTAGCTACAATTTTTACGTTATTACCGTCCAAATCGGCCACAGCGATATAATCTTCCCTCGCATCAGCCCAGAATATCTCACTGGTCTCATACGAGACGGTTAAAGCGTTAGGCCATCCTAAATTATTCTTTACGATAATCCTTGGATTAGAACCGTCCATGCCTGCCTTGCCGATATGAACACGAGATCCCCAATCGGACCAATATAAATATCCTCTGGTGGGATCTAAGGCTACAGCTCGGGGCTCTTCCAGACCTTTAGAGTGGAGAACACGACGGAATTTACCGTCTAGACTGGATACTTCGATGGTATCTAATCCCTATAAAATTAAATTATTTAAATAAAAATAAGCAACTCGAATTAATCTCACATATAACTTGTCACCTTTGTGATTTAAAATGATCCTACATCAAAAATTGCCACTATCAGGTTAGTGTAACGTTTTTCTTCCTATAACGAATAATTGTAAAATGATGTATGAAGAAATAATGTGTACCCAAAAATATAGAGCTACCAAGGCCAAGGTTAGTAACTCACACAAAAGAATTCAAGCTTACGTTTAAGCCCTTTTGATTCCTTTTGTAATATAAAAGGGGAGATGTTTGTCAGGAATGTAATAAAACTCACATGCCATTGGTGTTTGTGATGAAACAGTGGCTACCTTAGATAATGACAAATATGTAAAAGAAAAGCCCTTGAAGAAAAAAGTTTTTAACTTATTAGGATAAAAACGGAGTATTTGGAATGTTCATCTAAAGATGGAGTTACCACTACAAATAAAATGATGGTGGGTGGTGAAATGATTGTGAAGTTATAGTTTTAAATATCTAGGATCGGTATTACAGAGCAATGAGGAAATAGATGGAGATGCATGCAGTCGTAATAGTGTCGGATGGATGAAGTGAAGAAAGCGATTGGGGTGTTGTGTGACAAAAAGATTTCAATGAAACAGAAGGTTAACTACAATATAGAGAACTAAATGTTAAGCAGAGTTAAATAATGGGTTCCTGGGAGGAGTAGGAGTGGAAAACCAAGGAATAGGGGAGGCGCTTAGGCAGGATATTGATATTGGTAAATTAATATTGATAGCGATATGACAGAAACTTATGCAGAAATGTAATAAGGGGAGCCAACGACGCATGGAGATAAAGGCGAAGAGAATGACGATTAGCGACAGGAACAGTAGGTCACGTTGTTGGTCACTATTTTGGTCTGCATTTAATTTATCAAGAGAGTTATTATATGTCAACGTTTAGTGTAATAAACTTGACTTAGATACTACAATAATAATTATCAAGAAAGAATAGTACTTACTTTATCACACCAATACAAGTTTCTTCCAATCCAGTCCACCGCCAGGCCGTCAGGATTTTGCAAAGTAGGTGAATGCAATACTTCAACGTCCGTGGAATTTGTCTTGTAGTCACAAAGTCTCTTTATAGAAGATCCCAATTGAGCTACGTCCGACCAGTAAATACACTGGGTTGACCAGTCGTAATCTAAAGCCACAGCATTCGTTAGATTGTGGGCCAGGAGACTGCTGTGACCCATAAGGTCAAGCTCTCGAATATAGTACCTAAAAATATAAACATTATGTTAGTACTTCTGAAATTGATTAAAATAGGGAAGTATTACGACAATATAATAGCAAAATAAAGGGTTGGAAGTCTAAGAAATGATGTTAGAGCAGATACATCTTGCAGCCACCAAATGGTAATTGCTCTACAGTATTGGAAGATTCAAAACGGAACATACGAATTATTAATACAATTATTAAGATCCCCTGACCTGCAATTACCTAGTGTAAATTTCAATATAACGTCGCGATGTCTTATAATTATTTCATTTGTTCGACTGGATTGCTACTCCTTCGCGATTTCTAGAAGCGTATTCGACAGGTGTACGTCGACACTGTTGTCTATCGTCCACTGATTTTCTGTGTTTTTGTGCAGATAATAACAATGTTTTATTAATAACAATTTTTTTGTGTTCATTAGATATTATTTGAATTGGTTAGTGTATAGTTTAATATATTTATTATTCCAAATATTGTTGATAATTTAAAATTTAAAAGGATGTATATGATACATCAAAATCTACAGATTTTTGCAGAAGGTATCTATCGATTTGGCAACAGTCCCAAGGAACATCACTGGCCGAGCAAAACAAATACATGCCCTTTGCTTTGCTTCTCATTATAACGCCATAAGCTGAAATAAAAGTAGTGTTTCTAACCATAAACCATGTATACAAACAAAGAAAAAGTACAAATTTTAAAATGGTATTATGGGGGCAACTCGTACCGTGATATTATAAATTTATTTACTTGTGCGTATGAAGATAGGCCAATACCGACACAATCAACTATTAGTCGTATTATTAAAAAATTTGAATCGTTTCGTTGTGTACAAAACTGTCAAAAATGTACGGATCTACCACGAGAGAAAATAATTAACGAAGTTAGGCAAAATAGGGAAATTGATGTCTGTAGTCTTGCTGAAACTAGTGATCCTTGTTCAAGCAAAACTATTGCTGAAGAAGTTGACATGAATGATAGGACTGTCAGGAATATTTTGAAACGGAATGGTTATCGTTGTTTTAAGGTTTCAACAACTCAAGAGTTATTAGCCGAGGACAATTTCAAGCGTATGGAATTTTGTGAACTGATGATGAATAAACAAAATGAAAGTGAACATCTTTTAAAAAACATTTTGTTTACCGATGAATCGACATTTTCGTTACATCGGAAACATAATCCTTCTATCGTACGATATTGGTCTCGGCATAATAAACACTTGAGTATTCCAGTACGAACACAGTATCCCCAAAAACTTAATGTTTGGACAGGTATTTTGGGGGATTATATCGTCGGTCCATTTTTTATTGATGGTAATTTAACGGGAAATAAATATTTAGAATTGTTGCAAAATCAAATTATTCCAGCAGTTCAATTACTTCCTGTCAACTTTGACGATATTTGGTTTCAGCAAGAAGGCTGTCCTGCTCACAATACACGAGCAGTTCAAAATTATTTAGAAACCATTTTTGGAAATAAATTAATTTCTTCTCGTGGTACGATCAAGTGGCCTCCCAGATCACCAGACTTATCCCCAAATGATTTTTTTCTTTGGGGATATGTAAAAACAAGTGTTTATCGACATGGTTTTAAAAGAGCCCGAAATTTAGCGGAATTGAGGAACAAAATAATTCATCTTTGTGGAAGCATTAGACTGGAACTGCTGAGGGATATGAGACTATCTTTGTACAACAGATTTGGTTATTGCTCCGCAGAGAGAGGTGGAATATTTGAACCTCTATTACGTTGAAATTTTGTTTTTAATATTATTATGTTACTTTTGGAATTCATTTTTATTTTAATTTTTAGAAATCTACTTTTTTTTATGCCATTATGGCAATAAAATATAACAATTTCTTTTAATAAAATAATATTTTAATTCCATATCTACGTAATATTGTAGATTTTTGGCGCTTTGAGATATAGCCCCTACTGTATTCCGTTTTATACTAGTAGCGGCTTGGCGAGATGCAAGATTTTATTATTCTATGATCGTTTGTGTTTAGTAAGGTGCGCACGTGCGCAGCAGTCGAAAAATATCGACTGGAGAAGGAGTCCAGTCGAACAAATGAATTAATTATAAGACATCGCGACGTTATATTGAAATTTATACTGGGTAATTGCAGGTCAGGGGATCTTAATAATTGTATTAATAATTCGTATGTTCCGTTTTGAATCTTCCAATACTGTATAAGATATACCACAGGTTATAAACCAAGAGCTGTCAGAATTTTTTTAGAAAATGTGTTGTATTTTTTGTGTAAAACTATACACTGCGCTGCAAAATTGATGCAAAAGAAACAGATAATCCTTTCTAGTAACGGGTATAGCCACCTCTATCATAATTATGTCCTGATACCTCGTTGGCATACTTAAAATTATTCTGATTTGGGTCTGCAAGTTCCTGGTAGGAATAAAAGAGAAAAACCAAAGAACACCTGGGATAAGACAGGATAACTAATATGGATAAACGCTAAGAAAATAATGATGACCATCGAAATTGGTAAAGCAAACTTTGACTTTGACTTTGAAATAAGAGATATTGAAATCAAATTGAAAGAATGTAATCCCCGCAGAGATATTTAGAAACAGAGATATCACAGATTTTTTGCACTTGTTTAGTTTTTTGTTGGATTGACATTTCATAATGAACTTTTCAGCTAAAAATAGTGGTCTTAAATGTAGCCGAGGTTTAAAAAGATTTAACTAAGAGATTATTAGTAGGTAATCGACACCTACTAACAATCGAAGTGCACCTAAAACAACTGTAGAGATTTGCACTAAATTTAGACAATCTATAATAGATCTAGTTCATGCATAATAAAAATGTACATTCATCTTAGGAAAATGATCGTATTTATAAATATTCAAGCGAAATCCCAACCTGTCACAAATATATTTTTTCAAGACACACGCTATACAAATTTTACGACTTGATAACGCAAATATGACTTTTAATATATAACTTACCTATTCGCCAGTATAAGATTGACCTTGACACTGGAATTAGCCCTGCAGGAATGCTTGTCGAAACTCAAAACATAATTGTCGTTACAACTGCAATGGTACGAGCCCCTGGTGTTCCTACAGATCTGGCTGCAGGGTTTCTGTTGGCATTCGTCGATATCTTCACAATGGTGGGGATCTTTCGGGCTTACTTTAAAGCCGTGTTCACACCGGCATTCGTATCCTACCGGTTTGTCGATACAAGTTTGGGCACATGGAGGCGGTGAGGCTGTGCACTCGTTGATTTCTGCGAATAAGATAATTGACATAATTACGTATTTTGACAGTATTTAAGGATAACCCGCTGATATTTCTTCAATCAGAATATAAAAAGCTAACAAGATATTTCCAAGTATTTCAAAAAACAAAAAAGACTTCGAATAGTACCTAACAATACCGAATAGTACAGTAATAATTGTCTATGTACATACAGCAATTTTGTGTGTAATTTTAGAAACTAACAGCAATAAATATTAAAGTAGAACATTGAAAGAAGTCTGACTACAGAGACAGTTCTATTTCCATTTATAACTATATTTAGGTAAAAGTTTATGGTCGGTATAGTAGAATTTAACAGGATATTTAACACAGATATAAAATCATATTTTCAGCGAATAGACAAAGATAACAATTATATTTCCACTTGGTCTTCCCTCCACATTCCTCATGCACGCCCATTAGTGAACGCCAGGCAATTATTTCCGATTCAGCTTATATATAAGAAACAGCAGCAGGGTTACCTTATTACATATTTGAATTATAGTCCTTTTCCATCATATTGATAGCACATTATGTATGCAAATCCTCAATAGGTGAAAAAACCATAGGCGTCACCCTATACTTGTTTTGAAATAAATAAAAAAGTTAATATTTTAAGATGCCGTCAACAATTCATTATCTTTTAAAAATATTCTGTAAAATAAGTGTCCACCAATCTCACTATACCTTTTTTGTGCGTAAAAAACGTCGGTATATATGCCACACGATTATTGTTAATTATACACGAGTGATTAACGAGAGAATTCAATGTTTCACGAAATAAATTAATGTAAACAGTAATTTAAAGGTGATTATTGTTTTCTATACAAGTTCACCAGGTAGAAATTGTATGATTTCTCTTTTTATTATTAAATTATTACCAATGTAAGTCAGGCCGTGGAGTTTAGGGGTCTACATTGTAAAAATGACATGCACCCTATCCTCCATGCTATGGCATGCTGGACGAGCCATACAGTCTGTAGTCGACACCCCGAGGTATGAGCGGGAATACAAAGTGTACCGATACTCATACGCTTATGAAACGTACCTGGCGGATCATAAGGGTCTTCACATTTTGCTCTTTTTCAACTTGTCTAGAGTGAAATGTCTTTAATCTTTCCTATCGGCCTCTCTTGGCAAACTCTTGTTTTTCTGACCCCGAGTGGCTATTAGGGTAATCCGAGGGCGGACGGGTCACTATAATTCTGTCTACTACACTCTACTACTCTTCTCTCGACTAAGGGAGTAAACCCTAACAGAAAATCCTGGTCCTCCTGGTAGGGAGGTATCAATATTGATAAAAAAAGACTTAAAAGGAAACCTGAAAAGCTGGGAGCAGATCAATGAGAGAATTATTAGAGTATCTATTACGTGGAAAGGGCACGACCTCGAGATCATTGGAATATATACTCCGTCAAAAAATGCATCAAAAGTAGCTAAACAAAGCTACTAGTTGAAAATATAAATAGCCGCAAAGAAATTGTGCTGTTGGGAGATTTTAACGCTTGGACAGGAACAAAAATAAATGACAAAGTCGTAGAAAAATATGGTGACGCTAAAACAAATGAAAATGGGGAACACTTAATCGAATTCTGTGAACAGCACTCTCTGAAAATCCTAAACGGATTCTACCAACATAAAAACATACATAAGTACACCTGGGTTCAACCAACGAGAAACACAAAGTCGATTATAGATTATGTCATCACAAAACAAGAAACACACATACAAGTTGAAGACATAAGAGTATTAAGAGGACCGGAGTGCGGAACTGACCACTATATGGTAAGATCAAAATGTTACCTACAGTATCGACCTCGGCTACTACATCAAAATGACAACCAACTAGCTCAATCAAAACCCCCGGAATCGAATCTACCTAAATACAATATTGATGCACTGCAAAACGACTCGACATCATTCTTATATAAGCTGCGACTTAGCCAAAAATTGGCAAACCTGATCTACTCCTCAGCCCAGAATACCTATAAAGAGATAATCAATAAAATCAATGAAGCAGCTTACGAAGCGCTCGGCACAATCCAAAAGAACAAAAAGAATACTCCATTGTGGTGGACAAATGACATCGCCAATGCAGTACACAACAAGAAACAAGCATATCAAAAGTGGCTGCAAACAAATGATCCAGATGATAGACGAATATGAAAGATCAAACAGAGAAGTAAAAAATTTAGTAACTAAAGCAAAAAATATTTCATGGGAAAGTAAATGCGAAGAACTCAACAAATATATCGGGTCAACAAGATCAAGAGAAGCATGGAAAACGGTAAAAAATCTGAGAACAAACAGAAAAGAAACGAGTAGAATAGATTTAATAGAAGACAAATTTTGGATCGAACACTACTCAGAACTTTTGACTGAAACAAGAGCTCAATTCACGAACATCAGTACAACAACATATGAACTGGAATTCAGTGAAGACGATGAAATAACAGTACAGGAAGTCGAGAATGCAATACGAACTCTAAAAAATGGGAAGTCATACGGACCACAAGGTATACCAAATGAATTATTAAAACATAGCCCACAAGTATTACGGGAATTACTGGCGGATGTCTTCACCTTATTCTATAATGGACACGACTTGCCACCGGAGTGGACAAAAACACATATTAACAACATATACAAAAAATTGTATTCTCTCTAAAGCAAGTTATCGAGAAAAGATTAGCCCACAACCTTTCAACTCATATAGTCTTATAGATCTGACAAAGGCATACGATAGTGTACCACTTTCAATGCTTTGGGTAGCAATGGAAAAACAAGGAATAAGCAAAAAAATATACAAGCAGTACAACAGCTCTACAAAAATATGACGGCAAACATTAAAACTGGAAATAGATTAACTAGAGAAATTCCTATTAGTAAGGGCCTAAAGCAAGGCTGCTACATAGTACCTACACTCTTCAAAATATATCTAAATGAGGCACTCTCACTTTGGAGAAGAAAGTGCTGCAATATGGGCATCCCAATCGGAGATGATAGATTGTACACGATACATTTCGCTGACGACCAAGCCATTCTAGTTGAAGACGAGAATGATATAAGCTACATGCTTAGAAAACTGGAAGATGAGTACACCAAATGGGGCCTCACAATTAATATACAAAAAACTGAGTACTTAGTTGTAGGTGAAAAACCAGAAAGCCTACAAATCGAAATGGGAACTATAAAACCAACAGACAATTTTAAGTACTTGGGAGTCCAAATAACATCAAAAGCAGGAAGTAGCGAAAAAATACATTCCAGGATTGGCTAAGCAAGATCAGCCACCAGACAGCTACACGGACTATTATGGAATAAAAAAATAACAAAAGAAAATAAAAGAAGAATTTATAAAACAATAATAGAAAGTATTAGACTGTACGGCGCCGAACTCTGGGAAATAAACCAAAGAAACAAATCAAAAATTAAGGCCATGGAAATGAACTACTGGAGACGATGTTGCCAGCTCACTAGACTTGATAGGGTAAGAAACGAAGATATTCGGAGAGAAATGGAAATCGATCTAGATATAATAGACACAATCGAAGCCAAAAGACTTAACTGGTATGGACCTTCAGAGAATGCCGGAAAATATATGGCCAAAAAAAATAGAAGAATGGACTCCGCCAACTAGAAGAAAACGAGGTAGACCAAGACGATCCTGGAGAGACGATGTCGACGATGCAATGACCGCCAGAGATCTAAAAACTGAAGATTGCTTCGACAGAAATTGCCTCGACGCTGGAAATTAGGATGCGAGAAGCGGCGTCAGCTGTAGAAGACTCGCTTGTTATTATTACCAATTAATTTGGTTCTTCGCCATCAAACTCGAACAACTGAAAGTGGGAAAATTTTGGAGACATTAGATGGACTTTTCGGTTTGAACCGGAATCAAATTTACGGATTTAATTCTGCTTTTTCTTCTAAAAACCTGAATGTTTTAATACTTTCATGGTTCATAAGTTAAGCTATGAGTTAATCTAGAAATTAACGTTTCTACTACTACTACTACTACTACTTTCATTCACTAAGGTAAATGTAGAAGTAATAGCTAGCAGTAGACTATAGATGTGGAAGAATAAGTAGCATATAGATATAAAGGAAACTAAATTTAGCGACTTTTAATAAAAACATAAACTTACTGCATTTGTTTTCATCTGAAAAGTCCCCACAGTTATTCTCGCCGTTACATAAAAGTGTTTCATTGATACAAACACCATTGTCGCAATAGAACCAGCCCTTTTCTTTGCAATAATAGTCATCACTTTTTGGATCGCCGCATAACGGCGTTTCGTCACTACCGTCTCCACAATCGTCTTTTCCGTCACATTTGGCGGCTTCGGGAATGCACTTGTCGTTCTCGCATCGGAATTCGTCTGAGTCGCAGGTTTTGTAACAATCGTGCGGTTCGTCTGAGCCGTCCGTGCAGTCCCTGTCTCCGTCGCAGTAGTAGATTTTGCCTATGCATTGCCCGTCTGAGCATCGGAATTGGTTCGTGTTACAACTGACGAATTTGCAATCCTAAAAACCAAAAGTAATTTTCAGTAACAAAAACCAAAAAGTAACGACTATTATCCATAGAAATACAATCAAAATGGTTACAGACGTTACCTGAGTACCTGAACAATGTTGCAGGAACACTGAAATCTCATCTCCAACTAGATTCTTAATTAAGATCTAAACGTATGTAATATTTCTGTATGACCCTTTTATTTATCACTAATTCACAACCTGGAAGAACTCACAAAATGTTGCAAAAAGTTTTGTTTCGTTTGCTGCAGAGAGGAGCCAGTCTATGTTTAAATTTGAATGAATGATTTAGATTAGATTTAGCTTAGATTTGAAATAAAATAATCTTTATTGCATATACACCAAAATATTTTTCTTCATTTTTGATTTTGTTGTATTCTAAATTTACCAAATTATATACTCTACAAATTATGAATTGCTTGACTATATTCAAGTAACTTGCTATGGATTTCATTAACGTGCTCTCTAGATGACAAGATTCTAACCTAGTTAGGTTTTTTAGTTGCTTTTGTAGGATTTCAAGTAAAAATAAAAGGTGCGAGTAAAATACGTAGCTAACAAAAAGAGAAAATGACAAAAGCCTACCTCTAACATGTGTTCATCAGCATTATCAGGACAATCCGCCTCACCGTCACAAACCCAAGACATTGGAATACATCTGCCGGTAGCATTACATCTGAACTCGTATTTAGCACAAGTTGTCGTCTGACAGTGCGTGCTTTCATCGGATTGATCGTTACAGTCTGGATTTCCATCGCACTGCCAAGATTTTGGAATACATTCATTGTTAGTGCACTGGAACTGGTCACTACGACAATGCTTGTGGCAATTTTCTTCATCGCTTTGATCCAAACAATCAGGAATACCATTGCAACGCCACGATATAGGTATACAAGTGGAGCCGTTCTCGCACATGAACTGATCATATCGACATTGGTTGTTGGTTCCACAACTTAACTCGTCTAAAGCGATGCCGCTATTGTCGTCGTCTAAACAATCAGCTACTCCATTACATCTTAATCGCAAATCGATACAGGCACCATTAAGACACTGAAATTGATCTTTATCGCAATTTGGTCTTGAAACTGTGCAATTGTGTTCGTCGGAATTGTCCCAGCAATCATCATCACCGTCGCAGAACCAATCTTTATGAATACAGGTTGTAGTAAACTTGCAATTAACAAAATCTTTTCCGTGTTTTTCTGTACAATTCGGCATTTCACATCCAATTTCATCAGTTTTATCTTGGCAGTCTGGTTCGTTATCGCATCTGTGCGCTATATCTAAACACTCCCCATTTTTACATCGGAAATGAGTCTCTTCTGGACAAGAACAATTTTGTTCATCAGTGGAATCTCCGCAATCATCTATTCCGTTGCAAGTTAAGTTTAGAGATATACACATTTTATTTTGGCACGGGAACCAGCCCAACGGACAGCTACGGTATCCACAATACCCAGGTTCTTCGTCGGATCTATCAGCACAATGTGGGATACCATCGCAAGTGAGATGGAAGGGGACACAACCGCCATCTGAACATCTGAAAGAGTCACCATCGTTTGTACAGTTGGTCAAAATTTTGGCATGGCATCGACCTTGTTCGGAAAGCACTCGACCCTCTTCACACGAACATTCCACTTGACCAGAAGCTGACAACCCGCATATTTCTTCACAGAATCCGTTTTGGATCAAACACGGATTTGAAAAACAATCCTCCGTGTCGTTGGCTACTGTGATTATACCCATAGGTCTAGCTACATCTCTTCTGAGCAAAACAATGTATTGTCCCGTGAATTTATCTGCTCTTATGACCGCATGAAGCATCCAGTCGGTCCAGTATATAAAGTCACCATACACTGCCAAAGCAAACGGATGTTGTGGTGTAACTTTCGCTAATACGACTCTCTTAGTTCCATCATATTCACATCTTTCAATTTTATCCAATCGTGCGTCACCCCAGTACAGTTTCTGCGCCTTGTGATCTAAAGTAATGGCATTGGGCATTCTAATATCGGTTTTGATTATACTCTCTCTTCCGAAGCCCGTCAAAAATGCTCTTTCTATTGTTGGTTGCTGCGGATTCCAATTGGACCAATATACTCTACTGCCACAACTGTCAACAGCGATGCCACGAGGTTTATCTTGAGCACGCATGCGTACTATCGTTTCTACAGCACTAGCGTTTTTAATTTGGCCTGTCAAGTTAACTCTATTAATAGTAGCGTCGTTATTGCAAGTCCAATATAGAGAATTATAGACCTGTTCGTATGCTAAGCCTTCTACAGAACCTTGTCTTTCCACTATGATTCTATGATCACTGCCGTTGAAGTATACGGCATTGATGGAACCTTTCTGAATATCAGAATAGAACAATCGTTGATGTTTGTAGCTGAATGACAAACCGATGGCGTTCTTCAACATAGTGTTATTTTTAATAGTTGGCTGTGGTGAATTTTGAAGATTCTTGTCTCCAATCATTTGTATAGAGTCAATGCTGATGACTCTAGAATACATGACGAAACTTTCAAAAGGTTCGCAAGTTTTTCCGTCCGCAGTAATTCTACCATGAGAACAAACGCACACTGGATGGGTACCATTAAACAAACACAATTGTTCACAACCGTCGTTATTATTAGCGCAAGGGTTAGTACCAGATTGTTTCTTTTTAGAAAATATTTGAATATCTTTCAAAGAATCTCCTAGATCGCTTAACAGCACCTTGAAGTCTGACATATTAGAAGCAGAAGCTGTAGATATGCTTCCTCTCTCGTACGTAGTGTCCAACCAGTAGACTTTGTCGTTAAATACAGTTAAAGCTATAGGATTTTCTAACGATTGATTCAGCATTACAGATCTGTTTTGTCCATCGTAGCTCACTCTTTCGATGGTATTTGCCTGTATATCAGTGAAATATACAAACTCGTTGACTGAGTCAAAAGCTACGTCAGAAATAGATTTGGCATCGTCAACTAAGAGTTGTCTATTCTGTCCGTCCATAGTTGCTATTTCTAATTTAGACCCACCAGCCCGTACTAAATATCCTCTAATCGGATCCACAGCCAATGAATTCGGTTTCCCTATTTCATATGAAAATAAAACATTTTGTTTAGAGCCATCCAATCTTGCTACTTCAATGGTACCTCTCTTAGAATCGCACCAGTAAATATTTTTAGCGATCCAGTCAATTGCTATACCCGTTAGCCAGTCGACGAGGATATTCTCCAGCATTTCTGGTTGTTCTAAAACAAAACTCCTATCAGTACCATCTCTTTTAACTCTGCTCACAGTTCCGTGGTCACTATCTGCCCAAAATACAAAATCATCAGCAGCTACGAAGTCGATTGTTGTTGCACTGGAGATTCTCGAAATCGGACCCAAAACTTGAGTATCATTTTTTCCATCTAGAGATAACCCCTGCAGTTCCCAGTTTATTGAATAAAACAAGAATTCTTCCATTCCCACACATTTAAACGCATTAGTTGGATCTGGATTGTAGCCTGTAGCACATTTGCAGGTGAATTTCGTAGACGATATAGGAATACACAAATGCTGACAGCCTGCTCTATTGTTCTGGCAAGGATGCGCCCCCTGTTGCTCACTGGGGTCGTATATTCTCAAGGATAGTACCCCACCAGTGCTGTTTCTTAGGATCAAATCATTTTTTCCTGTTAATTTATCCACTGAGTGTACAGATTGGTCGTTATCGTCTGCATAGTAAAGTTTGTCGTGATAAACTGTAACAGCGGATACAGATACTTGTTTCGATAGGTTTAACTTTTGTACATCACTACCATCTAGGTTACTGTAGTACACCTCTAGGTCGCTAATCCAGAATAGTTTAGATGATTTAATATCAAGAGTGAGACTCTTCGAACTGGATTTAAGATTAGGAACGATTGTTTTTCTTGAGGTTCCATCCATGGCGCTGGTCTCTACAGATTCTGTGTCATTTACCGAAGATATCCAATATAGGTTGCCTCTAGGAGGATCGACACACACAGACAAAACGTTGACATTGTCTACTATCTTTGTTATAAACTCCCCTTTAAGGTTCGACGCCATGATGCCGGCTTTTGATGATACGTAAAGCAGATCTGAGATCCAATCAAGTGCCAGACCTGAAGGATTCTGTAGTCCTGTATCTAAGAGTGTTTCTGAAGGCCCGTGTGTTAAACTAGTTCTTTTTATTTCGTTGATATGAAAATCTGCGAAATAAAGAGTACGGTTTCGGGAAAGGTATTCTATTTGAACAGGACTAACGACTTGTGGAATACTTATAGTGGGTATAGTGTGGTAGTAGGGCTGTAAGATGTCTACCCCTCTGATTTCATTAGTTTTAGCTATCAGGAGAACTTTGTCGTTAACGACACAGGTCTTGTTGTCTTCACTGAGTCGCATAATATGAGGACAGTCACATTTATATGTCTTATTGAAGTGTATCAAGCACAAGTGAGAACATCCACCGTTGTTGGTTCCGCAAGGATTAACGCCATCTGTCGGTTGTCGGCTGGGGTGTAAAATTTTGATGTCGAAAGGTTGAGAAAGGGTTCTTTGTATTACTTTGACGTCGCCTCCTGTGAATTTGTTGGCTCTGAATACGCTGTTCGTACGCCAATCTGAAACAAGAGATATCAAAAATTTAAAAATAAAACACTCAAAACTTTTGTTTCCAACACTTCCCCAAAATTTATTATAATTTATTATCACTAAACCTGTTACTAAAAACTGTTCTTAAAAATAATCCATAATAGGATCTATAGGAAATTAGACGTAGACATCAGTAACACTCAGATGGGATTCAGAAAAGGGCTGGGTACAAGGGAGGCTCTGTTTGCAATGAACGTTCTCTCACAGAGATGCTTAGACATGAATCAAGAAATTTACGCCTGCTTTATTGATTTCGAAAAGGCCTTTAACAAAGTACAACATGAACCACTAAGACAAGTTCTAATAAAGAAAAATATAGACAGCCGAGATATTCGAATTATATGCAATCTATATTGGAATCAAACAGCAAATGTCAAGGTTGAGGGCAGACTAACAGAAGAAATTCAAATCCGTCGAGGAGTCTGGCAGGGATGTATCTTATCGCCACTTTTATTTAATCTGTATAGTAAAGCTATCTGTGAACAAGCACTCGAGGAAGAAGATCTTGGTCTGATAATAAATGGTGAGACGATCAACAATATAAGATATGCTGACGATACAGTTCTCCTAACGGGAACGCTAGTAGAACTACAACATCTCGTTCAAAGTCTCAATATATACTGTAACAGTTACGGCTTAAAAATTAATTTGAAAAAAAACTAAATTTATGGTAATCACGAAATCAAAGAACATCAGAGCTAATCTTGTAATAGACAATACAACGATTGAGCGTGTGCCCTGTTATAAATATCTAGGTGCTTGGATCACAGACGATACTGATCAAACAAAAGAGATTAGATGTAGAATAGAAACCGCTAGATCAGTCTGTAATAGAATGCGCAAACTCTTTTGCAATCGTGATATCAATATAAAGTTACGAATACGAATGCTGCGGTGTTATGTCTTTTCTACCCTGTTATATAGAGTTGAGGCTTGGACACTAAAACAGTTGTCCATAAAAAACATCGAAGCTTTCGAGATGTGGTGCTATAGGCGCATTCTCAGAATATCATGGATGGACCGCGTCACTAACACGCAAGTACTCCAAACTTTAGACAAAAGATGCGAAATTCTAAATGCGATAAAAACTAGAAAGATGGAATACTTGGGGCACATTGTGAGAGGTGAAAAGTACGAACTTTTAAGAAACATCATGCAGGGCAAAATTAAGGGCAAAAGAAGTGTGGGAAGAAGAAAAATATCGTGGCTTCGTAATCTACGTGAATGGTTCGGGTGTAGTTCGATTGAACTTTTTAGGCGCGCTGCTAACAAAGTCGCAGTGGCCATGATGATTTCCAATCTCCGCTAGGAGTGGCACGAGAAGAAGAAGAAGAAACCTGTTACGGCAGAGTGCCTTTCTCAAGTGTTGCTATAAACGTATGTTTCACAAATTAATTATTTTGCAACAGTCAATAATGAATTTTGAAAGGAAAAAAGTGGTAGAGTGGTAGACATACTATGGATATTAGATGAATGTAATAAGAACTCTCTATTTGCAGCAAAATTGCAGTAAGAGTCTATTGTGAGCAATATCCACATCATCGGCAACATAATAAGAGAGCATTTCAAAATGTAATGGATATATTTTCAATCGCAATAATTCAGTGTTACATGAGACTAAAGGAAAAACAAAAACGGTTACAACAGAAGAAACCGAATTAAATTGTTTACTGGTCGTTACTGAACATCCTCTTACAAGTATCCGAAATATTCCATGAGAGCAAGACATTAGTCACAAATCTATTCAGAAAATTCTCGCAAGACCCCGCATGCCCCCATACCATAACCAACGACACCAAAAATTGACCTATTATGAGTTGGCGTCGGTACACTACGCTTTAGTGTAAAGTGGGTTGCATAAACATCCGAGATGACAGCTTCCGATAGAGACACCGTGGTGAATAAATGTGGTTTAATTGAATTATCGTCATAGATTTATATTCATTATTCATTAATAAATAATTAATAACCAATTCAACAAAATAATACACAAATTAAGACGGAATGTTTGGCAATTGTATTTGGTTATCAGTGTTTCAAGTCAATATTTGAATGGTGGAGAGTTTGTTGAAGAAAACACCAATAAAACGAAGTATATGAAAATAAGCACATAACCACAAAACCTACGACCCTTTGTTATAGAAAACGACGTCATCGAAGCAGTGAACGAATTTGTATACCTGGGACCGCCCCTTAACACTGAAAATACTACTACCGCAGAATTTGCGCAGCCAACAGATGCTATTTTGAGCTCAATCTCCTCTTTAAAACTACAATCATATAGAGAAATACAAAAATAAAATTCTACAAAACAATAATACGCCCAGTCTAACATATGGTTCAGAGACCTTAACTCTAACAAAAAATAATGAAAACATGTTAGGACGTTTCGAAAGAAAAGTACCTGATATCGTAAAACATATTAAGATGGATAGGGCATGTATGCCAATGGAACAAAATGACCCAGTTAGAAAAATGCTCCTTGATAGACCCATTGGTCAGAGAAGAAGAGGAAGACCCAGAACAACGATCCCTGATAACATCGATGGATATGTCAGAGATGGAGAATGATCATCTACCTTTTAAAAAGCTACTTAAAACCTAGCCATTTAAAAAGCTACTCAATCAATGCTCAATTTTATTTTAGTCAAATATATTATATTAGATCACAGTTATATTTTGCTGATGTTTTATCTCGCTCAGGTTGTCATGAAGTTCTGAATCTAGTTCTGAAATTATAAAGCAAGATATGCATGCACAAGTAGAATTAATTGATTAGTATGATAAAGTCCACAAAGATTTGAATTAGTAAAAATTGAATCAGAACAGGATTTAGATTTAAGAGAGATATCAAAAGTGGTTAAATCAGAATGGCCATTAGAAAAACATAAACTTAATGAAATGATAAAAGCATATTGGAATTTTAGAGACCAAATATCAGAAATGAAAGAAGTACTGTTTAGATGACAAAAAATTATGATTCTTAATATTAAACGTAGGGAGATTTCGGACAAGAGACCACGTATTTTGGCCATTTATTAATAAAGAAATAACAGATCTGGTAAAGAGTTGTCTAGTTTGTTCAACTTATCAAAAAGCCAAACTAAAGAAATGTTAATATCCAAAGAAATTGCAAACATATCACAAGAAACAGTTGCTGTTGATTTTTTTTATTTTTATAGCAAACAGTATTAGTTACTAGTTGATAGTTTCTCAAAATATCCAGAAAAAAGTTATTTACATAATAACACCACTAATGAAAAATGTTCATAATATTAAGGCATCGTAAGCCGGAAGATGGTTCTCAGTTCACCAATAGTACTTTTAAAATTTTTTCAATTAATGGATAATTACTCACAAAAACTTAGACATCCACATTTAATAGGTTTATTGAAAGATATGTCCTACGAAAATATGTTTACAAAAATTTTGTTTGATTAAAAAAATATGTATGTGGCTTTAGCAGAAATTCATAATACACCCATAAATCATTGTATACCATCTCCTGCAGAGCTGTTATTTGATCGTAAGTTAAAAGATTTTATCTCTTTAAGTAATTCACAATTGCAACCAAAATTTGATATAGAAAATGTAGAACATGTCACACAATCAACAATAAAAACAGATCAAGAACATAAAGTATGTACGTAAATTTAGCTAAAATAATTTTTTATTCAGTAGTAAAAATAATTTTAGTTGAATTACTGGAGAATTCCTTGTTTAATAGAAATTATCCAGCTGTTCGAAATAAAACAGAGGCGAATATTGATAAATGTAAGTTAGAAAATGAAAGAGTAGAATTAGATTTTATTTGATAAAGAAAGTGATATGTCAAAGCTATGTTAGGTTAAATTAGTTCATTATTGTCAATAATAAATAGGACCAAATTGTATTCAAATCTTATCTTATGGTCTAATGATTAGCCTTTGCATACTACGCTCTAGTGTAAAGTGGGTTGCATAAGGGTCGCGAGCTGATGACAGCTTCCAGTAGAGACAGCGCCAGTGGGACGCTAACTTTTTTGAAAGAAGAGTAGCTTTATGTGAAAGGGCACAACAAAAAATAATTACACCAAGAAATGTTTTCGATTTTGTTTTATTCAGAGGTGAAGCAACAAAGTTTTACAAAAACGGATGTGTCAATCAGCATAATGTCTACTATTACTTCACAACAAATCCGTACGACATAATTACGAAGACTCAAAAGGTGGTCCCTAAGTGTTTGAGGTGGTACTTTAGTAATTATGTAATATATCCTTTCTTTTTTGAGGAAACAGTAAACGGAGAGGTTTATTTAGACTTTGTTGTAAACAATTGTGGTAGTTATATGACGGAGCTGTTTCGTATCACAACGCATTTATCCAAGTTGAATTGAATGAACAATTTTCACTAACAGATGAATAGCCAGGTGGATCCCCAGAATTAAATAAAGTCGACTTCTACTTCTAACTTCTAAAAGATTAAAGATTATTATTTTGAAAATTGATATGAAGGTCAGAATTAGAAACGCATTTCATAATGTTATGCCACAAATGCTTACAAACGTGAGTAGATCATTTGAAAACCATCTTCAAGCCTGTGTCGATGTTATAAGAACTCATTTCGAACACCTTATACAATGAAAAAAAAATGTTTCTAAAGGGCGTTGAACTTGTTACAAATTTCATTGAGATTTGGAAATAACTTTTTAAATACCCTGTATAACACAAAACAACTTGTATTATTTTAAAGAGGAAGAGAAGCGGATGTTAAATTTAAATTAAAATACCGGGGGATTCATTAAAAACATGTTTGAAGCGGTACAGTGTTATGTAACACCCTGTATATTTGGAACTAATTTTAAAAGGTGAAACTTACATCTACCTCCTATAATAACAGACATATCGGACTTTGTCACAAAATTTGTTTAACTTGTACACAGGTAATTTTAGACTTGCCCTGTATATTAATAAAACAATTGTTAAATTCATAGAATTTTTGTATAAGTATTAAACATCACGAGATAACAAAGACAATATCTTACTTACCCGTCCAGTAAACGAAATTCTCAAATACCGTAATCGCAAAAGGATGGGACAGCACCTCAGGATGTCTCATGATTTCATGAACATCTCCTCCGTCATAATTCGATGTATGTATAGAGTCCGATCTAGCATCTACCCAATATATCCTCCTAATGGTGTAATCCAAAGTAATACCATTCGGCCAGCCGTTGTACTCAATTTTAACAACTATTTTCCTGTCCGAACCAGCCAGGGAACAACGCTCGATTCTGGGCAGTTGTCTATCCCAGTCAGTCCAGAAGAGGTATCCGTCTCGAGGATCCACTGCGATTGCTCTGGGACTTTCCATATCTCCCGCTACTAAAGTCCGTCTAAAACTGCCGTTTAATTTAGCCACTTCGATTTGGTCCAGGCTGCTCTCCACCCAGTATAAGTTTTCCCCTTAAAGAAAAGAACTGTCAGTTTATCCATATATATTAGAACTATGATATTTTAAAATTTAAAATACATTTTCAGTGAAGTATGGATTATTGATACAACAGATGTATTATAAGAACATCCCAACACTGCCAAATCGAAATATTTTGTTTTATGGTTAACATTTGCGGCTAAATTTTATATTTAGAAGTCGATATATTTTTGCACGAATACACCAACACAATTATGGAATACCGAAGTTCTACGTAATAAGGAGACAGAACAGAAATTTCAAAAGGCTATAAAAATCGCTCTAGCACAGACAGAAGACTATAACAACATAGACTCAGCTTGGAAAAATATCAAAGTAGCTCTGACAAGCGTATCAGATGAAATACTAGGACACAAAAAGAAAACGACAAAAAAATGGTTCGATGATGATTGCCTGAACACCATATTAGCAAGAAATATGGCTAGAAGGAGCATGCTACAAAACCCCTCGCACAACAACAATGAAATGTATAGACAAAGAAGAACAGAGACAAGAAAACTAATGAAAAGGAAGAAGAGAAAGTATCAGGAACAAATAATCAGAGATATAGAAGAAAAAAGAAAGAACAAACAAGCGAGGCAGTCCTTTAAAGGAGTTTCAGATATCAAGACCGGGTACCAAGTAAGAACAGGAAACTTTCTTCAAAACGAAAGTGGACAGCTTATCACCGATGACAAGGAAATCTTAAAAACCTGGAAGGAATACTTCTATCAACTATTGAATGACCAATCTAGCAGAAGTACATCAAACATAGAGGTACATACAGCTGAAATAGAAGACCAATACCCGACATACGAAGATGTAATACAGGCAATTAAAAAACTCAAAAATAATAAGACACCAGGTAGCGATGGTATACCCGCAGAGTGCTTAAAACATGGAGGAGAAGCGTTGTACAGTTCGATATACAAGCTAATTCAAGACATTTGGCAAGAAGAAACAATGCCAGATGAACGGAAAGAAGAGGTTATTGTACCAATACACAAAAAAGGAAACAAAAAGCAATGTATTAACTACAGGGGAATAACACTCCTAAACACCACCTACAAAATCCTTGCAAACATCCTGCTAGAAAGAACCAAAACATACACAGAAGAAATCGTTGGAGATTATCAATGCGGATTTAGACCAGGCCGCTCTACAATTGACCAGATATTCACAATAAAACAGATAATGGAAAAAATGCTGGGAGTTTGACCGTGAGCTTCATCAGATGTTCATAGATTTTAAACAAGCATTTGATAGAGTATGTAGGGACAGACTGTGGACAGCGATACAGGAACTTGGCTTTCCAAAAAAACTAGTCCGGTTGATACGGATGTGTATGGAACGGTTACGATGTAAGGTGAGAGTTCGACAACAATACTGGGAGACATTTGAAATAAACAATGGACGAAAACAGGGAGATGCACTTTCACCACAACTCTTCAACTTAGCTCTGGAGCACATAATCAGAAGTGCAAGAATCGAAAAACCGAATACAGTATTTCATCGAGAAGGACCAAACTTACTACTGGCATTTGCAGACGATATAGATCTAATAGGAAACACGCGATTAAGGATGAAGGAGACTTTCGTAAGGTTTGAGAAGGAAGCAGAGAAGATGGGGCTCCAAATCAACGAAAACAAGACGAAATATATGTATATGAGCCGCAAGAACCAAAGCAGAGACAGAACCGGTCAGAACATTACCATCGATGACTTTAACTTTGAGCGCGTTAGAGAATTCAAGTATCTTGGAACAACAATAACTGAAGACAATAACGGATCACAAGAAATAAACAACACGATTCAGGCCGGCAACAGATGTATTTTTGCCCTCCAAAACCTTATAAAATCAAAACAACTAACACGACGTACGAAGATACAGGTCTATAAAACAATCATACGACCCGTTGTGATGTATGGAAGCGAAACGTGGACGATAACAAAGGCAAATGAAGAGAGACTACGTGTTTGGGAAAGAAAAATCCTAAGGAAGATCTTTGGTCCGGTGCTTGATGAAGCATCAGGGCAATATAGGATAAGAACTAATAAAGAGCTTGAAGAACTTTACCCAGACGCCAACATCATAAAAGAAATAAAGTCCAGAAGACAATGGGCAGGACACCTCAGAAGACACTCTGACGAACGAACAGTAAGACTGGTGTGGGAGGAAGTCCCAACTGGAAGGAGACCACGCGGACGCCCTCGTCTCCGGTGGCGAGATAATATAGCAGGAGACCTAAGCACTATGGGCGTGGAGAATTGGATGGAGGTTGCTCAAGACAGAAAACAGTGGAGGCATGTTGTCGAGTCGGCTAAAACCCACGAAGGGTTGTAACGCCACGGAGTAAGTAAGTAAGTATATATTTTTGCATAGTTGTCATAAATATTTTACTACTATCGAAAAAGATAATGCTCTCGCTGTCCATCTCGTGCATTCAGGTACGTATTGATTGTACTAATAAGGATAAAACCTCGATATTAAACTGCACGCCTTACTTTACGTAGTAAATTTCGCAACACCGTAATTTACTTTGTCTATAACATATGTATGTTAGCACAAAAATGCTAACTTAGATATTTGAGTAGTATCTCCACTACGTATTTGAAACTTTGATCACCGACAACCCTGTTGAATTTCTAATTTATAAATAACATATTTTTTTTAATTTATTTTTTAAAATACTATGTTAATATACTCGAATTGATCCGTTTAGACAGCGTATTGAAAACATTAGTAGTAAAGTAATTTTTTGGTCCTTCGAGCCTGTTATTCTGCAAGT
This sequence comes from Diabrotica balteata, assembly GCA_918026665.1. Lineage (NCBI taxonomy): Eukaryota > Metazoa > Arthropoda > Insecta > Coleoptera > Chrysomelidae > Diabrotica > Diabrotica balteata. The sequence continues at coordinate 12,497,006 of OU898280.1, read as the reverse complement.
CAACAAAGAACAGATGGTACATACTCACCAAGCCAATCAACAGCAAGTCCCTCAGCCGTGGTAAGACCAGTTTGTACAACCACTTCGATATTTCCTAACGATCCACCAACGATGGTACCTCTATATATCTTATCATCTATCACGTCAGTCCAGAAGATCATGTTAGTGTCATTTTTGTGGTAGAAATCTAAAGTTATGGTGTTTTTTAAACTGGCTATGAAAGATTTTAGACCGAACGTATGGAGATCCACACCTCTAAGCTCGTGTCGATTGCTGAAAATGACGTAGGGTCTTTCGTTGTCGGTACTTTTACAGGTGAAACCGTCGTCCTGGATGACATAACCGTCTACACAGGTGCATTTGTAGCGGGAACCTGAAATAGGAATAATCTATAAGAAATAGTATTATATATTTTTGTGGCTTCGATGCAATACCGCTGATAATTTTTTAAGAAAAACGTACTTGTGTCCAATGTCAACATTTCCAAATAATATGTCATGAGCAAAAATTTAGACGACATATTTTGAAATATCCTGCAAGTAGTGTTTCTATACCGGTTCCACCCCAAAAGTTCAAAATCCTACGCCAGATGGCCCTATTTTAATTTGAAAGTAGACTCCCTCTATAACGAGAACTGAAATGGCAGACTAATTACCTCGTTATAAGCCGATCTCGTTATATCAGATAACAATAATATTGTGCATACATATGAATATGTAGTTTTCTAAAATATTACCTTCCTATAGTGAAGCCATTCGGAGCAATATAAGATGCTAAATATTGTTTGAATAGCATTTTTGAAAAAAAAGTTGTTTACTTTTATTGTCAATGAAATACGTTAAAACAAAAAATCTGTACTTTTTTGTAAAAAAAAACTGTACTTTATACATTATATAAAACTACATAATGTATAAAGCGTATTTTCAAGGATAACATAAACTATTGCTTCTGCAATTGGGAGAAGTCTGTCATTTTTGACTGCTTTAAATTGTCTAGTATCATTCTATCTATCATATTTTCTAAAGATGTGATACAGTTGTATGCTTCTTTATTTGCGTTTTGTCTTTGGATAAAGTTTTTTGCTACGTTTAAAGCACTTTCCACATCTTGTCTATTTGGATCTTCTTGCGTAGATTTACCGCGATTGTCTTCTCCATCTTCATCACGTTCCTCATTGACGATAACGCGCTCCACCGGCGAATTTATTACTCACGAAAGGACTCAAGCAGGGTTGCTGTATTCAAAATTTATTTGGAACAAGCACTCAAGCTGTGGAAAAGAAAATGTAATGGCATGAGAATCCCTCTCAATGACGAGACTACACTGTACACCTTATGTTTCGCTGATTACCAAATACTGATTGCCAGGATCATGATGACTTGAGTTACATGACTCGGAAGCTAATAAAAGAATATAACAAATGGGGTCTCGAAGTCAACATTAAGAAAACTGAAGCCATGTGTATTGGAGGGGCAAAGCAGTCCATTATATTAGACGATGGGGTAGAAATTAGATACTGTGATGAATACAAGTACTTGGGTATGAAGATAACTCAAGATGGAACACTCGATGCTGCTATAAAAGACAGAAACATACAGGGTAGAAAAGCCATATCCATGATGAATGGCATTCTGTGGGACCAAACAATATCTAACAAGAACAAACAACTCATATACAACACCATACTTAAAGGTGTAATCCATGGACGTATCGATGGTGTAATCACATATGGCAGTTAAGTTTGACCAATGAAACAAAGACATCTAATGTACCTCGTTATAAGCAAAATCTCGTAATTACCGTGTTCGTTATAGGAGGAGCATACTTAAAGTATTTTTCTTGTAGCGACCTCTATCGAACGGAGGTGGAACCGGCATAGAAACACTACTTCTGCACCCCGCTCCAGCGATTTTAGTGGTACACATCACTGGTAGTCCAAGGCCGTCACTGTCATAGGGGCTATGTTTTGTTGCAATATTTATATAAATAGATATTATGTGAGTGTTAGAGAACTACGCAGTAAAATTCTCTTTCATGTCGCGTTACTACTTGGAAAATGTTAAATATCTATACATGCAGTATATTAAAGTAGAAAACAATCTGTGAATAATCAGTGAGAATATTATAATATCATGACTTACCTCTTGGTATACACAGTTGCGAACAGGCTCCTAACGCCTCGCAGGGATGTGTAGCCTTGCAGTTTATCTTATCGGGTTGCAGAAGAAGATTTTTCGGACAGGTACAAATTAATCCCTCGGGAGCATTATGACAGTCGTGGGAGCACATGATACTATGTTCGCAAAGCATATCGGAACACCTTAGACCTTCGTCAGAACCGTCTTCGCAGTCTTTGCGATCGTCACACAACTTCTCGACGTCGACGCACTTCGTGCCGTTGTCACACAGTCTAGAAGGGTATTCGCAAGATGAAGAAAGCCGGTAATTTGTCATGTTGTGATCTATAAACAAATCATACTGATTTATGAGGTGCCCAATAGAAATACATAAATCAGGAAAGCAATAAAGAAAGCAAAAATTCATGATATTCTGTACCCTACCTATAAGTAGAGAGTGGCAGCCCGTGAGGTTTTTTGACAATATCATGAACCCGTCACTAAAAATTTAGGCAGTTGCCCGAATTCTGGCACTACCTCCTAAAAGTGAAAGTGCCAAATAATTTATATGACAAGCTTACCCAAGCTGCAAATTATCCAAAACGAAAAAAAATGGAAGGGAACAGCATCTGCACAGAACGCAACAATGGAATCGCTTGAATTAGCAATTAAGCATATTTTTCCATAGTTCTGTAGCCCCTTCCATTCTGTTAAATGTTTACGAATATGCCCGACGCTAATAAGGGATATTCATCTTGTTCTCTGCACTAATGGAAGTATGAAAAATTGCAAGTAATATAATGACGTTACATTATCACGTAATTTTGTATTATAAAACACAGAAGCGAAAAATGCCTGAAGAAATAAATAACAAATTAAATAATAGTACAATATTAAGTGTGATTCTACGCTAATGTGCAGATATTCAGAATTTCCATTCTAATCCGTACATTTCTATTCCGTTCCGCGATAATGTGTAACATAACCTGCTTTGGACTTAGGTCGTAATTTGAAGTGTACAGGACGCTGATAGTGAACTTCATTGACAATTGTTCCAATAAATGGAAACAGTTTCGATGGCAATCAAGAACGATAAAAAAATAGATTGACACATAAAGTACAAAAGACAGTTTCGATATATAGAGAATTTCCCAATCTTAAGGAACTATACTTAACTTGGTTTTCAAGTAAGTATAATTCTCTAGCGTACTATGAAATATGTACAAAACTTACATTGGCACATCTTGTCGACTTCGTCAGACCCGTCTGCGCAATCCTGTCTATTGTCGCATAATTTGGCAGCTGATATACATTTGGTGTTATTATCACACGCCTTGTCAGGTAAATCACAGACGAAGCTGTGGGTTTTGGCATTAGTAGCATTCTTTAATCTGCCAGGATCACAATTCATTTCATCAGAGCCATCTATGCAGTCAAGATCCGAGTCACAAACGAATTCCTAAAAGAATAAAACCATAGATAAATAATATAGTATATAGAATAAAACATTAAAGGTGGATTTGTAAGTGTGGTGTGTATATATGGGGCTATATACATATATATTTTTTAGAGTACAGTTGAAATGTATCTTTTTAAATGGTTCAAAGTTTTAGGAGCTATACAATTGGTAGGGATTATTATTATTAATAAAGACATTTACCTTAGGTATACATTCATAATTCGAACAACTAAATTCTTCCGGTTCGCATTCGATCTTTGGCCCACAATCCTTTTCGTCCGATCCATCCGGACAGTTGACCTTACCATCACACACTACTGACTTTGGAAGGCATTCGTCCCTTGGTTTACACGGAACTTCAGTTTGTGGATTGCAAGTGACACAGTTGATCTCGTCGCTGCCATCGTCGCAGTCTTTAATCCAGTCGCAGTAATATCTGGAGGCTATGCACTGGCCATTTTTGCATGCGAATTCGTTGATTTCGCAGGGAGAAGTTTCTAAAAGATGTATATATTAGTAACTTACTTCACGAGTGCTTTGAGAAAAATCGTTCTCAATGTCCAATAATGATATCATTACTATCACAGAATACTCCACCTAACTTTGTTGATGTATTCTGTGTTACTACTATAAGCTTTTGATTAAATTACAATTTATGTTGGCATGTGTCAAAAGTCAATTTGGGTTGCTATAAGTTAGAAATTCGTTAAAGTATTTACTGCTTGGTTGAACAAGGTTGATTTATAGGACAATTGTTGAATGTGAAAAAGAAATACCATGTTTTAATTTAACAAAAAGTGGATGACCACAAATATGAATACGCCTTTTCATCATGTGACGAGCGCATGCGCAGCCGCCACGTTGAAACAATAGTTCGTACTGTTTTTATCAACAATGGCTGGGAACGCAGTATTATCTCCACAATTAAATGAATTATTAAAAAAAATCATTGTTTCTGCTTCACTTATTTAAAATTGCGTTGAATCCCATAATTCTACGCAATTCAAACATTATTGTCTTGCACAAAGAGGAAAAAGAACTGAACTAAAGAGGTTAGACATCATTACACTGTTTAAGCACTATACAAACAATATCTATAATGTTTTATTCTAATAATTAATGATGTAAATCGATTTTCATTACTTGTTGAAATATATTAATTAAGAAAAATATTATTATAGTATATAATCAATAAAATAAATATTCCATAATGGCACCGCTTCGTAGTTCCTTTTTGTATGGGTATCATAATAATCATGAGCAGAGCAGAAATGAGATGGCCAGATTCTGGAGAAATACAAATAGAAGATCACAAGGTATATTACTTGGGAAAAAGGTTGCCAAATGCGTTACTAACTTTACACCAATATCAGAGAGAGTGATGTTACAAGTAGAAGCCAACCGTCTTAATATAAACATCATCCAAGTCTATGCTCCCACTGCAGACAAAGAGGAGGAAGAAGCAATTGAGTTTTAACAGAACATCAACAGTATCATACAGAAAATTCCTCGACAGGTAGTTCTCATCATTATGGGCGATTTTAATGCCAAGATTGGAGCTGGGGATAAGACACAGTACATTAGAGCATATGGACTTGGAGTCAGAATCGAGAGATTCTGACTCCAAGTCCATATGCTCTATCGAGAATCGAGAGAATCGAGAGAATCAAATAGACTAAATTTTAATAAATAAAAGATTCCAAACAGCTTTACATCTGTCAAGACTTATCCTGGAGCAGACTTGGTGACAGACCACGTTCCACTGGTGGCAGTATTTCGAGTCAAACTCGAAACAGTGATATTGGTCGGTAGGATGTCACTTCATTAGGAGATTTACCTGATTTGGCGATCATAATTACTTCGGCTCCCAGAGTCTGGGAACATATCTCAATCAAAAAGCAGCATTTATTAGGTGTGTCAGCTTAACTATGGCTTTTCTTGGTAGCTTTTTTAATAATTCTCCTGTTATGAGATAATATCCTGGAGTTTTCTTAGGATTTATATTCTCTTTTATCTCTGTTGATACTTCTCTACGTGATGTCAACGTCATTTTTTCTTCAGTTTGGAATGGTTCTTCCCATCTCAGTTCTTCACCATCATTGTCGTTGGGTTTGAACGTGCTTTCTAAATGATCTGCAAATCGTTCTGCTTTCTGTTTGTTACTTCTAGCCCAGTTGCCGTTTTCCAACTTGATAGGAGGAGAATAAATAATTGGTCTCTTCATTCTTTTTGTTGCCTTCCATAAAGAATAATCTTTGTTCTAGTCAGCTGTTAAATTACTTAAAAAATAATTAATTGTTGAATTTTTTATATTCTGTATCTCCTTTTTTAGTTTTTGTGTAGCATTATTAAGACTAGTTTTGTCTCGTGGAGATCTGTATTGCTGCCATTTTTTTCTTAACTTCCTTTTTTCTACTATGAGTTCTCTGATTTCTTTTGGATAGTTGTTCCCTTTTGTTCTAGAAGTTATTGTGGGAGTGTTTACCCAAGCTGCCTGTTGGATATTTTTTATAAAAACTTCTAATTCGTCATCAAGTTGCTTCGTGTTTCTCAATGGCACAGCAAGATTATTTTGTGTTCAAGGTTTATTTTGAAGTTCTGCCAGTCAGTTTTTTTATTAGTCAATATTTGATAAAGATATTGGTAAAGTGTAATACTGCCGCTTTTCCTGTTTATGTCGTTCTGTGAACGTAAAGTGAAGAAGAATGGCATGCCATAATAGATTCTATATATATATATATATATATATATATATATATATATATATATATATATATATATAAAGGTTATGTAGAAAATGAAATAGGGCCACAATCACATTATTGATAAAATTAGAATATGTATTTCGGTAGTATTATAGTACTAAATAAAGAAAAAATCATATTCGTGCATCATATTCTAAGCTGGAAGATTTGCTAGTTAACAATCAAAATTAAAACTATTCAGAACACCAGAAGTGAAGCAAATGATGCTAACACCTACACTCAAAGATATCTGCCAAAATTATTGGATATGATCGACTTTCTGTATGAATTTTGGATTCTATAATATGTTTGATTACTTTAATTAATTTGCAAAAAGAAGTCATATTTATTAAGAAAACTATTACTAATAGATGTTAGCATTCGAGGATCGACATATACTTTAATAAAGAAGTAAAAAAATGATAAAATTGTTATCTTAATTTATTACACCAAAAAAATAAGATTAAAAAAAAAACGATTATACTCACTGCAATCAGTTTCATCGCTGTGGTCATCGAATCCACAATCGTGAACGTTGTCACAACGCCAGCTGGCAGGAAGACATCTTCTCGACTTTTTGCATTTGAATTTTGTAGGCGGACATACTTGAGAGCAGGTTTCTGGGTTTTCGTCAGTTCCATCTAAGCAGTCCTTTTCTCCATCGCACACCCAATGTTTTGCGATACAACTTGTCTTGTCACACTAACAATAAACGGCATAATATTAGTACATTATTTTATGAAAAGTACTCGTGTATAGATTGAGGGGAAAAAGAGCATTTGAGGCAAAAAAATTGTCAGACATTAAGTGTATAAATATGAGCGGTTTTCAAGTAGCTTTCGGTTCTTCACGTGCTCCTACACTCTGGAAGTCCATTTCGTTCAGACTCTACCCGGCATTCTAGACCTTGGGGTCAGTTGTCGTTTCAAAATAACTGGTGTTACATTTTCCTACCAAAGAAGCTACACGAAGCTGATATATAGAGCGACTGATAGAGGCAGAAAACAAAAAACCTTTTTGCTGCACCCGCAGCGAAATCACAGACTGCCTAAACTGCACACTATCATAAACGCTGAATCTACAATCCATCATCGAAATTTTCTTTAGACCTGATACCTTCAATATACCAAATGTTTTCAGCAAAATAGGATTTGTTCGAAGTCAGAAGTCCTAGCGGTTACTGAAGGAGTAGATCCCTTGCCCTAACGAAATATAGCTCAATTCAACGACGTAAGTGCAAGCGTACTTGACTAGACAAGTACCTTTCGGACCTACCTAACAGGATAATGATATTTAATAGAAGACGAGGTCATAGAAGGAGACGAAGCCATATTTTCTACCTTTCTAAATTTTTTCAATAAATTTCACCCACTGCCACAGAGTCTCCAAAGGGTGACTGTCATCAAACTCTTTCAGTCGTTGACAATGAGTGTATAAATATGTGAGGTTTTTAAGTTATCGCTCTTAGTCCTTAACGAGCTCGTCTAGATTCTCCTACACTCTGGAAGCTCATTCAGCTCGTGTTCTATCCGCCACCCTTATACTCTGGGGTCAGTTGGTGTTTGGAAGAAACTGTTGTTTTATTTTCTAACCTGAGCGACTGTTGGGGACCGAAAACTACCAGCCGCTCGACCATTTTTGCTGCGGCCGCAGTGCCAGTACCTAATATTATTAGAGGGAATGCAATTGAAATATGTAGTTAGAAAAACCTTAGAAATGATAAAAATAAACATACATAAAATCTTATCGATATTATCAAAATAAAAGACTACTGATTTTTCTTACCTTAAGTTGATTTTCTCCACAGGTCACATTGTGACAGGGACCACCCGGCTCAAGTAACTCATCGGAGCCGTCTCCGCAATTGTCAACCGTATCGCACAGGTACGCATTAGGGATGCAGTGCCTCTTTTGAGTACATTGAAACATTTGTGGAGGACAGCTAGGGGGCGCTGTAACGTTAGCCGCTTTGATACAGCTTCCATTCGTCCACTGATATCCATCGGAGCATGCGCACGTTGAACCGTGGTCAGGTAGTGGTAGACATAGTTCGGGACATGTCGACACAGAACAATCGTTATCGCCTAAAATTTACAGAACTTAATAGTACAAATGTATGAAATTGAAATGTGTTTAAAAATATCGATTACTTTAACAAGAGTTTAATATTACCCCGTACTTAAGAACTTCCTCAGTTCGCAACTAAGGGGCGAATTTAACTATAATAAAATCATGTATAATGAGGTTAAATAGAGTACAGAAAAATGGAAAGATCTATGGCTAGAATAACACAAATCGAGAAAGAAAGAAAGATCATAGAAGAAAAACGAAGGGAAAAGACTTAAACAAGGTGGTAAAACTGAAATGGAGATGACTTGGTCATCTGACAAGAAAAAAAGATCAAAAATGCACAAAAAAAAGTCCAGCTGTAATGGTTGACGAAGGCTAATAAGAGAAACCAAAGGCAATACGACAAATGACCTAAAAGGAAGTTAATGGTTGAAATAATGCAGAAATTGAAAAAAAAACGAAGATCTTTGACGAGAAACGAAAGCAAAAGACTGAGAGAAGGTGGCAAAACTAAAATGGAGATGGGTCGGTCGTGCGACAAGAAAAAAAGATCTAAAGTGGACAAAAATATTGTCCAGCTGTGATGATTGTGGAATACTGATAAAAGAAACCAAAGACGATAAGACAGATGACCTAAACGGAACAAAATGTTTGAAATAACACAGAGATCGAAGAAGAAGTGAAGATCTTGGAAGAAAACCAGAGGAAAAAGAATGAGAAAAGGTGGTAAAACTAAAATGGACATGGGTCGGTCGTCTGACAAGAAAAAAAGATCAAAAGTGAACAAAAAACATTTTGTCTAGCTGTGATGATTGACGAAGACTGATAAGAGAAATCAAAGACTATAGAAATATGCCCTAAAAAGAAGTTTATGGTTGGAATGGCGCAGAGATAAAAAAGAAACGATGATCTTGGGAGAATAACGAAGAAAAAAGACTTATACAAGGTGGTAAAACTGAAATGGAGATGACTTGGTCGTCTGACAAGAAAAAAAGATCAAAAATGGACAAAAAACATTGTCCAGCTGTGATGATTGACAAATGCTAATCTCTCTAATAAGAGAAACCAAAGGTGATAGGAGCAATGACCTAAAAGGAAGTCTATGGTTGAAATAATAGAGAAACCGAAAAAGAAACCAAGATCTTTTAAGAAACACGAAAGCAAAAGACTGAGAGAAGGTGGTAAAACTAAAATGGAGAGTGGACAAAAAATATTGTCCAGCTGTGATGATTGACGAAGAATAAAAATAACAAATGAAGAAAAAAGATTGTTCAGCTGTGGTAATTCACGAAGACTGAGAAGAGAAACCAAAGATGATGGACAGGTAAAAAGAATAACAAGAAACTGTTAAATATATGTATGAATAGATCACTAGTACTACTTACCTTTTTGTGCTTGCTCATCGAAGAGTTTGATATCAAAAATAGGCAAATTTCCAACATAAACTTTTCTAGCTCCTGTGTCGTTTCTGTAGGCCATTATAGCACCTTTGGCCATCTCAATAAAATACAAATTCTTTGTAGCTCCTGCACCAATAGCCAAGCTAACTGGAGAATCCACTCCGCCTATAGTTTCAGTTCTTTGATCTTTTCCGTTAAAGTCAACACTTTGTATGATTTTGAGGTGCTTATCACCCCAAAATATCCTTTTTGTCTGGTAATCGATGGCCAATCCAGTGGGCCAATGTATTTTTTCTACTAAAAATGCTCTTTTATTTGTACCATCCATATTAGCCGTATCTATACGACCTTTCTCTGGAGATAAACTGGACCAATCAGCCCAATACATAACACCATTGTAAGGATCTACAGCTATAGAAGTAGGACTGTAATTGCTACTTTCTATGAGAGTTCTTGTAATAGAAGTGTTTGCTAATTTGGTGACGCTAATGCTTCCTTTCTCAAGGCTTGTCCAGTAAATATTCCTGGATATCCAGTCGAAAGCAAGACCATCACAAACTACGTTTTTTAATAGGACTTTTACATCTGTGGTATTGATAACAGGTACTTGGTTAACTGTCAAGCTCAGCGCATCGGCGAAAAATATACTTTTAGTTTTCACGTCGAAATCCAGCCCTTTAGGCCTGCCAATGTTCATAATAGGAACTATCGTTTCATTCCCGGTATTCAAATCTATACCTCTTATTGAAAACGGACGGCTTTTAGATACTAGTAAAAAAGTAGAAGGCAATTCTTTCGAGCATCTTCTTTGGTCGGTCAGCGTGTAACCTGTTGCGCAGATGCACTTCTTGATGGCTATGGCACCGTTCCACGTCGGGATGCAGAGGTGATCACAGTCGTTCATAGTTTTGCATGGATGAGCAACTAAAAATGAAAATATACAGATTGAACCAAATTAAAACGGAACATACAATTTAATACATGTCTGTTTGAACTGCATTTGAAATAGTGGACCAATATAAAACTTGGACAAAAATAAATCCATACCTGGGTATAGACATTGTATAAAATATCGTTCAACTATCTGTCTCGTAATGTATTGTTTGCGTAAGACGGGTTTGTCTAAGGAAGTGATAATAGTTCAGGAAATGAATCTCGAAAAAAGTTAAAACTTCGCAATGTTTTCGTCCTGCATGTATCCAGTTGAAATTTTAACAAAAGGCAGGTGATAGCCCAAGGATCAAAATATATATCGAACCGAAGTGCGCTGAAGGGTTTTAGGGGTGAAAACTACCCCTAATTGTCAAAAATTATAAAATAACATATTAAACCTGAATATGGATAAGATTTGGTTTGAATTAGTTAAATAATGATTATTTTATGCTTATGAATAGAGTTCCATCATATTTCAACCCTTAAAAAGCAACCATTGTTAGAGATTAATGTAAAAAAATTACTAATTCTAAAACAATGTTTTATCCTTGGATCGATTTGGATAAAAATTTGGATTTAAGCTCAATTCACCCGCTGCTTTATAGTTTATGTCATGTCGACGAACCCTGATTGTTCTTAGGGGTGAAAACTACCCCTAATTGTCAAAAATTATAAAATAACATATTAAACCTGAATATGGGTAAAATTTGGTTTGAATTAATTAAATAATGATAGTTTCGTGCTTTTGAATAAAGTTCCATCATATTTCAACCCTTAAAAAGCGACCCATATTAGAGATTAATATAAAAAATTAGTAATGCGAAGAAAATGATTTCACCTTGGAACAATTTGCATAAAAATTTGAAATTAAGCTCAACTCACCCTCTGCTTTATAGTTTATGTCATGCCGATGAACCCTGATTGTTCTTAGGGCTGAAAACTACCCCTAATTTTCAAAAATTGTAAAATAATATTACAAATCTTAAGATGAGTGAAATTTGGTTTGGATTAGTTAAATAGTGATTTTTTTATACTTTAAAATACAAATTCAAACATTTTCAACCCTTAAAAATCAATTGTTATGAGTGCTATAGGTGAAAACAATTTTTTGCCATAATTTTGCAACTTTTCAACTTTTGAAAATCACCTTTTACAACATTGCAGTTTTTATAAACTAATTTATAAGATATAAATTGAAAAAAGTAGAATTAAATACAAAAAAATTTATCAACATAAAAAGGCACCATAATTATATTCTTATACATTTACATAAATAATTGAAAATATTTACATTTATATTTACTCATCTTCTTCAATTATTGGTGGACTGTTATTGCACCCTTCATCTGAGCACCCAGAACAAGTAGAGTTACAGTATAAACCAACTTTTCTGCACCCACATGAAACGCCTCATCCTTTTTTGCATTGGCAAAAAATAATTTTCAAAAGTTCATCGGGTGCAGGTTGTTTGTTCATGCGTACGGGTAATAACAAACCATCTTTCGAATACCATCCCCAATCTGTTGCTCTGATATTTTTATTGCCAAGCCATAGACATATGAGCAGATGTTTTATTCTGTTGTATGGGATTTCAAAATAAGAACTCTTAAAATTTCGAATGTATAACGCCCCACTAGCTAATATACCGCTTTTGTAGATTATTATGCTCCGAAATGTACTGTACTATACTAATGGAATTTTCCGGAAAAAAATTAACTCTTTTTTTAACGTATTTCCTTTAATTTTTAACGATAGAGTGTTTCTTCAAAAACGATTTGTAGAGGTTTTTAAGAGCTACAAGGATCTGTGAATTAAATCTTTTTGGAACCCTTGGTTTTTAAATGAAATGAGTTTAAAGGGCTCGAAAAAGATGGTGCTTGATCGTAAATCGATGCTTTAAACGACTATATCTCGTTAAATATTCATCGTACGGCAAATCTAAATAAAGAATAATTTTAGTCATTAAAAAAGCTACAATTTGGTAATTTTTATTTTTTTCATATATTCAGTATTTTCGGGCATATTTAAAAAAAGAAGGGTAAAAAATATGAAATTGTAAATCGTTTCTCGCTTTAAGCTTTACTATTTCTAAAACTAAGCATTTTAAATGGGTCAAACTTCTTGGACGTATTACCAATACATGTACAAAGGGAATTGCAGAAGGGTGAAGATCGATTTTAATTATGGGGTGGTTAGGTGGTTGTTTTCATCGATTTTTTTCGTAAAAAATGAGGTATTGACCTTATTTTCATCATAACTCACTCAATTTTTGAGCTAGAGTCTTTTTTTATGATAGGTTTATTTATGCTCTTTAAAAAAGGTTTTGTGAGTTTTCTTCCAAAAATGCATCATTTTCCCGATATCTGACTTTGAATCTTTCAAATTTGGCATTTGAAGAAAACCGCTGAACATTGATAGGCCGTATTTCGGTTCCTATTATATCGCAAAAACATTTTAAAAAATGAATTGTATTTGTCTTTTTAAAAGCTACAAATTTGTTCTCTACAATTTTTTTGATAAAATGCACCATTTTTGAGTTATTCTCGAAAAATCGATTAAAAACGTGGATTTTTTCGTCTAAAAGTTGTTACTTTCAATCGCGAATAACTTAAAAAATATCATTTTATAAAAAAAATGTATAGCACATTTTTTGTCTAGAATCACTTTTTTAATCGAAACCTGTAGTTAAAACGTAAAAAAAAAATTTCACCCCGGAGATGGCGTGGCAACCACCCCCTGGGCTTTGGCGCACTTTGGTTCGATATAGATTTTGATCCTTAGGCTATTACCTACCTTCTGTTAAAATTTCAAGTCAATCCACGCAGGACGAAAAAATTGCGAGGTGAAATGCTTCAATTCCTGGACTATAACTGGTTTGACAGCATAATAAAATCGTAGATTTATGTGTAGCTTTCAATTTTTATGAGTTCAGAATCCAGCAGCCCGCTGAAGTATGTGATTTTTATAATATAATTATTTGACAATCTTTTGCTGGCCAACCACCTACAGCAGAATTGAGCCGAAATACATTATATTCCTATGTTCCGAATTTATTTCGTTCAATCTGTATATAGCACCATTAGCAAAATATACAGGGTGATCAACTCACGTGACGAAGCCCGTTATATTTGTTATTATAGAAGATACCAAAAAAGTTATTTACAAAAATAGCTGTAGCTCACATTTTAAAATTAGTCATAAATATACACAATAATACAAAGTTGTTTTGTGTTATACAGGGTATTTAAAAAGTTGTAACCAAATTTCAATAAAAATCGTAACAAGTTCAGCGCCATTTATAATTGAAAAGAGGTATAAAAGTAACGACCTGTTGTAGCCATTAATTTTAATTGATTGTCAAAATTCATAAAAATGTCGAGATTTTTCGAGAAATGTCTAAATGCAAAAATACAAAATGAAGGTTCAGAGGAACTTCCAGATATAAACGAAGAGGAAATTAAATCAGCGTTAAAATGTATGAAGAACAACAAAACGCTTGCAGAAGATGACGCCTGGCAGAGACTGGAAAAAAAACTAGAAATACCAGAAAAGCTCGTATTACGGACGCCATTAAAAGAATTACAACGCTGAAATGGAACTGGACAGGACTTGTTGAAAGAGTCAGAAATGGAAGATGGAACAAGAAAATTTTAGAATGAAAACCTGGACACGATGCTTATCTTAATCGAGGACGTTATCCAACAAGGGTCGGACGACATCAAGCATATCCAGAACAACTGGATTCAAGACGCTCAAGATTAGATGCAATGGAATTATTTACGGGAGGCCTATGTTTAGCAGTGGAGTCAAAACGGCTAATGACGATGATTATTTTAAAAAATCTGGTTAAGGTCACCAATCACAATGCTGAAACCTCTAGTATTGAGTTGTTCAGTAACAGTCTTTACATCTGATAGGACTTTTCAAGTTTTTCCAATTCACTTTCCGCTGCTGGTGCATACACTTGTATTCCATGTATGTTTCTGGATTTCATATAAACTCCGCATTCCATGAGCCTATTCTACAACTCATTTTGATATCAAATTTGGTCAAGCGGGAGATTCTTCGCACTTCGCCTAATCGGGGACACCATTTATTAGTTCCTCAACCATAACAATGAAATAATCCTGGAAAAAATAGTGTAGTAGTTGTTCCCTTGGCTTTCTATACCGCACCGAGTACTGTTATGGTTTGACCGTTTTGGCCTACATGACTTCCGCTCAATACAAATACTGAAAAACCTGCAGCCGATTTCCATGTTTGATTGTATAAGAACCCTAAAACCAGGGGTACCATTGTGAAGACTTTCTTCTCCGAGAAGGATGCCGTTGTGGACTTCATCCATTACTCTGGACAAGGGTAATGTACCTTAGCAGGTACTAGTTTCTCGAGTTAGGAAACACCAGGAATCTGCGGAGAGCAGGGATTTATTCACTTCCCTCGATAGGGCTATCCAGAAGGAGTTCCTACCCACTAGAGCCACTACTTGCTCAGGATTTTTAAATGCATTACTCTGTATTTTATATCACCATCATAAAGTAATACCTTTTTTGTATCTTCTATTGAACAATTAAGGTCACGTACATTATGCCAAATTAATAAAATAATTTATTAGGGCTGTATCAATAGTTCAAAATAATTAGGAGAGGTATACTTCATTCGCTTAGCTCGGGTATATTTTGAAAGATTCATTGTCGGAAATCTACAACACAACAATTCCTACTTCTCAGTATTAATAGCTCAAGTATACTAATATTGCAGACTTCTTTCTTTGAAAAAAGAAGAATTATTCTAAAAAGTGTAAGTGTATACCATCGAGCAATAAGACAAAAGAGGGAATCTAATCGTTATAAAAAGGAGACCAAAAAAGTGGCCTCTGATGGCGGACACATCCGGAAATGCGAATGCGCCAAATTTAAATTTTTCGACACTTATCAACAGTAGCTATATAATATTTTTCAAAAGTGTCTTAGACGAGAAAGTTTTAATTAATTATTAATGATAAGAGTCTAAAATGCGACACAATTGTTAAAAAACTTCAATATAAATAAGATTTCATGTGACATTTGGGACAAACAATAACATAACCCAACTAAATTTGATGTCAAACAAGGAGAGAGACTCTCTATCCTTGTCTAAAGTGGCCTCTCAAGATGGCACTTCTTGTCTATCAATATGTTTACCCCTTCTACCTTTACATTCCCTCTTTTGTCTTATTGCTCGATGGTGTATACTAAACCCATCAAATTTTCCCTGTATATTTAAAATATAATATTTAAATTGTTACAATTTAACATATTGTAGTAAATATTTGTATTATTCGCGTTGTTTATTTTAGCTAATATTGATATGATATAGTTTAGTTAGTTCTATTTTGAATTTTATTATTAGGGATAGTCAAATTTTTCCATTTGTTCTATCAGATAATGCGTTGGTAAGATTTTCCTTAATAAATATGATAAATGTTCTTTAAAATTTATTATTTTTAGATGAGTAAGGATGCTGTTAAATTACAAGGTAATAACCCCCTCTGTGGCTCAGCGGTAAGAGCGCCTACCTTTAAACCTAAAGGTCGTGAGTGCGAATCTCATCTGGGTGAAGAAATTTTCGTTTATTAAAAATTAATAAATGAAAATAATTTCTATCCTTGTGCGATCACAATGATCTTAGTTGTCGAGGCATTAACTCAATAATATAATAAATTACAAGGTAATCAAACTGCACAAAGATTTATTCAAAACACCAACCATTATTTTTTATTATTTGCTCTGTCGGTGTAGGTTGACCATTAAATATATTTATGAAATTATGTAAATATGTTCTTAATAACAAAAACATTTCTGTTAACATCCAGTTCAGTTTGACATGGCATCAAAAATTATCTATAATTTAATAAAAATATATTTTATAAAACAGTTATGGTAATTTAGTTTATATCGTTAAGTTGCCCCAAATGTAGGCAACCAACTTAAACTTTTGGTTAGCATTTAGCTGGAGTTTCTTGAGAATCTTTTTAATAAACGTTTAATATTTTCCAGTTAATTTATTCTTTTTTAAAAGTCATATTTCAACTAGGCTTGTGTAGTTCATGAGCGAACTAGTTCAAAGATCCGGCTCCAAACCCTGAACTAAATGAACTAGTTCGTCAGAGCTGGCTTAAACCGTTCAGTCGCTCCGCTGAGCCGTTTATTTCTCGGAGTCGAAACTTCGCGTTTCGTTTGTTCATCGGTTAGGAGCGGTTCAGTTCTAATCTTCCGAGTTCAGACGCGACGAACGAAATAAGTGAGCTGAGGAGCTGAGCGGGTAGCGGGTAGGCAGGAAGAACATGAAAACCATCTAGGAACTAATATGTGGACATGTGGAAGATTAGTAGAAGTGGGTGAGCGCTGAAAGTGCTGAGAAATCATTTAGTTGAGATTATAATTTCAAGTTTGTTGTGCGTTTTATTTTCATTATATAGATAATTTAGTTTACTTTACCGTGAGGGTGAGCTGATAACTGGTGATATATTTATGTAAGTAAAAATTGTTTTAGTGTATAATAATTGTGTAGAATAATATTATGTATAATAACAATAATAATAATATGTACAATAGAATAATTATTGTATGTTTATTAATTATTAATTATTGTATGTAATAATAATTGTATGTTTATATAGTACCTATACTTGTGTATAATAGTACTTGTGTATAATAATACTTGTGTACAATTATTGTAAGAAGTTCATTAAGCCTTTTTTATTTCAGATTCAAAAAAATACTATGAGTTCGAAAAGAAAACACAGTGCTCTTTGGGACTATTTTACGGAACATGGAGACAAAAGAGCCAAATGCAATTACTGCTCCCAGTCAATTAGCATTGCTAATGGTTCAAATGGAAACTTAAGTCGCCATATGAAAAGTAAGCACCCCATAGTCTTAACATCAGTGGAACTGTCTAAGTCTGAACTTATACCTGAAATCCATGTAATGAATAGTGAAGATGTTTCTGGTCACACGTCACCTTCCTCAAGTACCAAAGCAAGATCTCAAACCAGAATAACAAATTTTTTTCGAAAGCCGCCATCAATACATAAAATAGAACAAATCGATAAACAAGTTATCAAAATGATCGCTAAAGGGCATCATGCATTAAGAATGGTCGAAGAAACAGAATTTAAAGAATTAATTAAAATGGTATCTCATTATCCAAATTATCAATTACCATCTAGGAAAAAATTGTCTGAAAATTTGCTAATAAAAACACATCAGCAAATAGCAGAAGAATTACAAATAAAGTTAAATAACGCACAAGCCGTGTGCCTTACTACTGATTCATGGACATCCCGCTCTAATGAATGTTACATTGCTGTAACAGCTCATTATATTGACGAACAATCAAAGCTTTGTTCTTCTACGTTAGGCTGCATCCAATATAATGAAAGACATACTGCTGAAAACATGTTAGATTTCCTGAAAAACATATTGCAAGAATGGCAAATTTCTCACAAAATAGCTGCTGTTGTAAGTGATAATGCGTCAAATATTTTATTAACTGTTAAAATGGGCAATTGGACATCGGTTGGGTGCTTTCCACATTCATTAAATTTGGTTGTTCAGAAAGCAAAACGGACAATATCAGATACTCTTGCAAAGGTGAAATCTATTGTAGAATATTTTAAAAGAAGCACTCAGGGACTACGTAAATTACAAGACGCCCAAAGACAAATGAACTTACCACTTCTAAAATTGGAACAAGAGGTTTCAACTCGTTGGAATTCTTCATTTGAAATGTTAGAGCGCATATTTAAAATAAAAGATGCTATTATTACAACTACAGCCCTTTTGCGGAACGACCTTTCCTTGCAGCAAGACGACTGGGACATTATAGAACAAGTACTACCACTCCTGCAACCATTTTATGAAGTAACAACAGAACTTTGTTCCGAAAAAAATGTAACATTATCAAAAGTTATTGGGATGACTATGATGAGGAAACTATAAAAATCATTAGACCAGAAAATAAACAAATGGCTGGCAGTATAGAGCTGGACAAATATTTAGGTGAGGACTATCTAGATAGAAAAAGCAATCCACTAGAATTGTGGGATTACAGAAAAAAGGTTTATCCAAATTTACACTCGTTAATTTTAAATCGATTTTGTGGCTTTTTTGACGGATTTTTTCTGGCACAGGTCAAATAATAAATAAACGTAGAACTCTTTTAAAATCGAGTAAAGTTTCTAAATTAATATTTTTACATACAAATATGTAAAGTAAGTCATTTAAATCTATTTTATAATGTATTAATTTTAGTTACTTTCTTAGAAATTGTGTTAGAGTACTGGTTTTATTTTTTAAATAAATACTAATTAATTTGTCCTTTATTTTCTTGTTATTGATTTTGACCACATTCTTAAAACAAAACAATAATAAATTTTGTAATAAAATATTTATAATTCTAATATAAATTAAAATTGGCGTTATCAAAAATAAACTTATGTACAAAAGATAAAATAATCTTACATTTTGCTCATGTGTAAATAAATCTCTCATGCTTAGTAACTCTTTGAGTTAATGAACTAGTGAACTAAAAGAGCGACCTAGTTCACTTCTCACATTTGAACTAAACTGAGCGCTCTTTATGATGAACTATTATGCCCAAGCCTAATTTCAACTGATATTTAATCACAAAACGTACTTAATATTGTATTATATAATCCCCATAATAAAGTACGTTAGATAAAAAGGTAAAATCCCGGGTCGTCCAAAACTAGCTTCTGATAGGAATAATAGTTTATATATAGAATAATAATAGGAATAATGTTTGATGATATTGGATTATATTTTTGATGAATGATATTTTTAATAATAATATGAATATTATGAATTAACTGAAAAATATTAAACGTTTATTAAATATATTCTCAAGAAACTCTAGCTAAATGCTAACAACAAGTTTAAGTTGGTTGCCTACATTTGGCGCCACTTAACGATATATAAACTAAATTACCGTAACTTTTTTCTAAAATATATTTTTATATATAATAGAAACTTACTTTCTTTATACATGCTATAAATTTCTAAGTCATAGTATAAGTTTGCAAAAGAGGTCCACGAAATACTCTAATGAAATGCGCTATGAGTACGTGTGCTTGGTTGTATAGTAATTTCCAGCCACTTCTAGTCTGTCAAAAAGTAACTAACTTCGTAAAAACATGATTACTAAAATCATGATACTATGAATAACAAGATAGGATCTTCCCGTAGCTCAAAATCGGTCGGATTCGCGCATGCCGTCATTGGAGACTAGAATTTGAATTCTTGTTAAAGTTAAATGAGATTTGTATGCATTCTGTGATGAAATTACTAGACGAAAATAAGTTAAGAGGTTTAATAATTGCAATAATGGTACACATAAGGATATCTCCAAACTATTTATTAAAGATTATTTATTGATATATACAAAAACTGACATTTCGAACGTGCACGTCTCCAATGACGTCACAAAAACATGCGCAATATCTTATCTTATAGTCATAGTATCATGACTAAAATCACTAGACAGTTCGGACTGGGATTAGCGAACCGAGTATAAGTAATTAAATGTTATACAGACAATAATTGAATTAAGTTTATAAAAACGCGTAGCAATATCAATGTTATATACACTCACGCACGCAGTATATTTCTCATATGAGCTTGAGTTGTCTTTTAACAGATTCACGGTGTTTATCTGTAGCGGATTCATCGAGACCGATAGCGGAGAAAAAACGTGTATTTTCTACGCGAACCAAATTAAGAGCGCCAAAAAATACGTATGTTCTCTACGGGAACCAATTGGTAGAGAGAGAGAGAGAGAGAGAGAGAGAGCGATTTTTTTTGTGTCCATAAATGTCTTGACTTCTCGCAGGTGGGAATACAAATAGGTAGGAGGAACTATTACTAAGGATTGGTTTAAGTAATGATTTGATATTGATGTTGGTAACTATAGGAATGATACAGCGAAAATATAAAATTGTTTTTCGCATGTAAAAAATGAAACACCTATAATAACAGATATAACGCACTTTATCAAGTCGATCAACCAGTACAGTAATCACTATACTGGATTACTAACCTTAAAACATGAAATAATGTCTATTAATGATGAATTCATTAATTAAATTATAAAATTATAAAAAAAATACAAAAGATGCTTACCATCTGGTTGGCGCTGTCTGTGGAAAACGTATACATTAAAAGGTCTACTAATATTAACAACGACGCTCTTTTCTTCGTGCTTAAACTTATGCAGCTCCAATATACTGTTATTATACCACGAAGACACAAAGATACTATTTTGGAACACAGTAATTCCATATAAATTTTGTACTTTGGTACCTCTTAGTACCGTTTTTCGGTTTCGTCCATCATAGTCGACCCTTTCCACATAATCTAAAAACAAAAATGATGTAAACGCACGACGTTTTTCATTTCAACCACCATCGTTCTAGCTTGACCTGTTATACAAATCGAACTTACCTAAGTATGTATCCACCCAATAGACTCTTTTGGTCGGAAAATCTACCGTAACACCGTACGGATAAACAATTGTATGATCTACAATAGATCTTCTATCGGTACCGTCCATGTTTACACGTTCTAGCATAGGAGAAGAATGTCCCCATTTCGTGAAAAACAGGTAGCCGCTTGTTGGATCCAACGTAATTGCTCTTGGTTTGCTCAGGTCGTACTCAACAAGAATATTACACCACCTAAAGCAAAAAGTGCCACTGAAGCATTTATATAGTTCTGAATATATATATATATATATATATATATATATATATATATATATATATATATATATATATATAAACAACACAAGTTTATTAGGGTTGCAGTCAGAATATTGGCCGGGATGTTAAAAAAAACACTCTTTTGACTTTTTGTCTAGCTTTTGGAATGGTTTTATTCCTTTTTCAAGACACTGTAATAAGACAAATATGTAAATATTTAAAAAATATCACAATTCTTCAGTGTAACTTACTAGTCGTTGAGATTATTTATAAAAGCATTGACAGTCAACATTTATAACACACATTAAAATATAAAATTATGGACAAAATACATTCTAAAATTTTAAAATTTATGGTAAAGATAGTAAAACTGTTATGGCATGTTTTACTGGTGTGTTTTAACTCATATGTATAGAGAATGGAAAGTAAAAACACTGTAATTAACATGTAATTAGGTGTAATTGATGTTATCTTTCTTTTCAAGAAATATTAGAGGCCCATCTTAGGTGACTATACTTTTTAAACCTGTCTTAATGGTATGCAACATATTATACATACAGGTGTAATTTATGTACAGGTAAATATTTATTTTATTTTTGGTGTTTTTCTAGTAAATAACAATAAATGTTGCTTAGTTTATCTATGTCGGACTTTTTATTGATGCAAGATGTGCTAGATTTTATGAAACACATTTCCAAAAAAACACGTTTTGAATGGTTCTTTTCTTTTGCCAAAATACAGGAATCATCGAAATTGAATTCATGTTTCAGAGTTAGTGCATGTTCTGTCAATGCACATGCATTGATTTTTTTGGTTTTTATATCACTACGATGTGATATCACCCTGCTGTGAAAATTACGAGATGATTCTCCTATGTAAATTTTATTACAATTAGTACACGGTATAGAATAAACAACATTCGATGACTCCTGTATTGTGACAGGATCTTTTGTTTTTGTGTAAAGCTTCGATACCGTTTTCACATTTTTGGTTGTAATTTTTAAGCCACTAACATTTTTGAAGATGTTCATTAGCTTAGGTGTCAGAACTGGAATGTAGGGTAGGCAACCATAAGTTATTTTAGATGGTAATATTGATGCGTTATGTGTCAATGTCAATTGTCGGATCTCATTGTTATGAAAATTTTGGTTGACAGAAACTTGTGAAGGAAAAAGAGAACCGAAAATGAGTTTATTTAACAGCCCTATGGGATAAGAATTCTCTTGTAGTATAGATCTCAACTTTTTTAGTCCCTTGTCCCTGAATTCGATGTATGACAAGTTGATAACCCTAGTTTTTAGAGCCAAAACCAAATTTGTTTTCATCTTAGATGGATGTTGAGAATAAAAGTTTATGAAACGGTTACTAAAACAAGGTTTACGATACCACTCCGTCTTTAGCATGCCATTATTGCCACGATGGATTAGCATGTCCAAAAAAGGAATCATATTATCAGCCTCTCTCTCAACCATAAACTTTAGGTGTTCACATTGGGCGTTAAAAGTGTTTAAAACATCAGTTACCTTGTTTTCAGGGACCGATAAAATCAAATCATCTACATAACGTTTAATAAAAGGTATGTGAAAAGGTATCTTTTCTTTACACGTTGTTATAAGTTCATCCAAAACAAAGTTACATAGTATGGGGGATATTTTGCTGCCCATTGGAGTGCCAAAAATTTGTTTAAAAAAATTACCATTGAACAAAAAGATGTTAGAGTCAAATATAAATGTTAACATTCTTATGAAATCATCTAAACTGATCTTAGTATGCGGAGAGATGTTGTTCCAGTTATTTTTAATGCTGTTAAGAATAGCATCTAGTGGTAAGTTTGTAAACCGTGACACAACATCTAAACTAATCAATATATAATTATTTGGAACTTTAACATTGTTAATGAAGTTACTAAATGTGAAAGAATCTCTAATATAGAATTCATTGGATTCGTTGTAGGAAATTGTGAGAATATCTGTAAGGTGTTTAGCAAGTTTACTATTAGGAGCATCAATGGA
Organism: Diabrotica balteata; assembly: GCA_918026665.1. Classification (NCBI taxonomy): domain Eukaryota; kingdom Metazoa; phylum Arthropoda; class Insecta; order Coleoptera; family Chrysomelidae; genus Diabrotica; species Diabrotica balteata. Next base: position 12,473,509 of record OU898280.1, on the reverse strand, counting down.
AGATTCAATAGGCCTCATTGAAATAGTGGGTTTATGAACTTTAGGCAGTGTATAAAACCTGGGTGCAACTGCAAACAAATATATAAACTTACATTAAGTTATGTGTACACACAAGTATGATCTCCCGTTGGTCGTCCATAAAGTACCAGTTTTCTGTGATCCAATCCAGTGCCAATTGTTGTACCAAATCTACTTCCAGGAGTGGAGAGGCAACGTTCAAAGACCATCTTTGATTTAAATCGTTTACATTAGCGCACATAAACGAAGCCTAAAACACGAATACAACTTTTATAGAACTGGAAGTATATCTCCTGATACAGGTATCATTTTTAATACCAATATGTACCGCTAACAATAACATTAGTAGAAGGTAAGACACTTAAGCGCACTTTAACCTGACCCCTGGCATCACAGCAGTGGTAGTCATAATTCGAACAGACTGTGATAATCTTTTCAACAGATTTCGAACAGCTCTGTACATGTACAAGAGGTTCAATTTGGACCTATTTAAGACCCGTTCAAAAGCTTATCACAGGCTGTTCGATTGGTACTATCATTACCGTGACGTCAGGAATCAAAGGTCAAAGTGCGCTCAAGAAAGTAATTAACTGTCTTATTATATGTTTAACTTGAATACTCCTAGTACCCAAGAGTGTTAGTTTTTCAACTTACCTTTGTTACATTATGGTGCACGTAACATACAGTGTGGTTCCTGTGGATGAATTCCAGGGCATTACTATTCAGTAAACGCAAAGTTGAATTTCCAGGAAAAGGCTTGCCCTCCAGCGTCACTCTTCTAATTTCAGTTTGGGTGGAGAATATTAGAGATGGTGGTTCCGAAGGAGGAACTAAAAATAAGTGTACATGGTAAGCGTAATTACTCATTTAGAAGCATTGTCTATTACAGAAGCTATTACGGTAAAGTTTTGTTCTAAAAAGTTGTAATATCGGTGAATTGCATCGGTATTAAAACAGATAAAGGAGTCGGAATTGGAGTATACGGAGGAAAACAAGACTAAGCCGTAGTGAATACCTAGGTAATCACTCAACTCAATTATCTTCCAGAAATTTATGCTATAGAGACGTACCTGCAGAAACTAATACAGGGAAATTGCAGGAACAAATCTGTAAAAATCATATCGGATAGCCATGCGGCATTATAGGCACTGAAATCAAATCGGATTAACTCCAAGTTAATTTGTAACTGTCTTCAGAATCTAATCGGACAAAAACTGCAAAGTAAGTTTATTCTTGCTTCCTGGACATACTATTGAAGGGAACGAAAAAGCTAACTTACTTGTCAGGAAAGGGACAAGAGAAACATTCATAGGCCTAGAACCTTTCGTTGGCATAGTAAGAAGCACATCCAAAAGAACGATATCGAACTGGATGGAACGGATGAAATGTAACCCCACTGGTACGAACAAACTTTTTTTATTGTTGCACATGTTCACAATCTACTAGTATTGTAGAGTATTATGGCGGTAGGTCTTCTGGTCATACTCTCTTCAATCTTCTTTCGACAAGTGGTTGGATGAATAAATTATTTATCAGTTCTTTGTTGTAATCAGTGGTTAGATTTTTATATTTTATTGAGTGATTCTTTATTATTTCCTTAAGTAGTGGGATGTCTAGATCATTGTGAAATGTATGAATTGGATACATACCATGGAGCTTTACTTATCATACGCATTTTCGGAGTATTTTAGATTGGAATGTTTACAAGTATCTTCGTATTTGAAGGTTTACTGCAGCCCCATAGTTCTATTCCATATGCCCAAACTGGTATGAGTATAGCTTTATACAGAAATGCTTACAGCTCAAAGAGAAACACTCCAGCGCAAAACTTTTTCTCTTCTAGACTTCACGTCTAAATCCGAATTGGTGTTGTGGTATAATTTCGTTTATGGGAACAACTTGCTCGATTTTATATAATAGTAGCCTTTCTATATGAATTTGCTTCTGTTGCGGGCAAACCAGGTTTCGGAATCATAGAAACTTGAGCAAATTTCCATTGTATTGGAAAGTAGCGAAGACGTAGTATGCTATTGTATATTATTGTTAATGACACCACTGTTTTTCTCGGTAGCTTCTGAATTACTTCTATTATTAAATCATACCCAAGAGCTTTCTTAGAAATTAGCATTTTTATTTCTTGTCGAACCTCTGTCGGAGTAAATGTTGTGAGAGGAAGAGATAGTTGACATAGAGTTTCGAGGAACATTCTTATATCATCATCTTCACCGTTATTATAATCTGGTGCTGAGAATACAGTTAAAAGATGCTCTGCAAATACTGTTGCTTTTTCTGCGTTTGTGTGGGACCAGGTCATATCTGTTTTTCTTAAAGGTGAATTTGTTATTATTTGTCGTTTAAATTTTTTTGTAGCTTTCCATATAGAGTGGTCTTCATGTGACAGGTTTGGTTTTAATTTCAGTTCGGTTTCAATTAGTGTTGTCTCTACTTTACAAATCACAAATTTAAGATAACGAAATTGCTATTCCCTGCGAATCAACTAATCAAACTCAATTTTAAACAATCAGTCCGTATTAAAGACACTGTCGATTAGATACACTAACAAATGAATTAATTTGTTTAAACGATTAATTATTGTTTCAGACCAACATATAAATTGACTATTAAATTGGTTATTAATTAATTAATTAATTGAAAAGAAAAGTACTTTAAAATTTTGTAAACATTTAATTCCTAGGTGAACGTTTTCGACTTAAAAGCCATCTTCAGAGCTATGGCCAAGTTTAAAAATATACCACTACAAAAGAGGGATCATACAGTTAAAAACGAATTAGCACAATTTTTTTTTCATCAAAATTTAAAAAAGTTTTCAAAAATCGTTAAAAAGATAGCACAAAACATTAAAAGTTTGGTTATGGTGTGGGTGTAAGCACTCATCAATTTGTACTGACAAAATTTTACCGATGACTCTCCTGAATTGAATCAATATTTTTTACATAAACTTTGAATATTCAAAATTAAAATGCAAAAATAAATAAATAATGCTAATTTCAGCATTTAATTTACCTGGTACCGTTAGACCTGAAGATGCTTAGCAAATTGCAGTAAGCGAAATCGATCGTTTTGATGGTAAAATTAAATTGATTGCGAGTAAGTCTTATTTTATTTCTTTTTACCTATTTTTTATTTTTATATTCATATAAAATTAACATACTTGTTGTTTTCTTTTTGTTATTTTTAAAAAAGAAGACTCACTCTTTCATTTGGAAACCGAAAAATTGTTCTAACTGCATTTTTTTTACTTATGTTATTGCAAAAAGCAGCTTTATGGGATAAATAAATAGAATAAAATTTAGACAATTCAACGAATTGCTTTGAATTTTTTATTATATAATAAGCACTACAAGATCCAACTAAGAAAAATTTTAAAACAATTTTTGCAAAAAAAAATATTTTTTTCGAAATTTTGTTCTTTTTGTGCATTTATCTAAATAACATATAACGTACATATTCGTTTTCATCGTTCTTGGCGTGTGCCTGAAATAAGCTGCTACGGAATTTTTAATATTCGTCTCTCTCTGATACACACATGCGTAATTCAATTGTGCGAGTCACGTTCGTCATGGTAAAGTGCGATGAGAAGGGAATGAAGAGACCACTCACGTCTCCCAGTATTGTAGCAATAACACCGATGTGTGATAAGTTCGGCCTCTTTACGAATACAGATAGCTGGCAGTGACGTGTTTTTTTTAACATGTTACCCTGATCTGTGCAGGTTTGAAGTAGCTGATGAAATAGTTTTTATAAGTAAACAGTTTTTAATTAATTAATAGTTTGAGCTCTTACTGTGTGGAACTCCATTACTTAAAATAATTCGACGCCTTAAAAATTCCAGTTTATTATAAATTAACTCTCTCTCTCTCTCTCTCTCTCTCTCTCTCTCTCTCTCTCTCTCTCTCTCTCTCTCTCTCTCTCTCTCTCTCTCTCTCTCTCTCTCTCTCTCTCTCTCTCTCTCTCTCTCTCTCTCTTCTCTCTCTCTCTCTCTCTCTCTCTCTCTCTCTCTCTCTCTCTCTCTCTCTCTCTCTCTCCTCTCTCTCTCTCTCTCTCTCTCTCTCTCTCTCTCTCTCTCTCTCTCTCTCTCTCTCTCTCTCTCTCTCTCTCTCTCTCTCTCTCTCTCTCTCTCTCTCTTCTCTCTCTCTCTCTCTCTCTCTCTCTTCTCTCTCTCTCTCTCTCTCTCTCTCTCTCTCCTCTCTCTCTCTCTCTCTTCTCTCTCTCTCTCTCTCTCTCTCTCTCTCTCTCTACTCTCTCTCTCTCTCTCTCTCTCTCTCTCTCTCTCTCTCTCTCTCTCTCTCTCTCTCTCTCTCTCTCTCTCTCTCTCTCTCTCTCTTCTCTCTCTCTCTCTCTCTCTCTCTCTCTCTCTCTCTCTCTCTCTCTCTCTCTCTCTCTCTCTCTCTCTCTCTCTCTCTCTCTCTCTCTCTCTCTCTCTCTCTCTCTCTCTCTCTCTCTCTCTCTCTCTCTCTCTCTCTCTCTCTCTCTCTCATAGCAATAATGACTTGTGGCATTGTTCTTGAATGAGCTGGCTAATAGCAATTACCATTGATATTTTATGTTGTTTTAGGCGATATTAGTCAGTCATTATTGGAATTTGTTCCGAACAGTTTTACTTATTATTTTTTGTTGTGCATAACTAATTGTTCTATTTAATAAAAAAAATGCCGGGAAGAACGCTAACAGGAGAAATGCGACAATGTGTAGTTCATTTATTGGAGTATTTTAAAAAAGAAAAAGAAAACAACGGACCTTTGCTTGCGTTATCATCGGTACATGAACGAGTAGCGGACGCTTTGAAAATCAGTCTTCGCACAGTGACAAGAATAAAGAGTGAATACAAGACAGGGGCAGCTCTTACTACACCAGGAGAGTCACGTAAAGTACAAAAAAAAAGACTAATGATGTCAGCGATACTATAAAAGGAGAGATTAGAAATGTACTGTATGGCATGAAAGCAAAAGGAGAGCACGTTATAATTTAAGTTCTAAATACACAATTAAGAAACAAGCATCTCTATGACGGTTCTGATACAAGTTTGTGGCGTCTTATGAAAAATTGTGGGTTTTCATACAAACTAGAAAATAGTAGACGAGTGCTATGTGAGAAATTTAGATGTAACATGGATATTCCTAAAAGGGGCATATAAACGTACTTGGCAAGATGACTGTGTGAAAGCATCAGAAAAGGACACGAAAATACAGGTAAACGCTTTGTTGTTTTACATTCCGGAAGTAGGCAAGGATTTGTTAAAGATGCTGGATTTCTGTTTTCTACGAAATCGAACAGTGCGGACTATCATGATTCTATGGATAAAGAGTCTTTTAAAAAGTGGGTCTCCGAAAAGCTGATACCAATGTTGGAGGAACCATCTCGAATTATTATGGATAATGCCTCATACCATAGCTCTTTAATAGAAAAGTTACCGAATGCCAGTTGGAAAAAATCGGACTTACAAGAATGGTTACGAGCGAAAAAAATAATTTTTTGCGACGATTCGAGCAAGACTGAGCTATTGAGTCTTTGTCGCCAGAATAAACCACAAAATACCAGGTACGTTATAAACGAGCTACTCCAAGAACATGGGCATCAGGTTTTGAGATTGTCTCCATATCACTGTCAATATAATCCGATTGAGTTGGTCTGGGGCATTTCTAAACAATACTATGATCGTCATATTGGAGAACATGGACCTGCAGTGTGGGCGAGTTGTGTTAAACATACTGAAAAATTAATTCAGGACGACTGGGCAAAAATGGTCACATATGATGAAAATGAAAGTATAATTATCATCGATTTGGCGGAAGATTTCAATGATGAAGACAGTTCCAGTGAAGACGCTGACTGATTAGCTAATTAATTAAGGTCAGTACGTTGTAACAGTTCAGAATTCCTACAGTGCTTAAAACTTAAAAAATCTGTATAATTTTTTAATTAAAGTGGGTTAAATAATTAACACTTTTTTGGATATATTTCAAAATCATTTTGAAATGTACTTTTCGTTATATCCTGTCCTATTGTACTGCACGCTAGAAAAATACTTCGCAATTTATACGTATCTTCCGTTATTAGAAATTTAATGAAAAATAATTTGTAATTTTCTTTTATTACTCGTTTGACATGTTACATTTTGCTCCGCCACTGGAGGAGGTAAACGAATCGAGCTTAGACAAGAAAAGATAGATGAAACAAGTTATTGCAAGTGTTTTTACACGCACACGCCAAGAATGATGAAAACGATTATATAAAATTTTACAAATCTTCATTTTGAAGCTTTTCGCATGTTCTAAAAGATGGTTATGCCAATGCACCTTCAAAACCATGTTTTTCAATGATAAAATAAAAACGCCAAAAAGTACATTTTTTACACTAATTTGTTTATAAATAAAAATTATCAATAAATCTCACGCAGGAATTGCTTAGAATATGTTTGTATAAGGGTTATACATCAAAAAACCTTTCAGTACCTTGGCTTTTTGAGTGTCACGAACACAATATATGTTTACCTTATTACCTTAGAGTACTACTAAACATACTCACAGTTGATAGCGGTACAATCGGTCCCATTAAGCTTATATCCAGGCACGCAGGAACACAAGTACGATCCTATTGTGTTGGTACACGATTGCGAACAGGAATCATCAAGCTCACATTCATCTGCATCGACACATTTGTTATCCAAAGGTTTCTTTCCAAGAGGACAGTAGCACTGAGGGCCTTTCGGAGTGGGCTTGCAACCGAAAGAACACTGTAATCTAAAAGCAAAGAATCGAATGATATGTGGATTTTAAAAACTTTATTTAAAATTAAAAATAGTTTTTTATGGGCGCATGCATTTGCCATTCGGTCAATTAAAACTCATTAATGCTTACAAAAGAAGACAAAAATGTAACTATAGTAAAAAGTCTAATTTCATCTCTTCAATAATTTGTTCCTCTTTACGGTTTATAGTTGTGACATTCCATATCTCTACACAAGAAGGAATACGAAGCGAAATACGAAGGCAATCTGATCATGAAGCAGACTCTACCAGGTTTAACAATCTCAACAAACTCTCCTCAAAAACCTCATGTTTAGGTAGGATTTTTTCCGCTCAGAACTTTCGTAAATTCCAAAATTTGTGCTGGACTTCTGGGTGGCACTTTTCTTCTGTGGACGTGGACCATAATTTCAGTGATTTTTTAGATAGGCTTGGCTGTATTTTCAATAAGGCATTTCCTAATTACAATTAAGTCAGAACATCACAAATTTACTACCAAAGTCTTTGTCACTGAATATATCACTAAATACAAAGAAACCTATCTAAAACTTAATAAAACAGCTAAAAAAATGTACTACATGAGGTCTATCAAGAACCGAACAATAATTTTTACACTGCCACTGTTTTTTGTGACTATGACAAAGTTTTTGATTATGTAAATCACGATATTTTGATAAAAAAACTAAATTTCTGCGGAATTCGAGGAATTTCTTTGAATTGGCTCCAATCTTACTTAAAGAATAGGAAACAACTAGTTAGAGGGAATGATACTGACTCTAGTCACAAAAGCATTGTATGTAAAGTACCACAAGATTCAGGATGGAGTCCTCTACTTTTTCTTATTTTTATAAATGACATCACTAACTTAAAAACCAATGGAAAATTTTTCTTTTCGTTGATGATACCAGTATCAGCTGGAGGAACTTAAAACTACCTGAGGAACTGATCTACTTAAAATGAAAACCTGGTCCGACTCTAATTTACTCTCGTTTAACGTGGATAAGACAGAAGCATTATCCTATCAAGGAGCTCTTCAACCCTTGCTCCTTAATAACAGCCAGCTCAGTATAGTTGATTCTGTAAAATTTCTTGGTATTTTTATAGACAGCAACTTTAAATGGTCCCTTCGTATCGGTTTGTTAAGTAAGAAACTAGCCTCAGCCTGCTATGCAATAAGATCTGTTTCGAAGGAAATCAATTTAGCATCTTCCAAAATAAGATTTCTTTGTTCGAGTCTCTACTACGATATGGTCTTCCTTTTTGAGGTTCTAGTACAGCTGCCCAAGGTGATGTTATTTTTATATTACAAAAAATCGCGGGATTTTAACGCTTCCATGTTTATATATTTTAGAAACTGTTTGCTTAATTCGTAAACACCTACATGTTTTTTCAGCAAGACCTAATCATGACTACTCCACCAGAAATTCAACCTTTGATGTATATGTTACGAGCAAAGCCCGAAATTGGACAATCCTAGCATTGTACGGAAATTATTGTCCACTTCTAGCATTGTACCCCCAAACTGTAAAATGTCCGAAATGACCAAAATTAAAAATGATTATCGAAACGCACACCAAATCAAAAATCGAACAATATAGAGTTGTTCTTTTTCAAATCGACAATGTGATAAAATGCTAAGTCAAACTAAAATATGAATAATAAGAAAAAAATTGTTCTACAATAAATAGAGTGATAATGTTAGTAAAAATCGATATGAATCGATATCTGTCATATTCTCTCAAACTTTGATGCATGGATACTTCTTGAAATTCAAACATTGTACAGCAATTCTTTTATATATAGTCCGCCGATTATGTCTATTTCGGAGATTGTACAGAAAAGGGGTACAATGCTAGAAGTGGACAAGATTTTTCGTACAATGCTAGGATTGTTCAATTTCGGACATTGCTCGTAACATATACATATTTACCGATCCCATTCACTGAGCTAGTAAAGAAATCTAAATTATATTCGGCAAACAAATTATACAACCATCTCCCTTTACAACTTAAATCTGCAACACCTTTACTTAAGTTTCGTAAAATGACAAAAACTGAAATACCATATTATTCAGTAGAAGAGTTTCTTAACGAATAAATAAGAAATTTCAGTATCTTTATGTGTTAAAGAAAACTACTACAACAAATAATAACGTATTTTCAGAACCCTTAACGAACCTTTTTATGTACCGGGTGGTCCAATAAGCCGATCTCTCGGCTATATATCAGAAACTATTCATGGTATAACTTTAGGAGAAAAAATTTCTTAGTAAAAGTGGTCAAGAGAAATCGCTGGAAATAAGTTTCTGGGTTAACCGCTAGGGGGCGTAACCTTTGAATAAAAATTTGAAAACCCGTTTTTTGTGAAATATGCCCAATTATACCAAGCGTTAAATAAGTAAACTAGAAAGAGGCCTAAATTCCGCACAAAGTTGTTCAAGTACTTTTTTTATTTTTTCAAATAAAGGGTGGGGGAGAGTGGGAAAGTATTTGTGGATAAATACCTATAACTTTGATTTGGATCAACCGATTTTAACGAAATTAGTGTCATTAGAAAGAGTATGGATGATGTAATTTATACCTACTATAAAACAATTGAATTTAGTTTTAATTGTCATGGGTAGAGGGTACTTTTGAATAGAAAAAATTAAAATTTATTTTTCTTCAAAATGTTTAATGGAAACACCTATTTATTGTAAATTACAATAGAACTTGATTAAAGTCGTAAAAGAACGGCGCAAACCGTATGTTGATAACTTTTGTAGAACTCGAGATATGAATAAAAACGCATAAACATAATTAAGTATAGTATTGACTCACCCTTTATTATAACTGAAAATTAAATATGTGAAAGATCATACAAACATCTCGATCATTAAAACTTAATGTCCAATTAAATGTTCAAATTGTTTTTCATCATTGTACACACAAAGATGTAATCTTTCGCGCGTAGACATAACAGCTGCTTCAATCTCAGCTGTTGATATACTATTTATTTATTGTGTTTATAATGCGCTGTTTCATCTCGACTCGCGTGGTTGGTCAAGTTTGGTACACTAAGTCCTTCAATCTTCCCCACAGATAAAAGTTCAGATATGTTAAGTCTGGAGATTCCCCTTCCAATCCATTTATTTGGATAACTTGCATACAAATAATCTCGAACTCATCTGGAAAAGTGCGCAGGACACCCGTCATGTTGTAATATTATATCTCTTCTTGTTTGTAAGGAAATATCTTCCAATAAAACAGGCAACTGATTTTCCAGAAAAGCCAAATATTTTTCGTCATTTAAAGTTATATCAAAGAAATATGGACCTACGATCTTTCCATCAACTATACCACACCAAACATTAAGACTCCATCTACATTGAACCTGCACCTCATGTATCCAATGCAGATTTTCTTTAGCCCAATAATGCATATTATGCAGATTAACATCACCCGCAGTATTAAACATAGCCTTGTCCGTTCACAAAATCTTTGACATGATACGCAATTGTTCTTCTAGCAGACCTAACATCCAATTGTAGTATTCCAGCCTTGCATCAAAATCTCTCTTATGTAAAGCTTGGTGGAGAACTACATGATAAGGATGCAGTCTAAAAAAACAGAACAACAAATATTGGTGAAAAAGAAACCACTATATTTACTAAAACTCAAAAAATTGAAAAATCTATAATTGTTTACGTTCACGTGTAAACGTTCACTTTATAATATGAAAAACCATCTGTGATGTTTTAAAATCCTTAAAACAGTATTTTTGGGTATGTTTAATTCTATAGAGATTTGCCGACTACTTATGTGTGGATTATGTTGAATTAAAGCAAGAACATTGATTGAATTATCTTCGGTCATACCTCTACTACATCGTTTAAAACAAGGACGATAAAAACTACTAGTTTCTCTTAATCTTCTTACCTTTCTTTCAAATACTTCTTTGCCATAATGTCTCCTATCAGGATATCTTACAGAATATATACGTGAGGCAATAGCGGATTTTTGGTGACATTCGAAATAAACTCCAACCATATCATACAATTCTGCATTTGATATACTCATCACGGATTATTGGTACTCATAATTAATTACTAATATTACCAATATTAATATCTATTGAAAAAAGTGCAATCTTCAATTCGGATTATAACATAACACTTTCGAAAAAACTATTTTTAATCATATAAAATAACAATGGTCAAAATAGGTATCAACATTAAGATTCTTTTGCTATAAAAAAATTTGAAAGTACCTACTGACTTATTTTTTAATTTAATTTATAATACAGGGTGAGTCAATACTATACGTACTTATGTTTATGCGTTTTTATTCATATCTCGAGTTCGACAAAAGCTACTAACATGCGGTTTGCGCCATTTTGTTACGAATTTAATCCAGTTCCATTATAGTTTACAATAAATAGGTGTTTCCATTAAACATTTTGAAGAACAACGAATTTAAATTTTTTCTATTCGAAAATACGCTCTACCTATGACAATTAAAACTAAATGCAATTATTTTATAGTAGATGTAAATTAATTCATGACACTTTCTTTCATGATTCTTTCTAATGACACTAATTTCGTTAAAATCGGTTGATCCAAACCAAAGTTATAGGTATTTATCCACAAATACTTTCCCACTCTCCCCCACCCTTTATTTGAAAAAATAAAAAAAAAGTACTTGAACAATTTTGTGAAGAATTAAGGCCTATTTCTAGTTTACTTATTTAACACTTGGTATAATTGGGCATATTTCTAAAAAAACTGGTTTTCAAAGTTTTAATCACAGGTTACGCCCCCTAGCGGTTAACCCAGAAACTTGAAAGTTATTTCCAGCGATTTCTCTTGGCCACTTTTACTAAGAAATTTTTTCTCCTAAAGTTATAACATGAATAGTTTCTGATATATAGCCGAGAGATCGGCTTATTGGACCAACCGGTACATAGATGTAGATCATATTTTGAACATAATTCGAATACAAATTAATAAACGAACCTATTTTTTCTATATAATTTATTTAGGAGATTACGGAATTTACCTGTTGCAAGCCTCTGTATAGTTTTGGCAGAAATCCCACTCGTCGCTATTTCCGGAACAGTCGCCATGTCCATCACAGAACTTTATGATCGGTATACAATCTGTTCCTTCCCCACATAGAGCTTCGTTCCATTTACATTTCGCTTCTTTAGTGCAACGTTTCGGATCTTCGTCGGATATATCTGGACCAAGTTCAGGTGATACTCCACAGTCTTTTTCTTCGTCGCATACCCAACCTATAATATAAGAGAAACGCAAACATAACTAATAACAAGAAATAAGTAAAAGCCCAAACTTGATAAAAAACGGGATTGACTACATATTAGTCAACAAATGCCTTGCAAACTGCATTAAAAGGCAGTACGTGTACGTACCTGTAGGTAAACACTTTTTGGTTAAAGTACATTGAAATTGATCCGATCGGCAATTGTGGTTCTTCTGGCAGTCCTCCGGTTCATCACTGCCATCGTCGCAATCTCGGCTGGAGTCACAGTGCCAACTTATCGGTATGCATTTGCCATCTTTGCATTTGAATTGGTTGCTCGCGCAAGAAGGTTCTGGAAAAAAATACATTATTGGTAAAACTTATTATTGTTATTTATTAAATATATATATATATTGTTACGTAAAAATCAGTCATACTAAAAAAAACCTGTAAACATGTTGTTTATTCACTATGTTGTAGATTCTACGAGACCCTTCGATCAGCTGGCAGAAATCTACCTGAAACGGTCGCTCCGTTACGATTCGAAGTTTCCAGAAACCGGTCGAATGATGACCCAGCCTAGTATAATCAGAGGGACTCGCCTGAACTTTCGAATAGCTATATTTTCATATATATTAACGGAGCTTTTATTGTGGCCAGCAGTTAGAAAAGAAAATCACGAACGGGTAGTTAAATGTAACTGTCGTAATAATAAATTATTGTAAGATCAATTATTATAAATAAACTTTAAGTAAATTAAGTTTGTATTATAAATATTGAACCTTTAGTAAATTAAATTAAGAACAATAAATTAGAATTAATAAAAACATTATATATATATATATATATATATATATATATATATTATATATAATATATATATATATATATATATATATAGTTTGAATTTGTATCAGCCCAAGTGTCTCATGAGGCTGGGATAGGCCGAAATAATCATAACACTTTATTGATACCGATTCGAGCACGGGAAGAACGAATTTGTCCTCCTAGGCCATATATTTGGCCATTTAATTCGATAAAGCGATAGCGGCTTTCGTTAAAAGATTTATTCTTTTACATATTTCGCATAGTGCAGAGGATACAGAAAACGATATTATCATATCGTCGAATATTCGTTCACGGCCGCCAAAGCAGGTGGCGCCTTTGTAAGCTAACTACGTTGTAGTGAAGTTTTGGGAGACATTCGTTGGATTTTCCGAGTTTGAATTTGTATCAGCCCAAGTGTCTGATGAGGCTGGGATAGGCCGAAATAATCATAACACTTTATTGATACCGATTCGAGCACGAAAAATTTAACGAATTTGTCCTCCTAGGCCACATATTTGGCGATTTAATTCAATAAAGCGATAGCGGCTTTCTCTAAAAGATTTAATCTTTTACACATTTCGCATAGCACAGAAGATACAGAAAACGATATTATCATATCGTTTCGTTCACGGCCGCCAAAGCAGATGGCGCCTTTGTAACTTAACTACGTTGTAGTGAAGTTTTGGGAGACATTCGTTGGACTTTCCGAGTTTGAATTTGTATCAGCCCAAGTATCTGATGAGACTGGGATAGGCCGAAATGATCATAACACTTTATTGATACCGATCCGAGCACGGGAAGTTTAACGAATTTGTCTTCCTAGGCCATATATTTGGCCATTTAATTCAATAAAGCGATAGCGGCTTTCGCTAAAAGATTTAATATTTTACATCAGTCAGTAGTCAGTCTAACAGTGACTCCTTGAGCACAAATAATAATGAAATAGGAGGTGTTGGATTTATGATACATACACATTGAGAATATCTAATAACTTAAAAGGTATTAACCTAAGAAAAATGCTGTGCAAATTGAAACTTAACAATTAAACTAGCATTAAAATTTTTGCCTATGTCCATTCACGCACTCGGAGGAGGAAACGAAAACATTTTATAGACCTATATATCCAGTCGTCAGAGATGAAAATGCTACAAACCTCTAAAAATCATACGAGCAAGCTGAATTTTGCTGAGAATGTCAATTTTAGGAATCCAAAAAAGATGCAAAAAGTTTACGACTTTTACCCTCGGGCTTTCCACTAAAATTCACCTCGTAGAGGGGGAAAACGGAAAAAAATTTTTTTCGGAAAAAGTCAGATGTAGGATTTTGATTGTCGGGTGGAGCGGACGATCTATTTTCATAAGAGGTCTTCATATCGAAGGTAACCGTATGCCGTCATCTCGTTTATTGGGACTATGTATGTGTGTAAATGCATTTCTTCAGAAGTTAAATGTTGCCCCTGTTGCAAATGTAACAAAATAAAACATTTACAATGCAACTAATGATGATGATGAAGAAGAAAACGATGATTTATAGTTTTATTATTAAACAAAATCGTTAGTTCGTTAAAAATTTATGAAATCTAATTTTTCAAAATGTATTTTAAAGCTTATAATCATAGCTTTAAAATGAGCCGCTTTAAATCTTTTTTCTTCTTCTTCTTCCTTCTTGTATGTAGGCAACCTCCTAAATTGTTTAAATTATCGCACCATCTTTTTCTTGGTCTGCCAATACTTCTTCGTCCATCTGGTGACTTATCTTATGCTATTATATTCGTAATATCTCTTTTACGCAGGATCTTCCGGATCTGAATCATTGTTGTTCATATGATAAAGTTGTTAGTTTATTGATTTTGTTGGTTAGGACTTTTGTGGTAAATTAAGTGCGGTGTTCAGTAAATTTATACCTCTATAATTGTTGGGGTCGTCTTTATCTACTTTCTTGAACATTGGTATCATTATGCTGTTTCTCCATGCGTCTGATATCTTGCAGTGGAATAAGTTTTTGTATAAGTTTTGTCATCTCTAGAGTTATACTTTCTCCTCCGTATTTTAGAAGCTCATTGGTTATTCTGTCTGGTCCTGGTGACTTTCTATTTTTGAGTGAATTTATGGCTACCCCTACTTCCTGAAAACTTATTTCTATTCTATTCTATTTCGTGTATTCAGGTACGTTTTTGTGTTGATTATTATTTTCCTTTCCTTTAAACAGTACCGTCAGGTATCTTTCCCATTCGTTTGGTGGTATGTTATTGTATTCCTTCAATTCTGCCATTTCTTTCCGTTGGTTTGCTTACGAATCTCCATATTTGTTTTTGCGTCTGCTAAGTTTAAAATTCGGATATCTACAATCTGCTCTGGATGGATTTTTCTATTAATGAATATAAAATCAATCATAGTTTTATGCCCCCTGGAGTTTTCAAATGTATATTTATACTGAAGCGTATGGTCGACAAATGTATTATTGATTCTTAGTTCGTTAAAAGCACAGAGATTAGCCATAAGTTCTCCATTTGTGTTGATATGGTTTCATTAAATCTTTGTTTTATTCCTGGCACTATTTTATTTCCGATTCGTGCATTAAAGTCACCCACAAGAATTAAGCGTTCTTCATGAGGTATTTCATCCAGGATGGTTTGTAATTGTTCGTAAAATGCCTCTAATTCCTCCTTAGGTTTGCAGTCCTCGGGGCTATAGCTAGATCTTCTTCTTCGTCATGTGCCTTGTCCGTTCCGAACGTTGGCAATCAACATGGCTATTCTGACTTTGTTTACGGCAGATCTGAATAGTTCAGCAGATGACAATCCGAACCATTGCCGCAAGTTTTGGAGCCACGAGTGTCTTCTCCTCCCTGGACCCCTTCTGCTGTCTATTTTCCCTTGAACGATCAGCTGTAGTACTCTATATTTATTATGTCTCATAACGTGACCCAAGTATTCTAACTTTCTTTTCTTTATACTTATTCCTACCTCTATCTCTTTACCTATCCGGCGTAGTACCTCTTCGTTGGTCACGTGCTCAGTCCAGGATATACGTAATATACGTCGGTAAGCCCACATTTCGAAGGCCTCTACTTTTTTCATCAATGTTGCGGTCATTGTCCACGCCTCCATTCCATATAACAGAACCGGGAATACATAACATTTCAGAAGTCGAATTTTGAGAGGTAGGGTGAGGCTTTTAGAGGTGAAAATTTGCTTCATGCTAGTGAACGATGCTCTTGCCTTTTCTACTTTTATACGTATTTCCTTCGCTTGATCCCAATTTGTGTTAACTGTTGTTCCCAAGTAGATGTAGGAATCCAGGTGTTCTATTCTTTCATTGTCTAAAATATCAGTTGCTGTGGTGGTTGTTGGGTTTTGCTTACTAACATCCATTTGGTTTTTGTGATATTTAGTCTAAGTCCGTATTGTGTACTTGTTTTTTGTATCTTACTCATTAGGCAACTCAGTTCCTCCATGCTACTTGCTAGAATCACAGTGTCATCAGCATACCTTATGTTATTAATTATTTCTTCATTTATCTTCTATAAGTCATATCTACAGCTAGATATGACATTTAATTTTTGATAGTTCATTGTGATGTTCATATGTATTATTCTTTCGAAGGTATAACGGCAGTTATTTATGTTGTCTTTACATTACTTCACTCCACTGTATTCTAAAGAATATTGGTTATAGTCTCTTTGGCTTTTCCCTTTCTTCTTGGTTTCTTGTATTGCACCAATATCTACGTTTTCATTTATCAGTTCTTCTATTATCTCTTGGTCTCTGTTGTTGAAAGAAGTAATGTTCCATGTTGCTAATCTGATTGTGGGCTTATTTTTCGTTCTCGTTTTTCTTTTCTTTGCGTGGTTCGTCATCTGGTTCCGAGACTTTAAATCGGTTCTTTGAGCCTTGTTTTCTTTTACAATGGTTAGGATGCTAACCTGGCCCATCAACCCTTAAATCTTTTTACGATGAGCAAAAGAGAAGTTATAAGCAAATGTGTCTGATATAGTCAATAAGTTGTTATTTTTTAATAATAAATTTGCAATATCTCAGCTTCTAATGGACCAATTTTAATTTACCAAAGTTTGTTTTGTTTTTTTAAGAAACAAACCATAATTTGAAAAAAAGGTATATCTTTAATGGTTTATTCGTCATAAGCATTAAAACAATTAAATTGTTAATAACAAATTCCTGCCAAAAAATCGGATTATCGTGTTGAAGATTCGGATTCAGCTGCTCAAAACACATAAAAATCATTTGTAAAATCTCATGGACCTCAATCAACCACGAAACCTCCCTTTGTTCCTAGACTATCATTTTACTAGTTGAATTCACTACTTGACAGACCGTACGCTTGTTTTTACTTATTACTAACCTTCTCTTAGCTAATTGGTAGCTCGATAATAACACCAGCTCTTGCCTACAAGGTCGAGTTAAAGGAGTAAAAGAAACCTTTAATCACGGCTTGTTTCTATCCTTTATAGAACCAATAAAAAGTTTTAGAATCGATCCGGTTTCCGTTTTCAATAGCGTACCGATGTCGGCTAGTATGGAATGTCAAATCAGCCGCCACGGGTTTTGTTTCAATTTCAAATCCCGTCCAAGATCATTCAGTCTTAACTGGTCTGAGATTGGCCGATTCGACCTTAAAAGGTCAAGTTTTTATTGACCGTAATGATGCAGGACGAAAATGTTAAACAAATCAATCACTTCTAATTGAATAAAATATCGTACAGTGTTTTATCAGCCGCAGACACTGAAGTAATAAAAACATTGATTACTTTTTGTGATGAGCCAACGCCGAATATTAGAATTTTAGAAAAATTGTTATCAATACATAAACAATTAATGTAGATATAATATATTTGTTACATAGCGTTAATAGATAAATTCATATTTTTTAAATAAATAAACAAAATTTATAAAACAAATTGTTGAAATTGAATTCTAGTGTGGTTTGATACGATGATATTAAATTGAGATATCTAAAAGAATTAAACAAATTCATCTGAAATTACAATTTTGATTACATCATTTTAACATCTTTCTCTTTGACGTTTACGAATCTTAGTGGTGGGATGGCTGAAAAGTCAATTGACCCGCTACTCCATATTCATCATCATCATCACGTAGCGCTACAACCCTGAGTGGGTCTTGGCTGACTGTACAACTTTTTTCCAATTTGTTCGGTCTTCCATCAACCTAGGGTCAAATGGAATGTTCATTTTCCGGAGATCTGCTTGGATGTTATCTCTCCATCGCATTCTGGGACGTCCGAGTGGTGTTTTGCCTGTGGGAATCTCCTCCCATACCAGTTTTACAAGTCTCTCGTTATGTAGTCTGTGCACGTGGCCTGCCCATCTTAGTCGCTGTGATTTAATTTTTTGGACAATATCAGCGTCAATGTAGAGTGCTTTTACATAATTCGATATTGGTTCTGATCTAATACTGGTTTGTGGTGATGTCATGGTGAGGACCGAAGATAAGTATTTTTCGTTCAAAGCGTCTGAGCTTTTCTTCGTTTGCTTTGGTCATCGTCCACGTTTCACATCCGTATGTTATTACCGGTATTCAGTGCGAATAGACAGCCGTTTGCAGATTGGATTCTGTCTTTTATTTCTTCAGTAACATCTTTGTCAGCTGTGATTACGGCCCCCAGATACTTAAAACGTTGTACTCTTTCGAAATTGAAGGTGTTGACCGTCACATTTTGTCCTTTTCTGTCTCTTCGTGTCGTTCTATTTATACACATATATTTCGTCTTCTCTTCATTAATCTTTAGCCCTACTTCACTTGTTGCTCCTTGCACCTTGTTGAAGATGTCTTTCGTGGATAGGATGGAGTCTCCAACGAGATCTATACTCCATATTAAGAGTAGATATTCATCATACTACATTATCTTTTGATGTAAATTTTTTGCCAATATCTGGCCAAAGTTGAAATGCAAACGGCCCATATTTTATTTACTTTGCGCCTAGTAAGAACATGATCATCAGTTCTACTCTTTTCCCCAAAAAAACTTAGTGTGCGTTCATAATGAGGGGCCGACCCTCGGTAGGACCATAGGATAGTATCATATTATCGATTTTAAGTAAAATAAATGCATTAGTTTAAATTAGGAAGAAAAAGGGAACAAAAAGGTACAAAAATTTGTGGACAACGCTTGAACCACCTAAGGTACGCTGATGATATCGTATTGATAACTGATAAAAAAGAAGAATTATTTGAAATGATGAAAGAACTGGACGTAGAAGCTGGAAAGATAGGCCTTAATATGAATTACAGCAAGACCAAAACTATAACAAATACAGATGAAGACATCACAATGAGAATCGGACAAGATGAAGTAGAACAAGTTCAGGATTATATATATCTTGGTCAAACTATAAAACTTAACAAAGAGAACCAAAAAGCAGAGATAAAGAGACGAGTTAGACTGGCATGGGCGGCATACAATCAATGCGTACTCCCTGTTCTTACTTATGGTTCCCAAACGTGGACATTTACAAAAGCAAACATGGACAAAATCATAAACACCCAAAGAGCAATGGAAAGACAAATGTTGCACATAAGACTAATGGATAAAAAAAGAAACGAGTGGATAAGAGAGAAAACAAAAGTGACTGATGTTAGACAAGAAGTTGCAAAGTTGAAATGGAGCTTTGCCGGACACAATATAAGACAAAAAGAAGACCGATGGAACAAAATTCTTATAATTTGGAGACCGTGGGAATATAAACGAAGCAGAGGAAGGCCCAAATGAGATGGGCAGATGATATCAAGAAGCATGTGGGCTCTAGGTGGATGACTGTAGCGACAGATAGTGAAGAATGGAAAAGGATTGAGGAGGCCTATGTCCAAAGATGGACCGAAGAAGGCTAATTAGATAGATAGATAGTTTAAATGCGAGCGTTCATTGTCAGTCCTATGCTCTAGTCGAGGATAACATGCCATGATCTCCGTAATGAACGCACCCTTACACAAAACATACACATCCCCTGGAGAAGGTCACGTCACAAATAGATCACGTATTGATAGAAAAGCGATAAGCAACAAGCATTTTGGACGTAAAAAGTAGACGATATGCATCATGCGACTCAGACCACAACGTTATTACGCGTAAACTATTAGGTCTACATAAATTCTGAAAGCACCAAATTGTAAAGAAAGGCGTATTTTAACAATTTATGTTAAATATTGTAAAGTAGGTTTACAAAAGTACTGCGATTTTAAGCTTATAAATATTTAAAATAACTCAAACGTTTAATTTTTTTTATTTGAAATGGTGGCAGTTTTACACGAATTATTTAACTTGCAATAATCGGAGATTTTGCTAGTTGCAATATCTCCGATTAAAACTAACGGAAATTGATGTTTTTTTTTTTAATTTGGGAAACCTGTTGCATAGATCATCTCAGAATTAGCGCTTGCCGAAATCAGTGAGGGTCTTGTAATAAACTAATAACATAAGATATGCTGACGACACCGTCCTTCTGGCAGGAACACTAGAAGAACTGCAACACCTTGCTGAACAATAAATATACATTGCAACGATTATGGACTAAGAATCAATTTGAAGAAAACCAAGTTCATGGTATTTACAAAAGCAAAAACATCAAAGTTAAACTAGTACTAGATAATAAAGAAATTGAACAAATATCTTCGTACAAATACCTTGGAGCATGGATCGCAGAAGATACTGATCAGACAAAAGAAATAAGATGCCGCATTGAAATTGCGCGGTCAACTTTTAATAGAATGAGAAAACTTTTTTGTAATTGCGATATTAATATATCGCTCCGGATAAGAATGCTTCGATGTTATATTTTCTCTATCCTTTTGTACGGCGTTGAAGCTTGGACACTTAAAAAAATCCAACATTAAAAACCTAGAAGCATTCGAAATATGGTGTTACCGACGTATTTTGAAAATATCATGGATGGATCGCAAAATAAACGAACAAGTTCTCGAACAACTAGGAAAACAATGCGAAGTTTTAAATTCCATAAAAATCAGGAAATTGAAATACTTGGGGCACATCATGAGAGGTGAAAAGTACGAACTACTAAGGAATATAATGCAGGGTAAAATCAAAGGTAGAAGAAGCGTAGGAAGACGTAAAATCTCGTGGCTACGCAATCTCCGTGAATGGTTTGGATGCAGTTCAATTGAACTATTCAGGCGAGTAACCAATAAAATTATAATTGCCAGAATGATTTCCAATCTCCGATAGGAGTGGAACTTGAAGAAGAAGAAGTTGCATAGATATTAAAAATTAAATTAATTCATTTTTGAATTGTTTATTTAACCTAGTAATTTGTTTAAACAATTTAAAATAAGTATTTTTCATAATTTTACTTTCCTCTTATTATTATTATCCCAGATTTAGCCATACGGCTCACACTCCCTCTAAGGGGAAAATTCACTCATCCCAGATACCTACGGTATCAAAAGGATTGAGCTCTGGTGGGACTCTTTCCATGTTATCGAGCCCTAGGTGACTTGGTATATTGGAGTATCTCCCAGAAATTTTCGTACACATCTGGACGTCGCGAGGAGTACAGCTTTCTGCATGGCCTTATAAAGATGTTCATTTAGACCCAGCTGTTTTATGTTCGCTAGGAGGTTTTTGGGAATAACACCAGTAGTAGATAGAACAATAGGTAGTGTCTGGGTACTTTCCATTCTCCATTGTCTCCTGATTTGTATTTCTAGATCTCTGTACTTGGCGATCTTTTCGTTGTATTTAACAACTAAATTATTGGTGTTGGGTATCGCCACATCAATAAGTGTTGTTTGTCTAGTAAGTTTATTAACTAGTATGAGATCCGGTCTATTATGGGCCACTGGTTGGTCTGTAAGCACAGTGCGGTCCCAGTATAGCTTGTAGTTGTCATTTTCAAGCATTCTATCAGGAGCGTATTGATAATAAGGAAGATGGTCGGTATGGAGAAGTCCCAGTTTGTCAGCTAGTTCTTGGTGAATAATCTTTCCTACTGAGTCATGGCGTTCTTTATAATCAGTACCGACAAATGCCTGGCAGCCACCGGTAAGATGTTGGATGGTTTCTTGGGCTTGGCATCCATATCGGCATTTGTCATTTTGGACTTGAGGATCTTTAACAATATACTTCAGGTAATTTTTAGTTGGAATAACCTGATCCTGAATGGCAAGTAGGAAACCCTCAGTCTCGGGGAACATCTTTCCTGATGTCAACCAATAGTTCGACGCTGTATTGTCGACATATTCTTGGTTGATCTCATTGAGATGTCGCCCATGCAGAGGTTTACTCATCCAGGTGCGCATTTTTTCTTGCTGAGTCAGGTGGTTTATGCGCATTTCTTGTTCCCTCAGTTTAAGCGGCGTCGTATCATCTACTGCGCAAATTGCTCGATGTAAGGTAGATGTCTCAGCCTGTACCTGAAAATAAAGTCTTAGATTAGCAATTTGTTTATCTAATTGCTCACCTATATCCATAAGTCCTCTTCCCCCTTGATACCGCGGTAATGTTGTTCTCTCTACTGCACTACGTGGATGATGTTTTTGCGCCTTTGTGAGAAGTGTTCTTACTTTCCGCTGAAGACCCTCTATATCCGTTTTTGACCACTTTATAATACCAAATGAGTAGCTCAGTGCAGAACAGGCGTACGTATTTAATGCCTTAAACAAATTTTTACTATTAAGATATGACCGATTTAGTTGTCTTACTCTTCGCACGAACTCCGAAGTTAGTTCCGTTTTCATTTGTTTATGGTCAATTTTACGTGCCTGTTTTACTCCGAGATATTTGTACATATCATTTTCACCCATTGCCTCGATGTTTTGGCCATCTTGCATATCGAAACCTCCAGGCTGAACCTTTCCTCTGACTATATTTAGTATACGGCACTTGTCTAGTCCAAAATGCATACTGATGTCATTTGAGAAATTTTCTACAGTTTTTAGCATCTCATCTAGGTGATTTCGGGTGGAAGCCAATAATTTTAAATCATCCATATACAACAGATGATTAAGTTTCGCTACAACGGTGTTGTTATTTTTGATGCTAAATCCTGAGTCAGTAGAGTTCAGCAGCTGAGATAGTGGGTTCATCGCTAGGCAGAACCAAAGTGGACTCAACGAGTCCCCTTGGAAAAGGCCCCGGTTAATAGGGATATCTTCAGTTTCGATATTAATTTCACCAGGTATTTGAAGGTGAATTTTAGTCTTCCACTCTGCCATTATATGCTTCAAAAAGGTCACGAGATTATCATCGACTTTATATATTTTCAATATATCTATAAGCCATTCATGCGGCACTGAATCAAAAGCCTTCTTGTAGTCAATGAAGGCAGTAAAAAGGTTTCTTTTTTTGGTGTATGCCTGGTTAGAAATGACTGAGTCGATAATAAGTTGTTCTTTGCATCCCATGGAGCCCTTAGCGCATCCTTTCTGTTGGGGCTCTATGATATTGTTCAGAGCACAGTGTTGGTAGATACGCCGGGCCACACAGGATGTGACCAATTTGTACAAAGTTGGAAGACAAGTAATTGGGCGGTACTTGGCTGGATCTTGGGTGTTATTTTGATCCTTCGGTATTAGATAGGTGGTTCCCTGAGTAAGGAATGATGGTATTTCCTGTGAATTAGAAATAATATTATTAATAAATACTGTTAAAAGCTCATGAACACTCCAAAACTTCTTTAGCCAGAAGTTTTGAACTCCGTCCGGTCCAGGAGATTTCCAGTTATGAAGCTCTTTGATAATGTTCGAGACTTCTTCAGTGGTGAAAGGTTCATAAGGAATATTCCTGTAGTGTTGACATTTGTTCGTGGTGTCTTCAATCCATCCAGCTTTGTTGTTATGGGTAGCTGGCGTCGAAAGTTGGTTTCCCCAAAACTCATGAATTTCTTCTTGGCTTGGGTAGGATTTATTTGCGTTTTCTACAGTGGAATTAAGTTTCCTATAGAAAGTTTTCTCTGCTTGCTCAAAAAGTATATTGTCGCATTTCCGGTTGTTACTAACTTTGTATCTTCTCAGGCGGCCTGAGTAAACAGATAGTTTTTGTTTTAATGTGTCCAGGCATTGTTGAGGTGTGTTGTTTTCTGGATCATATCGTGAGTGTCTTAGAGTGTTAAACTGTATTTCTTCAGCTCTTTTGATGATTTTTCTACTTCTTACTCCTCTTATGTACTCTGTTATTTGTCCAATGTCCCTACGCAGTAATTCGATCTTCTTCAGCAGTCGTTTTTCCCAGGGTGCTATTCTGTTACCAGTCCTTCCGATGTTGGTACCCCGTCGTGTTCTGATCTTAATGCCCATAACATTAGCAATTGCTGTTGCTGCACAGTAAATCAGCATATGCAAATATTCCAATGTATGGGCTTCTGTGATATAATTGGGTAGGACGTCAGTATTCACGATTTGTAACAGCGCTCCTAGTTTCTTGGAAGAGTTTATTTTTGGTAGCGGTGGTCTGCTAAGTGGGTTTGTTCCACTAAACTCTTGTACGGCGCGCGCCATTTCGTTTGCCAGACTATCGTGCAACTCGTTATTGTCCTGCTGTCTATTATTAGGTTGAGTTTCTTGTATGAGAATCTCAGGAATCTGCTCATTAGGGATTTCATTAGGGACTTGGTCTGCAACTTGCTCTTGGTTATGGATCTCCCGTTCGATTTCGCGTCTGATGGTGTCGCGTCTATTCTCTGGAATAAGACTGTTTCTTAAAATTACCCGGTATTGATCTGCTACTCTTTGTTCAGATACTTGGATTTCTGGGTACTCCCTGCAAAATTCGGCATACAGTTGTTGTCGATAGCCGATTGTTTCTTGACCGAGGTTTGTCACCTTATAATAAAAGCGCAAAATATTTTCGTTTATGGACACTGTCCACTTCATACGCTGCCTCGGTCGTCCCGCTTGAGTGAGCGCCGGCTGATGTTCCAGCGCAGCACCTTCAGCGAGTGGAGCTCTTGTTGTTGTTTGGCTCACTTGTGGTTGTTGTTGGGCTGTAGCTGCTTGTATGACAGGGGCCCGCCTCCTCAACACCCTGCCACCGACGTCCCGCATGCTGTCACGTCCAGCGTCGGCTCCAGACGTGCCCTGGCGATCCCCAGGCAGCGACCCTAAACATAAATTATTAAACTCCATTATCATGGGTGTGCATTTTATACCTACTGCCAGGTGTCAGTTTTTGTTCCACGACAGGTATTCCTGTTACCCTCTGGGTATCTGCGCTACGGATACCCAGAAAGCATCCCCCATTCGCAGGGGGCCGCGCCTGATAGAAGAACTGATAAAAACTCCCACAGGTTATTATTATTATTATTATTATTATTATTATTATTAGTCGAAAAGATTATGAAATGATAGGTAGCTTAAATATCTATGTATTATAGTTATAAATAATTAAATTTAACAATAAATTTTATAAAAAATTAATTTTTAATAAGGATATATAAAAATAATGAAATTAATTATGTCAATTGTAAAATGTTTGGGGGACATGAAAGGAGCCTCCACGTAGATTGCCATCACATGTGAAAACAATTGGGCGTCCCCTGGAAACGAATAATGTCGGCTAATCCTTTCACCACCGGTGAACCAACACATGAATGCAAACGCAACCAAAACGGTCTTTGTCAACGCCATTTTTGATGACTACTTCAATTAATATTGAAGGACTATCAGCAAATAAAGAAGATGGTAGCGTAGTGTTCGTCAGACCAGATACCGACATAGTTTCCACATCTTTAACACATCGAGATCCTCACTGTGGAACTAAAGTCTTCTACGGTAACGTCCATCTACAAACAACCAAACGCTGACTTTGTTTTTGAGGAACCTGATAACTTTCAATGACAGCAAATAAAATTCATACTGGGTGACTTCAACTGTGACAGTATCGCGTGGGGGTATAACCAAACAGATTCCAATGTCGAAGAACTAGAAAATTGGGCTAAAAACATGAACCTCAAACTTATTCATAATCCAAAACAGCCCGCGTCTTTCAACAGCGGAAGATGGCGCAGACGTTACAAGCCAGACAATATATTTGTCAGCGACAGGATTGGAGACCAGGTGACAAAAATTGTTGGAAGCACCCTAGCAAAAACACAGCACAGAGCAATAACTTGCCTTTTGAACGCGGCAATCAGATACAAAATTGTTCCTTTCAAGAGAAGGTTCAACTTCACTAAAGCAAAATGGGAAAAATTCGCTGAAGCATTAGATCAAAAAGTTTCCCAGAACCGTGCTCTGATTCATACGGTAAATTTGTACAAATCGTAAAACAAATATCACGAAAATATATTTCTAGAGGTTGCCGAACCGAATTCATAGCGGCGTTAAATGAAGAATCTAAACACCTACTTAAAAGATACGAGCAGCTATATGAAGACGATCCCTTTTCGGAAGCAACAATACAGGCTGGGGAGGAAGTGCTACATGCGATATCCACCAACAGAACGGACAGGTGGCGCAAGCTGGTTACGAGTCTAGACGAAACTATGACAAAAACCATTTGAAACCCAATCCTACAAAAACCCAGGTGTGTGCTTTCCACCTTAGAAACAAGCATGCCCGAAAGATACTTGAGGTAGAATGGCGTGGTCAGATGCCGGAACACAATGAGACGCCAAAATACCTCAGCGTATGTCTGGATAGAACTCTGTCTTATTGATATCACTGTCAAGACGTCAAGAAAAAAGTAAGCGCTAGAAATAATATCATCCGCAAACTAACAAATAGAAAATGGGGAGCACAACCACACACTCTCCGTACTTCTGCCTTAGCATTATGTTTTTCTACCGCCGAGTTTAGAGCACCAGTGTGGGAAACTCTGCTCACGCTAAAAGCGTCGATGTTGCGTTAAATGAAACGGTTCGTATAATATCTGGTTGCATGAAACCGACACATATCGAAGATGTCTACCCTATAGTTGCAATCGCTCCACCTGCTATCAGAAGACAGGTCACGCTAGAGATAGAACGAAAGAAGAAGGAGACGGATCGAAGACACACCTTGTATGACCACCAAGTTCAGCCAAGTAGACTAAGATATCGGAAAAGCTTTCTGAAAAAATCACGATCCCTTCCCGAAGAGCTGAAGATGCGCCGAATACACCTATGGCAAGCGTCAGCTACAACACATTTTGCCCCCTCAGAGGAAATGGCCGTTGGACACAATTTGCGTATCCCATATTTAAAGCGATAAACAGACTAAGAACTGGCGTTTCAAGTTGTGCTACTAACCTGAAGAAATTAGGATACCAGGAGGACGATACCTGCGACTGTAGCGCGGTTAGAATAGTCACCATCTACTATCATTTCCAGCGTCATTCAAACTTTCTTCTTCTTCTTCTCGTGCCACTCCTAGCGGAGATTGGAAATCATCATGGCCACTGCGACTTTGTTAGCAGCGCGCCTAAAAAGTTCAATCGAACTACACCCGAACCATTCACGTAGATTACAGAGCCACGATATTTTTCTTCTTCCCACACTTATTTTGCCCTGCATGATGTTTCTTAAAAGTTCGTACTTTTCACCTCTCACAATGTGCCCCAAGTATTCCATCTTTCTAGTTTTTATCTCATTTAGAATTTCGCATCTTTTGTCTAAAGTTTGGAATACTTGCGTGTTAGTGACGCGGTCCATCCATGATATTCTGAGAATGCGCCTATAGCACCACATCTCGAAAGCTTCGATGTTTTTTATGGTCAACTGTTTTAGTGTCCAAGCCTCAACTCCATATAACAGGGTAGAAAAGACATAACACCGCAGCATTCGTATTCGTAACTTTATATTGATATCACGATTGCAAGAGAGTTTGCGCATTTTATTAAAGACTGATCTAGTGATTTCTATTCTACATCTAATCTCTTTTGTTTGATCAGTATCGTCTGTGATCCAAGCACCTAGATATTTATAACAGGGCACAGGCTCAATCGTTGTATTGTCTATTACAAGATTAGCTCTGATGTACTTTGATTTCGTGATTACCATAAATTTAGTTTTTTTTCAAATTAATTTTCAAGCCGTAACTGTTACAGTATATATTGAGACTTTGAACGAGATGTTGTAGTTCTACTAGCGTTCCCGTTAGGAGAACTGTATCGTCAGCATACCTTATATTGATCGTCTCATCATTTATTATCAGACCAAGATCTTCTTCCTCGAGTGCTTGTTCACAGATAGCTTCACTATACAGATTAAATAAAAGTGGCGATAAGATACATCCCTGCCGGACTCCTCGACGGATTTGAATTTCTTCTGTTAGTCTGCCCTCAACCTTGACATTTGCTGTTTGATTCCAATATAGATTGCATATAATTCGAATATCTCGGCTGTCTATATTTTTCTTTATTAGAACTTGTCTTAGTGGTTCATGTTGTACTTTGTCAAAGGTCTTTTCGAAATCAATAAAGCAGGCGTAAATTTCTTGGTTCATGTCTAAGCATCTCTGTGAGAGAACGTTCATTGCAAACAGAGCCTCCCTTGTACCCAGCCCTTTTCTGAATCCCATCTTAGTGTTACTGATGATGTCTACATCTAACTTCCTATAGATCCTATTATGGATTATTTTTAAGAACAGTTTTAGAGCATGACTCATCAAAGCTATCGTACGATATTCGTTGCATTCCTTTGTATTTGCCTTTTTTGGCAGTAGTATAAAGGTCGAACGGAGCCATTCCCTAGGTATTATTCCAGTTCTATATATTGTGTTAAATAGATCTAGGAGTATTTTAATAGATTCATCGTCCATAAGTTTGAGCAGTTCTACGGGAATTTATCAGGACCGGGGGCTTACCACTTTTTGCTTGTTTGATTGCATATTCTATTTCTTCTCTGATTATATCAGGCCCTGTATCATCTGTATATTCGTTCAAACTTTGTATTTTGTAAAATGGTTTACCCGTTAATAAATAAATAAATAAATATTTTTGCGTCCATTTCGGTGCACTTTGCCAATAACCGTTTGTCTTTAGCTCGTTTTAGTTTATTATGAATAAAACAATCTACTTGAATATATTTTTTTGTAAAGTATGTTATGAATTTATATCATTAATTTTAAAGATGCTTCTCTAATCCATTCTATTTGTCATCCATGCCTCTCTAACGCTGAAATAAAATGTACACTCTAGGATTATAGAGCAATTTCTAGCATAAATACGACATGGTGTACCTATCTATTCCCAAAATAGTTTAATACAACTGTGATATCGGTTGCAATGCATTTTCATCTAACCAAAACGATTTAAAATTTCCAGTAAACAATTTTTTGATAGTAGATATAAAAAGTTTCACTAAAATCAAGGTAAACTGCTTTGATCATAGTCCAGTCTACTAAACAATGTAATTATAAATTTACTTTTAGTAAAATTGTGACATTTGGATGCAATTATGTAATTAATGATTGAGTTTTAGTAATATTAGGTATGTCTTAACAACTACATTTGCATTTTAATAAAATTCATGATCAATTTCCATAAAATAAAATAATTGAAAACTGAAGTTCGCGATCGTGGACCAAAGTTTATCATTATAGTTGACATATCACGTATTGCAGTTAGCTTGTCAGAAATAGACCTGTCGCATTGTCTCGATGGTTATTTCTTTGTGGATTGGATTTTTCTCGTTTTATGATTTCTTGTCCTGGTATAGGTTTTGCACCTCTTCAGGACGTGGTTTGATTTTTCTTTGATTTTTTGCTGTGTGGGTCCACTGGTGGCTGGCTTTGTGGACCTCTCGACGGAGGAGCGTCCTGCACAATAAGAGGTGAAGGGGTTGTTGAGCTAAAACGGTCATTTTCAGATTTTTTTTGCTTAAAAATATGTTTATGAATTGAATGAATTTATATGTATACGATTTACTAATTAGTGAATGTAGTGACTCGCGTGAGGGCAGCTGTGGCTGTATCCTCTGCAATATACAGGTATTAATTGTGCATGTATACCATTCATATTACCCCCGTCTATACAAAATTATCAATTTCATGTAAAATTCTTAAAGAGGTTTTTTAAAGTTCAAAAAGATATATGAGAGATAGCTGCTGACAAATTCTTGAAGACGTACACCTGATTTTGGTTTTTTTTAAACAACCTTAGAAAAAATCATTTTTCGCCTATAAAACGTTTATTTTACATTTTAGAAAAAAAAATGTTTCAAATAAAAGGTGTATATCTTAAAAAGTTCTTCAATTTTCTAGTTTCTAAACTAAAATACATAAAACATTGACAGATAATTGTAAAAAACCCTTTTTTGCAGTAATTTATAAATGACATTATAATGTAATATAACTACTTGAAAATATGACAATTAATGAGTTAACTTTGATAAAATGAGGTTGGTTATTAAATAGATATCGACGCGGTTCAACCCGGAATTAGTTTGATATTGATTTTAGTAATAATATTAATCTTAGCTCTAGGTTTCATTATATAATATATATATATATATATATATATATATATATATATATATATATATGTGTGTGTGTGTGTGTGTGTATGTGTGTGTGTCACTTCCAAACTCACTGTTCCTGATTTCAAAATTTGTATTTATTGTGTATAACTGTATTACAGTTATTTAAAAACTTTAACTGAACCGCTCAGATCCGACTGAGGACATCTCTATCACACAATAATGTTGCAAAAATGAAAATATTTGTCGCCAAACAATGTCGTTAATAGATTTAATAGGTCCAAGTTCAGATGTTCCCATTTTCATGGCTGTGAATTTCGGGAGTAATATTATGTTTATCACATGGTGATTTTATGACTTTGAACTTTGAACTCGCTGTCACAAAAGTGCTACACTTAATTTATTTTTAGAGCATATGTAATGGCCGATTATGAGTGTTGTCCGCATAAATATTTAAAATTCCCGGAAAGTTGGTAATTGATTTTCTTGAAGTATAAAGTAGTTACTGTTTAAGTTGTTTGTGTGATGATACAATTATTATGTATGACAAATTTATGTAGCTAATTGAAATGGGTATATAATCCGATAGGCTGGACAAATAGGTGGCACATTACAATTTTTGGTGAACGCATATTTCCTTTTGTGTTTTATTATGATCTACGACCTATTGCCCCTTAAATTGGTGGAATTTACCACTCAATAACGTTTAGTAAAACTTACCATGAAGCAAGTGGTAAATAAAATCCAAGCATGAGGCTTTATCATTTTATTATTTTCCATTTTATAAAAATGGAAAAGCACTTGGCCCCGATGAAGTAAGTGCTGAAATACTAAAGTTTTTGGGAGAAAATGGAATTAAAGCTCTGTGTAATCTCTTATGACAGAATTTATGACACTGGGATATTACCAACTGATTGGTTAAAGTCGACATTTGTCACAATACCTAAGAAACATCGTCCAAAGACATGCGGTGATTATCGGACAATAAGTCTGATGAGTCACGTTTTGAAAATCTTTCTGCGAGTAATACACAGCAGAATTTACACGCTGTTAGAGGACAGAATTAGCAATACTCAATTTGGGTTTAGGAGTGGCTTGGGTACAAGAGAAGCCTTGTTTAGTACACAGGTGCTAGTACAGAGATGCAGAGATATAAATCAAAATGTGTATATTTTTGCAATCGATTTTGAAAAAGCTTTTGACAAAGTCCGACATAACAGAATGCTAGAAATATTGGAAACAGCTGGATTGGACGATAAAGATCTACGAATAATTACAAATCTATACTGGCATCAAGTGGCAAGAATAAAGGTTGAACAAGAACTGTCGGATGAAATAAATATAACAAGAGGAGTGAGACAAGGCTGTATATTGTCGCCTTTACTTTTTAACTTATATTCGGAGGAAATATTTAAGGAAGCCTTAATGGAGACAACCGAAGGTATTATTGTGAATGGAGTAACCGTCAACAATATTAGATATGCCGACGATACCTTAGTCCTTGCCAATTGCGGAGAAGACCTTCAAAATCTAATGAACAAAATAAAACAGACTTGTGATCAGTACGGATTAAAACTCAACGTTAAGAAAACTAAATATATGATAGTTAGCAAACAAAATTATATACATGATGACGGTATAAAAGTCGGAGATGCCACACTGGACAGAGTCGAGAAACTCGTGTATCTCGGCAGTAATATCAATGAGAGCTGGGATCCAATCGCAGAAATTAAAAGCCGAATAGAACAAGCCCGGGCTGCCTTTGTAAAAATGAGAAACGTACTTTGCAGTCACGATCTTAGCATTGACCTTAGAGTTCGTATGATATCTTGCTACATCTTTCCTGTCCTGCTGTATGGAGTAGAAGCGTGGACCCTAACTGAGGCTATGCTTAAACGCTTGACAGTATTTGAGATGTGGGTATACAGACGACTACTGAAAATAAGCTGGGTCGACAGAGTTAGAAATGAGGAGGTCCTTAGACGGCTGAACCAAACAACACAACTGGTCAATATAATAAAGAAACGCAAGCTGGAATACTTCGGTCATATTATGAGACACCCTGAAAAAAATGATCTTTTATATCTGATCATTCAGGGAAAGATCCAAGGTAATCGTGGTCCTGGTAGAAGAAGAACATCATGGCTGAAAAATCTAAGGCAATGGTATGGAAAATCAACTACATCGTTATTTAGAGCTGCTGTCAATAAAGTCACGATAGCGAATATGGTAGCCAACATGATATCCAACGATCGATAACGGTCATGGAACTAGAAGAAGATGAGGCTTTATCAGAACAATAATACTGGCAGGAGAATTAAATATGCAGAAACAGAAGAAAATTAAATATATACAACAACAAAAAAACAAAGACGAAATAATGGCATCGACACCAGTCTAACAAACTTAAGAAAATCAGTGATCATCAACTGTCATTAAACAAAAGTTTCATACACTATTAAACAGATATGGCAATACCTACAACGTATACACCGATGCGTCAAAAAATGAAGATAGAGTTGGAGCAGCAATTTATTTGGAAGATACCTCAGTTAGTTTTAAATTGCAGTCAAGTCCAACCATCTTTTCGGCTGAATATTCCCGATTCTAAAAGCACTATCGTTAATACAAAACAAAAACAAAGAAAGATGTATAATAATCACAGATTCTTTAAGTTCATTATCTCCACTGAAAGGTTCTATTCATGATCCATCATTGAAAGTTGATGTTGTTCGAACAAACAAAGAAGGAAAAAAAGAGAAAGTACCCTGTTTACAATCAGTAGCTGAATAGGACAAATTCATGAGAGGCGTTGATCTTTTTGATCAATACCTTGCTTCCTACTCTATCTCATGGAAAAGTCATAAATTGTGGATGAAAATTTTCTTCTACCTTTTAGATTCTGCAATTGTGAAGGCATTTAAAATGTACAAAACATCAATGGCCGCTAACAGAAAAAAAGCCATGTCTCATTTACAATTTCGATCGATACTAGCCAATGAACTAATTGGTAATTTTTTAGGCAGAAAACAAAGAGGTGGCCAACTACTACAAGCAAAAACAAAATGCGCAAAATTGGTCGACGTTCTATTTCTACTAATAATGTTACTAGAAAAACGAATGTTGGGGTGCATTTACCAGTAAAGGGGAAGTATAGGCGATGTGCACGTTGCTTCACCAAATCAAATGTGAAGACATAAAAAATAGCATGTAGTGAGTTTAATGTTGGTCTGCGTTTAGAATGTTTCGCAGAATTTCATAAAACTGGGTAGATTTTTATTTTGAACAGTCGCCATTTAGAATTTGTAGAAATGTTTGTGAATTTCCCGTTTTAATTTGTCTCATCTTTAAATAAATATATTTTGAAACATATTTGTGATTTATTTGTATAAAAAATAAGTGGCTATATGGCTAGCCACCAAATTCTAGATGTTATTGGGTTATAATTTGTCATTTTTTATAAAATAACATTCCATTTAAACAAGATTTTATTTTAAATTTCCAAAAAAATAAGAAAAAATAATTTGTGCGTTAAAGGGTTAAATCAGATTACCACCTCTCACATCCAAACCTAGTCGTTCTTTCACAGTTCCGCCCTGGAATTTATATAAAAAGAACGATCGATTTTAATTTTAATTCTTTTGCTAATCCATTGTATACATTTAATATTTGGTATGTAAATGATTGTTTGAACTGTTACATACGATGTGGTCGAGCTGTAATTGTATGTTTGGATCTTTTGTTGATATTGTGTATATCAGGCCTATATACGATTTTATTAAAAATATACATTGGTAATTGTTTTTTGATGATTTTGTGGAACAACCTTCTCTTTTCCGTGTTCAATTAGAGATTTAGTTTTAATTTGTGAGAAATATGTTCAATGACGTCTTCTTACAATATTTTAGATGTTAGGTAGGCAGTACCTGTTATAATAAATTGTTTTTAAACAAAGAAATTTATTACTCTCACAGGTATTAACATGTTCTGTAAATTTTAGATATTATCTACAGTTAATCTTAGATTTACACTATAATTTAGATTGATAGCTAGATAATTTGAAGACGTATATCGTATCTAAGATATCAAAACCCTCTTAAGATTAAGAAACCTCTTATCACAAAAGATGTGATATTGCACCTCCGCAACTCGAATTCAGAAACCTTGTAACTCACATTGTAACCTCAGGAACCTTTTTTGGACGCTGCTAGAAAGGTCACCAATGGAGACACTGCGGACGGCAGCCAGATGATTGATGGAGAGCGAGTCGTGGGTTCGAAACTAGCTTTTGGAACCGGGAATGGGTCCAACGGACGAAATAAGTAAAGATAGAACAAGATAAGATATATTAGAAAAGATACAGAAATAAACACAAAGATAGATGGGTAAAATTACCAAAGATGAGATAAGATAGAAACAGGGCGCCACTCAATTTTTTGGGGTTTAAGGAGAAAGTTAAGAAACCTTAGAAAAGAAAAGAGATAAGGAAAGATATTAAGGTTCAGAGACCAAACCCAAGAAAAGATACCAACAGTTAAAAAGAGAGCTGAAAATATGCTACCAAAACCTCGTAAGACCTGAAATTAAATACTATTTAAATTTCAAAAACTCGTTTCTCACTTTTTTTTTCGAAAAAAATCTAACTTAAATTTTTTCAAGTTTAGTCACGGTCATAAATAATTCATTTCGTGGAACTACCTACATTTCAGAAAAAAAACAACTTTAAAAGTTCTATGTTCTACTATTGGAAGTTTTAGGTGATTTTCCAAAATACACTAATTTTGAGATACATGGTTTTGACATCTGAACGACGAATATGCTAGATTTTTTATAGCTATAGGTTTAATTAAGTCAAGAGAACACAAAAGCTTACAGAAAAATGACGACGAATCGAACACAAAGACCCACCAGAATATACATGAATAAGCAAGGAAATATAAAAAGAGATAAAGATGTACGAAAATATAATACAGAAACTATTTCAATAGAAGTTAAACAGAATAAAAGCTTAAAGGCACTGAGAAGAACCTCACTGCTTTACTTTATAAGCCCTGCCAATATTACAAGTTTAGATTTTCTTTATCTGCTATAATTATTACCGATTTAACACATAAACTTATTCGATATGCATATAACATTTTCTCTCAAGGAAGTGACACCACAAGTCCACAACTGCAAGAAAATTCTAATGTAGTACATGGTTGAGGACCTTGAAATGCGTTTTTCAGTTTTAATCACATTTAAATGAAATATGAATCTATCGGTCGGTGCCAAGAATTTCCGATTCTTGGTAACATTAGAGATGGGCTAGTCTGATATTTTTTGTAGCAGTTATTTTAGGATACCCCGAGCGATAGCTAATGTTAAATAAACTTCACGAAGCTAGAACATTAAAGAAGTATGATCACAAGTACAGATTTCAGTGATTTCAGTGCAAAAATTTCTGAAACAAAGCGCCAGGAGATATTTGATGAGTACTGGAAACTGGGAAACTACGACTTACAAATATCTTTTTTGTTTTTGCAATTTGTTTGAAAGATCCTGTAAGAAAAAGTAAACTGGTGGAAAAGGTAACTGCAGAATATGTTCTATCTGCTGAGAGGGTGTGCAAAGCATTTTTTTGCTACACTCTCGGTGAATCAAACAAAAGAATTAATAATGTGGTAGCAAAGAAAGGAAAAACTTCTTGTATGGCACCAAAAGATCAACGAGTAATGCAGCTAAAATTGGAGCAAACTATAATAACCCTGCTTACTCCTACACATTTTCTGACAATTTTCATTTAATTTTTGAACAAAAACCCTTTGTTTCTGCATCATTTAGTAAAAGAATCACAGGTTTCAATTTTCCGAAAGTTATTTCCGATGAGATAAACTACTCTCCTCCTTGGATCATAAAACTCCCCAAATGTAATACAAATTTTCTACTTTATCTAAAATCTAATACTTCATCACATATAATTCTACAACGGTTTCAAGCGATTAAAGACAAGTACAAAAGATATTACCAAATATATACAGATGCGTCAAAAACTTCTGAAATGGAAACGGTAGGCGCAGCTTTCGTTGACGAAACAACTAAACATCAGTTCCAGCTACCTAAGGAGTACTCCATATATTCTGCCGAATTGTATGCCATATCAAAAGCCCTACAACATATATCAAACCAGCCCAAATTGGAAGCAGTCATTTTTACAGATTCTTTAAGCGCAGTACAAGGAATATTAAGGGTTCACCCAAACCACCAAATACTATGCCAAATTAAAATTGATCTAAAAGAACTTTACAGTAAGAATAAAAGGGTAGAATTTGTTTGGATTCCATCTCATGTAGGCATAATAGGTAATGAAAAAGCTGATCGGGAAGCTAAAGAAGCCTGCTATACGAATAGACCGGATAGAAAGATCCTAGAAATTCCTCATTCCTACATTCGAAACACCATCAAAGAATTTTCAATGAGAATATGGCTCAAAAGATGGAAAAAACTTGACGACAACAAACTAGAACGCATCAACCCAAATTTGTCACCAAAAGGGAAAATGCCACAAAAACAACGAGATCAAATCATACAACACCGCTTGAGAATAGGACATACCAGGTTAACCCACCAGTACCAAATGAAGAAAGAACAACAACAAGAACTGTGCTATGTTTGTGATATTCCTCTGACAATCGAACACATTATTGTTAGTTGCCTACTCTATCACCTGGAACGACTTCAAAGTGATTTACCAAGTGATCTGAAAAGTGTTCTGAACTATAGTAAATGTGATAAAGTCACTAAATTTCTAGTATAATTAATTATTATAAGCAAACATCTGATTTATGTACAACTCTTCCCCGCCAATAACCATTCATGGTTGATGCGGTTTACTTAATAAAAAAAAGATCAACGAGGACAGAAACAGTCTGGAAACAAAATCCCACAGGAAAAAATTGATCTAGTGAAAGAACCCATTAACAGTTTCAACAAATATGTCAGCCACTATACGAGAGCTCGTTATCCAACTCAAAAATACCTTTCGTAAAATTTGAATATTAGAAAACTTATTGATCCACACAAAGAGTTTTGTGAAAAGGGAAACACTGAACCGGTGAAAGATTCATTTTACAGATATATAAGGTTTGTTCCAACACGTCCGGAAACCGTCACGAAACTACTTGTACCGTTTTTAATGCGCATGTTCATCATTTGTATCGTCTGATGACGGTAATTTGGAAACTGATGTTGGAACGATTTTCTGACAACTGACATAATCTGGTGACAATCTACTTAAATAATTCTGGTTATTCACCCTAGGTTCGGCTAATAGCTCCAAATCATCCTCACATAATCAGAAATATCACTAATTCCTTCGTCGTCAGTCATATTTATAAAGTTATAAATAACGAAAACCAAATATATAAATAAATAACAAGTCTATCATAAGCACCTGGATAAAATCATTAACCTAACTTCTTCTTTTTTCTGAACAAATTTACAGTGTTGATATAAAATCTAAATTAATCTAGGCCCAATAAATTTAAAGAAGTAGAATAAAATCCTAGTGCGCAAGTCATCCCAACCAGTACATTTATTTGCCAGATTACTGAAATTATAGTCACGAAACCGTCACTAGGCGATCACAATTTTTGTTGGAACGTATTTTGTTTAGTGCGCAGGAACGTAATCGTTACGTGACGGTTTTTCATTGTGTTGGAACAAACCTATATTTAAACAACCCCACACTGATACTTGCACAACGTGTGATCGACTGCAAAATCTGATTAATAATACAACAGATGGTGTTAATACATATAAAGTTGAAAAGTAGCTGCATCTGAGGAAAGCTGAAGCTGCTAAAACACTAAAAACTGAAGCTATAACTCGTTTCAAGGATGACGTAACGACAGCAGTGGTATGCTTTGATTAAAAAAAAAACTCTTTCAACTTTCTACTTGCAGTAAGGTACAACAGGCAGTTGTGGACGTCAATTTTTGCGTCCACGACTTAAAAAGTGGTAAGACCACAATGTTTATGTAGCATGTGGTCGAGGTTGCAAGGAAGTGACATCTTGCTAACTTAAATATATTGAAATGTTACCTTCCACTGTTAAGAATATTATTACATTTAGCGATAATTACGGAGGACAGAATAAGAGTGCTCTTATCATACAATTTTGGTATTATGCCGTAGCCAAAACCTCTACAGAGTCCTTTTGTGCCAGGTCATTCTTTTATGAAATGCGACCAAGATTTTGCCGTCACTGAAAATGCCAAAAGAACAAGTGAAGCTCAGGTGTTTGTTCCAGAGCTCTGACGAAAAGTTGTGGCAAAAACCAGTAGGAACTTTCTTGTTGTCGATATGGCAGATAATTTTATCTCCTTAGGAGAACCACTTCATAAATTACTTGTTTAAAAAATAATCGGTATACAGAAGATGGTATGGTTCCGCCTTGAAAAGAAAGATCCTTTTAGCTTACTCTACAAAACGGAATTTGGTACCGATTTTCTGTTTGACAAAAGAAGCCTAAGACCTCCAACAAAGGGTAGACCACCAAGTTCTAAAACATTTCCAGATCTTAAAAGAAAAACCAGGCAACAAAATCCAATCAATTCAGCCAAGTAAAAAGATCTTCAAAATCTCTTGTATTTTATACCGCCAATTTATCATAACTTCTACAAAGGACTGACAACAACTCAGCCGGAGAACGGGAAGAAGAAAAAGCAAGTTGCCGACAACAATGATATTGAACAGCAAGACAACATATTTTTCACAGACAAGGGGGACAAGTGCTGTACCTTATCAAAGATTCAATTTGTAGCGAACATACTATTGTTGATATTTTTTTCAAATTTGGTAAATAGATCAACAAAGTCCCATATAGTTTGAAAATATAAAAATTAAAATAGAGAAACCTGTCTAGGATTTATCATAACATTAAAACTTTAACCTTCATTTTCTCAAAATGCGGTAAACCTCACTAACCCCCCTCACGGCTTCTCGATGCCTCAATTGATCCAATTTTACCGGAAGGTAAATAATATCGTAATTAAAATGTAGATATATTGCCATTAAATAAGTAAAATATTATTTAGGTATCTAGGAAGTTGAGTTTACAAATTAAGGAGTTTAATTTGTAAACTCCTTAATATATGCTCCTATAAAGCGACTCCTATGCTATAAAGCGACTGGGATTATTATCGGGTTATTGCGAACTTAAGGCTGTTTTATCGGTGCAAAAAAACCTATTTCTCTCGAAATTTGGACACGTTATTCGAAATTATGTTGCCTTTAAAATGATGGTTTTACTTTTTTTTTTATTTTTTTGAAACTTCTGTTGAAAAATTGGATTATACTGTTTAACGTTCTACTATAACTAAACTTTTTACGTCATCACTTGAAAGAGTTTTTTTTCTTTAATAGTTGATTATTTTTTCGCCTTTCTGTGTCTAGTAATAATCGAGAAAAGCGTGTTAGAACTTTGAAGAAAATTGTTAAAAAATACTAAAATCTAATAGTGAAACGTGTTACTCATAATTGGCGCTTAGTTTATCGTTATCGCCTTCGTGACGTCAAATCTCATGAACGTACGGTCAGTTTGTTCGTG
Organism: Diabrotica balteata; assembly: GCA_918026665.1. Taxonomy (NCBI): domain Eukaryota; kingdom Metazoa; phylum Arthropoda; class Insecta; order Coleoptera; family Chrysomelidae; genus Diabrotica; species Diabrotica balteata. The sequence goes on along the minus strand of OU898280.1, from coordinate 12,433,683 downwards.
TTAAAACTAATTTGAATGGAGAATAATGCATTTGTTGTCATTAAAGTACCCGTCGGCCAGTGACACTGAGTAAAGATGTTCTGACGTAAGAAGTGTAGAAAAGTAAGTGATATGCCCATTTCAAATCGCAGTGTGCTTTAACTGCTAAAACAGCTTTTAAAAAGTGTATCTGGAACATTTTAATAAACTTAACACAGAAGTCCAGTAAAACGATATACATTTCATATGTCTTGTATTTTGCAAGAAATACTCTTAATAAAACACACATGTTTTGCTATATTAACTTATATTACAAATGTAACCCTCCGATATTCTGATCAACCCGAGGTATATGTAACAGCGAAAAAGTAACAGCGCAAACGCACGCATCTCTAGTTAGCGCCTAGTTTATTACAAATTTCGCTTAATTGTAGTGAGTTGTTGTACTATGTGGACTCCACAGTAAAAATACTGTTACTGTTTAATATTCAATTTTAGACGCAACACGTTTAAATACTAAAAATAGTTAATGTTAAACATGAACATGAAACAATTTTCTTTATTATATACTTCGCATTTCGCAACAATGTTACCACTTAACTTTAGGTATACACTTCATTTGAGTTTCTGATTAATAAATCGTATGGGACATATTTTTCTTCCTTGTTAAGTTCTATTATACTGCATGAAGACTTCATAGTGGCTAGTCAATGAAAGTGATTAATTTTATTGATATCACGAGAATCATAAAAATGGTAAAAATCTCGTCACGTTTATTTATTTAACATCTGTATAAAATCTGAGTTTGTTTGCGGCAAAATACAAAAACTGCATACGAAAGCTGAACTCTTTACCTTTAAAGCGCATCTTGATTTTTGTCGATAGGTCACTTGAATCCAAAGATATCGAATTTTTACCGTTGAGCAGATACCAATTTTATTGATTTCGCCTGCGTAACTAACATGCAAAATCACAATAACATCACAATAACAATAGCAATAACATGCAAATTGCATCACTACAATTCAAAATACCCACACCATTGATGGCAATACTTAGATCAGGTTTAGTAGAACTTACAAAGGACGCAAATGAAACAAAATTAGTTTTGTGAGCATTAAACAAGAGCGACTGATTACTGGAACAATCAGAGAAGGTCTTCAGTGGGTTTGTTATTTTATCTTGTAAAAAATTTATGTCTTTATCGCGATATAGCATTGTTTTGTAGTATTTTGAACTGACATCATAATTAGATTAATAAATTTTAACTTAAAAAGCAATATATCGTGATCCGATTCAGTATTTATATTTACAGTACCTATACAATCATCACAATTTGTATATACCTGATCCAAAACATTTCCGCATGTGGAAGTCGACCTTGTAGGTGTAAAGTTCCTGGGAGACCATCCATAAGATGCTAGAAGACCAGAAAATCTGTGTGAATTATTTATTAAAAATATGAAAAAACGTGTCATGGGCCTCAGTCGGATGGACCTCAAGTAGGCACGAAACCCCTCTTTGGCCCTAGACTATTGATTTTCTACAGTAAAATCGTGACAGATAAAGTGCCACTTACCTTTTCTGATACTAAAAACCTATTTGACTGTTCAAAGTTCATATTTGTGCTATCTGCGATCATTACTTTTAGAGATTATGTTGACTCTCGCCTTCAATCTGTTTACTAATTTGTTTGTTTGCTATGGGCACGATTTCTAAGCAAACAATATGATACACCAAAAACTTTACCATGCGTATTTCTGTCAACAATTTTAAAGATAAAAGGATTATTTAGAAAATTCAAGACGTGATTCTATAAAAAGAAATTAACTGTGGTGAGTATATTATTATGATAAAAGGTGGATTGAAAATATTTTTTCAGAATGTTATTTTAAAATAAAAAGTTGACATTTGCAGCTGCGCAAACTTTTATCGTTTTTTTGGTCGCTAGGCGAATGTTTTGTGTTTTCGCATAAAAAAACTAATTAGGTATTTTACGAAATAGCCCAGTCTAGATCTACTAATCTAGACTGGGCTATTTCGTAAAATATCATTTCCAACATCTACTAAACTACATCATTTTCAACACGGGCGTTAAAATCACCCATAATGATTATATATTCATCATTTGGGGTCTCGTATATTATAGTCTGAATGTGTTCGTAGAAGTTTTCCATTTTGGTGGTATATCTGTTGTTCTCTGGTGCATATCGGGCGCATAATTGACTGAGTATCTAGAAAACCGATAGTCTCCATTCTCACATATGGATCAGAGGAAAGGATCCTCGCCAAAACAGACGAATCTGTCTGCAGTGGGCAGGATATGTAGTTAGTTAGTGGGCAAGTTATTTTGACAGCGCAGCCGCTGGGAATAAAAAGACGTAACAGACCAAAGCGGAGGTGGATAGATGGGGCAACACAGAATGCTTAGAAGATCGATGTTGCCAACTGATAAATCCAAGCAAGGCACAGAAAGCTTGAGAAGGTCAAGGACCTTTAAGAACTGTAGCACCGTGATGATAATGATGATTAAAATGAATTAAAACAAATTGTCGTGTTTGAAAGTCGTCGTGACACACTGTTTAGGAAGAAATTAGTCTATTTGAATTTCTCATGTATAAATACATACATTTGCATATAATAAATTTATTTATAACTATCAAGGATGACTTGGAAATCAAGTAAATAACAACACTATTATTGTGACACTATTGTACAAAGTCTATTTTTCAATTGCAAACTTTGCTTTCTAAATTAAAAAATAATAAAAAATAGATTATACACTCATTTTGCACAAAATCGATTTCTAAATTAAATATCATGTTTATATGCGATTACGCTACAATTGATTGTAAGGAAAATTATATTTTTAACTAAAAATTTGACGTTAGGATTTCCACTCCGTAAATCGTTTTCAAAAAAGATTATTTATTAACAAATTCTTAAATATTCTTTTTGAAACCGATTTCGGTACATAGTGGAAATCGAAGCGTCAAATTTTTAGTTAAAATTGTATTTTTCATAACAATCAATTTGTGACTTAATCCCATATAAACACAATAATTAACTTATACATGCCAAAAGAAAACAGTTTCAGGACATTATTAAGATTTCTAAAGACAAAAATAATATTTTACGAAAAAGTAAAACCTGAAACGCTTGCTTTGGTTGAAAACCAACCTGAAATTAATAACAATGGATTCTGCTTCACTCAAATCCAACTCTCACCTTCACGCTGTTGTCCCCTGTAAACCGAGCAACTTAACTGAGGATCCAGTTTCCAGCCCGAGTGGAAAGTTAGGTCGGGAACTGACGGGAGCGGGTGAAATGGCAATCCGAAAAGGGGGTTTGACGTTGGGTTAACTACCCAACCCTGCAAAAAGCCTTATATTATGAGAGCTACAAAGAAAGAAACCGGACTGTCTAACCTATGGCGAACTAGCAAAGGAAATAAGGAAAATGATTCAAAAATTTGCACGTGGAACGTAAGAAGCCTTTATCAGCCTTGAGCCACGGCTCTGCTCATACAAGAAATGAATAAAGCCAAAGCGGATATCATTGCTTTACAGGAAATGCGATGGACTAGATCAGGCATCCTGGAACAAAATAACTGCAATATTTACTACAGTGGACAGGACATCCTACCTGACACGAATTTGGTACCAGATTTATTGTAAGCAGCAAGGACTAACAGAGTGTAATTGATTTCAAAGGTATTGATCATAAGATAAGATATGTTAAAGAGGACTTAAAAGGAAGTTCGCTAATATTAGCATTATTAGAATCCATGCTCCAACGGAAGAAAAAGAGGATGATGAAAGACATGTTCTATGAGGCACTCGACCGAGAGTACGATAAGTGAATAAAAAAATGACATCAAAATAATAGCAGGAGAATTGAATGCCAAAGTCGGAAGGAAGAATATATTTTCGTCCACCATCGGAAAAGAGAGCCTATATGTAGACTATAATGATAACGGTCTCAGAATCATAAACTTTGCGATGTCTAAGAACATGGTAATAGCTGGGACACGATTTCCCCATAAAGATATACATAAGGGGACTTGGAAATCTCCTGCTAATGAAACGATTAACCAAACAGATCGTATAATCATCGATGCAAGACATTGCTGTAACTTATTAGATATTAGGTCTTTTGGAGGAGCAAACATAGATAGTGATCATTATTTAGTTAAAGCACGATTTAAAGAGAGAATATCCAATTTAAAAAAGGAGATCGGGAAAAGAAGAGAAAAAATCGACATTAATAAACTAAAAGATCCCGACATTGCAAATGTATACAGAGAGCAAATAGAAGATTAAATAAGGACAGAAAACTTAGAACAAGAAGAAGACATTAACCAACTATAGGCAAATATACAAGATATTGTGTTTATTTAAAAATCGCGCAACTTTTATTTATTTAATTTATACAAACTAACTTCATTTGTGGCAAAATAAAAAAAAAATACATCCGAAAGCTGCTCTCTTCGAGCGATTATCGATAGGACACTCTGATCAAAACATGTCGGAATGTTAGCTGATTCGGAATGCGGTCTAAATCTTCCTCAAATAGGTACAAACACTAGTGGTCAATTAGGAATGCACAAAGAAATTAGGGAAATTTTGACAAACTCTTTACTGGTCAATTACGTTGTGCTAACATTAAAACTTTTAATGACCCATTTTGGTATAAAATGAGCCCCAAAATGAAGATTGATTTAGTTGCAAACAAAATGTTGCTAAAAGAGTTTTATAAAATTGTCATTTCGAGCGAAGCAGACGCCGTAGCATTCCTACGAGCGAGATCGGGGTGGTGAATATAGACTAGTTCTCCGCTGACCAAGGAGAGGATGCCACACAACCAGATCAGTTAGACATGGCAACCATTTTTTTTCATTTCACCGACTTATATGGAAAAAGTAACTGCAAGTTAACTTTATGTGAAATTTTGAAATTGATGTTCATGTTCATTTTGGAACTCGATTTTGACACGATAATGAAATTAACGGGGAGAGAAAGAGAAGCTACCTATATGCGACTGGTACAACATGTGTCGAGAAGTCTATTCCTCTGTGATGTCAGTGAATCGCCGTGGACAGCTTCGAAGTACGGAAGAAGACCCAATCCAAATTGACGAAGCCAGATTTGCGGGCCGAACCCGCAAGACCTCATACCGAACCGGCATCCAAAAAGTGCTAATAAGCCTTTTTGTTAAAAAATATCTCAGCTACATTTTTTATTTGAAATATTTTTTTCTACAGTGTAGATTCTTAATAAATCGATTTTTTGCGATTTTACCTCATTGCGAGAGGCGTTTTAGGGGAAGCCCGGGGATAAAAGTGGTAAACTTTTTGTATTTTTTTGGTGTCCCAAAATTGACACTCTCAGAAAAATTCAGCTTGTTCTTTTCATTTTTAAAGACAAAATGTCTGATGACTGGACTATACAGTAAAAATGTCGCATTAAAAAAAATTAAATTTGGCCTTTATATAGTACTTTTCCACCAACTCCAAAAAAGTTTACATAAAAACATTAAAATTTGGGCTTTATATACTTTTTCAGCTACTTAACAAAAAATGTGGCAATAAAATGTAAGCTTTATATACTTTTCCAGAATTTCTATAAAAAAAATTTACCTTAAAACATTAAAATTTAGGCTCTATATACTTTTTCAGCAACCCCAGAAAAAATTTCCCACTAAAAAATTAAAATTTGGCTTTTATATTCTTTTCCATCGATTTAAAAAAAATACAATTAAAACATTAAATTTTGGGGTTTCATACTTTTCCAGTCAGTCCATAGAGTCCATAAAAAATCGCATTTTTGCCGGGCAAAACTATTATTCTATATAAAAAATTGAAACGAAAATGAGGAAAAAAAGTGTAATTTATTACCAAATATATCTGGCAATTGAACTGGTATGACAACAACGAGGATGAATTTAAGAACCAACTACAAGGAATATAGCAAAAACCACAAGAAGAAAAAAATATTTGAAACTAAAAATTGATGATTTGCAAATATTTTGTTAGTCACAGCATGTTTTTTTTTATATAGATAATTATTTAATAATTTAAAATTTCTGTCCATTGGATATAACTAATAAGTAAAATACAAAGGAAAAACCATTAAAAAAACAAAAGAGAAGAAAAATATTTTTTGTTTAAAAAATTGTTTTTGTTTTTATTTTTTGGAAAAAAAATGGTTTTTCCTGATGGAAAATCCATTCAAAAAACACAATAGAAGAAAAATATTTTAACCTCAAAATTAATTATTTTAAATATTGCAGACGTTTTGACAGACACTGTATGTTTCTTTTTCATAAAGATGATTTAAGTAATATATTTTCAATTGTTGTCTTGATATGTTTGTATTGATAACTAATTTGAATTTTTATTATATTTTTATGCAAATCTCGTTTATTTTAAACACCAATTATATTTTTAGAGGAAGAGATAAACATTTAATAGGTATTTAGAGTAAATTAATCTTTAATTGGCTATATATTAAACAAACCAAGCACGCCACTGATAAATCAAAGAGTTCAGACAATAACAAACTAGAGTTGTTAGGAAATCGCTGTCTTTGGTTTAAAACTATTCAAAGAAATCAACAAAACAATTATTTATTATGTCAACATTAAATAATATCAAATTCAAATTTATTTAAATCCAGTTTGTTAACTAAAAATATAAATATTCAAATTTAATTACCTGTTTCGATACCAAAGCTATTAGTGGCAACTTCATCTTCAGCACCGACTAAGAATCCAAAATACAAAATCAAAAAGAGCACATTCAACATTTTGGGGTAAACTCTAAATTCCCACCCCTAGATTCTAGTTTGTGGCATCATTCAAATCGCATAACACAAAAATTATTAATGAAAATCACAATTATTCTACAGTTTAATCAGTTTCTGTTAAAAACACAACCACAATGTCACAAAAGAGTTTCTTATTGGTACATTTTTCAGGACGGGTACGGTTTAGAATTGGTTTAGTTTGGTCTCAGGGTGAACGACAACAAAAACACAAAACAATAACAAATCGAGCAGGTACCTACGATCTCGGATGCTCGTCTACCGCAAAAAAATACGAAGTGCACATTGACCCATTCAATACTTTTTTCTCGAGATGGAAGGGGATGCTGGAACAGCGCGGAGTTGTGTAACAGTTAAGGATAGGGGCATTGAACTTTTGGATTGTAGGCAACCAATATTGCTTGTTTTCAAGGGATGATCGGTTTAAAAATCTACTATTGACGGTACTATACTAAAACAGTCACCCATAGTGTTACACAAATAGCATTGAATTTTAATTTATTTTTTTGTTCGACCATTTCATTAGTTGCTTTTTACTTTTTTTTAAATGATCGATGTTTATAAATACATTTACCTCTAACTAGGTCATTTCAAAGTATTTAGTTATTAATAACTAATGGAAAATAAATATACAGGTTCAAAAGCTATTAGATAGATATTTTGTAGAATAATTTATTAAATTTCATCAGGCAGTAATGTTTTCGAAATGCATTGCGATTTTTTAATATTTTCTTAGTACTTTTTTTTAAGATCAAAGCGGCATTAACAATTTGCATATTATGGTGACACTCTCACTATTTCGGTTTTTCGATCTACAGACTACGTAATGCTCAGTAGTTAGTTATGCATTTTCGTTTAAAAATCGGCCCATTCTCACTCAATAATTTGAAAAAAATGACGTCAAGTAGCGTCTACACACACCTGACTTAAAATTTAACGTGCTACATTGGAAAATGGTGGTAAAACCAACAATAGGCATTAGTATCTAGTTGTATAGTGCGCCGTTTTTTATGAGGGTGTGAAATCTTCCAAAGACCTTACTAGTTGAGTCCTCCGAAAGGGATATCTGACGTGTGTTGAATTCAGAGTATCTGACGTAATCCCTCACCAAGTTATACAGCATTGGTGATATTTCCATTTCTTCTAATAATCTTATGATTTTCCCCCAGCTCGCGTTGTTAAGGAAGAATGCCACCATCCACCTAACCCTACATGCTTCTTTCTCCATAACTGCTTTGTTTATGGCGTGCATGGCCGATCTGCCTTTTCTAAACACATACTAACGGTCTGGCAGCCTCCCTTTTCATCTATTTCTTTAGCAGCCAAAATTGCTTCTTGAAGATTGCCTTCGGACCTGTATCGGTGCATGTACATACCTTTAATATAAACTAAACTAAGCAACAATGTGAGCCTATTGAAAGAACTAGACCACTAGCGTTGTAAAAAGTATTTCTATAAGTACTCGCGTTGCCGCGTGGGGTCCACATACCTGTGATAACCGGACTATTCTACAAAAAATTCCAATTGTATAGTGTAAGTTGTTGTTCGATGTATGATTGCGTGAGAATGTATAAGGTATAGGTGATCCGTTTGAACAGCAATTTGTTGTGCAACGTAAGTTTACACAATTTAATGGAAGATCTGTAATACCTGGCTGGATCCTGGTCTTCCTGGCCTGTTAAGGCATACGGCCGTAAACGACTCCACTGCCCCTACGAGTCCGACACCAAATGAAGGTGGCACGATGCCGAAACATCGTGGGGCTCCACCTTCCCCGTAGTACCTGTGTTGCGGGTACGTCACCCGTCCGTTGATCCCCCCAGGGGTCGAAAAGATGACGCAGGCGGAGGAATTCCACCTCGCACTTAGATAGGTCGCCGCCGAGGATCACTCCTCTACCACTCTTAAATCATCCAGCTGGGTACGTGCCAAGACAGCAACACCACTCTCAGTAGTGTAAGACCGTGAGAGGTATATACAGGCTCAGCTCGTTCAACCTCACCTGGCTCTTGTGGAATGAGAGTAGAGTGGTCCCACGAGAGACTCGTCTCGAATGCTAGGAGTGTAGACCGTTGACCGACATGCCTAAGCCTTCCGAGTGCGTTTCTACACTTTCTACAAACCAGACACCTCAAACGACGGCTCTCCATCTCTCATTACCTTTCCATTAGTCGCCTCTTACAACAGGCAGCCGCGAGCCGAACGGAGAGATCTGTATACAGGCCATATCACTGTAAATCTTCCTTAGGTCGTCGGAATATAAGGGTTACTTATTTAAGAGCAACATTTCAAATCTGTTAAAAATGGCTATCAACCTGATAACCTTACACTCAGCATAATCTATCAAGAACAGTACCATATTTTCTTTTTCTTTCTGGCATCTCATTTTCAGGCGTCTTGTTATTGGATATTCAGGTCGCTACCATATCTTGTTCTTTCCCTTTTTGTACTTCTTTGGTCCTTTGGTAATATGTCACGCAATTTCTACTAGGTTGTGAATAAGTTCTTTCTTTTCATAGCGATTTAGAAATATAATAAATCTACAGATTTATTTATAAATATTTTTATTTATTAATTCCATAATTGATACAAATAAGTAAAAAAGTAATATTTTTATGAATTGAATAAATGTATGTACATAATCAGTCTTTTATAGTAAACATACAATATGAATGATAACCGATTAGAGAAAAATGATAATGACCTAGAAGTTATAATTCAATGTGATCTAACAAAAGATGTGTTATTTTTGAAAGCTTTTACATCTCTATTTTTAAGCTTTACATCCATCTCCTTCTGATCCCCTTTTTTTCTTAAGAGATCATCTCTCACCTTCGTCCTTGGAATCTTGCAGCCTCTGATATAATGATCATCCCAGACCATAGGCGGACAGAAATTAGTTTTTGATTAAGAGTTTGTTCCACATTTAATAACAATTAAATTAGTTGTTTCAAGAATATTATGCATAGTCCTTTAAATTTTAAATCCGTATATTTATACATCAGGGATTTGTTTATAATATTTTATGCTTACTTTTAGCATTATTTAAATTTATTTTTGTAAATAAAAGTTATTAAATTTCATAATTTTCAAATTGATATATATTTATAACGTTGGCTGCACTGATTTTGCCTCAAACTTCAATTATGACTAAACTCCAGAAGATCCCCAAATTTTTCTTAAAAAATAAAAATTTGCGTAAAAGAATCGTACACAATCATTTTGAAATAATTTCTACTTTTTGCTGTGCATAAAAAAATGGGCAATTTTGAACTAAATTGTTCTTATTTTGTTATTTTTAGTCATATAATTGTACGTTGTAGAATTACGCAGTTTTAGACAGGATTTATTTTATACTGTTTCTGTTTGTCAGACTTCCTATATTTGTTTTGTCATATTGTCATACATAACCACACAAAACAAATTAAAATTTTTTCAAATTTCCCTACAGATAAACCGATTTCTACATCCATTTTCTACAAAGGTCTGTATTAGTGCAATCTTTAGTTTTTGTTATAAATATGTCTAAACCATGGTTTAGAAATAGCTATAAGAAAACGAAAAAATACACTGGAAGTGATCCAAGTGATGTTAGAAGCTTACCAAATTATGGATATCCTGGTTTAAGAATATATTTTCCGGATGATAGTAAGTATCTTCATGCAAAATATGTTTACGTTTTTTGATTCATTTATTTTTTAGATGAGATCAAAATAGAATTGCTGAAAAAACGTCTAGAAATATTGAAATCATTTTTTCGACAAAGCTACCCTTCAGAATCTCTTGAAACCATAGGACGTGACAGGTTTTTTACACTAGATTTTAAGTATTTAACAGAAAGTGAAGAAATAATTTCTGAATGGCCTGAATTTAAAGAAGAATTATTGGACAATTCAGAGTATATATTAAAATGCATGGGCTTAGCCATGCATGATCTCGTTTCGAAACATTATGAAGAACAAAATGAGCCAAACTTAATTTTATTTGATACTATATTAGTACGGGTTTGTAATGTAGAGCCAGTAATGCAGTTGAGAGATCTTCGCGTTAATTATTTTGGTAAGACAAATCTGAATTTTAGACTAAAAGCTTACTGAAATTACATATTTTAAGGAAAAATGGTTACTATTCGGGGTACCGTGATAAAAGCTAGTCAAGTAAAGTTAATTAGTCAATTCTGGACATTTAGTTGTACTGCTTGTTCAGGAACACAAGTTTTAAGACAGCCAGATGGGGTTTACACTGTACCAAGTAAATGCCAGACCAAAGATTGCACAGCTAGATCAAATTTTTCTGTGGATCACAATTCTCCATTTAATAAAGTTATCAGTTGGCAATCTATTAAAATCCAAGAGCCCTTGTGGGCTGATCAAGTAAGATTTTCTCATTAAATGTATAATCTTAGTTTTTTAATTTTGTTTATATATAATTAAAGAATCAATAGATATTTTGGGAAAGAATATTTTTAAACTACAAACCAGCATGAGCACATAAATTCTAGTAAATTTTCTCCCACAAAACTTATTTTGAGAATCATGCATAGTAAGAATGGTATTTTTAATAAATTATAAAGGTATGATTCCGAACACGACAGCAAACCGCAGACCGCAGCGACAGACCTACTGGTTCATATGGTTTCTTATGAGTTGTATGTTGAGTAGAGCGGCACTGTTGCCACCGCAAGTAGAACGTCGCCACGGCGGACCGCAGGACTGCACCAGAATCAGTAGTGTCGCCGACCACAGAGTGACAACACATATTTTTGCTGTTTCCAAATTGACTGAAAAGTGAAAAGAATTGAATATCTTTTGAAAATGAGTTTTTCAAATGAAGAAAATGAGATTTTTAATGAGTATTGAATAACTTCCTTCAAATTGTCTATTTTTAAATAGAGACCTAGTTGGCTTCCTTTTTCTTTTATAATGCAAAAGTAAAAGATCGTCGTCATCTTCTTCCATCAAAAGATATAACAATAATTCATCGTTGTTCATTGTGTCTGACACCCTACTTATACGACTTTTAATATTATACTATTATAATTTCCCATCGTGCAATGCTGGTGTCGCTGTTTTGTAGATGCAGTGCAGTTCTGCTCGGAATAGGTCTGACCACAGACGACACTGTCGCTGCAGTCTGCGGTTTGCGGTCTGCAGCCACTTTTGGAATTTAACCTAAATCAAGTTTTGTAAATCATAATATTAAGTTATAGGGTAGCGAATAAAACAAATGGTTGATGATATAAATAAAGAAAAATCATAATCGACATTTTAGTAAAACCAAATTCTATTTAAGTAAAATAAACATTGAATTTTGACTTTTTTATGTACTAGTATGAAACAGCAAGGACACCAAGAACATTAGACTGTGAATTATCGGAAGATTTAGTTAAAACATGTTTACCTGGAGATGATATAACAGTAACTGGTATTATTAAAGTAAGTATAAGGATAAAAATATATCTGTAATGTATGTAATTTTAGTTTTTTTTATACATTTTCTTTTAGTTGGTGTTTTGAATCCCATCATAATAATATTACCTTTATTGGTGATTTTCTATTATATTTATGGTTTTTGACTAACTAGTCGAGTGCACCCTCCTTGTCAAGTCAATTCATCAGCCTTATAGTTGTTCCGGTAGCACATATATGATATCCAGGCTAGTGTCAATCTATTTCCACTTTCAACTGAGTAAAGAGTCCAATAAAAACTTTGAGTGTACAGAACTGAGTGACTTCAGATCTGCTTGACTATCAGAGTAGAACTATATTGTTTTCTAGCTGCTGTTCTATTTGACTCATAGCATAACTGTGTAGATGCAGCGGTTCTCAACCTTTTAGTACTGGCGCCCCCTTTAAACACTGAAGATAGCTCACGCCTCCCCACCAGTCAATAATTGATTGGTTCAAATTAGAACAGTGAAATTGTGAAACTGACTATGCTAACTCTACGTTAGCAAAAGCTGGGATGCAAAATAAAAATCCAGATATATTTAAATATGAAAGTTTATTTGATGTCTCAAATAACTTAACATTGTTTATTAATTTGAGAAAAAGAACAATCAAAAAATCAAATATGCATATAAAGTTGAAAGTCCTATTTGAGTATTTTTGCATATCAATGAGAGGGTTGGCATTGTCTGTTCTTGACAAGTTTTTCAATATTCGGTTGAAACTGTGTCAGAGCACACTTCAAGTCACTTTCAATGTCCAGCCTTGAACGGTATTTTGATTTTATATACGCCAACGCAGAAAAACCAGATTCGCAAAGATATGTGGATGAAAAACGGACTAATAACTTCGCAGATACTAAAGCCACTTCTGGGTAAACAGCAAAGTAGGTTAACCAAATTTCTTCCATGTTTGCAAAATCTGCTTTCTATTGTGAATCACATTTTAGATCAATTGCCTGCTCTCAAAGGTTAACTGGAAGAATGTCAACTTCGATAAGAAAAGGATCTCTTGTCAACTTAAATTTCCAGTTTTCCAAGCTAACACCTGGAAAGTACTTTCGAATATGATTTTTCAGTTCTTCCAAATGCCGTGATATGACGTTTTGTAGTGTAAGGGTTTGAATATCATCAAGGTTCAGTGTAGGAAAAGAGGAAAAGTTTGGCTTGGAACTGTGAAGGCGGCCTTGCCAAAGCGATATTTTTTCTATAAACCCCTTAATTGCATCATAAGTGTTTATGAGGTTTTTACGGCTTTGAAGCTTCAGATTCATTACATTAAGTGTCTCAAAAAAGTCAGACAAATAAGCCAAGTAAAAGATATTTTTATCATCTGTAAATCTTCTGTAGATCTTCTTGTTTTGAAGTCATTAACAAAATTTCAACTTCTGATTTAAATTGAATAATCTTGCAAGCATATTTCCTTTTAATAACCACCGGACTTCTGTGTGAAACAGAAGGGTTTCCTGATTCCTATTCAGTTCTTAACATAGTGCCTGAAAGAGCCTAGTGTATAATGCGCTGGATTTGATGTGGTTAACTATTTTAATTGCTAAGTTTAATGTGACATTGAGAGGCTCAGGTAAAGTCTGACTAGCTAAAGCTTGTCTGTGAATAATGCAGTGAGAACCAATTATCCTAGGGTTCTTCTTTTTTGCCAATTCCATAAATCCAGATCGACATCCTGTCATGGCTTGGGCCCCATCAGTACATATGCCAATTACTTTCTCCCATAGAAGTTCATTGATTACTAAAAAATCTTCAAGAGCAGAAAATATGTCAATGGCTTTAGTTGTTGTTTCAAGAGATGTTGAAAACAATATTTCCTCCAGGAACCGTTGCCACGATGTTACCATACACAAGACTGTCGTGTTTAACTCAGGTTGTGTGTTTGAGTAAAACGATTTTAATCACGTTTAAATACAGAAATATTTCTAAACAAAATAAAAATACGAAATACAAGATCTTTTGTTTTTTAACAAAATACATATTTTTTAATTTTAATTTTTTTTCTTTGTACCCTCACGCATTCCCTGAAATTCTCTCACGCCTCCCCTGAAATTCTCTCACGCCTCCCCTGAAATTCTCTCACGCCTCCCATGAAATTCTCTCACGCCTCCCCTGAAATTCTCTCTCGCCACCCTAGCCCCCAGGGGGCTCGGCCCCCAGGTTGAGAACCACTGGTGTAGAGCGTCAACTTGCTCCTGAAATACTTTGGTGTATGTTCCAAAACTTAACCAGGTCTCGTTCTATAAATTCCAATCTTCTCATTCTGGTATCGTAATTTGACATTTTTTTTTAAGAACCTCATACCCTGATTTTTACTGAAATAACAAGTTTTCTCTTTTTAAGTCTACAAATTTCATTTTGGTTAATTATTTGTTATTTTAGGTTCGAGATGTAAACAGTAATTTTGGCAAAAACAAACAAAACACCATTTTTAATCTATATTTGGATGCAGTATCCATTTTTAATAATAAGAAACAGTGTAAGGGCGAATCAAATGATGGCATCACTTTTAATCAAAACGATTATTTTGAAGTAAAGGTATGTATGTAAGGTGTGCTATGGGAAGTACTGAAAATGATTATAGATCGATGCATTTGACCTGGGATCATAAGTTGTAAAATTTACCTCTTAACTGGAACTTATATAATCATTTTTTAAATACTTGTATTTAAATGTCAGGATTTGACAGGTTTTTTTGTAGCCGAATGAATTTTCCAACCTCTTGAAGACATAAAGCTAAGTTTCATTCTGGTCTTTTCTTATTTTTTGAAGATCACACTTAAACAGCATCCTTATCAATGATATGCCTAAATATATGAGTACGGAAAATATTTTTTTGTATGCTGATGACACGACTTTGGTGGCATCTGCAGAAAATGCTGACGAATTGAGGTTAAAACTCAATACCTTAGCCCATGAGTTTATCACTTTATCTGATTTTATCACTTTATCTGACACTACAAAATTTTTAGGACTACATCTAAACAGTAATATGAGCTGGGAAGTACATATTTATTAACCATGTATGTTCGAAAATTAATTCTGGATACTATGCTCTTTTGCAACTCAAATACTTATTTACAACGGAACAGATACCTAATGTTTATTACGCTATCATCTATTCACATTTGTCATATAATATTGTTCTACGGGGCAGTGCAACAAATGTCTCGAAAGTTTTTATAGCCCAAAAGCGCATAATTCGCTTGATTTTTAATTTACCATATAGCCATACATGTAGAGAGCATTTTAGAAAATATCAAAATACTCACTGTTCCCTCAATATTTATATACAGAAGTATTCTGTATACAAAAGCTAATATCAATAGATTGAAATCAAATTCAGATGTACACAATTATCGTACCAGAAAAAAAGATTTCTTTAGGACTCCTAAACATTACACTTCTATGTTTGAAAAAAACCCTGACTATAGCGGCGTAAGGTTTCTTAATCAGCTCCCATCCAAATTAAAAAGTGAAGCAGATGATGATAGGGCATTTAAGAATAAATTGAAGACTTATCTCATCGAGTCATGTTTTTATAGTGTCTCAGAATTTATGTCTTAGATATGTTGTATGTTGTTTCTATATTTATGTGTATGTTTATATTGTATAGGTAGTCTTTAACGTTTCCTTTTACTTTGACATATCCTATATTATGTAAATAATCTGCAAGGATGAATAAAGTTTTATTATTATTATTATTATCATGTAATATGTCATGTTTGATGTCAAAAGTCACGCAAAATGCTATGCTTTATGTGACGTCTGGTGTGAACTTATTTTTTTTTTTTCAGAAAATTCATTGTGAACCAAACTTGTTCAGTTTGTTGGTAAATTCTTTGTGTCCGAATATTTACGGCCACGAAATAGTCAAAGCAGGTCTTCTCTTGGCTTTACTGGGCGGTACAAAATCGGAAACCTTCAGAGGGGAGTCCCATATCCTTGTGGTTGGAGATCCAGGTCTAGGAAAAAGTCAGATGCTGCAGGCTTGCGCAAATGTTTCTCCCAGAGGTGCGTAAGAATAACTTTAAACCTTCAAAATTTAATATACAATACTAGAGTGTATTTTTATGTATGAGAGAGTAATAAAACAATAAATTATGTATGCAAATCCCTAAACTGTTGATACGGGTGACTCAATGAAAAACAGATATTTGTCAACAAGTTTACAGAAGTATATAGGAAAACAATTTTAAATTGAGTATGACCACCAGGTATAAAGGTTGGAGCAGAATAGAATACAATAGTTGTGAGGGTTACTAATCCCTAAATAAGGTTGCCAGTATCGGAGTGATGGAGGTTAACAGGTACTAATGAATTTGCAAGAAATGTAAGATGTTTATTTTATTGGTTATATATAACCAATAAAAGTTTAATAAGTACCTACGTATTTGCAAAATAAAGTTTAATTCTTTAGATAAAATAAAACGTTTTATTTTATCTGAAATGAGTGCATTCCACGAAGTAAGGGTTTCAACAATCAAACATTTAATTCTTTAATTCCAGAAATCTATGACAGTAATTGACTAGATAATTACCTTCTAAACTTATTCCACAGAAAATGTGATAGTGGGTCATTTTGTAGGAAGGTCCAAGTGGCGTATTCAAAATTCTTAACAGTTCACTAAAAGTAGGTACTTCAGTTGCAAGGTGCAGTTTATTGTGTATACTAGTGTTATGGAAAATTTGGAAGTACCGTGTAAACGCCGAAAAATTGGTCCTTTAACAGTTAATGAAAAAACATTAATATTTAATTGTTTTAAATCATTTACAGACAAACGTTTATGTAAAAGTGTTGATGAGACCGTTGAGTTAGTTAGCAGTACACTTGGTGTTAGGAAATCTACGATTTACAGAGTTATTAAAGAAGAGAAATGTGGTAGTTTTCAAATGCCACGTAATGCTCCAGGGAAACCAAAATTTCAAATAGAATATCATTTTAAAGAATGACTTCGACGGAAAGTGCATGAATTCTTCTTTAGACAAGAATTTCCAACATTTGATAAAGTTCTTGTCTCAGTTCGAGATAATAAGGATTACCAGAAATGAGTCGAAGTACGTTATGGAAACTTTTAAAAGAAATAGGCTTCCGCTGGAAAAAGAATCCCAGAAAGTCTATTTTATTAGAAAGAAGGGATATTGTCATATGGAGAAGACATTTTCTAAGAACCATAAAGGAAATGAGAAACCAAAAAAGAAAAATATTTTATCTTGATGAAACATGGATCAACGAGGGTCATACACCAAATAAATTTTGGCAGGATGAAACTGTTACAAGTCAAAGGCACGCTTTTGTAAATAACTTATCTACTGGTTTAAACCCACCATCAGGAAAGGGACGCAGGCTGATAATAGTACACATTTGCAGTTCAGACGGTTTTGTTGAAGGTGGTTTATTAACTTTTGAATCAACTCGTACCGGTGACTACCATGAAGACATGAACGCTGATGTCTTTCAAGAATGGTTCGAACAAATGATAGATCTTCTTCCTAAGAACTGTGTAATAGTAATGGATAATGCAAGTTATCACTCCAGACTTATAGAAGGACTGCCCACAACCAAGTGGTTAAAAAAAGACTTGCAGAATTGGCTGAGTTAAAAAAATATTACGTACCATCCCGGATCTATAAGAAAGGAACTTTATTCGTTGTGTGCCCTTCTTAAAGAAAAATTTAAAAAATACGAAATTGATGAAATTACCAAAAATCGTGGAATGACAGTACTTAGATCCCCACCATATCATTGTGAATTAAACCCGATTGAACTGGTATGGGCACAGATAAAGAAAGTTTCAAGAAAAAATACCACTTTTAAAATTCATGATGTTAAACAGTTGTTTTTGGAAGCCGTAAATAATGTAAAACCTGAAAACTGGGAAAAGGCAGTAAATCACACTATTAAAGAAGAGGAAAAAATGTGGAAGCTGGACAATATTACTGATAAAATGATCGAGCCAGTTATTATAAATCTTGGTTCTGAAAGTTCATCTTCTGAATCTGATTTGGATTTGTAACAAGTAGCTGTAAGTTTTATATTAATATTTTTATCCATCTATTTAACATACCTTAGACGGTTTTAAAAACTCTTTTTCCCTTTTGTAATTTTTAAAAATTAAAAAAAATGTGAATTTTTTAAAAACCCTTTTTAATGTAGGCCAGTCAGTTCTAATATAGTGTGTGATAAAAGAGGTCACTTTTGTTTACATACACATAACACTTTATAACACTGAAATAATTCATTTATTTTTTACAATTATTCAAAGTAATTTTTCAATTAATCTTGAGCACGCCCATGGAGTGGTCGAAGGTACCAGTTAAAATTATGCTAATTACTCTCTCGTTCATAAAAATAAACTATACAAAAAGTACCTCACCTTAATGGTGTTAGTGGTTAGGGTCGAGGGTATCAGTATTATTGTTAATAGCGTGCAAGGTGCCTTTAACCTAGTAACTACCGGGTGTTCGAACAAAGGACTTTGTGTAAGTCCTAATAAATCCACACTTGCTTTATTCACAAATACGATAAAATTAACAATCCATCCTCGCTCATGAATGAAACAATACTCTCATTCTCATAAGAGAAAAGATTTGTATATAAACAATATCCTTTTAATATAGTTTTCAATTTTAAGGTGTTTATGTTTGCGGAAACACTAGTACCAGCTCTGGCTTGACTGTTACAATGACACGTGATGAAGGCGAATACTCTTTAGAGGCCGGTGCTCTGATGCTAGCCGATCAGGGCTGTTGTTGTATTGACGAGTTTGACAAAATGCCCAATCAACATGCCGTAAGTTGCCAAGCTTTATAGAATTATTGTAGCATTGAAATATATTTAAAATAATGACTAACAATTGAGTTGTGTAACCTGAAAAATATGGCGTATTCCTAATTTAAGATTCACAACTATCAATTGAAGTTCAAATTCGTTTCATCATAACCAACAACGACACTTTTAGCTTTGAGCAAACACCTATTGAACCTTTTTTAGTGTCTTCTCGAAGCCATGGAACAACAAAGTATCAGTATAGCGAAAGGTGGAATGGTTTGTTCAATTCCCACCAGAGCTACGATACTAGCAGCTGCTAATCCTGCAGGAGGACATTACAATAAAGCGAAAACTGTCGCTGAAAATTTAAAAATGAGTTCGCCGATGTTATCGAGGTTCGACTTAATTTTTATTTTACTGGATAAAGCAAATGAGGTAAGTACACACACACACGCACATACATACCTATATATATATATATATATATATATATATATATATATATATATATATATATATATTATATATATATATATATATATATATATATAAGATGGTGGTATTCTTGACTGTTGATTTAAATATAAGTTATGATTTTTGAGGATGCAGTCAGTTTATTTGGCCCACAAGACAAAGCCCTCTTTGACTTACTGTCAAGCTTTCGAATTATATTTAATTCTTTTTCAAGACATCTATAAAAAGAAATATAAATTAACTAGTTAAAATTGTTAATTGTCTTACTTACTAGTCGTGAGATTACAGTTTTTAATATTGTACTCTACAAAACAAACCATAATAAATATAATAAAAATTTTTTATTAAAAATAACTATATTGTCACTATATATGTCATTGTCATGGTTTGATTAATGGACATATATGAATGAAAATACAGTTACTTTATGTGGAAAGCAAAACCAGTAACAATAGTTTTTATTATAATTTATTTAATTGTCTATAAAAAATATAAATTAATCCAGTCAGCAGTTTGGCTTAAGCACATATGAATTTTTAATGTTAGGATGTCAATAGAAAATGAGATTTTTACATATTAATTTATAATATTAATTTTTAATTTTTACATATTAACATATCAATAAATACTGTCAAAATCTCATTTTCTATTGGCATCCTAACATTAAAAATTCATATGTGCTTAAGCCAAACTGCTGACTGGATTAATTTATATTTTTTATAGACAATTAAATAAATTATAATAAAAACTATTGTTACTGGTTTTGCTTTCCACATAAAGTAACTGTATTTTCATTCATATATGTCCATTAATCAAACCATGACAATGACATATATAGTGACAATATAGTTATTTTTAATAAAACAATTTTATTATATTTATTATGGTTTGTTTTGTAGAGTACAATATTAAAAACTGTAATCTCACGACTAGTAAGTAAGACAATTCACAATTTTAACTAGTTAATTTATATTTCTTTTTATAGATGTCTTGAAAAAGAATTAAATATAATTCGAAAGCTTGACAGTAAGTCAAAGAGTTTTCTTTGTCTTGTGGGCCAAATAAACTGACTGCATCCTCAAAAATCATAACTTATATATATATATATATATATATATTATATATATATATATATATATATATATATATATTGAACAACTAAGAAAAGCCAGCATAGATTCTAATTTTTGTATCGTCTACCTGACCGGTGTTGACACCAATCACGAATTGACATTTTATTAATAATAATATAATGGTTATAACATGGTTAATCAATTGCCAGGATTGTATTATCCAAATGTGCACTTGCTATGAACTTAAAGTGGTATTTCACGGAGAATATTATCAATACAGCTGTCAACAAACAGAGAATAGGAACAATCACTGTTGCAGCTGAGGATATATCTGCTGCTAGCTGAGGATATATTACAGCGCAGAAAGGAGCGCTTTATTTTGAAACTGTTAATCAAAATGGATGGACACATCTACAAGTATCCAGTTTGCTACTGGCGTACTGTTTTTGGTTTGATTTTTTTGTTCGTTGTATGGTTTTATTTAATAACAAAACCGTTTTCATAACATTGCATTTTATTGGAAGTTTCTAAGATGAAGAAGACTTAGTTAGGCATTAAAGTTTTACACACTTCAAAAGTATATTTTTTATTTATCTGTCTTAATTGATTATTATAAAGATTTACTTTAAATTTAGGAAGTGGACTGGTTACTGTCAAAGCACGTTTTAGATATTCATTCGGAAAAGAGCCAAAGGGACAGGAACCAAAATAATTCTTCATTTATGCAAGATGTTTCAGCAGACCAGACTTTGAGGTATGAATAGTAATACAACATTTGAAAACAAAAACTTCTTCGTCATTTGGCAATAGGCTATTAACTATATTATTGCATAAAGAACTCAAGTATTCAAAAGATGTTTTATTTTTTCGTATGGTCAAATTTTCGTTTTTTGACTAGTAAATATTTTATACAATATTTTTTGGAGAGAATTAATTTTCCCATGCAAATGAATTCTTTTAAAGTCCAAATTATTTTTTTCTGCAAAATAAATGCAAAAAACAAGTTAAAATAATTTAAAAAATTCGAATTTTTAAAAATATTTTGAATAACTTTTTTCTGAGCATACTGAGGTGTGTCGAGTGACCTCCCATCACGATAAGTTCATATAGTATTGATCTTTCTCCACAAATAGTAAACTAGTAATTACACAAATCATATTCGTCATATAGATATCTGGTAATTCCAGCAATAATCGACACAAGTCGGTGGGGTCACTCTCTCCGATTTGGCTGAAATTTTACACACATGTTGTACTAGACAAAAAAACATGATTGTCAAATTTTCAGACCTTAATATTCAAAATGGCGGCCGTGGTGCGCTATTGAAGTTTCACGCTTTTTATCAATTTTTTTTAGTGTTTCGCCAATTTTTTAGTACAGCGAGCTAAATATCCTTAAACAAATGTCCACTATATGTTTTCCAATATAAAATTTCTCGCTGAACACGATCCCGGTATTAGCATTGCGATATGATGTCATGTAAAGCCACAAAATGCGAAACAAAGCGCTTTTTTTTTGAAAAATTCATATCTCAAAAACACCCTTTTTAATTTTTTTCAAATTTTCACAAAAGACGCCTTAATACAAGTACTTTCGAATAAAATTTGTCTCGGAAATCCTTTTTATATGTTTGAAGCCGCTGCCCCCTATAAGACTCCAAAAAACGCGATTTTGCGCCTTTTTTAGCGCTTTTCCTTCGTTTTTCAGCTTTCAAATAACTTTTAGAGGTTTTCTGACAACGAATTCTACGGAAAATTTTACACAAAAAATGACTACTTTGAATTTATTTACCACTGATTTTACCGTTTTATAGGGGGCGACACAATATTAAACGCAGATTTGCGCGCTGTAATCAATACATTTTTTGTGCTAGGATTTTATTATTATACATATTATAATAATTGTTCGTTTATATACACAAAGGTCTGAAAATTTGACAATCATGTTTTTTTGTCTAGTACAAGATGTGTGTAAAATTTCAGCCAAATCGGAGAGGGTGACCCCACCGATTTGTGTGGATTATTGCTGGAATTATTATAACATTAGTTTCTTGACTCTCGGTATAAAAAGATTAAACTAGTCTACTCTTAATTAATTACTATTAAACTGGGAATAAGCCACAATTAAAGATAAAAATACGTTTATTGACGTTTCAATTTCCACTTCGGAAATCGTTCTCAAAATACAAACAGTAAATTAAACAAATTTTGTTTTTTTTTACATAGTGAAAAATTCTTCTAATAATTTAATTTTATCTGACTCATTTATATTGACAATTCAGACATACATTATGCCTTTTAAAGTAGACGACTTTAAAATGATATTGCCAATATTGTTGAGTTGCGCTCCTGGGACGACTTTACTTATAAGATAGTTCATTCGATTACATGAAATCAACTTTAACTTGAGAATATCCGTCAGAAAAAAATCATAGCATGTAATTCGTCTTTAAAAAGACAAACACATGACATGATGACAGTAAAATTCTCCTGTTAGTGATTCCATAGTAAATTATGAGGGAAAAACCAGGAAAAAACCTCATAATACTATCCCGACATTGTAAGTATTTGTTCGTGAATTTAGTTTACCTTCAACAAACATCAAAATTCTGATTTTATATGTTACGTTATATAAAAAACATAAATGATGTATCCTCTATATGTTACTGACTTACTAATACTGGTATTTTCTTATTAATAACTTCCTCTTTCAATCTTGGTAACCAGATCCTACTACATTCTGCCGAGGAATTTGCGACACAATTGGCCTCATTTAGCATAATTAGAGCCGCTTCTTCGATTTTTCTTTTTTTTACCATCCGTTTCTTTTAGGACTACATTTGAATTATTCCATTGAACCCTATGTTCATTATCCCATGCGTGTTTACAGATTTGAGATCTATCAAATTCTCTATTTTTAATATAAGATTGATGTTCACTTATTCTAACATTTAATGGCCTTGATGATTCACCTAAATAAAACTTTATTCAAGTTTAAAGATGTTTTAACAAGTTATCAGAGAGGATTAGTTACACCTCATTACAGTAAGACTCCTCATTTTTATGGAGTACCGAAAATTCATAAAACGAATATACCACTTAGATCCATTTGTAGTACCATGAATTCTCCTTGTAGTGAACTATCAAAATTTTTATTAAATATTTTAAAACCATTTACAAATAAAAATGACACATTCATAAAAAATACACAACATTTTTTAAATAAATTATCAAATATTGAATTTAATTCAAATCATACTTTGGTAAGTTTTGACATAAATAGTTTATTTACGAATGTGCCATTAAATAAGACTTTAAGTATAGTCAAGACAAAATTAGAAAGTGATGATTCATTGGCAACTAGAACAAGACTAAACATATCGGCTATAATGGAGTTATTAACATTATGTACTGATAATACATATTTTCAACTAAATAATGAATTTTATAAACAAAATTTTGGTTTAGCAATGGGCTCTAGTTTATCTCCATTCTTAGCCGATATATTTATGGAAGATTTTGAAACAAATACCATTTCTAAACAAAATTTCAAACCCACAGTATGGTGGAGGTATGTAGATGATGTATTCTCAATATGGCCTCATGGATCGGAGTTGTTGGACACATTCCTAAATGATATAAACGATAAAGAAGAGACAATAACATTTATCATGGAAAAGGAATATAATAACACACTACCTTTCCTGGATGTTTTAATCTCTAAGAACGATACTGGATATAAGACTCAGGTGTATAGAAAACCAACACACACCAATAGATATTTAAATTTCAAATCAAATCACAATATTAATGTAAAAAAGGGAATAATTAAATCCTTATACGATAGAGCCAAAATTACTTGTTCTAACGAAAATTCGTTCTTGGAGGAGAAACATTTGTTAACATCTGTTTTATTAAAAAATGATTATCCTTTATTGTTTATAAATAAGGAATTTTCAACAATCGATCGAATAGAACAGAACAACTTAGAACGAGATCCTACAGCATACACAAGGAATAATATGAGGAAAATAACAATACCGTACATAAAAGGACTATCAGAAAAACTTAAAAGGATAGGAAATAAATTCAACATTTCAACAACATTCAAAACAACAAACACGTTGAGATCTATTTTGTCGAAAACCAAACCTAACAATGAACAAGAAAGGACAAAGAATTGCATTTATAAAATACCTTGCGAATGCGATCAGTTTTATTTAGGTGAATCATCAAGGCCATTAAATGTTAGAATAAGTGAACATCAATCTTATATTAAAAATAGAGAATTTGATAGATCTCAAATCTGTAAACACGCATGGGATAATGAACATAGGGTTCAATGGAATAATTCAAATGTAGTCCTAAAAGAAACGGATGGTAAAAAAAGAAAAATCAAAGAAGCGGCTCTAATTATGCTAAATGAGGCCAATTGTGTCGCAAATTCCTCGGCAGAATGTAGTAGGATCTGGTTACCAATATTGAAAGAGGAAGTTATTAATAAGAAAATACCAGTATTAGTAAGTCAGTAACATATAGAGGATACATCATTTATGTTTTTTAAATAACGTAACATATAAAATCAGAATTTTGATGTTTGTTGAAGGTAAACTAAATTCACGAACAAATACTTACAATGTCGGGATAGTATTATGAGGTTTTTTTCCTGGTTTTTCCCTCTATAATTTACTATGGAATCACTAACAGGAGAATTTTACTGTCATCATGTCATGTGTTTGTCTTTTTAAAGACGAATTACATGCTATGATTTTTTTCTGACGGATATTCTCAAGTTAAAGTTGATTTCATGTAATCGAATGAACTATCTTATAAGTAAAGTCGTCCCAGGAGCGCAACTCAACAATACTGGCAATATCATTTTAAAGTCGTCTACTTTAAAATGTATAATGTATGTCTGAATTGTCAATATAAATGAGTCAGATAAAATTAAATTATTAGAACAATTTTTCACTATGTAACAAAAAACAAAATTTGTTTAATTTACTGTTTGTATTTTGAGAACGATTTCCGAAGTGGAAATTGAAACGTCAATAAACGTATTTTTATCTTTGTTGTTGTTTGTTTGTGTTTAAATGACTGCGGACACTAAATCCATTCGCCAATCTTACAATTTGAGGTGTAGTGTGTGTGTGTGTGTGTGTGTGTGTGTGTGTGTGTGTGTGTGTGTGTAGAGTAATTGTCTTGATACTTAGCAAAGTCGACGTCATTGTCTTTGCTAAGAGACGCTAATTGTATCCGAACGTCTGCGGTCCCTCCGGTGTGTACCGATCACTTTTATCTTTAATTGTGGCTTATTCCCGTTTAATAGTAATTAATTTACAATGCCACAAGAAAATAGCTTCAGAACAATATTAGTCTACTCTTCGCACAAAAAGGTAACTTAGGTACGTAAATATACTAGATACTTTATAATTTGGGAGATAAATAACCATATCGGCTCATCTAGTTGAGTATTCAAGGCACAACTATAAGAGCATCGGTGTGGGAGGTCAGTGAATACTATTTCTGTCCAAATATTAATTATAACGATCGAATGCAGCTGTTTTTGCCAGTTTTAAAACCGACCTACCCTCTATGTAATATAGCTCTCGATTCTTGCAGTATAATTTATGCACTTCCAATTTTTTTTTTTCTAAATGTACTTTCTTATTTATCTAAAATAATTAACATTTTGAATGTTGTTTAGAGATCGCCTGAAACTGGATAGTTCTCAAGTGGATCTTGTGCCACACAGTTTGTTCAGGAAGTACATAGCCTATGCTCAAAAATACGTCAAACCACAACTTTCGGAGGACGCCAAAACTGTTATAAAACAATTCTATCTGCTACTGCGCAAACAATTTCAAACTGGAGATTGTACTCCTGTAACAACACGACAAGCAAATTCTCTCATTCGGCTAACTCAGGTGAGTGTTTCTATTCACAATGTTATACGATGCCTATCTCTTACCCTTAGTACTAGTCTAAGAGTCCAGGAACCTTTTTGATAAAAGCTCCTTAGGACTACCGTCTGCCAATATTTACTTATATAACAATAATTATTAGTCAACATATTTTCAGGCCAGAGCCAAAGCAGAACTTAGGGAAGTAGCAACGAAACAAGATGCTCTGGATGTTGTCGAAATCATGAAATGGAGCTTAAATGACGTTTTCAGCGATGAAGCTGGAGTTTTGGACAAAACGAGGTCACAAAATGGAACCGGTACGAGTACTAAGGCGCAGGTAAGATTAATGATTCCTTCGGTTGCCAAAAGACTGGTGTGCTGGAAATGTTGACACTAGAAGTTTTTACTTTCAAAAATATTCTACGATCATATAATACTCTTTTTTTACAGATAACTAGACTTTTGAGGTTAGTCCAACGAGTGTCCGATGTCGAAACCAGGTCGATGTTTCATACGAACGAATTGAAGCAACTAAGCGAACAAGCCGGTATTGCTAGAGACAAATTTTTTACTGTCTTGGATAATTTGAATCTACAGGGTTATTTACTAAAGAAAGGCCAAGGAAAATATCAATTGGTGACAGCTGATGTGTGAATTTAAATAAAGTTTAGTGTGAGTTTTATATTTGTTATATAAGAGTTATATTTTTTTTATTGACGTTTGATACATTTGATAATTTATATGTTAATAAAGTATTTATTACATACTCCAACCGTTTTTTCGTTGAGTAGTTGCAATAAGAGTGTTACATATATTCTTTTTTATTTCATGTTTGTGATGCATGTCATACCTACAAATATGTTTTTACTGCAGAGAAATAAGGTAAAAAAAGGGATCCTGTTGGGACACTTTAACCTATTCAAAAATGCACCCTTGTACGTACCTTACCAGTAAAAAGTGTACCTTACCAGTAAAAAGTAAAGCATTTGAAATGAAATTACAGGTAACTAATAAAACATGTTTAACACTTTGAGGACAAAGTTAAATATTTGACAAAAAACAGTATCTTTTTAAAGTTCAGATACAGTGACATAAAATTAAAGGTTATTTGTCAAAAGTGGTGTTTTAATTTGCAGGTGGTATAGGGCATAGAGGAAACCATTGATCAGTGTATGCAGCGCGTACAGGACCCTATCAACCATTGCCTTACAAGTAGTATCTGGTGCATATCCTGACTAATGAAAGGGTTCGGATGCACCAAAGGGTCAACGGAGTTCTAGGTTCAGGAGTAGTTCTGGCAGTACCAATGGTCAAGAGAAACAGACACAGCTGCCTGGACGAGGGCCCTTATCCCAGATGTAGTAAGGTGGTATGAGTGTAAACACAGACGTGTCAACTACTACTTCGCCCAATTTATGACGGGGCATGGATCTTTCCGGTCTTATACATATAAAATTATAGAATTAAGGCTGTTTTATCGGTGCACCAAAATTTTTTCTCTGTTATTTACCGACGAAATGTCTCGAAATTTGGACATGTTATACGAAATTATGTTGCCTTTAAACTGATGGTTTTACTTTTTTTATTTTTTTGAATTTTCTGTTGAAAAATTGGATTATACTGTTTAACGTTCTATTATAACCAAACTTTTCACGCCCATCAGTTGAAAGAGTTTTTTTTTCTGTAATCGTTGATTCTTTTTTCACCTTTCTGTGTCCAGTAATAATCGAGAAAAGCGTATTCAAACTTTGAAGAAAATTGCTAAAAAATACTGAAATCTAATAGTGAAACGTGTTCCTCATCATTGTCGCTGAGCTTGATCGTTATCGCATTAGTGACGTCAAATCACATGAGCGTACGGTACGGTCATATTTTTATTTCTCTATGGGTACGGTCAGTTAGTTCGCTTGAATTAGAATCCATTTTAGTTCTTTCATTCTTGTATTTTCTTTATCAACTTGCTTAGTTTTTACAGTTTACAGTATTCTTATTTATTTTGAAAACATTGAAATTATTTAGTTTACGTGTATGTTAAGTAATATATTATTAGTTTAGTGGTATAAGTTAAAAGTTCTTTAGTTTACGCGTATTTTTAAGTATAACATTAGGTTAGTGATATAAGTTATAAGAGACAAGATAAAAAATGAGTCCCAGTAAACGTCCTATGTCAAGGAAAAGGAGAGCAATTGCACTGCTTTAGTATTTATTATTTATATTACAACCGTTTTTAAAAGCTTTTATTTAACTTATATATATATATATATATATCTATCTATTCAATATATTCAAGGTTTGAATAATCATTCTCCATTTTCATGCAACTTTTCTAATATGGAGATTATCAAAGAAAAAATGGACGGATTGATAAGTACATTGACTTTTAAATGTCAAATGTGGAATATTGAAAAGGAGATAGCAACATAGGATTCTGGTAACAATTCACTGAACTTCAATGGTTCTGGTTATTCAGACATACAGCAGCAGCACGCTGCATTAAATATACCTGTGATTTCCTACAGGCAGTATGCAAAACATACGGAAACAGTTGCAGATATCATCGGCCAAACACTTTGTGATTCCTTAGAAGAGGCTGGACGGGAGGAATTAGCTTTAGCCAAAGAAATTGGTGAAGTAGATTCCGACGGAAATGAGTTAATAACCGTTATAGCTGATGGTGCTTGGTCAAAAAGATCGTATAAAGTAAACTACGATGCTTCTTCAGGTGTAGTACCTGACGTTGTAAAATTTATTAAATTAGTACGCCTTTGATGGATAGGACATGTAATTAGGCGAGATGAAGATGAAACGATCAGAAAAATTTTCGACCGAAGAGGACCAGTGGGAAGACGATCCAGAGGAAGACCAAAACTTAGGTATCAAGATAACATAGAGGATGATCTAAAATCCATCGGAGTTAAAGCATGGAGAAAGTTGCCAGAGGCAGGGGCGAATGGAAGATTGTTCTGAAGAAGCCTTTGGCTCATGACGAGCTGAAATGCCACTGATATGATGAAATAACTATCCACGATTTGTGTTTTATTCATCAATTGGATACTTTTCTTATGTAACTGCAACCTATAAATATATTAAAATAATGTATATTCCATTCAGAGAACTTTTTCCTCGCAGTGCGTCGCCTCGAAATACTTGCCAGATAAATACATTTACTATTATGATGGTTTCGCAGGTACCAATTTTTTATAGATAAATAAAAATATTTTTTGTTTAATTTTTACTACGCTAATATCAGTTTTCTCTAACAAATATTAACAAAATATTAATTATATATTAATATTAATATAACAAAATTTAAATTTATTATAAATAAACACCATGGTGTTTTTTGCAGTCACGTTTCACAAATTTTTATTTAATACTATGTTTAGCTAAGACATATAAATTAAAAATGTGATTAATTCTTTTTAAAACATTATCTACGATAATTAATCTAAAAAAAAGTATTCCGACAAAACTAATTTGAATGGAGAATAATGCATTTATTTTAAACAACCCGTGGGCCGGCGCCTCTGAATAAACATCCAAATTATTAGGAAGTCACGTAGGGTCTGACAGAGCAGTGTAGAAAAGTAAGTGATACGCCCACTTCAAATCGCAGTATGCTATAACTGCGAAAACAGCCTTAAGAAGGAGAGGAGATCACTAGTGACAGGGATATAAGAACAGAGACCACAAGGCAAGCAGCAAAAGCGGCAAGAGTAAGTGGTTGCCTCCGAGAAACCATATGGAGAAACAAATATCTGACCACGGAAAGCAAAATGAAAGTATACCAAGACAGCAGTAAGACCAATCCTAACATATGCAGCGGAGACAAGGACCGATATAAGAAAGACGAAACAAGATCAAACTTTGTTTTGCCAGTTCATTTTGACAACGTTTCGGTAGGTCGCACTTGTCATTGCCAAGTCAGGTAATAACGCTGCTTGCTGGTGCTTGAAGTAAACTGACTCTCCTGGTCGATGCAGTTTTTTATATAGCCGATCGAAGCACGCTTTTCTCAAACGGTTCTTAGCAAAGCTTCTTGTGATTGGTCCTGTCAGTGTAACTAATAGGCGTCCTACTAATCCATCTTGTGGTCTGATGTATTTCTGACTTTTTATTTAATACCGTTTTCCATGTTGTTAGAAGCCTTCATGGTGAGCATCACCTGTTTGGTTTAGTGTTGCAATTTTTTCTCTTTCTATTCAATCTCTGGTTTCGCGTTTTCTTTTAATTCCAATGTTACCTAGCATCGTTTGTGTGTAATATTCTAATGAACAATTTTAAAAAGTGGCTCATTAGGTTTACTAGCGGGTGGTAGAATTAAAGACCAACAGTTCAGACTTAGATCAACGTTGTAATACTCAGTCAGATGATAACAAAGAGAAATAAACAAATAAATACTTAAATAACATCTTTATTCTACTTTACAATAAATATTGACCACTTTTTTTAACATATTGACGTATTAACTTACATACTATGATAAAATACAAAAAATTTAGATTAAGGACTAGAAAACGATAATACATAACATTTAGATTCTGGTGTCGTATCAAATATTTTTGGAATATATTTCTTTAAATGTTCGCTAAAATTGGCATTTAATACTACTTAAATAAAGATAAATGATTGTTAAATATATTAGCTGTTTTCTATATTATACCAAACATAAGGATTGTATGTCGTCACGTACATATCTAACAGATGGCGCTATGCACATATCTAGTAGATGGCATCCCATCTACTAACTAGATAGTTCTTTAAAATGATCTGATTATAATGTACACCATTCAAACAAATTGTTTGTAACACTATACAGTGTCGGCAATATTTTCATGTGGGTATTGAGAATATGAAAGTAAAAGAGAACTATAAATATTGAGGTAACTTCTACGTAAGGATATAGCCAGTTCACTAAGGTTGGGAATATTTTTGACAGAATCGTTGTTAGAATTATAAATTCCTACCACATTTTATTAATAACTGATTAAAAACTTTTTATTAGTGAATACTAATGTATAGATGATCAAGAAAATTAAAAAATGCACATTTAAATCTTTGTTTTAATAGACCTTTTCATCATGTGACAAGCACATGCGCAGCCGCCATGTTTTTCGTACTGTTTTGATTAACAATTGAGAGGTTAGGTATCATTAACTGTGAGATATTTTTCTTTGTTACTTGTTCACTATACAAATAATATCAATCTATAATTTTTTATTCTAATTAATGATATTAATCAATTTTATTTTCATTTAATACAAATAAAATATTGTAGGTATAGCACGAGATTATTTATAAAAGACATTTTGGGTTTTGAAAAATTTATAAAATAATATGTATTGTATTTAAATGATTTATAGCGTGTATCACTTTTACATACTCTTTAACGACACCACTTCATTGTTCTATTTCATACAGATATCAAGAATAAATCGATTCAAAAATTGATTTTCTAATTGAGGCATTTTATTCTTTATTTTCACAGGTATTTTGTTATTAAATTACTAACCTAACATGCTTGTTTACAACAAAGAGTACGAAAAAAATGGCTGAAAAAATTTGTAATGAAAAGTATAATTAAGTACGTGTGCTTGGTTGCATATTAACTTCCAGTCGAAGTCAAAATTTGACCAACGTAGCAAAAAATTGGGCCTGGGATCAGTAAACCATTTTTATGTCAACTTTTACTTTACTAGTCACTAAATACTTAGTCTCTCATCAGGATGTTTATATGTACGTAATAAAAATCTGATGTTATTTTTAATTTGTTTATTTATAAAATTTTAAAACTATGTGCCTAGTTGAATAGACTATTCCAGGATGACGATACCATATTGCCGTCATGTTTGATTGAAAAAGAGAAGATATATATTTATTTTCACTATTCACAATTACAACGTGGTCTTAACTGCCACATACACGTTAGAATATTGCTGAATCTGTATAACTAAAATCCAGTTGACGAGGTTTATCCGAAGGAGTTGTCCTCAGGTAAGTGATCTCTACTAAGGAACCTGAATGCAGGGAGTTATGCAATGTGTCTTAATAAGAGCAACAAGGTGGTGTGTAAAAACGAGGCACAAGGCGAATCTGGGTCAAACTGAACTTGTTATCTTGACAAGAAAACACCAGGTAGTGGCATGTACACGCAAACATTTGTTCTTGCAAGCTTTTGTTTGTATACCGGTTCCCTTGGGAGTACTTAGGGCTTAAACCTAAAATGGTTCTCTGGCAGGGTAGCAAATGCATCTCTGATGTAATGATCTACAGTAACGCAAAGGAGAGTTATAACAAACTCTAAAGATCGGGAAGCTTGTTTCTAACCAGGGACGGTTGGCGCCATTCACATTTCTCCGACAGCATATCTAGGGATGCTGTTGGATGTAACCCCTTTGGAACTTAAAATAAAACGCACTGCGATCAGGGCAGCACGTAGATTGAAGTCATATGAACATACATTCATTTGACGTTACTTGGCCATCCGCTCCTTGGTTTCAAAGAAGATGGATATTCTCCAAGGTTTTTTTTAATCAAAATATGAGGAAGTGTTGACAGGAATGAGTGGACAATAGCGCTAGTCTCCTGGAAACAAAGACATCCGGTAAACAAATGGATCTAGATCAGAATAAAAATTAGAGGCAGGTTTTTATTGTCGGAAAGATGGAGAAGGAACCTTCATTACACTAGAGCAGTATACGACTGTCTTCCAAAAGGAGCTCACAGCCATATTGAGATGTACTCATATTGAAAGAGCTCAACGCTATGGACAGACATTAATATCTGACAGTCAGTTAACCTTGTTCTTCCTTCTCATAGGACAAGCAGAAAGACCAAGTTTGGGACCATTATTCACGGATGGCATAAAGAGAAACTCTTAGGCTTCTTGTGCAACTTATCACCGGACTTGGGTATCATATTTGCAAAATGAAAATATAAGACGATGTAGGTGGTGCTAACGAGGGAGTAAGGCCTGGCGCATATTGAACCCATCCGTGGGCTGTCACCGTGACCAGTTGCTAAAATGACTTCGATTGATAAGCATTTGTTAATCAATTTATTGGACTCGGAAGATGAAGACGTTATGATTATGTGTAATTTAATCGAAAATTAAAAGAGGGAAAAAAAGGAAGAAAAATCAGTATTTAAAAAAAGAGAAAGCCATGGAGAGTAGTGGGAGTGGAACACGCACGTCACAACCCACGAAAACTGCTGGCTTTAATATGCGCCGAGCCTAAAACCGCCTATGCTTTAAGGTCAATTCAGGCACATCAGTCCCCTCATAGTCTCGGCGCCGAACCGGTCCTGTTTGGTCACAGAACTATCAACTATCTGACAGCTGGGAAACTGTTTGTCAACTGATGAGTGTGAATGCCGGCAACATATTTGTATTAAAGAATATTTTGTATGACGGATTGTTCGGTTCGGCGTAATCACTGTGACGAGACGTGACTGATGTGTCTGAATCGACCTTTATCCGACCTCGCCACAGGTTGGGCAACGGTTGCCGGCACTAGATGATATTAGAGGCAAAGATTCGCAGTTTCTGAAGGTAAGCTTGATTATCCGAGTGAGTATCCGGCAGACGGTGACACACACAGGGAACTTTTCGTTTAAATGACGAGGGTAGATACCTGACTCTAAATTTCGATTATTTATTCTGTCCTGGGACTAAATCGATCGAGGACATGTATTCTTCTACAATACAATACAGTACTGAGTTGCTACGAGCTTATCAGAGCAAAGGAGGCAGTATGTATATTTTGGGACAAATAATGGTAAGTAGGACCCTCACCCTTGTTTTCTAACACGGAATGGAAGCAAATTCTTGAAAATTATTTCACGTGATCTAAATTTTAGTGTTGGTAACTAGTCAAAGATACATAGCTGTTTTTGTTGTCCAGTCGTAGTGGGAAATTTGAACAAGACTTCTATCTTCGAGTGTGTTTCTTACCTACCAAAATATGAGAGCCCCAATATGGAGAAACATGTTATAGTGTAGTGAGATCATGCCTTTTATACAGAAAGGATAATTAATTTATGTCTCTTATTGATAAATAAATCGATTTTACACTTTAATTTTTGGCCAATTTTGGAGAACACAATATAAATGATTTTAATTGTTTTTAGAAATATTTGTCACCATATTTTGTTTTGCTTGTTTGATTTTGCTTTTATTTAAATAACTAGATTAAAAAATACATATATACATATATGTATATATCTTTTTTCCTTTATATATATATATATATATATATATATATATATATATATATATATATATATATATATATATATATATATATACAAAAAATTAATTTATCTACTGCTACTCTAGATCAATAACTTCGTATGTAATGCAGCCTGCAGCTTTCACTACTTTTTCTCTCTCCTATGCTGCCGTTGCAAGAATTTTTTGGGATATTATAAGCTGTTAGAACATATTTTGAACCTCTTATTACCTAGATCATCATCACATTCATGATAAGTATGATGACGTGACCGAGATATTATAGATAAATATTCTCACATCTGTAATAATGCTTAATAAACCCCGATAAAATCTTATAAATTTAATCACTGTAGATTCAATAACCAGATATTTTTTTGTTCAGATCGATAATATATTATGCCTGACATAATACTAAACTGAAATTTACTAACTATAGTCGGACAATTTTCAATTAAAGGTGACTAATCTACAAATTGAACTAAACGGTAGCGGCAACCATGCAAAATGTCATTAGTCAATTCTTACCGGGGTCATTTTTATTGTGTATGCTTCGCCCATGTAAATATGTAAATTTGTAACCCATCTAAGATAAATTTGCCCCCGTAACAATATAAATTGATGCGATTCACGAGTGTATAGTGAGACAAGTTCATAGAATAGTTTGGAACATCGTTAAAATTATCAATATTTTGCTGGTCTATATATATTTACGTTTTTAGAAAGAATGTTAATTAGAGAAATATGATATCTTAGTTTATTGAAGTTTATGAAATATGATATCTTCCAGATTTTACACATATGTACATAGGCGTAGTGTATTATTGGGAATATATTTATTAAATATATTTTATTACTAACTTTAAAATAGTTTTGAGGTAAGTAAAGTAAATTTGAGGCCAGTTTATTCTTTATATAGTATTAAACCCTTAACGGCCGCTCAATATACAAAGAGAAATTTGACAATTAATTTATTAGATTGGATTAAAAACACAAATTAGGAATAAATTACAACCAAAAAGATTTTTTTTCTCATTTTTAAGGAAAACAGTACAATTTTTAATAAAGGAACATATTGTATCTTAAACGTAAATTAAATTTTAAGGTAAAAATTTTCGAAATATTCGGGGTGTAGATGCATTCTACACTTTTTACATAAATAAATAGTATTACTTTTGTACATCCTACATTTTTGCACTATCGTCTCTTTTTATAATGTGGCCAATATTGTCGAATCTGGTTTCATCTGGTAAAGCAAATTTAGATTGACGCCCATGTACAGACACTGATGTAGCGGTTTCTTCACTATTATAAATTAAAATTATAAATCTATGTCGGCTCATGCTTTCTCTTATAATATGCACTTCTTTATCCTCATCCTGTGACCAATGCATATCAACTTGAAGCAGAGTGTAAACCAGATAATATACATATGCTAATAATTTTTTTAAATCTATGTTATTCATTTCAAAATTGTGACGGTTATTCTCAATTACTTTTTTATCAAAAAGAGTGAAAAAACTTCAATATATGACTTGCCTACATGGTTGGCTTATATATTGTCTAAATATTAATCAGACTGATGTTGAATTACTACTGAGCACGAAAGAATATTCGTTATTACAACTTGACATAAATTTGGATTTACTATTTTTGCCTGTTTTTTTTTGGACGTTTTATCTGTGGTTCAGAGGAATATCATAATCAGAATCGTTAGAATTCCCGAAGATGTTAAAGAAGAAGTACGACAGCAAAGCTTAAAAGCAAGTAAAGCGGCGGGTTCTCTTAATGACACAATCTGGAAGAACAAACACCTAAGACAAGACACAAAAACAAGAGTCTATAAAGCAGGAATTAGACCTATATTAACATACACGGCTGAGACAAGACCTGACACATCTAAAACGAGACGACTGCTAGAAATAACAGAGATGAAAATACTCCGACGAATATCAAGGAGAAGTCTGTTGGATAGGGAGAGAAGCAAAAACATAAGAAGAGCATGCAATATAGAAGACATAAATGGATGGGTGACAAAACGAAAACAAAAGTGGAACAAACACATCAGTAGAATGGCGGAGGATAGAATAGTACGAATAGCACGAGATAAGTCACCAAATGGACGAAGAAGTATTAGCAGACCAAGAAAAAGATGGTGCGACAATTTAAACAATTTAGGAAGCTAATATTAAAGAAGAAACAGGCTTTAAAGCCTACAAACTAGAAGGAAGAAGAAGATCAATGTCTTCTACATCAGAAACTTTCTAATCTAATCTCGGCGGCAAATAAACCACATTAAGTGGCATTTTCACAATCTGAGTCTTCTTCTAACAAAGCTATTAACTCTTTAGTAGTTAGTGCCACCTTCATTTCATATTTCGAGAATTTACTGAAATAAACAAATGCACTGCTATATAAACGTATTCATATGATAATAGTTTAGCTTACTTCATTTTAATTTATATGAACTTCATAATATATTTTCATATTTATATAAACAAATAAACACAAGCAAACTTTCAAATTAAGTTAAAAAAAAAACAAATATAACGTTTACAGCACACAGCAATTCTATAAATAGAGAATGATGTGTAATTAAAATTGCAGATTGTTTTTAGTCTAATGAAAAAAAAAATTATTTTCCAAAGTTTTCTGTTTTTGAAAGTTCTGTATTAGATACTCTCTAATAAGAATAAAATTTTATTTTATTTTGTTAAACAACTATAAGATACCTGTTAAAAGAGACATGATAATTTAATAATTAAATCGGTCTTAGATTTAATTTTTACGTAATTACTTA
The DNA here is from genome assembly GCA_918026665.1 of Diabrotica balteata. Classification (NCBI taxonomy): domain Eukaryota; kingdom Metazoa; phylum Arthropoda; class Insecta; order Coleoptera; family Chrysomelidae; genus Diabrotica; species Diabrotica balteata. Next base: position 12,396,171 of record OU898280.1, on the reverse strand, counting down.
TGTGTTTAAATAAAGAATTAAATTTTTTTTGGTACGCCTCTGCAAAATTGATAATTTCAATACGATTTCGTTGAAAAGTTATCGTTCAGGGCTTCGTTAAGTACGATGTTGCCAAGTAATCACCTTCAATTAAAAATTGTTTTAGTATATACAATTTTCCTATATTTATATTTAATTTAGTACTTTTACTTTAATTCATAATTGAACAATTTAATAATAATTGGATAAAAGTTTCACAAATATGATGACAAATATTTTTAAAGAATATGATATACACCCATGGTAAAAATACTTAATTTTCAGTTATTTATTTCTTAGTTTTGTGTGTAACAATTTATCAGTGAGGTTTGTCATCAATGTTGACCACAGCGAGTTGATCAACAAATAGTAGAACATAATATGTACTTTTTTAACTATTGACAGCTGTCATACAAATTTATAAACAAGAAAATTTTGTGGAGATGTAGATGTCATTATGAAAATAACTTTCATTATTATGTAATCACGATAAAAATAATAAAAAAGACAAAGTCAAGGTGGAATACAAAAGAATGGAAAATACAGGCTAGCAGGAATGGTAGGTAATACAATAGTGCCCTCTGGTTTTATTTTATATATGTTACTTAACATAACTACGATACTTCAGCCACCTGACAAGAATGTCATTAGATATTCTAGGCATCTTATAAGTAAGACAGAGGGATGAGAAACAATAAATTTATTTAAAAGAAACCGAATGGACACTGATACAGTTGAATAGGTTTTTAGGATGGAACAAAATTTGAAAGAACAAGTTCCGGATTACGACGACCCACTTACCAAACATTATCTTAAATGTACCAGAATGGTCTCGGATGTCATGCAGCCTCTCCATCAAGTCTCCAGTCAAATGAGAGTAACAACCTATCTGAATGTTTTTTCAAGCTGAAAGCAAGAACTTACCATCGAAGAGTCTATCCCATCAAGGGCATGGCTCAACAAAGTATATTAACAATAGTAGTATGACAAACTACAAAGAGAAAGTAAGACATTTTTGAAAGAAAAATTCTAGGGAAGGTCTTTGGACCGATCAGGAAAAAAAGTGTCCTAGACAACAAAATGTAGGCAGAAAAAAAAAGGAAGAACATGAAAAATAGAAGAGTAAAGTGGACGTGGCCACGCAAAACCAGAAGGGTGTCACAACTTGAGGGCGAAACGCCAATGTTTGGAAATTAGTCGGAAATTGAAGAAGACCAATGTCCAATTTGGGCTATAAGCCTGGAAAATGAAGAAGTTAGCAATATAGTTACTAAAAAATAATTTCAAATTAGAATCTTTAAAAAGTAAAAGAAAATCAGGAAAATTTGTATTTCAGCTACCTACTGTGAGGATAATTTGTATCTGGCAAACGCAAAAATAAAATTGTCAATATTTTTAACCATGAGTGTACAAAAGAAAGTTTTGATTCTTGTTGTAGCTTTTTGTTAGTAGTCTAAATATAACATCCATTATATTAACATTTTTATATAATTAAAAAGTTTTGACAGACAAAACAGTTTTGTTAAAAACAGTCCTAAGTAGAACTCTCAATTTCGTTTTGAAAACGAAGGTAAAAATATATTGTTTCATCTTTGAGCTACGAGAAAATTGGACAGACGTATACGTATAGAGAAAATTCATTTACAAAAGTTTGGTTAGTTATTTCAATACGGAAAGATATATCACTTTTGTAAGAACAACTGTACACGTTAATGTTGTAACATTATAAACGTCATATGTTTGTTATTTTTCTTCAAATAATTATTTTATTCATTTGCTTACGTTATTTTTTGTTCTAAAACTAGTTAGCGCCCAAAGTCATTGGTTGTTAGATTGTCACAGATTGGTGCCCAACGTGGGGCCAGACGTCGAGCGCAAATGCGTAACAAAATAGCCACCAATGAGTAACAATCTAACAACCAATGATCTTTGGTGCCAGCTATTTGTAGATGAGAAATAGTAAAAAAACAGAATAAAATCAAAAGAAATTGGAATAAAATAATTATTTGAAGAAAAATAACAAATATGTGACGTTTATAACTTACAATGTGATCATTAATTTAACCCATTTAATTGAATATTTATAGAAAACATGTGAAATTTTCCTCATTAAGTTATCGTCTTCAAATGTCTCATTTTTTAATCGAAACTAAAACAAGGTCTCGTGTGGGGCTGCTAGCGTGTCCTCAAGGGACGGATAGGTGAATGCATCACAAATAAATGTGTTACTTGGAATGTGTAAAACTCAGCGTGAACCAAAACAATAAGGACTGGTGTCGAAACTACAAAAAATGACCAGTTTACCAAGCAAAGCTTTCGCTAAACTTGGATCCGCCAATTACATTATAAAAAATAACAAATCTCTTAGTATTGACAATTTACCTACAGAGGAAATCACGAAGTTTGAACGGAAAACAGTAGAGTGGCTGTGTCCAAACTATACATATAACCAAAGCATAGGAGATATGTCAAAGTATGTAAATTTTAACAAAATGTAACTTCTAAAAGTGTCGTAATTAGATACTGATTGGGACTTACAAATCTCTAATCATTCGGAAATGAAAAACGTCTTAAACATGTTGAAATATGGGTACTATTAAAGAAATCTTGGTACTTTTACTGCTCATTTCAATTACGTCAATTCGTCAAAAATGATATACCTTTCTCCAATAGCTTTAAATTATTAAAAAAAAACACTAATTTAGTCTTATATTGTAGTCATAGGTTGGTACCACAATGGTAATCTGAAATAATAACTTTTTAATACCACAGTTTTAGATAACCAACCAGTTTTTAGGATATGAGAAAAAACGATGTAAAAGCTACTAAACTGACCGGCTAAGACTGCTATCGGCGAAGAAACTTTAATTTAAGTTCCCTGTAAATAAAATATCAAGAAATATATGATGCTTATCGAGAATACCAAGTATTCTGATTATATTATGACGCCGTATCACCTATATTTTAATAGAAAACTCCACGAGTAGAAGGCGTCAAAATATTTGAATATACATGGCAATACGAAAGTTCTTTGCCAAAGCGATAGATGGAACTGCAAAAAATTGTTTTGTTATGTTGGCAGAGTTATTACCAAAATACACTGCAATTGCAAATGTAGATTTAACCAAACTGATAAATAGTTGAAATAGCTTTTTTTTCTTCTAATTTGTAGTTTATTTCCACAGAGATTATCGATAAAATAAATATACATATTGAATTGCAGAACTGCAATTACAACAAACACCCCAGTATCGAAAGACAGAGAGAGTTGTTATGCTACACGATACGATTTTGTTTTTTATTTTACTATTATATTGATTTTCCACTGTATTAATATGAGTAAGCAAGAATACATTTGAATTTGTCGCTAAATATCTATACTTTACAGTCCCACCACGAACGGCGCTAGAAACTCATCTTCACTTGTTAACCGGGAGTTTCCTAGTTATGTAGGGGTATGCTATGGTTCCACCATGTGTAGTCAGGGGAAGGCTTAAAAGGGGCAATTTGAATCCAAAAAGAGCTACCACAAGAACTACATTGAACACACATCAGCAACAACGTCTACTACAGTGTTCTCGAGAATACGTCACAGGACTTTGGACCATTGGAACAGAATTTTAATCTGTGATGAGTGCAAATGTTACTATACCAATGATACAAAACACAGTATTTACAGATGGTTCAGAGAACGATTTGTTTAATGTTGTAATAACGAAACGGTGAGCTATGATGAGTGTATCTTTTGGGGTGATATCTCTTTTGTTGAGCCTTGCTGAATCATATCAAGTATCAAGATCGAGAACACAATCTAGGACTAGTAAAAATTCAGTTAGAAGTGATTCGTCAAGAATCAGTCAAAAACTTAATAAAACTCTTAAGAGCGTAGGTGCAAAATTTCGGGCCAATGCTTTTTAAATGCAAACATTTTTTTCGAATCTTGAGAAAACTAATAAGTATTTTTGAAAAATTTAAACGCAGGATGAAAAATTACATTATTATTGAGGTCCATGAAAAAACTTGTATAATGTTTATTTTAGTTTGTTACAGGGGTGAAAAAGAAGAGAAAATTAAGTGTGATTTTTAATTTCAAATATCTCATTCAAAACAAACTTTGTGTTTATTTTGAATTTTGAAAGGACATTCGGTCCTCGGTAGTAATTTAGTCTTTCATTCTGCGTTTAAATTTTTCTAAAATATCTATCAGTTTTTTCAGGATTCGAAAAAATGAATGCATTTATAAAGCATTAACCAGAAATTTTGCGCCTACACTCTTAAGAAATTGTGTAGATATTGTAATACAAGATAAATTGAAGAGGTGAAAAACGGTATAAAATCTCAAACCAATATCTAACATTGTTTCAATCCACCCTATATTTCTTGATATAATCATCCGTGTACTTATTTAAACCATTATACACATAAATTCACGGTTTAAGCTCATATAAATCAATCAACTCTCTTTTGGACCAAAAGACAATAATAATCATTAATATGCTACTTTACCCAGAAAATATATAAAAAAGGAAACTAAAAACAGTGCTTCTGGATCCATTATTAACTGGCTCTTTTAGGGTGTCCAATTAAGTCGGCTCTATATGAGAAACTTTTAAGTTATTCTTTATAAAAAGTTCTGTATGTTCTAACACCTAAAATGAAATCATCAAATAATTTTCAGTCATACGCGCCTTGTCAAAAAATATGAATTGTGGACATTGTTAACCCATAAACTAATAGTACTGATATGGCAGAATGAATTGGTATCAAAAGAGTGGCTAAAGGGAATAATATGTCCGTTACATAAAAAGGGTGATCAACTGGAGTGTAAGAACTATAGAGGCATTAATCTGTTAGCATCTGAGTATAAAATCTTCGGCAATGTATTGTTTGAAAGACTTATAACTAGACTTCGGCAAATATGCATATTGCATATTTTGCATATTGTGCATATTTTATGCAAATATTTCATATTTTGGCATATTTGTATAAAAGTTTGCATAAAGTGCATAAAAGTTCAGATTTTTTATACTGTATTTGAAAATTTTTAAACATACCAATTTATTTCAATTCTTGTATAAAATTTTGTAGTCATTTTAATCAAGAAATGATCTAAGTACGTAATCTCTACAGGTACAAAACATTTACAATTTCAAAGAAGATCAATTTAAGTAGCCCTCAACATTCTTAGAAAGTCTCGGTCACTGAGGCATTCAATTTTATAGAATTCTATCTACAATTTATTGTATCTTAACAGCAGGTAAACGGCTAATGGTTTTGTTCCTAATTTAGGGATTTTCCAAAATCTCCCAGTTTATTGAATTAGGTACCTAAACATTTCTAATTTGATGCTCAGATTTGTAAATCATTTTTGTTTTGATATTCAAAGCGTAAACACTCGTTGTGCGTAACAAAAAGGAAGATTGTGATTTTATAATGCCTAAAACAACCAGTGCTTCAACTTGGATTAAACCTTATAAAGACCTGTCTATAGATATGGGAAAAATCTACTGTTCAGTCTGTGGCAAAATTGTAAGTATCTAATATTTTCTATTAAATATCTAATATTTCATACATACAGGGTGTTTCCAAATGACACTTACAACGTTTGACTGTAGATACTTCTCGAAAAATTGAACAAAACGATATAGTTAATGAGGGGTCAAACTTATTTACTTTTCGAGATACAGGGTGTTAAAATTTAAAAAAAATTAAATTCTTTTAGTTAATAACAACAATAACTTTAAAACCAATAAACGTATTTACTTGAAATTTAGTACTCGTAGGTTGTTTTTAAATGAAAAATAGCTTCCTTTAGTGAGAAAAAATTGTCCATGGTACAATACAATGGTGTGTATTTAGAAAAATTTTTCACCTTTACTTTTTTTTATGAAGTCAGCTATTCTAAAACACAATTATTTTTATTGTAATTGAATTAACAAAAAAAAACTTTTGTTGAATTTTAAAATAAGTTATATGATGTACTAATGGTTAGTAACAAAAACTAATTTGTGGATTAATACTGCATTTAAAACACTTGGCGAGTGTTTTTTTTTTCAAACCAGTTATTTGATTAACCAAAAACACCTTGTATATTTTTATATTTTAAAGGTTGGGTTAAAATAAAGGTTTTTATTTTTATTTATAGATAGCATGTGAGAAGAAATTTCAGATAGACCAACATGTGAGAACTGCTTCACACATTGCAAAAAAAGGAAAAATAGGAGGAAAACATCAAACTTCAATGGCTAAATGTTTCCAATCTACTTCAAAAAAATTAGATGAGCAAGAAACTTTTAATGAAGACTTGTGTCGCGCATTAGTGTCTGCAAACATACCGCTTTCAAAATTAGCAAATGTAAATTTTAGTTCGTTTCTAAAAAAATATTGCAAACTTAATGTTCCAAGTGATCGGTCTCTAAGAAGAAATAATGTGAACGGGCTATACTCGTCGGTGTTAATTAATATTAAGGAAGAAATTGCAGATAATTATTTTTACATATCTGTAGACGAAACCACTGATTCCTCAGGAAAGTATATTGCTCATTTATTGATTGGTGTTCTTAAAGAAGATACCTTACCAAAATCTCATCTTATTTCATGCCAGCAACTTGAGAAAACAAATGCTTTAACAATCTCGCGTTTTATACAAGAAACATTAGCAACTTTTTTTCTTCCGACAACTATTCCTTCTAATAAATTACTGCTTATTTTATCGGATGCTGCTCCTTATATGGTGAAAGCAGGACAAAATTTAAAAATATTTTTCCCAGATTTAATACATGTTACTTGTGTAGCGCATGGATTAAACAGAGTTGCAGAGGAAATACGAAAAAAGTTTCCTCTTGTAAATACCATGATATCCAGTGTCAAAAAAGTATTTCTTAAATCTCCTATAAGAATTCAACTTTATAAAGAAATGCTACCTAACATTCCTCTTCCACCACAACCTATTTTAACGCGATGGGGAACATGGTTAGAAGCAGCTAATTTGTATGCAGATCATTTTGTTAAAATAAAGAACATAATTGATACGTTAACAGATGAAAGTTCCCAATCTCTTTTGGATTCTAAACAAACTTTTCAGAGTATCTTGCTTCAACAAGAACTTTCATTTATAAAATAAAATTTTAGTTTTGTTCAAAAAACAATTACTCAGTTAGAATCACCAAAACTGTCATTGTTCGAAAGTACAGCATTAATAAAAGAATTTGCGTTATGTTGTCGGAACGTTAGAGGTAATATTGGAAAAGATATTTTAAAAAAATTTGAAGCTACTATGGAAAAAAATAAAGGTTACCATATTCTTTCTGAAGTAGTCAGTGTTTTAGCTGGAAATATTTCGGAAACAATTAATTTAGAACCAAATGTTTCGGTTAGTTTGAAAAATGCTCCCGTTACATCAGTTGATGTTGAACGAAGTTTTTCCATATATAAATATAAATGTACTCAGACAGAAGCCACAAGTTTTTGTTAGAAAATTTTGAACACCACTTGGTCATTTATTGTTACCATAATTCTAAATAAGTTTATTCATACTTAAAAATGATGTAGTTACTTAAAATAAATGTAAATCTTAATGAATAGTAGGAAATATTTAGTTATGTACACTTTTTTTTTTTAAATAAAATTGTTACTATTTTACGATTTTTTTATTTATTTGTATGCATATTTTGTAAAATATTTGCATATTTTCGGGTAAACACGTGCATATTTATGCGCATATTTTCTACATTTTTATTTGCATATTTGCCGAAGTCTACTTATAACATTTTACAAAGGATATTGTTGATCAATATCAATGCGGATTTACTGCTGGAAAGTCAACTACACATCAAATTCAAGCACATAGGCAGATTCTAGAAAAGTCACTAGAATATAACATATGATACACACTTCAAAGCAGCCCATGACAGTGTGAAAAGAATGCATTGCACTATATAATGCTATGATAGACTTTGCGATCCCACCTACGTTAGTTAAGTTGGCCCAACTAACAATGCAAAACGTAACCTCATGTGTTAGAATTGAAGGAGAAAACTCTACGTTATTTGACATTAATAATGGTCTAAGACAATAGGACGCGCTGGCGTGTTTCCTCTTTAATATTGCCTTGGATAAGGCAATCAGACAATTAAATATTAAAATGAATGGAACTATTTTTAATAGATCGACGCAAATTCTCACATTCGCTGACAATATGGTTATAGTGGGCAGAAGTATGAGAGACATGGTGCAGTGTTTTACAATTGTGAATTTGGACTGGTAAACTAGGAAAAAACCAAATATGTGTTGGTTTCTCAAAAACCCTGAAATAGCCAACAGAAAATTTAAATTAACAACCATACCTTTGAACAATTCAAAGAATTCACATATCGTGGATCGCTAGTAACCACGACAATCGACGAAATAAAAAGACGCTTAGCAATAGCAAGCAGAACTGTTCACGGTCTCCAGAAACAATTAAAAAATAAAAATATAAAACGTGCAGTAAAGCTCAATATATACAAGACCTTCATAAGACAGGTTTTGATATATGGTGCTGAAACGTGGACCTAATCTCAAAATGATGAAAGACTTCATGGTCTCTTCTATGGCGTCGAAGATACAACTTTGAACTATATCAGTTATACACCGATCCAAATACTGTGAAATTCGTTAAAGTGCAGACTTAAATGGACTGGACATATTGCTAGGATGTCAGATGACAAATACTCGAAGAGATTAACATTTTCAAAACCAGAGGGCACAAGAAATAGACGACTAGACGTCGAGAGACGTCTCGACGAATAGACGACGAGAGAAGATTGATTGATGATATGGAAGAAGGCCTACAGATTCTAGGGGTCAGAAGATGGAGGGAAGTTGCCAGGAATCGACTTCTTTGCGAGCAGGCCAAGATCCACAACGGATTGTCGAGCCACTTATGATGATGATGGATATTGTTAACTCCTACATAATTCATATTTTTTGACAAACCACGTATATGACTAGAAAAATTTAATATCTGATGATTGTATTCTAGGTTTTAGATAATTCAGAACTCTTTATAAAGAAAAACTTTTTTCCACAAAATTAAACATAAAAAGTTATCCATAATTCATATTTTTTGACAAACCGCATATATTTCTGAAAAAATGTCATATTTGATGATTGTATTTCGGATTTTAAAAGATGCAGAGCTTTATATAAAGAATAACTTTCTTTATAAAACTAAAATAAAAAGTTTCTCATATGGTGCCGACCTAGTTCGACACACTGTATATCAGGAAAAAATATAAATTCCAGACCACTTCCTATAAGCCCCGAATATAATGCACTATTACCAAGAAAATGTGTAAAACTCTTTGTGGGCCAAATGTATCTGTTAATATATTAATATAACCTCTGCAGATTTCTGGAAAAACTATCTGGTGAATGTTATTAGTGACAATGATCCAAAACCTATTTTTAACGCTAATAAAACTGATTTATTTTTTAAATGTTCTTTAGACAACTTTTCTTTCAATACCAAAGTGTAAAAATAACAAGTAGTGTGATGAGTACAGATTTTGTATATATAAGGTTTATGCAACATGTCTTGAAAATACTCCTCAAAATGGATCCAAAGCACTGTCGTAATTTGATGAATAATTTTTATATAAAAGGTAAGTTTCTATTACTTATTATTTAAAACAAGAATTTTCGTTCAATATCAATGCAATTTATTAATTAATCATAAAAAGTATGATATTTGTCAACGTGTAATTTGCTAATAGTCGAGTAAAAGAAGCAATGAACCTGTGAAAATCTGCGCAGTAAGACGGATTGAGATGCAGTTTGGTGCATTCGATTCGTGAGAGCGTCAGAAAATTTTGTGAACTAATTGCATTCGTGCATAAGAAAAATACAGTTTTCAGAGAAGCATACCGTCCGACCTGGGCACCAGGTACATCGGAAACCTTCGCCGACATGACATTCGTGTTCAGCGACCCCCAAAACTTCCTCTAGTTGCAAAATTGGACGTACTTTATTCAACATTTGGTGAGTTCAATTTTTTTATTTGCAACTCTTGAAAATGTATTTTTCAAATGCAGTTTTTTATTTCTTCATAATCGCATTAGTTCAAAAAAATTTCAGACGCTCTTACGAATCGAATGCACCAAACTGCAACTCAATCCGTTTTCCTGCGGCGATTTTCGAAGGTTGAGCCAATTTTTGTACTTCATTGCCTCGCCGTTAATGAAATGAGTATTTTATACATAATGGACATATTATATTAGTTATCATCAGTTTTGTACTTATGTTATTGTTTTATTTTAGAGAAGAGTATTAAAACTAATACTAAAATTAAATAAGCATAAGTTTTCAGGTAACAACATTGAGAAAAATTGGGCAGCTGCTTAAATCCAGTTCACTTTCCCAGATTAGCATCTTTAGATTTTTTGCTGCTCATTGAACCGAGTACAGTTTGCAGCTATTTTGAGCAAATAATTTATTTTAAAGTGATTCGCCGCTGCTTCATATATGAAGAGCTTTTTTACAAAACTGCATAAATCCATTTCCGGTTAAAATACATTTTTTGTTGAATTTCGAGAGTTTGGTCTGCCTTAGATCTTGTGTGTAAGTCTCATGTGTTAAAAGTTAATATTTCCCATTTAAAATGAGCCTAACAATCACGTTTCTTCCACAAAAGTTAATCCACTCAAAAAACTTTACCCCGTGTTCACTATTTTTTTATACAAAACTTAACATCTCCTTCTTTAGCTAACCATTAAAATTAGTTTTTGTTTTACAAAACTGCATAAATCCTCCGGCCTGCAGAACTATCCCTCTACTATTTTTGTCTGGTTTTAAAAGCATCCTCTAGAATAAATGTTGATTCGTGAAACAAAATATAATATTCGTTAGTTCTAAAACTACTCACGGGTCGCGTGTTGTTTTGAGATGGATAGTGTTGAGAATTTATCGGTGGGATAAAAAAAAGACGATCCATCAAAACAAGTGAGAGAGGGCGTTCAAAAATTATGAAGTACAACGATAGTGATCCTCATTTAGTGTTGCTAAACAAGACCAGACCTGTCTTACGATGATATAAAAATTAATCGACAAGCAATCTACATGGCAGAGGGTAAAGCGAAACAAGATCTTGTTTTGATGAAATATATCTCTGCTTTCGAGCCCCAAATAAGAAGGGAAAGTGGTGCGCCTGTCTCTGTAACTCGCACAAGAACGATTTTACGAACGTTTTTACGTCTCCTGACAATTCTTGAAAAGTGGATTTATGCAGTTTTGTAAAAAAGCTCCTCATATGTAGATGGATCGAATAAAAACGTTTTTGTTTTATTAGGTTCGTTCCAATCACTGGAAAACCATTCATAGTATAGACACGGCAATGGTTAGTAGGAAAATTCTGTTCCTGCAAGTTCTGTTGATTTATAGTATTGTATATTTTTACAGGACTGTCATAAAACGTTTATTGTTCAGGGAAATAAGTAAAAATACCACGTTAGGGTATTTGAATGATCCAGGTATCTGACAAGTTTTTTTAGTTATACGCACGGAAAATATTGGCTTTAGTTTTGAACCGCACTATTATATTCATATGATCTCGTATTTTCAAATTGTCAACGTTTTGGTAAAGTTCATACATAAACTTTATCAAATCCTTTGTTTTCCTCGTACGCAAGTCGCCGACGAGCACTTTTTTCGCTCGCCTTTGTATAGTGGTCCTTCGAGCCGGATGTATATGGTTTATACTTTTAATTCATAATTACTATTCGAAGCCAGAAAGTGTTATTTCTGGTTACAAAAAAACGACTGCGCAGCTGAATCGGTTTCCGTTTATTGGATTTGGAATAAGATTATCTTTCGAACAGAATATTTCTGTTAGGTGAGTCCTGATTGAACATAAATATCTATATAATGTTTATTCTTATATATTATACTGAAAAGGTATGCTTTATGGTTTCTAATAACCGCACTATTGTGGTTATACGATTTCGTATTTTAAAACTGTGGACGTTTTGAGAAGGTTCATAGTTTTAAAAAAATGCGTTCCTATTAGGCTAGAACCCTGCTTAAGGACTCGTTTTAGAAAGATACTATACTTTTTTTATCGATATCATAACTAACCGATTGGTTAGTTGGCTTTCATAGTAGCGGTGAATGTTTTAAACCGCAGCAATCAGAGATGCACCTTTAAAACCTATAAATGATCTATATGGTCCAGATTCTTTACAGACCAAATTTCTGAGTGATTTTACTGCTTTAGCATATCTTATTTGGATAAAGACATGATAAAACACCTATGTAATCCAATACCTTTATCAAAACCGAACCGATGGTCTTTTGATCCAAAAGTCATCAACCACAAACACAACTATTCCAAATAAACAAGACAATTGGTGCTATAAATACTGCCTAACGTGAACAGCATCGGAACTTCAACAATAATCGTTGAGTCGTTACTGTTGTGAGCAAAACTAGTCTGATTATTGTTGGCAGTCGCTTTGCTTTTATTCTTATACAACTTCTTGACGAATTTGGACGGACGGTGTGCCGAAGCTGCGGCTAGATGGCGCTGGCGGTCGTGGTCGTACGGCAAGAGGAACTCCGGCTTCTTCTTGTAGCTTAACTCGAACCAGTTCAGTAGCTCAGGGCGTCATAAGTCTGGAAATCTAACAAAAGCAAACATAAGCATGTTTTAAATATCTGATCTCTAGTGAAATTAGGACTAAATACATACGAAATACTTCTAATTTTTCAGTAAATAGGAAGAATGCTATATACAGCCCAGTGGACAGAAAACAATTTATTAAATTGTTTAGTTCTTCGCCATCAAAGCAGGTGGCACCTCTGTGCGCTAACCACCAACGTGGAAAGTATTTTGGAGACATTAGTTGAACCGTAAAATTTTAATGCGTCGAACAACATTTTTGAATTTCCTAATTATAGAAAATATTTTATAACGTAATGAAAACTATTGATTAAACAGAATAATAATAAATTTAAACAAACGCATAGAATATGTACTGTTAATAAAAAAAATGTGAAAGTTTATCACTGAGTTACATCCCCTTTATTTTTAATGACATTTACAATTCTTCGAGGGATTGTTTTTACCAAGTTCTAAGAAAATTCTAATGTAAACGTATCCCATATTTTTTGCAATGTTTTCTTCAATTCGTTGACGGACCTGGCATGTCTTCTCAAAGCTTTTTTCATTTCGCACCACAAAGTTTCTATCGGGGACAAATCGGGACTGTTAGAAACCCATTCCAGAAGTGGTATGCCATGGTCTTCAATCCATTTTAAACTTTTTTTTGAGGTATGACAACCTACGCCGTCCTGTTAAAAGACAAAATCTTCCGCTGATGTTAAACGGTGTTCCATAATCGGTAAAAGAGATTCTTCTAAAATATTCAAATATTTGTCCGTGTTTACAATCCCATCGATAAAATGTAACTTTTCCACACCTTTATAGTCCAGGCTGTGAGGCCGCTCCCGTTGGGGAAATGTTTCTGATTCAGTTTCTTCGCGGATTCCGGTTCAAAAATGTCCCCTTTAAACAAATCTGAAGGGTGCCGGGCGAAATTTTTGGGCAGAAATTGTTTAAACAATTTTTTTAAACTAAGTCCAAAAATAATTTTTTTAATCTGGCAAACGTTTTTTTAGGTTTTTTGGGCCATTCTAAACAAAAAAAGTCTCTTGTCATTTTTCTCTAAAGGTAATAGTTTTCGAGTTATAAGCGATTTAAAGTCTGAAAAACGCGAAAATACGCATTTTTGAGGCTTGAAAACACATATGTAAATTATTATTTTTGAGGTTACCAAGTGTCTAAATTAAAGTTTAAACATTCAACTTCAAGATTGTGAAGAGTAACCGCGCGCTACCGTGCGCCTCTATCGTACTTATGCATAGTTTACATATACTTACAAATAATTATTATTTATTGAGTATATATTTATTTATATCAATTGAGTTATAATATAAATTTCGTCTAAAGTCTAATAATAGTTACATAAAATAATTGTACAAAAGATTGTTAAATAAGACACTAATATCACTTACTCAGTAAAAGTATCTTTGTTTTCACAAAAATCTAAATCACATCCACATAATGGTACACAGTTGACATGATTTTTCTTGCAGTTGCAAGCATTAGTTTTGCAAGTCTTTTTGCATTTGCACGGTTTCCCAACCCACCACTATCAGACATATAATATCCATATTGTGTAAAATCGAGAGTTTGATACCGGGAATATATGGCATTTCGCCAAATATATGTTTTAGCGAAAGCTCTTAACAAGTGTTGGTAAAGTGCGTCAGAGGTACAAGGTATATTGGCTAGATTAAATTAAATTTTTCAGTCACACTGTCTTTTCGTCGAAGAGCAGCATTTTGTATTGTTATGTAAAAATCTACTTTAGGTTTTTGCACTAACTTAATATTGTTGATGTTATTACAAAAAATACAAACTAAATTTTCTTCGGTAAGTTTTCATTTAAGAAGAGGTACGGAAAAAGACATTTTAAATCCATTCACAATTTTTTAATAACACATTAATAATATAATACCCTTTTAATTGGCATTAAACAATAGTCTTCCTAATGATCGTTTAAGTAATAACAAATCAAGTATGAGCGCGCGATTGTTAAACAGGTAAGGTAAAAACTTGCATTTTTGCGATAGTATACTTCATCTAATTTAGATAACGACTTACGTCATTATCTACGTCAAAGATCGAAGTTGACATAGTTGCCAAAGTATAAAAAAATCCTGACTATATTTTAAATCAAATAGATTACATAATTATTGCAAAAGTATTACCATCTCTTTACAACGACTATTTAAATTCTTACGTGACATTTTTTAAATAAAACACACTAATTTTGTTCTAAAAAGAACAGATTTTATTAAATAGTTAAAAATATAAAACAAGAGATATTCACTTTAAAATTCAAAATATTGAAGTACAAAAATTGTCAACACCGCAACTGTCAAATAAGTGTTACCAATTTATGCCAAAATTTTAGCTTTGTTCGATTACAGTTACAGTGTGTTCCGAACTAATGTTCTTGATAAAAACGTTTTATAATGCATTTATATAAATTAAATGAAACATATTATTGTGTATTTCTTTAAGTTAACATTAATAGAAATTTTTAAATATTATTTCTACGCGTATATAATAAAATATGTCTAGTGTCTGTAATGCCAGTGTACTCGGTAAAGTGATTCTAAAAAAGAACACACCTACACCCTAAATATTTTGTGTTGGTATCATGTAACGTCACAGGCTATGACGCCGATGACGTGCATCGTTATATAAATTAGATGAAGTGTATATTGTTTTTAAACACCGCGCGATTTAAAAATATTATTTACAATTGATATAAATAAATATATACTCAATAAATAATAATTATATTGTTCAAATTTGGAAGAAAAAAAAACTATATACGGTTATTACATTGCGATGATTGATTTATTTAATTAGCCCAATGACAATAATTAATACCTACATAAATAAATTATGGAAAAAACTATGTTAATAAACTTCAAGGATTTGTTCGGGTTTTTTTTGCGTAAGTGTATATGTAAACTATGCATAAGTACGATAAAAGCGCACTCTAGCGCGCCGCGCCGCGGCGGCTGAAAAATCGAGTGTACGCGCATATTTAACAATTAAAAAACAACGGTCTAAATTAAAATAAGCCCCGATTACTCTTCACAATCTTGAAGTTGAATGTTTAAACTTCAATTTAGACACTTGGTAACCTCAAAAATAATAATTTACATATGTGTTTTCAAGCCTCAAAAATGCGTATTTTCGCGTTTTTCAGACTTTAAATCGCTTATAACTCGAAAACTATCAACTTTAGAGAAAAATGACAACAGACCTTTTTTGTTTAAAATGACCCAAAAAACCTAAAAAAACGTTTTCCAGATTAAAAAAAAAACTTTGGAATTTGTTTAAAAAAAATTGTTTAAACAATTTGTGCCCAAAAATTTCGCTCGGCACCCTTCAGATTTGTTTAAAGGGGACATTTTTGAACCGGAATCCGCGAAGAAACCGAATCAGAAACATTTTCCCAACGGAAGCGGCCTCACAGCCTGGACTATTAGACAACATGCTGCCCCAAATCATGACAGATACAGGAAATTTGTTGTTGTTTCTCTCAAAGCAACAGCATATGTCGTTCTGATGAGACCTAAAGAGGTTGAAATACGTATAAGCGGCTTGCGGTTGCTTGCATCGAAATAAAAATCTAATACCGTCATTATGTTTAGTTCTTTACTCTGTTTGGAGTACCAGAAACTGAATTCACTACGAATTTTGACCATGATGAACGGCATGTGGAATGCATATTGTTGATTCCCTTGCCGACTAATTCATCAATGTGTCTGCTTTGCAATTTATAGAAAGCACGGTGATAGAGATTTGAATTTAGTTTCGGCAAGTAGGAAATCTTAGGATTCCTAGTGTTTTTAAAGACAATAGTTATTCACAAAGCAAAGAAAACCAGTTTCCCTAAAACGAAACAAACAGGGAAGTTGACATATTGCTTGTGAATAGTAACATAGTAACAAAGGGATAACCTGCAGTTCAAGTTAGAGTAAAAGTGTTTATTCAAATAAGGGTATAAGTGTTTGAGAACTCTAAAATAAAATGCAGATAAAATTTATAATAGTATCTATTTAAAAATATAAAAAAAAATAAAATTCTCAGTAATATCACCCAATTAATCGATATGTTAGATATATTCTTTACCTTGTTGGATCTTCAACATAGTTCTTTGGTATCATAAACAGATGCTTGGGAATGTCATCTCTGAATTCGAAATGCTGGAATGTGATTTTGGCCGTCACGGTAGGCAAAATCGGTATTTCAACTTTCACTGGAAACCCGTTAGGCAGCTTGAACGTTATGAAATCCCTCAATTTAGAAAAATGTTTGAATGGTGCTATTACTTCCAAGACGTTCAAGAGCATTTCCACAGACAGAGGAAAATCTGCACTCTGAAAAACAATAAAAAATGGTTATACAGTATTAAAAGAAGTTAAGTGGTCGGTATCAACACAAAATAATCTAAATTCAAGTTAAATCAAAGTAATTTATTAATATTTGCTGTAATATCATAACCCATTAGACGTCCCTCTCCTACTTTTCTATTTTTGACATTATTAATTTAGCTCAATGATATGCAAGCTTTAAAAATTAAGAGGAGAGGAGCAGAACCCTAAGATAGACTGTAGGCTAGTGTGAAGATGCTGAGAACTCAGTAGACTGGCGGAACTTAACATAAATTTGTCAGAAGAGGATCAACTGCAAAATATTTCTATTCAGAGTACCAACAAGCATCATATGCGACCGGAAAAAAGGCTTGATCAAAAGGCAACATAATTCACACTAGGTTAATAAGGCTGAAATACTGCGGAAACAACCAGGAATCAGCTTTAAGTGAGGTTGGGGCTATTTCATGGAGATTTAAGCTGCTGCCTCTGTAGCACTTACCACGCTGCTTCCCTTAAAAATCTCCTTAGATACGTCTATGGCCCAAATTAAAATGTAAGAGGTCGCTGAAATAAAAATATCACTTTTTATTTCAAAAAAAAAAAAATTTGTTTAAAATCCTTTATAAAAGGTATATAAAAATGCCCCAAACGGGCTATCACAAACACATTGCAAAACGTTTTCGGATTAAACAATCCATCATCAGTGCAAAAGGTTGTACATGCTAGTAGCCACCAAAATATATGGGTAAAAACCCTTTAAATGTTTTAAATTTGTAGTTGTTTTACATTATTAGTATTTATAATTTGTGATGTTTTAGTTACCGTTGGTTTTAGTACGTTACATTATAAATACTAATAATGTAAAACAACTACAAATTTAAAACATTTAAAGGGTTTTTACCCATATATTTTGGTGGCTACTAGCATGTACAACCGTTTGCACTGATGATGGATTGTTTAATCCGAAAACGTTTTGCAATGTGTTTGTGATAGCCCGTTTGGGGCATTTTTATATACCTTTTATAAAGGATTTTAAACAAAATTTTTTTGTGATATATGGTATACAGCCAGCTACAGGAACTTAGTTTCCTCGTGGAACTTTTTATTTCAGTTTCTACTAACCAGTATATTATAATAATACAAGGTAAATAGTATTTTTTTTAAGTAATTCTAGATTATTGTATTACGTATACCTGTTTCTTGTTTTTCCTCATTTCTAAATTTTCAAGCTAGTCTTGAGTGGCGCCCATATTCAGTATCTTAGGCAACTTCGTATATTTACTTATAGTGCCTTCAATACAAGTTTAAATTATAAGTTGTTCTATCTAATTTCATTGTTTGTGTTACAAGGTCTCATTTTCTCCCTTGTTTACATAATTTGATCATCCTATATATTTGTCTTTTATCCCAAAGCCTTTAAGTGTAGAAAAGCTAGCCCGAATTCTCCCTTGAGGTTTGATGTCTTTCTGGTCCTTTAAATCGATTCCTCTGAGATAAGCTATTCTTTATTATTACATTCAGTAACTTCACTCCAAATTCTCCTTCTTGTAAATTCTTATTCCTAAATTACAATACCCCAGAGTATTGGGATTTCAACGCGACAAACACTTTTAGGAGACTCCAAAAATATACGGTACCCAACCACTAGACCTGTACAAGCTGGTGCAGGATTTCAAAATTCTGAAAAGCATATGATGAATATATAGTTGATCTACAATAAACCAATTAGCTCCAGTACGATCGGTGATTAGCAACATCAGATAATCATCTAAATTCTTAGCTACCGAATGGTTTCAGAAACGCAGAAAACTTCATTCCTCCCAGTCCTATTGAGTCCCGTGCCAACGCTAAATCAGCACAGTTAGTCATAACAAGAACATCTGCATTAGTAGTACCCATTAGCAATTATTTCTAATAGATATCGAACGTCATTTCATGTGTACCCATTCAACAGTGACAAGTACCCCTAAACAGCCAAATCACACGAGAAAACCCTTGACAGTCCATTATATGCAAAACTGGCCACAAACTATCACAACTAATAATTAACAGACAATAACACAAGTTAACAGCTACGTTTATTTGCTCACCAATATAAATGATCAGTGGGATAGTTAGTAAAAGTTTTTCAATCATATTGAATCGTTCAAACTTATATTGGCGACGTGCAAGTACTTTGTGGATTTATATCATAAAAAAGCATAAGTAACATAACCTAATTATGCATTATTCTTGCGCCCGATTTTAAAGTCAGTTTGAAATAAATAATAAATAAAAGTTCACTTTTAAGTGTAAATTTTAGTTTCATAACACTCACTTAGAGTTCATTTTAACTCAAAAATCAAGTTTAATGTTTGAATTTTATTTTTTTGAAGTTTACAAAAATGCAAGTTCAAGTTTTTCTGAAGATTCATTAAGATATATTCGCTGTCCAAAAGTTTACAAGGAAAGAATTAATTGTTCAAACCAATATGATGATATCATGGGCTTAACCTGCTAATTTATGCATTAGCTTTATTTATGGTAATTTATTTTTCTTAATTCTTCCACTCCACATAATTCTTCCATTCTTTTTTGACATTTGCCACTACTAAAGCTTTTCCCTTTGACTCGTGCTTGGTTGAAAAGTTATTTGGTGATTTACTTTCTCAAATCCAGTTTTTATTATTGCATCCATATTAACAGTAATGCTGTAATTCAATAATATATTTATTTGTATTTACGCTACATAAACGTTTATCTTTTAATAACATACCGACATAACCTCAATCTTACTTTTTCTTCTTATTCTTTTTTGGGGCCACGTCCTTGACAGTTATCCGGTAACCTCGATCTAACATGAAAGCGCTGTAAATTTGGCTGATTTACGACACCAGGTGTCGCTGTTCCGAACTTTCACGGTCCCAATCACGATACACTTATACCGGTATGCCGACGCGCATCTTCAGTGACGTCACATCGATGCAAATCCTAAATCCTACCACATCCTACGTTATTTAATGTTGGTTAGGTTAAGTGGTTTTATTTTTAATTTATCAAATTGTGGATTTACTAATTTACAATTTTTAAATCAAATACAGTTGTAAATGAAACGGCGATATTGAGATACAAAAATACTTTTGAAAGAATTTATAAAAATGAAATTAAAAAAAATTCAATGTTATTGGAATTTAAGAATATTTATTTCAATATAGAAAGCACTTTAACAGAATAATGTTTTAATCACGATACACTTATACCGGTATGCTATGTTTGGAATAAAAACGTGTCTTTGACGCGCAGTTACGTCACGTCGATGCATCGAGCTGTTGTGAGATAGTGTGAGATAGTATTTTCAGTGTTTTGAAATCTGTTTCGTGATTTTTAATAAGTCGTTGTTTGTTGTATGTTTGGATATATATATATATATATATATATATATATATATATTATATATATATATATATATATATATATATATATATATATATATATATATATATATATATATATCTAACAGAGTAGATATCGAGAAGAAGGAAGAAAAAGTAAGAGGACCTCATAAAAATTGTCAAGTGGTAATGGTACGAAGTCTTATTGGACAATGGAAGCAACCTGTATTTTATAATTTTGATCAACCCATGACAAAATATATATTAAAGTCCATAATTGAGAAACTTTATTCTGTTGGATTTATAGTAGTTTCTGTAGTCAGTGATATGGGTACAGGAAATGCGGTACTTTGGTCAAAAATGAATATAGGTCACGATAAAAATCCATATTTCTATCACCCAAGCACTGATAATTTGAAGATTTTTGTGTTTGCTGATGTGCCGCATTTTATAAAACTTTTGCGAAATCACCCACTAGATCACGGTTTTTGGATTAACAATACTTTAATTGGCAAAACATGTTTTGAACAATTGCTTAACATATCTACAGCAGAGTTGAGTTTAGCATATAAACTTACAAAATTTCCTTTTGATCTAAAAGGTGCTCAGAGACAAAAGGTTAGACCTGCTTTTCAATTTTTTTCTAATACTGTATCAAAGGCAATAAAGTATTGTGGACAAAATGATTTTATGCCACCGAAAGTACCTTGGAAAGAAGCTTCTGATTTTGCACTTTTAATAAATAATTGGTTTGACTTGTTAAATTCGAAATCAAAATTTGTAGAAAATAATCCAACAAAAAAATCATTTGGTATAGACATAGAAAATCAGAAAAAATTATTACAGCAAGTGTCAGACATCATTAGCACCATGCGTGTGGGAAATAGAAAGTCTTTAATTCCATTTCAAAAAGGTATTCTTTTAACAAACAGGTCAATGGCAGAATTATTTGATTATCTACATAAAAATTATAATATAGAGTATATTTTAACATCAAGATTAAACCAAGATATTCTTGAAAATTTTTTTTCTTATATAAGGGGCATGGGAGCTACTAATGATCATCCCCATGCTCTAGAATTTAAATATCTCCTTAGATGGTTCATATTAGGTAAGAATTCAGCTGCTGTTTTTACTGAAAATAGAAATACAGAAGAACATTGTGAACATTGTTTATTGACTCCATTTGAATCTAGTCATGACCAATTACAAATTGTAGATGAAAATAACTGTTTGACAGGAAAAATGTTCAAGAATGTATCAATACTTACACCTACTGAGTCTAATTTTTTTGACGAAGAAATTAGCACTTCATACTCTTTCATCGAGCCTCTCTACCCCGAAATAAATGTATTAGAAACCAGGTCCAACATCGAAAATTTACAGTTGCTATATCAGTTTGAATGCAAAGAAACTGTTAACAAAGAAGCTCTAAAATATATTGCAGGATATGTTGCTTATAAGTTTAAAAATAAATATAAATACTTAGGCTCTATCTGCGAGTTGGTCACAACAAACAAGTCCAATGAATGGTTAACTTGTATTTCAAGAGGTGGCCTTTTAAATCCGAGTGATGATTTAATGAAAACTGCAGAAGTACTGGAAACAGAGATCAATTTAATGCATGGAACGTCATTTTCTAAAGAGAAAAAAATATTTTCATTGATAGCTGACCGTACTGTTGTCAAGCTTGGTAATGAAGTAAATATACCTTATGAAGTTATTTATTGCCTAGTCGTACCAGAAGCTACATAAGATTGCGAGAAATTGTGCTTTCTATATTGAAATAAATATTCTTAAATTCCAATAACATTGAATTTTTTTTTAATTTCATTTTTATAAATTCTTTCAAAAGTATTTTTGTATCTCAATATCGCCGTTTCATTTACAACTGTATTTGATTTAAAAATTGTAAATTAGTAAATCCACAATGGGATAAATTAAAAATGCCTAACCAACATTAAATAACGTAGGATGTGGTAGGATTTAGTATTTGCATCGATGTGACGTCACTGAAGATGCGCGTCGGCATACCGGTATAAGTGTATCGTGGTCCCAATACTGCATCAATATGACTCAGAGCTCTTGTCAAAGTCCATTAACTCTATGAGCAATTATAACATATCTTCAAGTACGTAAAAACTGTAGAGCAGTTGTAAATTGCTCGTATATTAATTAGATATTCTATATTTCTATTTACTTTTAATTTTGTAAGAGGGCAAAGTGCAAAGTTCTCGACATATAATAAATAGGTACCAAATCTATCCAAATTTGTGACTAAAAATCATTTTGGATTAAATAAAAATAATATCAGCGACAAAAGGATATTTTAAAGATCTTCCATTTCATAAAAAACTCGATTATAATGTTTTAGTACAACACCGAAAACTTTTTGCCTTACCCTCGTATACAACAGAATATTTACCATTGCTATCGTCGCCTTAAACGCTTTTGTGGATTCTTTGTACACCAGATCTCGTCCTAGCCTAGGATAATTATTTACATCGGCCTGAACGTACTCTGGCCAGGTTACTTTCTTATCCGGTGGGGGAATCAAACTATTTCTTCGAACGGGCTAAAAGAGGAAACAGGTACATTATAACAAAACTGACACAAAAATACAACATTAAATAAATCATTAAATAAAGCAATTGAAATTACCCGAAATATTAATCCGTTCCAGTCCCCAAAAAACACGTTAGTTGTTTTTATTAAGTGTTTTTAAATAGGAAAAATGTATTTAAAAGAAGAAACATTTATTTAAAAGTAACAAAAAATACATACATATTCTGTAAACACATAAAAAAATGAAGTGCTTAAGAAAGCGCTTAATTTTTGTCAGTGGTTTTCGCTTTTTTCGTCACACTTTATTCATTTTCATCTGCAGATCGTTTAAAATAACTGTCCAAGGAGTTTTGTTTCTTCCTCCCTTTCAGAATATTGCGAAAATGTGTTACAACCACAAACAGATACAATCTCATCTACCACTGATACTTCGGGTTCCAGTCCTTTGCAGGCTCTTTCATCTACAGACTCAAGCCACAGCTTTTTCCATGCAGAGGTTAAGGTCCTTGTTGTCACAAATAGCTATGCCTGTTCAATAATTCTTAGGCATATTACTATGTTAAAGTGGTCCTTCCAGAACTCTCGAAGGGGAAGGTTTGTGTTCTCCGTCACCTCAAAGCAGTGCCGAAAAATGTGCTTGGTATACAACTTCTTCAAATTAGAAATTACTTGCTGATCCATGGGCTGCAAGATTGGAGTGATGTTGGCTGGTAGGTAGAGAATCTTTATAAACTTGAACTCTTGCAGTAAATCATTCAAAATTTGGTGTATGAGATGGGGCATTATCGAGGACAAGAAGCATGGGAAGTTGTTTTACTGTAGATATTTTTTAACAGAAGTGGCAAACACCAAGTTTATCCACTTGACAAAGAATTTTCTGGTGACCCACGCCTTTGGATTTGCCCTCCACATAACTGGCAGTTTTTCTTTTAAAATCTCTTGTCACTGAAAGGCTCTGGAATTTTCTGAACGGTTCAATAGAAGAGGTTTGATTTTACAGTCGCCACTTGCATTGGCGCAAAGTAGTAGAGTTAATCTATCTTTTATAGGTTTGTAACCTGGCATCGTCTTCTCCTCTGCCGTTATGTAAGTCCTATTCGGCATCTTTTTCCAGAAAAGCCCTGTATCGTCACAGTTGAAGACTTGCTGGGAGATGTATCCTTTGCCTTCTATCAGTTCTAATATAGGACTGCCGCAGGGAAGTATTTTAAGTCCACTTTTATATATTTTATATAATATAGATTTAGAAGTCATTGTTCCTATTAACACCAAAATACTACAATATGCAGATGATGTGGTACTCTACTCATCAGACAAATCAATTGATGTTACTAAAAATAATTTAACAACAGCTATTTCATCAATACATGCATTTTATGAATCAAATGGATTAACATTATCAGAATCCAAAACAGAAATCTGCTTCTTTTCTAGAAAACATAGAACTCCAGAAGGGTATATAAATTGTGGTCAATTCAAATTTCCAATTAAAAATTGTGTCAGATACCTGGGAACTTATTTAGACAGAAAACTTTTGTGGAAAGATCATATTCAACATATCATTAAAAAAACCGAAAAAGCTATGAATATCCTAAGAGCTTTCTGTAAAACAAACTGGGGTGCAGATCCCATCATTAGTTTAATGTTTTATCGATCTATGATACGACCAGTTTTCGATTATAGCTGTCACTTGTATGGAAATGCATCGAACACTCATTTAACAAAAATTGAGATGCAGAAAAATAAGTGCCTACGCTTGTGCCTTGGGTATCTGAAATCTACACCAATTAATGTAATGGAAATTGAAGCTGTTGAACCGCCATTGAATTTACGGAGGCAGTATCTTACCGAAAAATATATAGCTCGTACCATTAGCAGAGACCAAGTATTTCTCAAAGATATACACAATCTGGCTGTTTTAGATTTGACTAAAAGGTATTGGTTTAAGAAAAAATCTCCACTCGTGGCGGAAAGCTACAGAAATCTTTCTAAATTTAAAGAGGTACTTTATAAGGGTCACATTCCACCAGTTTATACTGAAAAGCCTCATGTACTGTTCTCAATAAAAATCAAGACAGAATTTCTCAATGATGTCCAAGGCCCCATGTTTAACGCAGAAATTCAGAAGAGATGGCCTAATTATTATTATATGTTTACCGATGGTTCAAAAAAGGGAAATAACACTGCTTGCGCAGTATATCAACAGTATTCTGGACAACATCATAAATATAAATTACCTGATGAAGCCTCCATCTACACATCCGAAATGCTGGATTTAAAGTTTGCTCTTTCTCGCGTTTTGACAAAGGAAATGAAGAACTGTGTAATATTTACAGACAATAAAAGTGCAGTAGAAAGATTATGTGAAACAAATAAATCCAAGCAATTGACTCATCTTGATATAGAGATATTAAAATTGTACTACGAGGTTTCAAAGCTCGGAGGAGAAGTTATTATCGCATGGATCAAAGGCCATTCTGGGATAAAGGGTAATATCATAGCAGATGTATTGGCAAAAGAAGCATTATCAAGCGGAGAAACCATAGTCAACAATATTCTACCGGTGTTAGATATAGATGTATATAGTAAACAACGGCTTAAATTAAAATGGCAAGCCAATTATGCGGAATCCGAAAGACAGTCATCATTTAAATATTGGCAACCCACACTTCTTAAAAAAAGGTGGTTTTATTCAGAGTCCAACAGAAGTTTTATTAAAACTAATAATAGGCTAAGGTCAAATCATGCTCTAACACCTTCAAGAATGTACAAAATGGATCTAGCAGACACTCCAAACTGTACTTGTGGTAAATATGGAGATTTAACACATATCCTATTAGAATGTGGAAACCAACAAGGGAATATTACATGTTTTTATGAAAACTTACGAAAACTAAATGTGTGTTTCCCATTTCACATAAATGAATTAATTTTCTCTGGAAACTTAGAAATTTATAATTGTATTTATCAGTTAATAAGAAATTGTAAATATAAACTTTAAACAATATAATGTACTAACCCTAGAATTAAGATAAAATTTGTAAGCAATTTGCGAACATATCAATCATGTAATAAACCTTTTAATACGAAAAAATGAAAAAAAAAAAAAATGGAAAAAAAAGAGACAAAAAAAACAAATAAATAAAAAAATAGGCCAAACCAAATTAATATAAAAAAAGACCAAAACAAAATAAAAAATATATATACATATTATATACAATATCAAAAAAGTAATACACGGAAATAAAAAAATCAAATAAAAAAAATATAAAAAAAAATCACAAACAAACAAAAAAAGAAAAATCAAAACAACTCAATTATTTAATTTATTTTTAACTTACATTTAGTACTAACTCGAACTCTGATTGTTGTTCTGTGAATACAAATTACAAAACAGTCTGGTCAATTGGCTATGCCAAGGCCATTAAAAAAGAAAAAAAAGGTCCGGAAAAAGTTTTGATGTAAACCTCAGCTGCTTTCACATCCGAACTTGCTGCCTCACCATACCTGACAACCGAGTGAAGTTGTCAAACCAGCCTCGACTGGCTTTAAACGAGTGTTCCGATTCATCATTTGTGGAAGTGTGTGGGATCTGCTTCAGCAAATCTTCGTAAATCGCTCGTGATTTCTCACATATGATGCTTTGTGTTAAGGTTCCTCCTTGTAACGCCCTTAGTACGTTCCTCCTTGTAACGCCCCATTATACCATTTATCACCTCCTTCCTCTTAAGTACAGTACATATACATATACACATACAGTACATTGATGTGGTACGCCCGTACATCCTCGCGAAGTCAGTTACTCATACACCTTGCTCACGTTTTTCAATGATTTTACGTTTAAGTTCAATAGACATCATCTTCTTCTTCGAATCTATGGTTGTAAAAACCAATGTAATATTATAATGTACAAAAAGCACAAAACGCGAACCCGACTTATTAACAATACTTCGAAAATGAGGAAAACAAGCAAAGCAGACACACTGAGGTCCATAGAAAAAATTTACACAGTGTAAATTACACCGACATCGAGAGTGCAATGTGGTTAGTAATAGAATCCGAATTTTTTTCGGATTTAGCTTCCAATGACCATTTAGGTGGAAGTAATAGTCACGTACAGATCCGTAAAATGATCTTTATGGCGAGGCTGTAAAGATCTATTACCAGTAAAACTACCTTTTATTTACAAAGAAAATTCTTCTTCTTCTTCGTCTAGCCATTTACGTCCACATCTAAACATAAGGCTCTTTAAGTCTTCCTTTCCATTGTTTTTTATTGTACGCTACTTGTAGCCAATTTTTCCCGGCAGTCCTTTTCAGATCATCTATCCATCTCATAGGAGGTCTGCCTCTGGGTCTTTTGTGTTTTTATGGTCTCCAGGTTAAAATTGATCTGTGCCATTTGTTTAGATCGCTCCTAGCTAAATGTCCAGCGTATTCCCATTTCAATTTTAATGATTTTTGCACCACATCGGTGACTTTGGTTTTCTGTCTTATCCATGTGTTTGTTTTCTTGTCCTTACGTGATATACCTAGCATTGCTCTTTCCATTGCGTGTTGAGTGACTCTAAGTATATTCATATTCTTTTTTGTGATTGTCCATGTTTGTGCCACATAAGTTAATATCGGAATAATGCATGCATCAAAAACTTTAGATCTAAGATGTAATTGAATTTGTTGATTTCTGAGTATATAGTTCAGTTTACCGAATGCTGCCCAAGCTAACTTTCTTCTTCTTTTTATTTGGTCAGTTTGAATTTCCCTATTTAGGATTATTTTTTGTCTTAAGTATATATATTCTTCAACTTTTTCTATAACTTTATCGTTTATTATTGTCACGGTGTCTTCGGAATGCATGACTTTTGTTTTACTTAAATTCATTTTCAGACCTATTTTAGAAGATTCGGTATGTAGTTCTAAAAGCATGGTTTGCATTTCTTGTAGGTCAGTAGCTATCAGGATTATGTCATCTGCAAATCGTAGATTACTGAGGTAGCGGCCATTGATGTTTATTCCCTTATATTTCCAATTTAGGTTTTTAAAAACGTCATCCAAAACTAAGGTGAACAGTTTGGGTGATAAAGTATCTCCCTCTTTGACTCCCCTGTTTAATGGTACAGGGTTCATGTGTTCATTTTCATTTAGGTAGTATGTAGCTGTAGCTTGGTTCATAGTTTCTTTTATTAAGTCAATATATCTGCTGTCTATTCTACAATTTTGCATTGCGTTTATTACGGCCGTGTGTTCTATGGTATCGAAAGCTTTTTGTAGCCTATAAATGCTAGGAAAACTGGAAACTTGTATTCGTTACATTTTTCTATTAATATTTTTGTGGTTAACAGGTGATCGGAAGTTGAATAGCTTTTCTAAAACCTGCCTGTTCATATGGTTGGTAGTCGTCTAATTTCCTTGTTAGTCGAGTAGTTATGACTTTGGTGAGTATTTTAAACAGGTGTGACAGTAGGCTGATGGGTCTGTAGTTTTCCAATTTGCGACTATCATCTTTCTTGTGTAATAAGATTACTTTAAAGTTGTTCCAGCTCTTAGGGAATTTGCCCTGATGTAAAAAACTGTCCACAAGCTTAGTTACAATTGCAATTAGTTCCTTAGAGCTCGGTTCGCGGCTCGTATCTCAACGCAATCGTATATTAGGGCGCTCGTATATCGAAATACCACAGTATATAGGAAAGGGAGTACGGGCGTAAATTTAAATACAATATGTAGTTCACTGTAATAGTGGAGGCTATCGGTCAAAAGTTTGAGAAGAAAATAAAAGATACCTTCTACTTCATCTTTTACTGAAGAAGTTTTGTATATGAATCCATACACATTATCAGTTTATCTAAAATTAGTTAAATAAGCATATATCCAAAGAGAAAATTACTAAAGATTTACCTTACAAAGATTTGCAGCTTTAAAAAAATGGAATTTAAGCCAAAGTTTAACTTATGAACCATAAAAATTAAACGTTCAGTTTTTATAAGAAAAAATAGAACTAAGTCAGATTTTTATATGTAAACTATGCAATGAAAAGAAGTATAAAAAATTAAGTATACGAACAGAATACTGTCCAACATGAAAGAGAAACAGAATTCCCAAAGCACTGATACTGTTTATTTAATTTGAACAAATTCATGTTGTGTATCACATTCCTTAGGCTGAATATAGTTGTTACATAGGGAAGACTGGGCGGTCACTCAGGGGTAGATTAAACTCACACCGTAGTGATATTAATGTATCAAAACTTTCTTGCGCTTTAGCACAACATGCTATTTCATCAAAATACAAGGTCAATTTTTAAGCGGTTCAAATTCTTTGTAATGAAAAGAATTACACTAAAAGACAGTTTTTGTTGCTACTACAGATACTACCTCAAGTTAAATATAACATTTATTAAGGTTTTATCAATAAATAGTATCAGTGCTTTTCGAATTCAGTTTGTCCTCTATGTTGTCCAAACAAAAAATAATAATTTTCTTACAGCGCCATTTTGGTCGAAGTTTTGTATGTTTCCACCTTTCGTCAAACTTTCCAGGATTGCTTTATTTTTTGTAGGTCATCCGATGACAGATGCTCTCGTCGTTTTCGACTTTCCAAATGCAGTCCGTGGACTGTGTATAAGTCGCTTTCATATTGGCCAGCAACTAACTCCTAAAAAAAATGTATTAAAAGATTGGATAGAGAACATCTTGCACATCTTTAAAGGCTTGAGATTGCGCATTGACACGATTAGCACACAGAACATTTACTATCTCTCATAGATATTTTTCAACATATACATTGGAAATTTGATATACCTTTCTATCTTCTCTAAAAATCCAACCAGATTGAGCTCTAGCAAACGATATGCTCTTCGTTGAGATTTGTGCTGCCATAATATCTGTTGACATTAACAGATCTACTTCATCTTCTATTTCCAACTCGCTTTCCTATGAAATAAAAAGAAAAATCAATTTTAATACCTATTTATAACTAATAATAATATAAATCATAATATGGACAACAACTTCCACTAGAAACTACCTAGATCACATGCTAAAAACTATAGAAATTGTCGAATGACATTAATATGCATTTATTATTTGCTCGCAAAAGCGAGCACACTATGGGATACTCAGATGATAATGGTAAATGCGAATGGTGCGAATTAGAAATGCAAAGACTGCAAAATCAGTAGGTCCAGATCAAATACCCTAATTAAATGCATTGACAAAGAAACACTGCATATACTTTTAGATCTGTTCAACAAAAGTATATACAAGAGTAATATCCGAGGATTGGTTGCTGTCCACGTTTGTAACACTACTAAAGTCAGTAGATGCGACAGAATGCTTCCAGTACAGAACAATTTCCTTAACAAGTCACACACTTAAGATATTTCCAAAATAATACGTGGAAGACTATACAAAAAAATCGAAGAAGATATAGATGACACCCAGTTTGGATTCAGAGGAGGACTAGGAACATTCGCTTTTAACGTTCTCGCGCAAATACGACTATTTATGCATTAAAGTACTTCCCCCTTTTAAATTTAATGTTTGTTTTGTCCCTTCTAAGTGATTTCTGTTTTAGTGTGTTTTAAATTGTCCTTAATTGTTTTAATTCTAATATTTTATTTACTTGACTTTACAATAGTCTACTATTTTGCCAATACAACTTTATCAAAGAGATTTGATAACTACAAGTTGGAAAATAATTGCACACCCACACAATTTGTACATCTAAACTTATTCATTGTCATAAAACTGTCACCTTCATAAAACAATTACTCAATAAAAAACACACATTTCATAAATATATCTCTCGAATAAGTATAAATAACTTTTAATAATACAATAGTATATTACATCACTTTCATTTAACAAACATTCATACATATATCTCTGCTTCATTGGATCAAATCTATCTCCTCAAGAACTTCCCGTTTACTGTCATACAACTGCAATAGCAGAATTGAGTTCTCCATTCAACAATACATAGTAGTTTCAACCATGTTCTACCATCCATCAATTAATAGAGTACCGGCATGTAAGTAATGTTTATTTATTTGCTCATTTATTAATTTATTACAATCTAATAGACTATTTTATGACAATTTGTGGGCCTTACCTTGTCTGTTTAAACTTTTAAAACTTTTATACCTTTTTATTCAACTTACTCTTTTTGAAATAAAACCACAGACATGTAATATTGGCATAATTATTGTAATTTCCAATATCTACTTTGTTTATCTTTATTAGACAACACCCTAATATGGGTTTTTATCATTTCAGCATTTATTTAACTTTGTATCGAGACCTGAAGATGCTTTGCATATTGTAGAAAGCGAAACCGGTCGTCTGATAGTTAAATTAAATTGATTGTGAGTAAGTCTTATTTATTATTTCTTTACCTACTTAGTAAATAGATTACATCAAGTCAGTATAAAATATGGACTACAAATGAAGGTTAAGAAAACCAAGTGAATGATTATTTCTAAGCAACATACAGTAGGAAGGCTAGATATCGAGGGAAAACAAGTGGAAAGAGTGAATAACTACAAATATCTGGGAACCTGGGTAAATGAAAACAATGACCAAGGTAGAGAAATAAGGACACGCATTGAAATTGCAAGACAAGCATTTATAAAAAAGAGAACAATGTTTGTTAATCAAGACCTTCCTCTAGAGCTGAGGGTAAGAGCCTTATGATGCTACATGTTCTCGACTTTGTTGTATGGAATGGAAAGGTGTTCATCCAAATACATGGATGCCTTGCATGGATGACTAAAAATACCACATTTTTAGTGGCTGGGGGTTTAATAGCAAAGACAGGAACACTCAACTCACAGTAACTCCAAATCAAACAAAGAAAAAAAGAAAAGATCAGTAGGCAGGTTCTTTAAACAGACCAAATTACTACAAAATGTAGGAGACCATTTAATTATTAAAGAAAGCGGAAGAAAACGGTGTTAGATGTTCTACAAAAACTAGAACGTGGTAAAAAGTGCATTTAAATAAAAAACATTTAATTGACACATTTGGCACTAACTGAGAAAATCTATAGGTCGAAAAATTTTAATTACTAAAATTCATATTGAATCTTAATCTTACAGTATTTTTACAATCAACCTTTTATTTTAATAAACTATTATTTAGTTGGAAATACTAACAATGGAAAAACCAGAAATGTATTTTATAAACAATGATCAATTTACGATTTTTTTTAAAGATAAATTATTATTTACTATGACTAAAATAGTTTTTACTGTCATACGGAACATCCTAATCACTAATCAGTTAATCAATATGTATTATCTTTAAACAATAATTTGTTCTAAATAACAATAGAAAATAAAATTTAAAATAATAATTCTTATTCCAAATCTAACTCAATTAATTCTCTATATGTTCAATTGCTAGAATTGATGTAATATTTGGTTTAATAATTAATTTTTTTCTCAATCTCAAAAGTATCTGTTTATTTTTTTTATCACCTTCTAATAATATTTTGTAATGTTATATAACAATATTTTACGCCAATTTAAGCATTCATTTCAAGCTAATTAATAGCCTTACATAAATGTGATAATGTATGATCAAATTTGCGCAAACCATAAACAAGGCTAATACCTATATACTATATTATTTATCTATGGCTAATACACCCATTCTGAACTTTCTGTATACGATTTCTACTGTCACTGTCTAAACAAATACCATAAACAAAATTAAAGTAATTAAAATTAAATACCGAGAGCTTCACATACATTTTTTCTTAACATTTTGTTTAAGATATGTGTTTTATAATATATTTTCAAAAAACAAAATGATTTTTAAACTAATTTTTTCACATATTCTTGAAATCTAAGCTGGTCCTCTCGAGTTTTTGGTTTTGACAAGGAGATTGCTCCATGCTCTTCCATTTGATCATGGATG
This sequence comes from Diabrotica balteata, assembly GCA_918026665.1. Classification (NCBI taxonomy): domain Eukaryota; kingdom Metazoa; phylum Arthropoda; class Insecta; order Coleoptera; family Chrysomelidae; genus Diabrotica; species Diabrotica balteata. The sequence goes on along the minus strand of OU898280.1, from coordinate 12,363,303 downwards.
AAATCATCAAAAGCGTTAACAAAGGAAGAGGATACAGAATGAGAAACAAAGAAATAAAAATACTCCGTTACGAAGATGACACAATATTGATTGAAGAGGAAGATAGTCTATAAAGACTGGTCCACAGATTTAACATAAGAGCAAAAGAATTTAATATAAAAATCTCATCTCAGGAAACTAACACAATAGTGTAACGATATATTTTCCTACCACATGGGGTATTAATATAAGGGGTAGAAAATTGGGGACAGAAACTACTGGGGGTGGAGATAGGGCAAGCAAAATAATCGAAACATATGCAAACGGCACTCAGGGTTTGTTAGGAGAGCTGGGGTCGTGGATAAGTAAATGGCAAAACACAACTACACAGCTGGGACAAAGGGCAAAACTCAACTACACTCATCAGCTCGAACCAAAGGCACTTTAACAATACACACATCTACTTAAAATGGCCGAACAAACAAAATTACAAAAAACGATTATTCTGTAAAGGATGTCAAATCAATTAAAAATAAATGCAACAGTAACAGTATTATTTGTTACTATTATTAACTTTTAAAATTCTTTTCAATATCAAAACATTATTTAAAATTCATATTTAAATATTCAATATCAAAATATTTGCTTTCATTTACCAATACACATAAAATACATATTAAATGTACTGTAGAAACATTTGTATAAATAAATACCTTGTTACTAAATTGTTAATTTCAACAATTGCTTTCATAAAAGTCAAAGAAAAAAAATGTTTTGAAACTACTTAAAATACTTGGACTACTTTTTGCATTGAAACACCCTGATCTATTGTGATTATAATTATGAACTGTTGGTTACAGATCTCTCTTTTCCCATATCTATATAAACAGAATCTTTTCACATTTATGACGTTTAGCTTGTTCAAGAGAAGTAGATTCTGAAGTTAAAGTATTATTTTCACTACCCTGTATTGATGATGGTAGAGTTTCTTCATTATTATTTTCCTCTCCAGATTCATTGCAGTTACGAGCCATTTCACTAAGCATTTGTTTTTATTAGAGTCATCATTGTTCAAGAATGTATATACCTAACCTAATCTAAATTTAAGAAGTAGAGGTGTGCTTATTAGTTCTTTTAGACGAACTAGTTCAACAGAACTATTTCACAAAAATGAACTAGTTCGGTGAATAGTTCGCGAAAGAACTATTTGTAGGACTGATATCAAAATCCAACCCTAACAGAACTGGTTGCCAGATGTCTCGTCTCAATCATCGTCAAACGGGCGCCAGCCGCCCGTTTTGTTTCAGTCTTTCACTAATTCACTACCATACAAGTAGTTCGGAACTATTTCTTTCGATCGTATGTTTAGGTTTAAATTATTATATGATTAGTTAGTTTTTATTTGCAAAGAATTATTAAGATTTGTTTTTTATTAAATGTTTTAAATATAAATATGGTTCAAGTATGATTTATTTTTATATTTACTTATATTTAAACTCATAGGTATTTGTAATTAGGATATTTCTAAAAGAACCTTTACAAAAAAAAATCAGTGAATTTTCTAGGAACATTAAATAACACATTTTCATTCTCACTTTTACATAAAATTATATTTTATGTAAATGCCTTAATCACTTTAACCACAACTAAAATTTTTATTTCAAATTTACAATACAAGAAACAACACAGCATGGCAACATCCAAGCCAATACATGGGCATAAGATCCAAACCATTATGACATTAAGATAAGACCTTATGGTATTGTCACATTCATAAGAATTATGAATCTGTTATCTGAGGCTAATCAGCATTTTTTTTAAACTAGTTAGTCCATCCATTCACAAAATAATAAATATATGTTCTAATTTATTCATTCAGTATTTTCTTCTTTAGAAGTTGAGACATAATTTATAATGCAAATCATTCGACATGAACTAGTTCTATGAAAATTAATGAACTAGTTCAATTAGTTCAGTTGAAAGAATTGTTCATTAGAACTATTTCGATGGTGAACTACACATCCCTATTAAGAAGTACTCACTTATTTTTGTAAAAAAAGTACACTACTAGTACATAATTATGTACAAAACTATAATCATAAAAGAAATAGACCTTCTGCGCAAACCAGAGGAGGGATGCAGAATTCATTTGTGGCTTAAAAGAAATAATCTTAACATTATCAAGTCTGCAGTTTCGGCCTTCTTTGAATATTCATAAAATATTAATGTCATAGAAGGTTTTTCAAATGGTCAAGTATTATAAATTCTTTATATTACGTAAATTTATATTACGTTTAATTACGAAATTGAAATATTGTTCTGAAGCTATTTTCTTGTGGCATTGTAAATTAATTGCTATTTAACTGGGAATAAGCCACAATTAACGATAAAAATAAGTTTATTGACGTTTCAATTTCCACTTCAAAAAATTAAAATGAAACGTCAATAAACATATTTTTATCTTTAATCTTTAATTGTGGCTTATTCCCAGTTAAATAGAAATTGAAATGTTAATAAACATACTTTAACCTTTAATTATGGCTTATTCCCATTTAAATAGTAATTAATTTAAAATGCCACAAGAAAATAGCTTAAGAACAATTTTAAAAAAGACAGTTTCAAATCAATGGCATCAAAATTTTATTAAGTGTGGATGTTTTTTGTATATGGTTTTAAGCTGAAGGCCAGAGTTTAAGTTTAAGTAGTCACCCTCTTCTGGAGTGTTTTGAAGTATAATAACAGTGACCAAATAGCTCATTTGAAGTACTGTATAGTATAGTGATTGAACACTTACCTCATGCCTTACTTTTTGATATACTTTAGATACATTATCTAATACAGTCAGGCTCTCATTTGGTTTAGCATGTCCATTAAAAATAAATGATATATCTCCTCTTTCCCATCTCATATCAGAAAAGTCTACTAAGGTTGTATCTAATCTAATATTTGCCCCACTTTTATATATTTTGCATATATCAGAAGGCAAGATTCTAGAAACTAAAGGTACTGAAAAATAAAATATAAATAAGACAATAAGCTATACAGTAGCAGCACACTATAGTAATACTAACCCCAGGAATGGAAGTCCCATTTTAACTCCATGTAGAAGTCATCTATTTTACTTAAAGCTTTTACTAAATTCGGTCTTCTTTCTTCCATTTGTTCCCTAGATTGCTGCCTAAATTTTCTAACCAAAGAAGAAACTACAAAATGAAGTTAAACATTGGGTTAGTCATCCAAATTTTACAGTATAAAACAGTTACAATTTTAAAAATAATTACTTGTGGGTCGATTTCCATAGCTCACAGCTTCCGCCAAAACGGTCCAACCTAAACCATTTTTAACTTTTACAGGAGCGTCATGTTTTAAAAGCAGCTGAACACATTCTAAAATAATAACCCAATTAGTGTCTCATTAGCACTATTTAATAACTTGTAAAGTCGATTAAAAATATGAGTTAAGTGCAAAATTTTAATATTAAAAAGATCAACAAACCTTTCCTTCCTAGCATAACAGCCAGGTGTAGGGCAGTATTACCTAAAAAAAGATAAATAATCAAATTTATTGATAATAATAACCTCAAAATTTTTGTTTAGATTCGTAATTTGAGCTGATATTCGAGAATAAATTGTCTTACCGTGTTTATCCTTTGAGGCCACATCGTGTTTTCTTATTAAACGAGAGAGACTAGGTAAATCATTTTCGAATACTGCTTTATGAAGCGGAAAACCATCACTTTCATCCGCCATCACAATGTCACAACTGGAAAATGAAGTGGGTTGATGAAAAATTACCTGTCGATAAACGTCAAAACAAAATGACAATATCTGAATCTTCTTTTTTTACGTAAAACAGAATCTTGTTGGTCTTTTGCTACTTAGATGATAAACTAAAAAAGCAGATCTACGATTTACCATTTCCATCGAATCTATAATAATAATACTTCCAACATGTATCAGAGTCTCGTATGGAAGCATTATATAAGGATACGAGATTGGATAGGAAAGTATATAGAAAGAAATAGCTGACGAATGTCACAAATGCGACTACAATCTTAATGATACAGAATGGACAAAAGTAGGTCTACGACGATCAGTGAACAAATCAGTTAACTTAGGAGCACATCCTGTATCATTTATGGTTCTATTTTGGCCTTATATAAAGCTCGAACTGACTATCTATTATATGACAAACATTATATATATATATATATGGATTTCAGATTCATATTATTCTCGGAACAGTTGACGCATCATCGACTACTAGTCTTATCTAATGTAGGTGTTATATAAAGGGACTAACAAATCTTCATCATTGTTTTTTAAAGAAACAAGACTACTTTTTATGTTTAACTTGTAGTTACTGTTCCAGTTATTTTAAAACCAGGTTGATTTATGGAGTACCAGTTGCTTTCCACCCAGCTTTCTTTTTTGTTTCTTCCAGAAGTGTTCGTGTAGGTACAATAAGGGTAATTTTCTTGTTTCAGAAGTAACTCGTGATTTAGGAGTGACTGTACCAAGTTTCAGTATTTGCACTGGGATAAATTCACAGCTCTCTGAGTTGTCAGGCTATTAGAGGGAGATATGTTTGATGTGATAGAGTCCGGGATAAATTCAGTGTTCTGGTAACTACTTGATCAAGAATAACTGAGCTTTGTTGTTATTTATAAGTGTTATACCATCCCTAAATTTCCTCCCCAGACTCCAGGCCTTTCTACTAGAATGATGAAGTTTAAATATTCAGTTGTATGCGTCCATTTTTGTTTCCTGTTTTCCTTGTTATCATCGATCTACTCTGGTAGATATTTTTTTCTACAGCTCCTTGGAATTGCTTTTTTTTCACCTTAAATAATGGCATTTCTAAAGCGATCCCAGTTGCCGATTTCTGGTACAATCCACTTTATGTACTTTCTAAGCATGCAGTATATGTATTCCAGTTACGTTCATCAAAAAGCTCCATTGAGATCTTGGCACAGATATAATTGATATTTTGAGACCCACTTTCAGGAAGATCGGTGTTGTGAGTGAGGAATCTTGTTATATACTTGTCTTGATCAAATACTGGCTGGAGGCTGATGAGTTGAGCCATGGACGTATAGAGTTGAGCACAGTCATATAAGTTTCCATACAATGACAGGAGATTTTTTGTTTTATTACATTTGTTTTCAAGATGGCGGTGTGGTCATCTATTTACCACAAATTTAGGCCTCTTGAAAGGTTTAAATATTAAGGTAAAGGAGTGAAAAAAGAAATGAAACAACTGTGTAGTAGTAGAAATATAGGATCTTATTACATTAAATAATTAACGTGTAGTTAGAATGTACAGCAGTATGTAACAAATAACAATGTATATACAATTTCAAAAAAGCTACTCTATAAAGTAAAGCTCTTCAATCTTATTACTAATTTTAGTACAATTGCATTCTTCCATTAGTTATGTAACGAATATGAACAAAATCAAAAGTATAAATACAGTTTGTGGTATGTGAAATGAACAAAATCTGCTGATATAAACTAGGAAGACAGAGAAAAAGCTTAATGTTTGCAAAATCTACGTTTCCACTCGGAAACTGAGTATTTCAAAAAACATATATAATAATGGACTGAAGGAAAATCACCATAAAGACACTAAAAAACAGGAATAGGTCGCTTAAGATTTTGAACGACATAAATACTTTTAGTTAAATGTGATATATTATACGAAGAACAAGTAGCGATGTAATAAACTTTTTTTTATATTGCTGCCTAGGATATGAATTTCCGAACCTTCTACGAAGAATCATTAACGGCCTCGAAATTTGGAGATAGGTATATTTTTTACTAGAAGTTCCTCAAATGATCTTGTGTGTCTATGAAATTTAAATGCTGTTATATTGGTGTCAGAAGTGGGATTATTCGTTTAAAACTAAAAATAGTGATGGAATTTTTAATACGGCATTGGGCAAATGTATTCGGGACTGCAAAACATTTACCAACAACCATGTTTAGTACGTGAGTTACTCGCTTTTCGTTATGAACTATTAACGACTTTGAAAAGGCAATTTCTAAGATGCGTGTGTGATCGGTTGACGATGCTACCAAAACAGTTTAGCGTAAAGCAGTTAACGGGAAGCTAGCGTAAAGTAATTGTGGGAAAAACTATTGTGAATCAGTTAAGCGAGAAGCTAGCGGAACGAGGCGAACATTTCAGTGGTTACAAGAAGGTCCTTCAAGAACGATTGAAGTGGCTCCTGGTAACCAATAGATAAAAAGAGGGTTATAAATTGTACAATGTAGTTAGTCCAAAGTTATTTTACAAAAATGGACTGAGGCCCAAGCAATCCCCAACCAGCAGGCTTCTACAGTAACAGATATACTAATTAAAGAATCTTCATCCGTTTTGGTGTTGCCTCAGAAATTCTTAGATAACATGAATCAAACAATAAGCAAATACATTTCCAAAAACTTTATCAGAACATAGGTAGTAAGGCCATGCTTGTTGCATGTTTGCTCAAAAAAACCTTCGGAGGCAGGCTAAGAATCGGTCAGGATGAACGATATCCACGAAGTTGCCCGCCAATGAGATGAAAGATAAATATAATTCTTGATCTACGAATGGAAAATCTTATATATAATATAAAACAACATCAAGACCATTCTCATAACTTTCAAATTTAATGGGAAGGTTGATTATGAAATTAAAAACAATAAATGATGTGATATACTGAATTAAGGGACTGTCAAAATAAAAATTGTTCACATAAATCGTCTTGCATCATATGCTGACTCAAAAATACTGACGAAGAAAACCAGATTTGGTGTGACAGAAGTAGAAAAAGGTCTACATGATGTATCCATAGGTAATTCTGTCGCCCATAACCGTATTATGACCAAAGGAATCTCCTAAGTATTTAACAGAAAGTTCGTTTGCTTTGACGAGTTGAAAAATCACCAGCCTACTGTTGGTAAAGTATTTTGTTTAGAAGACGTAATCGATTGTTGATCAAGAGATCTTGTTATGAAAGGATCATTCTTTGAAATGATTTTAAGAAGTAGTTGTACATGCAAATAAAACTTGTAAATAAACAATGAATATAAATCGAACTGTTGAATTGTTAATTCCGTTATATTGTGGAAAGAGCATAACATATGGATATGTAATTTTTAAGAATATGTATAATACTTTTAACCGCCTTAAATACCGCTGTTACATTCTTGTAAAGAATGGATTAAAAGAGAAAGAAAGAGACTAATACGAGAAAATTAAATGGTCCGTAAATAGTATAATTCTATTTAATTAGAAGAATGGAGTGAAAATAATATAAGTCCATGGAAAAAAGAAGAAAAAATAACTCATAAATCCAATATTAGATTAAAATACGGTGTGAAGATATAGAACGTGATGGATGAGAAGTTTTAAATAATATTTGTAGAACGCCTTGTAATGAAAGAACAAAATACAATTCTTTAGGAGAATATTTTGTAATGAATTCGATTTTTGAACAATTGTACAGTTACGTATGTGTGATAATTTCACAGCTGTAGTTCATTTCGCATATCACGTCAAGTGTGGTCTCCACGGCTGAGTAAATGTGATCAAAATGACCACTTTAGAATCCACAATAATGGTTTTATACTTTTGAATTTCTCCGTATTGGTTTAAGTAGAATAATTCGATTAAAAATACATTTTTAAAGGATAAAGAAATAGTACGTCCTTTAGAGTCAACACTATTTAAATTTAGAATATATTTAAAATCACAATATAATGTATAAATAAAAATACGTATAGATAAAATGTGGGATACGAGTATTAATACCAAATTATGTATCAAATGTGACTAGATGTGCGAAATTTTGCAGGGAGGAATCTTTAATAAATTATCAATATTGGATTTGAGTACATAATTACTAGCCTAAAATTTATTGCACAACAAAAAAACACTTTTAAGGACAAATTTATAGATTTACTAATTGTCTAAACATGTCTAAATTTGGACCATGCTCCAAGTGAATGAAGGCTATAGGTTTAATTAAGTAGGACGTATTGCTGATTAATTCATCAATATTAAAATAATAAATAATTAAATATAAAAAGGTAAAAAAGAAATTTTTAGACTTATTCACAATCAATTTAATTTTACTACCTCAGACGACCGGTTTCGCTTTCTAAAATTTGCAAAGCATCATCAGGTCGGTGATACAAAGTAAATTAAATGCTGAAATTATAAAAAGCTCATGGGCATTTAATTTCAGCATTTAATTTACTTTGTACCACCGACCTGATGATGCTTTGCAAATTTTAGAAAGCGAAACCGGTCGTCTGGGGTAGTAAAATTAAATTGATTGTGAGTAAGTCTAATTATTTCTTTTTTACCTTTTTAAAATGGACTCACATAAGCAACACATTCATGATTTTAATTAAATATACTATATAAATGTAATTGAAAATAAGAAAATACTTGGCGTAACTCATAAATGTTATCAATTCGTGAAAAACTCACTTACCATTGTCGAAATGTGTTAATTGGCAGGCTAGAAAGTTAGCGTCTCGTCAACTACTGCTGTGCCCGGTTTGTCTGTGTGTAGGGATAAAAACCGGTACATAAAAATATCCTCCGAGGTGGTCTCTCGAGGATAGTTAAAGAAAGCCTACCCTAATAAATTCAGTGATACCAACTTGCGTATACAATTCCGCAGAAATCTGATATTTTAAAAGCTTTTGTGCTTTCGAGGTTAAGGCTGTTTTCGCAGTTAAAGCACACTGCGACTTGAAGTAGGCGTATCACTTACTTTTCTACACTGCTTACGTCAGGACCTATGTGACTTGCTAATTTGAAATCTGCAGTGTTAACTTGTTTCGATTTTGACTCAGTGGCGCCGGCCCACGGGTTGTTTAATGACAATAAATGCATTATTCTCCATTCAAATTAGTTTTGTCGGAATACTTTTTTAGATTGATTATCGTAGATAATGTTTTAAAAAGAATTATCACATTTTTAAGTTATATGTCTTGAATATATAGTATTGAATACAAATTTATGAAACGTGACTGCAAAAAACACCATGGTGTTTATTTATAGTAAATTTAAAATAATATAAGAATATTATTATCAAAAAAATTACAATTTGTTGTCACAAACAATTAAACAATTTCGCAGTTATAGCTTTAAAATGATTTCAACAAGTTATTTAGTAACTTATACCACTATACTAATAATATATTACTTAAACATACCTGTAAACTAAAGAATTTCAATGTTTTCGAAATAAATAAGAATACTGTAAACTGTAAAAACTAAGCAAGTTGATAAGGAAAATACAAAAATGAACTGAAAATGGATTCTGATTCAAGCGAACTAACTAACCGTACCGTACGTTCATGAGATTTGACGTCACGAACGCGATAACGGCGACAATGATGAGTAACACGTTTCACTATTAGATTTCAGTATTTTTTAACAATTTTCTTCAAAGTTGGAATAAGCTTTTCTCGATTATTACTGGGCACAGAAAGGTGAAAAAAAAAAAAATCAACGATTACAAAAAAAACTCTTTCAAGTGATGGGCGTAAAAAGTTTGGTTATAATAGAACGTTAAACAGTATAATCCAATTTTTCAGCAGAAGTTTCAAAAAAATAAAAAAGTAAAACCATCATTTTAAAGGCAACATAATTTCGAATAACGTCCAAATTTCGAGACATTTTGTCGGTAAATAAGAGAGAAAAATTTTTGGTGCACCGATAAATAAAACAGCCTTAGAACTAATATTTCCCGAACACATGTGGGAATTTAGCAATTGGCTTCTCATAACTTGACATACATTAATATGAGTTAGCCAGTTTGAGTTAACCAGAAAAGAGAACAAAGTAAAAATGTATATTAATAAGAATTTTGCGAAAATAGTTGAAGACACTACTAGATGCATAGAAGAACAGTGAAACGAAATGAAGACATATATTACCACAATTTCGCATGAATATCTAAAATTAAAAAGAGAAACGAAACAAGAATGGATGACAGATAAAATATTGAACATGATGGAAGAGCGACGAAAATTAAAAGGTAGAAATGACAACAAATACAAAGAGTTGCATAAGACTATACTAAAGGATATAGTAGCAAAAGAAGCATGACTGAAGCAGAAATGTACGGAAATTGAAGCACTACAATGCAAACATGACGACGTTCATATGAATAATAAAATTAAAGAGGTACAGAACACCAGAAAACATCGCAATACAGGCATAGTTGTAGACATCGAAGGCTAGATTTTTACTACCATTTGAAGATAAATTATGAAGATGGAAAGAATATATGCAAGAATTTTTCGAAGATGCAGCACGAAGTCCAACTGAAATAAACAACACTATGGCCCAGAAATAACAAACAAAGAAGTACCTATGGCCATTAAGCGGATTAAAGATGGGAAATCACCAGGACCTGATGAGGTGCATGGTGAACTTTTAAAGCTATTAGAGGCACACCAAATCACAGCTCTTACGAAGCTATTCAACAACATCTACGAGACTGGTTATTTACCAAAAGACTGGCTATTATTAGTATTCATTCCACTTCCTAAAAAAGCCAACGCTTTGTGAAGCTTTGAGCCACGAAAATGTGAAGAACATAGATTAATTAGTTTGATGATCCATGTACTTAATATTAAGGATACTTGGGATCACAGCTATGAAATAAACTTGTATTGAAAAAGCCAGAAGCTCTTTCAACAGCTTTAGGAAGATTATCTGCCACTTATCTTTAAGTATCAATATACGCATCAGAATTCTTAGATGTTGCGTCTTTAGTGTCCTCCTTTATTGAGTAGAGGCATCTCAAAGGCTTACAAGTATTTAAGCATGGCCTTAATTAGAGTCCAAGCTTCCACTCCATATAGTAGCACTGGAAAGGTATGGCAATTTGTCATTCGAACGAATATCAATACTAAGATCGTGGTTGCAAAGTACGTTCCTCATTTTTGCAAATGTAGCTCGGACTCGTCTTATTCGGCTTTTAATTTATACGATTTAATTCCAGCTTTCATGACACTACTGCCAAGATACACAGGTTTCTCTTTACCACTTCGTTAAAACAGGTTAAATAAGTGTGATTACGACTTATCATCATCAAGCCTCCCGTAAATAATTCAATTTCTTCCAGTCTTGAGTACCTTGAATCCAGTTGTTCTGGTTACGACTGTAATTCTTTTAACTTCGTCCGTAACACCATTTTATCTCCTATCTATTTAATTTAAAACTCTGTCTCTGAGATATATATTCAACATTGACCTCACTGTATTTTAAATTTAATACTTTCAAAATCTAACTCAAGGGTCATTTGACCTCGATTTGTGGCTAGTTTCAAGTACTCTTAAGATGTAAGTATTTACCACAAGTTGAATTTAACATTCAATATTTTACCTGTACATTAATTTTTAATGTGGAAATACTTATTTCAAGGTTTTCACTGATGATGGTCCGAGAGGACTGAAAACGTTCTGAAAGAAATCCTTTTTGGATAATTTAAATTTTTTTAATAAATGTACATCATTTTACATCAAAGTTTTTTACTTTTTACTTGTATTTTATTTGTTACTTTTCTGATAGAGGTCAATGTTTCTGCTCCATACGTTAGAACAGGAAGCACACACTGGTTAAACACCTTTCTTTTCAAGCACATAGGAATAAGCTGTCCATGTTAGTCATATGCTCCTGTTTAACTCTGTTGTTTACTTATCTCTTCCTAATTTAATCAAAAACAAAACAAAATTTACATATACAACATTTTTACACGACATACCAAAGCTCTTAGTAAAATGACGTAACAAAAAAAAAATGTGACTTACTATGTAGTAGACCATTATTTCATTAAACAAGTACGTAGATTCCTCCCTTATTTTTAAAAGTACGAAAAAAACGTTAGTGAATATTAATAGATGTATATGCGTTTTCTATTCGATGGAAATTTCGTCCAGATACTCCTTATTTAATTGACATTATCTTTAATATATAAAATGCTACTTCAGTTGTTTTTCTACGACTATTTCAGGAAATAAATTGGGTTAATGCGATTCTAAAAACTATCAATATTGTATAACAATTGATTGTGAGATCAAAGACGTTAATAGCATCGGTCTTGTTATTCCTTCTTTATCATTCAATCTACACTTCATTCCAAAAAACTGTATAAGATAACGAAATACACTACGTAGCATAGAAATCTGAAGAGCTAGTAAAAGATGGTTTAGTTTTTATTCAATTTTTTGTAGACTACTTTGAGTTATTGTTCTAAAGCTATTTTATTGTGACATTTTAATATAATTTACTATTTTTACTGGGAATTAACCAAAAGTGTAGTTTAAAATATGTTTATCTTACCCAAAATAGCATGAAACTGAAACTCATCTTTTACCATGACCTCCAAGATCTCCTGATTTATCCGCGATTCAAAAAGCATGGGACATTATAAGTAAAGGAGTCCTATATTTATATCCTTCTCAAACAATGGCTGTACTTCGACATAAGTTTCAGATTATCTGGAATAAGACATCCTGAGGCGATATGCAAAAGAAAATGCTACAGTAGCAAATGTCTTGAAATAGAAGAAATGCAGAAAAAGAATAAAAGTTTAACATGTACAAAAAGAGAGAAATAACTGGACCATATAGGTCAACTGCAACTAGTTTACTTGATAAACAAGAGAATTGTAGAGGTGGGGGAAATATATTGAGGAACTGTTTGAAAAAGAAAAGAACAGAAATTCAAATCGAAAATATATCGACTGAATTATAACCTTCGATGAAATAGAAAAAGCTATACGACTAACAAAGAATAGGAAAGCAACCGGTCTAGACGAAATTCCTAGCGAAATAATCAACCTAAAGGTAAACATTCTCTTCTAAACCTCCTCAATTAAATATACGAAATAGGTATATACCAACAGACTGACTACTATCAACATTTGTAATAATACCGAAAAAAATTAAAAGCTAAACAATGTAGTGATCATCGCACTATCAGTTTGATGAGCTATGTGTTGAAAATTTTCTTAAGAATGATATAATTATGACCCAGGTAAATTTTAAATTTTCATTTTTAGTGATGTAGAAATTTGATCTTCTGTTTTGTTTTTTGTTTTTATTTTAAGTTGTGCTATTGTGTTTCAAAACAATTGAACTACTGTTCAAAAGTACATGAATAAAAAGATACTTAAATGTTTTCATTTTCTTAAATAGTCGTAGATAAACAGTTCTAAAAACGTGTGGTCATCTCTTAGAGCAAAAACATAAACTGAATGCAATGTGTGATACGGTAATACTGGTTGAGGAAAATAAAACTTAAAATAATTGTTGAAACTTAAAAAAATATCAAATAAATGGAAGCATAGTTTGACAAAATGGTATTTTAGCAGCCATCAATCAGCTACTACACTTATATCTCGGAAACTGAAAGAGTGGTTGTATAACTCTAGTGGTACTTCAGAAAATGTTTTTTCACAAACAGGATTGGTGTATCTATTAAATCAAACATTACTACTCCCAAAAAACAGCATAGGCACAGAATAAATAACAGAATGCCCACTCTCCGATGCCGCCTTTGAAGTTTGTCAGCACGCGAACGCCATGTTTTAGCCAAGCAAAGTATATAACTCCTGTATAATACCGGTGCTCACCTACGGAGCACAGACATGGACATTTACACAGGCCAATTTGGATAGGATAAGGAAGGCACAAAGAGCGATGGAGAGACAAATGTTGGGTGTATCACTTAGAGATAGAAAACGTAACCAGTGGATCAGAACCAGAACAAAGACAGTAGACGCGATAGAACAAGCAGCAAAACTGAAATGGAAATGGGCTGGACACAATGAACGTCTCCAAGACGGACGATGGAACAATGCCATCGGAAAGTGGCGTCTACAATGCAAAGAGATCAAGAGGCAGACCACAAATGAGGTGGAAAGATGACATCAGGAAACAAGGAGGTCCCACGTGACAGAGAACAGCTCAAGATAGGGAAAGATGGAGAGAACTGGGGGAGACCTATATCCAACAATGGAAGGATAGAGAATAGGTTAAAAAAAAAATTCTTCAACTAAAAGTACGAATAAAATAGTGCATATTATCTGTAGTTGCTGTAAATAAATTAAACCGGGTTAATTTGTCTATGCACACCAGATAAAATGTCACTGAACAGCACTGATTCCGACTAGAACATGGCTGATTCCGTCTGCGCGAACGAGATGCGCGTACTTATTTTTTCAAGCAGAGTGGGTATTCTGATTGTTTATTATTCTGTGGCATAAGTGTGCAGTAAAGGGCATTCATACGGTATTATTTCGTGCTTTTTTCATGCATCTAGACAAGCACGTTATTAGAAATTCGCCTCCTAATATTTACACCGACATTCAAAAAGCCCCATTTGTCGATTTGTTTTTCGAAAAGCACACCCTCTTTTGTGTATTCTTCTGTAATGAAAGTTCTCTCCACTAATTGAAGATTTTACAATGCAGGAGGGGGACACAAGGAAGAAACTGATAATTATCGGATGAACTATTAAAACATAGAGGTGGAAACGAAATATTTGGAGAGTTCCAAAGTAACAAACGATTTAGATTACAAAAAAGCGTTTGATCGTGTCCAACACCACAAGTTAATGCAGATTCTCAAGAAAGTTGATATAGACCAAAAAGACATAAGATGCATTGAAAACTTGTACTGGCATCAAACGGCACAGCTAAAAATAGACAATTCTATATCTAAGCCCATACATATAAGAAGAGGCGTTCGACAGGGATGTGTGCTTTCCCCTCTTTTATTTAACATTTATTCAGAAGCCATATTTCAAGAGTCTTTGGAGGATGCAGAGATGGGAATCAAGGTGAATGGAGTATTGATCAACAACATACGATATGCTGATGATGGTGTCTTAATTTGTGACAACATAGTCGATCTTCAACAACTTGTCACTATAATCGGAGAATACAGTGAGCGAATGGGACTAGAGATTAATACCAAAAAGACCAAATTCATGATCATCTCCAGAAACTTGGATGCATTTGAAAACTCCACCATAACACTGAATAGTAAATCCATAGAAAGAGTGAGTAAATTTAAATACCTGGGATCGTGGCTTTTTGAAGACTGGGCATCGGACAGGGAAGTAAAATGTCGCATTGAGCAAGCTCGACAAGCTTTCGTAAAATTCAAGAAGGTACTGACTTATTCTGATTTCGATCTTCAACTGAGACTAAGGTTTACTAAGTGCTACGTATGGTCAGTGCTGCTATATGGCGTAGAGGGCTGGACACTCAAAACGAGGGATATAAACAGATTTCAAGCTTTCGAAATGTGGCTTTATCGCCGTATCCTAAAAATACCATGGACAGCGAAAATCACAAATATAGATGTCCTTAAAAGAATAAACCAAGAACGCCAACTTTTCGAAACCATCAAGAAAAGGAAAACGGCGTATCTAGGTCACATCATGCGAAATGAAAAATACCAGTTCCTCCAACTTATAATCGAGGGTAAAATTGAAGGCAAGAGAGGAATGGGACGCAAGAAAATGTCCTGGCTCCGAAACATAAGGCAATGGACAGGGATTAACGACATACAATCTCTGATACATATTGCAAGAAATAGAGAGTTAATGGAAAATGTGATCGCTAACATCCATTAGTGGATTTGCATCTGAAGAAGAAGAAGAACGAAAATATGCACCCTGTAAATGTTTCAACAAAGTCATAACAAAGGATTATTTGTTCAATAAAGTAATTCATGCAGTCAGTAAAGGACAAATATTTTTGACATATTAAACAATCTTTTTATATTGATAATCTCCCTGATTTATTTAATATACCTAATAGTACCACTAGCAGCCATACCCCACCTATATTCTCAAAGATTACGAAACAACCACCATTTTTTCAACAACTTTTGTGGCAACTTTTAAAACTTTTTAATAAAAACCTGATAAGTTATATCGAGCTACTCAACTATAAAAATATTTTACCATAACCTGTCTCTATCTTGACTGTTTAAAAAAAACTGAAGTCTAAACACTATAGAAAGTTGTTCAGCAAGAAAAGTACCTCTATCTTTGTCAAAATAACTATAAAACACGGACTGTTTATAAATTTAAACAATTTTTTGGCTTTTATTATTATAATATAATGTAAACGGTGTTTCAGTTAATGTAATATAGTACTCATAAAAACTTTGTAAGGCAATAGAACTTGGTTAGGTACATACTAAACATTTTATATTCAATTTATTACGTTCAAAAATTCATATTCTCGATCTTATCACTACAGCTGTTTCAGCTGATTGCCTTTCTCAAGTGATCTATTTTTGGCTTGGGTTTACAAATTTATAGTCTCTAATGAAATAGGTTGAGGAGGGGAGAACTGTTTGTCTCACGTTGGTCATTCAGAATTATATCTGTGTTTTTTAATTTGTTGATTTCCATAGATTCTAACAAAGATAGCTTAAGGTCTTTATTTTGAATGTGAAGAATTTTAAATTTGTCATTAAAAGAATGATTATGATCTAGAAGGTGAAGTGCGTATGTCGAATCTGTTTTTCTATTCTTGAAAGCCCTTTTATGTTCTGCTATTCGTTTATCAAAGTTTCTACCAGTTTGGCCGATGTAAGTTTTTGGGCAGTCGCCACATTGAAATTTGTACACACCACTGTTTAAGTGTTTTTTATTTTTGCTCTTGTTATTTTTGATATATTTGCCTAGGTTGTTATTTGTTCGGAAAGCTGGTGTTATTCCTTTCTTTTTTATGTGTGGCAATTTTTGTTGTTATTTTGCCTGTATGTAATCGAGCAGAAGGTACTGGGTTTTTTCTCTGGTGGTGGAAATACTAATTTAAGGGCTTTCTGGTGTAGTTTTTGATTTAACATTTTATTAATTGTTTGTTCGTTGTATCCGTTGTTTACTGCTATGATAAGCTGCCAGTTTATGTTGTGTTGGATGGGATGATGAATTGTGTATAGTCGTGTCAGTATGGGTAGGTTTATGAAATATGGAGGAGTCATGTTTGTTTTGAAGTCTGCTAATTTTTAAATCTAAAAAATTTATGGATTGATTTTGTTCCGTTTCTATTGTAAATTCAATATGACTATGAAGTGAATTAATATAAGATAAAAATTGGTCGAGTTGCCTGTTAGTTCCTGTGAAACATACCAGTACGTCGTCTACGTATCTCCACCAATATAAATCGGTATGTTTCACAGGAACTAACAGACTAACTCGACCAATTTTTATCTTATATTAATTCACTTCATAGTCATATTGAATTTACAATAGAAACAGAACAAAATCAATCCATACATTTTTTAGATTTAAAAATTAGCAGACTTCAAAACAAACATGACTTCTCCATATTTCATAAACCTACCCATACTGACACGACTATACACAATTCATCATCCCATCCAACACAACATAAACTGGCAGCTTATCATAGTATGTTACATAGATTAACAGAAATTCCGATGACAAAATACAACTTTGAGACAGAATTAAATATAATTAAGCAAATAGCAGTAAACAACGGATACAACGAACAAACAATAAAATGTTAAATCAAAAACTACACAAGAAAGCCCTGAAATTAGTATTTCCACCACCAGAGAAAAAACCCAGTACCTTCTGCTCGATTACATATACAGGCAAAATAACAACAAAAATTGAAAAACACATAAAAAAGAAAGGAATAACACCAGCTTTTCGAACAAATAACAACCTAGGCAAATATATATAAAAACTTACATCGGTCAAACTGGTAAAAACTTTGATAAACGAATAGCAGAACATAAAAGGGCTTTCAAGAATAGAAAAACAGATTCGACATACGCACTTCACCTTCTAGATCATAATCATTCTTTTAATGACAAATTTAAAATTCTTCACATTCAAAATAAAGACCTTAAGCTATCTTTGTTAGAATCTATGGAAATCAACAAATTAAAAAACACAGATATAATTCTGAATGACCAACTTGAGACAAACAGTTCTCCCCTCCTCAACCTATTTCATTAGAGACTATAAATTTGCAAACCCAAGCCAAAAATAGATCACTTGAGAAAGGCAATTAGCCGAAACAGCTGTAGTGATAAGATTTAAAATAAAGTTTGTGGAAGTTTGAAAACAAAGTTTTCAGTGTTTTATTGTTACATAAAATGAATTTCCATCAAGTAACGGTCGAATCCATCAATTATTTTATATTCAATTTATTACGTTCAAAAACTCATATTCTCGTTATTCCGGATTTCCGAAGTGGAAATTGAAACGTCAATAAAATTACTTTCACCTTTAATTGTGGCTTATTCTCGTTTAAATAGTAATTACTTTAACATGCCACAAGTAAATCATTAATGCCAAGAGGTACTTTTCTTGTTAATTATATACTTATATCTATTTCAATTATGTAGATTATAATACATGGGGAGATACTTTTATTGTCTATTATAATCTCAAACGTTTAGAATTCGAAAGATCAGTTCTAAGATTATCGCCGTTTCGCCCAGATTGCTCGACGTTATCCTGTGTAGAATCGGTATGAGCTCGTTGTCGAGACTCTTCATGTAAATGGGCGGTAGTTTCGTATTGTTACTACCGGCAGAATAAGAAACCTAAAGAAAATTGTATAATGAGTAAAATAATTAAAATAAAATTGTACAAATGAATTCAAATACTAGAACAACGAAAACTGTGTAAAACGTAATTGCAGCATTAGACTTTTTGCGTTACAATTGGCAGGAAAACACTAAAAACTGTATATGAATAAGTGGACTGTATATTTTCTCATTTGTTCGAATTAAAACGCATTTACGCTTTCGTATAACGTTTATTTATTTGAATTTTACAATGTGAATTAGATATGTGTCTTCACACCACGGCGGTCGGTGAAGCTCTCCTCGCCTCTCGAATAGAAGCCGGGACCTCGGCACATCGGGTTGGAAAGCTGCGTTGCCGATGTTCGCAGTCTCTAACATGCCCCCGGCCTTGAAAGGACTTCCTTTCAATCTTGAATTGGTAGTGGACAAATCTTTGGAAAAGCTCGACGAATGACACCATTTGCGGTTCGGATCGATGCCACTCGACAAATTCCATCTTTTCCAGGATGTAACTCCAGAACACGACCCAGTCTCCATTTTAACGGATTGATATTATCCTCCTTCACGAGTACCATGGAGCCTTGTGACAAAGTTTTCTGCGTCTTTTTCCATTTAACCCTCTGCTGTAATTCGGATATGTACTCCTTCGACCATCGTCGCCAGAAGTTCTGTCGCATTTGTTCCAGGAGTTGGAAACGAGAAAGTCGTCCAGTAGGTAACTCGGTGATGTCGGGTTCTGGTGTTGCGATTAACGGTTGGCCGATGAGAAAGTGAGCAGGAGTTAATGGATTTTCATCGTTAGGATCGGAAGAGAGTGGTGAGAGGGGTCGGGAATTTAAAATCGCCTCGATTTGTGCAAACACTGTTGATAATTCTTCGAATGTTAGAATATTATTCCCTACAACCCGCTTTAAATGATTTTTACTTGATTTAATTCCTGCCTCCCAGAGGCCACCGAAATGCGGAGAATGTGCTGGAATAAAGTGCCAATTTATATTTTCGGATGAGCACAACTCCGAAATTTTATTTTGATTTGAAATCAAGAACTTACTTAACGCTTGTAATTCGTGATTCGCGCCAACGAAATTAGTACCGTTGTCAGAATATATTTGTTGAGGTTTTCCGCGTCTGCTAATAAATCGTTTTAGTGCTAATAAAAAAGTATCTGTCGAAAGATCAGAAACTAGCTCAATATGAACTGCTTTGACAGCAAAACATACAAACAGCGCCATATAACATTTTGAAGTTTTACTGCCCCTACCGTATCGATTTTTAATAATAAAAGGTCCGCCATAATCTACCCCACAAACCTTGAATGGATAACCAGCATCAAATCGAGTTTTCGGCAAATTACCCATAATAGGATTTGTGTTCCTCGCATTAAATCTGAAGCAAGTCACACACTGTCTAACTGTTAATTTAGCAAGATTTCTTCCTGATACCGGCCAAATGGACTGACGTAAGGAACTAAGCAAAAGTTGTGGGCCGGCATGCATCAATTTTAGATGTTCTGATTTAAAAATTAATTTTGTTAACGGATGGTGTGCCGATACGATAATAGGATGTTTCTTGTCATACGAATAATCTGAATTTGTTAAACGACCACCAACTCTTAATAAACCTTCCTGATCGATAAAAGGATTAAGATTAAGAATTTTGCTTTTAGTATTGATTTCTTGTTTATTTAATAAGTTGTTTATCTCTGCTGTATATGACTCGCTTTGTGACATTTTTAGCAGAAGCTTGTACGCCTTTCTTAATTCTTCAGTATTAAGAGGACTATTTGTTCGCTTAGAATTAGAATCTTTATTTGAGATAATTGAAATGAATCGTAGAACAAATGCTACTGTTCTAATTAGCTTGCTCAATGAAGAGAAGCGACGTATATCTACTACTGGTTCCAACGCACGTATTAATAATGTATTTGAGGCACACTTTAGTTCAGGTAAGTTCTCTGAACACTTTACCCCTTGAGGCCAATCGCATTCGGATTTGTTTAACCAACTTGGACCAGACCACCACAAATTAGATACTTGCAACTCATATGGACTGATACCGCGCGACACTAAATCTGCGGGATTGTCCTTTGAGGAAACATGCCGCCAATCACAAGAACTAGTTAAAGTTTGTACTTCGGCAACTCTATTAGAGGTGAACGTTTTTAATCGGTGTGGTTCCGTTTTCAACCAACCTAGCACGATTGTGGAATCTGTCCATAAGGTAACGCTTTCAAATATTGTGTTGTTAAGTGCATCCTTAACAATTGTAAATAATTTGGCTAAAACAACAGCTGCGCATAACTCGAGTTTTGGAATCGTAATAGTTTTCAACGGACTTACTTTAGATTTTGCGCATAGAAGCCTAACCGAAACCTGATTATTTCGAGTAATAGAACGTAGGTAGATGCATGCTCCATACGCGTGTTCGGAAGCATCCGAGAAACCATGTAATTGAATTGATTGTGCATTTGGTAATATTACGTGACGTGGAATAATTAATGAATTAAGTTTGGGAATCTCGGATTTGATCTTAAGCCATTCACCATGTAACGGCTGAGGAACTGATTCATCCCAACTTAATCGCTCTAGCCAAAGCCTTTGAAGTATAATCTTCGTTTTAATAATACAAGGCGCTAAAAGGCCTAGTGGATCAAATATTTGACCCACAGCCGAAAGAATGATTCTTTTAGTTACACGACCGTCTATAGCATTTGGTTCAATTTTAAACGTCAAAGAATCAGAATCGCATGACCAACCGAGGCCTAATGTTTTTGTGTTTTGATCTTCACTGAATTGAACCGTTTTCTGTGAAGGTACATCGCCCTTTATTAGTTTAAGTATCGTATCGCTATTTGAGTGCCATTTTCGCAATTTAAAGCACCCTTCAGATAAAATGTTTGAAATACCCAAGCCTAAACTCACTGCTTCTTGAATAGAATCAGCACCCGTAATTAAATCGTCTACGTATATGTCGCTTTTAATTATTTGAGATAACTCTGGTCTATTTCTTTCACAATTTAGGGCTAGCTCCATGATACAACGAATTGCTAGAAAAGGCGCTGAAGCAGTACCATACGTAACCGTGTTTAATTCGTATATTTCTAATTCCTCGTTGGGATTACTACGCCAAAATATTCGTTGCAACGATCGCTCTTTCGGATTAATCATTACTTGCCTATACATTTTCTCGATGTCGGCTGTTATCACGAATGCATGAATTCGAAATCTTAAGAGTATTGACAAAAGACTACTTTGTATTGTTGGGCCTACCATTTGTAGGTCATTAAGTGATAAACCTGTGGATGTGGCAGCGGAAGCATCGAAGACAACGCGAAGCTTTGTAGTAACAGATTCCTCTCGAAGTACTCCATGGTGTGGCAAGTAATAGTAAATCGCATTTGTATTTAATTTATTTACTTTGGTCATATGACCTAACGCTTTGTATTCATTCATAAAATCAACATATTTTTCACGTAAATCTGAATTATGCTTAAGTTTTCGTTCTAATGATAAAAATCGCCTTCGCGCTTGTTCTTCCGAATCGCCTAATTCATCTGTACTCGTTTTAAACGGAATAGATACTACGAATCTACCCGTTTCTATATCGCGTTTCGTATTTTCAATAAAATGTTGTTCGCATGACGCTTCTTCTTCGGATATTGCCGGTTTTACACCGCATTCTTCTAATAACCAGAATTTCTCTAGTTGTTTTTGAATATCACCGTTTAAAGACAGATTGCAGTGAGATACATTCGTATTTTCTGTAATGTTTCCAGAAATTATCCATCCAAAAGAAGTTTTTTGTAATACTGGCTGATCTGATCCTAGACGTATTTGTCCAATTTGCATCAGTTTCCAAAATAAATTTGCTCCAATTAGTAAGTCTATGGGACCTGGTTTGTAGAAATCTGGATCAGCAAGGATTATATTTTTTGGAATATTTAACCTGTTGATATTAACAACAGTAGTTGGTTGGATTCCAGTAATTTCGTTTATAATAAGACATGATAATTTTACAGAATATGCACTATGTAGCGACTCCACAGAAATTTCGCATTTTTTGTTAATCTGGGATTTGCTACTATTAAGACCTACCACGGCCATATTGATATTTTCTGTTTCGAGATTAAGTATATCGCATAAATTTGATGAAATAAAACTAGATTGGGAACCTGAATCTAGCAACGCGCGTACGGTGTGAGATTTATTGAATTTATCAATTACTTGTACCAAAGCTGTGGCAAGTAAAACGTTTTCCTGAGTAATATTTGAACAAGTTAGAGATACATTTGAGTTCTCCGTTGTATTATTTTCGCGTCTATTGTATTCGTTATTTTGTATATGTAATATCGTATTGTGTCTACCGTTACATTTTCTGCAGTTGCTTAGTCTGCAAACCGTATTTATGTGACCAGGTCGTAAACAATTTATACATAATCTAAGTCTTTTCGCATGCGTATTTCTTTCTGCTGGGGAAAGTTTAAGAAATTCTGCACAGTTTCGAATATAATGATTTTGTTTGCAGAAAGCACAAGTCATGTTATTTCCCGAACGATCAGCTGTATTATTGTTCCTTGAAGAAACATTTTCCGTATTGACAAACGATTGAGATATTCTGGATTGTTTTTTATGAAAAGAAGAGGTATTTCCTGAAGATGTATCGCGTTTAGATTCTATTGTTTCCAGCAAATCAGCCTTTGATTTTAAAAATGTTTTTAAATCTCGCACTGTCGGATATTGCATTTTCGATCTAAATTCTTCCCATTCTCGCGCTGTTTTATTATCAAACTTAGAAGTTACTACGTAAATTATTAAAGTATCCCAATGCTCGGTGGGTTGGTTTAATTGCTTTAATGCTTTTAAGTGTTTTGATATAGAATCTATCAAAAACCGTAATATTTTTGAAGACTCACATGTTTTAATATCTAAATTAAATAATGCTTTTACATGATTATGAACAAGAAGTCTTTCATTATTATAGCGTTCACAAAGCAAATTCCACGCTACAATGTAATTTGCCTCGCTAAATTCAATTGATGCTATTACCTCGGACGCGCAAGCTGAAAGTGAAGATTTAAGATAATGAAACTTTTGAAAATTCCGTAGTGCACTGTTTGTATGTATTAATGAGCTAAAAGTCTCGTGAAATTCCAACCAATCTTCATGATTACCACTAAATTTCGGTACCTCAACTGGCGGAAGACGAAACCCATTAAAATCGTTTACTTGACTACCCGATGCATTTTCCGAGTATGAACTGTTGTTTGATAAATCTGTACTATGCCGAGAAAGTTTAGATTGTAATCGCTTACTTCGGGCCAATTCGCAATAAAAAGATTTCGTAAATTCCTCGCGTTCGGTATAACAACTTTCTAATTCGTCCTCATCAACTAAATCCTCTAACTCTAACTGCGATTCCTCGTAATTTTGTATTATTTTATTCGCTTCTTCGATACGTAAATTTAAATTATGAATTGCGTCCTCTAAAATATGAATTTCAGAGCCTGTTTCCGTTTCCAAATCATTTAAAAAGTTTTTAAAATGGGTTAATTTGGCCTTTACTGCACCCCGTTTTCGTTTTACAATTTTTAATTTCTCTTCAGTATTCATATTTATTTAAGTTATAATAAAATTATTATTAAATTACTACAAATTAAGAAACGAGAAATAAATTCGTATAAATTCTTTCGAAGAATAAATCAAAGCAGTATTCACACAAACAGAAATAATTTTATTTTTTGGAGGAATAAATTCGGTAAAGAAAGGATTTTCGTACTCACTGTTTGAATTGTAGGCAACGCCGCTAGCAGCCTTCCTGGCGTCAGGTACACACACAGCGTGGCTTGGTTTTTGGATGATCTGCTCGTCGTAGGTACGCGTGCACTTAAGAATATTGGAACTGGAACTGTCTGTTTTCGCGTATGAAATCACTTCGAATTTAACGTTTATTGTTTATTTAAGCCGATCACTGTTATCCGGCTCGAAGGACCATTATATGTATATGAATAAGTGGACTGTATATTTTCTCATTTGTTCGAATTAAAACGCATTTACGCTTTCGTATAACGTTTATTTATTTGAATTTTACAATGTGAATTAGATATGTGTCTTCACACCACGGCGGTCGGTGAAGCTCTCCTCGCCTCTCGAATAGAAGCCGGGACCTCGGCACATCGGGTTGGAAAGCTGCGTTGCCGATGTTCGCAGTCTCTAACAATGCCCTTCGTACATATGATGCCGTATTATACACGTCTAAGTTCCTTAGATTACACAGGTTTACAAAAAAAAATATTTTTTTAAAATTGTTTGGAATTTAGTAACTGATTTTTATGTATTTTTCAGCGCTGATTGCAAAAATGCAATTCATTTTTTTCTATCACGTAAGGTTTTCTCACAAAAAAGGAATTACTTTTTGGTATAATAACAAAAATTTTAGCAATTTTTCAAATTTTTTCTTAAGTTAAAGGATTTTATTTCATGTATAATACATATTATAAACTACATATCTAATACACTTACATTTCTCTTTAAGCTCATAAGTCCTTATAGTAACGCTTTTGCTTTCCGTCGAAGCTTCTTTTATTGCTTTTCCGGCTGTGTACCCGTTGAGGGTCATCTCGTTTTAGCATCCAGCAGTAGTCCGCTATCATGTTGACGTTCCATCTTCCTTGATACCTTCTTTCCATTTCCTTGATATCTTGGTGGAATCTTTCACCCTGCTCTTCACTTACATCACCAAGGTTTGCAGGGAAGTAGTCTAGATGTGAATGGAGGAAATGAACTTTAATGCTCATGTTACATCCCAGCTTCTTAAAGTTGTCGAGCATGTCTGCGACGATTGTCTTGCAGTTAGGATCTTTTTTGTTTCCTAGGAAACCGGTAACAACTAGTTTAAAAGATGTCCATGCTGCTTTTTCGTTTGTTTCCATTTTGTCCATAAAATTGGGATCTCTCATCAGTTTTCTAATGTCTGGTCCGACAAAGACTCCTTCCTTTAGTTTTGCCTCGGATAAACCAGGAAACTGTCCACAAAGATACTTGAAACACTCCCCTTCTTTTGGCAACGCCTTTACAAATTGTTTCATTAACCCCAACTTAATGTGGAGTGGTGGTAGTAATACCTTTTTGGGATCCACAAGGCTTTTCCTCTCAACATTTTTAACCCCCATCTGTAAGGTTTTTCTCAAGGGCCAAACTTTTTAATGTAGTGTTGCTTTCTGTCTCTACTGTCCCATTCACAGAGAAAGCAAGGGAACTTTGTATAACCACTTTGTTGACCAAGCAGCATTGAGATCACTTTCAAATCACCACATAGTGTCCATTTATGGTCTGAATAGCAGAGTTTGTTTAAAACCAGTTCGAGGTTTTCATAACATTCTTTCAAGTGAACAGAATGTCCAACTGGCATAGAAGCATACTTATTGCCATTGTGTAGAAGCACTGCTTTAAGGCTTCTTTTTGAAGAATCTATAAAAAGTCTCCACTCATCAGGAGCATATTCTATTTTGAAACGTGCCATAAGTCCAGGAACATCACTGCAAAACACCAAGTCACCTTCTTGAGAGAAAAAAGATACAAACTTCTTTTCCCTGGAACGATACCAAGAAAAGGACGTACCCAGAGCCAACATATTTTTATCTTTTAATCTAGACCCTAAAAGTTCTGCCGAGTCTTTAGGAAGACCTAGGTCTCTAACTAAATCATTCAGTTCAGATTGTGAGAATGGAACGGGATCGGTTGTGCCAGGATCGTAGCCATCACTGTCTTCTTCACTTTCACCTAGCTGAGCCAATGGCTCGTGGTCATCTAAAATACCATCCAAAGAAACTGGAGGAGAGGGTATTGGTACTTCAGGTCCATGAGGAACAGGGCGAATGGCTGATTTGATGTTAGGGTAAGAAATATCCTTTTTGTTTTTCAAATTGAAACCTTGAACATTGCAAGAACAAAAATAGCAGTCATCACTATGGTTTTTGGGCTCCCTCCAAACCATTGGTATTCCAAAACGAAATGACTGCTTTTTACCTTGAAACCATTGTCTCAGTTCTTCAACACACACTGAACAAACTTTGTGTGGGCCCAAGACTTGTCTTGATCACCCAACTTTATACCAAAATAGGCAAAATATACATTTTCAACAAAATCGGAAATATTTCTTTGTTGCTTTTTAACTGTATAGTTACCACAAATTTAGCAGAAGCAATCTGGTGAGTTGATACATCCTCTGGTAGCCATTTTTCATAAAACAACTTCACACCACAAGAAAACAATCTGTTTAGGCTGATGCCTTGAATTTATGTTCTTTGTAGTTCGATAAAAAATCACTGAAAGTTATTTGATTCACACTTTATTGCCAACTATTCGTGTGTCACGAGATATTATTTAATACTACTCTCACAATCACTACTACAAATCACTAGTAACCACAGCACGTGAACAGCACAGAGTGAAGAGATACTGTGAACTGAAGAACAGGTAGCAGAAGCTCACTGCTTGGTGATGGAGAGGGGGATGGGCACTGTGGCAGACAGGCACTGACATAAAAGATGCTCAGTGAGTCAGTAAGTGGATGGCGAGGGAGGGGAGGCAATGGACAAGTACCGACATGAAAATAATGCTGGTTTCTCCTAATCAACTCTTTATTTTACATACAACTTGTATAGTAAAAAACAGCTAAGTAACTGAAAATACCTTAAAGTATTTTTTACACTTATTAAAAGTACTATGGGCTTAATAAACAGTTCATAAAGATCCAAAAAACAAAAATTCAAACTCACTAGAGTACGGAACTATGTATAAAAATATCGAAAAAAAGTTAAAAATAGACAAGCATTTTGTGGAATAACTGTACGTGATAGAATGTTTTCACTATTTTTCCCAAAATTAGCGTTGAAAATACTATAAAAATCACTTATTCAATTTTAAACAATTTTTATGTCGCAGACCTGTGTCATAAGAGGTATTACTTCTGCTTTGAGCCTTGGTAACACTGAGCGTTAACATCTGTCATCTGACAATTCTACTAGACGGAACGATATTTTTGATATAACTTTCTTCGGAAACGTTTTATAGCTTGTGAAGATTGGTTTAAAAACTCGCTGATCACAAACTTGGAGTCAAAGAGTGTAATAGTGCTTGCTTCCTCTCATTTTTGGTAACTCACTAAGATATCAAATACATTTTTTTCTATTCAAGAAAGCTCCGCTGAGGAGCGGTCGTGTTAATGAAGCTGCAGTTAAATGCTCCATGTATCAAAAAGTAGCACAAAGTGGTCTTACGTGTACCAAATGTGGAATTTTATCGCATAGTTGTTTAAAGCAATTAAAATACGTTAAATATATTGATGATGAAACAGTGATATGTTGTGAAGAAAATGTGAGGTTAAATGATCGAACAGACGAAATTTTGGATACAGAGTTTAATGATGAGGATCCAAAGTGAATGGTAATCAGGTATCTAAAGAAAATTATAAATCAGAATGAAGTAATCATATCAAATTAGCAAATTATTATAATTTCGCTAAAAGAACAATTAGATTTAATTATTGTTATAAAATTAACAAATCAATCGCCATCTATACAACAAAATGTGAGTTTAAATACTTTAAATAATTCAAATAAAAACCTAAATAGTGAACGAAGAAAACAATTAATTATTAAAGCATATCCAAATAGCGAAAAAACTGTAACCGCAAAAACAATTGGTGTTGATAAAAGCCCAGATGTTGTTAATGATCGTAGTAGAACCATGTCCAGAGAAAAATCACAACACATGGCACCACGGCCCAACCGAAGATTCTCGATAGGTACCCGAGCAAGCCAGACGATACAATAGTTCAATCTTTTCATTCATCTTTTAAGGTAACTATTAACCAGTCAAATTCCATGTGGGGTTGGCAAAGAGACATCTGGTATAGAGGATCATTGGATCAAAAAGTTTTTTGTCAGCAAAAGGATACCACCACCGACGAATGCAACAGTGGATCCTTCAAATTAATGAATCACGAAAACTCAGGTGAACACTTAGTTTCACCATAGTACACCATATTCGGTCAATAAATATTTAGTGAGATAGATAAATGTTGGAGGAAACAAAACTTGTTTTTTGTTGTTTTATTCAATACATATGATTTAAAAATTTTTATCTTGCTTATGTATAAGTATTTTAATTGTATATTTTTACTTTTGTATTTCTTGTATTGACACTATTCACTTTAATTGGTATTACACTATTACACTATTTATCGTGTATTTGTTTGTAAACCGATTCTTGTGAATAACGATATTTCTATTCATCTTCAAAGAAAGCTGAACTGCAATTAAACAAATTATAAGCCCTAGAAAGAATTGCCGAAAAGCATGGACACACTATATTGAGACTT
Source organism: Diabrotica balteata (assembly GCA_918026665.1). NCBI lineage: Eukaryota > Metazoa > Arthropoda > Insecta > Coleoptera > Chrysomelidae > Diabrotica > Diabrotica balteata. Next base: position 12,334,339 of record OU898280.1, on the reverse strand, counting down.
AAATATAGTAAATAAATTTCTGAACGCTCTTAATGGTCTTACATGTTATGTTTTGGAAATAATTCGTCCTGTGTCGAACAAACTCTTTGAGAGTTAGTTCAAACACTTTAAAAAGTGTATTAAACTTAATGAAAAGTACTTTTTTTAAATAAAATCTTGTAAATACACTCCCTATACGGTATAATAAATAAATTTTAAAAATAAAGTTATACGAAAACATAATTATTACACGATACTTACACTATCCACTTGCAGATTAGTCCTGATACCAATCTTAGTAAAATTGTTCGTCACCAACAGATCTAGATAGTTCAGAAGGGCATCACAGGTTCCTTTGGCTATATTTTCGGATACTCTAGAAATATCTACGGGATCTTGATTTTTTGGACTGTCATCGCCGTTCTGGATAATGAACACTTCCGTCCATCTTATTATTCTGTTTCCGCTCGCGCAGTAGTTCTTGCCGTTGTGGACTCGAATGGAGGGAATGCCGTTCAAGGGCATGCCGTCAATGGGTGACGTTACACTAAATCACACAAAAAATTTACTTTATTATATAAAAACTTATTGGTTTACAAAACATGGTATAGTTTTATACCCAATCTCGGGTTGTATCGCAAGAAATCCTGCTACGAATAAAAAATATCTCAAACGGGTTAACCAACACACTCATAAGAACATAACCTTTGAGGAGTCGATCTGAGCTGTGTTCTTTGTGCCATGTAAGCATTAAAATAGGCAACCAATAATACAGTTACCGTGACGTATTCAGATAAAAGAAAAAGGCAGGAAAAATGGATCAGATAATAAGAAAGCTAGAAATAATGCGATAAAAAACTAGATAAATTAGAAAACTTTTAATCAAAGCTTGATAGGAATGTTAAGATATGGAAAACGATAATTAAAAAACAAAGTCGAATTACAGGAAGAAAAAAGTCAATATAATAGAACGCGAGTTGATGAAGATAAATCTCATTATCCATGGGTTAAAGGAGAAAGACGTTAGACGGAGAAAGTTAACTGGGAAGAGAAAGACCTGAACATTGTCTGTAGAAGATTATCAAATTTGGAATTATCAGACGACATAGTTTTGTTCTCAGACAACTTCAAGGAGATAATGTACAATGCTACATGAACTTCACTTAGTGTGTGCCAGTGTGGGTCTCAGAATAAACATCTCCAAAACAAAATGCATGACAAACCTAGTACCTAACGGAAATATCAATACGGAAAGAACTTGACTTCGGCAATATTAATCATAGAATTTGAGGATTTAAACTTATTGAATTTCACTCCACCCTTTTGTATGCAAACGTTCTTATTCAGACAGGAAAATCTTACGAGGTAGTCACCACAATAATGAGTAACAGTAAATATTATCAGAAAGTCTTATTTTAAATTAGAAAGCAGCTGAATCTTACCCTATATTGAAGTTAACATCGTTCTCGCCCCAAACAATGTTCACCGTCTCGTCTGAATCGGCGTCGACGCATCCGCAAGGTATCGTGTGGTTTTTCATGGCTCTAAGACTGTCTCTGATTTGTTGCATGTGCTCCGGTAACACCTGAATCATCAGTCCATCTTCGACAATGTTGGATTTGGCCGTTAAACCGCTGGAAGACTTCAATGCTCCGTTGAAAACTATGAAACTTGCGCCAGTAACTAAAAAATAACATTTTGCATTTATTTACCACCAAATATAGCTTCCAAACTTCAACCATCGACTGAGGTATCATAAAAAATATAAAACGTCATTACCACTACAGAATTGTCCAGAAAAATGTTAATGCAATTAATAATACACAGGCCTACATTTTTTTTTTCATGAAAAAGTGTTTTAAGTTTAATAGCTGTCCTATAGTAAATGGTATATAGTCCAGGCTGTGAGGCCGCTCCCGTTGGGAAAATGTTTCTGATTCGGTTTCTTCGCGGATTCCGGTTCAAAAATGTCCCCTTTAAACAAATCTGAAGGGTGCCGGGCGAAATTTTTGGGCAGAAATTGTTTAAACAATTTTTTTAAATAAAGTCCAAAAATAATTTTTTTTTAATTTGGAAAATGTTTTTTAGGTTTTTTGGGCCATTTTAAACAAAAAAAGTTTCTTGTCATTTTTCTCTAAAGTTGATAGTTTTCGAGTTATAAGCGATTTAAAGTCTCAAAAACGCGAAAATACGCATTTTTTAGGCTTGAAAACACATATGTAAATTATTATTTTTGAGGTTACCAAGTGTCTAAATCAAAGTTTTAACATTCAACTTCAAGATTGTGAAGAGTAATCGGGGCTTATTTTAATTTAGACCGTTGTTTTTTAATTGTTAAGTATGCGCGTACACTCGATTTTTCAGCCGCCGCGGCGCCGCGCGCTACCGTGCTCCTCTATCGTACTTATGCATAGTTTACATATACTTACAAATAATTATTATTTATTGAGTATATATTTATTTATATAAATTGAGTTATAATATAAATTTCGTCTAAAGTCTAATAATAGTTACATAAAATAATTGTACAAAAGATTGTTAAATAACACACTAATATCACTCAGCAAAAGTATCTTTGTTTTCACAAAAATCTAAATCACATCCACATAATGGTACACAGTTGACATGATTTTTCTTGCAGTTGGAAGCATTAGTTTTGCAAGTCTTTTTGCATTTGCACGGTTTCCCAACCCACCACTATCAGACATATAATATCCATATTGTGTAAAATCGAGAGTTTGATAGCGGGAATATTTGGCATTTCGCCAAATATATGTTTTAGCGGAAGCTCTTAACAAGTGTTGGTAAAGTGCGTCAGAGGTACAAGGTATATTGGCTAGATTAAATTAAATTTTTCAGTCACACTGTCTTTTCGTCGAAGAGCAGCATTTTGTATTGTTATGTAAAAATCTACTTTAGGTTTTTGCACTAACTTAATATTGTTGATGTTATTACAAAAAATACAAACTAAATTTTCTTCGGTAAGTTTTCATTTAAGAAGAGGTATGGAAAAAGACATTTTAAATCCATTCACAATTTTTTTAATAACACATTAATAATATAATACCCTTTTAATGGGCATTAAACAATAGTCTTCCTAATGATCGTTTAAGTAATAACAAATCAAGTGTGAGCGCGCGATTGTTAAACAGATATTAATATTTACTGCATTGTATTATTTAAATAATAATTTAAAAATATTATTTACAATTGATATAAATAAATATATACTCAATAAATAATAATTATATTGTTCAAATTTGGAAGAAAAAAAAACTATATACGGTTATTACATTGTGATGATTGACTTATTTAATTAGCCCAATGACAATAATTAATACCTACATAAATAAATTATGGAAAAAACTATGTTAATAAACTTCAAGGATTTGTTCGGGTTTTTTTGCGTAAGTGTATATGTAAACTATGCATAAGTACGATAGAAGCGCACTCTAGCGCGCCGCGCCGCGGCGGCTGAAAAATCGAGTGTACGCGCATATTTAACAATTAAAAAACAACGGTCTAAATTAAAATAAGCCCCGATTACTCTTCACAATCTTGAAGTTGAATGTTTAAACTTCAATTTAGACACTTGGTAACCTCAAAAATAATAATTTACATATGTGTTTTCAAGCCTCAAAAATGCGTATTTTCGCGTTTTTCAGACTTTAAATCGCTTATAACTCGAAAACTATCAACTTTAGAGAAAAATGACAAGAGACCCTTTTTGTTTAAAATGACCCAAAAAAACCTAAAAAAACGTTTTCCAGATTAAAAAAAAATATTTTTGGAATTTGTTTAAAAAAAATTGTTTAAACAATTTCTGCCCAAAAATTTTGTCCGGCACCCTTCAGATTTGTTTAAAGGGGACATTTTTGAACCGGAATTCGCGAAGAAACCGAATCAGAAACATTTTCCCAACAGGAGCGGGCCCACAGCCTGGACTAATATGCTGATCACGAATCTGTACTTGGTTTTTTTCCAGCACGTCAGGTTTTCAAGAAAAGTGTGTTTGAAATTTTTCATAGAAACTGCCAAAAATACTGTGAAAATATTTATTGAAACTTTATTTAATACAAAATTATCCTGCAAAATTGAGTTGTTTAAAAAAAAATCAATATAACCTACTAGACAATATTTTTTTTTTTAATAAACCGTTCTCTTTTTCCATGAAAACTGCGTCTTGTGGTCTTCTTTTTATGGATTTTTGTCATCGAGTCTCTCTTCAAGGTCCAGCAGTAATCAGCCATCATTCTTATATCCCATCTACCTTGGTAACGTTTCTCCATCTCCTTTATATTTCGATGAAACCTCTCTCTCTTTAGTTTAACTTCACGAGGTTTTTGTCGCACAGATATTTAAAGCAGTCACCTTGTTTATCTAAAGCTTCATCAATCCTAACTTTATGTGAAGAGGTGGCAAAGGAACTAATTTTTAGTCAACTAGTGTATAACCTTGCACTTTTTTTTTGTTCCAGTACAAGTCTTTTTCTGAGTGGCCAGTCTTTCTTAACGTAATGAAAATTTTGTGCTCGACTGTCCCACTCGCACAAAAAACATGGATACTTCGTGAATCCAGAATGCTGACCCAAAAGCATGGATATTATTTTGAGATCTCCATAGAGTTGCCAATAATATTCGCTATACTTTATTTTATTTAGCATCAACTCAAGATTCTCACGTTTCTTTGAGATGCACGGAGTGAGTAACAGGTACTGAGGCATAAGTATTACCAGTGTGCAACAAGACAACCTTCAGACTTCTTTTAGAAGAATCAATAAGTAACCGCATTGATGTGGAATCGTAATTGTCAGCTCCCAGATTCATGACTACTTCAGGAAATATGACAATACACCAGTGAGCCCTCTTGAGAAAAATATTCGGCGAAATATTTTTTACGATGCCTACCACGAAAATGTGGTACCTGGAGCCAATAGATTTTTATCTTTCAGTCGTGATCCTATGATTTATACAGCTTCCTTCGATAGGCTCAAGCCTCTCACTAAGTCATTGAGTTCAGCTTGGATAAGCTTTTGAGGTTGGTCGATCTTAGGATTGAATTCGTCTTCATCAGTTTTTTCGTCTAAACTTTCATCTGATTTCTGTGGGATGGTGTGAAGAAAAGGTAGAGGAATAAGGATTCCTGGTCCACGAGATACAGGTCGTTTAGCAGAAGGTAAATCAGGATATTGTATTTTGTGTTTATTTTTTGAAATGAAACCCTTGATATCGAAGGAGCAAAAGTAGCAGTCATATCCATGGTTTTTTGATTCCCTCCATACCATAGGAATGCCGAAGGGTAAAGAGTTACGTGTACCTTTTGTCCATTTTCTCAGTAGTTCGACACACTGAAAGCACACTTTGTGTGGAGCCCAAGGTTTGTCCTGATCAACAAGCTTTACCCCCAAGTAAGCGTGATAAGCTTTCTATTGTTAAATCACCACACACGTAACAAAATATATCAGAGCTGTTCTTATACTTTCTTGATGATATTATGGCGCGATAAACACTCATAAAACAAAATACAACTCGATGCTACAAACAACTGACGCTAACGAACTCTATATACGCAATACACAATAAACAAGTCAACTCAAGTTGACGGCATCTGCAGTGTTGCCATTCAAATGAAATTAAAATAATGTATTAAAATATTTTCTTTCGAAATATAAGTATTTTAAAGAAATAATTTTATAATAATTTACGAAATATCAATAAGGTACTTGTTGGCGCTAGTATATAAGTTTTTTTAACTTTGTGAAAAATTTTGACGTGATGGGCTTAAACCGAATTCATATCCAGAATCAGTGTACCCGTATCGGCTAAAGACACATGTCAAACTCAAAACACCAAAAATCATGTCGGCCTATGAATTTTCCGTTTCAAAAATTGATTGCCATTAAAGAATGTACAACGGAAATGTAGTGAAAATGTTACTCAAAAGACTATCAAGAATTGCTTCAGTAAAATATTTTAAGAAGTAAAAAAAGAGAACCAGCTGGATGTAAAAATTCAGCAGACACCGAAGAAAAAAAATAATATCTCAGTACCCTCTCACATAGCTCAAAAAACATCAATAAAGCCAGTAAATTTAAGTACCAATTATTCGCATTATATTTCTACTCTTACTCACCTTTTCTAGGCTTGTTCTGAATATTAATCGTATGAGTTGAATAACAATTTTCATCCCCTTGAGTATCCTGCATGCATATCAAATGCGAGTCAGCAGTTTGACTAAATGTCCCAGCAAATGCTAAGATGTGGTCGCTTGAATTATTTAAAGATTTTATCACCTGAAAATATATGTGTGATAACTATACGGGCACATTTATGAGTAATAAAATGTATGTAAATGTTTACAATTGTAGTTATAGTTTCAATTCAGTAACACAATAATCAGATGGGAGGCCACTGAGATACAGAAACATCCCGTGCGTGTTAATATCAGAAATATAACATAAACTGCGATGTTGTATCCAAATTGTGTGTGGTCTACCAACAATGTGTTTCTCAATTTCACTGTTAAGGTTGTTTTTAACCTTTTGGTCTGAAGATATTTCTTAGAACATTTTCAACTAGAAAATAAATTTAGTAAACTACAGAATAGTAAAGTAGATTTACTATTCTCGTGTGTCTTTGCGAATTTCTATTCAAAACTCTATTCTTTTTCTACGATACTAGTTATTTGTTATTTATGTTTCTTCTTTTTGGCTTCTTTGAAGAACTGAAAAAGAATTTTTTCAATTCTTTTCAGTTCAGAAAAGGTTTACTTATAATCAAAATTTGTGTGATGGAAATAGTTTATAGTTATATATAGTTATATAATAATAGTTCTATTTTACATAAACATTATTATAAAGAGTAACGTTTTTATCCCTATGAAAATGAAATAATCTTTTCAGTGTAAATGGTAGGTTACCTGCATAAGTCTACATAAAATTACCAGTATTTTTAACCTAGAATTTCTCATTTTTACAATTTTTTTAATTACTACTACGAAATTATAGATAAATGTTGCCTCCTAAGGAACTCACTATAATTCCGTGGCTCTCGGGTAAAAGGGCATATCTCGAATTTTTTCCCGAAATGAGTTAAAAATATGAAAATAAAGTAAATTTTCTACTCTCCATTTGGGTAAAAGGATATATCCACAATCTAAATATTTCCATTAGATTTTGACATGTGAAAAGGGAGTCATTGAACAAAATCAACGTTTACAATGGAGTAAAGAGGAATAATTCCAGATATTCGTTAGTTTTCAAATGTATTCAGAAAATAAATTCAGGTAAAATGTTATATTAGCAGATAATTCTCTTTACCTGAATCATATATGAACCAAGAATGCAAGAATTACGAATGGGTAAAAACGGATATCTAGAGATATTTTCATTTAGTGGAATCATATGCACAAAATGATTAGATTATGATTATGGTTAGAGTAAAAGGCGATATTTAGAAATACCTTCATTTACTCAAATTTATTCAGTATAAATGTTTAAATATATGTGAAAAAACGAAGATATCACGACTTACGTTCATTTACTCAAATGTAATAACGGTTATTTCATTAATTTTTTGTTTGACTTAATTTTATTAATCTCTCAACCAAATTGCAAATACTTATTACAAATTTAGTACATAACGAGCCAAAGAAGACAAAAACATTAAAAGAAACAAGAACATCAGTTTCCACAATGATATTTCACAGGTGAACTTGGCAATTAAGTCTCCTGGCAAATACACATGCAACACATGTGATAAGCTAAAAATGAAGATATCTTTAACACTGGATAAAGAAACAGATGCTTTTGAAATCCAGCTGCAGCAGCACCACGACAAGGTAAATCAAGCATAAGAGGCAAAACGGAATGATAAAAGTTTGGTTGATGAGTAGGTATATTAAAACACTTGTATTTGTTTTGCAGCAATGTTTGCGGATTCTCCAACTAGAAACTTCAGTCGTTTTCTACAAAAGGCAACTGTGGGTATTTAATTTAACTATGCACGATTGCACGAATAATCAAGCGCACTGCTACATGTGGAATGAAGTAGTAGCTGCAAGAGGAGCCACATGTGGAGGACAGAATAAGAACTGGCATGTAGCTGCCATGTTCATGTCTGTCATAAACGACCATTCAACTCTAGAAGTGATTGACCACAACTGACTCACACTCATATGGAGTGTGACTGATCATGCTCTGAAGAAAACAATGAAAAAAAAATCAAATATCCCAATCTATCACCCGCACGACTGGATGCAGTTGGTTCGTCAGACGGGGAAGAAAAACCCATTTGTTGTGACAGAAATGAAGCAGCCAGACTTTTTCCAATTCTCTGATTTGTACAAGTCGGCACTTCAAAATAAAGGAGACACTGGATCCGGATTCGTCGTTCAAGACAATAAACTATCGCCGTAGAAGCCGTTTCCGCAGCCATCTGAACCCTGGACTGTCCTACGGTGGTCCTCTCGCAATATCAGCGAATAAGAAGAAGGACCTCATTGACATGCTACCGTTAATACCCGATGTCTTCTACACTACTACTATAGTTCTATTCCATCGGATGAAAACGTTAAAGAAGTCTTACTGGATGGGGAAGAAAGTGATGAATGACCCCTTTCTGCAGCGCACAATAATTTAATTTTAATATTCACCTTCTTTTCCATTCTTGATTACAATAGAAACCATTAATATTAAATAAGCCGTTTTATTAATATCAGCCTTTCAGCATTAAGGTACAAACTATTGTATATGTCATACATAATAACATTTACATTTGAGTAAAAGGATATACAGTATTGGAAGATTCAAAACGGAACATACGAATTATTAATACAATTATTAAGATCCCCTGATCTGCAATTACCCAGTGTAAATTTCAATATAACGTCGCGATGTCTTATAATTAATTCATTTGTTCGACTGGATTGCTACTCCTTGGCGATTTCTAATAGTAGCGTATTCGACAGGTGTAAGTCGACACTGTTGTCTATCGTCCACTGATTTTCTGTGTTTTTGTGCAGATAATAACAATGTTTTATTAATAACAATTTTTTTGTGTTCATTAGATATTATTTGAATTGGTTAGTGTATAGTTTAATATATTTATTATTCTAAATATTGTTGATAATTTAAAATTTAAAAGGATGTATATGATACATCAAAATCTACAGATTTTTGCCGAAGGTATCTATCGATTTGGCAACAGTCCCAAGGAACATCACTGGCCGAGCAAAACAAATACATGCCCTTTGTTTTGCTTCTCATTATAACGCCATAAGCTGAAATAAAAGTAGTGTTTCTAACCATAAACCATGTATACAAACAAAGAAAAAGTACAAATTTTAAAATGGTATTATGGGGGCAACTTGTACCGTGATATTATAAATTTATTTACTTGTGCGTATGAAGATAGGCCAATACCGACACAATCAACTATTAGTCGTATTATTAAGGTGCGCACGTGCGCAGCAGTGGAAAAATATCGACTGGAGAAGGAGTCCAGTCGAACAAATGAATTAATTATAAGACATCGCGACGTTATATTGAAATTTACACTGGGTAATTGCAGGTCAGGGGATCTTAATAATTGTATTAATAATTCGTATGTTCCGTTTTGAATCTTCCAATACTGTATCTGAGTACCCTGGTGAAGAAAACTACTAATAACTTCAACGTAGAATAAGGTATGAATTGTTTATATGCAGCAACAGTTAGTTTATTAGATTCTCTTTCATTATAACATGCCAAACAATGACTAAAGTAACACATTTGATTTTAGAAAAATGTTGAACTTTCAATTTCGTCTCCTGAACAATTTCATTTTGCATAGATATGCCCTTTTACCCGAGAGCCACAGAATTAATTTGAAATATTTAAAGCGGAATGTTAAAGCAATAAAGAAAACGAGTCTTTCAAATTCAAGTTAGTACTAGAAAAAAAGTCACGTGATAACTCACCTGGTCATATCTATTAACTGGAATGGTAAGAGTAGTATTTTTATCCTCCATATGAATGGTCAAGCCGTGTATCTGCGGCAGAGTATATGAAAAGTTCCTAAAATCTGCTAACAAATTAATTATCGTATGTCCAATTTCTACAAACACGCTGTCTCGGTGTCTTGTCGATATCACAGGGCTTGGATAGTACCTACAAATAAAAAACGAGTATTTAACCGAACCGCCTTCAAAGTGTGAATTGAGTTTACTATGTATAATATTGAAATTCGATATTAGTGTACGTTACAATGCTAAATCTATCGAATTTTTTATTACCTACTATAATTAATGGGAATAAAATAAAATTTTTATTGAAAATTGAAAAAATCGTTAAACAGGATGACAATTGGCAATAGGACGATTTTGAAATAAATGGTATACAAGAAATTTGCAAGAAAATACTATTTTATTAACATCAAAATGAAGCTTATATCAGAAAACTACGAACACAGAGAAGCGACACGAGCACCGAAATCCGTGTACCGTTTTTGTATACGCATGCCCGAACCTGGTTGCTTTACTGTCAAAAACACGTGCTTATTCTTCAACTCTGGTTGTTTACGATAGTCCGTAGGCGCCTGTGGTAAATACTCGACTATACAAGTGCATTTGACCATTTATCTAATTTACTTAGTAGTTAAAATTTATAGTTATAGTTTATAGCTATAGGTAAAATATATAAGTTAAATATATAAGTTTATAGTTATAGTTTATAGTTAAAAGTGTAATTTATAAGTATTTAAAATGTCTTCTGGTTATTGTTATGCGATTCGCGGATGTTCATCTGTGACAGGAAACGAAATAAGTTTATTTATATTTCCTAAGAATAATAACAGGTAATTACTATTGCTTTGTAATTATTATTAGTTATTACATAATAGTATTAGTTTGACTTTCGAACAGTAAGCCGACGCCGACGTATCCGTCCGAGCTCTCGTTAAGTGGAGCAATAAAAAAAATAAACTTTGGTCTGCCAAGGGATAGTTCAAAATTAAAAACATTAAATTTATTATCTCCGGAGGCTCAGGTCAAAAAATCAACAGATGTTGGCCTGGTGTGAAAGCGCTCGAAGACGACAATACGAATATAGTATTTTTAGTAAATAAAAATATATATATAGAGGGTTTTATACACGAGAATATTTGATTTAAACGAAACAAAGAAATTTCTAAAATGCTCAAATTAAAAATTGTTGGAAACATAGCTCTCAACAACACTGTTAACTAATGTTTGCAGATCTTCTGGAGTAGAAGCTAGGAGTACTGTATCGTCCGCATATCGCAAATTATTTATGAAGTCACTGTTCATAATTATTCATTCTTGTTTTTCAGAAAGTGCATTTCTGAACATTCTTTTGGAGTAAACGGCGATGTGATTCCAAACCGTCTACTAAAACTTATGTTTCATTTCAATACAAACTTGCAATTATGCGAACGTCTCTGCCAATCAAACCAATGTTTTTTAGAACTTCGATCAATATAAAGTACTTAATAAGATCAAAGGCCTTTCGGAAGTCCCAAAAATCATGGGCGTACAACAGTACGCCCAAAGAAAATATGTAATCCATCATTTTGTTGGCGGCCATTTTGAATTTTTTATAATGAACTCTTTTCTACTAGTCAAGCCCTTTCATTTGATACCCATATTGAAGTAGTTGTGAAAAAATATTTAATCCGCTATTGTGTAGCGGCGTCCATCTTGGATATACAATGATACTGAATGTATGTAGTGTATGTATAGTCGGTTCGCTAATCTTAGACACAACTATCTAGTATTTTAGTAATTATTTTATTGCGAAAGTTAGTTACATTTTAACAGACTAGAAGAGGATGACAATTACTATATTTACAACCAAGCACACATGCTCATAGCCAATATTAAGAGTAAACAGACATAAATCTTACTCCAATCAATCATTATTTATTTACACCATAATATAATTCCACAACAGACAACGGAAGATTTGACCAATTATTTAAAGGTAAATGTTCCAAATATACATTTCTACTTCAAGAAGTTAAAGGTTACGGAGTACCAAGCAAGCTTTAAAGTTTCATATCCATTGGATTATAAAAATTAAGTTCTCAATCCCAGTATCTGGCCTGAAGGTTCAATGGTTCGTCGTTTTGACTTCAAGTATAAGAATTGTACTAATCGCAGTTAACAACAAAACCAGAAATAATTGTTACAAATCCGGCTTAGGCAAACTAGATACTACAAATAATTTTAAAGGCAATACCAACTTCGGGCACCTCAGTCTCCATAATCTGGATTCCTTCGCACGTAGGTGTTATTGGTAACGAGAAAGCGGACCAAGCGGCGAAAGAAGCTAATTGCCCTGATCATCCAGTCGAAAGGATACAGCTCCATCAGGACCTAAAATATCTCTTCAGGCAATCAGTTTTGGAAAATTGGCAAGATCAATGGAGTAGAAGCACATCCAAATTACACCAAATACAACCAATAATTCGACCACTGCAAATTCCCATACAAAAAAGAAGAGACAAAGCGATAATCAGACGAATAAGAATAGGACACACTCGTCTCACGCATGGTTACTTCATGAGTTCTGGAAATCCACCAGTCTGCGAACGCTGCAACAACACGCGGCTTTCCATACAGCATATCCTACTTGAATGCAGTACTTTCAGCTGCACCCGACGACGGCATAACATTAGTGGTACCCTTAGTGATATACTTAGTTCACCTGGTTCAATGAACTCTTTGATTATTTTTTTAAGAGACTCTAAATTATATAATTTAATATAAAATATTTACGAATTTTGTAAAAGTACCAAAACTGTAGCTTAATCATATATTGTAAATACCGATTTTGTTTGTTCCCGTGTCAATGACCATAGTTGTCGAGACACGTAAATTTAAATAAAAAAAAAAAGGCAATACCAATCAACTAAAAATCGTATGTATTAACTCTGAATCTACTGTAAACAAAATAAATTGTATCTAAATATTACTTAAAACTAAAAGTCTGGATTTATTATGTATATCCGAATCATGCTGTAATGACAATAATATAAATTCTTTTTATCTTCCTAATGCTCTCTTGTAATGATTCTTAATACTTTTTTGATTATTTTTTAGGTTATTACATTTTTATATTTATAGAAATATACTCGTACAATAGTTACTTCTTGATTTTTCATTCGTTTTAGTTGAATATCGTTTACTCCGATATTCGACTTTAAAGGAAAAATGTAATTTTAATAGGTTTCCAAGACATTAACAATCGATATCAACATAAAGTTTCTTGTTGTCGATCACAAACATTTGTCACCCAAAGAGAATTGGAATTTTTAGAGTTTGTGAAATTTCCGTACCAGTTAGAATGGCTTTGTTATTTTTCGATTATATTACGAAAGATAATTGATTAGGAAATTCCACGACGAACAAATTATATCTTGTATCAACACAAGCCAAAAAGAATCGGTGTATTATTGGTCTATCAATGCCAACATCAGAATAAACAAAAAAGTATTTTCATCTATGGTTCCATCAATACGATTTTCACCATTACTTTGCGTTGTGCGATGTATTTGCAACCTTTTGTAAATCAAAAATAGTTACACCATTTAGAATGTCAACAAAAGCCGGCCCTGCATGTAATTATTTTTTCAGTGCAATATTTCATATTTATTGAAAGTCAACATAAATGCTCAATTTTATTTAAGAATTTATATTGTGTGATATGCCCACTGACTATTAGTTAGCTGGTTGCTTTCCTGTCATTGGCACTCATTGGCGGCTTGCACACGCAACTTCAAGGGAGTCGCTTCTCTGTGGTCGTTAGTTCTCTGCTTATATTATGCCATTTACAATCTAATTAAGTACGGACAATTACTTTGATGACCCAATAATGTCATCAAGATGATGACCATTACGTTGGATGCAGTTTTCCGTCCTCTATAAATCCTGAAATTCTCCATAACACGCTCTAACATGACTCGATCAATAGTCAGGAGTTCCTAGCGAATTGCGTTCTTCAACTCGATGAAATCACTAGGCTTGCTAGCGTATACACGACTCTTAATAGCCTCATAGAAAAAAAAATCACAAATTGACAGGTCTGGAGACCTTGGAGACCACGGCAAATCTTCTTAACGTGAAATAAGTTGTCCTGGGAACAGGTTGCGGAGAATATTCATGGAATCATAGGCAGTATGTGCCGTGGCACCATCCTGCTGAAGCTACACATTCCTTGGGTTCTGCATAAACAAAAAATTACTTACATGCCGGTACAAGAATTTATGCCGTTTATTTAGTTGCAACAACAATGTTTTGTTTATTTACTAATTTATTGCAATTCAACAGATTATTTTATACCAATTTGTAGGTTTTATTTTGTGTGCTTAAACAATTTATTCATATTAAAAAACACAGACATGTAATATTGGCATAATTACTGTATTTTTATCTTTATCTTTATAAGACAGCACCCTAATATCATCATCATCAATGGTGCTACAGCCCTATGAAAGAGCTTCGACCTTCCCAAGTCTATTACGCCAGGCAGTCCTATCCATTGCCAATCGTTGCCAGTTTGCTGCGCCTATCTTTCTACCATCCTCATCTACACCATCCTTCCATCTGAGTTTAGGCCTACCCCTTTTTCTACTTCCCACGGGTTGTGACATAAGGATTCTTCTAGGAGGGTTGTTCTTCTGTGATCTTGCTAGATGTCCTGCCCATCTTAGTCTTCCTATTCTTATAAGAGATACTACGTCTTTACCACCAAATATTTGTTTATATCTGTGGTATACCTCGTAGTTGTATCTCCTCCTCCAAACACCATTTTCACAGATGCCACCAAATATTCCTCTCAGGATTCTTCGTTCAAATATAAGCAGAAGGTCTTCGTCTGCCTTGGAGATGGTCCATGTCCCCGATCCATATGTCAACACTGGCTGTATAAGGGTTTTGTATATGGTTATTTTTGTTTTTTGGCTTAAGTTTCTACTTCTCATATGTCTACTCAGTCCAAAATAGCATCTGTTTGCCATTATTATCCTTCGCTTGATTTCTTCCGTTATGGCGTTCTCTTTGGTGATCAGGGAGCCTAAGTATGTGAATTTGTCCACCACTTCAAAGGTAGAGTTATCAACCGTGAATTGGGGACCGATGTTCATGACTCTATTGTTGGGTGTTGATGCCATCATCTTGGTTTTCTCCTCATTTACTTGCAGGCCCATAGATTTTCAGGCATTTGAGAAGGTGGTATACATTTCTTCTAGCTTGCGTGTTGTGCGGGCAATTAGGTCCACATCATCTGCATATGCCAAAATTTGGGATGATTTATTAAAAATATTTCCTCTGTTGTCTATTCGGGAATCTCTGATCGCCTTTCCCAGTGCTATGTTGAAAAGGAGACACGCCAGCGCGTCTCCCTGTCGCAGTCCAACATGCGTTCCAAACGCCTGTGATTGTTCGCCCTGTATTTCGACTTTGCAAACCACATTACGCATTGTAGCCTTAACCAATCTTATCAGTTTATCGGGGATGTGGAATTCATTCATGGCTTCATACAATTTATTTCTTAGAACACTATCATAGGCAGATTTGAAGTCTCCAAAAAGATGGTATGTATCGATATTGAATTCATTGGTTTTTTCCAGTTTTTGCCTTAGCACAAAGATCTGATCTGTTGTTGATCGACCAGGCCTAAAGCCACTTTGATATTCCCCGAGAAGTTCCTCTGAATATGCACTTAGGCGACCATATAAGATCCTCGAAAACATTTAGTGTGCTTTCAGCACCCTAATATGGGCTTTTTATAATTTCAGCATTTAATTTACTTTGTACGATTGACCTGAAGATGCTTTACAAATTGTAGAAAGCGAAACCGGTCGTCTTGGTAGTAAAATTAAACTGATTGTGAGTAAGTCTTATTTTATTTCTTTTTACCTATTTAAACGAGAAGTATAAAAACGTCCACTGTAGTATTAGAACCGACCTAAGTTTGGCTCACGTGTTTTGGTTTATTTCCTATATTATATATTTATACCTATAATACGAATGATGACAATGTGCAAAGATCGAGCGGATCTACGGTACTTACCTATATTCTGCTCCTAATCTCAAAATCAGTCTTAACGGGAAAAGTTTGGCCCACGGCGTCTCCCACCGATGTATTAAAATACCTATCAAAAACGGTTCTTTGGGTTTTATCACATTTTCTAAACATTGGAAAGTGGGCCGAATATAGACGAATCCCGCGTGGTTTTTGGAATCCAAAAAGTTCGATGAATTGTGGAGTGATAGGCCAAGCTCTTTAATTGACGTACCTGGAAGATAATTAAAGAATAAATTACATAATGAATACTGACTTTTGGCTTGTTCCAAATGTAAAGAAAAGAGCAGTACATGGAATAACTGTCTGCACATTTTTATTCCGATTTGTAAAAAAAACAAACTATTTTTATGTTTTCCTTGCTGATGATCCTTAGCTTGGTTTTGCTTGACGAACTTTAGTTCGTCTTCATACAGTAATACAACATAGTAATTATAATGAACTAGATACAATCAAAGATACAACTCACCTTTCACTGCATCCGCATAAACGTTATTAATATGGTAAAAAACATCTTTCGGTACAAACGATTCCTCATCTATATACTCTAAAATAATAACAATCTCGTCCTGTCCAACGTTGATGAGTCCTTCTGTAGAAAAGCACCATGCCGTTTTGTTAATGCAGCAACTCATATTTATGATCTTTACGTGGACGTATAAACTCAACAAAATGGCGAATGTCAGTTCGTTAGCTTTTAACATTTCCACTGTTTGGGGGTTGTTGAGGCAGTCCGTGTATGAAATATCTGAAAAATTTAATACATAAGAAACATATACTAATACTAAACAGACGCATATAGAAGGATCTTTCAGTCATTTTTTGGCGTCGGCAAAGGTTTGATTCACACACTCGTTTTTTACGTTTTTTTGGCGATTTTAACGTTCCACTCTGTTCTTTTTCTTTTTTGAAATTGTAAATGCTTCTTTCGCTAACACCAGTCATCAACGAATTATGTCTTACAGCAGCACTTACATTAAGTTGTTCCGTATTTTGTAAAAAACACAACACATTTAACACTACGAGTTAAACGCAACCGGTTAGCGCAACCGTTAAACAATTCACCGGATTTAAACTTATGGGACTCCATGCTCTCTGTTGAAACTTGGACTAAATTTTGAAGTGTAGTTTCGTTTTCCAAAAGCACTTTCACCCCCTACCCATCCTTAGGATGGGTAGGGGGTGAAATAGAGAAAGCTTGGAGTTTATCAAATACTAATTATGACAAACAAGTTTATGGCCATATTTAGGTGATTATGTTAATGATGGTAATTTGTAGCAGAAGTTTTACAAAAGAAATGAAGACCTATTTATAGAAACAACATAACTGTATTTTTAATATTTTGCATACAATAGAAAAAATCTAATTTCTATGAAAGAATTGAAAATTTGAATATTATATATAATATCTATAAATAATATCATTTCCAAGTTTTCAAATTCTTTCCTAGAAATTATGTAGGTTTTTTCTATTTTATGTAAAACATTAAAACTACAGTTATTGTATGTTGTTCTTGTAAAGAGGTGTTCAAATGTTACTCTTATGAATATGATTCAATTGTATATCTCATGTTGACGTTTTATATGCAAAATTCATAGTTGTCAATAACTCATCAATGCCTTTTTATTCTACTGTATACGTATACATGATATACAATATTTTACTCGTACTGCCGGCAGATGCATTTTATCCAAGCCGGTCCTGTGAGACAATGAGCAATCAACAGCTGGAGAAAACCGACAACCCTGCGCGTTTATTCTCCATAAGAAAAGCATTGCCGTATCTTACCCGTACTGCACTCTCAGTGTGACATTTTCTATAGTAGTTGTTATTTTAAAACACGATTAAATAGTACCCATACAGCGTAACAACTGTCACATAGACTGTTCATTAAAACATTACTTGTGAAATGTTAAAAATTTCAAATAATTCTGGAATGCTTTTTGTTATTAAAAGATTATGGATGAAATGGCAGTTTGGAAAATATTCTAAAAAGTTTAATGAAAAGTTCTGAGAAAATGAAATTTTTTGTTAAATATATTTTGTAGTTTTTTAAAATGTTTCGTAAAATTTTGGGCAGGAAAACAGTATAATAAAAAGTTATGTGAGTGACGATTTTTCGTAGTGTTGGAACAAACCTATTTTTAATTCAAAGTTATAAAATTTTATTTACATGTAATAAAAAAATTAATTTTAAAATTAAAAATTTAACAATTTAATATATTAAAAATTAAGATTTTATTGTGAAACAAACAGAAAAAGACAGTTTGCAAATTAATGGCATCGAAATTTGATTAAGCGTGAATTCATAAGTTAAATAAATAGCTCCGTTCGTACCACTTTCCCACTTCCCCCTAACTATATCTTTCATAATGGTTGTAAGCGGACGTCCACAGTTTGAGTTTATGCAGTCGCCCTCTCAAGGAGTGTTTTGAAGTATAATAACCGTTACCAAATCGAACATTTCAACTGTCCTTCCATATGCGTCTATATTCTTTGGTATTTCCTTAAAAAACCCTTGAACATCGTCCAATTTTGACCTTGACATTTTCACACAGAGATGCCTTATTGTCAAGAAAGTAGACAATATAGGGAATTATGAAATGATAAAAATGTAAGGTTATTATTACTATAAATCCTTATTATGTTCAGAGGTACATGAAAAATACGAATTTTATCAATTATTTTATATCAAGGGATTATAAATCAATGAAAATGTAATCTTGTTTTTTATTTAGAGTAATAATAATCCAAAAATTCACTTAAATCGTTTCACTTATAATCCCCTTATTTATTAAATTAAATTAACTGAATCCTCAAAATATATGTGCTTAAAAAACACGGTTTTTGCAAGCAGATGGTTGTAGATACAAGAAAAAAAATTATCACCTGATTTTGTAATGGATATTAAGGGCGGAAGGCTGTTCTCACTCTTCGGAATAAATGAGTTTGTGTCCGAATCCATCAAGGGTAAATTCCTGTTTATTTTTCCCGCATTAGTACTAGTTTTCTCCAATTTCTTCGTCTTCGTGTTACTATAGTTAAAATCGTTATCTAGATTAGTCAGGTCGCTTCCTGGGCGAATACCGTCACAAAACATCACGCTCTTATTGGATTTGGTTTTGTTGCTACCTAAAGAAATAGAAACATTTGTTTTTAAATTATAGCTTTTTGTATGTAATTATTTAGTTGTACACTACAAAAGAAAATATGTACAACAGAACTGTAAAGATTGCCAGAAACAAAAAACAAAACTTACCTTTTCTTTTCAAAACTCCAACGGGTACCATAACAGCCGGCAATTGATTAGACGAATTGCCACTCACTTGTTGCAAAGGTGAGATTGTTGAACAATATTCCAGAGGATTGTTGGGATTAGGTCGTCGAAGGGGAGAATTGCCGTGATCTGGCGAGAGGTCCGAACTCGAGCTGCTGTTGGTATCTCTGTTTAGTATATCGTGACATTTGTTGCACACTCTGGCTTCTGCGTCCAAATACTCCAATTTGAAACGAAGATGGCAGCATTTGGCACACAGGACCTGTACAAAAAAGTTTTCAAATGAATTAAATATCAAAATAATAATAAAAAAGCTTGATGTGGCTCACCGACTGAGCCACAGTGATGGATTAAACAAACATTGAAAACTTTTCAGTGTTTGAAACTACAGCTGTTTCGGCAAAGTGCCTTTCTCAAGTGATCTACTTTTGGTATGTGTTATTTACAATCTTCAACTGAAAAGTTGAGGAGTGGAGACCTGTTTGTCTCAAGTTGATCATTCAGAGTTATGTCTGTATTTTTTAAATTTGTTAATTTCCATAGATTCTAATAAAGATAGCTCAAAGCCTTTATTTTGAATGTGAAGAATTTATTTAAGAGTAATTATATATATATATATATATATATATATATATATATATATATATATATATATATATATATATATATATATTGATAAAAAATCAGAATTTGACTTACTAGTCCACAAGCTCTACAGTGATGCCGCCTCTTCAACACAGTAAACTTCATATCACAGTGCAAGCAACTAGTAGTATCAGAATCCGGAATCCATAAAGGCGCCTCCTTCCCCAACCATTGTTTTTCATGAGCCCCGCTGCTAGTGTTCCCTTCTGTAGTTCCCCTAGCTTCGCTTTCACTTCCTCTAGTGGGCTCTGAACTCTCTTCTAGATTGCGTACATCGGCACCGTCATCAGACAACTCTCTGCTATCTCTTTCTAAATTTTCCGTAGGCATTCTCCTTTCTTCCCCGATGTTGGGATTAATATCATTGTCATCTCTGATTTCTTCAGTGGATGCAGTTGAAGCTGTACTTCCAGTATCAGAGAAGGTGTTCGATGATGTGGAAGATATTGATTCGCTATCGCGGTCGTCCTGTTTGTGGATTTCTTCGCTTATGTAAACATTGTTATATGGTGTTGAGCCTGGGGCACCTATAGGAATATAAAATATAATAAATGTATAACAATGACAGTTCAATTCACTGAACTTAGTCTAAACTGCCTTGTAAAGTTAATAATCAAGTTTGTACTACGTTGGTCAAATTTTGTCATCAACTGGAAGTTACTATGCAACCAAACAAGCATACATAGGTACTCACAGTCAACATTAATTGTAACATTAATCCTCTAACCATTTTTTTTATCTTAATTTGTTCAAAATATCTGAAAATTTCTAGTTAGAGTAATTTGGGTGACACAAAAATTAATTTCATGTCCTTTTTGTAATATCTATTATAGTTTGGCCTTCAGATGAGAAAGAAGATAGACTGTTTCTAGACGGTTATAATGGTTTAACACACAACAAGTGAGAATAGGTTGTTTTAATTCAGTTATAATTCATGTGACATCACATCAGGAGTACCCCAAGGATCTCACTGTTCACCTTTGTTATTTAATAGGTATGTGAATGATATATCACAATGTTTTAGAAATTGCGCTTTCCTGATGTTTGCAATTATTTGAAAGTATTTAAATCTGTAGATTCAAATGATGATTTAACTTTAATTCAAGAAGATTTAGACCGGTTGAGTATTTGGTGTGAGAATAATATTCTGCATTTAAATGTTGCTATATAAGTTTTTATAGAGGTATTAAAATATGGCACTGCTTATATAATTAATGATAATGAATTGTCTTATGTCAAAACAATAAAATAATTTGGAGCCACATTTGATGAACAGTTGCATTTTGTACAACATATAAAAATTTAACAGTAAATTCATTAAAATCTTTAGGCTTTATCATTCGCAACTGTCTGAGACTATCTGTTTGGACTTTAAGAACAGTGTATTATGCTTTGGTCTTATCTAAAGTGGAATATGCATGTATTGTATGGTCTCCACAATACCAAGTTCATTCTACTACATCGGAGAGATTGCAGAATAATTTTTTAAGATATTGTGCATATAAATTAAACATATGCATTATTAAACATGATTATACAGCTACTTTAAAAACAGTCAACATGAATTTATTGAAAATCTGACAAGGTAACCTTGATTTAGTATTTGTGTTTAAAATAATAAGTGGTTTAATTTCTTATTCTGAACTTCTCCAATCTATTAGTTTATATATTCCCCCCAGAAGTCTCAGACATGTTGATTTGTTTTATATACCTTTTCACTGTACAAATTCATTGCTTCATTTAAAAATCAGATAAAAAGAGCTTGACAAATCATAAATACTTTTTTGTTTATTTTAATTCATTTTATTTCATATATAATTAATATATTGTTTTATTTATAATTAAGATTTAATTTCACTTAGTTTGTAGGCAATTACAGAGATCGATTGTTACACTGTATGTTAACATATATATTTTTTGTAATGTACAAAAAATACCTTCTCAAAAAATTTGAAATAAACTGTCATCAATTATAATGCTAAAAATTATAGTAGCTTATTTATTTTTCTAAAACTAGTAATACATATCAAAAATAGATATTATTACATACTTACTCTAAATTTTTCAGCAAAATAAGTTTAGAAATCACTTTTTCTGTTACAGTGGCGGCCGGTCAGGGTCGGCAGTGCCGACCCACATCTTTATAGATATTATAGATTATTTTAATATTTAATTTAATCAGTATTTCAATAAATAATTGTGGCAGGTAATCAGTTGGTCATTTGTTTTTGTGAACTAAAAAAATATCTGTGAGATAATTAAAATTAAAAGAATTCGACCAGACTAAATTTTATTCATGGTTTTTAAAAGAATTCGTTCAATCTGAGCGTTAAGTGATCCCTGCGTAAACACTTTTCAAATAGATGTTCCGTCCGATATCGGAGACATCCATCCGCCTATGAATTCTTAAAAAGGCACGTTTTGTTTTTTCGGCTAGCCGATCCCAACCTTGCCTTTACTTGTAAAAATCAACGGAATATTGGTTGATTAGCAACCAAATATACATTTCTTTCCATATGAACTTAATTACCAAGTACGGCTAATTAAAATTTGCCGATGTTTCATTTGGATTGGTGATTGGTCGCGAACTGTACATTGCGAGCGTGGGACGAAATGTTATTTCATTTTTATATAGTAGTAAACTGAAGTTATATTCAGTGCACGAACTAGCCTTTCTTTTTGTGATTTATTTTTATTTTCTAAAGTAATACTATGATACGTTACGTCTGCCATAATAGTTAAAGGTTAAAGGGTTTTTTGACATATTAGAAGTTTTTTTTAATTAGAGTGTAAACAAATTCAGTAAACACCTAAAAAATGCAAGCCATGGGAGAAACTGTAAGTATTGATAAGTCTGATATTGTAAATTATATTTTGCATAATGGGTTTTCACCTATTCCATACGAGGAACAAATTGTTATTAAAAATAAGGGGCGTCCTTTGCCTAAAATGTCCCGGCTTATAAATATTAGTGCGGGTAAGGGAAATAATAGATCATTTTTAGATAATTGGTACAGCAAGTACTCATTGCTTACTGGGAGTGAAATAAAAAACAAACTTTTCTGTTGGCCTTGCATTTTATTTTCGACAAATAGGGGCAAACATCAAAATCCGTGGTGGGAATCTGGTTACGATAATTTAAAGGAATTATTTAGGGCTTTACATAAACATGATATTTCGAAAGATCATACTTACTGCCAGATTAAATTAGATTTATTTGGAAAACAAAATATCCATGTTTTATTAGATAATGCCCAACGTGAAAATGCTATTAAACATAACGAAATTGTAAAAAAGAATCATTCAGTTTTACGTCGTTTAATAGATATTGTAATTTTTTAAGTTGTCAGGAATTATCTTTTAGGGGACACGATGAATCGGAGCATTCGTTAAATCAAGGTAATTATAGAGAACTAATAAAAATGTTTAAGAAATACGATTTGGAATTTTCTAATTTACTTTCTGATTCGAAGACATTTAGCGGTGTATCTAAAACAATCCAGAATGAATTAATAGAATCAATTAGTTACATTTTGAGTAACGTAATTGAATCTGATATTCAGGAAACCATTTGCTTTTCTCTAGAAGTAGATGAAACTTCATTCACAATTATCAATTGTTGTTCGATACGCGTTACGTGGTAATATCTATGAGAGGTTTTTAGGTTTTACAGACGTGAGTAAAAGCCATAAGGCAGAACATATTTTTGGTGTTTTAAAGAACAGATTAAAATGTTTTGATATTAAAAATAAATTGGTAGGGCAAACTTATGACGGCGCTGCCGTGATGTCTGGTGAATTAAATGGTCTCCAGGCAAAAGTTAAAACTATTGCACCGCAAGCTTTATTTATTCATTGTCGTCTTTTTTGCCAGTTTAAGCGGGTTTGCTTCATTTGTCTCAAGCTCGCCTAAACGGACTAATGTTTTAGAACGGTTTGTTTCGAAAAAAATGCCAACAGTTTGTCAGACGCGATGGAATTTTAAATCTCGGTTAGTTTTCACTGTAGCAGATTTTCGTAAACAGCTTTTTGATTTTATTATTGAATGTGACGATTTTGAAAGTGATGATGTCTCGATCCGTGAAGCAATCGGTTTGAAAACTTTATTAAGTGATTACTCTTTTAACATACTTTTAAATATGTTTAAGAAAGTGTTTACCCAAACCGATTTGATATTCAATGTTGTTCAAAATCAGTTAACTGACATTATTCATTCCAAAAATAGAATAACAAGACTGGTGCAAAATCGCAGAAATTTTCGTACCCCCCCCCCAAAAAAAGACAAAGGCATGACACAGAAACAGATCTCGAAAAACGAGTATATTTTGAAATTTTGGATACTATTATTATGCAAATAGATACTCGTTTTTCGAATTTTGAAGATTTGCAAATTTTTGACCTCTTTGACAGTTCAAAATTTAAAAGTTACGCCAAAGAATTTCCAAGATATTTATTAGACAGGTTAATTAAAAATTATCTATCATTCTTTAATAAAATAAAATTAGAAAATGAATTAAAAATTTTATATGCTGATCCAAATATTTTCGAAAGATGGGATAAGTTACAAGATATGTATAATTTTATATACTGCAATTCATTACAACAAACTGTTAACGAAATTAATAAATTATTGTCATTAATTCTCTCATTACCACCAACGTCTGCCTCAAATGAACGAGATTTCTCTTGCCTCAAAAGAATCAAAACTTATTGTCGAAATACCATGAAACAAGAGAGAATGTCAAGCTTGTCTCAAATGTCAGTAGAAAAAAAAAACTTTTAAAATCTCTCCAAAACTCTAATAAATTTTACGATGACGTTATTACCCATTGATGATTGAAGTCTTTATTAGATGGTATACCTATCTGAGGAGACAAAAAATACCTTGCCGACCTTGTCTCTCAAGCCCCGAGCCGCCACTGTTCTGTTATATGAAATTGCTCATCAGATTGCAATAATTTATACATCATATTCACACAAATTGTAGGAAGTACCTTCTTATTACTGCTAAACAGAACGCCAGGCAGTGTTCTAACTCATACCAATATACATATACCTGTAAGTTTATTTGAAAACTGACAAAACCATGTAAGCTATACATATTAACAACTCTGAAGTTAAATTAATATTTACAAATGTTTTTAATCAAAATTAGTGAACTTTCATTGTTGTGCCATCCCAAAATTTACAATGACAATTTCAAACCATAAATGTCACTTCATTCAACATAGTAATTATGCTACTACTGACCCATAGAAATAAGCAATACTATGGCTTCCTTAAATTACGATTTTTTTTATATATATGCTCTATATAATAATGTGAAAACACAATTGAAATATAAAAATGTATAAATAATTACCTATTAGATTAATTTCCCTTTGTTTTTCTTTTTCTTCTTCTTTAAGTTGTAAATGTTGAGGTCTAGATGCACTATCTTGCCTTTCAAGTTTAATATTTGTTGTTTCAGTCTTTTCGTCATTTGTATTACCAGCATCATGTTCCTTGGAACTATTCTCAACACTCTCAACAAGTTCTTCACTCTTATTAATAGTTTCTTCCTCTTTGTCCGGTAATTTTTGCTCACTAACATCTTCCATAATCTGATCTTTTTCTTTAGCAGGTTCCTCTAGAAGTATTGGTGCTTCTTCTTTTTCATCTACTCCTTCTTCTTGTTTGTCTACTGATTTCTGTGCTTGTGTTTTTTCCTCTTTTTTCACACTTTCTGCAGGAGTTTCTTTTATTTCTTCATCAGTAACTAGATCTTTCAGTACTCCTGGAGGTTCTTCATTTTTAACTAGTTCTGTTAGAACCTCTGGTGGTTCAACTTCTCTAATGAGTTCCTTTGTAATTTGTAAAGATTGTTCTTTATTAATAGGTGTCTGTAGAACTGTTTCAAAATGTTCTTTATCTTCTTTTTGATTTATCTCATTTGGCAAAGCACTACTGTCTTCTATTTTATCTAAAAGAACATCTTTTGCTTCTTCTTTATTTACAATTTCTATTGTAGGTGTCTCTGAATCAGTTGATACTAAAACGTTTGGTTCTTTTAATAATTGTGAGATTGGAAATTGATCAACTGACTCTCCAACTTCTTCATGTTTTTCCAAAACTAATATACTTTTGTCTTCATTATCTCTACTTTCCTTTTTATTACGTTCTTGTTGTAGGAGTTGAGATTCCTGGAGTAAATCTTGGTCATTTTCTAATTCTTCTAGCAACTTATCCACTTCATCATCCTCTAGATTAGTTACAGCCTCAAAACCTACTACTATAGGTTGAACTTCTTTTATGTTACTAATAATTTCGTCTTTGTCTGATTCATCACTGACTTCCGGTACTTCTGGATAGTTGGGGTCTTCACAAACAACTTGATTATCCTCTTCATTAGTTTTTATTACTAGATCTTCCGAAATTTTAGAACTAATTTCATCCACTAATATATCAGACTTTTCTACTTCTTCAATTTTACTGAGATTCTCTGTTATTGTATTGTCTAATTTATTTTCAGTAGTTGTATCTTTAACATCTTCTATTTCAATGAGAAGCTCCTCACTTCCCTTAGTTGTAGTATCTTCTAATTGACTGGCAGGATAGGTTTGTTTGATTTTTTCACCTTCTATAAATATGATTTCCTCAGATGTATCAGGAGTAAGTTCTTCAATAGAGTCATTCTTAGCTACCGTTAAATTATCTTTGATAGTTTCTTGTACTAAAGAATTTTCAGATTTAATATCACAAGATGTATTTTCGACATTACTGATGTTACTTCCTTTATCCCCATTGTTTTCAGGATATTGTATACATACTTCTGAAATCAAAAATATAAATATTTATTATTGTTTGGAAGCAGGTCAAGTGAAAGTTAATTTGTATAAAAAATATTTAAAAATCATATAATGTATAGACACAATATTCAAAGTTAATCAAGGGGTTGTGTGTAGATTTGTTGTGACATCACATAATTCCTACAAAAAGGAACATTTTGGATTCACCACAGTTTAGCATTGATGTTTAAAAATTTTAAAATACCTCTATGTTTTTACCTGTAGGTACTAGGAATGGCCTGCATGCAATGAATTTTCATAAATATGCAATTATAATTACTTGCAACCCAATACTTTTAGTAAAATAAACTAAAAGGACTAAGCTAAAATTCAAAGCTGGGAAATAAAAGATGTTTAAGTAATATATTTTAAGTATTATGTACTGGAATACTTCTGTTCTGTTTAATGGAGTAAAATATGGGATATAACTATAGCATTAATGTGTACATGTACTATATTTAAAGCATTTTCTTTATTACCTACCTTTGCTCTGTGAATTAGAATTATCTCCTCTATCTAAATCTTTTTCTTTAGAACTCAAATCGTTATCTACAGCAGGTACATCAATATTGCTGCTCAAATATTCATTTAAACTATGAAAAACATTGTTAATGGAGTGTTTCAACACATTATTTTGCGTAGCAGGACTAGGAGCTTCTACAGGATTCCTTACAGAATTATACTGATCAGTTAATTCACTGTATTCAAAGTCATTGAGAACTTGGTCTAGATCAACAGCAAATTTCTCCATCTAAAACCAAATAAATCAATTACTTCAAGAAATAATTCCATATGTATTCAGTTTTATATACACTTCATATCCTACCTTCAGTATTAAATAATTATTTTCAACATAACATTAATTTCATATTAATAAAAAACCAAAACAAATGTTTCAAAAGTTTAGCCTAGACAAACATGCCACATGATCTTGCAAAATTATTTACTTGCCTTTATAGTTTCCCCGAAAAATAAGAACAGTCATTTCATTTGGCAAACTGCAATTAGTAATATAATTGTAATCTCCGCTTTTATTTTTTTTTATCAATGGTTGACACTTCTAGCACTATATTTATTATCTGAATGACATTTCGTTATGACGTTTATTTTTCTTCTTTTTAATTAATTTTCCACTGTATTTGTTTTTCATTTATAAAAAGTTCAGCGTTCAGCTAAAAAAGTACAATCAGAAATAAACATAAAATGATTATATTATTTTTTTATTTATTTAGCATAGTTAAATTAACTTTGAGTCTACATCAAAAAAACTTAATCATATCTAATTTATACGCAAATATCGAGATTGTTTACGTAATTAATCGACTGGGAATCACAAACAGGAAATCTTGGGGACAGCAATCGCACGTCCGCTTGGTGGCACTTCTCCATTAATACCACTAATTCCACGTAATATTTTGCCTACCACATAGGGTATTATTATGGGGGTTGAAAATTGGGAACAGAATTTATTGGGGTGGAAATATGGCAAGCAAAATAAATCGAAACTTATGCGAACGGTCATTCAGGGTTTATTTGAGAGCTGGGTCGTGGATAAGTGATTGGCAAGGGGGTTAGATAGGGGCAACTACAAAAATAAAACAAAAAGAGGGTACTTACATGAATCTCCTGGATAAATGAACAAACACAACACAAGAAGGTCCTCTAGCTATTTAAAATTGGACGCCGCTACGAGGTGCCAAATTATAACGATTACAACAACTAATTGTAACTATTGAAATCATTATTAGAAATGAAAAATATATCTTTGTAAATGAAACTCAAAAAGGGGGTTAGAGAATTAGTTAAGAGAAATAAACAAAATGGTTTAAGAAAAAAATTTAACATTTATTCTTGTCTCACAACAAACAGTTACAAAAATAGACAATACTAAAACACTATATTAATAGTCACAAAAGTAAATACAAAACTAACAAAGAGAAACACTTACTATTTCCTAGCCGTTTACAAACTCTAGGAGTTGGAGATACAATACAAAACTTACTATTGTTACTGGGCTATAATTTGTAGCAGAAATAAAACAGAGCCTAATGGTAGGTACCCTAATAAATTTTTCACAGTAGTACAGGCCGACAGGGATGCCGTGAAATGGGCGGAGCTTCCACTGCGCAGAGTGAGAAAGTTTAAAATCAAAAAAGGATGCATATACCCGAACATTTACGCGTGAATTCACGTTGAATAATCACTGGCTACATCTTAAAATGTTTGCAATGTTGTCAAGATGTGGATGATCACAGTAATATTGGGAATTTTTAGTATCCTACTACCTAACAAAATGATATTGTTCGGAAGCTATTTGCTTGTGGTAGATTATGCAATTTACTATTTTATTTGGCAGTAAGCCACAATTTAAGTTTGAAATTAAATTTATTTGACGACTTCCATTGTTTTTGTTGCTTGGTAAAAAAATTCTTCTAATAATTTAACTTATCTGACTCATTCATATTAAAAATTCAGCCATATATTATATCAACATTTTAAAGTATATGACTTTATTGATATTGCCAATATTTATGATAGGAAATTATATTGTCTATTCGCTTAGCTAGGGCATATTTTGACAGACTCATTGTAGGAAACCTACAACACAACAATTCCTACTTCTCAGTATAAATAGCTTAAGTATACTACTATTGCAGACCTCTTTCTTTGAAAAAAAGAAGAATTATTCTAAATAGTGGAAGTGTATACTAAACCCATCAAATTTTCCCTGTATATTTAAAATATAATATTTGAATTGTTACAATTTAAAATATTGTAGTAAATATTTGTATTATTCGCGTTGTTTATTTAATTTAATTGTGTTTTATTATCTTTGTTTAATTCTTTTGTTAGTTCTATTCAGTTAATTAGTTAGTTATATTTTAAATTTTATTATTATGGATAGTCAAAGTTTTCCATTTGTTCCATCAGCTAATGCTTTGGTAAGTTTTTCTTAATAAATATGATAAAATGTTTTTTAAAAAGTTTTTTTTTTAAGTTAATATTTTTAGATTAGTAAGGATGCTGTTCCTAGATTACAAGGTAATAAAACTGCACAAAGGTTTATTCAAAATGCCTACCATTTTTTTTACCGAATGAAAACCCTGTTGAGGTGAGTTGATCATTAAAATGTATTTATCGAATTATGTAAATGTTAAAAATACATAAGGAACTTGCTGTGTCTTATTCTTAGTTAACCTCACTTTGACTTCTTAATTTTGTAGAATTTATTCCCACTTTTTTATTTTGTACAATAAATAATTTTATTAATTGTTATCAATACATTATACGGTGTAAATAAATAAATATTGAGTGTCGACAAAGTTCTATTTTATTTACTTTTGGTTACATTAATATTGACTAAGAGCAGGTATGCTTGGTTGTATAGTATTTTCCAGCCACTTCGAGTCTGTCAAAAAGCTACTAACTTCGAAAAAAAATAATTACTAAAATCACTAGACAGTTCGGACTGGGAATAGCGAACCGGGTATATTGCCAATATATATGATAGAAACAGTAAATTGCATGGCCTGGAATCTTATATGAATGACTTGGTTCATTCCCCCATCACTTTGACCCATCGAGCAATAAGACAAAAGAGGGAATGTAAAGGTAGAAGGGGTAAACGTATTGATAGACAGGAAGTGCCATCTTGAGAGGCCACTTTAGACAAGGATAGACAGTCTCTTTCCTTGTTTAAGAAGTCAAATTTAGTTTGGTTATGTTATTGTTTGTCCCAGAGATATGCTTACATATCTCTGGTTTGTCCCAACTGTCACATGAAATTTTATTTATATTGAAGTTTTTTACCAATTATGTCACTTTTTAGACTATTATCGTCAATATTTAATTAAAACTTTCTAGTCTGAAAAATATTTTATAGCTATTGTTAACAAATGTTGGAAATTTTAAATTTAGCGCCTTTGCATTTCCGGATGTGTCCGCCATCAGAGGCCACTTTTTTGGTCTCCCTTTTATAACGATTAGATTCCCTCTTTTGTCTTATTGCTCGATGCTTTGACCCCAGCGAGTTAATAAAGAGAAATGACAGCCTATCTCTCTCACGAAGACTTTAACCAATCATAAACCAAATAAAATAATCAAACGACGCAATGTCAATTCTGTCAATCCAAAGTAATGACAGATCTTCCGTTTGTTTACAAGTTTTCAATTTTATTTTATTATCTTTAACTTTCGTTTGCATTTATTCTTAGTAATTTTAATTTAAATTTGGTTACTTAATTTTTAAAGTTTATTTTGAGTTATTTATTGTAGCAAAGAATTTTTGTGTAGTGCTAGTAACAAAACTAAACATGGTGAATTATTGTATTGTTCGTTGTGTACAAATCATGGAAAAATTACAAAAAGGATGATAGTAAGTTGTCAGGAAGCAAAAAATAATAATATTTAACTTCTGCAAATATGTGTAATAAATATTATGTAATTATTTTATAACTGTTTTATCTTAAACAACAAATAAATATACGTATATCTAGAAAAAATGTGCATCTTTTATATATCTTATTTTCCAATAAATTTTAATTAGTAACGAAATAGCCCACAAGAGGCGCTAAAGGGTATGTATGTAAAGGGTGTTCATTCGAATTTGCCGCCAAAAGATGATTAGTGTTGACCCCAGCCGCAAGGGTCCTAATGAACGAAATTTATACATTGAGTTGCCTATCTATTTCTACTATTATATTATTTATCTATGGTAAATTGCGAAAGAAAGGATAAAGGAATGATTTTTTGGTTAGGTACCAATAACGTGTAGATCCATAAATAATGATTTGATTCAAATTTATTTATTTAGGTATTTACCAAACAGTAGTAATTATGATGTCATTACAATACAGTTAAGATACTTTCACTTTAAAAGATCCTACTTGGAAAACTTAATTACTTGTAAGTATTTAACCATTCAAAGTAAATATTTATATAGGGCGATAATTATATGATTCATTCATTATATTAACAGTAAGTCATTACAATTCAATTAAAAGACTTTCACTTTAAAAGATTGTACTTGGAAAACTTCATTATTGAATATATTCATATTTATTCATATTCATATTTAATTAAAAATTATCTTCTTATCTTTAAAAATTTTAATTTTAGCAGAGTTCTGAAAAGAACTTTTGTATAGAACAAGTACAACTAAAATAAAAAGAAACAATGCAACACTGTAAAAATATCGAACAGCTACCCGTAGAACGTCCGGCGCACGAATGCCTTTGCTTGAAGTGCTCAACCCCTACTTTCAAATTTATATATGCGCGGTGACACTTTATTTCACGAGAACCCTGTCTACCAGTACTTGTGATTGGAAAGAGTGTGTTTGCGCATAATATAGTATATACAGGGTGTTTGTGTATTGACAGCGAAAATGACGGGATGTGTTTTAGATATAAATCAAGTAATATTTAATTTACACGCTTATTTTACTACCGAAAAAGCTAATGGAGGATCTCTGTGACGAGCTCAATCCAAACGTATGTATTGTGTATTAGTGAGACAAAACTCAAGTCAGTTTGCCAAAACAGAAAAATTAGATAGTGAAGTGAGGTCACACAATATAAATATAGACCACACCCTAAGACTAAAGATCTTCCTGCGGGTTGTAAATTTGAAATATTAATATAAAATGTGTGAAATGAAAGAACATGTTTCTGTAGAGACGATGATAAAAAATTAAAAGACATAAATGCATTCGAAATTTACAGGGTAAGTCTCTGGATAGTTTTCAAAAAGATTGGGTTTTGGTTCAAAATGGAAGACAATAGAAAAGCCTAGTGTGAAACAGCTAGTGTCTTTTACAAAAGAATTGAGTTTTAAGAAACTATACCAATTTAAAAAAACAGTAGGTACATGCTTATTTGTTCATTTAGATGAAATATGGATTTTTGCTTAAGGTGGAATAAGATTTGCAAGACGAAAGTATAAAATTCATAAAACACACCGACACTGAGGTAATATTCAGGTGGAAAACATGATTTTATTGATGGAGAAGATCTTGTGTTTTCTTCAAAATGAAAATCATCTAATTTTCATGATAACATGAATACAGATATGTTTGTGAAATGGTTGAAATAAAAACTGCTTCCAAGTTTACATTATCTATAATAATTTTGGATAATGCCCCATACCATTCGGAAATTTTAAATATAAAATAAGCAATAGACGAGATTATACATAGCTTTGGACATGTGTTAAGATTGTCCCCTTACCATTGTATGTTTGTTGTCATTGAACATATTTGGAGAATACGAGAATACAATATGTATGTATCTAAACAGTAGCATTCATAAGACTCATTTATTTTCTCCGTGTTTTCAGTAGAGATATTTCTTTCGTCATAGTGTATTTTTTTTAATTAGGTTAGTAGGGGAGAGTCACCCTTAAGTTGGGACAGTTTTTTTTATAACAAATACTTGAAAATCTATAGATATTAAAAAAAAGTGAGGTAATAAAATGAAACTTTATTCTAATTATTAACACATTTTAGATATAAACTAAATAAAAAAATATGCTTCGTTTTTTGTTATTAAAAAAAAGTGTGAATGTCCCATCATGAGAAACCGGAATCCTAAGATGGTCCGTTGTGTTTCTCAAAAAGGGATATTACTATACAACTTCCACAAATAAAATAGAGATCATCCATTACTCCACAAGACTCATGAGCCCAATTTGAACATATTTTGCAGTTGTATCAGTCTTCACTACTCTCTGCGTACTTCTTTCCACATACAATGCAGTTTGAATCATCTTTAGTTGAAGTGACGACTGTGATATTGCTAATATTTGCATTTCGAGCGCTGTGGTCCATTACTACAGTTCGCTTCACAGATTTAACCTTGTTGGTAGGGATTGTGGATTGCAACGTCTCTAATTCATTTTTATACGGCGATTCTGTGAGTATCGTGGATTTCAGAGAATGTCTAGAAGAAGTCTCACCTTTCTTTTTCTGTGCCTTTGGTAGCGGACTAATATCAGTCACTTTTACCTCGGATGTCGGAAATTGGATAGGAATGATTTGGCTTCTCTGTATCGGTCTGTTATCTTCGGAATCGCCATCTTAAGGTGACCTTAAAACAGACTGTTTTGAGGTTGAAGGAATCGGATTATCATACATTTCAACTTGATTTACGCCTTCGGTATGAGCCATCATTACAGGTAATTTATTGACCTGTGATGTAGTTTCATTGTCCACTGATTGTTCCGTCGTTTTAGAGGGAGCGAATTCGCAGTCTTGAAATACGACTTCGTTAAAAGGCCAACTTCCGGTTACTCGGAATCCATTTGTCGCTATCTGTACAGAATATGCCTTTGAGAATGCTTCTGCAACATCCCCTGAGATTTGATATATTCCAAATGTACGACCACAATTATTTTTTAGCCATCTAGTAAGGTACCAATCATAATAACTCATAAATGATTTAAAATACGAAACATCTAGGGGTTGCATTTTATGCGTATAATACAGTGTGGTGGCAGGCATAATAAAATAATACCATTCTCGCGACAGAAGTTTATAACGTCTAAACTTTTTGTATGTGAACAATGGCTGTCCAAAATAATAAGAATTTTGCGCTCCTTCGAAGCTCTGCATGGTTTTGTTGTGCAAAATATTTTATGAATTTAAAAAAAAACATCACGATCCATCCATCCTTTGTCCTGTGGAAATGCCGGACTACCGTAAGGTGCATTGTCCATCAGCTCTGGTTTTATTTTCTTTCTGGGAAATATAAAAGCAGGCGCAAGAAAATTGCCACTTGCACTCATAGCAGCTACTATAGTGACACTAACTCCTTTTTCGGCACTTGGTTAAACCTCCCACTTGCTTTTTACCCCTCTGAGCAAGAAATTTAGATAATTTTTGGACGGTGTGGTCACTCCGGTCTCATCAATATTCCAGATCCTATCTGGAGTGAGGTGATGTTTATTATAAATACTTTCCAGGTTGTTGAAAAAACTTTGGACTGCATTCTTGTTGAATCCTGTAGCTCTAGCGTATGAGGTTGCTTCTGGTTTTCTCAGAGAAATATTTCTAGTCGACTCAAAAACCCATAAACCCACTTTTTAGAGGCCATTCGAGTATCTTTATTAAAATTGTTAGCAATATTATTGGCTTGGGCAAAGTCAAATGCCAGACAACGAAGTTCTTTATAAGTGATTCCAAAAAATCGCTTTTCCATTTCAGGAATATGATCTAAAATTTTGTGTTCCTATTCAACTGAGAATATTTGCCTAAACCGACCAAGATATTTGTCATTTTCAGTCATGATTTTATTTTTGTTTGTAACTCGTCTTTGAAGAGTACTTTTAGGAATATTATATGTCAGCAGCTTCTCGAAGCGATAGTTCGTTATTCAGAACTTTTGGTACAGCTAGAATCATATTTTGAACGGACCAGTTTCCACTATCAGTTTTTCTTTTGTAATAGGAATTTGGATTTCTATTTGGCATCTGTAAAAGAAAAATATATCAGTGCCACTTACGAGATATAGAGTTCACTGAAAAAAACATTTTTTAATGACACATTATCTTTACTTAGCTATAATTAAGGTTAGAATATTATGACCTATATTAAAACCGTAAAATAGTTTTTATTATCAGATGTCGCTATTGCGTCCATATCAAAGCCATTTTAGTGTTGCTTCTTAAAAGACAGAAAATATTGATCTTTCACGTTGAGAAAACATATGAATAACTGTTCTGATGAAACCTATTAGATTGAAATACGTAACAACAGATACATAGGCGCTGTTTATGTGAAATCAAATATTTGCTGCCTTTTTCATTTTATTCGGATCTAGTCTGTATGAGTACAAGAAACCAATTCGCTAAGGATTTCTGCTTAATTGAAAAGACATGTCATGGAATGCAAATTTTAGATTCCCCATGTCTCTTTTAACACCTTTATCAATGTCTGTTTTGCTTTGCAATTTTTAGAAAGCACAGATTAAAGCAGAAATCTGAATTATGTTTCAAAACTATTTTACAGTTTTATATTATTTGTTTATCTAGTGTGTTGACCACCTTTATTTAATAATTAACTGTTAATATATTTTCCTGTATTTGGTCCCAGAACCTAATTATCTCTCATCTCTTTTCATTTCTAAGGTTTCTTAATTTTCCCCTTGTAACCCCAAAAAGTTAAGTTGCGCCCTTTTTTATTATCTTCTCTTTGTTAATTTTAACTATCTCTCTGTTTTTTCTAGGTGACCTTTCTAGCACCATCCAAAAAAGTTTCTGAGGTTACAATAGGTTATCAATGTCAATAAAACAATGATTATAGGTAAAAAATTTATTATCGCTAAATTATAAATACAATTCATAAAAAGTGCTTTGAGTTACAGTGCAGAAAATAAAAATAGTTGTCCCCTAATTAAAATTACCTAGTGAAATAGTTGAATTGTGAACTTTTACACAAAAGAAAGAGGTACTAAATCAATCTGAGAAAATTTTGGTACTACTAAACATAATTTAAATATATTATAATAAATAAAATATCACTCATATGTGCTTTTATAGCTCTTTTAATAATACAAAATAGTGAGAGTTCTGCCGAAGGGATGTCCAACTTCAATACTGTTTATAATGCATAAATTTGCTTGAAAAGTAAAAAAATATAATCGGAAATACATTTGTACATGTTGTACTCTTTTGGTAAGATTTGGCAAAATCATTTTGTCCCTGAGGTATGCAAACAAACTGCAAAAAGATGAGAAGCCTAAGTTGAAATGGTAACTTGATCCACTACTTCTTGCATTGCCACAATGCACCAGGTCAGAGACCAACTAAAATTTGCCAAATAACAAAGAGACACATCTGATTCAAATAATATTCCAGTCAAGTACTTAATAAGAACAACAGAAACATTTTGTCCAATTTAATTATATATCTAACTTCAAAATAATGCCATTGTTAGTTATTTTAAAATATCTTTGTGTATGATAAGTTATACATTTAGAAGAAAAATCTTTAAATGAAAATATTTAGAAAAATGTAGGATTAATATAATCTATATTGGTACATTTATTCATAAATCACACAGTATGAGTAACTAAAACTCCGAGTAAGATTTTAAATCTGTTACGAAAATGGCATTTCTTGTATGCAAATTCATTCATTTTTTATTTAATAGCAACTACATTATCATTCCTGTATCAATTTAACAGAAAATAGGGGCATATATGAACTCTATACCTATCCCCTAGTAAAATAATTATATCTGCCACTTTAAAAAGTAGTTATAATCAATACTAAATTGCCTAATATTACTTCATTTGAATATATCTATCTACTTAATAAAATTTTTGGTGATATCATTAACAGCCTCATAAGATAATCAAGTGTTAAAATAGCATTGACAAATAAAGGATAAACCTATTATTATTCTCATCTTACTTCCTATAAAAGATGTTAATAATCCATAAAGAAATTTACCAACTATAAAGGAATATGCGAACTACCTCTGTTGTGTTTTAAATGATTTAAAATATGACAAACAATCATACTTCATTATCTACATTCACAGGGGCAACTTCACCAAAGCAGTGCTTAGCCTTAGGATCTCTATAAGAATTCTCATGTTGTACACTCTGTGAATTTGTACGACATTTAGCTAAACATAGCTCAAAATGATCTGCAACAGAAGCAAACAAAACACTATTTTGCTCCGAGGCTTTACCTAAAACATTTTCCAGCACTTCTTTCTTGTCAGGTTGTAAACAACAAGAAATGCAGTGTTCGTAAATTGTACAACAATTGTTGGGTTTGCATGTTTCACATAAATATTGCACTACACCTGACGACTGTTCATTGCAGCACCCGTTTTGGAGAACTTCATTCCTGGGGCACACGTAACCGCGATCGTCTACTAATAACACCTTTCCTTGCACTGAGTTCCTACAATTAGTCTCGTCACTGCTGGAATTGTGTTGTTGAAGACTCCTCCAAATGAAAGGTTGGGTTCTTTTAACCACCATTACATCATCGTTATTGAGAAAATCGGTTTTTCCTACGTAGCTAATAAGGCAATAACTGAAAGATAGAAAGAGGAGAAGCCCTAGAAAGATTCTTCGTCGTACAAAACGAAAAATTGCACTATACCACATTTTATCATAACATTTTAATTGAAATTAGGACTCTTCTTCATCTCTTATATTTTTTTGTGGTCTCATCTTTTGCATTCCAATACACAGCCACATGTTCTTATTTCATGACAGTTTCATAGGTGTTCCTATCAATTTTATTTATTTCTTGTAATAACTTGTAATTGCCGCAAAAAGAGGAAGGCGGGTACAGTCATAGAATAATTATTCATTATTCTGTGGTACCGTAAGCTGTAAACAAGAATTATCTAAAAAAATATGTTTCATATTGGTTCGTCCATGGCCGCCTTTAACCCATGCATGGCCTTTTACAATAAAGACGACCATGGTTCGTCCAGTGATATGTAAGTCGTCGAATCGAATCATAGGCATACATAAATAATATAATAGCATAGGTTTTATAGTCAATATTCCAACCCCGCACGCACAATGTATCTCGGTTTTTCAAAGCAACAAACCAAAAAGAACAAAAATGACTTTAATTTTTCTTTTTAGGTAAACATGAATTAATGCACACAGTAGTTGCAGATATTTACTCAAAAAAATGAAATTTACTTATCTCTATCTAATATTTCCTCAGAAAATATATATCTCCCTTCGCCAATGGACTCAAATTATGTTTTGTGTGGCTTTTATTACGAGTTCTGTGGTTCTAAGTAACACAGATAAATTAAACTATTGTAGATTGTTATTCTTCATCTAATTTACATACCATGCATGATACTATGATTATAAGATAAGATATTGCGCATGTTTTTGTGACGTCATTGGAGAGTTGAACGTTCGAAATGTCAGTTTTTTGTATAAATATATCAATAAGTAATCTTTAATAAATAGTTTGGAGATATCCTTATGTGTACGATTATTGTAATTAATAAACCGAAAACTTATTTTCGTCTAGTAATT
Source organism: Diabrotica balteata (assembly GCA_918026665.1). Classification (NCBI taxonomy): domain Eukaryota; kingdom Metazoa; phylum Arthropoda; class Insecta; order Coleoptera; family Chrysomelidae; genus Diabrotica; species Diabrotica balteata. The sequence goes on along the minus strand of OU898280.1, from coordinate 12,295,507 downwards.
TCATCACACAATGCATATAAATCCCATTTAACTTTAACAAGATTTCAAATTCTACTCTCCAATGACGGCATGCGCGAACCCGACCAATTTTGAGCTACGGGAAGATCCTATCTTGTATTCATAGTATCACGATACCATGCACGTCATTATTTACGTCAGAGATTGAAGTTTTCATAGTTCCCAAAGTATAAAAAATCCTGAATCCATTTTAAATCAAATAGGTCACATAATTATTGCAAAAGTGCAAGAGATTGCCATCTCTTTACTACGACTATTTAAATTCGTATGTGACATTTTTGAAATAAAAGACACTAATTTTGTTCTAAAAAGATCATATTTTAATAAATAGGTAAAAATATAAAACAACAGGTATTCACTTTAAAATTCAAAATAATAAAGTATAAAAAGTGTCAACACCGCAACTGTCAAATAAGCGTTACCAATTTATGCCAAAATTTCACCACAGAATAATAAACGATTCTGTGATTTCACCTTCGTTTGATTAGAGTTATAGTGTGTTCCGAATAAATGTTCTTCATAAAAACGTTTTATAATGCATTTATACAAATTAAATGAAACATATTATTGTATATATCTTTAAGTTAACATTAATAGAAATCTTATGTAATGCCAGTCTACTCGGCAAAGTGATTCTAAAAAAGAACACACCTACCGCCTAAATATTTCGTGTTGGTATCATGTGACGTCACAGGCTATGACGCCGATGACGTGCATCGGCGAATACAATCTTAGGTAACTTTAGTACCTTTTGAATTTACCGCCTTGTATACATATAGTTACGCACCCTGGCACTAGGCGACGCGCCAATTGACGTTTTACTTGTTAACGTTAACACAGGACTGTCACTGCTAGGTAAGAGTGTGCTGTGCTAAGTAAGTGACAACTAATAACACATGTATTTTTGTAAGGATTGTTTGAATAACAAAAGAATTAATAAACATCCATTTAAATATTTTATTTTAACGTGCACTACGTACACAAACACGTTTTGATAAACATGGATGCTGAAAGTCCAAGTACATCTAAAGAGCGCCCAAAAGCGGGGCATTTGACTGGTTTAAAAAGATGTTTTCAGACCTTAGTAGATCGCAAACAATTAAATCTAGATACTGCTGTATTAGAATTAATGTTAAAGCATGAAATATTAATAGATCTAGATAAACTAGACAGAGTTTTGGCCATAGTTTTACCACATATGCTTGTTTACTATATGAAAAACTGGCCAGGCTGGCAGAAAAGTCCTGAATATTACAGTGGTAAACTAAGTTTTAAGGATTGGTTTTTGAAATTCAGGCAGTACTTAAGTGTTAAGTTAAATTATTTAATAAAGAACGGTTATAGCGAAATTATGAATCAAGAAGATGAAGCTGAAGTACACTCCTCAGAAGATACTGTAGTGCCCCCTACAGAAATGGCTCCATTTGTTGTCAACATACAAGGAGCTCCAAAATATTTGTCTACTCTGGTATTCGATGTTAAAAAGGGTAAGTACATTTTACATTTTATAACACATAATAAATTCATAAATGGCACCACATTGCATATCTAAGTTCATTTATAAAAGGATAAAATGAATAAAAAATGACTTCATTCACAACATGTTCACAAGACCAGTTTGAAATTGTTATACAGATTGTGAGTAAAGTCTTCGTTACTTGTTTTATCCTTGTACTTTCATGTGTTAAATATTGTTATTATTAGCTGCATTGCCAGCAAAATGCAATTTGCAAATCTTAATTATGGGTAGTAGCTTAGAACACATTTAATACAGCGATAATGGAATTATCATTTGCAAAAGCCAGTGACTTTATGAAAAAAATCAGAATAGGGATAACAGAATGTAACAAAATAACAATGCAAATGCATACATCCATCTAGCCCAAGAGGTTATATCAAAACTCCACTTTGTTCTTTATAAATAAAATCACCTACTAATTCTTTTGAAAATATTGCAAAGGTCGTTATAAAATATCAATAATTTCTTTGAAGTGTCAACTATAGGACCATATACTTGAATGATGGTAGTTCTTATGGGAGTTGCATTTAGTTGAACTAGGAGCATTCCTTCTGACACAAGTGCAAAGTGGTTAACACAATTGGCAATTTTATTATTCAGAACTAGGTTCATTCCATTTATATCTTCATTCTTAAGATTTCCTAACTAGTATGCACCTCTGATAACCCGTTGCTTATATTTATCTATTGTGTTTCGCTTATTCAGATAATGAAAGTTGATAATCTTACTAGTTCTTAAATAGCATTACAGATTATTCATACTTTGCTATCTTTATCATTCCACTCATTTAATGTGTATTCTAATTCGTGAGGTTTTCTCCTTGTATTTTGCTTATACTGTTGACTAGTTCTTCTGCCTTCAGGGTTAATTTCTTAACCCCAGGACAAAAGAGTGCTCTACCAATTATTAACTCTTCCTTATTGGCCAATAAGTGCTGATTACTTATAGCAGGGTCTACCGGATGATCGAAATCACCACACAATCAAAAGAAGTTGACTGTATTTTCAAAACTGACACAACTGTATTTTCCTTTTATTTCAGACGATATAACAATACATCGCCATTTAGAACCTGAATGGACAGACATATCACTAAGAGAGTTCGTGAATTGGCCATATGTGGGGATAGAATTTAGAAGTAGCGAATTTGCTTTTAAACGATTTAACAAAAATGAATATCGAAGATGGTTAAATCTGACTTCGTGTTCTGTAGCGTTCGGAGCAGTTAAATTTATAGAGGAAGCCAGGATTATTAATAAAGAGACTAGCAGATCAGTTCATACTCTAGAGAGGATATACGCTTATGCAAAACAATTTGTTCAGGTGCTTAGCAGCTATAACATGAAGAGTAAGGTAAGTTGAAATAAATATAATGTATAGATTCGCCACTCCTGGTAATCCTATCCATAAATATATGTATAGATACTTTTGTTTTTTTTTTTTATCTCAGGTTGTTCAGCTGTGTAATTTTCTCGACTATCCATCAAGTTAATATTTTCTTTCTCATTCCAAGGTTAATTAAGCTTTTGTTGCATGTTTCAGCATAAACCTTCACTCTATATTTTTAAGGGGCATCCTATATTCATTGTTCTTTTAAGTTTGTAATTTAGTATTTGTTTATTCCTGCACACTTCACAATAATTGCTTAAATGCTTTGTAAAGCTTCTCCTAATATATCAGAAAATTGTTTAGAGTTTGTTTCATATTATATGATCTGAGTTTATAGATTAAGATGTGTGTTTGTGTTTGTGCATTATTGGCTTCAGAGTCTCTGTCCATTTGCCATCTTACCTTTATGGGATTATTTTGTATTTTTTATTCAGGAGCTCTAAAGAAGTGCTCCTTGCTTTCTTTTCATTTGCTATACAATCATAGTCCTGCTCTAATTTTACAAAGAAATATTTCCTATATATCTAATTTTACAATTATACCTTAGATTTTTATTTTTCTTATAACATATTCAGCTTGTTTTGAATTATTTAATTTTGTTGTGTGTTTTTTTTATTTTTTCCTTTTTTATATATACATATATATACACACATATATTTATTTATTTGTTTTTTTTCTCATCTTTTTATCTTATATAATTTGGAATATTAGACTAGGATACAATTTGACTCTTAGGGGTCGATCAGAGCATTTAGACGAGACAGGTGGACCTGGGATAGACTTGGCCTTTGCACGAAGGGAAAAAAACATAGGTTATAAACTTAATCTAATACATAAAATATGTATATACAAAATTTGATAAATATTACAATCTTCTGAACTTAATAATTGGGTTAGGTTATATGGTTTGGTGATTTTGGGTATTTTGGTTATTTCTTCACTTAATACTTTTACTTCATTACTTGCTTATTTTCATAAGGGATTTTAATTTTAAATGATTATCTACATTTTCAGATCAGCACAAACACATTGGAACTCATAGAAGTCTTACTTGAAGAATTTCTTAAAGACATTAAAGAAATTGGCATCAATAACACATTCGCAACAAATACTGTAGTAGTATTTAATATTGGACAACAGGCTTATATAAGAAACAAGAAACTCGAGAATAAAGAGTAAGTATGCAAAAACAGAGTGATAAGTATTGAAATTAATATGAAAACTTTTATTATCATATTAATTATAGTTGCCCCTGTAGTTATTCTTTCCCTTCTAAATTTTAGCTATTATAAAGTGAGTGTACTAATACAGATAAAGATTAGTTTTATTATTAGTTATAATTAGTTTTACCTTTACTCTTGAAGTTCTGTCAGTCAGATATGCTTTTACAATATTTATGAATTGTAAAGACAGGCCAATTTTAATTAACTGTCTAATCAGTTCGTTGTGCCAGAGATGATCGAAAGCTTTTTGAATATCGAGGAATGTGGCGACGGCGATTTTATTATTATTTATGTAATTCTTATCTCCAGAATCTTTCCGAGGATGTTGATAAGAGAGACGGGATGGTAAGATTCAATATATGTGAGGTTTCCATTCCAGGTTTTGGAATCATAGTCATGTTAGCTATTTTCCACGCAGTATGAAAATAACCTTTCTAAAGAGAAATCCCTTTTGGATTTGATACAAGACATTGTACTGTTTATTTTAATTTGAAGTCTTCTAAAACTATCACTAAAACATGATTAATTTATAAAATTTATTTATTTAACTGTATAAATTTATATTTTAGACTAAATTATTAAATTCTAATCGCCTGTATATACAATTACCTCAGTCTTTGAAACACTTCCAGAACTCAGTGGAATTTAAAATATGAAGCATACAGTTAACTCCTATTTTTGTAAATAACTTTTTAGTATCTCCTAGAATAACAGATACCACAGATTTTGTCACAAAAATTGATCACCCTGTATGTTATGCCACATATTGTTTTAAACCTAGATGATAGAAACATAATTTTGTTTTTCTTCGTATTAAAAATTATGGAAAAAGCCATCAAAATTTGAACTGTTTGTGAGATTTAAGAACTCGTTCAGCCTTCATTGTATGATTTTGTCAAATACTTGCGCCACATTACCGGTGCGATATTGTATTACTAAACTATCTTTTTATTTCAGAGCTAACCTAAATAGACAAGTCGGTTTATGCGAGGTACTGATACCCAAAATGGAAATTCAGATGAACTACTTCTCGGCACTCGAGGACACCACCACCGCCCATACATCTTTCTGTCATCTCAATGAAGTGAGCAGATTGATTCTCGAGAACGTATCATGCTGCACTAAATTCATACCAACATTAATTTTTAAATGTCTATTTTGTAACGTACAATTCGATACACAGCCGTGTTTATTAAATCATTTTCAAGTTCACCACGGCATGGAACCTCCTTTTTCGTGTAACAACTGCAACAGGTCGTTTACTATTCCTGAATTGGCTAGATCTCGATGGTGTCATGAATGCAAGAAGTGAAATGGATATAAAGACTACAATTACATACAACTTATATGTAATACAATATAGACTAAGAGATAAGAATTCTCAATTACTTTGCTGAAAAAAAATCCAAATATTTGAATTTTTGTCAAATTAACTACTAAAGATAATATCGTAAATATAGATAAAGTGCTCTTTTGGCCTTGTAAACCTCTCCATACTGTGACCTGAAAGATTTGCTGCATCTATATTTGTCATATAAGATTTTTTTAGATGTTTTTTGTCTTTACTGGCCAAATACAACTTAGACTGAGAAACTAAATGACATTGTATTTAATTTTCTGTGTATTTCAACTCTGGTGATTTAACTGGCCGTTCAAGTGGATAATGAAATTCATGAGTCGATTTACAAAATATAGTTAATGTGAGTCTGTGTTGGGGATGAGAATTTCCTCACTCAGTCTATTCTTCTGTCAGTTTAAAACTCTTTGCACAGTTCCAAATTGGCTTGGAAGGTTTTATGCGAAAGAAAAGTATTGGTATCATAAATATTTCTGATACCTTTAATAGAGCAAAGAATTCTCAGAAAATTTTCCAATATACCACATCTTCGAATACCAGAATATACCAGGATATCTCTGATGTAAGCATGTCTGTTAGAATTTCTGGTTTAAATGAGATATAACTAAGTCGTTAAATATAAGAAATTGGTAGTCGTCATGGTTTTCAGGTTCTGGCACTGATGACTGTGATGAAGCTGATAAATAGACTGAAGTTTTGTTTGTATATAAGTAAGCTGATGAATATATTGAATTTTTATTTGTATATAACAGAAAAAAGCTTTTTTTTATTTTTAATAATAAATAAATTTTGCAATAACTTTTTTTTATTTTACAATAAGTACAAAGTAGAATTGTCTGGACCCCATTGGACGTGTCTCCAGGTGATAGATAAGTTAACATACAAGTTATTTGAATATACAGTATAACCTGCCTCATCCGTATCAATTAATTACTATTTAAATGGGAATAAGCCTCAATTAAAGGTTAAAGTACTGACGTTACAATTTCCACTTCGGAAATCATTCTCAAAATATGTATTTTGAGAACTATAACTGAAAACCATATAATATTCAGTGGAATATATTAAATTCATTGGGGCCGCTCCACTGAACTTAATTTATTGACATTTACTGAGTTTTCCTTATAGAATCTCTTGAAGATGGCTTCCAGGTTCATGCCGTATACACAGACTTTACAAAGGCGTTTGACCAGGTAAATCGCAAGATTCTAATCAATAAGTTGAGGAGTCTGGGTATCCAGGGTGAATTTTTAGAATAGTTGTTATCCTACCTGACTGAAAGAATACAAATAGTACATCTTCAGGGTTTTCAATCGTTTGAGATTAAGGTACTTTCAGGAGTATTACAAGGATCACATCTAAGACCTCTTCTGTTCAATAAATTGTTAATGACAATGCCTCCCGTTTCCTCTTTGCTTCTTTCCTAATGTTTGCTGACGATTTAAAATTACATTTGAAAATTTAGAATGATGGTGACAATCAAAAACTACAGTCTGATTTGGATCAGTTGAGCTATTAGTGTGACAGCAACGGAATGGAACTTAATGTTAAAAAGTGTCATTTAATGGTTTTTGGTCGGAATAAAACTTCTATAAATCATATCTATACTAGTAATGGTTGACCTTTAGACTCTGTATCTCAGATAAAAGACCTATGTGTTTTGCTCGATTCCAGCTTATCCTACATCCCCATATCTCATCTGTTGTCTTAAAACCACTTCAATTTTTAGGGTTTATCAAACGTTGTGCTAAAGATTTTCTAAATATCCCATCCATAAAAATTTTGTATTGTTCACTTTTGAGACCCCACGTAGATTACTGTTCATGTGTTTGGTCTCCTCAACTATAACACCCATATTCAAGCATATTGAGAGAGTTCAACACAAATTCCTAAAATTTGTTGCATTTAAACAAATCCAGAGGATTAAAGAAATTAACTATTCAAATATGGAAATGTTCCTCAACATAACTTCTCTCCAAATCCGACCCATGCACAAAGATCTCACTATGTTTTATAGTATAATGCGCTCTATTATTTTTGGTCCTCAAATATTAGAAAACATTAATCTCCATGTTCCCAGTAGACAAACAAGGCTAAATCAACCCTTTTATGTTAGACTCCATCACACAAACTGTGGACACAATTCCTTCACATCTAGAATACCAAGGTTTGCTAATCAATATAATATCAATATTTGCTATCAATAGGTCTTCTTCTTCTTTGAGTGCCTCTCCTATCAGAGATTGGATATCATTATGGCGATTCTAGTTTTATTTACTGCTGTTTTGAATAATTCGTTAGTGGTACAGCCAAACCACTAACCACTCTCTTAAATTTCTCATCCCGGACATTCTTCTATGGCCTGGATTTCTGCGTCCTTGGATTTTTCCTTGCATTATATTTTGTAGCAATGTGTACTTTTGTCCTCTCATCAGGTGGCCTAAGTATGCAAGTTTTCTCTGTTTTATATTCATGATAACTTCTGGATCGTTATTTATTCTGCGTATTATCAATAAGTCTGCTAACCCAAAGGTTGGATTGTTATAGTATTTCAAAAGAAGAAAGCTCAGCTTAAGAACTGTGTGTGATAGCTTGATGTCCTTGTGTTTTGTACATTCTTTGTTACTGTTTGTTATTTACTGTTCCTACTTTCATTTTTTGTATGATTACAATTTTTAAAATTCAATTTAAGTAGGTTACATTAAGAATCTGTAATTTATCAATAATGTTTACATTGTAGTTTAATTGGGTGATTGCTCCTTGATAAATAAATAAATTTAGTAATAATTCTTTGCTTCATTTTGGTACACATGGGTTGTCCAAATTACCTTTTTGTGTTTACTTTGAAAAAAAGTTACCAAACATTGAATTTATTTTGAATCAAATTCTAAAAATAATTAAAAAACAATATACTAAGTAAAACAATACTTTAATTTACAATATTTAAATGAATCCGTAATAAATGCTAAAATATAAATATAGTAACATATGTACAAGTGGGAATTAGATCATATATATGTGAGTTGTATCATAATAAATGTAACAAAGATCTATTAAATTAAAAATTATTAAATTAAATTAAAAACATTTTTAATGTAATATATTTCACCTAATAACTAACTTATGAACATTATTTGCTAAGACACCCTGTGCAACATGTGTGGGTGTAGTTGAGTATAATTTTATGGGCAAACTCCAGACCATAGTTTCCACAGTTACCTCTGAAGGTGCTCTCCAGTCAGTGTCCTCTAGGCTTGGTGGAGATAAACCCTTATTGGTGCTAGTCACAAACTCAAAATGTAATCTCCAAGTTAAACTCACTAAAAAATAAATATAATACAGGTTTGTTAAAAAAACAAATTCATAATTTAAGAAGTTGGCCAGTAACCAATAAATCATAATCTTACCTAGTTTTGTGGCAAAATCTGGAGTTACATACAAAGGTATGGGTAATATCAGCTGTGTATAATCATATCCTAAGCAAACTTCATGAAAGTTTCCAAAAGTAATAATCCTAGTCTGCTTTGAATTATCCTCAGCTGCACCTTCAATAATTGTTTTTTCCTCACACTGTAGTGATACTGAAACTTGTATACAACTAACTGTAGCTACTGTAAAGTCAAAAGTTCCTATTATGTCTTCTCCTAACTTATAGGCTGGCTTGAAGAGACAGAATCGAGCTACCCTGCCCCATGTGTTGGTGATCATGTAGGAATTTGGATTTCTTCTTGCAGTAATGTTCTATAATTTATTAAAAAAATTAAAATGATATAAAATGAATTGTCTTTTTACGATTCTGAGTAATACTTGACATACTAATAATTCTTAAAAGAAAAAACAAGTAATGGACCATATTTATATAGAGTGGAGTAGATTAGAATAACAGAAGAGAAGCAAGTGTCATACTGGATGGACTTCAAATGAAATGGAATCATGGAAATTACCAGAAGGAAGAATTTGGTCTTGAAGCCTAAATGGTACACAACTAGATCTGGTGAGAGAAGTAAAGTATCATGGGGTAATATTAGACACTGCATACTTGGAATCACCAGGTAGAACAAATAAAATAATCAATAAATGATGATTGCTGACCATATTTATGTTACTTAGATGTAAGCCTAAAGTACCTTTCCATATGGACATTTTCCTGTGAGAGTTGGAAATACTTGACCCAAATATACAAGGTTACATTTGGTACACAGACAGGTCTAGTGCAGGAATATTCATTAGAGGTGAAAATTTAAACAAAGGCAAAAACAAATTACACAGGGCTTTGGAACTGAAGTAGATCAATATATACACAAACAGATAGTTAAGTCAAACAATGATATTTAAAATAGAACTTTTATAACAAATAAACATAAAGTCTACTTACTTGTAGACTTTGAAGGGCAATCTCTAGTGGACTTTCCTTTTTTCTGATTTCCAAAAATGGATTTGCAGGTGTCAATTCCTCTGTAGTGTCATTACATAGAGCAACAGCCTCATTTAATAAAGTTTCACAAAGAGGAAGAACCCTTATGGGTACTCTTAACAATTTAACAGGACTGTTAACTCTTTGTGTGCCTATTGTGATTTTGTAGGAATATTTCACTAACTGTCCTCTATAGGATGGAGGGGAATCATTTGGGATTTTTTCTCTATAGATATCTACAAATAAACATCATTACAAATCAATTTATGCCCGGTAATACTTTACTTACATGTTTTTGACTGTCCAGGAGATAACCTCAAATCACAAAAGAGTATTTTTGGTTTTGTAGCTACTTCTACCCTAGCATTTTCATTAGTATGTACACTCAAAGCAGTAACAGGAAAATTCGATATATTTTCAGAGGCCCTATCTTTGGGAACTTTTGAATCAGTAAAGCATTGGCAATGGATTTGGGCTGAGGCCCAAGCTAAACTTTCAAATACATCTGTGTGGCTTTGGGCAACTGTATGTGTAGGAGAAGGAGGATGAATAAAAGTGACACTACATTCTAAGGTTTCACCCGATAAAAATACATGACCATGGGGCAATTTTGCAACCACTTCAATCATTTTTGTGTTAAACAAATTTATACCAATACCAATGTTTACAAATTGAATCAAACGTCATCCTAATCTAATAATTTCTAACCTTAGTTTCATCATAATGAGCTAGATAAAAAGAAGCAGAGGATGATTTCTTAGTGAGTATGTAGCTCTTTTGAGATGTTAGCTGTAATAGGGTCATCGAGCAATAAGACAAAAGAGGGAATCTAATCGTTATAAAAGGGAGACCAAAAAAGTGGCCTCTGATGGCGGACACATCCGGAAATGCAAAGGCGCTAAATTTAAAATTTCCAACATTTGTTAACAATAGCTATAAAATATTTTTCAGACTAGAAAGTTTTAATTAAATATTGACGATAATAGTCTAAAAAGTGACATAATTGGTAAAAAACTTCAATATAAATAAAATTTCATGTGACAGTTGGGACAAACCAGAGATATGTAAGCATATCTCTGGGACAAACAATAACATAACCAAACTAAATTTGACTTCTTAAACAAGGAAAGAGACTGTCTATCCTTGTCTAAAGTGGCCTCTCAAGATGGCACTTCCTGTCTATCAATACGTTTACCCCTTCTACCTTTACATTCCCTCTTTTGTCTTATTGCTCGATGAATAGGGTCATATGATGGAAGATATTTAATTACCTTTGGCAACATTGTATTATCTTAAACGTCACGAAAGGCGAAGGCCAAGACAAATGTCAAATGTGGTGGTTTGTGTTGAGAAGTTATGTTTTTTAAGTTTCTCCCCGTAAAAATTGAAAATTTCTTTAAAACACGGTGGATTAAACCCCTCATAACAGTCCTCCACTTTCAGTGTCTTAAATATTGACGAAAAGGTTGTAGAAATGTGTTAAAAATGTAACAAAGTGTTCATAACGGTACCAGTAGATCTTGTTTTATTGAACCCAAATCTGGTATTTCCGAAAGGATGAAATAAATTAAATTAAGAACAACCGGTTCCGCACGTCTACACGAAATAAATTAATGCTAAATAAAATTTGAATATTTAGATAAGGATCATTTTAGAGCATTAAAAGATGGATAGCCAAAAGTTAGAAGTTACATTCTTGTTCCAATTTGGGCTCATACGGGATACTATTACTGTCCCACAGGCTTCTCTGAATCTCAAAACTGTTAAAAATCTCGCAGTTAGCTTCCTTAATTCTAAGGTATGTATTTACAAATCTAGATTGATACATTTTTCAGTGTGTGTATTTTAATAGATTGGTGAAAAGAATTTGTGTCAGTTAACTAATTACATTCCAACAGTTGGTTAAGTGTATTTTACACATTTTATGTAATTTATTAATAGAAACAATAATAAATATAGTAAGTTCCAATCTTAGGATTTAAAAACAAATTAAAGAGATCAAGAAGGAAATATTTTTCAATACTTTCACATTAAACACCCAAAAAATATTTTTCTTGTCTTCAGTGGAATATAATTTTAAATGGATATAAAATTCAGATGCTATAAAAGCTGTAAAACCAGTTGCAAGCTTTAAGTTTGTGAAATAAAAATAGAAATGACACTTTTACTTTATTAGTTTAGTTCCCAATGAACTTAAATAATGAAACAGAAAATATTGAGTGTTTGTTTAAAAATCAATGTTTAAAACTTGGGAAACTATCAATAGTTGTTAGGAATGTATTATTACAACTACAATTTGAATATATTCCTTGAAATAACAAGCAGTTCTATTAAGTATATAGTTCTAGGTAAAATAGAATTAAATAACTGGCAAAAAATAATTTTCAATTATTTAGAGAGAATTTCTATTTAAAAAACATACAAAATGCTACCTACTGATTATTGAATGGAAAGTTTCAAAAATACAAAGTTAATGGAAATTTATTAAAATTAATTCTGCCAATAAATGTCAGTAGGTGATCTAATAAACATAGTAAATGAGATATTACGAAAAAATCTATAAAAACTATTATACTCATCATTATAACTTTTAAGTAAACATTTTATACAGAAAACAAAAGATTTTAATCAGATTAGGTGTATCCCAGATGAAAATAATAAAATACTAGTTTATAAAAAGGATGAAAAGTATGAGAAAAGAATGAGTAAAAACCAATGAAAAAAAGTACTTTGATAGTTTATTAAATGAAGAATTTGGCAGAAAACTAGTTGAGTTAACAGAGACAGTAACAGCATTGGTATCAAAATAACAAATGAGAAAGTTTTTATTTATTTATTAGCCAGAGAACTCATTTTTACAATTAAATTTCAAATATGATATATTAAATTTCAAATATAAAAACAATAAAGAGCAATAACATACAAATAACTACATGTATCATAAAAATGAATACTTAAAACAAAAATATGGAATATACAAATCATTTAAAGCTAGTTGAATGCTATGTTTAAAAACAAACAAAAATATTCTAGTAAAACCCATGCACTCATCACTGAATAGAATAGAAATATGCTTTATTGTGACTGAAAATTGTACAATTCTATGGATTATATAGTTTTTTTGACGAATATAATATAGGCTTCTTTACTAAATCAGTGGATGGGATCATTAAATACAGATTAAAGGTTGAGTTTCCGGTGGAGTAGTCATAATTAGGTCTTGCTGGAAAAACATATAGGTGTTTACTAATTAATCAAGCAGTTTCTAAAATATATAAAGATGGAAGAGTTAAAATCAGATGGAAGAGTTATTTTATTGAGGCAAAAAAAAACTGTATTACTCTTTTTTGTAATTTAAAAATAACATCAGATTGAACAGCTGTACTAGAACTCCAGGAAGACCATATCGAAGATTAGACTTGAACAAAGAAAAATATGTTTTTTGCAAGATGCTGAATTAATTTCTTGATTGATTTTGGGATTTATATGCACATTGGTGTAAACCGGAATTTTCTGAATTTTATTTTAGTAACGTCTCACCAAGTAAAATACCTGCTTTGTATCCTATCTTGCTTACGAGTTCCACTGTCTCTATTCTCTTTTTGCGCTCTCAAATATAAAATTAATTTGGCCAGATTGTAAAGAATGACAAATGACTGGGAAAAAAGTACATGAAGCCATAGCATAGGGAAAAATAAGGATGGCAGAACCATACGAAAATGGGACGAGCAGGTTAGATAAGAGACAGAAAAACAAGGAATATAATGGAATGAGATTAGACATTTGGTACAAAATTAAGGCAACATAGATACAAAAATTAGACAAACAAACAATAATAAAAACACTCATTATAAATATAGTAAATTATAAATGTTGTAAGTATTGTAACAAATTATAAAATATAGTCAGACTAACTCTATAAATAAAAGTACTTTGGTTTTATTCAATAATTAAAAATAAACAATGTTATCTTCAATTGAAAAATGTACTCTTGCATTTTTAGTAGTATATTATATTCCCAGTATTTCTATACATTAGAGAACTATATTTTAGTGATACCAAAAGGCCATTGACTTCTGAAAGTCTTTCAAACAATTTACAGAATTAGTATATTACAGTAAATTATCTTTTTAAGATTAAAAATATAATACAATAATTAAAAAAATATATAGTGGTAATTACAATGCATGTTTTTTTTTAATAGAGAAAGATTTTTTAGCAGAACCTTTACAATAATAGAAAATTTTAGAATCATATTTCAATATGGGTCTGCAAATAATTTTATAAATATTGGCAGCAGTTTCAATTGTAATTCCTTCTTTTTAATTTTTCTTTTTATACATGATGTGTACTTTAATTTGTTGTCTATGCTTAAATATCATTAGTTGTTTTTTAGAGGGATTTATTATTGATCTCCATTTCTTGGCCGAAGATATTGTGTCATCCACCTGCCTTTACAATAAGTTAAATTGTACTTAATAAATTTTTACCAAAAGAGATCACTGTTGTGTAATTAGATAAATTTTAACAAATTACTATTGGTTAGTTCATGTTGACATATGTCACTGCAGTAGAGATTATACAATAGATGATACAGCAGTGAAACCTGTGGAACTCCTTTTTGCATTGAAAATGATTGGGAACATGTTAAATTAATTTTGACTATACACCTGCGATTTTTAAGAAAATCACCAACAATCAATAGTAATGAAGAGGAGCAGGTTATTCTGTGAAGTTTGTTTAATAATCCTTTATGCCAAATGGAGTAGAAATATTCTTCTTGATATCCAAGAAAACTACTGTAGTCTTCAGTCTTTGTAATCTTGCTGCTTGTACATTGGATGTTACTATTGAAAGAGGATGGAAGTTTGTTTAATAATCCTTTATGCCAAATGGAGTAGAAATATTCTTGATATCCAAGAAAACTACTGTAGTCTTCAGTCTTTGTAATCTTGCTGCCTGTACATTGGATGTTACTATTGAAAGAGGATGGATTGTTGATGATTTTTCCTTAAATCCAAACTAGTGGGCTTTGATATGTTGATTTAATTTTTCATATATTCTTCATTTGATAATTTTCTCAATATTTTTCCTATTACTGGGATAAGAGTGATTGGACAGTAATTCTGAGATATTTTGTGGTTAGTATTAGGTTTAGGAATAATTATTACAATACCCATCTTCCATTCATCAGGAAAGAAATCATTCATCATACAATAGTCATATATTATGCTCCTCTTATTTTCTTATGAATAACAGGATCTACTTGTCCAAAGATTTTACAATTGTGAATCTTTGCCACCAGGTTTTTCTTTTATATTATCAGATTTTATGAGAACAATCTAATTAAACATTTCCAAACCAATTATTCACCTCATCTAAGGTATCTCTATCAAAATCATTGTCCTCGCTAAATTTGTAGGTTTCTTCAAGGTACTTTGCAAAGCATTACATTTTTCCTCATCCGTATTATATGACTGGTCATTATATACTAGTTCTGAAATTTGTTATCTAAATGATTTATCTTTGGAAAGTCTATTTCATTCCAGTAGGTTAAACTCTTCATGGAGTTTATATTCTTACATGATAGGATCCATTTATACTGTTTAAGTTTGTGATTATCTTTGTTTAGTTTGTGAAATTGTGGAGTTAAAAGTACATTTTTGAAATTATTTATAATATTTTTAGAACATAGTAATATATCTGGAGTTGTGCTTCGATTACCTTCCACGATAAATGTAGGAGCTGTCTGTAGGTATTTGACAAAAATTGGAATTTGGAAGAAAACATTTGATTTGCTTTATATGTGGGGAACTTGATTTTGTGTTAAAATCGCCAATTATTATTAAATAATCATAAAGGGATGCTTTAATAAAGATTGTTTCTTATATTAAGTAAAAAATGTGGATGTAGACAAGGAAAATATGTAATTTCGAGTATTTGAAGGGGAATGTTTTCAAATATACAGTATTATACACAGAATGAGACATGGCCATCAGGGATTGGCATCCTTCACAAACCAAGCTCTGTTAGAGAGAGGAAGTATTTGGAAAAAATAAATGTATATTTTTATTTGAGTCACGCTTTGAGCTGGGCTACATATTATTTATTATTTATCTAAAAATAGGGTATTTTATTTATTTTATTACAAACATTTGGGACAAATATACCTTCTTCTTCTTTCAGTATCCTGCCTGATTATCAAACATTGGCAATCAGGAATATCCGGAATAGAAAGAAAATAAAATTTGCTGTCATCTTTTAAAGATCTCGGAAGACAGCTGACTTCAAATTATTAGAATTATCGACAATTGGAATTTTGATAAAAATATTAAAATATTTGTCATCTGGAACTGCATTCCCGCAATTCAAGGGGAAATGAGGGGGTTGTTTATTCTTGGAGAGATTTCTTTACCCATTTTCAATGTTTTTCTGGATTGTATAAGGCTGCCTCTTCTGAAGTTTTGGTCTAATATATTGCCTTTTTGTTGGATTATAGGATGCCATAATATGGATTAATAACATTTTCATTTTTGCTTTCAACACACATAAAACTATTGATATTCTATTTTGTATATATAGTTGTATATGATTTCTTTAGTTGAATTAAAAAAACTGTTGATATTTAAGTAAAGAAACATTACATATGTTATGAGCCATTATCTTAAAATATTGTGAGACTTTCCTGTGGCATAGTTGGTGAGTCGTTGGTTGATTTTTCCAGATTGAACATGAGTATAAGTAAATAATAGATTTCCTCTAAATACTGGGGTAGTATCAATATTGTATAGATGTAAAAATCTATTTTTTGGTTTAATTATAATTTATGATTTCTTGTTGATCGCTATTTGTAGGATTCTTTAATTTGTTAGTATATGCTAACATGATTATGATATGTCATTGATGAAAGAAAAACCCAAAATTATGAAAGATTTTTGGGAATATTCGAGCCTTAGAGACTCATAAAAATATTTGGAGCTATAAACGATCAAGGACAGTGATCTGGCGCAAAAGATATAATTTCCTTACCAGCTTAAAGCAGGCCAGGATCCACAGGATTGTCGAGCCAAAGATGATTTGGATGATGTGATTGATGAATGTATTCTGTTTGGACCAGTAATTTCTGTTGCAATTTCATAGGATTTTTTGTTGCGTGTATTAGGAATTACTTTGATAGGTTTACTTGGACTGTTATGACATTTAGGTAACCATGCTTGGTGGTCTTTGTCATTGCATGACAAACATTTCTCCGGAAGAGGGGATGTGCATGTTTGTATGGGATGTTTTCCGTGGCATTTCCTACAGCCTATTAATTTGATTGAATACGCATTGAAAGAGCCATAGCCTTCTATAAATTAAAGAAAATTCTAATTAATAGAGATATTACATTAAACCTTAAAATCAGATTAATACGCTGCTACATATTCTCCACATTGCTGTGTGATATGGAGAGCTGTACCCTTACAGAGACATGAAAACATTGGAGGCCTTTGAGATGTGGTTTTATCGACTAGTATCACGCATAAGTTAAGTTGATCGAATAATAAATGAAATAGTTTTACATCAAATGAAAAAGAGCACAGAAATAACAAAAAAGATAAAAATTTGAACGTTAGAATATTTCGGTGATTTAATGAGACATCCAGAGAGGTATAACCTTCTACACTTCATAATACAGGGTAAGATCGCCGGAAGGGAAAGCCCAGGCTGAAGAAGAACATCCTGGCTCCGAAATCTCCGAGAATGGTATCAAGAATTCGAGAGACCACCGCTAATTTATTTAGAGCCGCCATAAACAAAGTTATTATTGCAAATATGATAATAGGACAGGGTACTGAAAGAAGGTTAATTTGATGTAGGTATACAATAACCATTTATAATATGGGATAGGAGAATGGATGGGGTAAACACGATAGTGGTAGTTTTTAAAGAACACTTCTTCACTTAATAGTTTTTAAAAGATTAGTAATCTCTCGTAATTATTCTAATTAGAGGTGTAAGTTTCGCGGTTTTTCTTGATGTAATTATTTTGCAGTATTTCTGGCATATTCCGTTATTTGTAAGGTAGTATTTTATATGTGTTTCTTTAATATCCAATTCTACTGATGATATGACACAGGCGAAAGTTGTGATTTATTTGGTGTTGATTGATTTTGATTAGAATTTGTTTCTTTGGCCACTTTTAAATGGACTAATGAATTCAGGTGTGTTTTAATTAATGTGGTTCTTATCTTGATTGCTTTTTAAAATAAAACCACTTTCTAGTCTTTATTGTCACATCAAAGAAATTTCAATTTCTTGCATTCCAAAAATTAGCTAATTGTACTCTTGAAAATTTTTTGATCTGTTGTTATAAAAAAAACTTTTCATAGTTTTGATTCATGATGCTTCTCATTTGTATATAGTGAATAGTTGTGTAAAGATGATAAAAAAGAGAAAACTCGAATATCTGGGGCATATAATGAGAGGAAGGGGCATATAATGAACATGATAATGCAGTTAATACTCAACGGAAAAAGTTATAATTGGTAGGAAGAAATACTCATGGCTCCGAAACCTTCGTCAATGAACTGGCTTATCAGCATATGAATCATTACATGACGCACAAGATCTAGAATGATATAGGCAAATCGTCATGGAAGCTACATGGAATAAGAAGAATAGTTGTGTGTGTTGTTAATTACATTTTTTGATGGCTTTGAATATTGATATTTCTTTGGGAATTTGGTTGGGATTGGTTAATTGGTTGGGTTTTCAAAAGAAGGTGGACTTAATATTATGTTTTGAATTTGTTGTTGTATATATAGTTGTGTGCCTTTTTGTTGTATTTGATAAATGCGATGTTCCGGAACGTCGTTTCTTTTTCTTATTTTTTTCCACTGTTTCTTGTCCTCTATTTCTTTTTCTTCTTCCGAGATCGAACTTCCGCTGCTTTTGAAAGACATTTCAACTTTCTATTCATGGTTTTTTCCTTATTATTAATTTTAAATCGATTTTTAACTAGTATCGTTAGCTAATTACAGAGAGCGGGCCGACATACGCCCTTTCTCTATGAATATCAAACGATTACTGCTAAGGCTAGATTAATGTTGTGTACATAGTGAAAATACACGAATCTATAACATAGATTTATTTGTTTCAGATTCCAGATCATGGTGTTAATAGAATAGAAGATCGCATATTGTTATTTCGCCATGCCTACAGCTCTAACAATATTTTACAGTTGATAAATTCGGCTTTAGAAATCTCAGATGAAACACTTATAGAAATAGTTTTAACAGCCAAAGGTAAGTTCAAATTTTATGATGTGAAATACGGCTCACAGACGTTATTATTACTATTATTTTATTTGAGCTAATACAACCAATCGGCTTGATTTAACACAGACAAAAATAATGACCTTATTATTAATATGTGAGTGGGAAATTATTACTAGATTGACTTTTTCTAATGTTTTTAAAATGAAAGATATTAATAACAACACATATTACAGATATTTCATAAAATAGCTTCAGCAGTGAGCATGCTAGGAAGGGAAGAATTGCTAAATTTATGTATCTGGTTATGTATGGTAAAATGGTGTCTTATTCTTTAATTAAAAACACAATACCAATCACAAACAGCCTTATCCTATTAGGGTATTACAGAACAGGGCTATCAAATATGATTTTCAACTGCCACACCTTCATCTAACAGAAGATCTGTACTGTCCAAGAAGAATACTCAACATTGAATCAATGGATACTATGCAAGTTTGTGTCTTCTTCTTCTTGTAGTTCCTTCTACTTTCGTTCCTTTTATACTGACTTGATGTAATCTATTTATTGAGCGTTGCAGTGCTTCTAGACTGTCTGCAAAAACAGTGGTGTCGTCTGTGAATCTTATGTTCAAGATATTGATATACCCATGTTATATTATATACCCTGGCCTACTCCTCTGATATTTCTTCCTTAAAAATAGCTTCGCTGTACAGATTGAATAACAATGGGTACAGCACCCAACCCTGTCTAACACCTCCTTTGATTTCTATAGTTTCTGTATCGACATTTTCAATTCTAACCTTTGCTCTTTGATTCCAGTACAGATTGACAATAACCCGTATATCTCGACTATCTACATTCTTTTCTTTTAAAAGTTTTATGAGTTTCTGATGTCATACTCTATCAAATGTCTTCTTTTTAATAGATTTTAAAGTTGTGTCTAACTCCTCTTCATCCTTATCCGCTGTTGGTGCGTATACTTGAATTAAGTTAACTTGTTAACTAATTAAGTTGTTGTATGTTTGTCTTCAGCTGAACCATTATCACTCTCTCTAAGTAAGGAGTGAATCTTATAACTGATTTATTAGTTTCTGTGTCTAACAAGATTGCGACTCCATAGCGATGAGCCGGATCGTTGTTTCTAGCATAATACATCATGCCATTTTTGATTATAAGTTTGCCGTTGCCTGGCCATTGTACGTTACTTATGCCCAGTATATTTATTTCCATTCTGGTCATTTCTTGTATTAAATTGTCTAATTTTCCTGGCTGGTACAAGCTTCTTACATTCCATGTTGCAAGTCTTATTGGTCTGCGTTTGCAAGCAAAATTCTCTAAACGAGGATTTTGCTTGCTATCGACCTGGAAGGACTCGTCTTTTACATGATCTTTTCCTTTCGTGTCTTATTTTGGTTTCCGGATTCCATGATCAGTAACGGTTTGACTTTTTTACGTATTTGCCATAATGAATGACTAAGACTGTTTGTTAAACCTTTAATGCAGTGGTTTCCGCTTGCCTTCTGCATTCTTCTGCCGTTGACCAATTTATTTTTTCTTCTGCCTTTGGAGTCGATTTCTCAGCTCCAGGACAAAGGATTGTCCTACTACCTACCGACTCATCCGCCCGAAGCGGTTGGTCGGTAAGAAGGGGATTGCTTATACCGGCAATCACTTGGTTCCTATCTGCGTTGGCGATCAACATTGATGTTGCCCACCTTCCACCACGTGGAGGTGCAGATTCAGATTTTTCCTTCATCGAGATTAAGACCTTTCGGCATTTCCTAATCCCTACAGAGCTTTAGAAAGTCAAGTTTGTGTATTAATTCATAAAGTCAAGCTTTCTCAAGTACTTACAAATGTTGCCCTAACACTGACCGAAGATGTACATGACTATCATACTAGGCAAAGGGGTTCTTTTTGGACTGGAAGAATTCGAACTTCTGGTGCGCAAAGAAGACTAGGTATACTCAAATGGCCTTATCTTGTATAAGCTGCGCAGTAATATGAAATAAAGTCAACTAGGAAGATTTAAATTTGAACTAAAACAATTACTTTTTGATAACTACTTTAAGGCCAATCAGATTTGAATCATTTAAATTTCTTATTTTATACAGGGTGAGTCATAACTATTGGGACATAGACTAAGGACAGGTTATTTTCACCAAAATATGGCTATTGGGCCAAATATGCCTTAATAAAATGTTGCTGAGAAAAAAGATACAGGGTGTTAAAGGTAATTTTTGTTTTTCATTTTTTGCTAATAGTTTCCCTGTATATTTATAAATTGCTATCAAAATTGGCACAGAGGCATAATCTTAGACAAGAAATAGTATTTTATTTACAATTTTACGTTTTGTCATAGAGGGCGCCACGTGGAACATTCCTAATGATCAAATTGGGTCTAAACTTTTTCCGATGAAACTTTTTAGTAATTTTTATTAGAAAATATGACGTAAACATCATTTTTTCGTAAAATTGGTACTCTTGTTTAAACATGATAATTTTAACCGTTTTCGATAAAAACGCAGTCGAACTGATTAGAGTCTGAAAAAAGGATTTCAAATATTATTTCATTTAGAAAAGTATGCTTTGGACACTCAGATAATTGTTGTTGGTAAATGTCATTTGTTCAGAGTAAATTATTTTTTGATGTGACAGTGTAGTGTAATGTTGCATTTTTTAAAAGTAATCAATACTTTTTTTGATTGAAATGCCTCGTCACAATCATTTTACTAATAAAGAAATGCGAGATATGATTTGAGTATACGTGCAAGAAAATTTTTGCGGTCGCTCGGCAGCCAGAAGGGATGGAATGTTATACGCAAACAGAAGGCAACCAAATCACAAAACTTTTGCAAGATTATATCGTAGTTTAGGTGAAACTGGTTTATTTCACACTAAAAATCGGGGTGGTCGACCGAAATAAATCACACCTAATCAAAAAGATGAACTTTTGGTTCGAGTAGATGAAAATCCTGAAATAAGTTCACGACATCTATCAGCAGCAACAGGAGTAAGTCAGTCGTCTATTGTTAGAATTCTAAAAAAAGAGAACCTCCATCCTTATCACTTCACTCCTGTTCAAAATTTACTTCCAACAGATCTTCCACGACGGTTACAGTTTTGCCAACGTATTCCGAATAAACATCGCAATGACAGACACTTTATTAAGAATATTATGTTCACCGACGAAGCAACTTTTACCAGACGATGGGTTTTTAATCGGCGAAATAGTCATCATTGGGAAGAAGAAAACACGCATCCTATTAAAGCTAGACATTTTCAGCATGAGTTTAAATTGAATATTTGGTGTGGCATTATAGGCGACCAACTACTAGGGCCTTATATTCTTCCTCCGAATTTAAATGGAGATTCTTATTTATTCTTTTTGGAAAATACTCTTGGTGATATTTTAGATGATCTGTCACTGGATGTAAGAAGAAAAATATGGTTTATGCAGGATGGAGCGCCGCCTCAGTTTTCATTAGCTGTTAGAAATCTTAATGACGTATTTCCTCAACGATGGATTGGCAGAGGCAGTGATTTTCAATGGCCACCAAGAAGTCCTGAGTACAACCCGATAGATTTTTATTTTTGGGGACATATGAAGTCCTTAGTTTATGCCAATGAAATTAATACACGAGACGAACTTTGGAGATACATTCAAAATGCAGCTAATCTGACAAGGGGACAGAATAATATTTTTTTAACGTCCGAAAATCCTTTATAAAAAGAATTTGAAAAGGCAGAGAAACCGGAGGAGACCATGTAGAACATTTAGTTTGAGTTTTTGTGAGTTCTTTTAAGTTAAAGTGTGTTTAGTTTTGATTTATCGTCAATACCGAAACCTTACGTTAGTTGCAACTTTGTTTATTAGTTTGGTATTTGACAGTGGAATTGTAAATAAAATACTATTTCTTGTCTAAGATTATGCCTCTGTGCCAATTTTAATAGCAATTTATAAATACACAGGGAAACTATTAGCAAAAAACGAAAAACAAAAATTAACTTTAACACCCTGTATCTTTTTTCTCAGCAACATTTTATTAAGGCATATTTGGCCCAATAGCCATATTTTGGTCCAAACAACCTGTCCTTAGTCTATGTCCCAATAGTTATGACTCACCCTGTATTTTGAATTAATGAAAAAAACTTTTCTGTATTAACATAGATTCTTCTTCTTCGAGTTCCACTCCTATCGGAGATTGGAAATCATTCTGGCAATTATAATTTTATTGGTTACTCGCCTGAATAGTTCAATTGAACTGCATCCAAACCATTCACGGAGATTGCATAGCCACGAGATTTTACGTCTTCCTACGCTTCTTCTACCTTTGATTTTACCCTGCATTATATTCCTTAGTAGTTCGTACTTTTCACCTCTCATTATGTGCATTCCAATTTCCTGATTTTTATGGATTCCAATCCATATCCCACTCCCAATCCCTAACATAGATTACTTAATCAAATTTTGTAACTCAAAATATCTGATTTAAACTTTGTAAGACCAACATCGCTACGGCTCTTGGTTTATTCATGTATATTTGAATTAAACTTGTATTTTGTGAAATTAATAAACTGAAAAGTAATAATTTGTATCTCAAAAATCAGATTTTTGTA
This sequence comes from Diabrotica balteata, assembly GCA_918026665.1. Lineage (NCBI taxonomy): Eukaryota > Metazoa > Arthropoda > Insecta > Coleoptera > Chrysomelidae > Diabrotica > Diabrotica balteata. Next base: position 12,271,708 of record OU898280.1, on the reverse strand, counting down.
TTATTAAACTGCCCCACCTACACAGTTTCAAGTCAGTTATCGAAATGTGACAATTCCGGTTGTTTTTGCTGAGTCCATTAGACACTTCTGACGAACAAATGTTTGTATTATATAAATAAGTTGCTGTAGAAAGTGGTAAAAGATAAAACAATAAGCAAAAGAAGCTGAGGACCAAGGAAAAGCTGGAAAAATAGATTAGAAGAACTGGAATTGAAAACTAAAAGTAAGAAATGAAAGATTTCGCGAACAATTATAAAGCAGGTAGAAAGTGTGCTAGGAGCGTAAAAGAATTTAAATGGCATAGAAAAATATAATGTTTATATTCTTGATTTTTAATATTGGTATTTTTTTTTTCAGAAATATCAGGTCCCCATGTTCCAGAAATTACTATAGTTAGACCGCATGCCTTGTCCGTGCATTCATACAAAGCACCGACGTTTTGTGATTTCTGTGGGGAAATGCTGTTTGGGCTGGTCAGACAAGGGCTCAAATGTGACGGTAAGTACAACAATAATAATTTCTAATAAAAATAACTCAATTATCAGGTGTATGTGGTTGCCGTGGTTTTTATTTATTTAGAAAAGATAGTAATGTAATTATCACTATTTTACGACGGTGTATTTTGATTTCGTAGTTAAAATAAACTTTTAAAAAACCGCAATACGCAAGAAATTACCGCGAATATAAATAGTGTTAATTATCATAATTCGAAGAAAACAAAATATAGTGAAACATGTGATTCGGAACATGTTTCTTGTGATATTACACTTTTTTACTGTATTACTTTATAACCATAACAAATCATAAATACTGCAATTTAACATATATTGGACAAACACATAAAATATCCACATAGAAGGGTTGTTGGACACAAATATAGTGTACAAACCAATGCATTAAACACAACAACCCTAGCCAAACACTCTCTAGAAAATAGCCATTCTTTTCATTTTGAAAATGTACGATTTTAGAAAAAGGACAGAGCTATAAAAAAAGTCTACTTATGTCTCCAAAATCTTCCCACTTTCAGTGGTTCGGCCAGAGGTGCCGTTAATAATATGATGGGGCTTTTTGGCACTTAACTGTGTATTTAGGGTGCACAAAAGCAGGAGAATGAGGTAAATATCTGCCTCTTGGTTTTTTGGAGAACTACTTCAGTATCTAGAGAGAAAGATTTATATCTATGGTTTTTTCTGAGAAAATTGGAGAAACCATTTCTAAGATGGAAAGCAAAATGGCAAATATAACGTAATTTAATTAAAATTGTGGTTTATTCCTACTACATATAGTAGTTAATGCTTCTTAATGAAATATATATTGAAACAGTACCTGCATTATACTCAGATGCAAAAAAACCCAACGGACAAAATGTTGGTTACATTCAAAGTATTTCAGTTTTTTTTTATTTTTAGACCTCTTTTGACGATTTTTTTAGCACACTTTGTAAAAATGTATAAATCTTAATTTAGTATAGTGAGTTTTTGAATACAATTTTGTATTTGGCTCATTATACGGGGTTAATCGAAAGGTGGTTTTTTATCCTAACTTTAAAACATTATGTGGAGTAATTCCGTTAGCGGATTTTCCTAAAACCTTGTTTTTCGGTTGCAACCATGTCTTCTAAGTATTATATTTTTTGTTTCATGTGAAAATGTGGATTGGTTAATTTTTAGAAGCGAAATGACTTTGCCACCCACAATTTACGACTTTTCCTATTATTAGACCATTATCTTTTGTACTAACTTGTTGTAATACGACGATGGGGGCTTTGGTGACTGATATCGACGGAATATCATATCGATATACCAGAACCACTGTATTTAAATAATGATTAAAAGCAACGACATGATCTTGGTTTGAATGAACAATGATAACAATAACAAAACATAAAAAAAAACTTAAATGTAACTTAACCTGAGTAGACCAATACCTGCGACCGAAAAAGACGAAAAGAAAAAAAACATGAATGACCGACTCTATATTACAAATAATGGACAGAAGAAGAGAATCCAAGCGGAAAGACTACGTTGCATATCAATTTCTAGACAAAGAGATAAAAAAGCTGCCAGGAATGTTAAAAATAGAAATCCAGAAGAACAGTGTGAAGAAATCGAGATATTGGAACGAAACAGAGCAACGGCTTTCGCACAATCTTTGACAATAAGAACCATGATCAATCATAGTTAAACAAAATGTAACTGTCAATATGACATAATGATAACATGTCACCAAAGCCACCTCGTCGTATTACAAAATAACTCCAAAATAATCATAATTAAAAAGTCCTAAATTGTGGGTGACAAATTTATTTGGCTTTAAAAAATGAACCAAGGCATATTTCGACATGAAACAAAAAACACAATGCTTAGGAGACATGGTTGCAACTGAAAAATAACGTTTTACGAAAATTTGCAAACGGAATTGTTCCACAGGATGTTTCAAAGTTAGGATAATAAAACCACGTTTTAATTAACCCCTCACAATAAGTCAAATATAAAATTTTATCAAAAAACTGACTATACCAAATTAAAATTTATGAATTTATACACAGTATGCTAAAAAAATCATCAAAATAGGGCTAAAAATAAAAAAATTGAAATACTTTGAATTTGACCAAAATATTCTCCATTGCGTTTTTATTGCATCTGAGTGTAGTAATTATGGGTATCTAAGATTCAATAAAATTCATAAATTCTAAACGAAATAATTAAAAACTTACATTTTCATATATTTTTAGGTTGTGGTCAAAACTACCATAAGCGATGTGTGATTAAAGTCCCAAATAACTGTTCCTACAATTTGTTGGACGAAAACGAGAAACAGAGACGTAGGTCAACATCAGCGAACCTGCAAGTACCCCGCAGCCCTTCGGGGGGCTCGAATACTTCACTGGCTTCGGCGAGTTCCACACAAACCGAGGACAGTGGCCTGGTAAGGTTTGCTAATTTTTTCACTGGAGTTACCCTGGATTAAAAAGATTGAATATTTTTATAGTTGATCACAAAAGAAAGGACTTTCTATTTCTGATGTGGAGCTATTTTTTATCTTTAATAGATCTGCTTCTTCCTTTATTCATTTTTAGTTGTATCTTTTCTTTTTTCCAAACAAATGTCTCTACAAAAGGAATGTTTTTTTGGAACACCATAGATATTGATAATTTAATTATGTTGTTTTTGAACAGTGAATATTTATTTTGAATCTTCCTTATCATAGCATCTAGTTTTTACTCAGTGATATTATTTAATTTTAAGCTCTAGCAGATCTATTTTTTTTTTATCGGAATGTCAATTAGGAAGGCATTTTTTAAGATACATTTTTAAAGAACAAAAACTCGAAAGACTAATTTTAAGACAGCTATTTTTATATTTAAATATATCACTTATTATTACTCTAGGCTTACTACGTATAACAATTGCAAAGTATTATGTATCTTTTATAGAAAATTTTATATAATTCCGTCCAATATTGTACTTATTTTTATCTACTATCAGTGTACCCAAACTATACCGAAGATACTGTATCCAATTTATATATACTTGCGTGCATAGAAATCGGCCCACTGTAAACTTTTGACTTTAACTATATTTTTTTCAAGAAATATTCATCAGATCACAAAAACGAATATACTGTTTGAAAGACAATTTAATATGCTTTAATGTGAGTATAAATTTATGAAAACTTATTTCGGCTTCCTATGTTTAACATAGTAAAATGAATTCATTAAGCGAATTAAGCTTTTTTATTATTAACATAAATAGGGTTATTGACAATTTAAAACTTAACACTTAATTTTTTAATAATGGGTATTACCTCCTCTTGCCCTAATAACATCTTTTATACGATTAGGCATAGATCTAATCAAGTTTGCTATTGTTGCTTGTGGGATGTTAAGCCACTCTTCTTCTGCTGCAAGAATAAGCTCTGGGATCGAGTCCGGGGTATGAAGTCTAGCTCGAATTCTTCGTTTTAGCTCATCCCATAAATGTTCGATCGGATTTAGGTCAGGACTGTTTGCTGGCCAGTCTATACCCTGAAAACCGACTTCTGCAATGTAATCTTGCACGATTCTTGCGGTGTGTGCCCTTGCATTGTCATGCATAAAGATAAATTCGTCTCCAATGTAGTCGACGTAAGGTACCACATAAATTGCTAAAATCTCCTCGATATATCTGGCAGCCGTTAAACCTCTTCTTCCGTGAACACGGTCGTCCCTACGAATGAACTCAAGATCGGTTAGTGCTCCTATAGAAATTGCACCCTAGATCATGCAGGAACCACCCCCATAAGCACTCCGCTCTTCAAAGCAGCATTCTGCAAATCTCTCTCCTGGTCTCCGGTACACTTTCCTTCTTCGGTCGCTACTATAGAGGCATATTTTGGTCTCATATGAGAACAGGACAGACCCCCATTGTTCCAACGTCCAATTCCGATGATCCTGTGCAAAACGCAGGCGTGCTTGCCGATAAGCTGGAGTAAGTTTTGGAGCAATCGCAGGTGTTTTAGGGGTCAGGTTATTTTCCCGCAGTCTTCGTCTCACTGTCCACTGACTAACAGCCACTCTTCGCACCTCACGGAGCTGTCATTGCACCTGAACGGCATTAAGGTGACGATTTCTTAACGTTGTTGACACAATAAAGCGGTCATCACGAGCGGTTGTAAATCGCCGTTTGCCTGTTCCAGGTCGCCTATGAAAGGATCCAGTCTCCTCATAACGTTGGCACACTATTCGAACCGCTGCGCGTGTCATATCCAATTGTCTAGCAACAGCTCGCTGATTAAGTCCATTTTCGATTAGAGCAATAACTTGGGCGGCTTTTTGTGGCGTAGTATGCATTAAACTAACACACTTGAACACTGCTGAGATGAAAAACGAATAATATGCAAATTTCACTTGCAAAGGCAATACTTTTACAATTAGACAAATTTGTTATTTTCGTGACAATCACCACATAAACACGTTTCATTTGTTTACCGGTTACTACGCATGTAAACGATAAGCTTTCTTGATACATTTATACTATACTTATGCATTAAAGCATACTAAATTGTCTTTCAAACAGTATACTTGTTTTTGTGATCTGATGAATATTTCTTGAAAAAAATAGTTAAAGTCAAAAGTTTACAGTAGGCCGATTTCTATGCACGCAAGTGTATTTATTAATAAATATTCAAATGGTAGGAGAGGAGGGGCCACTTTTGAACGTTTTCTGAATTCTAATTTTGATTTTAATTAACCATCTGCTATAACCATCTGTTATAGGAAAAGAGAAATCTACTGGAGCTAAACCAAAAAAGACCGCCGCTGCTATTTGCGGAACTTCTGAAATTTCTGTTATTACAAATCGTTTCATCCAACCTAATCTAGTTGCTCCCGCCCTGAATATCTAAATGGAGATGCAGCCAAACCATTCTCAGAGGTTTTTTGTCTTCCTCCCCATTTCCTTCTCTCTACTTCACCCTACATGATTAGCTGAAGAGCATATCTCTATTCTGACACTGAACTGTCAACTGTCACGCGCCTTGTATTTTTCGTTGGCTACACTTAAATGGCGCCAAATTCTAATACTGCAAGAATTTTACAGCATTGTTTATGTATCAAAACTGCCAATTTATTCTTGTTTATATTTTATATTTGAACTGATCCGTCTTTATCGGTTATAAACAACATCATTGATAGTAGATAAAAACAAATGAATGTGTATATTGTATTAAATTGTGATATTTGACCAGTTGTTCTCGGTCTGTATTTGTATTGTACTAGAAAACGACAAAAAAAATCGTATAATAACAAGTATTAAATTTACTATTAAGTATTGGTGAAGGTATTTTTATATTCATGTATTTTATATATAATTTTATGTATTTTTATGTTTTTATTTTTTGATTAAATATTTTTGTTATTTTATTTTGTTTTATTCCAAAAGAGTAGCTTAGTTTTCCTCTTTTTTTTTGTCATTTGTCTTTCATTGTTTAAATCATCTTTCATTTGAAATGCTTCAGTATCGATTATTCGAATAAAAGTACATTTTTGGATAGATTTTTTCAAAAATGTAGTTTTAACACTTTATCGTGTTTTCTCGATTTTTAAATAGCAATAGAGATGATGGAAAGCCCGAAAGCTAATCTTCTTTTTTGGAATAAATATTATATGAAATTTAAAAGTAAATAACTCCTTTCTATCATCTCTAAAAAGGTCGAGAACAGCTTAGTCATGTATTTGTTTAAAATCACCTCTACTTCCCACACCATGCTACTAGAATTGACAACGTAGCAATGACAGGTTAAGGTACTATATAATAATAATATATAATGTTCAAAAGTTTTATAATAGTATAAAAAAAGTTTGATTGCCATATATAATAGATAAGATACAAAAAAATTGTTGAAAATGTGCCATTTTTAGCATTCTAGAAGGTAATAATACCTTAACAGGTTTTACAGGTTGACTGCCAGCCTCTTTTTCCTTGCATTACCAAAGAGTCATTTGAGTGCCACATATGGTACTCAGTCCAAAAAATAAGTTCAAATATTGAGTGCCATAATATATGGTACTGAGTATAACTTACAAAACTACATGCAGTGTACCTAAGCAGTCACTCGGCTTGTATATTTTATATGGAAAAATTAAAGTTTTGGCCTCAGAAAACCGTTCCATGATTTCAGCCCGTAGCCAGATGATATTATACTTTTTTTTATAAAGGTCGCTTATCAAAGTGCAATAGAAACGGTGCAAAAAAAAATAGTCGAGAACTTAACATAAATGCTAATAAAGAAAAATTACTGTAGTTTGGCAGCATGCACCTTAAAAAAGCAGTTAGAACACAAATATTTCGCGCAAGCAAAACACCTTGATCATACAGGTGGAGTCTCCTTTTGTGCTGTTTGTCTTCCATGCTTGGTAACAATATACCTATAGCACTGGCTGTAGCGGTTCCTTTTTAGACATTTTACTAAATTGTGTAAATTTCCTCTCTAAATTATGTTAATTCCTCTCTCTAAATTGAGTTATAGTACATTTATAGTACATTATACTCTAAATGTCACTTTAGAATAAAGTGACAAAGCATTTACAACGGCAACATTTAGTAAAATATCAAAGGCAACTTTTCGGTACCATTTCAATGACCTCCTTGAAAATGAATTATACGAATTCATTTGATCCGATATATCTATGAAGGATTTACCTGCATTATATTCTACTACAACCTGCGGTTTAAGTTTTTCTTCTCTTCTTTGTATCACATTTACCATAGAAGGCATATGCTTTGCACTTATAGTAAGCACATCTCATCGATCCTTCCACTTTACAACCATTACACTATTATCATTTTGCCTTGCAACAATATCCCTTTTTTAGTTTTATTTTAGTAACACTAATTGGATTGCGGTTCCTATTGGCTCGAAGTGTCCCTACTAAAAAGGTTTGTTTATCCAGTTTGCTTATTTTTCTGCAAAAGTGACAGTATTATAACCGGTTTTTTCGCATATAGTGTTCTACTAACACCTAAATATGGCTCCATTAATTCCATAACCACGTTTCGAGGATACAGATATACCAGGCTGAGCTTTCTTTCCAGAATAAACTTTATATTGGAAACTGTAAAAAGGGTCGGTGCACAACTTAAATTTTAACCCCATACCGATGCCTTTTCTTTTGCAGGTGCTGCCTAAAACTTAGCCTACCTTGAAATTATACCATCGACTCATCTGTACACAGTAACATTTTGGGAATTACACAGTAATTAAACTTATCCACTAGTAAGTCAATAAGGGGCTGAACCTTGTGAAGCCGATCTCGAGGAACCTGTGTTGAGTTATCCGAAATATGAAATATGGTGAAAATAATTATATATTTTACTAATTAAAACCTAATGTAAAATGTTGTAATGGTACCTCCTAAATGTGGGCTCAGAGGACTTCCCTGAAATAATAACATCAGAAATTAGAGCCGCCCTAAAACAAATGAAAAATGGGAAAACACCAGGAGAAGATAAAATTACTTCAGAGATGCTAAAAATGGGAGGCACTGCATTAGAAGAGGCAATAAGAGCATTACTTAATAAATGCCTATTGGAAGGACAAATACCGAAGACATGGAAAAATGCAGAAGTCATTCTACTCCATAAAAAAGGGGACGCCGCAAATATAGAAAACTTCCGACCAATAAGCTTATTGTCACACCTTTACAAACTACTAACCCGAATAATAACAAATAGATTGACAGCTAAACTAGATGCATACCAACCAGTGGAGCAAGCAGGCTTTCGTAAGGGTTTTAGCACTATCGATCACTTGCAAACAATTCGGACCATTATTGAAAAAACAATAGAGTACAACAGACCACTACATCTGGCATTTGTCGATTATCACAAAGCATTCGACAGTATCGAGAAATGGGCTTTCTTAACAGCATTGGACGACGCCAGAGTAGATTCAAGATATGCTGCCCTCCTTAAGAATATATACGATGATACTACTTTTCACGTAAAAATAGATGATGATCTGGAAACTATGAAAATAGACCTTGGCAAAGGTGTGAGACAGGGCGACACCATCTCACCCAAGTTATTTACTTTGGCATTAGAAAATGTTTTCAAACAACTAAATTGGGCCGAAAATGGATTAAAAATAGATGGAGAATATCTTAACCATTTTCGTTTTGCAGACCACATAGTACTAATAAGCACAGATATCCATGAACTAAAATCAATGCTACAAGATTTAAATCACAAATCGAATCAAATAGGATTAAAAATGAATCTCGACAAAACAAAGATATTAAGCAACAGCCTAGAAAACATCACGATAGATAACATCAATATAGAAAAGGTAGAACAATATATATATATATATATATATATATATATATATATATATATATATATATATATATATATATATATATATATATATATATCTATATCTATGACAAGCAATTAAAAACGAAAATCAAACCCTAGAAATTAAAAGGACACAATTATCATGGGCTGCTTTTGGTAAGTTGAGCTTCATTTTAAAAGACAGAAAAATCCCAATTTACTTAAAACGAAAAACCTATGACACTTGTTAACTACCAGTTGTAACTTATGGATTGGAAACTATGGCAATAACAAGAAAAATGGCAGAACAATTAAGAGTAACTCAACGGGCCATGGAGAGGGCCATGTTAAATATAAGCCTCAGAGACAAAATTCCTAACACCGAAATACGTCGAAGAACTAAAGTAACCGACATCATGGGAAAAATAGCGACATTGAGATGGCAATGGGTAGCACATGTAGCAAGACAAGACACCAACAGATGGTCTCATAAAGTGACATTCTGGAGACCTCGAGAAACAAAAAGAAGCGTGGGAAGACCTAAAAAGAGATGGATAGACGATATAACTGCTGTAGCTGGAAAGCAGTGGATGAGAATTGCAAAAGATAGGGAAGCGTGGAAGCAATTGGAGGAGGCCTATGTCCAACATTGGATAAATGAATGCTAAAGAAGAAGAAGAAGAAAGAATGGTACCTCCATATCAACTCAAATTGGTTTCTAGCCATGTAATCTGTTAGTTTGCTATTATTTATATAACTGTGTGTTTTTCCAATAATGAGCCAGAGAGGGCATATCTACTAAACCCATCCATATAAGTATGCCTAAAAGATATGCATTTCTTGTTGATTTGTCAGTACCCAGCTTTTAATTCTTGCACTTCTTTTTATATTGGGCCCTCCAAGACATTGTTGAGCATAATTGTTTGTTTGATTTACCAACAGGGATACCACTTCTTCATCAAAATACAAACGAAAGAAATCAAAAGGACTGGCATCTTGCATTGTATCTATTAGGTCGGAGTTTACGCCTACTTCTTCGGAATTCTATTATAATTTATATTTTTAATCCTCTGCTGATCAGATATGTGCCAATCTTCAGACTGGGAAACATTCGCAGGTGCTGGTTCTTACTCATTATTTAACTCTTCATTTCTCAAAACTTCATTTTCACTAATTTCATCACTGTCCGAATCTTCACTGTCTAGTGAATACTCTGGATCCGCTGGGTCACTGTCATGAAACTCCGAAGTGGACGATGATCCGCTTCGTATTTCTACAGTCTCAAATAAATGCAGTAATCTCTTCTCTTCTTTGGAATCCATTATTACAATTTACAATCGCGACTGTATTGGAAAGCAACAATAGACAATTAAACTACCTGTTAGAGCTTGCAAAAAGATTTTTCTATATTTGCCACTACTAATAGGATAGACATCTATCATTAACAACCCCTAATATTCTCAATTTAATTTACAGAAATCTGCAGGTCGACAAATATTAGAATATAGTATTTTATTGTGAGTACCAGAGGTGGCGCTCATGACCCCTGATTAAAACATCACTCGTTGGGCCATGAGCACCAACATAGGTACTCAGGTTCAAAATGGTGTGAAATACTTAAAAAGATATTAATTAACCCCCAAAAGATCCTTACCAAAGCCTAAATTAAAATAATAAATAAACATCGTCGTGGCCTCATGGGTCAACATGCTCTAGAAGAGCTGTTGCATAAATGGCAAGTTAACTGAGTACCACATGTGGTACTCATGGCAGTAAACTTGTTAAAGCAGACCGACCTTGGATCGTTCGCGACACATCTCCGCAAATTTCTATTTGTCGATACAATTATTATTAATAATAATACAAATAAATCTATGGCAAATGTTTCGATGTGTGTTCCATAAGAGCTGAATATTACCAAAGAATTAGGAGTAGTTCATACTTGTTTTATACTGTTGCCATTGAAAAATGAACTATCCTAAAAGTTCGCGACAGAATCTAAGGGAGATCTGAGACAAAGGAAGAAATTTAATATTTATATAACATCTGGCAATACTGTGCTTTGGTTTCACTTGAACAAGAAGGACAGAACATCTCAATCCGTTCATATATATATTATATATATATATATATATATATATATATATATATATATATATATATATATATATATATATATATATATATATATATATATATATATATAACACTGTTTTTGATGGGTTGGAGTCAATAAAAGGGGCTATTTGTTGACTATTTTTTACTCGAGCTTTCAATTGTAATTACAATTTTTATCAAGAGCTTCTAAAAAATACAAAATGTCTTACAAAGTTGAACTAGAAATAAAAATTTTTTGTTAACTCACCAAATAAAATTAGTTTTTTATATAAAACTACTGCCTACATATTAAATACAAAAAATATTAATAAAAAAATGTCTTATTCTAATAAATGTTTCTCTGAAAAATTTTGATGAAGTTTCTTAAGAAAAAAAATTGAATTTGTAAACAAAAATAGAATAGCTACAACCAGCCTAAATGTCATAAATACTAACTTAAAAATTTTTATTTTTGACATATTGTCAAAAATAAAATTTTGTTTAAAAAATTCTTCTTTGTTTAGTAACAAAAAAGAAGAAGATTTATTCACCATTGATAGATGCCCGAAAAAATGTGACAAATACATGGAAAATTCAAAATGTGATATTTTACTGACTGCATATATAAATTAAATAGAAATTATATAATTATAAATTTTGCTTAAATTTTGAATTTCTGACCTTTTGTTTAAATTATTATCACTTTTGCTAATACAAACCATTTCCAAAAAAGTTCTTTTACATTTATTACTTTCATTACATAAAATTTTAATATTATCAAAATCCATAATATGGTCTTTGTCTATTACATGCTCTGCCAAAGCACAAGATGGTTTCTTAATTCTACAATCACTCTTGTGAGAAATAATGCGATTTGAGAGATTTCTTCCAGTCTCGCCAATATACTCAGCTTCACACTGAGTACAAACAATGCTGTATACTACATTTGTTTGATCTAATTTGTCTATAGGATATTTAGTTTTGGAATATAAAGATGAAATAGTTTTGATGTTCTTTGTTGCTATTTTTATATTGTCAATAACCTTTAATGTTTGTATTAATTTAGGAGTTAATGATGGTATAAAAGGTAGTGAATGATAATATATGTTTTGATTGTTGGACACAGTGTTTTGAGATTTAGCAAAAAATGGTGTTAAGTTATTTATATTTAATAAATTAGAAAAAAGCATCCTATGTAGCATATCAGGAGGATAAGAGTTTTCAATTAAAATATTTTTTAACAAATGAAGATCTTCTTGTAGATAGTCTGGATGAGAAAGTTTTAAAACACGTTCCTTTAATCCTGTTATAAGGTTCATTTTCATCTTATTTGGATGATTAGAGTAATAGCTTATAAATCTATTACTACATATGGGTTTTCTGAACCATCTAGTTTTCAACATATTGTCTGTATTTCTTACAATTTTCATGTCAAGAAATGGTAGAGAATTATCTACCTCTTCCTCAACTGTAAATTGTATATGTTGATTATGATTGTTGAAAATGTTGACTGTTTCAAGAATTTTGTTTTTAGGAAGTGCCAAAACTAGATCATCTACATATCTTTTGATAAATGGAATGAAAAAAGTGCAATTATTGATACAATCACTAATAACATCATCCATGACATAGCTACTTAGAATGGGTGAAAGACTAGATCCCATAGGGCTACCAAAAATTTGTTTATAAAAAACACCATTAAATATAAAAATATTAGAATCAAAAACAAAGTTGATGAGTGTTTTAAAATGTAATAAGTCAATATTAGTATGTTGCGAAATCTCATTCCAATGTTTTTCAACACTACTTATGATTAAATTTAAAGGTAAATTAGTAAAAAGAGATGTTACATCAAACTAACTAAAACATAATTTTGTGGTAATTGGAAATTATTAATGAAAGAACTAAAATCAAATGAATTTATTGACTCCAACCCATCAAAAACAGTGTTATATTTTTTCCAAACGAGTCACAAGTACTTCTTTTTTCTTATATATATATATATATATATATATATATATATATATATATATATATATATATATATCGAGGATATCTTGTATAGCTTGGTTACGTTACGTACAGCGCTTCGTGTAGTAAAAGAGATGTGTTAAATATATTTGTACCTCCTCTTAAACCTTCAACTTTCAATCGACTTTGGATATACATTACATTTTATGATCGAATTGGCAAAATTTTAACGAAATATGACATCCAGCCAATCTTCAAACCAACGTAGAAGATACAAGAAAATTTAAGCTCAGCGAAAGATCCAAGAAAACCACTAATTCCAGTAATTTTGGAACAAACTGTAGTGTAAATACATCGTTTAATGGAATACAAGAGGAACTCTTAACTTGGTCCTCATCCTACAAGACAACTGCGTTAAATTTTATTTGAAGAAACAAGAACACAGAAATATGATATCGAGATAAAACGAGAAATACCGTTGCCGCTTGGTTGGTAATCTAAACTGCACTTGCAGGCGAAACGTCCTGGAAATAATTTCAGACTAATGCTTAAAATATTAAAAATTACGGCTGTATAAATATCCACTCAATCATAGTTTTATTGACAATTTTCTATTTACCGACATTTTAGTTTCAGAGCAACAACCGATCGCCTTCGTTGGGAGGTCGGCCGGTATGGGTCGAAAAAGAAATGTCTTCGAGAGTTAAAATCCCACACACGTTCGTCCTACACTCCTACACCAGACCTACGGTATGTCAATATTGTAAAAAATTACTCAAAGGGTTGTTCAAACAAGGCTTGCAATGCAAGGATTGTAATTACAACGCGCACAAGAAATGTCTTCAAAAAGTACCGAAAGATTGTACCGGGGAACTTCCACGTGATGCTTCAGGTAAGAAACGTATTTTTTACTACTACCTACAAATATATACGAGAACAGTGTGAACAGTTTTCAACCACACATATTTTGTTCAACACAATATTAAATCATATTCAACTACACTATTCAAATTTTTAAAATGCAAAAGAAAGGTATCAGGATTTTAGCAGTGGTTAGTTATCTAGAACACTGCCGACCTTTCTTTATCAATTTCAAAATTATGCCGCTACTTACTCTGTTAATATTTCAAGTTCTGACTGAAATTCACAGAAAATGGGCCTATTTAATAAAGTAGTGTGATGTTCACGTTCACAATACGCGAAACTATCACTACTTACAATCAAATCGCTGTAGATTACGTCTTTCAACTAAAAATTGCCTTAATTATAACTATTACAATATTTTACCAAAAAGTATTAAACAGCTAAGCTGTAATAGTTTCGAAAAAGTTATAAAAATAATATTTTCTGAAACATTGCTTTTACTGCTCTGAAGAATATATGACTCATTGCAAAGTATCCACAAACTGCTTACCGTGACTTTGCCATAAATCATTTTCTGCTTAATCGGTGTTCTTGTTTGTGATATATTTAAGTTACTATAACTATATACTATATATCGTCGGCGTCGGTCAGATAGCCAAGCGGGCCAGGCGGCCGATTCTCATTCGCTTCAATGTCGAATGGTTAAGTGGATGTGGGTTCAAGCCCTGGTTCTGTGTAGAGAAAAATAAAAAATGCTAACGCAGCATTTAAAATGCTAAAACGAATCTTTTATTTTATTTAGGGTATGGACTTTCACAGTACGATAAATATACAAATACAATTACAATAATATACACATATATATTATATATATTATTCAAACACTAAAAATAGTAAAAATAGAATGAATAGAATGAATGACACTAAATATTAATGTCCAATTTACATAGCCATTCAATTGCTTCTGGGGAACATTCCGCAAAGTCCTGGAGGTTTACACGGTAGGCACGATTCAAGCAGTCTGAAACACAATGGCTTATGGTCTGTCTAGATTCTCCGCAATCGCACTGTGGACTTTCTGCACGACCCCACCTGAACAGCGAATCAGCACATTTACCATGTCCGGTACGTATACGATTAAGCCTTGCCCAAATGGACCGGGGCAGATTTGATCCGATGAAACCCTGAGTTGGGGTGGATATCTTAATATAGTCCGATTCTACTGTTGGCATCCATCTTGTTGTCCATTGCCTATGTATATCATAGGAATTACCAATTTTTCGGGCAGATCGTATTGGAGGATTTCTAGATCTCAATCGTTGGTGCTCTTTTGAGATGTCTGGGATATCTTGATGTATTGGTAATTGTACGTTGGCTACAATTTTCTGGTACTCTCTCACTAATGCTGCTGTACGGCGTAGATCTGGTGGAGCAATATTGCTCAGAGTAGGCAGCCATCTCACTGGCGTTGATTTTATTGTTCCAGTGATTATTCTCATGGTTTGGTTAAGTTGGACATCGATTTTGCTTGTATGTGCACTATTTAGCCATACTGGTGCACAATATTCTGCCACTGAAAAAACCAAAGCTAGAGCAGAGGTCCGAAGAGTATCTGCAGAAGCACCCCAAGTTGTTCCAGCAAGTTTTGATATTAAGTTATTTCGTGTTTTTAGTTTACCGGCTGCGTTTGTAAGATGACTTTTGAAGGTGAGTGTTCTATCAAGTGTGACGCCTAGATATTTGGGGTTGTTGTTATGTTTGATAGCTGTGTCATTTAGAGTTACATTGAGAGTATCGCCCGCAAGTTGATTCGACAGATGAAAGAAACAGGTTTCAGTTTTGCTTGTGTTAAGACGTAAGCGCCAGTTCTTAAAATAGTTACTTAGTGTAGATAAGTCCTCGTTTAGAGCTCGTTCTCCTGCTTCTTTACTATTATCTTGGAAGCCAATGGCCAGGTCGTCAGCATAAGCAAATTTTCTCGATTTTGTTTCAGGTATATCTGCTGTATAAAGGTTAAATAATAAAGGAGCTAGCACTGAGCCTTGAGGTAAGCCGTTGTTGAGTTTTCTAACGTTACTCTGTGCATCATTTATATATACCTGAAACAGAGTGTTAGTCAGTAGATTGTTTATCAGCTGACAAGTTTTGAGGCAAGGTATGATTTTCATCAGCTTATAAATAAGGCCCTCTCTCCACACCGTGTCATAGGCAGCCGTGAGATCTATAAATGTTATGGCAGATTTTTCGCGTCTTTCAAAGCCAGCTTCAATAAATGTAGTTAAGGACAGCACTTGGTCACAGCAACTTCGTCCTCTTCTAAATCCAGCTTGTTCAATTGGTACAGCATCCTCAATGGTGTTACATATTCGGTTATATAAAAGTCGTTCTAGTAATTTATAACAGCAACTGAGTAAGGCAATAGGCCGGTAACTTTCAGGCAGCTTGTTGTCTTTGCCAGGCTTCTGGATTGCGATAATTTTTGTTCTTTTGAATTCTGGGGGTAGCACAGTTGTATTCACAATGTCGCTAAAGAATTTTTTGAGCCACTGTCGTGTTTTTGTACCAGTGTGGACTATAAACTCTGGATACATTCCATCGAAGCCTGCTGCTTTTCCTGTTTTAGTTTGGTTAAAACGAATCTAATCTGCGTCTTAGACTAGAATACGCTGGTGTCGATCGACCTATGGTGTAGCAGTACGACAAGAGATAAGTGCTTGCGGCTCAATTTCCCATAGATCCCTACCAGAAGGGCGTGGCGCCTAAATACCGGTTTTGACTTGCTACAAACGATATTTGTATTTGTTAGTAGTTAAATAAAAAACTCTCTCTCTCTCTCACATACACACACACGCACACACATCGATACATACATACACACATATACAAGTGGGCAGCTTCAGAAAGAAGCATGTGAGAAGAACCATATATGTTTGTAGATTGAAAATTTTGTCTGGCAGTTATGTCAGTAATATCAGTGTTTTCGATGATATTTTATCTAATTTTGTTCTTACTGTATTGTAGGCAATTTCGAACACGCCAGTAGTTGTGCTAGTATCGATAGTCACTTTAATTCTGCCTTAGATGAGGATTCGGAGACTACAAAAGAGTCTTCTGTATCTTTGAATAACGATAATGATAGCAACAAATATATTGAAGTGATACCGGTACACGATGATGACGACAACGATCTAACGCCATCCAGGTAGGTAATAAATCCGTTAACAAATTATTTTCTCTTATAAATTCTTCATATATCATACAGTCCCCATGAAATAGTCAATTTATTTGCCAGCTATTTTTCAGGTACATATAATGATAGTGAGTGTAATGTACCTAATTTTAAATTGGACTATAATGTGGATTTCCAGAGTCTGAAGTTTAGTCTGACTGATGTTTTCGAGGGGATTAGCAGTTTAAAAACTACATATTCTTCAGGGCCTGATGGTATACCTGTAGCACTTATTAAGAACTGTATTTTTCCCTTTGTAAACTTTTACAACAAATTTTCAATTTATCGTTGTCATCTGTATTTCCACAATATTGGAAAAATAGTTTTCTTACACCTATCTATAAATCTGGCAATCGCGAGTGTGTTAACAATTATAGAGGTATAACTATTCAATCAGCAATCCCGAAACTTCTTGATAAATTGGTATCGATAAATCTCACCTGGGCTTGCAGAAACATAATTATTGAAGAACAACATAGTTTTTCTAATGGGAATCAACTGTAACAAACCTTCTCAATTACCAACAATACTTGTTGGGTGCATTTGAGAATAAAATTCAGGTTGACAGCGTTTACACTGATTTCTCAAAAGCCTTTGACCAGGTTAATCATAATCTTTTGGTCCACAAACTTCATGCATCTGGCTTTGGTGACCCCATTGTTAATTGGATTAAAAGTTTTCTGATGGGACGTACACAGCAAGTTCGTATTAACAATTATATTTCAAAAGAATTTCATTGTTATTCTGGTGTACCACAAGGGTCTCATTGTGGTCCCTTGTTTTTTAACTTGTTCATTAACGATATTGGTAAGGCTATCAAAAACTCACACTTCCTGCTATTTGCTGATGATCTTAAGATATTTCGTTGTATACATAATAAATCGGATAGAGATCTCCTGCAAGATGATGTAAACAACATATGTTTATGGTCAAAACAAAATGGTTTAAGCTTAAATCCAACTAAATGTTCTTGTATTTCATTTGGTCGTATAAATAATCTAATGGCTAATAGAGTGTCAAATCTTAATAATGTACTCTTGGATTCAGTTACTGAGATTAGAGATTTGGGTGTATTATTGGATTGTGCATTGACATTTAGAAGCCATTTTCTTAAAATTAAGGAAACAGGATTTCGTAATCTTGCTTTTATTTATCGCAACAGTCATGATCTCTCACCTATTGTATTTAAATTATTGTATTGCTCTCTGGTACGCTCAGGTCTTGAATACTGCTCTTTGTCTGGTCCCCGTTTCATTAAGTATACATTGATGGATTGGAGAGCGTTCAGAGGAAGTTTCTAAGATCTTTAGCTTTTAAAGCCCATATTAATATAAAAAATACTGAAAATTATTTCATAGATTATTCTATAATAATGTCTCAT
Source organism: Diabrotica balteata (assembly GCA_918026665.1). Lineage (NCBI taxonomy): Eukaryota > Metazoa > Arthropoda > Insecta > Coleoptera > Chrysomelidae > Diabrotica > Diabrotica balteata. The sequence continues at coordinate 12,253,347 of OU898280.1, read as the reverse complement.
TTTAACATTGATACATTGAAGAACTGCAGGTTGAGAGCTGATATGTTATTTTTGTTTAAAATTCTGAACAATGTTATTAATTGTCCCTCGTTATTGGCCAATGTACACTTAAACACAATGCATAGAACTCGACACACTGCACTCTTTCATATTCCTTTTCATAGGACTGATTATGCTCGTCATTTTCCCCTGTAAAGAATGCTCAGATCTTGCAATGACCTCCAATTGGATCCTTTCTGCATAAACATTAATGCTTTTAAAAGGCAACTAAGGAATCTGACTATTAATCTAGATATGTGATACTATGTGATACTGATACTTTTTTAAAATTTTTGTGATATGATATATTGTTTTAATGTACAAATTTTAACTGTTTACTTGTTTCTTTGTTATTGTTTTGATGTTTATTGTACATGATCTTTACTTTTTACTATGTTTTGTATTTTATTGTAAATGGTTCTACCGTTGGAATGAATAAATAAATAAATATATAGAGATAAAAGTTAGAATTCACTGACTGAATTCTACTTTCCTATGAATAATTTACACGTAAAAAACAACTGTTAGTGTCTTGTAATTATAATGATTTATAAAAAAAAATTAAGTCTGTGTACTATTTTTATTTATTTTTGTTGTAGTTCTTCTTCTTCTCCAAGTGCCAACATTCCTTTACAACGAATAGTTCAATCAGTAAAACACACCAAACGAAGAGGTTCCAAAGTGATCAAAGAAGGATGGTTAGTGCACTTTACGAATAAAGACAAAACGGTAAGAATGTTGTATTAAATATATGAAGTATCAAATAAATTAGTTATATTTGACAATATCGGTGGAAAATATTTGATAAAATGGACCCAATAATTATAAATTTGAGAAGAAATGTTGAGATGATGAACCAGTACAAAGTTTTCTGTGAATTTTGTATATTCAATGTCAAATTTACAACTCAATGGCCAATCACACTAAGTACCATGTAAAATACCATGATTTGTGACAATATTTAATAAATACAATATTTATTATCGTGAGATTATTTTTCAGGATTGGGTATTTATGTTTAGTCACAATTACATGTGTTAAACAAAATTAAACAGAATATCGTTAAAAAATAATAATCATAGAATGTTAATGTTAAAACCAAGAGTTATTCCAAGGCTTCCTGTAATGACGATTTTTTAGATGACTTGTATTCTGCGGCAAAAGTCTACTCAAGCCACCTTCGCATACTCATAAATTATCTGAGAGTTGACTTGATTGTATATTATGTCCTATCCTATGAGTTCTATCCCCCTAATCCTAATCCTATCGAATTAAACGTGGCGTGTAAACAGCAAAACGTACGTCGTGTTAAATCGAAATGATAGTTACAACAAAACTCGTTGAGATCGGTTTATAAAAAACCATTGAAAAAGTGAGGGCCTGAGTTATCTCTTGAACTGGAGAAGAAGAAATATACAAACCATCTTTGTGGTACTTTGACATATTCTTCTTCATTTGGCATCATAACCCTGGATGAGTCTTTGACTGTCTGGCTATGTCCTTGTTCAGACCCCTCTTGTGCCTTTCTCCTCCACTGTCCCACTCATTCTTTTTTTGTTGACTTTGAATCTCTTTGTCCCTGGACATGTCCCAGCTATGACAGTCTCCGTCTTGTAACAAATCTTACTATGTCGTGCCCTTCATTTAATTCATTGATGTCGACGTTCTCCATGTGTTATTGACGTCCTCTTGCACAGGGCCGTAAACTCGTCGAGACAAGAGCAACTTAAGACATTTCTCTCGAATGTCTTAAGGTGCTCTTCATCTTTTTTTGTTACCCAGGTCTCCAGGATCCGTAGTTTGGGTCTACCCCAACCTACGGATCTAATTAATGTTCTGAAGATAGTCACTCTCGTTCTTTTGTATAAGAATTTTGATGTTATCAATTTTTTATTAGCATAGTATGTGCGATTGATTTTTTGATTGATTTCTGTGCCCAGATATGTGAAGGCATACACGCGTTCGATCGTATAATTGTCTATTGCGATATTATTTTCATTGCCAGGTGTTCTTTTAACGCTCATGTACTTGATTTTTGTTTCGCTGATTTTAAACTCTCTTTTTCGCGCTTCTATTAATAATAGCTTTTTCTATCTTCGATCTATTTTTCAGTGATCAAGATATACCAAGGATGCCACGAGAAACTACAAACAAAAAAGACGAGTCTCAGAAGATATCTGAGAGTTGCTGTGAGTTTCCATTGGGTGTAATGGCTTTTCTCATGCAGGTTTCTTGTTTCAGTATATATGGTATTAGTTAACAGGCTGAGGTGTCTATTCGAAAATAATTGCGCCAATCGTCAGGTTTGCCTCTCAGTTGTTCAGTAACGAGACGTGGGAATACTGGCTTCTTTTCAGAAGCCACTCTCTTGACCATCTTATCTTTTCCTTCTTCATTCCTTTCCCCCTCGATTCCTATTCGTTGTAGTTGAAAAAATTAAAGATATCTGCCGTGTTTCCTCCATGATCAAAAAATGTTTCAGATCAAAAAGATTTACTAAACAAAATTCACACATCTCATGACTCTTGATTGGAACGGAGGTATAAAGCCGAAAAGAAAAACGTAGTGTATATACCCTGGACGTACATTTTGTCGTACGTTTTGAGTACCCGACAAAACGTACAATAAATCGTAGCGTGGAAACCGCCCTTAAGATATCTATTGCTAATCAACGATTTTGAAATACGGTTGTTGTAGCATTATTAATTTATTATTTGATACATTTTATTATATAACGTCTACATTTTAGGTGCGACGTCATTTCTGGAGGCTAGACACAAAGTCCATAGTTCTTTTTCAAAGCGAACAAAGTTCCAAGTATTATAAAGAGATTCCCCTATCAGAAATTTTAACCATCGACACAGCCCGCATCAAACAAGGAGGTACACAATCACAAATCCATACAAAATAAGAGTTATACTTATAAAATTTTTTCTATTGTAGAGTATATGCATTGTTTCGAGATCAGAACGGCCAATATAGACTATTTTGTCGGGCAAGACCCATTGTTTAATCTCCAAGATGGAAACCTGGTCAATTTACCCCCTCCGGATAGTGGTGTTGGTGCTTATCTTGCCAAAAGTTGGGAAACTTCGATCCGGCAAGCCATTGTGCCTGTGCAAGCTAATCAAAGTAAGTATACTCTCTATTTTACAGGTTCTAAAACCTCAAAGTAAAAATTACAACGTAGCACAGGCTAGCAATAGATCTACAATATTCAAAGTGCTAGTTGACAAGGACACAAATATATATATATATATATATATATATATATATATATATATATATATATATATATATATATATATATATTATATATATATATATATATATATATATATATATATATATATATATAACTACGACCGTCAATTTATATTAATAAAGTATTCAACTAGTGAAATCCAGAGGTTTGTTCGCTCAGTCAGGTTGGCAAAATAAAAAACAGAAGTCAACAACTTCAACATAAGTTTATAGAAGACGTTTCGCTTTATACTTCTAAAGCTTCATCAGTTCTCTAAAATACAAAGATGACATAGAGTTTATAAGAAATACAGATCTAATAATTTATTACTTACAACTCAATATGTAGTATTAAAGGTGTTATTATATATGTACTTAAGTTTACTCATAAATTTAGAACTAACTTAAAAAAATTTAACAGGAACATGCAAAAAATAGTATTCGCAGAAACGAAGATTTACAAAAACTTTAAACGTACATTTGGCTTCATTTAGAGATGGTTCTCCAATGAAGACAAACAAACTAAACGACGTGACGCGATACCGAAATTTTTCCAAGGTTTGAGACAATTATGAACTTCTACGGGGGTCATTGAAAGATTAGTTGGACAGGTGGATTTGTATGACGAATTTTTTTTTTTTTTTATGTTTTAATGAAACTAGAGATCTGGGATGATTATGTTATTGTTTTGAATGGAAATAAGGCTATTTTAAATGATGAATATTGGTATTATTTATTTCGTAAGATGAGAGAGTGGCAAACCTGGCTCAAATTGTCGATGTCGGTTCTTTTGTTTATTGCAGATGGGTTTTCATGGGAGATGCAGGCATTCTCAATAGGTGTCCAAACCATTTTAAACCTCTTCATTCTATTTTGTCAATGACCGTTTCTGTATCATTCGTGTTTCTTATAGATTCGTTGCTCTTTCTTTCCTGCCTTAATGCTCTAGCACTGCTAACCTTATATCATTTTGAAAAATTTTCGATTATATTCACAATTTTAATATACATTATGAATTCACACACTCAACAATCCGCTAAAACGCACTTTTTGGAAAAAATAACTCATACTGTTAGAAATTTTAACTTAAATGTCGGATCCCTTTTACACATTTTTGTTACCTTAGCCTACCAGTGACAGAGTCTCTGGTAAATGGACCAATATTGACTTTTTAAAACGTTTCTAGAACATGAAGAGACTACTGCCAGTGAAGAACAAATCACTGATATGAGTCAGCTTTATCAAATCTATCCAGATGAGGTTCTTGGTTCGGGTCAATTTGGAATAGTCTATGGAGGAGCTCATCGAAGAACAGCTAGAGCAGTGGCCATTAAAGTAAGTACAGTTTAATTTAATTTTTAGTTTAAGAGGGTATGTTCACGCCGCAGTTAAAATGAGTGGCATTCAAATAAACTAACGTTTAACAATTGTTTGAGAAGATGGCAGCACATACATCATATTCTAATAGTTTAATTTTCCCGAAATTTAATTCTCTGAACAGCGACATTGTTGCTAGCGATTCTCAGTACTGCAACTTGTGATCGGTACAGTTCGCTCTCAATCGGCAGTATTCTTCAATGTAAGTTAATATTAGTTATTAGTTGAAGTTTGACAAATTCTAATTTTTGTATTGGATCATTCGATATAATTTTTGTATCATGTTGTTGTTTATTTATCTTTGAGATTAAGTTGCTGTTTTGATTTTAAGTGTTGTTTTTTTTTTAGTTTTATAAACCAGTATTGAAAATAGAGATGTAAACACTAAAAAGTATATTTATCCTGCTATACGCATTTTTAATTAATTTCAAACGTTTACTGATTTTTCAAATTAAAATTCAATAAAATAATATTTCTTTATTCTTTTTTGTGAAAAAATGTCTATTTTTATATATTTTATTCTTGTATGTTAGTATTCTTTCATGTACCTGTTATAATTTACTTACAGGTTATCGACAAATTAAGGTTCCCGACCAAACAGGAAGCCCAATTAAAAAACGAAGTTGCAATTTTACAGAATTTGTCCCATCCCGGCGTTGTTAATTTGGAGCGAATGTTCGAAACCCCAGAGAGAATTTTCGTGGTGATGGAAAAACTCAAAGGTGATATGTTAGAGATGATTTTATCCCATGACAAAGGTAGACTGACTGAGAGGGTCACTAAATTTATTATAACACAAGTAAGTAGGCTTAAGATTTTTTTAAAAGAAATATAAGTAAGAAATGTATGTGATCTATTGCTTATTTGAAAAACAAAACACTCAGACATGCTAGTTTGTGTTTTTAAGTTTTTTACATAAAAGAAATTGTACAAAGTACACTACTGAGCAATTTTTGCTGGTATTAATTGGCTTCCTTGATTATATTTCCAAAACTATATACAAGGGTGTTCCGATAAGTACAAAAAAAAAGAAGCCTCCTGCAAAAGAAAAAGGAAAACTTTAAAAATAGGACTTCCATCAAAAAATAGTGTCAGCCATTTTTTTCGAACAGACATTTTGTAAACGAACGGGTTAGGTTAGTAATATAAATATTATAGAGAATTAATACAAAAAATACCAAAGAAAGTCTAGTTATTGAAAAAAATAAAGTGTCAAATAAAGAATCATACTTTGTGGTATGATTCTTAAAAATAAAAAAATGGCAAAAATTTTAGGTGACCTCCTTTTCGTGACGTGCAGTGTATATATTATACGTCATTGTCAAATAGGTCTGTACGAAAAACATGGCGGATGATGAAAAGTCCTATTGAGCTCGATACACTTAACCTAACTTCTTAACCCCTCTGAACAATAAGTCACACTGCGAATGTTTTCTCGAATTCTGCAAAGTAGGTTTCCTGGCGTCCGTAAGTCGAATGAGGATGACCTCATTCGATTCAAATTTTTGCCCAGCGAATGACTTTTTCAAGTTTGGAGGGTGGTCCCATAAGTGCCAAAAAAAAAAAGAATCCTACAAAAGAAAAACACAAATTTTGAAAGAAGTGGAGATTTATTTCTCAATATAGTCTCCTTTTACCTCGATACCCTTGACCCAGCGATGCTCCAACTTTTTTAACTCGTGTGACAAATACGTTTTCTAGAGGTCTGCAAAGTAGGCGTCCGTCTGTCCGTTAAATGAGGATCATCTCCTCATTCGACTCAAATTTCTGGCCGACGAATGACCTTTTCAAGTTTAAAAATAAAAAAAGTCGCACGGGACCAAATCTGGAATATAGGGTGGATATAGCAGCAGTTGGTAGCTCAATTTGGCCATGGCTGCGGTGAAGATGTGGATCTTTGAGTTTTCATGGTGAAAGAGGACTTTTTTCGCCTAGTTAAAGACCTTTTTTTGGCCATTGACCTCGAATCGACCAAATAATTCGGCATACTAGAGCCCTTCATCAGTTTTGTTCTTCCCCAGGTAGTTGATGTATATCACACCTTGTAAATCCCAGAAAACTGTTGCTATCACCTTTCTAGCCGGTAAGACAGTCTTCGCCTTCGTCGGATCACGTTGGCTGGGCAAAGTCTATTTTTTCAATTGTTCCTTGGTCTCTGGTGTGTACCAGTGGATCCATGTTTCGTCGAGGGACATGAGACGTCGCAGAAACTACTTCAAATTGCGCTTAAATAGCGTTTAACACTGCTCTGAAGTGATGTTACGGTTGTGCTTGTCCGGAATAATGCCTGCGTACCTGCCGCGCTGACAACTTTCTCAAGCCCAAAATTTCATGCAATATATGACCCACGCGATCTTTTGAGTTACTTTTCTCCCATACCTACAATCCTCGGTCTGCCAATATCGTGAATCGTGTATTTTTGTCACGTTATCCTCCATGGCAGCCGTTTTCGGAGTACCTGCGAAGGGGAAGAGTCACCATATACAGCATCAAGGCACTCTTTGATTTCTCTGCGCGATTTTATTCCAAAAACATTTTTGTAAAATCTGTGGACACGCCCGCTTCTACATGCTGTCAAAACAAAACTACGTGTTCGATTTACCTGAAATTTTGACAGAAGTCGTATACAAGAATATACTAGACGATAGTAAATTTCTCTTGCGATAGTGGCGCCATCGAGCGGTAAAGCAAACCACTTTTCGGACCACTGTTGTAGTTTAATTTATTAATAATTTTTATTTCTTTCTTTTTAATTTTCGTATGTTACGGCAATAGTTGTGGTCGATTGAAGTTGACAGTGGTGTCAGATTTCGAGTTTTCTTTTTCAAAAATTAGTAAAGGTAGCCTTCTTTTTGAATAAGTTAACTGTCATTTTAAAAATACTTTTAGTCTGTAAATTTTTTAATAGACATTAAAAGCTGGGTTTCACGGACAGGAAAAAAACGAAATCTGAATCTTATTTCTGTATGGTGGGAGTGTTATATTTTTAATATAAATGTTTATAGCGCTAATTGCATATTGATTTGTAGATACTTATAGCTTTGAAGCACTTACATAGTAAGAATATTGTGCACTGTGATTTAAAACCCGAAAACGTACTGCTAAGTTCCGATGCCGAATTTCCCCAAGTGAAACTGTGCGATTTCGGTTTCGCTAGGATCATTGGAGAGAAATCGTTCCGTAGATCTGTAGTTGGTACACCTGCTTACTTAGGTAAATAATCACAATGTTTATATGTATATAATGTATTTATATTTGTAGCTTTAAGTTCTAATGAGTCATCGAACAAAGTCCTCATTTTTGTAGGCTTTTAAATGACATCTATTATTTGATATTTCCATTCTACAGTAAAGTATCCCAATTTTAGCGGATGACTTATGTTTTATTGGTTTTTTAACGGCCAGTACAGCCCTATCATTTTTTTAACGTTTTTATGTAGGTTGAATAGTTCGAATATCTCTACATTTTTCCTCATAATAAGTTTGTTTTGCCTCTCTTATCATTTTTCTGATTTCATTGTTAATGATTTTGAAATTGTGTCTGTATTTGTTCTACCTATGCATAACCTATGCTTTGTAATAAAAGCATAGATTATTAATATTTGTTTTTTATCTTTAGCTCCTGAAGTTCTTCGCAACAAAGGCTACAATAGGTCTTTAGACATGTGGAGTGTAGGCGTTATAGTCTACGTCAGTTTAAGCGGCACATTTCCATTTAATGAAGACGAAGACATAAACGAACAAATTCAGAATGCCGCGTTCATGTACCCACCGAATCCTTGGAAGGAAATTTCTTCTGATGGTAAGAAATCGATAATACTACAAAATATAAATCTATTGTTAGTTTTTAATTCTCGTAAATAATTTTTAGCTATTAATTTAATCAACAACCTCCTGCAAGTTAAACAGAGAAAAAGATACACAGTGGATAAATCTTTAAGCCACATCTGGCTGCAGGTAAGTGTTTGCGACTTTTTTTAATTTTTTTTTCCTCCTGTAATATGTACTTTTCCTTTTCCTGCTGTAATATGTTATGAGCTAGAGCTTGTAGATTATCTACACGGATATGAAAATATATGCGCGTCAGCTCGTCCAAAATTATTAAAATGAAAACATTACCTCAACTTATTCTATTAATAGAACGGCAATAGTCTAGTCAAATTTCACACTGGTCGAGTTGAATATTGTTCTAGCATAAACTGCTAAATAAGCATATATATGTACAGTTGCGGTCACGGAATAGTTTACACCTTACTTTTTATATTGTAATACTGTAAAATTGCAGTGTCGTACGGATTTGATAAATGTCAAAGTCAAAAAATTTCAAAACGTCAATGCTTTCGCGAGTGTTCAACAATAAAATAAAAGTATATTAAACTCTTCCAAAATGGTTAGAATACATTTGAATTATGCGCAAAAAGCAATATCAATTGCCAAACTCGAAGAAGGTTGGTCACTAAGGCAAGTTGCTGCTGATTTGAACGTGAGTCATATGTGCATATGGAAGATTAAACAAAGATGGGATAATTTTCACTCTATAGCACGGTTGGGCGGTTCAGGAGGGCAGAAGATTTCCACAGATCAACAGGATGAGATGTTAGTAGATTATTTGAGAGAATCTCCTTTTGCCACAGCTCAAAAGGCAAGAGAAGAGGCAGAGTTTCCAGGCAGTATTCGCACTGCACGTCGAAGAATTAAAGCAAGTGGACTGCTAAATTGTGTAGCTGCACGGAAACCTTTTTTGACTGAGGATCACAAGAGGAGACGAGTTGAATTTTGTAATGAATTTATAAACCGCGATGAGAATTTTTGGTCTAGGGTTGTATTTTCCGATGAAAAATTATTTCAGTCGTATAATAATGGTCGAATAAGAGTTTATAGGCCGAGAAATCATAGGTATGATGAACAGTATACGCATCATTTAAGAAATAGTGGAGGATTCTCTGTCAACGTATGGGGATGGATAAGTGCCGAAGGCCGGGCGTTTGTTATCATGTAGAGGAGAAGTTAACAGGATTATATTACAAACATATTATTGAGCACACAATGTTGCCATCGGTGATCCAGAGATTCCCCAACAACGACTTTATCTTCCAACATGACAATTGCCCGGTGCATACGAGTAGAATTGTTCGAGAATGGCTAGAAGAAACTGATGTTAATGTTCTTCCGTGGCCTTCCCGTAGTGCAGACTTTAACCCCGTCGAAAATGTGTGGGCAGAGTTAACAAAGAAACTAAATAAAAGAAACCTTAGACCACGGAATAGAATTGAATTATGGGAAGCAATTGAGCAGGCATGGGAAGAGCTTGTTAACTATAACATGAGGGGATTGGTGCTATCTATGAACAGAAGACTGCAAAATTGTATTGACAAGAATGGGGCTTCCACCAAATATTAATTAATATTTATCATTGTTTATCGTTATTTAATATAAAATAGATTTAAAATAAAATGCATATTAAAAAAAAAGACTTCTTTATTTTCGTTATTAAGATCATAATCCATTTTATTCAAAAAACTGTTTTCTATATTTTTCATTTTGTAAAATATTTTGATATTTTAATTTTAATCTACCTATTCTAGCTAGTACACCACTGGCAACGTCACTTTGACGTAAAAGGTGCGTTTAAACGAAGTAAAAATTTAAAAAATGGGCTCCTAGATACGTGAACCTGTAAACTATTCCGTGACCGCAACTGTACATATACATAAATAAAATTATACTATTCGCTGACTAAATAGGTATTAAACCAGGAATATTTCGAAATATTTTTATCTCATTCTCACATAATAAGATTGTTTACAATTATGTTTAATTCATAAATATTAAAATATAATGACGGTATTAGATTTTTGTTTCGATACAGGGCAGCGGCAAGCTGCTTATGCGTATTTCGACCTCTTTAGGTTTCATCAAAGCGGTATATGCCACTGCCCTGAATCGAAACAAAATCTATCCCGTCATAGGCCAATAATTATCGAAATAACTATTTACAGACGTAACAACGCCATCTAATAATAACAAGAGAAATTATACGATTTCCTACTTGGCGAAACTGAATCCAAATTTTTCCACTGTGCCTTCTACAACTTGCAAAGCAAACAGTTTGATAAATTACTCGGCAAGGGAATCTAAAATTCCATTCCACATGCCGTTCATCATGGTCAAAATTCGTAGTGAATTGAGTTTCTGGTACTCCAAACAGAGTATTATTACTTATCGTAGATAAAAAACCCAACTGACTACTTCACTGAAAGTAAAAATTTTGAAATAAAATTAACTAACTTAAATCTAGAATACAGTTGTTTGCCAATAAAATAAGCTAACTTGAAACGAAAGAAACTTCAACAGAGAGAAAGAATTCAGAGCATTCTATAAGAAAGTTAACACCATCAGAAAAGAATTCAATGCAACCACAAGACAATGTAAGAAGTCAGAATGGCGACCTATTAACACCAAGGAAAGATGTAATGAATACATGGGTGGAATACTTTAATCCAGGCACTTAATATAGATGAAGAAGGAGAAAACATGGAAGACGAAAGAGATGTGGTAAGGAGAACAGACGAGAGGAAAGAGAAACCACCCAGGATTCTCGAAGTTAAAGATGCAGTTAAAAAAACTAGCCAGAAACAAATCACCCGGAATAGATAATCTCCCAGCTGAACTATATAAAGAAGGTGGCCATGATACCATAATGTCATTACAGCAGCTTTTAAAAGAAATATGGACACAGAAATCCGTCCCTAACTGTTGGAATACTTTGCACCATTTAAAAAAATTATATACCACAGAGGAATTACGCTTCTAAATACAGCGTATAAAATATTTTCCACAGTACTATGTCACCGTATGGCACTATATGCAGAACGGATATTAGGAGAATACCAGGCTGGTTTCAGAGGTGGAAAAAAACACTGGAATATGGCATTGATACTCATCACATATTTATAGACTGCAAAGCAGTCTATGACTATGTGAATAGAAGAGAAATGTTCAAAGCAATGAAAGAGGGTTATAAAGCCAGAATGATGATGATGAAACGAAAATACAATTTGACTGTATTCTATACCATTTCTACATGTACTTATAAGAGTCGATTACTGTAGTCTCCTTAAATCAAATGGCGACATTTTTAAAACGGTTAGTATAACACGGTCAAAGCTTAAATTTGTACTTTGCGCATGCACGAGCCATACCGTTTAGATAATACCAATATATTTATAAAAATATCTAAAATTTATTTTATTTTTTCATCCTTTTCGTTTTCCTATTTCGTGGTTGCGCTTGGGACTGATTGGTCCGACATTTTAAAACATTTTTTAAAATTAAAACCGCATCCTTGGTAGTACAGTCCATTCTAACTCTCAACTTAGATTCTTAAAAAATTTACAGTTTTATGTATTCCTTATTTTTATTATTTTTAGGACTACCAGACTTGGTGTGATCTTCGAACGCTAGAAAACCAAGTAGGAGGGAGATATTTAACTCACGAGTCCGATGATCAAAGGTGGGAGCAGTACAGGGCCGAAGTATGACCCGAAAAAGGATGGTTACATAGCTTTAAAAAGTGCCTTCGGAGTATGCGCACTTAAACACACAACAAAAACCTCTAACAAGAAGAATATCGGTGATTTCTTCGTTTACGATTTTTCAAATTGTCTAATTAATTGTTAAACTACATTGGCGAGAAAAAACAAAGTCAGCATGGAAACGATTTGAAGTTTACGTTTTGCTTGATACTATTTTCACCCCTACACATTCTTGAACAATTCTGAGAGCTTATATATGTCTTTGGAAATTTCTTCATAACTCAACAAAGACCGGTGGTCCATTTCGATATTCTTTGACAACTTTCAGAGACACAAAAATAATCAAAGGCACAAAAAGCATCATAAATTATATTCTTATAACTTCCATAGTGTACGTGTGAACTGTGTCTGGTTCTGAAAAGACTTGTGTCAAACTAAGCCGACTTACTGCCCAAATAGAAGTCGCTTGTCACCACAAACTAGAATATACCTTTCTGCTAGTCTTCTTCAGATTCTTAGATTTCCACCAGATCTATTGAAGCGATTTATATTTCGATGCCAGCGTTACAATGATGGACCTATTGAATTCTGTTCCACAAGACAATCTAATAATGCAGAACGTTCTTCTAACTGTTCATTAACTAATATTCACATTTATTGGAGTTAATTACGTTGTTCTAATTTGCAGGCCCTAACAAACGCTTATTTCTCGGACTGACAAATCTTTTTTGGACTGATTATGTCTTGTTTTCTCAAAACCTCGATACGCATTTTATGTATTCACCAGCTTTTATCAACAATTCTTAATTTCATGTTGTCCTCAACCATCTGGTAACATCATTACAACTTTTGTCGCATCCATAAAGGTAACAGACAATTTTCTGATATGACAACGGTCATAACTGTCTGTAATTGCTCCTGGTTATACAGTGATTTCCAATTAGCAGATGTAAACATTTAGACCATCACAATTTCAGATAGAAATAAATGTTTTACTCGTCAGTGTATTTACATTGGATTTTGGTTATGCTAGAGGAAAACCATTTTTAAAACAATTGTGCCAATAGTAACAAAACTAGTACCTTAAACACAGTTTCAGAATTACTTCCATTTAAAAAAGTTTTAATACCTGTTGATAATATTTTTATAGATAATTTACATTTTTCATTTTATAGGAAGATGAAATCTAATATTGGTAGTTGAAGTGACTGCTATGTTTATTGAAAAAATTAGGAGAGTATCTAATATTTCACATTGATTATTCATATTTTACTTTATACAAGCTTTGTCTCGAGCATAATGGGAAAACTTAACTCTTAAATAACTAAACTCTTCAACGAACATTTCTTCGTTAACATTGTCTGACAAGCTGTCACCATTCATCGTTACAGTAGATTCCCGTAAGTTCGGTCACCTCTGGACCGGACCCTAGGCCGAACTAACCGATGCTTATCTAAAAAATGTCCATTTATTGTTTGTATGGATCTAGCAAGAACAAAACACTTGTACATTAAGTAGAAGACAACACAGAGGAATACTCTGACATATATTTAACACATTTGAAAAGATAAACTGTACAAAAATACTATAAAACAATACTTACAGAATTCTAGGCCTAATATTTTTTATTTAACATCCAATGTTTATTGCAATCTGTCTCATTACAAACAATAAGAAATATGTATAATTTATGTACAATAACTGACACTGACACACATATAAGTATTACAAGACTAAAAAAAAGTCAATGAAAGATTTAGAAAACACCAGAATAAAAACTTGTTATTTCACCGCACTATGACACTATGAATCATATCACACATATTATATGAATCAAGGGGCATCTGTGAGAGTAGGACTCGAATCTACATCATATTTCTCAATCGAAAAGGTGTACGATAGGGTTGTGTTCTGTCACCCCTCCTTTTAAATCTTTACTCTGAAACGATTTTCGATAGAGCCTAAGTGCCTTAATGTGGTATTTAGAAGACTACTTAAAATTCCCTGGACAGATCACACAACAAATGTCGAAGTATTAAATCGAATGGGCAGAGAACGAGAATTGCTGTCAATTATAAAAAGAAGAAAAACTGCTTATCTGGGTCATATATTTCGAAATTCCAAGTACCAGTTCTTAAAGCTTATTATGGAAGGGAAGATAGAAGGAAAACGAGGCATCGGAAGAAAGAAATACTCATGACTTAAAAACATAAGGGATTGGACAAATCTCGATGCCCATGCACTTTTTAGAGCCACACAAGATCGCGAGAAGTATTCCAGAATTGTCGCCAACGTCCACTAATTGGATAGGGCACCATAAGAAGAAAATTACACTATGATCTGTTTCTCCATATTTACTAGAGGTCCAAAAGGTCTGGTCGTTTTAATCTTCTTTCGTGTGAAATGTTGAGCAGATCCGTAGCCAGCGGATTTGGATAGTCTAGTCTTGGATACCGAGTTTACAGCAGATATTGCTTCGCTAACTGTTGGTAACTGTAAATCGTGGTATAATCTGTGGTTCGTAATGTACTAAGGGGTAATGCAGATCTGGCGCAGCACTTTCGATTGAAATCGTTTTGTATATTGGTATTACTTGCTATTCTCCAGGCTAAGATTTGATTTTCGACTCATGTACCAATACATTTTCCTGTAGATTAAGCCGAGTTCAAGGCGTTTCTTCCAGATGTGGATACCCTAATTAAGTTTGCTATCCAAATGAATTCCTAAGTATTTAACGACGGTATTAACTGGTATTGTTTATAGAAACTGGTGGCGCGACACCTTTTTTTAAAGTAAACGTTATGTTGGTTTTAAACTGTTAACTTGGACTCACTATAGTTTAAGCCAACTCTCTAAATTTTGTAATACCTGGGATGCTTCAGTTGCTGTAGAATTTGAAGCCATGATAACTGTGCCATCGGCATATGTAGCGATTGTTGTATTGGTCGTCGTTGGGAGATCTGATGTTTATATTAAGTAGAGGGTGAGTCCTAGTATGCTTCCTTGTGGAGCTCCGGAACAAATTGGAAACAGGTTAGTGATTTCCCCATTTCTTTTGACTTGAAATAATCGATCTGTCAGGTAGGATCTTAAAAGTGAGCTTATGGGATGAGGAAATATGGATTTAATTTTAAAGATAATACCTACATGCCCAACTTTGTCGAATGCTTGATAAATATCTAGAAATGCAGCAGTACAGTAATTTTTTTGTTCGAGCGAAATTCTGATAGTCTTTACCACCCGGTATTTCGTCGTATTCCTTGGCCGACATGTACACAATATCCTTCATATTAACTGACTTCAGCACTTTTAAGAGGTCTAAGTTTGGAAAGAACTTAAGAAAGCAGTTTTCGGCAATACTTTCTCTTGAAGCACTCAATGACCTCTTGGTTCATGGGCTGTTGAAGACTAGTTACATTGGGTGGCGGGATCAGCAGTTTAATTTCTTTTTTATCGTCACACTGAAGACCTTCCTGGTGAGTAGGCGCGTTATCAAGTAGTAGAAGTGCTTTGATGTACAGATTTAATTTTGTCAAATGGTTTTTCACTTTCGGAATAAATTCGCACACAAACCATTCCCTGAACAAATATGTGTCCATTCATGCTGATTGGTGCAACCGGTAATACACTGATAGAGTTTCCATGTTTTATATCCTTAAACTCTCTAGGTTTTGCTGCTGTACCAATGACAAATAGGGGTATCTTATGGGTCCCCGAGGCGACTGTTATCATCTCTTTGCTGACTTTAAATCCTGTAGAAGATGTTTCTTTGGGGTGGAAAAGGTTTTTCTGGGCAGAAGTCTACAATTTAACCCAGTGTTGCTCCAACATCGACGAAACTCCAATAAATTGGTCCAAATAGGAGCATAAATCATCATGCATTGGAGGAAACATGGAAATACAGTGGAAGATAAATATCCTGGACTACACCGTATGATCATCATCCATGGTGTTACAGCCTAGATGTCTCTGCCTTCACTAGGAACATACTAGTACATACTGGCATCATACTAGTGCATACTGGTAAAATGTCGATGGCGTCATATTTTTGACAGATTTCAAAACAAATTGACTTCGAGGATTTCCAAATGTGCAGGATGAGACCTTTGACTTTGAATCCTTTTAAAATGAGAGACAAAACTTTCATTTCTGTACTTTACAATATCTTAATTAGTAATTGAGCCAATATTGTAACATGTGGTGCACATTGCGTGAGATTTAAAAAAGTAGATTGATCATTTAAGTACAACAGAAGAAACATAGGATATAATGTTTCTTTTTTTCTTCTGAAAACTTCCATAATTACCTCTAGGAAGACATAAAAGAAGGCCAAACATTGAAACTAGAATATATATTTTTATTACATAGTATTCTTAAGCAAAACAGTATTTACCATTTTTTATTAGAGATCTTGATTCCAAAGATGGTTTCTCTGGTAAAGCCAAATGTCCCAAAACCTTGGTACTTCCATATTGCTTGTAATACTCAAAAGTTGATATATGCTATTTTATATGTTACAAAAGAGAGTTAAATTTCAAACAAAAGTAATCATTCCTGATTTTTTATTTTTAAAGTATTTATTTATACATGTATGGTTATACAAAATATTTTATTTTTTATTAATGTTTATTTATACAGTTTTTAGCAATAAAGAGTAACATTTTCAACACTTTATCTAATTTAGTGAATTGGAAAATAAAATTTTCTATAAGAAAACATCTGTGTTTATTTGTTTGTCTTTTTCTTTATCAAAACTGCTTATACCTTACTGTGATATTGGGAACCTCATTCCAACATCGGAAAGAACAAAAAAATTAGGAATTGATAAATGAATGCTTCACTGTTTGAAGTGATCATTGAATATGTCCGCAGTTCAATGCACCTGTAACAACTTTATTAAGTGTAAAGAAATACTCAGAAACTGGCTGTTGTGGGAGGCTATTTCTTCCACAAACCCAGATAGGTGACTGTATGTATCACACAGTTCACTTATCAGCAGAGGTCTTGAAAAAGATTTAGAAGAACATAATGTTGATTCACTTAATTTTTTTATTTAAATGAGTAACAGAAAGAATAAAATTAAAAATATAATATATATTTGGCTAAATAAAATTTTTACATTAGAAAACCCTTTGTGTTACTGAGTTACAGTGTCTAAGAGCATCTTTAAACTTATAAATTAAATCTAATAACTCTACTGAGTTGCAAGTGAAATGAATAGGTTTTAAAACTTTACTATCCTTTTCTATATCATACTGTTCACCAATTAAACATATTCTAAATAAGGGCCCTTCTGCAGATTCTACTTCACTAGACTAAAAAAAAAAGATTAATACAAAAATATGAATAATAGAATTAAAAGAAAACAAATTAAGTCCTACCTTTACTATGTAGTCTATTTTCCACTTTATATCTGTTACATGTGGCAGAGCACTTCCAATATTTAATAAAGCTATTTGTAGTTGGCATTTCTTTTCTTCCAACATGCTTATATACAGGTTTGTTCGTTCTGAGGATAAACCACACTCATCATGTAAAAAGAATGTAATGTCCTCTCTATTAACATTTTGTCTAACAAATTCTGTTGTAACTGTTAACAGGGAGGCATAAAATTCCTTGATGATATCAGGTTTTGAATTATACAGATTGTTTGTAGCTAAAAGAAGAGAAATATTAGTTTTTAAAATTAACAGTTAGCTATAATCTCACTATGAATCTCTTTCCTTTCAGTTAAAACTTGAAAGCAATTTTCTAATTGTTTTTTAAATATATCATCGTTAATTACAGTTGAATTTTTCGCTAAAGCTATAGATGCCCTTTTATCCTGAAAATTCTTCATAATTTATAAAAAAATAAGTATACACATATCCTCCCACTAACTACTCTGAAAAAAGTTTGTATTATGTTAACCTAAAAAATAGACGTCAATGTCACAATTTCAATGATTGTGTCTTGATCAGAGCGAGCTAAACAGCTATTTTTGTGTTAGTAAGTATTAATTAAATAATTTAATTAGTTTTTGAAGTGTAAATTTACCGATTGTGCAATTATTAATTATTATCATAACTGGTTGAAAGACAATGACGTATAATTTTAACATAAATTTGAAAGAGCACCCATGATACTATGAATAACAAGATAGGATCTTCCCGTAGCTCAAAATCGGACGGGTTCGCGCATGCCGTCATTGGAGACTAGAATTTGAATTCTTGTTAAAGTTAAATGAGATTTGTATGCATTCTGTGATGAAATTACTAGACGAAAATAAGTTAAGAGGTTTAATAATTACAATAATCGTACACATAAGGATATCTCCAAACTATTTATTAAAGATTATTTATTGATATATACAAAAACTGACATTTCTAACGTGCAAGTCTCCAATGACGTCACAAAAACATGCGCAATATCTTATCTTATAGTCATAGTATCATGAGAGCACCCACCAATGAAATATCACGTGACTGATCATGTGACAGTTGACGTACCTAAATAATCAGAACTGGAAAAATCACTTTTCTTATCTGCCATTTCTTTCACAGCTCTGTGTACTTTTGGTCGACCTCTACTGCGAAAGGTCAAAGTTTTTCCAAATTGAAGAGGTTAAAATATAAATTCAAAAATGTTTTCCAGAATCGTAAGACCAACTGTAGTAGCAACTAGAAGCTTCAGCACATCAAAACAGGTTAGTTTTAAAAAATTTGGTTAAAATTTCAATGTCAAGTTAAAATTAAATTCCAAAGGCAAGATTTGTAGATTTATGAATTTTCCATTGTTTATTTCAAAAGTATTTACTATTGTTATCATTATCTGATATTATAATTAGAATTATCTTTAATATGATTGGATTAATTTGTTGAAAATAATGTATTACATAATACCTTATAGAACAACTTCAAAGTAGCAGTATGTGGAGCCTCTGGCGGTATTGGTCAGCCCCTTTCATTGCTTTTGAAGATCAACCCTTTGGTCAGCCAGTTGTCTTTGTACGATCTTGTACACACTCCTGGAGTAGCTGCTGATTTGTCTCACATTGAGACTGCAGCTAAAGTAAAGGGGTAAGTGGCTATTCCATTTTATTATAATTAAGTGTTCTGAAACTGTTTTATTGTGTCATTTCTATATTTACTACTATAATGAGTGAGAATAAACCATAATTTTAATTAAAAATATTCTATTTTTGACATTTTCATTTACAATAGTTGAACAATAAAGCAATTTGGTAACTAAGGAAGTAAGATGAAAGCTTCATAAAAGATAAAAGCAAATTTCTTGGTCCAAGGAGAAATAGCAATAAAAGGAGGATACAATAGATCTCAGGCAGCAGTATGATTCTACTCATCCACAATTTAACAATTTAGACCACCAAAGCATAGACATATATTTCTTATACAGTTTTCTTTTCATAAGTTAGGCCTCATGCATAACAAAATTATGACAATTTAAAATTTTAAAACCCACAAAAGTCACAAAAGAACAGCCTATATCAATAGTCTGTCATGGAAACATAATTTTAGTTTAAATCTTAGTTGTCTCTGCCAATCCACCTCTAATTGGACACATTTGTTAAAGAAATTACGAATACTTTTCATTTCATTTCTTAGTTGTTCTTAGTAGAGTAATTTCTGATTATGTGTATCGAATTCTTGTACAAAGTTTGATTATGTGTTTTGTAAATTTTTTGTTTGATAATTCTCCAGAGAAAGGAGTCTAAAATTGTCAGATCTGGGTGGCTAATATATCAACCATGAAAGGATAGACATTAAGTAGTATGTTTGGAATGTCCTATGATTAATTTTCTCAAGAGACTACTGGTTCAAAAAAATACAATTACAAAAATTACTTACACTAAATGTGTCTCATCAACACATCTTGTTTGTGATTATTTGGTCACCTGTTGCTATCAGTGTCTCCATCATTGCAAGTCTTTTCTTATAATATACTACCCATATAGGTGTTCATCTAAACAGTATAGAAAGGAAGTTGTTGATTTATTTTTTGGCTACTGTTTTGTAAAGGAAGAATTAAGATATTAGGTACATGGATTGCATCAATACATATTTCTTCCATTGCTCTAATTATTTCCTGCGTTATGTCGTCTTTACCAGATAATTAATTGTTTTTCAGTAACTATACAGTTTTTCCACCTCCACTTTTAGTTTTAAAGATTCCATGTCTATATGACTAGGTTCGGGATTGTGATTTAGGGTTGCATCAACATCATGTGACAGTTTTTCACAATATTTTCACATATTGTTCACAAAGTTCCAACTACTTCTTTTTTAACTTAAGAACGCACTTGTTTGGTAATTTCTGAGCAAAAAATATTAAATTAGACTACCAGTGGAGAAGAAATTAAACACCCTTTAAATTTATGTACTGCTTGACCCCTTTACTTTTTTAAATTGTAAGAGTAACATTTGCTGTTGCTAGCAAATGAAATTGAGGGCTAAAAATATTAAATGAAAGTCTCTCTTTTGAAATTAAAATGGACCTGTCCTTCAAATTTTTCGTATTATTTAGAAGTGGAATGAAGATAATAAAGATGGGAACATTTAAAGTTCTTGACCTATGTAATATTGTTGAAACTTCACCATTGTTACTAAAAACTTGCCTACCACCAATATACTATAGGATTTAAATTATGTATAAAAAATATTTTTTCAAAATTTTCCAACAATAAAAAATTGGAAGAATTTCTTATTTGGAAGTTAAACTTTCAAATAAAATAATTTATTTTATTACTTTTTTGGTTTATTCCCCAAAAGATATTTGAAGAAAACAAAAGTATATTGATTTAAAATACAGAATGTAAATAAATATAACTAATCATGGTCTTATTCAAATTGTTTATCAATAGTAAAAGTTTTCTACACAAATAATTACCAATCATCATTGATAAATATGTGATTACAAGGATTTTAACTTAATCAATAGATGTTTCTATATTACATTTTAAGTAATAATTCACAATAAGTGGATTATTATGTTTAAATCCTGATATAAACATCATTTTTAATATATTTTAAATCAAAATTGATATCATGTATTGCGTCATTAATTGATTTTTAATCATAATAAATGTTACTCTATACAGGGTATTAAATTTCTTACTGCATTGGAAAGTATGACTGTTTATTTAATTTTATGTAAATTATCAAACAGTGCATGCTTGGCATTGTTGTCTTTCACTTAATCTTTTGTTATTCTTACCACAACACAACAGTTGCTGTTAGATTTGGTCTCTTCATCATGAATGTTATTTTTTTTATTTGAAAATTTTCTCTGTGTGTGTAGCTCTAACATAGTTGTTCATTTCAGATTCAATGGTCCTGAATGTCTAAAGGATGCTTTGAAAAACGCTGACGTAATTATTATTCCAGCTGGTGTACCTAGAAAACCTGGTAAATTTTCTTTATTTACGTTGTGACAACATATACACATTCTTCACTTTTTAAGGTATGACCAGAGATGATTTGTTCAACACAAACGCTGGAATTGTAAAAGCTTTAGCCGAGTGCGCAGCAGAAGTAGCACCATGTGCGCTTATTGGTATCATTACCAACCCTGTCAACTCTGCTGTTCCTATTGCCTGTGAAGTACTCAAAAAGGTAAGTGACTTTTTATTTAAAGTAAAGATGTTTTCATCTTTCTTGGCGTGTGCGTGTAAAAACACTTGCAATAAGTTGTTTCATCTGTCTTTCCTTGTCTAAGTTCGATTCGTTTACCTCTTCCAGTGGCAGCTATCTGTATTCGTAAAAAGGCTGAACTTATCACAGACACTGTATCGGCCAAACGCATCGGTGTTATTGCTACAATACTGGGAGACGTGAGTGGTCTCTTCATTCCCTTCTCATCGCACTTTACCATGACAAACGTGACTCGCACAATTGAAATACGCATTTGTGTATCAGAGAGAGACAAATATTAAAAATTCCGTAGTAGCTTATTTCAGGCATACGCCAAGAACGATGAAACCGAGTTTAGAGATGAAATTGAGAAATAACCAAATATGGCGAATTGAGTGGATGTTCCAAAAATTTGTATGTAGAATCCTTCAATTTTCAGATTTCTAAGCGTAATGTAGGCAGGTGCATTAAATAGAATCTTCTGAATGGTACCTACATTGTTTTTTGGTATTTATTGACCTTCATCTGAAATTTTTTTCCTGGCATTTCTTTTCTTTAATGTATTTCTTTGATGACATGATATTTTTTGAAAATCTGCATTGTTTTTTTAATGCATCTAGGATGAGGTTTCTTCTTTACGATTAAAATTAATCAGATATATTTTTAATTTCGATAGCATCTTTAAAAAGTTGTCTAATGGTAAGAAATAAATTTGTAGAACCACTGGCTTTTATCCTTTTGAACTGGTCGTTTAACTCAGGTAAAGTTGTTTTCACAGGTATGAATGGTGTCATCAGAGGCGAATAATTTGTCTAAAAATGACAAGCTTTGAGAAAGCTTCCAATTCCCAATTTGTTTGTGATTGGAATTTGATAAAAATCAAGCCCACATTGCACAAAACAGTCTCTAAATGCTACTTGTAAAATTTGACTTATCTTTTTTCTGAAATGACTATAATCCTACTCATAAAATCAGATACCTTTAATCATTGATTACATTGTGGAACTACATTGTCTACCATTGATATTTTCTTCAACATATGTGTTTTTGATCGTCCTTCACTGTCATTGTCTATGTTTTTTACTGTTGACAATGAAGGAGCAGACATTTTATATACTTTTACCAACTTTGGAATCATTTCTGTTGACCATAAACTATACAGAAGACAGAATTTATGACAGACAAACATTTTTGTCAAATACAAAACAAGTGTTTCAACAAAACAGAATATTTTATGGGCTAGACCAGGGGTCTCCAAACTTTCCAGCCTTAGGGCCACACTGATTACTCCAGTAAGTTCCGAGGGCCAAGATGGCAACACTGTATTTTATATATTTTTTTTTATATTTTATTATTATTTATATATTTTATATATTTCTGTATTTTATGTGTAATAGAATTTTGCTGAAGTGTGGATCATTTTTTGTAAAATAACGAATAATTTAATTTTTTGTAAGTGTGGTAAGCTGTCAACATTATTAAGTATGTCAAATATTCACCTATTTTTGATATATTTTAATTTAATACAAGGTAGACATAAACAAACAAAATATTTCCACCAGTGGAAATCTCCAATCTCTCCCGAGATTGTCCACTAATAACATAATTATTCTTTCTACTATTTTTCAACGCCATCGTTAGAAATTGTCACAAACACACTTAACTATCCGAAATAATAAGTCTGAAAAATAATAGCCGCAAATCACTAAGTGTTACGCACCTGATAACAGGGAGGAGACTAAAGACCCCACCTAAGTGGGACGAGTGCGAGGACGAAGCGGTGACAATAGTGGCGTAACTACAAGTCAGTTCCTATGAAACTGTTGTGAAATAAAATAGGGCGTACCTCCTTAAAACAAGTTTGTGCGTGTAACAGTATTTTGATTTGATTTGAATTGTTGCTTTTGTGTGTGATTTAGTAGAATGGAAAAGAAGCGAAAAATTGATAGTGAATGCAGAAAATTCAAAGATCAGTGGAACATTCAGTATTTCCTAATTGAGTCCAGTAACAAGGCGCTATGTTTGATTTGCAATGAAAGCATAGCCGTTTTTAAAGAATATAACATAAAACGTCATTATGAAACAAAACATTCTCAAAATTACTCAAAATATACAGGAATTGTCCGGACAGAAAAATTCGAAGCTTTGAAGCAGCAATCTTTATTTACAAAAGTCAAAACTGAACAAGAGGCGGCAACTCGTGCCAGTTTTCGTGTGGCTCTTGAAATTGCAAAACGTGGAAAACCATTCACCGATGAAGAAATGATCAAGGAATGCATAATTGCAGTAGTCGAAGAAATGTGCCCTGAAAAGGTAAATTTATTAAAAACTGTCAGTGTGTCAGCAAACACTGTGGCTCAAAGGGTAGAAAACATCGCTGAAAATATATCCTCTCAACTGTTCGACAAAAATGGACATGTTGAGTGGTTTTCTTTGGCCTTGGATGAGTCAACGGATGTGTCAGATACTGCTCAGGTGTTGATTTATATTAGAGGAGTAGATAAAAGCTATGAAGTGCACGAAGAACTTCTTGATATGTATAGAATTCATGGCACAACTACTGGTACCGATATCTTTAAAGGAGTTGAAATGGCCATTAATAAAAAGAACCTTCGATGGAAAAACTTGAAATGTATTACAACTGATGGAGGCAAAAACATGAGTGGGAAAGATAAAGGAGTGGTCGCTCTTGTGTCAAAGGCTGTAGAAAATGACGGCGGCTCAAAACCATTAGTCTTACATTGTATCATTCATCAACAGTCTTTGTGCGGAAAATGTTTGGATATGTCTGACGTTCTGAAACCAGTCATATCAACTGTTAATTTCATCAGATCTTTTGGGTTGAATCACCGACAATTTATTGCAGAGATTGGAGAAACAGACTTACCTTATCATACTGCCGTACGCTGGCTTAGTTGTGGGAAAGTCCTTCAGCGCTTTTTTGAACTTCGAGCAGTGATCGAAATTTTTTTGAATGAAAAGCACCGCCCTCTTACTGAATTACAAAACAACGCATGGCTATGGAAGTTAGCATTCTATGTTGATTTGACAAAATATGTGAACGAACTGAATTTGAGATTGCAAGGAGAAAACCAGCATCTTCCTGATTTATACACTAATATCAAGTCATTCCGGATGAAATTGATACTGTTTCAATCACAACTACGAAGTAAATGTTTTTCACATTTTAAAACATGTGAAATATTCAGCCACACTACTGAGACTAAGTTTCCTATCGATTTTGCAATCGAAACTTTGAGTGCTTTGAAGATAAATTTTGATACTCGTTTCTCGGACTTTGATGCCATTGCGAATCAAATTAAGATGTTTCAGAATCCTTTTGATGCTGACATTGAAACCCTAGCCCCGGAACTTCAAATGGAAATGATTGATCTTCAGTGCAGTGATATAATTAAGAACAAATATGAAAACTCATCTTTGTTGGAATTTTATAAGAGTCTTCCACTGACACAATTTGATAATTTGCATAAATTTGCTCGTGGGCTGTTTTCCGTTTTTGGTACTACTTATTTGTGTGAGAAAACCTTCTCCAAAATGAAGTACACAAAAAATGTATACAGATCTAAATTAACTGACGAGCATCTTAAATCTCTTTTAATAATTGGTACAAGTAAAATTAGTCCACAACTACAAACTATTGTCGGTGGAAAATATCAATTACATACATCTCATTAGCATTTCATATGCCATGTTTGTTATAAGGTATGTGTTGTTCATTACTTACAATGTATAAAATGTTAGTTGGATTCATTTCAATAATTTGTTAGTTATTATATGTTGAAGTTAAATTTACTGCATAAATTATACATGTCTTTACTCATTACCATTCTGTGTTTCTTTATCCAACTTATCACAAACATTTTATTTGCTATAAAAAATATTTGTTCTCTAAAAGGAGTTTTCAAGTATGTCTCCGCGGGCCGGACAAAATCTGTCTGCGGGCCGGATGTGGCCCTCGGGCCGTAGTTTGGAGACCCCTGGGCTAGACGAACTACTTTTTAGCTTATTCTTTTTATTACAATATAAAAACTAGTAAAAATCATATTTCTTTTTATATGTTTTAATTTTAAACATTGTGTAGGCTGGCAAACTTGACCCCAAACGTGTGTTTGGTATCTCCACCTTGGACATTGTCCGCGCCAACACCTTCATCGCGGAAGCCAAAGGACTTAACCCCAAAGATGTTAACGTTCCAGTTATCGGAGGTCACTCTGGAGTCACCATCATTCCCCTTATCTCCAGAGCCACTCCTTCAGTATCATTCCCCGCTGATCAACTTCAAGCTTTGACCACAAGGATACAAGAAGCTGGTACTGAGGTAAGTTCGCTATGTCATCTACACAACACATTAACATTTTTCATTTTGATTCGGTGAACACAGTTATTGGATTTATTGGACTTAATTGGTTAACCACCATGTTCGCTTCACCATCAGTGCAGGCGCCAACAACTCTAGCCAGAGGATGCCGAAATACTTAGAACGCAAGGAGAAGAAAACCTTTATTCTATTCTAGCTATGCAGAAAATGCATTTTGTCCTGTGTGATGGTGGTACTCAAAACCATATTGCGGACCGAATTGATTTACCCAAAGGTCCTCACTTAGCCCATGAACCTCGCTTTGCCCCAATATCCCTAAGTGTATAATTTTTTACAGTTTTATTCTATACTTCTGATTTTAGGTAGTAAAAGCCAAAGCTGGAGCCGGATCCGCAACGCTTTCCATGGCCTACGCCGGTGCCAGATTCGCCAACTCCCTCCTCAGAGGTCTGAAAGGAGAACCAAACGTCATCGAACCAGCCTACGTCCAATCCGACGTTACCGAAGCCTCATACTTCTCCACACCTCTAGTTTTAGGCAAGAACGGACTCGAGAAGAACTTGGGTCTTGGAAAACTCAGCGATTTCGAACAAGATTTGCTCAAGAAAGCACTTCCCGAACTTAAGAAGAACATCGAGGCAGGTGTCAAATTCGCCAACCAATAAAATAAAATTTATTGTAATTTGTTCATTTTTTGTTCTTTTTGTATTATTTTTTCAGTAAATTAAATGGTTTTCTAGTCGTTCGTGTAACGGACAAATTTTTATAGCCAAAATTAACAACAATGTATGAAGTAGAAATCTGTCAGCTGCATTTCTGAAATAAATAATTGTTTTTATTTTTATTTTTTGTTCTTATGTCTTACGTTCTAGAACAGTATGATAGTCATCATACTTTTTATCCAGATCTTTTATTTCCTTGCATCTGTGGGAGAGCCATTTCTGTCTTTCAAAATACAAATATCAAACATGTGGTTTGGCCCCTAAGGCTATTATCCCGATTAAAGCGTCGCACACAATGTGTTAAAACAAAAACGGTGGACAAGCTGTTGAGGAAAAATGTTAACACTTAGTAGGACAAAAACGGAGTATTTGGACTGTTCATTTAAAGTGCATTTATTACAATATCTTTGGTTGGTGAAAAAATGCTTGTGAAAAGTAGGTAATAGTTTTAAGTACTTAGAATCAGTATTAGAGTAATGGGAAAATAGATGGAGATGCATGCAGTGGAATTGGAGTTCTATGGATAAGTGGAAGGAAGCGAGAGGTGTGTTTGTGATAGAACAATCCAATCAAGTTGAAGGGAAAATTTCTATAAAACAGCCATAAGACCAGCTATGATGTATGGAACTGAATGTTGGGAAGTTAAAAAGAAACAAGTGACAAAAAAGGATAAAATTAAGTATATTAGGGGAAGCCTAGAAGTGACACCCATTGATGCCAAAATGAGAGTGCATGGGTTAAAGTTTGATCATGTTCAACATTGAGACGTTAATCACCAATACAAAGAATTGTGATGTGCGAGTAGATGATGATGATGAAATAGAGAGTTAACGTATATTCATGATTCTTCTTCTGTTTTTAATACAAAATTCTGCAACAGTATATTTAATTGAGATATTAGTATTATTAGATATTAGTATTGAGAGGTAGTAGTTTTTATAGAATACATAAATAGCCACAATATTTATTGCACTGAAGGACACAAAACTGATCATCGATACGGAGTAGTTTTTATCATAAGCAACACTATTAGAAAATCAGTGCTAGGTGCATGGACGTATACGTCCATGGCTAGGTGTGATTCAAATCTTAGAAAGAATAATAATGCTAAAAATTCAAGCACAGAACTGTAATATTAATATAATCCAAGTCTATGGTCCCACAGCTGATGAGATTGAAAAGTTTTATTCAGAATTGCACAATACAATCAAGTTAACAAAATCTAGAGATATTACTTACACTTTAGGAGACTAATGCAAAAATTGGAGTATGTTCAGTTGAAAATATAGTTAGACAGTTCGGATTAGGAACTAGAAACGAGAGAGGAGAAAGGCTCATAGAATTCTGCCAAGAAAAGAATATGGTGATTGCCAATACTTGGTTTCAGCTTCCAAAGAGAAGATTATGTACATGGACGTCTTCTTCACATACAGAAAATCACATTGTCAGAAACCAGATAGACTTTATACTCGTAAATAGCAGATATAAAAACTCTATAAACTCAGTTAAAACTTATCCTGGAGCAGATGTTAACTCAGACCACAATCCGTTAGTTCCTGACGTGAAAATAAAATTAAAAATAATTGAATTTGTGGATGACAGAAGAAATACTATTACAGATGGAAGAAAGAAGAAAATATAAAGGAAACGATCTACAGAAGTATAAAGAAATACAACAAATAATTAAGGAAAAAATCAAAACAGCTATAAGGAAACCTATTTGATGAAACAATGTAACGAGATAGAAGAACTATAAACAAAATATGATATGAGAAATACAAAAAAATAAGAGAAGTGACCGGAATAGGTCTAAATAGACAGCAAGGACACATAAAAGACAAAAAATGAAACTACTTACTCATACTTTAAAAGTACTGCTGAAAATAATATATAAGAGAATATACGAAAGGCTAGAGGAGGATATTAGCGAGACGCAGTTCGGGTTCCGAAATGGAATGGGTACTCGAGAAGGTCTATTTACCATCAACCTATTGATTCAGCGATGTCGGAATGTAAACGTTGATATACAGTTGTGCTTTGTTGACTACGAAAAAGCTTTCGATAAAGTAAGACATGAAAAACTAATATCAATACTTATAAACAAGTGCATTGATAGTAAAATCATAAATATGGTGCAAACATTATATTGGAACCAAAGTGCCATAGTTCAAATTGATGGGCAAAACTCAGAAGAAATGTAGATCTGTAGAGAAGTCAGACAGTGATGTGTTGATGTGTTTTATCGCCACTTTTGTTTAATTTATATTCAGAAGAAATTTTCCAGAACATGCTCAATAATATCAAATGCTAATTACAAAAAGGCCACAAAATATACATCACCTATTGACAATCAATGGTAACGTGATAGAACAAGTACAAAAATATTAATACTTGGAACTTTAATCAATGAAATCAATGATCATACTGCAGAAATAAAGAGGCGAATAGAGATTGCCAGATCAGCATTTATACGAATGAAGTCACTCCTAACGTGCAAAAATCTAAATTTGGAGATAAGGATAAATAAGATATAATCTAATATTATTATATGGACTTTGATAAAATAAAAGTCAGATATCGAGCATAATTTTATTAATTAAATCTTACCCAAGTACTTTCGCTTTGTAAAGAATCATCAGGGTCATTTCTCTCTCCTGTTGCCGACAAGAATGTAGCTTCGACTAATTTTAAACTTTTTGTCCTTGTTTAGTGTAGTGTTTGTACAATTTTATGTTTAATGTTAGTTTATTACATTCTGCGCTTCTTGGATACCCAAAAACTGACGAAATGCCCCTGATGATGCTTTAGAAAGAGAAAGTATTTGGGCAAGATTTAATTAATAAAATTGTGCTCGATATCTGCCTTTCATTTTAACAAAGTTCATTTATTCGAGCATTCAACCTTATATCAAATTATTATATGGAGCTTAAAAAAATGCAATTTAAAAAGAATTGAGGCTTTCGAACTCTGGTTACACCTCAGAGTATTAAAAATATCATGGACTGATAGAATTACAAATCAAGAAGTACTGGAGAGGGTTAGTAAAGAAACAGAACTAATCACCACTATACAAACCAGAAAACTGGAATACCTAGACCACGTGATGAGGGGACCAAATCATGAAATTTTGAGACTCATAATACAGGACAAGATTCAAGGAAGAAGATCTATTGACCGAAGGCAGAACTCATGATTGAAGAATCTACGCGATTGGTATCAATGTAGATAGATTGATTTGTTTAGAGCAGCAAGTTCAAAAATAAAAATAGCCATCCTCCGTAGGAAGACGGCATTCTAAGGAGTATTTGTGTTGTATGTTTCCGCCAATTATTAATCTGTCAAAATATTCTTAAGCCAACCAACAGACCATAAATATAATTTCTCTTGAACTTAAGTGTTACTTAACCCAAACTGGGGATGTCATACCATACATCACGTTTTGTAGATCCTATTAAGAATTACTTTTTACTAGGAAAAAAGATCTTTAGTAGGTGGCTTATAAAACTTTCTGTAGTTCTCTGTTGTTGATCTGTAAATAAAATGTGTTCAATATTCAATGTTCAATAAAATCAAAATGCCCATTAAAGGAAACGTTTTTATTAAAAAAAAAATCTACTTTTATAAATTTTGAAGTCTCTTAATTAACATTTTATTAAGAATATCTTATATTAAAGAGACACAAACAAAACAACTTTTAGAACAAAGCTCAAAAAGGTATAAAAGAATACATGATTTTTCAATGAAAATACATTTTTAATAATAATATACGACGAAATTAGTGGTAACTTGTTGAGCAGCAAAGCCATATTAACGTGATGTCATGCATAATTTTAAAGGTTGTTAATTTAAAAAAGAAACTGATAGTTCAAAATAAACTTTGCAGAAATATGTTATCCCCTGATAACGAAACCATTAACCAGATAGATCACATCCTGATAGATGCAAGGCACTCTTCCGATCTCATAGACGTCAGAAGCTACCGAGGCCCAAACATTGACAGTGACCACTTTCTTGTAATGGCAAAAATCAGAGGAAGAATATCAAACCTAAAGAAAGATAAACACACGAAACAAGACAAAATTAATGTTGATAATCTGCGCATTGAAACAGTTGCGAGAGAGTATAGGAGACAAATGGACGAGGAAATGGGGAGCCTGGAGGTGGGGGAAAATGTAGAGGAACTGTGGACAAAATGTAAAAACATAATAACTGAGAAAGCAACAAAAATATTGGGGAAAACCAAACCAGTTAAAGAAAACGAATGGTTTGACAAGGAGTGCCAAGAAGCAACAGATAACAAAAACAGGGCATACCTAAAGACAAATCAAGCTGGATGTACAAGAAGAGCAAAAGAAGAATACCCGACACTAAGAAGAGAAGAAAAACGATTACATAGAAGAAAAAAAGGACAATTTGAGCAAAAGCAATTGGAAAGCACAGAATGGCTAAGAAATCAAAATGAAACTCGAAAGTTCTACAGAAATCTAAACAAAATGCGCAAAGAGAGTTAAAATAAGGAGCTGTAAGGATGTAGAAGGAAACATCCTAAATGATACGGCCTCAATCCTAAACAGATGGGTTGAATTTTTCGATGCAAAATTTAATGGCCATCATATCGAAGACGCAGATAACACCCTAGCAAATCGAAATGATTGGAATCCTTTCAACCCAAACGAAAGACCACCTATCATCGAAAACGTTGCCCAAGCCATTAAAAAGCTTAAAAATAATAAATCACCAGGAGTTGATCAAATTTGCAGTGAGCTCTACAAGAATGGTGGCGATGCCCTACTACAGACACTGCATAAGCTTTTACTTCTTGTTTGGCATAATGAGACCATGCCTTGTGAATGGTCTCAAGGCGTGATATTCCCGTTACATAAAAAAGGTGACCAGCTCCAGTGTGACAACTATAGAGGTATAACCCTGTTAACAACTGCTTACAAAATACTAGCAAATATTCTCTACGAAAGGTTGCAAGTTTACACAGTGGGCATAGTTGGTAAATATCAAGTTGGATTCACTCCAGAAAAATCAACAATTGACCAGATACATTCAATAAGACAGATTCTCGAGAAAACATTAGAATTCAATATTGAAACCCATCACCTATTCGTCGACTTCAAGGCCGCATACGACAGTGTCAAGAGAACAATGCTATACCAATCAATGCATGAGTTTGGTATACCAGAAAAACTTATCCGACTAACGAGAATGACAATGTCTAACTTAGAAGCCACTGTTAGAATACAGGGAGAGAGTTCTAGATCCTTTGAGATAAAGGATGGACTCAGACAAGGAGATGCTCTGGCTTGCCTCCTATTTAATATTGCCTTAGAAAAGGCAGTCCGAGATACACGAATTAGGGATGGCGGTACTATTTACAATAGATCGATACAAGTCTTCTAGAGTACAAAGGCTTCGATGGGCTGGTCATGTGGTACGGATGGATGCCGACAGATTGCCGAGAAAGGCCTTGGATGGTAAAATGCAGGGCAGAAGACCAAAGGGAAGACCACGTAATAGATGGGAGAACGAAGTCACAGCAGATGCGCACAACTTACTGAACGTCAGGGCTTGGAGACGAGTGGCGCGGGATCGCCTTTGTTGGAGGCAGAAGTTACAGGAGGCCAAGGCTCAATTTGGGCTGTAGCGCCATTGGAAGAAGAAGAAGATGACATTGACATAGTAGGGCGTAGGAAGCGAGATGTTGAGCAATATCTCCTAGAATTGGAAACAGCGGCGAAACAGACCGGTCTAGTCATCAACGAAGACAAAACCAAGTACATTTTGGTTACAAAGGATCCGATAGCAAATGAGGAACGAGAAACTGTCTTTGGAAGTCATACCTTTGGACGTGTTGACAACTTCACATACCTTGGGTCGCTATTGACTGCTACCAATAAAACAAGCGAAGAAATCAAAAGACGAATAAATCTTACAAATAGGGCATACTATGGACTCCAAAAGCATTTCCACTCAAGAAACATTCAAAGAACTAAAATTATTATATACAAAACATTGCTGAGGCCGGTCCTCACATATGGAGCAGAAACATGGACTCTAACGCAGAAAGATGAAAGACTTTTGGGAATACTTGAGCGTAAAATACTCCGCAAAATATTTGGAGCTGTAAACGACCAAGGGCAGTGGCGCAGAAGATATAATTTTGAATTGTATCAGCTCTTTGATGAGCCAGATGTCATAACGTTCATTAAAACACAGCGACTTAGATGGGCTGGACACATAATACACAGGAACACCTGTAGGAAAAAGAAGCAAAGGCCGACCGCGAATTAGGTGGTTAGATGAAGTAGAAAACGACTTACGAATATTAAAAATCAGAAGATGGCAACATGTTGCCAAAAACCGAACAGAATGGCGACGAATCTTAGAGCAGGCCAAGATCCACAGAGGATTGTCGAGCCAAAGATGATGATGAAATATGTTATTAGATCATTTAATAGAAAAACAATGTATTGCATTCAAATATCTCAGATGAAATGAACAAGTTCATAA
This sequence comes from Diabrotica balteata, assembly GCA_918026665.1. Classification (NCBI taxonomy): domain Eukaryota; kingdom Metazoa; phylum Arthropoda; class Insecta; order Coleoptera; family Chrysomelidae; genus Diabrotica; species Diabrotica balteata. The sequence goes on along the minus strand of OU898280.1, from coordinate 12,219,945 downwards.
CAAACTAGTAAAAAATTGTTTCGCTAACTATATATCGGAAAATACTTTGGTTTATGGGGATTAAAAGTTATGACAAACTTACAGAAAATATTTTGACAGACATGTCACTTCCAGTTATGGGCATCTGAAGACTCTGGTGGGAAAATCGCTACATAAGTAAAAAAAGCCGTCCATATGGCACAGGATCACAGCCAATGGAGATAGCATGCTAATAATATTTAGAGTAACACCACGCCCTGACAATGGCTCAAGGACCGAGGAGGAATTCCTATTTGGATGTTGTTCTGCAAAGGTAGACTAAGCGACATATTTTATAAAATTGAGTTAGTACCTACTGCCACATTGTAGCAAAGGTTTGAAAGTTTGTAAAAAAAAATAATTCCTTCTTGGCCCAGATTCAGAAAAATGTTTGGTGGACTATATCCTTCAAATGGAAGCGAAATTCTATGGTTTAACACGGACTGATATCAAACGAATGGCACTTAATCTGGCTGAATCAAATGGATTAAAAAAAGCTGGTAGAGGTTGGCTAGATTTGTTCTTGGCGCTTTATAAAAATACATAGGCTTTAAGGAGACCAATTGAAACGTCTTTTGGACGGCAGCTAGCTTTAACAAAGAGAATGTTCAAATATTTTTTGATCATCTGGAAAAAGCACATGATAAATACAATTTTTCCAGTAATCAGGTTTACAACGTGAATGAAACAGACCTAATCATTGTGCAAAATAAAATTGCAATAATAGTGGGGCGCAAAGGAAAGAGACAAACCGCATCGCTGATTTCGGCTGAGAGAGGATCATTGATCACTTCAATTGCATGCATGAGTGCAACATCAGTGATTCAGGTTTGCAGAAGTTTGTAAATCGGATGTGTAGGATTTTACCCATGAACTGACGTTCGTCAATTATTATTGTCAGACGACAAGATCGTTATTTCAGTAGGTGTCGTCTTGCCGATGATACGAAAACGTTCGGTATAATACTAGTATTGTTGATTTGCGATTCATTGTTGGTTCATATTTTATACTTAGGGGTCAGGCATTACGTTCAATCAAATCTTTGCTACGAACACACAATATTGTTCTTAGAAATCGGACTTCGTTATTATTTTTGTTTGTGGTTCATAAATTTTTGTTATGTAAAAACACTTCACATAATGTTATCTGAGTATTAGAGATATATGAGTATTAGTTATTAGGTAACACCAACTTTGATGGTCTAAAATAAATCAGTTCAATTTCTCGCTGCTATTCTTTAATAGTTTTGGTCTTGCCCTTTGCTAATTTTCGTAAATTGTGCAGATACTTGGAAATATCCATACACACCAAAAATATATTAATGATGATGTAGCTGAATCTCCGCAAACTCTTGACCAACACGATCTCAATGATAATTTTGCTGATTCTCCGCAAATTGTGAAAATGAGCCGAATAATATAATAGTACAAGATGTTGAAGTGGTAATTGAAGATGAACAATTAAAAACACTTTAATCCAATGATTTTGTATTGGACGACTATATCATTTCAATAGTGTACTCCAAAGAGATAGTGACAAACTATTGAGTCTCGACGAAGATGTTTTGTTTTGTTTGATAGGTAGGTGTTTTGTAGGTACTTTGGGAGAACGTGTAGTCAATCAGTTATCTTCAACAATTTCTAGTGAAAATGTAATTTGATTAGACAGATTTTTTACAACAGTTTATCTTATGGATACCATTATGTTTCCTGCCGTCGGTACATGCATGAGTACTCGAAAAAATTTACCCAAATTTCATGGCAAGCTAAATCGAGGAGAATCGCAAGTAAAAGGTAATGAATCTGGAACATTAGCTATACGATGGCAGGGCAAAAAAGATTTTATTGTACTAACTGCCGTAAGCCGGAAGAAACCACCGTGTGTAGAAAACTGAAAGATGGTTCAAAAGCCAACATTTGTTGTGATGTATCGATTGAATTCTATATCCGTTACATGGGAGGTGTAGATAGATGTGTTCAAAAGACATCTGTGTACGATCTCAATAGAAAATCCCAAAAATAGTGGAAGAAGGTTTACTACAAAGTTCTAATGATGGCAGTATACAATTCATATATTCTATATACCGAGTTACATACCAGAAATACGAAAATACCCTTTCTAAATTATCTGGTCGACTAACTGAGATTCTTGATTCGTACTGGTCGACAAGGACTCCAAAGAAGAAAAAAACCAAACATGTTGACCGTCGAAGCAAAAATGAAGAAGAAAGAGAAAAATAACACCAGCAGATGAAGGATTTATACTACGAAAGAGAAAATTAGACCCAAGAAAAACAAGCCAAAAGCTCCCAACAAGATTTAGCAGCATAAGGTGTAGTGATTCATGAGCCAACTGTTCGGAAGACGGAACTACAGATGAAACTAACTTTATAGTTAAGAGACAGCGGTCGAAATTCGTCAGGAAGTCTGACAATGGAAAACTTACCATCTCATACTGATCAAACCTTAAAACATCCAGTCAAAAAACAGTTTTGGCGACGTTTTTCATACATGGGGGTTGGATGTTTATACCAATCGAAGGCATGATTAACAGCTAAAAATACAAATCCATGTTAGAACAGTGTTTGGACACAGAACTTAAAAAATGTCGGCCTCAGGGAAGAGCGATTCTTAACAGGACTCCTGCTCCCTGCCAGAAGTCAAAGCAAATGATGAAATTTTCAAAAATAAGAAGATTAATGCTTTAGATTGGCCCAATAATTCGCCAGACCTCAACCCCATTGAAAATTTATGGGCCATTTGCAAAGCTAGACTGCAGAAAATCGACTGTACTACAAAATAAAAATGATTGAAGCGGTTATTTAGGTTGGGTTTCAAGATGATAGGATATCTGGAAACTGTCCGAATCTCGTAGAATCTATGTCAAAACGGATAAAAGCAGTAATTGCAACCAAAGAGGAACATATCTCCCAATAAATGATGTAGTTTACCTTTATAGTTTTGTCAAAATATATTTTTTTTCTAAATTACTTCTTAATTTCACAGTACTGTAGATACTGTTTTACGTAACTTATTTCATTCCATACATTGTGTAAGACAATATTGTGATCTTTTAGAAATAATACTAAGGAACACTGAAATGCAAGAAAAATAAAACTAAAAAAAAAATACTATATTTAAGGAACTATAAAACTTGTAGATTGGTATATTTAATTTATGATAAAATAACCAAAAGAATTAACAATTTCAAAACATTTTGGTCTAATCCGATCATCATCAGTAATACATGAAAGATTGCAAAAGCTACTTTTCGGTTTAAAAACATTTGGTTTACACGTAAAATATTTGAAATTAAAATTTGATGACAGAAAGTCGATGATTATGGATTTTAAACCTAAAAGAGAACTAAAAGGAAATATAATGAGGACTTATTCCTTATACGAAAATAAAACTAGATTATATATAATTTTTTTCGATGGTACAATGCTGCTAGAATTGAGGGGCTAGGTAGTAAACAATGGTAAGGGACACATTTTGATTTCTCGCGAAATATAAGGGACATGATAAAGCAGAAAATTGCACGTAGTTTATACTACTAATAATAGATGGCGCCAGATTAAGTTCTTAAAATTAGGTAAGTGTTCATGATGGCGGAACAAAATGCAGGTTGTTCAAATTTAAACAGCATTTTTGCTGTTAATAGTGACAATTCTGAGAGCTATGATAATTATGACTTAACATAAAGATCCTGAATTTCAAGTATTTAGTGAAGCTAGCTCGATATGCTAGCTTATTTCTACAAAGAAGGTAAATTTCCTTATATTCTTAGAATAAACGTTTTAAAGTAAAAATGGTAAAGTATATACTTAACATTGTTTACATCCACCTTAATTTTGCATAAAAACTTTTAACATTTTTACTTGCAAATATGAAAATGAAGTCTCTGCAACACTATATTTGTATTTGAATATCTTAAAAAACTTTTGAAAGATCATGGACCTCAAACGAATACTTTAGTTAGACAGATAAAAAAGGAACACTGACAGAGTTTCTCAAAACAGATGGAACACAAAAAGAAATATGAAGAATGATCAGAGGGCAAAGAAAAGAGATGAACGAACTAATAAAAGGAATATAAGAGGCTGGACCAGAACTGAAATAAACACTCCCATACACCAAGCCCACAATAGATAAAACTTTGCCCTACTGGTTACAAACCTCAATAGGAATGGTACATAGGAGGATTCTGTGAAACTAATGAAACGTGGACAGACAAAAATAGGTGCCTGGAAATTCCAATGAATCCGAAGATGTGAAAAGATACGAAAAACTTTATATTGTGGATTCTTTTAGCGAAGAAGTTCGTAAGAAGAACAGTTCACTGCGGGACTATTTATTACTACTGCAGACGGCCGTAGCTCAGCGGCAAGATACTGGCTTCATAAGCCAGAGCGCGAGTTCTCGCGAGAATCTCGGCACCAACAATGACATTTTTATTTCTAAAATATAGCTCCGAGCCGTTCACCGTGCTTCGGAGGTCACGTTAAGCCATCGGTCCCCTGGGCTAGTGTGTGCATTGACACTGGCTATTTGAAACAGGACTAAAGATGCAAATGCTGGCGGAACCTGTCTGAAAGGATCTCTCTGGCAAAAATGCCATACGATATTATTATTACCACTTATATAAAGGAAAACATGGACATGACACATAATGTCAAAATAGCACTGACTCTGGTTGACAAAGCTACCGCCGCTGAAAAAAATCACACAAGGTAATAGTAAACCAAGACGTCACCCAAATGCTGTTGAATGGGACAACCAAGAGCCAACATAACGACAATGTTAAAGCTGTTCCCACCTGTGCACCATCAAAAGAGTTGTGACAAGTCAAAAAGAAACAAAAAGAGTTATCAGATTCAACAATGAAATGTTTATTTATTTCAAACTAACAAACCTTTAAGTAGTTTCTGCTCAGAGACACAACCTAAACTTTTACCTATTTGTAACTTCCTTACCAACAATTATGAAGCACTAACAGCCAATGTGTTCCTCCTCAGATCTAAATAAACATAAACAATGTACCACTTAAGTAATACTATTTACTCTAATACAAAATACATACAAAATAAATAACAAAAACAGTTTCTTTAAAACAAAATAAACTCTAGAGTAAGGAACATCGATAGAAAATATTTTTAATACGAAAAGATTTGATTCTTAAAAATATTTTTCGATTAATATGGACGTGTCGTTTGCTAACCTTTTTACACGACGATTTTGTGTTCTTAATTGACCGATGTAGATTGACACTTAAAAATGCGCGATTGATTGATATTGCATTATGTGACCAGTGTAAATTTGGAACACGTGTGAAAGTGACGAAGAGTGCAACTCATGCAATTATAGTAATACCTATATGTTTATGCTAGAACGAGGTCTCGTCACTAAGAAACTCCAGTGGCAAGCTACATTGGCCAAGCATCAGTACTTACGAATCTTTTACTATCAGATCTTTAGATTAATATATAATACTGAATTTGGGTTAATAGAGAGAGCATCCAATAAACATAGGACCATCAAAGTGCCTGGTACATCATTAAAACTGCAAAGTGAAAAAGCCTCAGCTTGAAGTTGTAAGACTACAACGAGAAGAGTTTTTAAACACAAAATATCTCGGAAGATTCAATCACAAACAGGAAAAAGGACACTGAAGGTAGGCAAATCAATTGGTTTAAGATACAGTGATTACAGTTTAAAAAAGGAAAGCCTTTCTGAACAAAAAATGAATCTTTCAGTGAAATTTCGAGTTTCCGAACCCTGGACATCTCAAAAAGACAAGTAAAACAGGGCCTGGAAGACCCTTGGAAGTGCAAACCTTGTTGACTGTATGTACAGCAGGATCAGCTTTACCCAACCATAATACAAATACATTAAAAAAAAAGGAGGAGATGTTCTCTGCTACCTTAAATACCCCTATTCATCATAGATACTTCAGAAATCTTCCAGGTAATCAGCCAATTCGTCAAACCCAGGACAACGAAGCGACTGAAGGAAATGATACCGACTGCGACGATTTGTTTTTTTATGTCAATTAACTTTTCCACCAAAGAATTTTGTTTTAATATTTCTAATATTATCTCTAAGTAGATGTAAAAATAAAGTATATTAACAACACTTGGAGTTGGTTCATTATCTTTCTAAAATTCTTCAGAATAAATTTGAACCAAGTCCACTTTTTGCATTTTTTGGGGTTATTACATAAAATTTGGCCAATAAAAGATACTCCTTGACCTTCTTAAATTGAATGTTAACGGGTGATTTTTTTATAAAGCTATAAATCTATAACTTTAAACCTCTGTAGCTCAAATGTAGATAAAGTGGACTTGGTTCACTTTTATTCTGAATCCTCTACTTCTTGATCGGTAAGTTGGACGAAAAAATTTAAAAAAAGCTGGTTGGTACGTTAAAAATTATGTTTTATCAGTATTCGCCCAGAAAAGAGTTTTGGTCAAATAAAAATTTAGGACTGGAAAATTTTCTGGCATCAATGACTAGACGAAAGCAATAGCGAATATATATTTTGAAGACCTTCAAGAGCAGAATTTTATTTAGGGATACAGCCTTGTACTACAAACTGGATACTGTTGTATTGAACTAATGTAATACACTGGGAAAATTCATTTTTAATACGAAACTCTTGTTATCACAGTAAGATGAGAATTTTTCACATTATCCTCGTACAAATAAATATTACGTTTTTTTAACAAGTAATTTCTGATAGCTTTAGACTAAATTTATAGATTGTGATGTTAGATAATATGGAATGTTGGGAATTATTAGAGTATGGTAAGTTACTACTGGGTTTTTTGGAATAAAGGGCGCAAAATTTGATCATGTTCTCATTCATTATCAATTTTGTACTATCACAAATGTCATTTTTGTTCATTTTGTATCCCATTTTGTAAGTTACATACAGTCTTACTTCACTCTGTCAAACTACAGTTATTTTTGAACATCGAACAAAACGGGAATGAACATTAAGGTTAGCAAACGAATACATAGTATTTTTAAACTGGAGTAAATCACTTAAACACTAAAAATCAAGTCGGCTTTGGCGAATTAAGCTTTAACTGCGATTCCCTGGCTAATGAGATACTCATCGATCCTCAGATCTTCTTCGGAAGATGTGTCTATGAGTAAAAGATCTAGCACCAAATCCGAATCATAGAGTTGATCTTTCTCTATATTTACAACAAACGAGTAAAGGTGTTTCCTTTCGACCATCTCTTTAAATTTATCACAATGCTTTACAGTCCAATTTGCGTCTTTCGGTCTGATTCCTGAAAAAAGAGGCAAGTAATTTTAATCAATTTTTAGTAGTTAGAACTGATTTCATACAAATTTAACAAATTAAATAACCTGGTTTCAAAATGCAGTAAATAAAATATATAAATGGTAGGTGAATTATCTTCGAAAAAGCGCAAGAGTTTAACATAGATATGTATCATATTTTTGTCGATTTTAAAGCGGCATATGACAGTGTCTTAAGACCAAGTCTTTACAACGCTATGAATGAGTTAGGAATTCCAAAAAAACTCATACGTTTGATAAAAGTGACACTGGCGAAGATGCTATCAGCAGTAAAAATTCAAAACGACTCGTCAACCCCATTTCAAATACATAGGGGGTTAAGGCAGGGAGATGCGCTGGCGTGTCAGCTTTTTAATGTCGCCTTAGAAAAAGTTGTACGAGACGCTAATTTAGATAGCAGGGGAACAATATTTAATAGATCAGTCCAAATTCTAGCATATGCAGACGACGTGGACATTATAACAAGAACTAGGGCGAGAACTGCGGAAATCCTAACCGAGCTAGTAGCAGCAGCAGAACGAATGGGGTTACATATAAATCAAAATAAAACCAAATTCATGGCGACTAACACAAACACAAGAGCTGGAAATGTTGACACAAATTTAATCATCAATGACCAAAACTTCGAAGCAGTCAATGAGTTCATATATCTAGGGACATCGGTTAACCCCAATAATAATACATCTGAGGAAATAAAAAGGCGAATAATAATTGCAAACAGGTGTTATTATGGTCTATCAAAGTACTTAGCTAACAAACGTCTGTCTCAAAAAACTCGTATAAGGCTGTATAGAACACTGATAGTCCCCGTTCTTACATACGGATCAGAGGCATGGACGCTAACGAAAACAGATGAATCCGCTCTATCCATTTTTGAAAGAAAGGTGCTACGCAAGATATTTGGAGCGGTCTGTGAGAACGGAATATGGAGGCGTAGATATAACTTCGAACTGCAGAATATCTACAAGCATACGTTTGGTGGTAAAGATATTACCACTATAATTAAGCGAAACCGCCTGCAGTGGGCAGGACATGTAGCCCGGGCCCCTGAATCGAACATGATAAAAAAGATTCTAACAGCGCAACCTGTGGGAATGAGACGACGGGGTAGACCAAAGCTGAGGTGGATGGATGGGGTAACACAAGATGCGGAGAAGATCGGATTCGGCAACTGGAAAATTCAAGCAAGGGACAGAACAGAATGGCGTAGAAAGCTCGAGAAGGTCGAGGCCCTCTAAGGGCTGTAGCACCAAGATGATGATGATGAAGGTGAACTATCTGTGACTGGTCTCAACTTGCGTGGAGGAGGGACTTTGAATTGAGTAGGGACCCTTCAGTACTTTGCGTAAAATAGACTAGGCGGGGAAGTCCTCAACCCCAACACGACCGGTCCCAATGGCTGGTAGGGAAAGTTCCTGCAAATATGCAGGACTGGTACGAATAAGGCCAAATAAGTACCTGCGGATCAACTGAGGAGATGGCATTAGGCTGCAGTAATGTCATTCCTGGATTAAGGTTGTGGTAAAGTAAAAAAAAATCCTGTAGGCTTAATTCTAGATACTCACAGGCGCCACTTGCATTATGAGTCAAACGGCTATGAGACTGCGATGGGGAAGGACACGGAAAACCACCCCATAAATAGTCACTAGTTCATTCATTGTGGTTAATGTAAACCAATTTCGAAGAAGGTACTGATCATGGACTTCAGATACCAAGATCCGGCAGGGGAAGAAGAACATGAAAATGTAAGGCTTACCAGGTCATCAATCTACGAAATCCTTACCAATATTTAAACACTATAACACTAATAGAGAAAAAGTGTGCACGTGAAAGGTTAAAAAAATCTGAACTTGGAATATTCGAAGTATGTCTGAAGGGGGAAAGATACACAACACCATTCAAGAAATGAAAAGACTAAAATGAGATGGTCAGGCTCGGGACAGTGCTATGTGGATGAACATATAGTATATTATGCGGGAAATGGTCGCTGGAGCTGTGATCAGGTAAGTCAGGTCTGATGAAGCTCCAAAGAAGATCCGTTAATACGAACATCATTCAAATTTACGCTCAAACATCAGAAAAACCAGAAAAGGATATTGAGGAGTTCTACTCACTTGTACAAAGAGCACTAAAATATACCAAGAAGAACGAGCTTACCATCATCATGGGTGATTTCAATGCCAAAGTTGGCAAAAGCAGAATAGAAGACATCGTCGGACAACACTGCTTAGGCGAGAAAAACGAAAGAGGAGACCGACTTATCCAATTTTGTCAAGAAGAAGATTTTACCATTGCTAACACCTGGTTTAGACTTCCGCCGAGACGACTTTATACGTGGAAGTCACTTGCAGATACAGCCAACAATATTAATTAATTAATTTATATTATAAGTATAGTTTTTAATTAATATTTTACACCTTATAATTATCAGTAAAATAAATAATATTTTGCTTTCTCAATATCCTGGCCTGAAAACCGACAATCAGTTCACGATTTACATTCCTTTCAAACGAGCAAGACCGCAAAAATCTGAAAAGATTCGGTTCTGTTTATAAGAACTTGGGATTCAGTGTTCAGTTGACTCCTCGCTTTCGCTTAGAACTACATCATTCTGCGCGTCATATGTGTTTGTTACTGACCCGTGATCCGTTAGATTTAATTTTGAGATTCGGGTCAGCCGGATCTTTCTGAAGATTCGGCTCATTGAATCGGGTCAGTTCTGATTTGCACATCACTATTTGTGCAGTTCTAAAGGAGCGCGGCAAAAACTTTTAAATATTCTATCTCTGGTGCACATACTATACTATTAATTTTGTTAAAAGATGTACTAAATTAGTCCAAAATAGAAAACTTACCTGACATTTTGGCTTTGAGAGCCTGATAAGGTAACATCAGAAACTCAACGTCTAGAGGGAGCAACTGTTGCAAAGTCAAGTTACTGTAGTAACCGAAATCGCAGTAAAAGACCGATATTGATCCGTCATGAATCACTTTAATCACGGTGGTCCTGAAATAAAAATTGCAAATAAAAGGTTACATTTGATATTAACGACAGTGTCAAAAATGAAAATAAAAAAGAACAAACATAGCAGGTTTACACTCCTACGAAAATATTTCAAATACAGTAGTCTCTCTCTATAACGATTCCCTATATAACGATAATTCCTCTATAACGATGAAAATAGTAAACGTTGGTTGGTTCGTCATAAGAACAATGTATTAATTCTTTCTCTATACCGATATCGTTCTCTCTTTATAGCGATAACTTTTTTAGCGTTCAATAGTTGATGACAAATGTGTTATTTTATTTAAAGTTCAGACTACCTGAGTCACGAATGAAAAGGTCATTGTTCAGCGGTTGTTTTGTTTTGCGTTTAAGGAATGCGGCATACACTCTTTCTTATCAGAGGGTTAAGTGACGTTTATTGTTCGAGCGGCGTAATTAACTGTTATCACACAGATGTTGTCATCTATTGACGACTTTTAATTTGAAGTTTGAGTTGCGTCTTAGTGTGCCAACAGTCAACATGTTTTCAAAAAAGCGTAAAGTGCTCTCGGTGGAGGAAAAAATATCGATAACTCGAGCAATACAGAAAGGTGAAAAGCAATCGGATCTCGTTCGCCGGACGGGGCTATCTCAGTCAACTGTGGCTACGATATGGAAGGACAGAAAAAAGTGGCTTAAAGCGGAGATGGAGGGCGGTAGCAGGAAGAAGTTGCGGAAACCTCAGCACGAAGATTTAGATCGCGCTATGCTTCAGTGGTTCCAGCAGCAGCGTATGAACCATATTCCACTTTCTGGGCCTGTGGTCAGGACAAAAGCTGAATTTTTTGCAACTGAACTTGGAATTGAGAATTTTAAGGCATCTGAGGGTTGGCTGAGCAAGTGAAAGATGCGGCACAAGATCAACTACGGCCAAATTAGCGGAGAGGCTCGCGATGTTAACAAAAACGTAACGGATCATTGGCTAGAAAACGTGTGGCCTGGACTGAAGGCACGATATGCGTCAGACGACATTTTCAATGCGGATGAGACTGGATTGTTTTTTAAAATGACACACAACAGAACTTTAAAATTTAAATTGGAAAAGTGCGTTGGTGGAAAGCTCTCTAAGGAACGCATTACAGTTTTAGTAGCCGCTAACATGACAGGTTCGGTGAAGCGAAAATTGTTAGTGATAGGGAAGTCGAAAAACCCGCGTTGCTTTAAAAACATAAAAAATCTACCATTGACATATAAAGCAAACAAGAGTGCGTGGATGACCTCGGAAATTTTTGAAGAAGCGATAAGAAAGTGGGATATCGAGCTTAAGGGGAAAAAAATTCTTTTGCTTGTAGACAATTGTCCTGCTCATCCTGTATTGCACGACCTTCAAAACATCAAACTCTGTTTTCTGCCAGCAAACATAACGAGTGTCCTTCAGCCCATGGACCAAAGTGTCATCAAGAGTTTAAAAAACCATTACAGGAGAAGACTTTCGATGGAATTGGTTGAGAATAATGGCGATCTTAAACTAAACATTCTTGACGCCATCCTAATGATTAGTAGATCCTGGGACGAAGTGACGAGTAATACAATACAACATTCCTTCAAACACGCAGGATGGCTGGAAGATTAAGGATTGGCTTATGATGAAGATGACCTGCCATTAGATATTTGGGCCAGACAGTTTGAATTTACTATCACCTACGGACCGGAAGAGCTAACAGATTTTGAAGAAGTTGATAAAAATGTAGCTACAACATCTGGACTTTCTGACGAGGACATCCTGCAAGCAGTTCGTGTAGAAGAAGAAGAAAACAGTGACTCTGAGGTGGAAGCAGAGTCAGAACCAGCTCTGACCCCTCAGCAGGCATTGGATGTGGCAAAAGTACTGCATCGATTTTTCATCCACCAGGAAGACGATATGAGTGCTGTAGAAGATTCGATGCGTCTTCAGGACAAGGTCAGGTGATAGATTTTTTTGATAATGTAGGGTAAATATATTTTACAGTAGCATTTTATTTTTTTATTGTACAGTACACATGTTTTAATTGCACAGTCATTTTTTATACTGTATTGCTTATATTATTCGTTAATAAATCTATGTGGAATACAATGTTAAGTCATTCATATTCGTTTTGATAATTTTTTTAAATTAAAATAGGTTATTTAGTACAGTATTATTAATATTACAGTACCGAATTTTGTTTCTCTCTGTATAACGATCTCTCCTTATAACGATGAAAATTCCCGGTCCCTTGCATATCGTTATAGAGAGAGAGGACTGTATATATATTCGCGAGGAACCGCAAAGTGGGCGACGCCTGGTGGTAGATTTCAAAAGCATCCACTTCGGTAAAACCTTGAAATTGTCATTATTTTGTATACATATTAGCGACCGGTTTATATTGTAATTAACAGTGACTTCGACTTCAAAAAACTATTGCAGTGTTCCTTAATTAATGTTCATCCTATTATAATTCACAAAAAAATCCATATACTCCCTTCCACGAATATACGACTGTTTAAAATTCGCTTTAAGGTGTCGATTTAAATGGTCCAATGTGCTGAATTGTACAATAGTAAATTATCCCCATTTTTAAAATACTGTTATGGCATATATAAACCTAAAAGATTTAAATATGAAGTCATGATATAAATATAAAATTAATAATGAAAAGACAGAAAATATTTGATTTCACGCAAAAAGCGCCTTTGTATCTGTTGATACGTATTTCGACCCAATCAGAACAGTAATTATAGTAATTACTGACAGCTGTTCGTTAAGACGTACTTTTGCTTGCTGTTATTGTATAAATTTGATATGATCCTGAGGTCGTTGTAGTAAATCTTCTTTGATTTTAGGACATTCATTAATTGTTTATGTCGTACTTGATTGACAACCAGGCATCTTTGTACCAGTATATTAAGTGAAAAAAGAACTTCACGCGTTCCTAGGCCTTTGCGAAAATCAAATTGTATATTATTAACGTCTATGTCCTGTTCGTGATAATATATTCGGTTATGGATGACTTTTAGTAGTAACTTTAGCACATGACACATCAAGCTATCTTCTCTTGCGGTTTTCTTTTTAGAGAGACAAATAAAAATCGACGTTAACCACTCTTTGGGTAATACGCCTGAACTATAAATTTTGTTCAAGAACGTCACTAAAACATTAATGTGATCGACAACCCACTATTAACCTTAACATAGAGATTTGCACAAAATACTACAACTTCTGTACATTGCTATGTGGTTTGGAAACAATAATAAAACAATCTGAAATAAAAACTCTTTTGGGATGTAATGTTCTAAAAGGAAATCATGGCCGGATAAAATATCCAATATTGAGGTGTATTTGTAGTATTATACAAACTATAAAATTGAAATTGTTCTGAAGCTATTTTCTTGTGGCATTTTAAATTAATTACTATTTAACTGGGAATAAGCCACAATTAAAGATAAAAATACGTTTATTGACGTTTCAATTTCCACTTCGGAAATCGTTCTCAAATTTTTTTTTCTTAAACGTCAATAAACGTATTTTTATCTTTAATTATGGCTTATTCCCAGTTAAATAGTAATTAATATAAAATTGAATATTCGGCTTATATGGAGAGATATGAATAATGAGATCTAAAAATAGTGCAATGATGCTTTACAGCATTCGATAGGAGATAATCTAGTTAATTCATCTTACCTATACCAGTTTCCATCGTCGAATCTGGAAGCGTATATATTACCGGGTTGAATTTGATCCAGTGTTAGAGGACTGTACGTGACATCTTTGTATTTATCCTGTAGTTGTTCCATCATTCTGTTCAACTTCGAAAGTGATTCTAGAGGCTGAACGAAGAAATTGTAGGGGTTCACGGCGAAAGGTACGTGTATTTCGAAATAAGTGTTTTTCTCGGGCAATGGGGGACATTCCAATTGGCCGCCAGAAGGAACGTGCTCTGAAAAATAATCGTTATTATAGAATAATTATAGCTTTATTGTCCAACAGGCATCCATTTGAATCATTTTATAATTATTATAAAAAAAATTAAATTCTGTTTAAGGTTGTTTTAGCAGTCGCAACACACTGCGATTTGAAATGGGCGTATCACTTACTTTTCCTCACTGCTTACGCCAGCCGACGACGGGTACAGCTGTTTTCGCAGTGGCGCCGGCCGGCGGGTGATTTAATGACAACAAACATTATTCTCCATTCCAATTACTTTTGTCGGGAATACCTTTTTTGTTTGATTATCGTAGATGTTTTAAAAATAATTATCACATTTTTAATTTATATATCTTAGCTAAACATAGTATTGAATATAAATTTGTGAAACGTGACTGCAAAAAACATCATGGTGGTTTATTTATAATAAATTTAAAATAACATAAAAATATTATTATCAAAAAAAAAAAAATTAATTTGTTGTCACAAACAAATAAACAATTTCGCAGTTATGTGACCGTCCGTTCATGAGATTTGACGTCACGCAGCCGATAACGGTAAACTAAATACCAATGATGAGTAACACGTTTCACTATTAGATTTCAGTATTTTAGAGGAATTTTCTTCAAAGTTTGAACACGCTTTTCTCGATTATTACTGGACATAAAAAGGTAAAAAAAAAAACCAACGATTACAGAAAAAAAAAAACTCTTTCAAGTGATGGGCGTAAAAAGTTTGGTTATAATAGAACGTTAAACTGTATAATCCGATATTTCAAAAGAACTTTCAAAAAAATTAAAAAAGTAAAACCATCAGTTTAAAGGCAACATAATTTTGAATAACGTGTCCAAATTTCGAGATATTTTGTCGGTAAATAACAGAGAAAACACTGTATCTAGGTTTTGGTGTACCGATAAAACAGCCTTAAAGTAAGAGTTTGCAATAATTAAAGAAAAGCTTAAACAATTAACAACTCTTGATGATCTTCTTCAGTTTTATTCTATGTAAATTGCTTGAATTAAATTGGTTACTATCATACTGAAACATTAATATTAGCAAATTTATTTTCAAATTCTTGCCTTTTTTAACCAGATTTCTGAAAAATGTTTTTAATAATTGTTCAAATTTAATGCACAGGTATGTAGAGATTTTGTACAGTGTTCATTTACCATTCAGATACCTACATACCTACGTCAGAGGCTAAATCTTGTAGGTTTGGACATAATAAAATTCGCGAGACTCGTGTATAACAGTGTAAGAAACAATTGGATGTTTATATTGAGCAGTGGACGTCAAATGTCAAATCCATGGTGTAGGCTGAACACGTTTTAATGGATATGTTATTTTGTTGTCGTCATTATCGGCGCAAATCCAAATATCTGTCTCGGGTTATGTGTCAAATGTCAGTTTTACGTCAATACGTCGCATTTTTAGTCTAATTTTAACAATACGAGCAAATATATACCTAAAGCCTTTGGAATGCCGCCTTGGTTAATTTTTCTTTGTCGTAGTATTCTATTCGCTAAATTCTACTATAAGGAACCAAATATGTCTCCGTACGTTAAAGCGTTTAGGTGCTACATGCCTAAGACCTCTTTGGTGTGCGTCCATGTTTAATTTTTCTCTGTCATTGTATTCTATTCACTAAATCCTATTACAAAATGTCTCACATGTCCCAATTGGACCAATAGGAGTAAAGATGAGTACCTAAGGTCTTTATGGCATGTTGCTATGTTTGATTTTTCTATGCCATTGTATTCTATTCGCCAAATCATATCACGAAACATAACGTGCCTCCATGTACGTTAACCCGTTTAGGCGCTATAAGCTTAAGGTGTTTATGGTATGCCGTTATGTTTAATTTTTCTCTGGCATTCTATTATCTAAATCCTATTACAAGATACCTTGTATGTTACGATTGGATCAATAGGAGCCTCTGTAAAACAATACCTAATTGAATGGAGGTATAAAGACAGATAACGACCAACTCTGTGAATGTGGGGAAATACAGAATGAGGAAACTCCTGAGAGTGCATCACAACGGAAAAATTGAAGTCGGATCCGCACTAGAAAAATTAAAAATAAGCACACAAATATACATTGACAAATACAAGTTTCAAAAAGCAGATAACTTAACAATCGTTCGTTCGAATAGAGTTTGTTCGAGAATTCCGGTGATACCAATTAATCAAATTAAAAATCATCAATTCAAGCGTAATGAAAATCACGAAAATAATAAAAAAATTAAAACTCAAATCTGAATTTAGAATTTAAAAGCTTGACTTATTAAAAAATAGGACACTGTAAATTTTAAAAATTAACCGTCCTAAAAATACTGAAAAAGAAATTGGGAATATTATTTTAACCTTTTATACATTGCTTAATTAATTCTACAGCTTTAAGAAAGTTTATTACTAGAAATACACTTACTTGACTTTTCGGCAGAAAAATGCACAGTTTTATTACTTTTTGAAGTATTATCCACTTTTCTGAAAATAGAAAAACAAACCGTTTAAGTATCAGAAGGCACTTCGATTTTGAACATATTTTCTTGTAGTATGTCTTTATCATCTACTGCATTTAATGGGAATCAACCACAATTTTAACTGAAAATACTTGATATTTTGATTTCAACCAAGATTAAAATTGGGGTTTATTTCGAATAAATATAGTAGATAGCATTTAGATTTATAATAACTTCATAAGTCATAATATCAGCAATAAAAAGTAAATAATATAATATTCAGCGATCGAATATCCAATTTATTTCTTTTCTATAGTCTTAAAACAACCAGAACCCATTGTTTGGCCTGTCTACGCATAGTAGAGGCGTCTACTTTTCCAAACGTTCCTTAAATTTCTTATATTCAGCCTCTAATTAATCTATAAGGAACAAGGAGAAAAAAAATGTATGTATGTAGGCTTTAAAGCCTGTTCTTCTTCAATATTAGCCTCCAAAATTGTTTAAATTGTCGCACCATCTTTTTCTTGGTCTGCCAATACTTCTTCGTCCATTTGGTGGCTTACCTCGTGCTATTCGTACTATTCTATCCTATGCCATTCTACTGATATGTTCGTTCCACTCCTGTTTTCGTTTTGTCGCCCATCCATTTAGGTCTTCTATATTGCATGCTCTTCTTTTGACAGTCTGGTTTGCAGTTTTGTTTCTAGCAGTCGTCTCGTTTTAGATGTATCAGGTCTTGTCTCCGCCGTGTGTATTCGATTATGGAAGTAGATGTTTTCGATGGTTTGTATAATATTGATTGGTATGTTTCTTTTATACAGTAGGTGTAAGACGTCTTTGACTTTGATGCCATCGAAAGCCTTTGTCAAGTCTATAAAACATAGATATGCCATACAAATACGGCGTCTATGCAGGATCTTCCGGATCTGAATCCTCGTTGTTTATCTGATAAAGTTATTTTATTGATTTTGTTGGTTAGGACTTTGTGGTAAGCTTAAGTGCGGTGTTCAGTACATTTATACCTCTATTGTTGGAGTCTTCTTTATCTCCTTTCTTGAACATTGCTATCATTATGCTGTTTCTCCATGCGTCTGGTATCTTGCAGTGCAATATTAGTTTTTGCATAAGATTTGTCATCTCTAGGGTTATATTTTCTTCTCCGTATTTTAGAAGCTCGTTGGTTATTCCGTCTGGTCCTGGTGATTTTCTATCTTTGAGTGAATTTATGGCTATCTCTACTTCCTGATACGTTATTGTGTTGATTATTATTTTCCTTTCCTTTAAACAGCTTCGTCAAGATATCTTTCCCATCTGTTTGGTGGTATACTATTGTATTCCTTTAATTCTGCCATTCCTTTCCGTTGGTTTCTTATTAATCTCCATATTTGTTTTTATGTACAGTAGAAGTCGCTTTCTATCATTTTTGTAAACTGTTCCCAGTGCTCTTTTTTTGTTCTTACCAACTGCTTTGTTTCATTTCGTATTCTTCTATAGGTGTCTCGGGATACTGGAGTATTTAATGTTTTGTACTTCGTGTAGGGCTCGTTTCTCTTTACATTTCTCTTCTGAACCATGATATATTGTTGTTGTTTCTTTTGCTCAAGAGCTTCTGTTGCTGCTTCTTCAATGCTGTTTTTAATTTTCTCCCAGCTTGCGTTTATATCTTCGATGTGGTCTATTTGTTTCAGTTGTATCTTCTGTGCTAGCCTCCTTTGGTACATTTTTCTTGTAGAGTCATTGCAGAGTGATTTTACATTGAATTTTTTCTCGGTGATTTCCTGTAGAAAATGTTCTACAGTTGTTGCTAGTACTATAGTTTATTTTTATGAACGAGAGAGTAATTAGCATAATTTTAACTGGTACCTCCGACCACTCCATGGGCGTGCTCAAGATTAATTGAAAAATTACTTTGAATAATTGTAAAAAATAAATGAATTATTTCAGTGTTATAAAGTGTTATGTGTATGTAAACAAAAGTGACCTCTTTTATCACACACTATATCAGAACTGACTGGCCTACATTAAAAAGGGTTTTAAAAAATTCACATTTTTTTTAATTTTTAAAAATTACAAAAGAGAAAAAGAGTTTTTAAAACCGTCTAAGGTATGTTAAATAGATGAATAAAAATATTAATATAAAACTTACAGCTACTTGTTACAAATCCAAATCAGATTCAGAAGATAAACTTTCAGAACCAAGATTTATAATAACTGGCTCGACCATTTTTTCAGTAATATTGTCCAGCTTCCACATTTTTTCCTCTTCTTTAATAGTGTGATTTACTGCCTTTTCCCAGTTTTCAGGTTTTACATTATTTACGGCCTCCAAAAACAACTGTTTAACATCATGAATTTTAAAAGTGGTATTTTTTCTTGAAACTTCACTCTTTATCTGTGCCCATACCAGTTCAATCGGGTTTAATTCACAATGATATGGTGGGGATTTAAGTACTGTCATTCCACGATTTTTGGCAATTTCATCAATTTCGTATTTTTTAAATTTTTCTCTATGAAGGGCACATAACGAATAAAGTTCCTTTCTTATAGATCCGGGATGGTACGTAATATTTTTTGAACTCAGCCAATTCTGCAAGTCTTTTTTTAACCACTTGGTTGTGGGCAGTCCTTCTATAAGTTTGGAGTGATAACTTGCATTATCCATTACTATTACACAGTTCTTAGGAAGAAGATCTATCATTTGTTCGAACCATTCTTGAAAGACATCAGCGTTCATGTCTTCATGGTAGTCACCGGTACGAGTTGATTCAAAAGTTAATAAACCACCTTCAACAAATCCGTCTGAACTGCCAATGTGTACTATTATCAGCCTGCGTCCCTTTCCTGATGGTGGGTTTAAACCAGTAGATAAGTTATTTACAAAAGCGTGCCTTTGACTTGTAACAGTTTCATCCTGTCAAAATTTATTTGGTGTATGACCCTCGTTGATCCATGTTTCATCAAGATAAAATATTTTTCTTTTTTGGTTTCTCATTTCCTTTATGGTTCTTAGAAAATGTCTTCTCCATATGACAATATCGCTTCTTCTTAATAAAATAGACTTTCTGGGATTCTTTTTCCAGCGGAAGCCTATTTCTTTTAAAAGTTTCCATAACGTACTTCGACTCATTTCTGGGTAATCCTTATCATCTCGAACTGAGACAAGAACTTTATCCAATGTTGGAAATTCTTGTCTAAAGAAGAATTCATGCACTTTCCGTCGAAGTCCTTCTTTAAAATGATATTCTATTTGAAATTTTGGTTTCCCTGGAGCATTACGTGGCATTTGAAAACTACCACATTTCTCTTCTTTAATAACTCTGTAAATCGTAGATTTCCCAACACCAAGTGTACTGCTAACTAACTCAACGGTCTCATCAACACTTTCACATAAACATTTGTCTGTAAATGATTTAAAACAATTAAATATTAATGTTTTTTCATTAACTGTTAAAGGACCAATTTTTCGGCGTTTACACGGCACTTCCAAATTTTCCATAACACTAGTATACAGAATAAACTGCACCTTGCAACTGAAGTACCTACTTTTAGTGAACTGTTAAGAATTTTGAATACGCCACTTGGACCTTCCTACAAAATGGAAAAACCCACTATCACATTTTCTGTGGAATAAGTTTAGAAGGTAATTATCTAGTCAATTACTGTCGTAGATTCCTGGAATTAAAGAATTAAATGTTTGATTGTTGAAACCCTTACTTCGTGGAATGCACTCATTTCAGATAAAATTAAACGTTTTATTTTATCTAAAGAATTAAATTTTATTTTGCTAATAGGTAGGTACTTATTAAACTTTTATTGCTTAGATATAACCAATAAAATAAACATCTTACATTTCTTGCAAATTCATTAGTACCTGTTAACCTCCATCACTCCGACACTGGCAACCTTATTTAGGGATTAGTAACCCTCACAACTATTGTATTCTATTCTGCTCCAACCTTTATACCTGGTGGTCATACTCAATTTAAAATTGTTTTCCTATATACTTCTGTAAACTTGTTGACAAATATCTGTTTTTCATTGAGTCACCCGTATCAACAGTTTAGGGATTTGCATACATAATTTATTGTTTTATTACTCTCTCATACATAAAAATACACTATAGTTTGTGTTCACTCCCTGCGTCTGCTCGATTTAAGCTTCGGATATCTAGAATCTGCCTGGGGGTTATGAGCGCGGATTGGGTGGATTGAATAACTCAGAAGCCGCGTTCATGCGCACAGCCAGCCCCAAGCCCGGATAAAAGAGGAGGGTTGATGGGCCAGTTTAGCATCCTATCCATTGTAAAAGAAAACAAGGCTCAAAGAACCGATATAAAACTTCGGAAAAAAAAATCTGCAACAAAAAATATTTTCCAGCTTCCGGTGCTCATCCGTTAATTTTCCAGATATTATTCAAACAACTCCATCTAGTTGTTCAATTAGTAACCATTTTTAACGACAAACAGTAAGCGTGCAAGTTTCTTGCTGGCGAAATACATTAAATGCTGCTGGCTGACTACAGACGCAATCGCTGAACTTAAGAGTTAATAATGTCATTGATTTTTTGAAGTTTTTGCAAAAAATAATGACCGGAATATTTTAATAAATGGTTTGAAATCAAACAACAATCCGTAGAATATAGTAAAGCAAAGTATACTCTTTTTACTATATTCACCATATTTTGCCTATTTTCATAGGCATCATGAGGAAACCACAATGGTGGTTATTAGGTATATTTTAAATATGATGAATTCGTTTATTCTTACTTACTAAGAGAGGATGTTTGTCAAGATATTTTATTTTAAAGCAATTATCAATTGCTGCCATTTTAAAGATTTAATTCTGTGATTTACCAATAAATTCTAATGTTATGTCAATAATACTTACTTTATGTCATTAGTCATATTAATGGATTTATTAATACAGAACAATCCTCCTTTGGACGTTCTGCTGAAGAACTCGACCAATGGGAGTTTATTATCATCTTCAGTGTATCCCATTACTTTAGCAATTATCGGTTCGTTCATAGGAATTGCGGTAGTTAGTAAGGACTTTAGATCGTTTTGTGGGCTGTTCAAAAGTATTCTGGTCTGCAATATTAAAAAAAAACATATTTACTATAATTACTACAGAACGTATATAATATTAGAAGGTAGTATAGAATATATCTATTGTGAATCTCATGAACTTTTCCTTTACCTTCGGAGGCAGCAATTACTCCTATCTTATGTTAGCAGAATTTGCTATGATCCCAAATGGGAAACTACTTATGTCATTTGGCGAACGGTATTGCGTTACCTCACCTTCCTACTAGATGACGCTGCATTAATTTATTTGACAATTCTATCAGTAAGCGTTAGTCACATTTCAATGTAAAACTTAATAGTGAAACAACGTTTATCAATTTACTGTAAATTTCAAATAATTCTAAGGTGATTTGAAATTTACAGTGGTAAAAAAAAATATTTTGCTTCTTACATTGTTTTATTTGATAATTTGCATTATAGTTTGCTCCTATTTACAAGATTGTTGATGTAAACATTATAAATATCAATGAATCCAAATGAAATCATTGGGCCATTGTGGAGGTCTCCAAATGGCATCATTGGTAAGTCGTGTGAATTTTGTTTTAGTCAATAAAATACAAAAATACAATATACTTTTTTATTTCAGATGGATCGTGACGAATGAAAATTTAGGTAAATCTGGGCTAATTGTCATTTGAACATATACATTTATACTTACGCGAACAGCTTGGTGAGGATACTTGTTTATTACGTCATTTAACTTATCCAGAGGATATAAAACCGCTTCTTTTACTTTAACAACTTCAGTATTTCCAAAATCTACATAATAGATTTGAATATAGTCTTCATTTGGTGACCAATCGAGTATTTTCACCCTGTTGAAACAAATAAGGTATTTTAATGACATTTACTATGACCAAGTTCGTTTCTAAAGGAATTCATAGTTTTTCTGTCATAAATTATCAACCTTTGCATCACAAAAATCAACTAAACGGCATTAAATGTTACATATTTTCTTGTCCTTGCTCAAATTTTATTACACTAATTATTAGTTATTTTTCCTTAAATTAGTGCTAGCGTTCAACTTTTGTAAAATTTCCAGAGGTGAGTGGTGATATGATTCTATACTATTGTTAATTCTGAATATGGTTGGAATTAGAGCGGTAAATTTAAATATATGATATAGTAAGGGGAAATCTTTGTCTGTACGAAATATTATAAAGAAAGCAACATATGTTTAGGAAGCACCATTTTACTTTCAAGGAATGGATCGAAGAAAGACAAACAAGTGAGGCCGATCTTTCCATATCACAATACAAGTGACTACGTTGTAGCTGGTTAGCCAGCCACAGGTACTAATTTAATTCAACTTCCACAGTCCAAGGTTCATAATATTATAGAACTGAGTAATTAATGAGAATTACATGAATCAAATTAATTTAAAATTTTATTAAACTATTTCATCAAAAATTTTCCAACATTGATAAATGAATCAATAAAATTTTAGTTAAATAGTAATAACGAATTGAGTAGAATTTTTTTTTATTTGAATTTATTTAAAAGTGAAAATGTATACAAAAGCACACCGTAGAAGACAATATTAAAGTAAAAAAACTAATAATGCTTAGTTCTGCAATATTAATGCATGATAAATTTGGCCCAGGTTACTAATAACCGTTCTCTTATTCATCCAGTCTAAATCATCCAGTACAAAGTTAACTAGGAGGTGAGAGATTGAGAAACTCATAGGTGTCCCAAAAATTTGTAGATAATATCTGTCATCAGACTAAAAAATTTGTGTTAAATATTAATTGCAACAGTTCTGCAAATACATCCCAGGACACAGGACAGTTAGTTTGGATGGATGGACACAAGCTAGAGGTAAATTGGTGAAAAGAGAAACCACATCAAAACTCAGTCAAATGTAACTTTGTGGAAGTTTGAAGTCATTGATAAATTCACTAAAATGAAAAAAATCCACAATATTATAATCATTATTATAGTTGTAAGAAATATAATAGCGGTACTTAGTCTTAAGATACATTGGGTGATACAAAATGAAAAAAAGGTTTAGAACCGGTGTTCTAGATGACCTTCGTCTTTTTTATTTAAATTGTATATAATTTAATTCTTACCTATACCAATGTCCATCAACATTGTATTTTCCCAAGTATATTTTTCCTTGGCTGTTTTGCTTTGTTACACGTTGAAGTGTGTGCGTGGGAGGATCATTGACTATTTGATATTCTAGATCAGCAAGAAGTTGTAGTAATCTCTGATGACCATGTCCACGCACTTGGATGTATATGTCTCCGTTGTCGGCTATATGTGAGACACATACTTCGGTGATGTTGTCCTTAAAAAATAACCAGATTTAGTGACTAAACTAAAATTGTTATTAAAAATATAGTAGTAGTAAAATGTAGTATAAAACCGCATTAATAGGTCAGACGGGTAGAAGGTTAAAAAAATTATAATTGAACACAAAAAGATAAATTTCACATAATTATTTAATTAGTTATAAAGTTAATAATTACAAAAGAATATTCCAATCACACTTTCGAAATATTAAATGCAAGGATGTATTGATGTCTAATTAGAAGACTTGAAGAAGAAGAATAACTTAAAAGCGTCAGTGTAAAGTTTCACGCCAAAAATTCAAATCAGAGTTACGAAATTAGCCAACGATTAGAAATAATATAAGCTAGCAACAGGAAAAAATATCAAACAATTGTAATTTTTTTTTTCAAGAGACCTAAAGAGGTCGAAATACATATAAGCGGCTTGCCGCCGCTCTGTATTAAAACAAAAATCTAGTATCGTCTTTATATTTTATTTCTTTGCTCAGTTTGGAGTACCAGAAATTGAGTTCATTACGAATTTTGACCATGATGAACGGCATGTGGAATGAAATCATAGATTCCCTTGCCGAGTAATTTATCAAGCTGTTTGCTTTGCAAGCTTTAGAAAGCACAGTGTTAAAGATTTGAAGTCGATTTCGCCAGGTAGAAATCGTATGATTTCTCTTTTTGTAATTTTATGAATGTACGAAGACGAGTTTTCCAACAATTGTCTAGAATTGCTTGTAATTTTATATGGAGTTTAGTAAAACGTATTCCAACTTAAGGAGAAAATCACGCGAGTAGTACTACTATCTTTGGAAGAGGTCGAGAACTTATCAGACCACCTTAATACATCATCGGCTCTACTGATAAATTACAAACAGGATTTTTTTTA
The DNA here is from genome assembly GCA_918026665.1 of Diabrotica balteata. NCBI lineage: Eukaryota > Metazoa > Arthropoda > Insecta > Coleoptera > Chrysomelidae > Diabrotica > Diabrotica balteata. The sequence continues at coordinate 12,194,940 of OU898280.1, read as the reverse complement.
AATAGTAAAAGAGGCAAAATACTCACTCCTATTCTGGGAGTTGCAAATTCTTGATCAAGGAGCATCATCATGTCGAAGTTAATACAGGAACCTGTCTCCATGTCGTACATATAAACAGGTAGTATTTCATTTTCGGATTCTGTTAACAGAAAAAAAAAGTATTGAATGTCTTGTTTATTTCAAGTAGTAAACATATATCGTCGGTGCAATGCCACACCCACGAATGTGCAAAATGAGCGTTAGCAGATATTCCACTTTTAAACTTTCAATTAGTTGCTAAAATTCAGGATTTAATGTGACATTTTTTTGTACTTTTATTAATATATGGTATATTTTAGAAATATTATCAGGAATTTACGAAAATATCCATCATTTTTCGAAAAAAGTTACATTCGTGACTGTGGCATTGTAAATTTTGTAATAAAACGCATATACGTGAAATTATATAAACTTTTATTATGGTAAAGTGGAACAAAAAGATCTTTCTAATATTAAAAACTACAAAAATAGAAATACTAATAATATTGTAAAACACTTAAATCATATTTAACAATAATTTAGTTTTCCTCGTTCGCCAATCCTCGCCTTCATTTGGCTCCGGCATTATATTTTTATCGGTAGTGATAGAATTATAAAAGTTAGAACAGTTCTTTGGAATTGTTAAATCATTACACATTCTCTGCAGATCTTTATATTTAGCAATCGCAATTGGCAACTGCTTATCATAAGCTTTGTTTAAGGCAACATTTTTGGGTCGCCCGCGAATTTTCATGCTGTTTACTTATAGAAATTTAGAGTTGTAAGCAACACTTCGAGGTCAAAGTTAAAGAATAGTACCTCTGAATTGTTCGTTACAATTTTTTTGTCTTTGTCTCGAGCCTCACGAGCTAATTGTTTCCTTAGTACGTGTTTGTGATGAGCCTGTTCGTGTGTTTTTTTCCTCCTCTGTCATATTTGTATATTTTAAGCACTTTTTACTGCTCCTTTTTGGTTCTATGGAACCCCAACTTATAAGTTTTTAAAACTCGTCGATATTTTTGGAAAGAAACGGGATGGACATTTATTTCTGAGCACTTTGATTTGTACAATTTGTGCATAATAGAGACGTAATTACTATTACTGGGAATAAGCCCCAATTAAAGGTAAAAATACGTTCATTGGCGTTTCAATTTCCACTTCGGAAATCGTTCTCAAAATACCGATTTCCGAACTACACCGCCACAAACACGAAAGTGTCACTTTCGCGATGCACGCATTGCAAATGAAAATACAGACTGACTTTCGTGAAAGTGCATATTTTCTCCCTACCTCCTAGCCTTTAATCGCATTCGTGGTTGTGGCACAGTACATGAATGACTGAGACATTATTGTTGATGTAGGTGAAAAACGAAAATTTTTTACATTCGTGGGTGTGGCAATGCACTGACGATATATAATAATAAAGCTAAATATTAAACTCAGTAATTTTCCGGGTTGAACCGCATCGATTAACATTGCTCCGAGCTTTCGATATCCTCTTCGATGTCTTCTTCAGGGCTTCCGAGATCTTATACCGTCGATGGTGACATGGTTTGGGTGGAGGTTGACGTAAAGATTGGCGCGAACATTTCTGACTGTATGATTTTGATTGGCGAGTGAAGCCGACGATATTTTCTTTATGAGAGGTCTGCATGTCGAAGATAACCGTATGTCGTCATCTTTCAACAAAAACTTTTATCTCTTGTCCGATCAATCAAAGACAATCATTCCAAATGAACAACACGGAGTTTATGAAATTCCTTGTGTAGACTAGCCCCAGATCCTATATAGGCCAAACAAATCGTAGAATCAAAAATACGATTAATGAACATTCCATTTCTGTTTGCTAAATTTCCGCCAATTCCAGCGCTAACCCTCACGTCAACCTTTACAAAAACCACGTCACCAGCGACTCCTCTGATCCCAGTGGCAGTAATACATTGGTTAGTGATCAGTGAAGTAGTGCCTGGGGGCTCAGGAGACTGAGACCTCGGAAGCTGTGAAGAAGACATCAAAGAGGATGTCGAAAGCTCGGCGCAATGATAATCGATGCGGTTCAACACGGATGACTGTTGAGTCTAATATTAATTCTTATAAAATTATTAATCTTAGCTCTAGGCTTAATTGTACTAACCGCGGAAATACATACAACGACATTGAAGCTATTGCTGTTAATTATATATTATAGTACTATAAACTATAAACAAACATTATAAGAACAAAAAGATAAAATACGTACCGATTGTTTCTTCGGCCAGTTCCATTTCTACGGCTCTATATAGAAATTCTTGTAAAGCTTTAGAATCTTGCGACACCTCATAAATATCTTCTAGTCCTGCTAGTCGACATACGAAAGCCTATAATAAACATAAAATATTTAAATGAGTCTAAAAAAGTAAAGTTTTTATTGTTCGGTAGTTATAGTACAATTTCGCGATATTCGTCTGTCTAGCTTTAATAATCATCAACTAGATTCAAAAAAAGGGTGTTAGGCTAGAAGGGGGAATGTACAACCACCATAGTTTTCAAAAAATTAAAAATTTTGATGATTGTTCAGGAAGAAGGAAGAAACCTTTGTAAGATGATTACCTTGGGCACACTATCGATTTTACTTAATACACTGCATGATCCTAACACCATTGTAGTTCTCGAATTCTCACAGACTACACTGGCCGGATTTTACAAGTTTCTTTCATTTTTTGGGTACCAAACGGACATTTTTTCTTGAAACGCTTCTCGAAAAATTGTGTCCATTTGCGTACATGATTGTTTTACTGCAATCACCTTGAAAAGGAAACGGTTCACGTCATGAATTGCGAATATTGTCAATCCAGTCTTGTTGTACCTACCCTTACCTGGATGACACTCAGTTTGGTTTCCGTAACGGGTTTGGAACGAGAGAGGTACTGTTTGGAATTAACGTACTTGCTCAAAGATGTCGAGATATATCTGTTTTATTGACTTCAAAAACACATTTGATCGTGTTAAGCACTCTATAATGATCGAAGCTCTAAAAGACATTGGCTTAAACAGCAGAGATGTTCGAATAGTTGCAAATTTATATTGGAATCAAACAACATCAGTTTTAGTAGATGGTGTGGAATCACAGGCTCTCAATATTAAAAGAGGAGTACGGCAGGGATGCTGCTTGTCACCCCTGCTTTTCAACGTTTATTCTGAAAGAATTTTCAGAAAAGCACTTTCTAAAAAACAAGAAGGAATACTTGTGAACGGTGAAGTCATCAATAATTTGCGATAAGTGGACGATACAGTACTCCTAGCTTCTAGTTAAGAAGATCTGCAAACACTACTTTATAGTGTTGTTGAGAGTTGTAGGGAGGCAGGTCTGGATCTTAACATACGGAAAACCAAAATACTCGTAGTAGCATATAAAACCGTCTGTATATGTAAATAATACCAAACTTGAAGTTGATAAAATCGTTTACCTTTGACAGCAATTAAATTGTAACGCAGAAAGTCACGGCGAAATTCGATTTAATATAGAGGAAGCTAGAGCTGCTTTTAGAAGGATGTCCAAGGTGTTATGTAACAGAGACCTAAAATTGGCATTGAGGATCCGCCTACTTCGCTGCTACGTGTTCTCTCTTACTTTATGGTATCGAGTCCTGGACTGTGAATAAAATCGATCTAAATCGCCTTGAGGCTTTCGAAATATGGTGCCATAGAAGAATTTTAAAAGTTTCCTGGGTGGAGAAGATTCGAAACTCCACAATAATAGAACGTCTTAGCAAGACTACTGAGATCATAAAAAGGATCAAACAGAGAAAGTTGAAGTATTTCGAACATGTAATGAGAGGTCCCAAATATAGGTTGCTACAAAATATCATGCAAGGAAAAATAGCAGGCAAACGCAGTCCAGGACGAAGAAAAACCTCATGGTTGAAGAATTTGCGAGATTGGTATGGTGTTGATACAAGCATGCTATTTAAGGTGGCAGTGAATAAAATTAAGATAGCTATTATGGTAACTAACGTTCTGAAAGAACATGGTACATGAAGAAGTCTTGCGTTTCCATCCTTTTTTTGAGATTGATGCATCCATATTCTTATCGCATTCGAGGCAGGCTCATCGAGCAAAAAGACAAAAGAGGGAATCTAATAGTTATGAAAAGGAGACCAAAAAAGTGGCCTCTGATGGCGGACATATCCGGAAATGCGAATGCACCAAATTTAAACTTTTGGACATTTATTAACAGTAGCTATAAAAAAGTTTTCAGAATGTATCTTAGACGAGAAACTTTAACTAAACAATAACGATAACAGTCTAAAATGTGACACAATTGTTAAAAAACTTTAATATAAATAAGGTTTCATGTGACAGTTTAGACAAACAATAACATAACCCAACTAAATTTGATTTCTTAAACAAGGAAAGACTCTATTTCCTTGTTTAATGTAGCACTTCCTGTCTAACAATCTGGCACTCATCTTCATCTAACTCATCTATTTAATAATAAGTGCCATCTTCTTCAAGATGGCACTTCCTGTCTAACAATATTTTCCCCCCACTACCTTTACATTCCCTCTTTTGTCTTTTTGCTCGATGGGCAGCCTCACGATCAGGATAGGTTATTTCTATGGAGGCCAACCTTCTTACAATATTTACAATGTAGTATGAAACGGACCATCGTTAAATTTTTGTTTTGGTCCACCACTTCATCAAAAAAAAAAGTGAAAATGTGTCACAACTGGTAGTCGATTCATCATGTAATCAAACAAAAAAGAGAATATGTCATCTGCCCCTTTTTTCGAAACGTATTCCGGGTATGTGTCGAAAATGCTGTCAGGAATCAACAAAAAGGGGATGCGGAAGCTAAACATTGAGTGCTGCCTACGATAGTACACATCGTTAGTGCAACCGTTTGGAAGATTTTCATTTTTCTGATAGTCCATGGCAATGGGTGGCAAAGTCTGGGCCTTTCATAGATGCAACGTCGAGGCGCCGACCCTGGCTAGAACGATAGGATCGTATATTATGGAACGAGGATAACCGAAATCAATATTGAACTTTTATTTGAAAATCGAGCGATATGTGCAGTAGAAAGGATTTTCTAATATATGCCTCCTGGGTTGCATTTCAAGCTACATATAATGAATCATGAATGTGTTGCTTGTGGAGTCCATTTCAAATAGGTAAAGAAATAATAAATAAGATTTACGCACAATCAATTTAATTTAACTATCAGACGACCGGTTTCGCTTTCTACAATATCCAAAACATCCTCAGGTCTCGATACAAAGTTAAATAAATGCTGAAATGATAAAAACCCATATTAGAGTGTTGTCTAATAAAGATAAACAAAGTAATTACAATATAAAGATGTTGTAAATTACAATAATTATGCCAATATTACATGTCTGTGGTTTTATTTCAAAAAGGGTAAGTTGAATAAAAAGGTATAAAAAGTTTTAAAAGTTTAAACAGACAAGGTAAGGCCCACAAATTGTTATCAGTATAAATAACTTTTAATAATACAATGGTATATTACATCACTTTCATTTAACAAACAATCACACACATATCTCTGCTTCATTGGATCAAATCTATCTCCTCAAGAACTTCCCGTTTACTGTCAAACAACTACAATAGCAGAATTGAGTTCTCCATTCAACAATACATAGTAGTTTCAACCATGTTCTACCATCCATCAATTATTAGAGTACCGGCATGTAAGTAATGTTTATTTTTATTTATTTGCTAATTTATTAATTTATTACAATCTAATAGACTATTTTATAACAATTTGTGGGCCTTACCTTGTCTGTTTAAACTTTTAAAACTTTTTATACCTTTTTATTCAACTTACTCTTTTTGAAATAAAACCACAGACATGTAATATTGGCATAATTATTGTAATTTACAACATCTACTTTGTTTATCTTTATTAGACAACACCCTAATATGGGTTTTTATTATTTCAGCATTTATTTAACTTTGTATCGAGACCTGCAGATGCTTTGCATATTATAGAAAGCGAAACCGGTCGTCTGATAGTTAAATTAAATTGATTGTAAGTCTTATTTATTATTTCTTTACCTATACATATAATGATTTTGACGTGTCTTGAAAGAACTGATGTGCGATTTGATAGTCGTCAATTTATACAGATTTTATACGAGAGACGATAATTATTTATTATACAATTATTGACTATAGCGATTGAAAATTATTGATGATTCGGAAGGAAAGAAAGATTTTTTTATCAATATATCTGCACCATTTATTTATTATCTGTTATTCTATTATTGTATACTTACTTGAGCTTCACAAAACGCGAATTCCCTTTTCAGTTGATAGATCTGTGATTTAGGGAGCGTCACTTCGTCCCCAAAATCGATATAAAAGCATTTGACGCTTGTCTCATTGACATCGATGGCTCGTACCCTGAACCAATTATTGTTAAAATTGGCCACGTAGTATCCTTTGGGATTGATGTTTACGGCGTGAAGATTTTCTAGATTGTTCTCGTAATATTCTTCCATGCTGGATATCATAAGACTATGCGCATCCTAAAATAATTTTTCATGTTAGCTTATGTGGAATTCTACAAGGTGATTAATAACTACGTGGTATAGCAAACATACAATTTTTTAAATGGGACACCCTATATATTTTTTTCATATTTATATTCCTCTCATAATTTTTGTTCTTATAATATTGAGTGTTGCATTACTATAAAGAGTATTTAACAAGTTATGACCATTTTTATTTCGAAATCCCTATAAAATCAACACCATGTATATAAAGAAATAATGCATAAACAATTATTTATTTTATATAATAAGGTAAATAATATATTGTAGTTTTTAAATTAAGTTTAATTTAAATCATTGGCTAAAATTTGTATACAGAGTGAACTAAAAAACGAAATTACAATTTTCTCAATTTTTTTTAATGGATCATCCTGTATTTTATCTTTTAGAAATATTGTATTTATACTCTTTCATTTTTATATAGCATTCTCTATACATAAACTCATTATTTTCAGAGATATGTTTAGTTTTCTTTAAATTCCTGAATTACATTTAATTTATAATACAAAGACCAAGTAATTTCTGAAAGAGTGAATATTGAGTCAAAGAAGACAAAAAGAAAAGATAAAGGAGAACCAGGAAATAATAAAAACAGACAAATTGTGGTATCCTATAATATCACATATAACGACAAAATGTTAAAAGTTTGCATATACATGTTCCAGAATCTACATGGTATCACAAGAGGAAAAATTGATATTTTGATAAAAAAAATATCATCCACGGGTTTTATAGAACCTAATGGATCTGGAAAACGTCTACCACATAACGCTCGACCAGACGAAAAAGCTGAAGCTATAAAACACATAAGAGTCTTTTCCAAAATATGAGAGCCACTTCTCTCGAAGACACAAGTCGACTCTATTTAGCTCCCAATCTAAATATTTTATGTATGATCTTTATGTATCAAACAGAACAATGCCTGTATCATATTCATTTTATGCTAAGATTTTTAAAGAACTTTAATATAAATTTAAAAATCCTAGTATCGATACATGTCAGACTTGTGATTATCTAGAAAACAAGAAAAAATCCTTTAATAGTGAAGAAATACGTGCAGCCGTGGATGAAGACAAAAATAAACACCTTCAGCTAGCAGAGATTGCCTATGGTGAAAAAAAGCAGATAGAGTTCTCCAGAAACAGTAGCAGTAAAATGGTTGTTTTAGTATTTGACTTACAACAGAACCTACCAACACCCAATTTAAGCACAAATGTAGTCTACTATAAAAGATTGTTCTGGACATCACCATCATAAATTGCACTGAAAATACCACTTCATGTTTTATGTGGCATGAGGGGTTGTCAGACCGTGAATCAGATCAAGAAGTTGCTTCTTGTCTTTTAAAATACCTTGACAGCTTAGTTGATACAGTTGAAAAAGTTGTTCTATATTCGAATTATTGTCTCGGACAAAACAAAATTAACATTGTTGCAGGAGCACTGTCTTTATTTGTTTATAGATCAACAATCATATATGAAATACAACACAAGTTCCTAAAAGTGGGTCATACTAGAATGGAATGTGATGCTGACCATGCAAGAATTGAGCGTGCCAAAAAAACCGTCACAAATTGAAATAAAGATACCTCATGACTGGTACCAGTTTGTTAAAACTTTCCCCGGTAAGAAGAAATTCCAGGTTATCGAAATGCAGAGGAAAGATTTTCTAGCGTATTCTTAATATCTGCAAAACTTACATCAAAACTCGATGTCGAGTTGGTCCGCTATCGAAAATGTGAAATGACATGATATAAAAGTTCTACGTTTTGGTAAAGAGTTGGGTGTTATAGACATTAAAAATGCACATATTGACGTTTCTACCCTTAATATTAAACGCAGAGGGCAGCAGATGGATCCTACATTAGAACCTGTTTATAGTGGACCTAAACCCATAAAACATCAAAAAAAGGAAGACTTGCTTTTCCTGCTGCAATACCTTGATCCAGTGTACCATCCATTTTACCACGGACTCAAGACTAGTGAGAATGTAAATGATAGAATTTAATGTTTTATTTTTAAATGATAAGATTGCTTTTTATGTAGATTGATAACAGTGAACAATAAAAATAATTTTGCTAATTGTTATTACTCATTTCAAAGAGATTTATATTGAAGTTTCAATTTAGATATTCAATAAATTGGTGAATTTTACATTATTTTATAAATTGATTAAAAGTAACCATCTTTATTAAATATCAAGTTTTAATATCAGTATAAATTTCTTCAGTTTTTATTTTGTAATTAGGATATTCACGTATTTTATATAATTCACTTTCACATGATATGTCTATACAGTGTAGGTAAAAGTTTATGGTCAGTATGGTAAAATTTAACAGGATATCTAACGCAGATATAAAATCATATTTTCAGCGAATAGACAAAGATAACAATCATATTTCCCCTTGGTCTCCCCTCCATAAATATTTTTAACACTCATTGCTCATTCGTGAGACGAATAGTTCCGATCAGAGATATTTTACATATTCTCTGGTTCCGATCCTAATATACCTAAAAAACTAGAGGTGGATCCTCTCGTTTTTTAAATTTTTATCGGAACAGTTTTTCGTAAACTGTAACTAGTTGATTGTTTACCAGTATTCAAATTACCGAGTACACAAACATATTGGCTATTATCATTTATGTGTATAAGTATTGAAGTGAAAGAACCTAACGAAGGATATATTTCTTATAACTTGAAAAATAAATTAAACAATACAAATAGTACTTACATTTACATTACACATTATTAAATCGCGAATCGTCTAAATTGACATTTAAAAACAAGTTTTTCCACTTTTCTTGTTAACCGTGTTCTTCTTTTATTTAAAATTAAACCAGATTTTAAACATTTGTTCACAAGGAAAAGATTTTGTTACAATACTAAAATATTTTATGAATATAGTGGTTAAGTTAGGATATACATGACGATGGTTTTTTCACCTCGGTAATGGACAGTTCCAATCTCCGTTCGAAATTTTTTGTGGGTAATATATCATCGGGCAAATACATGTCGACTTCTTTTATATCTCTCGATACAGGTGTATGTTTAGATGCGTCACGTCCAATTAATTCATCAAAAATACACCATGGACTTAAGTCATCTTTATCAGTTTCTTTTTCTTGTACTGGTTGATTTTCAAGATTTACTAAACTTATGCAAAGACCTGTTTCATCCGTTTTCCATAGGTGAAGAACCAGCTTTTAAAAAGTTTGCAGGGTGGATTCCTGGATATAAACTGCCAACAAGAAAAACTGTCAGGTTCATTACTTCAGGAATGTTATGTCAAAACTGATTTGATAATAGATAAAATAAAAAGTCCTATTTTCGACAATTCTGCAAAAAACACATTTAAAAAAAGTACCTTATCTTCAGAAAGGCTTTTAAAGTATTAATTACAACCCTACATCTATAGTAGCAAACCTTACATCCATAGTATCCGACGTAGTACAATTACTAATATCGGGTTTAGCAAAAATATTTAATGGGATAGAACAGAGTGGCACATTGTTATTATGTACATTTATGGATTCACCATTTAAAGTGCAGGGTTTTTCTGATAAAAATGAAGATAAAAAAATTAAAGAAAAAGTTAAGAAGCTGGTTACTTCTATAATTAACAAACAAGAAGATTGTACTATTGAAAATCAATCAGTACAAGAAAAAGAAACCAATAAAGATGACTTAAATCCATGGTGTATTTTTGATCAATTAGTTGGAGATGGCTCATCTACACGTACACCTGAATCGAGAGTCCATTACAACGGTGGAAAAACCATCGCCATGTATATCCTAACTTAACCACTATTAGTATTGTAAATGTGAACACATGTTCAAAATCTGGTTTAATTTGAAATAAAAAAAGAAGACGGTTAATAAGAAGTAAAGTTGAAAAACTTATGTTTTTGAATGTCAACTTAGACTATTCGCGATTTAATAATAACGTGTAATGTAAATGTAAGTACGAGTTACTATTTGTATTGCTTAGTTTATTTTTCAAGTTATAATAAATAAATCATTAGTTTCTTTCACTTCAATAAATATACACATAAACGATAATAGCCATTATGTTTGTTTATGTAGGTACTCTCTTACTTAAAACTACTTTTAAACAATCATAGTTACTTGTTTACAAAAATTTAAATTTTTAAATGCATTCATTTTTTTGGAATCCTGAGAAAACTAACAAATATTTTTGAAAAATTTAAATGTAGAATAAAAGATTACATTATTACCGAGGGCCGAAAGTCCCATAGAATAAACAAAAAGGTTTTTGAATGAGATATTTGAGATATTAAAAATAACACTAATTTTTTTTCACCCCTATAACTTATTAAAATAAACATTATAGAAGTTTTCAGGGACTTTCAGCCCTCGGTAATAATGTATTGTTTCATTCTGCGTTTAAATTTTTCAAAAATATTTATTAGTTTTCTCAGAATTCGCAAAAAATTAATGCATTTAAAAAATATTGGAACGAAATTTTGTACCTACGCTCTTAACGATAAAACTAGCACGACCCACCTCTACTACTCGTTACTCGGTCGGCCAAACCAGACCAGACCAGACCAGACCAGGCCGACCGACGTTGCCAAATAATTATTGTGTATGAATATTTTTTAATGTGGCGTTATTGTATGCAGTTTATTTCATATTGAGAATAAGGCACAATGTGACTTTAAAGTAAGCTTATTTTGATGTTTAGATTTTTAATTCGGAAATCATACTTAAAATACGAAACATTAATAAATATCTTTATATAAAACGATTTCCGAAGTGGAAATCAAAATGTTATATTACACTTATTGTAAAGTAAACTTGTGGCATATTCCCAATAAAAAAAAACAGTAAGCTGCCATTTAAATCAATTTCGCCCAAATTGGATTATCTTAGAACATTGTTCAAATGCAAAAAAAACCAACAGGTCAAATAAATCCAATAAGTTTGGCAACGTTGAACTTCCTCTTTCCAGGCATGCATGTTTGGCGATATAAAGGGCGGACCTAATATACCTCTCTCTTTCTAAACAGCTGTTTCTCACTCCATTTCACGTAAGGTACATACCGACCATAAACTTTTTCCTACACTGTATATGGCATCTAAGATATTTGCCAAAACGTGATATGTAATTTCGGTCTACTGAAAACTTGTTCTATTTGACATATCAAGTTTTGGCAAATAGCTACAGATATAAAAGCGCAAAAAGGGGCATTTGCTTTTCATGTACAAAAAGCAGAACGATACATTTTTCTTTTGCTTTGTTTTACAGGTCAGAAACTAATTGGAGAGATTTTTCTGTAGCTACACATAAAGTAGGAAAAAAGTCTATGAACATATACTCACCGTTTCTTCGGTACCAACTTGGCGACACCAGATTTCATTAGCGGAGGGAATATACGTTATTTCGGCGTAAGTTTTACGGTTATCGTCCAATCGTACTGTGTTAGCTGGTACTGATACATCCGAGATAGTCATTGATTTCATAGATACGATTCCTTTCTGAAATACCTAAGATTAGAATAGAACTTTGTTAGCGAGTTAGTCCCAAGCAAAACCAAGCAACGGTAAGACATTTATTAATGATTATCGATGGTGAGTAAATGTACTGTCAGTTACATGTAAATATTAGAAAAAGAACATTATAGTCCAGTGTGATGTTAGATATGTGAGAAATAATGAATTATTTGAGCCTATTTAGATTATTCCTTGTGTGATGTTTTTCTTAGTGTAAAATCTGACATTTAAAGTTTTGTGGGTGTGTCACCACAGAGAGTCTTGGAAACTAAAGACCTCCTATCAATTCCCTTGGTGCCCTGCAGAGGGATTCGACAGGCCAAGTCGAAGTATCTTTTACGTTGATTACATCTTCGGTAGATTCTTATTATTTCTTACATTACTAAGTAAATAAAACCAATTGATAGAGGTGGAGAAGACCAGCCAAAATTAAAACTCCATGCATTTGGGAGTCTTTGTACCTAATCTCTTATTTTTAAACCATGAAAACTAATTCTACAGAAAAACGAAGAAATTGGCGAATAAGACTCCGCCCACTCGCATGCGCACAGGACCGATTACAAGGGCGCAGTAAGATCTTTAAGCACAGCATACAGTATAGAAATCAGTTCTCCTAGAACAGTGGTTCTCAACCTGGGGGACGCGCCCCCCTGGGTGGGCGTGAGAGAATTTCAGGGGAGGCGTGGGGGTACAAAGAAAAATAAATAAAAATTAAAAAATATATATTTTGTTAAAAAACAAAATATTTTGTATTTCGTATTTTTATTTTGTTTAGAAATATTTCTTTATTTAAAAAACGTGATTAAAATCGTTTTACTCAAACACACAACCTGAGAACACGACAGTCTTGTGTATGGCAACATCGTAAGAGCGCAAAGTATATTTACCAACACTGTATTGCAAGTACTCTTGGCTCCAGTTCAGTGACTCCGTCTCACGCGTCATTCTCAGTCGACAGCTTCTGTGTGCTGTTTGTAGCAATCAGTGTAATCGTTATTTAATAACAAAGTGATTATTTATGAATTATTAAATAGTGTTGTGTAACAGCTTTGAAAATGGCTACGTCACTTCCAAAGAAAATATTGTATTCAGACGATTATATCAAGTATGGTTTGACCTGTATGAAAAAAAAACAGCAGTCATGTACTTCAGTGTATCAACTGCCATGCAGTTCTTAGTAATGATGCAATGCCCCCCAGACGTTTGGAACGGCTTCTAATTACAAACCATTCTTCTTTGAAAGATAAAGGCCCAGAATTTTTTATTACCAAAACAAAGCAGCCTAAAACGTATGAAACTTGACTCTACTGCAAATTTTCGTGATGAAAATGAGAAAGCAGTGGAAGCATCATACAAAATAGCACTTTTGATAGTTAAAGACAAGAAACCACATACTATTGCTGAGTCACTTATTAAACCTTGTTTACTTACTGCTTGTAGTACCTTACTTAATGAAGACAGTTGTAAGAAAGTAGAAAATTTTCTTTCAGTAAAACGTAGAATTGATGACATGGCTCTGGATTTAAAAAATCAACTATTGCAAAAATTATAAGGTTAAAAATTTTTTTTTGCAGTCTGACGAAACAACTGATATTTCATAGCATGCATAGTTATTGCTTTACTGTCAATTTATTGACAGAAAACGGTTCCTGGAGGAAATATTATTTTAAACATGTCTTGAAACAACAACTAAAGCCATTGACATATTTTCTGCTCTTGAGTAATCTATGAACTTCCACGGGAGAAAGTAATTGGCATATGTACTGATGGGGCCCAAGTCATGACAGGATGTCGATCTGGATTTATGGAATTGGCAAAAATGAAGAACCCTAGGACAATTGGTTCTCACTGCATTATTCACAGGCAAGCTTTAGCTAGTCAGACTTTACCTGAACCTCTCAACGTCACATTAAACTTAGCAATTAAAATAGTTAACCACATCAAATCCAGCTCATTAAACACTAGGCTCTCCCAGACACTATGTCAAGAACTGAATGGTGATCAAGAAACCCTCCTGTTTCACACAGAGGTCCGGTGGTTACCCAAAGAAAATATTCTTGCAAGATTATTCAAATTAAAGGTTGAAATTTTGTTAATGACTTCAAAACAAGAAGATCTTCACAGAAGATTTACAGATGATAAACATATCTTTTACTTGGCTTATTTGTCTGACTTTTTTGAGACACTTAATGTCCTGAATCTGAAGCTTCAAGGCCGTAAAAACCTCTTAAACACTTATAATGCAATTAAGGGGTTTATAGAAAAAATATCGCTTTGGCAACGCCGCCTTCACAGTTCCAAGCCCAACTTTTCCTCTTTTCCTACTGCTCGATGATATTCAAACCCTTCCACTACATCTATAGTGTATTTTTATGTATGAGAGAGTAATAAAACAATAAATTATGTATGCAAATCCCTAAACTGTTGATACGGGTGACTCAATGAAAAACAGATATTTGTCAACAACTTTACAGAAGTATATAGGAAAACAATTTTAAATTGAGTATGACCACCAGGTATAAAGGTTGGAGCAGAATAGAATACAATAGTTGTGAGGGTTACTAATCCCTAAATAAGGTTGCCAGTGTCGGAGTGATGGAGGTTAACAAGTACTAATGAATTTGCAAGAAATGTAAGATGTTTATTTTATTGGTTATATATAACCAATAAAAGTTTAATAAGTACCTACCTATTTGCAAAATAAAGTTTAATTCTTTAGATAAAATAAAACGTTTTATTTTATCTGAAATGAGTGCATTCCACGAAGTAAGGGTTTCAACAATCCAACATTTAATTCTTTAATTCCAGGAATCTACGACAGTAATTGACTAGATAATTACTAAACTTATTCCACAGAAAATGTGATAGTGGGTTTTCCATTTTGTAGGAAGGTCCAAGTGGCGTATTCAAAATTCTTAACAGTTCACTAAAAGTAGGTACTTTAGTTGCAAGGTGCAGTTTATTGTGTATACTAGTGTTATGGAAAATTTGGAAGTGCCGTGTAAACGCCGAAAAATTGGTCCTTTAACAGTTAATGAAAAAACATTATTATTTAATAGTTTTAAATCATTTACAGACAAACGTTTATGTGAAAGTGTTGATGAGACCGTTGAGTTAGTTAGCAGTACACTTGGTGTTGGGAAATCTACGATTTACAGAGTTATTAAAGAAGAGAAATGTGGTAGTTTTCAAATGCCACGTAATGCTCCAGGGGAAATCAAAATTTCAAATAGAATATCATTTTAAAGAAGGACTTCGACGGAAAGTGCATGAATTCTTCTTTAGACAAGAATTTCCAACATTAGATAAAGTTCTTGTCTCAGTTCGAGATGATAAGGATTACCCAGAAATGAGTCGAAGTATGTTATGGAAACTTTTAAAAGAAATAGGCTTCCGCTGGAAAAAGAATCCCAGGTCTATTTTATTAGAAAGAAGCGATATTGTCATACGGAGAAGACATTTTCTAAGAACCATAAAGGAAATGAGAAACCAAAAAAGAAAAATATTTTATCTTGATGAAACATGGATCAACGAGGGTCATACACCAAATAAATTTTGGCAGGATGAAACTGTTACAAGTCAAAGGCACGCTTTTGTAAATAACTTATCTACTGGTTTAAACCCACCATCAGGAAAGGGACGCAGGCTGATAATAGTACACATTGGCAGTTCAGACGGTTTTGTTGAAGGTGGTTTATTAACTTTTGAATCAACTCGTACCGGTGACTACCATGAAGACATGAACGCTGATGTCTTTCAAGAATGGTTCGAACAAATGATAGATCTTCTTCCTAAGAACTGTGTAATAGTAATGGATAATGCAAGTTATCACTCCAGACTTATAGAAGGACTGCCCACAACCAAGTTGTTAAAAAAAGACTTGCAGAATTGGCTGAGTTCAAAAAATATTACGTACCATCCCGGATCTATAAGAAAGGAACTTTATTCGTTGTGTGCCCTTCATAAAGAAAAATTTAAAAAATACGAAATTGATGAAATTATCAAAAATCGTGGAATGACAGTACTTAGATCCCCACCATATCATTGTGAATTAAACCCGATTGAACTGGTATGGGCACAGATAAAGAGTGAAGTTTGAAGAAAAAATACCACTTTTAAAATTCATGATGTTAAACAGTTGTTTTTGGAGGCCGTAAATAATGTAAAACCTGAAAACTGGGAAAAGGCAGTAAATCACACTATTAAAGAAGAGGAAAAAATGTGGAAGCTGGACAATATTACTGATAAAATGATCGAGCCAGTTATTATAAATCTTGGTTCTGAAAGTTCATCTTCTGAATCTGATTTGGATTTGTAACAAGTAGCTGTAAGTTTTATATTAATATTTTTATTCATCTATTTAACATACCTTAGACGGTTTTAAAAACTCTTTTTCTCTTTTGTAATTTTTAACAATTAAAAAAAATGTGAATTTTTTTAAACCCTTTTTAATGTAGGCCAGTCAGTTCTAATATAGTGTGTGATAAAAGGGGTCACTTTTGTTTACATACACATAACACTTTATAACACTGAAATAATTCATTTATTTTTTACAATTATTCAAAGTAATTTTTCAATTAATCTTGAGCACGCCCATGGTGTGGTCGAAAGTACCAGTTAAAATTATGCTAATTACTCTCTCGTTCATAAAAATAAACTATAGTTTCGGATTTGAAAGACGTCATATTACGGCATTTGGAAGAACTGAAAAATCAAATTCGAAGTACTTTCCAGATGTTAGCTAGGAAAACTGGGAATTTAAGTTGACAAGAGATCCTGTTCATATCGAAGTTGACATTCTTCCAGTTAACCTTCAAGAGCAGTCAATTGACCTAAAATGTGATTCACAAGCAAAAGATACTTCCCTAATTTTGTAATACCCAGCATTTTTTCCATACCTGAATATACTGCTTTGTACTGACTTCACTAAAACCGTGTCTTTCTTCACTTAATTACACGTATTCGGTTTTATGTTGAGGTTAACAGCCATGGACAAAATATAGTTATTCTATTACCTGATAAACTTTCCACAAAATTTCCAAGACAGTACAGTAAGTTAAAATGAAAGTGTAATAATAATTCAAACAAACACAAATAAGCAGCAAGCCCTTCCAAAATTTGTACAACACACATGGATAGACTTACATCTTCAGGTCTGCAATATTTTAAGGTATAATTATTGACGATTTTTTGTACGTGTATAAAAGGACTCCTGTCGATGATTTTCATCCAATCCTCAGGTAACTGTTCGTTATATCTTTGAGAGTAGTCCAACTGGAGCTGCCACTCCCATATCCCTACAAATTACATTACAAACATTTAAAAACTGATACAAATATAGCAAATTATACTATACAAAAGTATAGTATAATTTTATATGATAATTTGAATGATAATTTTTGAATGTACATTTTTTTTTCAATTTAGTTTGACAACATGTTTAACCTGCGTCTTTTTGTTTTTGTATAAATGCATATAAGTATTTACGAGGTCGAAAAACGATGAGAACCTATTAGGTAGATTTGAACGAAAAATCCCGAAAAAAAAACACATATATAAGGGAGTAAAGGAAAATGATATATGGCGCAGAAGATATACCTTTGAACTATACACAGCATACAATGAACCCGAGATCATAACATCAATAAAGATCGAGCGTCTGCGCTGGATGGGTGCCTTCACGTACCATCTCCTAGCACGTGAAGGAGATGCATCTTCTTCCGCGACTCCTTCTACCATGTATTCTTCCTTGCATTATTAATTGCAATAAGTTATAATGCTCGCCCCTCATAACATATATCGCTCAGGCAGGTATCGTGTCTGTAAAACCACTTTTGTTAGTATTCATGGTCCGTGTTTGGCGCATGAATTATTTCTTACAAAAAATTCCGAATCATCTGTGAAGTATAGCTTTTACCGCAAGATATTCAAGGGGCGGTTTAGGTTGTCTTTTGGTAGACCAAATGTCGACACCTGTGAGGAACTTTAAATTATGTCCAAGGCCTTAAACGACATTGCTAAATGTGTAGCAGTGTTGGAGAAAACTGTTCAGCAAAGAAGAGCCAAACAATTTTATATCAAGATGAAGTCGATTTAATCTATAGGACGTGAGAGCTTACATGAAGAGTCAAATGATAACGGGTTGAGACTAATAAACTTTGCAAGTACTAAAAACATGATAGTAGGAGGAACAAGATTTCCCCATAAAATGAAACACAAAGGAACATGGAAATCCCCTGATAACGAAACCATTAACCAGATAGATCACATCCTGATAGATGCAAGGCACTCTTCCGATCTCATAGACGTTAGAAGCTACTGAGGCCCAAACATTGACCACTGACCACTTTCTTGTAATGGCAAAAATCAGAGGAAGAATATCAAACCTAAAGAAAGATAAACACACGAAACAAGACAGAATTAATGTTGATAATCTGCGCATTGAAACCGTTGCGAGAGAGTATAGGAGACAAATGGACGAGGAAATGGAGAGCTTGGAGGTGGAGAAAAATTAAGAGGAACTGTGGACAAAATGTAAAAACATAATAACTGAGAAAGCAACAAAAATATTGGGGAAAACCAAACTAGTTAAAGAAAACGAATGGTTTGACAAGGAGTGCCAAGAAGCAACAGATAACATAAACAGGGCATACCTAAAGACAAATCAAGCTGAATGCACAAGAAGAGCAAAGGAAGAATACCGGACCCTAAGAAGAGAAGAAAAATGATTACATCGAAGAAAAAAGAGACCATTTGAGCAAAAGTAGTTGGAAAGCACAGAATGGCTAAGAAATCAAAATGATACTCGAAAGTTCTACAGAAATCTAAACAAAATGCGCAAAGAGTTTAAGCCAAGAATAAGGAGCTGTAAGGATGTAGAAGGAAACATCCTAAATGATACGGCCTCAATCCTAAACAGATGTGTTGAATTTTTCGATGCAAAAATTTAATGGCCATCATATCGAAGAAGCAGATAACACCCTAGCAAATCGAAATGATTGGAATCCTTTCAACCCAAACGAAAAACCACCTACCATCGAAAACATTGCCCAAGCCATTAAAAAGCTTAAAAATAATAAATCACCAGGAATTGATCAAATTTGCAGTAAGCTCTACAAGAATGGTGGCGATGCCCTACTACAGACACTGCATAAGCTTTTACTTCTTGTTTTGACATAATGAAACCATGCCTTGTGAATGGTCTCAAGGCATGATATGCCCGTTACATAAAAAAGGTGACCAGCTCCAGTGTGACAACTATAGAGGTATAACCCTGTTAACAACTGCTTACAAAACACTAGCAAATATTCTCCAAAAAAGGCTGCAAATTTACACAGTGGGCATAGTTGGTAAATACCAAGCTGGATTCACTCCAGAAAAATCAATAATTGACCAGATTCATTCAATAAGACATATTCTCGAGAAAGCATTAGAATTCAATATTAAAACCCATCACCTATTCGTCGACTTCAAGGCCGCATACGACCGTGTCAAGAGAACAGTGCTATACCAATCAATGCATGAGTTTGGTATACCGAGAAACTTATCCGACTAACGAGATTGACAATGTCTAACTTAGAAGCCACTGTTAGAATACAGGGAGAGAATTCTAGATACTTTGAGATAAAGGATGGACTCAGACAAGGGGATGCTCTGGCATGCCTCCTATTTAATACTGCCTTAGAAAATTATCATTATAGAGCACCGCGTCCATAGAAAAAGGGCAAACACTTTCTATGAACTCACCCAAGAAAAACCTGATAATAACATGACCTTTTGTTTCGACTTTCAGCAAGTTCAACCGCTACCCCGAACACCAATCGGGGATGCGTTTTATTCTCATCAAATTAGTTGGTATGCTTTTTGCTGCGTTCCTATGACGTCTCGTAATCCGATATTCTATGTCTGGACCGAAGTTTGGCTGGAAGAGGTGCCATTCAAATTGATTTTGCTTTATTTCATCATCTTCAAAGTTTGAATTATGAAGGAGTACATATTTTCAGACTATTCTGCGATGGATGTGGAGGGCAGAATAAAAATTCACATATCATTCACATCCTAACATATTGGCTTAAAAACCAGTCCCCAGATAATTTGACAGAAATAATAATATTTCCAGTCCAAATATTTCCAAAATACATAGAAAATGTATTCGGAAGTAGGTTCGGTGAAAATACTTTTTTCTGACTGGCAAATGTATGATGTTAAAGAACTGAGAACTGGAAAAAGTGTAAGAAAATAAATGAAATTTCCGAATGCAAAAAAATCCACTTAAAAAAATTTGCGAATAAAAATAATGAAACTACTATTAAAGTAAAAAAGTTTCAATTTTATCGGTTCACAGCATCAGGTGACACAACTTGGGAGTCGCTTGTCAAGAAGGGAAAATCAGAAAATACACGGCTAAGTAGGTTACCATTGAGTAATTCAATACCAGGTAAGAAGAAAAAAAGTTTGAATCATTTGATGAAAGAGCATTTTGGTGAAGATTGGCGAAACAGGGAAGACCTTTTGTGGTACACAAATTTATTAGACAGTAACGGAGACGAAACCGTAGATATTTCGGAAAATAATGAAACCCAAGAAGATGGAGACAAGCTATGCGATTGCCTACACGAAGAGACTGCAATATATATTTAAATTTGTAAATTTGTTCGTTCTATTTTTGCAAATATTACTTTAACTAACTTATTTTGTTTATTTAATGGAAAATAAATATTTTTTTTCGCTCACAGTGTTTCATTGTGTGTACAAAACCGGATATATCCAATGTTTTTTGCTAATAACGCCGAGTTGTTTACTTTTTTATAAAAAAATATACGTTATTCAGTTAGTAAACCCCATTAAATTGAAACTGTTTTCTCAAATTAATATAATCTTTAAAAATAAATATGTATGGTATTTTTTTCATATCCTAAAAAAACTTTAAAAGTGAATTTATCCGGTTTTGCATGTGAGCTCCTCACTTATCTTGACCTTGAGAGACCATAATACTGCCCTGCTTAGGAAGAAAGCTTAACTCCAATTTACTTGAAACGGAGATATTCAATAAAACCCGAAATATACTTTTGCACAACCTTTTTCTCTAAAATGTACGTTTAAAGGCCTTAATAATTTAATAAAAATAAATAAAAAACAAGTTTTGTTAAAAAAAATTGTTTTTGGCTTTTTTTGGGCATAAAAATGGCACTTAAGGCCTTGTTACCTCCAAACAGTAGTGCAAACCGTAACATAAAAACCTTAACTCCCATGGTGACTCATTATGTATTTTACTTTAAAACTAAAAAAACATTTAGGGTTTAAAAAAGGTAAACACCCAGGAGTTTTTGCAAAATTTATTCATAGAATGTTACTCAAAATATACTTAGAGACGGACTATTTAAGAAAGAACACATTTTACTATTTTTAATTGAAATCTAAAAGTACATTTAATAGTCTTCTTTGAAAATGTTTGTTATAATATAATGCTTTCTTAAAAAGTTAAATAGTGCTTATTTGCTAATTGAAATATACACAAACGTATTTCAAAAAAAAAAAATCATAATATTTAGCTTGAGTTAGAGTGAAACTATAGTAATTAGGCCTATAAAATTCAAGGTATGTTACATTAAAAATATAGGATTATAAGTTATTAGAATAAAACAACTTTAGCAAGGATTTGTGTCAACATTAAAAATGAATAAAATTTTGAGACCTGTATCTATATAATATAACAATGCGTTCATAAAAAAGTTTAAGCCAAAACAAAAAAAAATATGTTTTACAGTTTAGAACACACACACCCTTTTCTCAACTAGGGATGTCGTCTGAAACACAGAAGTCTGGAACATCACTTTCAGGCAAGTCCAACCAAAAACGTTTCTTATTTTCAGGCATCAAGGGAAGCAGTTTTGTAATAATATCTTGTTTCTTCGCCGAGCAGATGCCTCGAGGTGCAGTTCGGAAAAAAAGGGGGGCTCTTCGCCTTTTCAGCTCCTTTTTTGGTCATAAAGTCTAGTTCCTGAAGGGGGCAATATTCATCGTAGCAAAGTCTGTACAACAATGTATATTTGTCACGTTCGGCTTTGATGTACACTAAATCATTCAGGTAGGGTCGATTCACAAATTTATTCAGCTTGTAGTTAAAGACACAAGAAGGCCATACTGCAAACTCTTCATGCTGCATTGATTTGACCACTGTTTTCCCAGAACAAGTTCTGTTTTCCCAGAAAAAGTCATATACTTTGCCATGGCGACTGAGAGACAACTCTACTTGATATTGAAAAGAATCGGCCGACATAAATGTGTGCCCTGGTTAAAAAAAGTACAGTTCAATGGTTTGAGGGCTGACTCCGAAGAGTTAATAATGTGAACAAGGTAGGTCGTCAGGCACCAATTCTTGTTTTGTGCGGAGCAGTTGTCAAGCCGAGTGTTATGAGGGGAACATATCTGAAATATTTGAAAAATGTATCAAAGGAACTAATTATGTCCTCCTTCTTTTGTCCACATATGGCCTCATGCCGTATTACTGCAATTGGCCTACCATTTTTGCAGTTAGTGCCAAGGGGCACAAAACTTTCATTAAATGCAACTATGCGTTTAGTAAAAACGGTGATTTTGAAACCTTCCATCCTAGGCAACATAATAACTTTTTGCAAGTCACATGAATAATATATGTGGTCTTTATCTATATTAGTGTTTGCATGGGTTTTGTAGAGGTTTCTTGCATCATTACTTTTTGCAATATGATCAGACCACTCGTTGCAAGTACTATATTCGGAGCTTAAATTTTGTTTTGCTGTGGTCAGTGTTATGGTTAATAAAGACTTCACAAGTTTCACATTCTTCGTTTCCCAATTTGGTAAAGGATATATTCATTTTTTTTTAAATTTGTTTATTTGTTTGTTTGTTTATTTAACGGGATGAACCCTTTTTCCTTACAAAAATTACAATATACACATATAATTAACATATAAACTGTAGTCATATATTACAATTTTAAAAAGTATTAATAACATTAATGTCTCAATTTCTTTAAACTGTTCTTGAACGAGGACACGGATAAATTAAACAATTCAACACTATCTTGCAAATTATTGGCAGTTCTCAACATCCTTGTGATTGACTAACTTTTACCATAATTAGTATGATGAAACTTTAGTCTAAACAGGTCAGGAGAGCGTGTTCTTCTAGAATTTACATTAAAAACAATTAATTCCAGCAATTCCGGACAATCAACATAACCATTAAGAATTTTATGCAAAAAACGCAATTCACACTCAGATTCTCTATTTTCTAAAGTTTTCATATTAAGTTGACAAAGAATATAGTTATAATCACAGTTAGTTCTATTAAAACCCATTTTATACCTGCAAATTCTTAGGAATTTATTTTGAACTCGTTCCAACTGATCAATATACATATTATAATATGGATACCAAATAATATTACAATATTCCAAAATGGACCGAACTAGAGAACAATACAAAATTTTGAAAGTAAATATTGAAAATTCTCGGGAGTTCCTTTGAACAAAGCCGAGCATTCTATAAGCCCGCGATGTAATATTATTAATATGCCTATCAAACATTAGTCTTTGGTCAAATGTAATTCCAAGGTCTCTAATTTGATTTACTTCTGTAATCGATACTCCCTTAAGTATGTATGTTCTATATAACTGATGTTTAGTATTTCTGGAAAACGTAATTTTATAGCACTTTTTTATATTTAAATATAAGGCATTAATGTCACACCAACGAGATACATTATTTAAGTCAGACTGAAGAGCATCCATATCAGAGGTATTTTTAATTGCTTAAAAGATCTTTATGTTATCAGCAAATAGCCCTATACAAATCATAGGAGCATTTCAAGTTCGGATGTGTGGCCACAAAGTTTTGATGCATGTTATTTATGGTGATATCACTAGGGAGGTAGCGCCTCAGTGGAGCGTGTTCTCTGCGATAGTGTGCAATGGATGGGTTGTATGACTCTATATGTGCGTTTACAACTTCTCGGTCAATTTTTTTTGGCGGAGTACATTTCCCTCGACCATCAGGAGCAATCTTTTTTAACACACAAGACATTGTGAAGAACTGTGTCGTTGTTTTTAGAGTAGCCTAAAATAGTCAAAAAAAATGTCTTACACACCTGGACATTTTCTTCATTTTGGTTTGTTAGATAATACTTGAATGAAAACTTTCTTGACGAACTTTCACTGATTCTTCGCCTCTTAACCCCATGCCTAGTTGTCGAAATCAACATAAAGTTTCTTCTATCTAGCCAACTTTTTGCGCAATACACAGAATTGATTTGTTTTCTTCTTACTTCTGGTATATTTTCAATGCATTTCAGTCTACAAGCTGGGCAAGGAGGATACAAGTCATGTTTTTTAATATATTTATCTTTTTTCTGTTCATGTTTTTCTTGTTTGCTTAAAACTGGCTTTTTTCTAATTCTTGGTGTCCCTTTTTTAGTTACCTTTCGGGTGTCTTCCGGTTGTATATTTTCAGCAAGTTGGTCTTCGCTTTCTGGCAATAAGTTAATAGGCTGAACAATCCGTACGCCTAGGCCATCCTGAACGTCGAGGTCATGGGAACCTGAATTATTGTCGAAATTAGTAAGTTGAACTGGTGAAAGCTGAGTTAAAACATAACTGTTCTCGTGCTCCTCACTCTTATTACAATCAAAGTTAACAACAGGAGTAGTTGTTGAAGTTGACATAATAGCTGCTAGCGGCAACGGATCGTCAGGATCATCTTCGTTTCGATTTTTCACATCCTTCAATAATAAACTCAAAATATAACTTGATCTTGAACTACACATCGTCGGGTTAGTGCTTATTTGTTCCATACCACATTTTTTACTTTTTCGGGTTAGAAGTTGTAATGAAACATTGCCAACATAATAATTTATATAATTTGGCCCTGATAACTCTAACAGCCAAGACTTTCCTGTAATACCTTTGTAACTTTGTGCCATATGATTATTTTATGGGATATTTCAGTGCTTAAGTGTTCCATATGTAAAGGCCAATAGGAAGCCAGTATTTCACACGCGCATTCGGTGCTTTGGTGCTTGTTTGTGACATGCCAGTGTTATGCAGTGAGTTGAGGTTAACGTGTCTTACTTCTTGTATGGTGGCGACTGGATGTGATAAATAAAAGTATAAAACGGGTAAGTAAATGCATATATTATTTATTTACATGTGTAAAAATGTATACATATTATCTATTTAATGATGTGTTCTTCACTATATTACCAAATTTAATAATATCAATGTCTCAGAATAAGAATTTGGCATGTGGAACAAATAGGCACTAATTTGACAATATTTCTGCCAGGAGAGCGTAAAAACTCATGTAATTTTTTGTTACAGAGTGGATATGGATCGTAAACAAATTACCGCTATAAAAAGAAATCTATTTGAGACGATTCCCGATGTTTCTAAGTCCCGATGTTTTGATGATTCGACAATATTGCAATGTCTGAATGTTCGTCCCCTGCTCCGTCATTACCTACTGATGTAGAGAATAAGTTTGATAGTGACGATTAAGTCTGGGATCCTGATTATAGTGCAGAACCACTCAGAAAAAATTTTGACTATAAGAGTGATTCAAGTTCAACTTCTAATGGAAACAGACAAAATACAGAGAGTTCTACAAAAATGGTGTCAGAATGTGCCGAAAAATGTACAGAAGAAAGCTCAGCAGAAAATAACATGGAAAATCAAGATGTCTCAGCAAGCAGCAAGAAGACTTCTAAAAAAACAAGAATGCGATTGAGAAATCCTTCGAACTGGACTAGAAATGTGAAAAAAGTTCAGCAAGAACAGAAGCTTCAATATAAGGACGAAAAAGGAGTTGTCCAATGTCCATGCTCCAAGGCAATGTCAATACAAGTGTGTGAAATCTTGTACCTATCAATGTATTAAAAAAATTAATACGCACGAAAGGGAAGTTATATTTAAAAACTTTTGGCAGCTAAGTGTAGCAAAAAAGGCGCATTTTATTCAAAATTTGTAAAAAAAGTTCACCAAAACGAAGGTATGTGAAATCAGAAAATATTTCGGACTGCCAGAAACAAAATTCATTTTAATATATATAACCTTGAGGTTTTAAATAAGCAAATCAGAGTATGTAGGGAATTTTTTTTAACTACTCTAAACATTAGTAAACAGAGAATTTATTATTTCTTTAAAAAACACTATAAGGATTACTCAGGGATTGCTTAGACCCCTTTGAAAGGAAAATACGTAAAGAAAGTCTTACCATTATAAGCTCTAGATGGGGCACGGAAACATATTGAGTCGTTCCCCCGTATAGAGTCTGATTACTGTCGATCAGATCGTGTTTTTCGTAGGTAGATTGTATTTAGATCTAAGTGACGTTAGTAAAATGTACAGAACAATATTTTCTTCACCAAATAAATAATTTTATTTCTTCTAACTGCAAGTATTTGTTTCAATTACGTTATAAGTAGGAAGAATAGTAGTTCTAGTTTTTCTACTGCGAAGAATATTTAACATTTATTTACTGTTTGTTTCACATACACACATTTTGATTATTAATAAATTTTAAAAGCAACAAGGAGTTTCCTTTTTGATGTATCCTTGTATAAAAAAAGGTGCAGTAATATAAGGTTCATTCTTTTAATTACAATATTATTCATTTATTTCAGTTACATGACGTGTACCTACGGCGAAGAATGTTTTACTTTTTGTTTCACATAAATATGTTTTAATTCTTAATAAATTTTGAAAACAAAAAGCAGTTTTCTTTTTGCAGTACCCTTGTATTTTTTCAAAGGTTCAGTAATATAAGATCAGAAATATTGTAATAAACTGTGATCTAACTGTAGAATGATACATAAGATATATATAAACGCAAACTAAACTAGTTTACTTAAAATGTTATTATATAATTCAGTTTTGTACTTCATTGCATATGGAACAAATGTGCAAATTCCTGTACTAGTTTTACTTTTTGTTCCATAAGCAAAGGTTTTTATTTTTTTTTCTCAAATTTAAGAAGAGTCAGTAAAAATTTAAAGTCATAATCCAGCACACCATTTTAAATATTTTATTTTAGAATTAACATAATTTTCCTGAGTTTTAAAATAAACGAGTAAATACTACCAAAATAGTTAAATGTAAATATCTCAAAATGAGAATTTGGCATATGGAACAAACAAGTACTAGCCCGACGACATGTCCAATGTCAGGTTGTAAATTAATTGATGTCACAAGTTACAAAAAAAAAGCGTAAAACTTTCATACAACCCACGACACCATAACAAAACACTCTTCTTGAATTGAGGTTAGTAACTAAGTAATCACTGTCAATATACCTAAATGGAAGGAAACAGCTGAGCATAAGAAACACCTGTTAGTTTTAGTGAAAAACAGCATCAAAAGCCACTTGTAAAGAAACTTATCAGAGAAAAGAAAACCTTAACTCCACTGGCAAGTGGATATAAGGCTTTCTTTTATCTGATGTAAGTTAAGGCGTGGTTCCAATTTCTCTTGCAATAATAAAAATTTGAAGTAAAAAAACCTTAAGTCAAAAACGACTGTACTTGAGGCTTTCTTTATTCAAAAGTTGCAGTTGAGGTTTTCTTCACTAGAATGGCAGACAATTTAGGACATAAGGCATATTTCATTAGCGTTTTTCTCATTGATGAAGTGGAGCTACCGCTTTCTAACCTCAAAAATAGGTAGAAAACCACCTATAAAACCCTAATATGACCTTAACTCAATTTTTATTTTTTTTTGGACTTAAGGTCTTTTTTCCTAGTAGGGCAGAATATATCTATAGCATATTGTTGTCAATAAACGAAAACTACTCAAAACATGATTCCATGTTAACTGTAATCAAAAGATTATCGATACCAATTATTAAATTCTTCTCCTGGAATTAAATTGAAAGAAACTTTATACTTACCACTATTGTGTTTTTTGAGCATATCGGGAATTCGTTTCAAAATGTCGTTATCGTTGGCTAAAAATAAACTTTTGCTCTTTACGTATTTAGGAGTCAATTCTTCCAAGGCTTGTTTATAACAATACAACTCGGCAGCTTCACGGGTAGGAAATTCTTCCGGATAGCTGGTCACCTTATAGTTGCCGATCTAAAACGTACGCCAAATGTGTGAATTAAACTGACAACAATAAATAAAAACGGAAATTTCAAATCGACTACCAAAATATGAAAAATATATATACAGTACTTTTTGTGTTTGATCTCTCATTTCTCTGTCCAGGTCTCCATAGCTAGACAGTGTGTAATTATCTGGTGTTTTATTTCCAATACTTGTTCAGTACTGATGCCATCAATTTCTATTTTACATCTGGTTAGTTATTTGCTGATTATTATTGTTGTAGTTTTCTGAGATGAGATAGTCATATTAAATAATTTTACTCTTATGTGTCTTATGTTAAATTTGTGGACCAGTCTTTGCAGACTATCTTCATCTTGGACTATCAAAATTGCGTCGTCTGCGTAACAGAATCTTTTTATTTCTTTGTTTCTCATTCTATATCCTCTTCCTTTGTTAACGATTTTGATGGTTTCATCCATGATTCAATTGAGGAGCATGAGGCTCAATGAATCCTCTTGTCTTATTCCGCTGCCTATTTCTATAGGTTCTGTAAGTTGTCCATCTATTCGAATAGCCATTTCAGTTAATTGCTGCGGACAAAAATAAAACTTGAATCATCATTGGTCGGTCTTTGGCTTTACCTTTTACAAAATGAATATTTTAAATAGTTTATATATTTCCTCAGGTAGGTCACACAATTTTGCCAAGCAAGAGAGACTTTTCTGTTATCGAAAATTATATGAAGAAAAACTGAAATGGTCTATTCGTCCAGTCATTGGAAGGATATTTTGAAGAAGTTTCAGAAGAAGGAACCTTTTCTTGTAACTAGGGTCCAGCAAGGTGACATATATGATTTTTCAGTACCAAAAAGTTAACTTTATTAATATCTCTTTATCGCACTTAACTACAATAGCCGAACTCATGATTAATGGAGGCTTCGCTTCAAAAACGAGCAATCTAAATTAAACTGTTTGTTATAAGCACTTACCGTAATCCTACAAGTATAGATATTGAGCCTCTTGGTACTCACACATTTCGTGCTAACCTCAATTTTACCCAGTTTATAAAATTCTACAAAATTTGTCAAATCCACTTTTGGATCGTTCGTAAGGACAAATTCTGGAACCTGAAATAAACATTAACTTCATTAAATATTATGTATTGTATGTAGTGTAATTAAAATAACAGATCCTAAATTATTTTTTTGCGATAATGAAGTACCAACAACAAAAGTGACGACACACAAAGAAACAAACATTGAGGAAGGAGAGGTAAAGGAAGCATTAAAGAAATTAAAAAATAGAAAACCATTAGGAGAGGATGAAATTCCTCACACTAATAAAAAGATGGCGTCCGATAAGGATGATCGCGAGAGTGAGAGCGAAAAAACCAAGTTTACTTGTTGCAAAACTAAAAAAATAAGCACAATAATATGTGTGAAGTGTGGAAAAGCCTTCCATAAATCATGCACGGCACGGGATTGGGCCGGAAAACTTCAAATTTTAGATGAAACGCGTGTGATTTGTTGTGATTCTAATATAAACTTAAAAAGTGGAGATGGCATGGAAAATACAATCATTCATCTGCTAAATGAACTAATTTGTGAATTAAGAAGTAAAAATCAAATCCTAGAGGAAAATAATAAGCTGCTATGGGAAAAAATAGAAAGCATAGAGAAAAAGTTAACAAAAAATTCCATGGAGGTAAAAAATGTTGCAAAAACTGAAAATATCAATAACAATCCATTGGTTTTAAAAGAACAAAATGATTTGAAAGAGACTACAAGGCCAGTTAAAGTAGTCACAGAACAGCCACTTTGTTCTGATTTGTCTGAGCTGCCACCTAAACCAAGAATATCAAGCAGTTCAATTGCACCCGTGACGCCTGTTAAAGATACAAACCATCCACTGATTGAAGATGAAAATAATAAATGGGAAACCCAAAAAAAAGAGGTTTTTACAAAACACCCCGTCCAACACTTATTGAACGACCAGATCCACTCCAGGGAACCAATGAGAATGCTGGAAGTATCCTGCGTGTAGCCACAAAACATATGGCGATTTTCCTGTCAGGTTTCGATCCAAAAACGGAGGCTCAGGAAATACTTAACTATCTAAAAGAAAGAAAACTGGATGAAAATGTTATCTGCGAAAAAATGAAAACCAGGACAGATAAGTACAAAAGTTCATTTAAAATTACTGTTCCAGAACTAAAAATACCTGATTTAATGCAGCAAGAATTATGGCCGAATGGTATAATTTTTAACCATTTTCAGAATGTACAGAGGCAACCCAGTGTCAAAAGACAGTCTACGGCACACACCAAAAGAAATTATCAGTAATCCACTTAAACACGCAATCAATTAAAACAAGTATTGATGCCATTAATTTTATCCTAGAAGATCATGATGAATGCTTTGCTCTTTGTTTAACTGAGCACTGGAAAACAGAAGAACAACTGCGGGACTACAATGTGCGGAATTTTAAACTGATCTCTTCATATTGCAGAAACAGTTCACAGGAGCATGGTGGCAGTGCGGTATACATCAAAGACACGTTTATTGCAAAAGCCCGGGAAGATATTTCTAGTTTATCAGAAAGAACTGTGTTTGAGTGTTCCGCTGCAGAGGTGCGAATTAATAAGAAGAAGATTGTAATCCTATCCATCTACCGAACAGAAGACCCACAAGTTTTAATGAATAAATTAGACCAAATACTTTGTGATTTAGTTGACAAGGACTCCATAATTTTTTTGGCTGGTGATTTTAACTTAGATATGCTGCTTGAGGGTGCAAGGTGGCCAGACGCATTAAAAATGTTTTTGAGCTCCTTTGATATAAAACCTTCCATCAAAGACTATACACGCATACAAGGTAACAAAAAATCCTGTATAGATAATATTTTTACAAATCTTGATATATTTGATTCCCTTGTATTCAATCCTCATACATCTGATCATACTGCTCAAAAGGTAAAATTTGAATTAAATGAATTTGAGTCAAATATAATAAAAAAACGAATATTTAGCAATGAGAATAAAAGTTTATTTAAATTCATGTTAGGTAATGTAGACTGGGTATCTGTTTTTGAGACATTAGAAGTAGATAATCAGTGGGATGCTTTTATGAGTATAGTTCAGAAATTTTTTATAGAATGTTTTCCACTCAAAGAGATTAATACAGTAAATAAAAAAAATCACAAAAGTACTTTAAAAATGATGATATAAAACATTGTAAATCTAGGCTTGATGTTTTGTTTACACTGTCTACCAATAATGTTGATTATAAAGATATTTATAGGACAGAAAAACGCAAATACAATTCTTTACTCACTCAATCTCGGAAAAATTGTTATAAAAAACGAATTGAAAATAGCGAAAATAAAACTAAAATGGCTTGGCAATTGGTAAAAGAGATTAAGGGTAATTCCAAAAATCAAGGTAATTTCTGTTTGGAGGGTGACCCTCAAGTGCTTTCTAACGAAATAAATCAATTTATGGCAAATGCAGCGCCAGAAGCTGTAAAGAAAATAAAGCATGTAAAAAATTTTCAAATTAATATTGAACAAACTAATCATTGCATGTTTTTAACTCCAGTTTCAGAGAAAGAAATAAGTCATATAATAAATAACATAAAAAACAAGCATAGCTCTGGTTATGATGAAATATCAACCAACTTAATAAAATATGTTTCATCAGAGATTTCTCTTCCTCTTTCTTTTATAGTTAATGCTTCTTTCAGGCAAGGTAAATTTCCTAAAAATTTAAAACTGGCAATTGTCAAGCCACTTCATAAAAAAGGTGATGTTACTAAGATGGAGAACTATAGACCAATAAGCCTTCTTCCATCATTCTCAAAAATATTTGAAAAAGCAATATATTTCAGACTACAAAACTTTTTTACTACAAACAACTTATTTAGTAGTTCACAGCATGGTTTTCTCGCAGGGAGATCTGTTGAGACAGCTACCTATGATTTTATATCAAAAATTTTAGAAAAACTGGAGGCAAAGATGAAAACACTGGGTGCTTTTTTGGACCTATCTAAGGCTTTTGATAGCCTAGATCATGTTCTCTTATTACAAAAAATTACATCTTTATGGAATACAGGGACCAGCATTAAAATGGATAAAATCATTTCTCACAGATAGGTCGCAAAAGGTATGCCTGGAGAAAAGGGGATGTAAGGTTTATTCTGAACCGATCAATTTAAAATTAGGTATACCACAGGGGAGTGTTCTGGGGCCTTTTCTCTTTTTGGTCTACATAAACGACCTTCCAAATGCGGTGGTTAGTTGTTCCTCAAACCTTGTAAATTTCGCTGATGACTCAAATGTGCTTTTCTGGGAAAAGACTTTAGAAACACTCCTCACAGTGGCAGAGCAAATTCTAAGCAAGGCTGAACAGTGGTTCAGTGGAAATCGGTTGTTGCTTAATACTGATAAGACAGTTTTTGTCCACTTTAGAACCAGCCAGTCACGAGAACAGTTTCCAGATACAATTAATTTTCTATCAGAAAACACGGAAACTGCTAGATCAGTTAAATTTCTTGGTATCCATATTGACCAGAATCTGAATTGGGGGGAACAAATACAAAATACAAAAAAAACTGAATAGAGCCTGCTACTCATTAAGAGTGTTAAAGAGCTATCTGGACCAGGGGATTTTACTATCAGTATATTATGCAAACTTTTATTCTGTTATGCGATATGGAGTAATCTTCTGGGGTGCTGCAGTAGATAGCTCAACTGTCTTTATAGTCCAAAAAAAAGGCAGTCGGGTGATCTTAGGACTAAAGGCGGGAGAATCGTGTAGAGGCCGATTCAAGTCACTCAATATACTCACTTTCTCAGCCATCTATATATTTGAATGTATTATGTTCCTTTTTAAAAATTTTTCTTTGTTTTATCACCTGCTTCCCAATCATGAATATAGTACAAGAAGCCTTAACTTGAATTTGCCACTTCACAGATTGTCTATAACAGAGAGAAGTCCTTTGTATGCGTGTGTTAAATTTTTATAACAGTCTACCATCTGACATTAAACAGGAAACACACTATAGAACTTTTAAAAGAAAGGTTTTTCAACACCTAGTTGACATCCTATACTGTGGCGGAGTGCCTGGCCTATCCTTCTCCTTAATCAGCATATTTAATTTGTAATGTTAATATATGTGTGATGTCAATATATATATACATATTTTTTTTTAATTTGTAATTAATAATGTGACGATATTTGCTCAATCATGTTTAAAGATTTATGCAAATAAATTTACTCTACTCTACTCCTGAGGAGCGACCAGTATTCTATAGATCCGAGTAGCAGGTATCTGCGTAAAGTTACGGAAGGGTCTGTTGTTTTTAGTACATTAAATGGAAATTTCTAAAAGTTCCTGTTCAGAGAAAAGATATAAATACAGAACAGTTCTAGATTTGAAGACAGTCAAGATAATAAATTAACGTAAATTATGTAAACAATTTAAGATATGTTATGGTTGTCTAAGTGTTTTATTAAGTAAGTATATTGTATTTTTAAACCAGCGAAAGCAGATTTTGCGAAACAAGAATATTGTTAGTATAACCATAACTACTACAACATTCATTTAAATTCAAATAGTGAACTTCATGTGGGTTTGGTTATTTACTTCGTCAGTGTTCTTTTTAAACTTCTGTTACCATTTTACGAAGATACTTTTAAAATGTGGCGTCTGGTATGATAATAATTCTGCAGCTGAAGAGCCAGTGGAACCCTCTAATCAATTGGAAGATTTACAAAGCTGTGTAGTAAAACGTAAGCGACATTTTCAATTTCTTTCTGATAAAGTCAAATGTATGCTGAAACATGTTTTTTAACCAGACTGCCCAAAGCAACCTGCTACAAGTTTATAGGAGAAACATCTTCTAGACTGAGGAGAAAGGATTAGGCAAATATGACTGCACTTAATTAAACCTATAACCAGAACACTATACAAAATGTATGCGGCTAATATTTTTCCAACTATTGAAAGCCTTTGAAGTGAATTGGTTCGAAAGAACATTCCCTCACGTTCGGCAACAACACTTCGATTATTTCTTGAAGTCAATAATTTTAAGTACAAAACTATACACAAACGCCAGACACTAATGGAAAGTACCAGAGAAATTTCTTTAAGAAACAATTATATCAGACAGATATCTGAGTGTCGAAATAAGAATAAAAAGTGTTTTTATTCAGTACCGCCCAATAAAGGACAGAAATTTATAATTTTACATACAAACTATACAAAAGTCTATTAGAGTATTACTTTATAACAATATGACATGGCGCAGTTATGGGAAATTAAATAATTCGGTAAAGAATGTGTTAAGGTGACTTGAAGGTAACTTGTCAGAAAATTTTAAGAAATTTAAACACAATTTAGTAATATAAAAGATGATAAAATATAGATTGACACCCTTTTAAATCTTATTGGCGAGGAGGGCATAAACGAAGAAATAGAGGGAGAGTTGCAGTTTCTAGACATTTTTTAAATATTTTTAAGTAGATATTGAGGAGGAGTAGAGATAAGAGACACTACTGTCGGACAAATGTTTTGATCTGCAAACTTTAAAGTTCATAACCTAATTAGGTAAAATATTTCGTACTTCCTGCAAAGCCGCCAAATAATCGAATCGCAGTTTATCGCCTTTTAATCTGGGAATCTTTAAAACGGACATGACAAAGATCGTATTAAACGATATGAAACAATAAATAAATCATAGTTTGACAGTCAGTGCCACTCAGTTTTTAATTTCAACTACATGAATAATAGATATTATTCTTGGGAATTTGTTGATGATTATATTATTTATAATTTCGTTATCATAGAACACATATAATGATAACAATAAAACAAATATTAAAAACATTTGTCAAATAAAAGTCGAAATCAATTTATTTAGTGATTATTTAATCGCTATATAAAAATTAGTTTTTG
Source organism: Diabrotica balteata (assembly GCA_918026665.1). NCBI lineage: Eukaryota > Metazoa > Arthropoda > Insecta > Coleoptera > Chrysomelidae > Diabrotica > Diabrotica balteata. The sequence goes on along the minus strand of OU898280.1, from coordinate 12,159,825 downwards.
TTGCTGCTGAAATGTCTAATTTATATTTTCCTACTATACTCCTGTAAAAGAAAAACTTAAATTTATGGTATTTTGTTCAACTTACATTAACCGGTGGAGGTGTAATATCGTTAATCGGAGGTGTAATATCGCTAATCGGAGGTGTAATATCGTTAATCGGAGGTGTAATATCGCTAATCGGAGGTGTAATATCGCTAATCGGACTGCTATTTCCACTATCCCTATCCAAATTGATTTCCGACATCTTTTTGGTGATCATTTTTCGTCTACTGGAACCGGAATTGTTGTATTCCTCATCCAAAGCCTCATTCTTCATCCGCACATCTCGTAACGTGTTCGCAACAAAAGCCGTATTGCTTTTTGTAAAGACCTCCTAAAATTTTGAACATATTAAACAGAGTTAAAAAAAATTAACAGATAATAGAAAGTGTAAAAAACAAGAATATAGAATAATTCGAGGAAGATTGAAAGCTCTGTGTAAAAGGAAAAAGAGATACCACAATGAGTTGAAAGTAAAAGAGATAGAAGAGAAGTTTAAAAACAAAGAGGTGAGGTCGTTCTATCAAGAAGTTAAAAAGATGGGAAAAAGTTACCAAAACCACTATAGTTATATGAAAGGTAAAGCCGGAAATTTAATTAGCGATCCGGCAGAAATAATGACGGAATGGAAAAAACATTTTGAAGCATTATTAAATGGTGAGGTGGACCACGAAGCAGTAGACAACTGGACGGTTGGAGAAGATGCGATAGTTGAAAGGCAGCCTAGAGAGGAGGAAGTGGTGACAGCAATACAAGAAATGAAAAATAACAAAAGTCCTGGTAAAAATGACATATGCATAGAAATGATCAAGTTTGGTGGAGAACAACTACAAAGAAAAATATATCAGCTACTAGTGCAAGTATGGGAAAAAAAGTAATGCCATCTGAGTGGTATGAGGCTCGTATATGCCCTCTGCATAAAAAAGGAGACAAACTGAAGTGTGACAACTACAGAGGTATAGCCTTACTAGATACGGTATACAAAAACTTGGCAAGAATATTGAGAAATAAACTAAATTGCTACACGGAAAGAATCCTGCATGAATATCAGGCCGGCTTTAGAAAGGACAGATCTACTGTAGACCAAATCTTCTCATTAAAGGAAATGCAAACGACTTGTTATGAAGGTAAAGATCCCCTGCATGTTTTGTTTGTGGATTTTAGACAAGCATATGATAAGAGTCAAAATGTATCCTTTATCCACTACATTATTCAACTTAGTGTTAGAAACTGTAATCAGAAAATGCAGCATGAAGGTGGAAGAAACGATCATGAAAAATGAGCACCAGTGCTTGGTATTTGCTGACGATCTAACGATCCTAGCAAAAAACCGAGAAATAATTAAGATTTGTAATTAAGAGTTGTAAAGAAAATCATCCAAGAAGCACAGAAATTCGGATTGGAACTAAATGAAGACAAAACCAAATATATGATCATGGGAAGGACAGAAGGGAAAAAAGAAAACTTTAGTGTGAGGTCTGTAAGTGGTAAAAGCTATAGTTTTAAAAGGATGGAGAAATTTGAATACCTGGGTGTAGTTTTCGATGAAAATGGAAAAGAGAAATGGGAGCTCGAAGCCAGAATAGCAAAAGGGAATAAAAAATTAGGTAGTTCTACTAGTCCTACTGAACTCAAAATACGTTTCTAGACAAGGTTAACTCATAATATATAAAAAATAATTCGACCCACAGTAACATATACCGGTGAGACATGGACATGGAAGAGGATACTCTGGAAAGGTGGGAAAGAAAATATTGGGACGCATATTTGGAGGACGGAAGACAGAAGATGGTTGGGAGATAAGAACCAACAATGAATTAATGGCTTTATACAAAGAACCTACCATTACCATATTCGTCAAGGCACAAAGAATCAGTTGGTTGGGACATGTGGAAAGAATGGCAGCAAAACAGAATGCCTAAACTAGTAATAACCAGAAAATTAATTGGTCCCAAAAGAAGAGGTAGACCCAGAACGAGGTGGATTAGTAAAGTGGAGGAAGACCTTAAACACGTGAAGGTGAGGGACTGAAAAAAAAGCACAAAATAGAAGCGAATGGAGAATAATTGTACACCAGGTCCTTCAGAGTAGTTAAGAATGTTGTATATACATATTTAAGTTAAAGTTATGTTTAAAATATTTGTAATTAGTTAATATTAGGATATGTTGTAAAAAAAATGCCTAGGCCTTAACGGCCTGTTGTGCGTATAAATAAAAAAATAATAATAAATAAACATAGAGTTAAAGACATCAATATAAATATCATAATCTGTGAAAATTAAATGTCTTAAAGGAATCAATCTATTACAGCATAATAATATCATAACAAGGACTTGGCAACAGGGTATTTGAGTAATGACGGGGTAAAAAATATTTTGCTCCGACGAAAATTCGAAATATATTGGTTATAAATCAGAAAAAATATACACAGACAATCAGCATCGAGACAAGAAAAAGATGGTACAGTAGACTAGCATTTCATACTATATCCTAACGTCTAAGGCATTGCATTCATACTTTACGTCGACTTCAGTTGCTCTCAAACTAACACCCTAATTATTAGACAGGTTTGAGTGTGAGATCTGGATTAATCAATCTACTTAAAAATATTCTATACAATTTTATATTTCATCATTTGACTTCCTATAGTAGTTTCAGTTGGACCTTTGGTCAATGCTTAGTTTCATAGAATTTTGAAATGTGCAGATCACATATCTATGATTGTGACTGCCCATCCAAGCTGTCATATGTCACCTCAACATTTCCGTTAGACCGGGAGCCATTCTGTCTCCTCCGACTTCTGTTCATGTAGCTTGGCCTATTTTTTAAAAAATTTTAAAGTGTTTGTTTGTCCTTGTGTAGTGTAGAGTGATGTACTATTTTATGTTTATAAAATTTTATTCTTGTCAGATAGGCCACAATTGACGAAGTAAGTCTAAAACATTAATCACATAAAAACTTTTATTAACCATCAACTTCCCGAGTTTTTATCGAAGGTAATTAATTTCTTCAGTTAAAAAAGTTTCTTGGCTTATTTCCGATGCCCCTGAAGATGCTCTAGGGAGCGAAAGTACTTGGGTAAGATTAAATTAATTAAACCGAGCTCGATATTTGCCTTTTATTTGACCAAAGTTCATTTATTCGAGCATTCAACCTTATATCAACATTTATTTTTATTTCATTATTACAAAAAATTAAGTTTCTTTATATTTTTACATTTACGTTTACATATGAGTATTAAACAGTTTCTTTTACGGTCTTGAGCGCTTTACTAAAACCACTGGTCTTAAGTCTAGGTTAGGTCTATAAGTCCTAATAATATTAACCAACAAGTAACTGGAATACAATACAAGTTTAAAAAAAATTGCTATCGTTTCAATTGAGCTGTGATCGCATTAAATAATGAAGCTATTGGCAAGTCTTTTAAAATAACAAATATATACTAGACTAATTATTAAGATAAAAACTTACTTACCTCATGTTCATAAGTTACTTGTAATCGGCTGTTTTGTGATGTTTGTTTCAATAATCTGGGAGGCAAGGTTCTGTTTTGGGAAAATGCCGAATGTTCTGGCACCACTACTTTTGAAGCTACTTTAGGTTGTTTATAGTCTACAAATTGATTGTGGGCCACTCTAGCTACTCTAGGTGATGTAAATTGGCTTTTGTCATACCTCTGAGAATTGTATGAATGCCAGTTTTTAGGCGGAGCCGATTTCACAAAACGGCTGCGTTTTAACTTTTTGGGTCTAAAATAAAAAAAAAGTAGTTATAAACGATCTGTTGGTTTTTACTCCAGTACGAAAAATGCTTTGGGGTAGGAAAAGGGGCAGCCCTTTTGATGTATCAGGCTAAGAAGGCTTGTGAGACGCTCTGCATCACCTTGTCTACACTATACAGGGTGATCAGGTGTATCGAAAGCAATACAGTCTGAGCAGCCATACTTTTTAATCGATGTGTGATACTGCAATTTCCTAACCCATTCTAACATCCATCTACCAATCCGCCAGGCCAGAGTGGTAGAGAAACGGCCATGAACCCTCGTAAAATGAGAAACGATGAAGACGCAAGGCCCTCAGTCTCCGGCAGTCCCTTGAAACTAATTGGGTGACGTCAAACTTCTCACATCCAATATCTGTTAATCTATCATTGATCTATGTCCTCTTGTATTTTCAAACGTGTATTTGTGTTGAATTTTATGATCAAAAAATGTGTTAGTTATTTGATGTGCAGAATTCCACTATTCTCTTTCCGTTTACATTGATACTCTTTCGTTAAACCTTTGTTTTATTCCTCGTATTACTTCGTCTCCTATTCTGGCATTGAAATCACGCAATAATATAAGTAATTCATTTTGCTTCACTTCTTTTCCACTAATGTTTGTAGCTCATCATAGAATTCTCCTTTATAGCTGTCAGTTTTTCAGTCTTCTGGTGCATATATCCCTATTATGTTAATAATTTTGCTGTTCGCCCTAATTTTTACTAAAAGTATTCTCTGAGATATGTACTGGCACTCTTTAATTTGATCTTTATATTTTGTTTTGATCATTATTGTGTAATGTACCTACCTACTCACATGTAAGATAATTAAAGTATCTATGTATTTCTATATAGTTTTTAGTCACCTGGTATATGTTATTTACAATTATGAAAAGTTCTCATGTATAATCACTAATAATTATTTGCTGTTAGAAATCAGAATCAATACTCTTCATAAATATTTTCCTATTTAGAATAAATAAGTTTCGCTAGTTTATTCGCCTAATACTTCGTATCTATGGAATAATAATAATTTATTTCTCTTATTTCTTTGTTCGATAAGCTATCCGTATTTGCTATTTTAATATTAATATTTGAGTCCAATCTCTTGTACTCAAATCCATCCAGAAACATCGTTAAATAATTGTAGATAACAGAACTTATAAATTCATAGTTTTAAGAAATAACAGGCAGTGTAATTTTCATCCTCTAATATAATAAATTTATACATGTCAATATATTCTGTTTAATTCCAAAACAAAGAGTTAGTCCGGAGAAGAAATAAACGCATAGTATTCCATAACAAAATTTGGTGTCAGAACGTGGGATATTAGTAGCAGAGTTCCTCTGATTGCTGATAGAAGGAGAGCTGAGGAATTTTTGAATTGACTTGTTTCCTTCGAGGAATCATTCAAAAAAAACTGTCAGTGTGGAAAAATCGCCACTACAACTAATTACATTGGGGTCCAGTACATCCAGTTCGAAATCCAGTTCCAGTCATAACCCAATTGTAGTTCCATCGGAAGTAGAGGTGAACCCGTGGAATAATAGACTATGCGACCAACAACAATATTCTACTTGTAAGTACATTCTATCTTAAATTCTGTCTCATATTTTAAAAATCTTGTAAACGTATGTCTACTTTATATCCTGATATAAGTAACTTATTTGACGAACAAATACCTTCTCCCGACTCAAATTCTCTTTCAAATTCTTCTACTTCTAATTCAAATAAAATGTCAGTATCAATTGAAATAGCTGAAAAACTTCTCATTAGATTTGATGGTACAAAATCAAAATTATACGAATTCATAGACAATTGTGATAAAGCATACAATTTAGTAAATCCGCAATCCAAACCCATCTTATTAGCCATTATAGAAACTAAATTAACGATAAAGCTAGGGCCATAACTAGAAACAGAACATTTGACGAATGGAAAGATTTAAAAGACTTCTTATTAGATGCTTATTCTGAACGCCGAACTGAAGGTCAGTGGCAATTGGAATTACATTCCTTACGTCAGATGCCCAGTGAAAATGTAATGTCATTTGCAAATAAAGTTGAAAATTGCTATATAAAATTAATAAATACACTTGATCCAGACTTATCTCCAGATGCAAGAAATGCATGTACTAAACTCTTAAAAACTCAAGCACTAAATGTCTTTATTAGAGGATTAAACAAAGACCTCTCTATTTTAATCAAAGCCCGAAATCCAGATTCCTTAGAAAGAGCTGTTGCTATAGCAATTGCCGAAGAACAAGAACAGTTATCAAGACAAGAAATTTTCAAACCATTCTGTAATATTTGCAAACGAAACAACCATTCCTCAAATAACTGTCGATATAAAAACAATTCAGATAGAAATGTTAGATATCTTCAAAATTCTAGTTTTCAAAACCCAAAATATCCTAATTCAAATCTTCAAAGGTCAAATTCTCAAAATCAAAATTATAAACCTTCAAATTCAAATTCCAATTCTGATTTTCCTCCAAACTTAAGAAAAGAAAATACCAACACTTCCCAACGTTTTTGCAGATACTGCAAAAAACCAGGTCACGTTATAGAAGAATGTAGAAAACGCGAATTTAACAATAAAAACAAAAATCCAACAAATTCTTTAAACTTCCAGAATCCTCGACAACCAACGGTCGATTCTCGAGGAGTTCGTTCAGTTCAGGCCGTATCACAACCATCAACTTCTCAGTCACTTCCTATGTAGATTTACCCTTAGTAAATAATTCTAATCCATCCTCTTGCAAGTTTCTAATCGATACAGGCGCAGATATTTCTTTAATTAAATATTCAAAAATACTAAACATTCCAAAAATTTATTCTAAGTCTATTACTCTACGAGGCATTGATAAAAATGTCTTAAATCCAAATAAAACTATATGTAGTTGTAACGTAAATTTCAAGATAAAAGATTTTGTCCAAACTCATGTTTTCTATGTCGTAGAAGACGATTTTCCTCTTCATTTCGACGGTATATTAGGTAGCGATTTTTTTGAAATAAATAAATGCCAAATTGATTATAAAGAAAATAAATTAAACTTTAAAAATTGTTCTATTCCAATTGAATATATAAAATCTCCATTAAACAATGACAATGACGAATTTCTGAGAGATCAAAATATCGAGACAAGTTCTAATATCGATGAAATATTTCCTTATGATGCTAAATCCATAGAGGATCATTCTTATTTAGAAACCAATGATATCCAAATAACCTTAAGTAGTGAAGAACTACTATCCAATCCAATTCAATCTAAATCTAACTCTAAATCCAAAGAAAATTCAAGTCCAAAATGTGTAAAATCCACTGAGATATGCACAAATAAAACTTGTAACTCTTCACGAAATCATAAATCAAAATCCTGTTCAGAAGAAAAATCCTGTTCAGACGATCTTATACTAAATCAAAACTCTAATTCTAACTCAAGAAGTAATAAAACTATTCTATCCGCAAGAACTGAAACAATTGTTCAAATTAAAGTAATAAATAATGAATTAAGCGAAGGATTATGTCCCGAACGCGAAATCTTTAAAGGTGTATTTTTATGTCCTAGTGTTGTTAAAGTAAAAAATGATTTCTTTTTAACCTCAATCGTAAACACTACTGAAACGGATGTTGAATTAAACGATATTCAAGTAGCAATAGAAAAAATTCCAAATTTACAAAACAATGCAAATATACGAAAAATGTCTTCTTATAAAGATAATACGAATTCTAACAGAATTGCTAAATTAAAAAATGCCTTGAGAACAGATCATTTAAATAGTGAAGAAAAATCATCTTTAATTCCTATTTGCAAGGAGTACAATCATATCTTTTATCTGGAAGGAGATCAACTTACCAGTACAAATGCCATAACTTGCAAAATTCCTTTAAATTCTAATGTACCTATTAGCACTAAATCATACAGGTATCCTGAAGTACACAAACATGAAGTCGAAACTCAAATAAAAGGTATGCTAGATCAAGGTATTATCGAAGAATCAACTTCGCCATGGAATTCGCCCCTTTGGGTTGTGCCAAAAAAGGCCGATGCTTCAGCAAAGAAGAAATGGCGAATTGTTATAGACTATCGACGACTAAATGATATTACTATAGGAGATTCATTTCCACTTCCGAATATAGTCGATATATTAGACCAATTGGGTCATTCAAAATATTTTTCAACAATAGATTTAACATCAGGATTTCACCAGATCAAAATGGATCCTGAGGATTCTCCAAAGACTGCTTTCTCAACTCCGTCTGGACATTATCAATATTCACGAATGCCATTTGGATTAAAAAATGCTCCCAGTATTTTTCAAAGGCTAATGAATACTGTCCTCTCAGGAATACAAAATTACAGATGTTTTGTCTATCTCGACGATATAGTCATTCATGCCGATACATTAGAAAATCATAATAAAAGATTAAAAGAAGTATTCGAAAAATTGTCTACATTCAACTTAAAAATACAACCAGATAAGTGCGAATTTTTTCGTCGCGAAGTAATGTATTTAGGACATTTAATAACTGAATTTGGTGTCAAACCGGACGAAAAAAAGGTATGTGCTGTTACAGATTTTCCTATACCCAGAACACAAAAAGATATTAAGAGCTTTTTGGGTCTCACTGGTTATTATAGACGCTTTATAAAAAATTTCAGTGCTTTAACACAACCTTTAACAAAACTGCTGAGGAAAAATGTTGAATTTAATTGGACAAGCATTCAACAACAGTCATTTGAGAACCTGAAATCAATACTTTGTTCAGAACCAATACTTCAGTATCCAGATTTTACCAAACCCTTTGTCTTAACAACGGATGCTAGTAATTTTGCAATAGGGTCCATACTTTCTCAAGGTAAAGTACCAGATGATTTACCTATTGCTTATGCTAGTCGTACCTTGAACAAAGCGGAATCAAACTATAGCACAACAGAAAAAGAATTACTTGCAATTGTATGGAGTGTTAAACACTTTAGACCATATTTGTACGGAAATAAATTTTTCATTTATACGGATCATAAACCACTCACATGGCTATTTAATGTAAAAGATCCCGGATCAAGACTCGTTAGGTGGAGATTAGCATTAGAAGAATATAGCTATGAAATTATTTATAAACCAGGTAAATTAAATCAAAATGCTGATTGTTTAAGTCGTCCTCCTTTAACCATATCTGAAACAAATATTTGCGAAGAAAACAAAAACCCGGCAACAACCACCTTACAAATAAACAAAATGAGTAAAGAAAATAATGACACTTATTCACAGTTCTTATCTAAATCCGAAACTATATTAATAACAAATGATAATATAAAAGAAACAAATGAAAAGATTACATCATTTTCACAAAATTTAGCATTGTTTGTTTCCGTAGATTTAAATTTTAATGAGATCGTTCAGAAACAAATAAATAAACAATTCAGTCATATAGAAAAATTGAAAGCCAAAAATCCAAGACTAAATGACATTATATATATTTCTGATCAAAATAAAAACTTTTATTACATATTTATAAAAAATAATTATTGGGACAATACCTCTTATGAAGATATATTTAATTCCCTAATAAAATTAAGAGACTGGTTATTAAACGATAAAATATTAAAAATTTGCCTACCCAGAATAACTTTTAGCTACGATAAATTAAGTTGGGGAAAAATTAGATCTATGATTAGATTTATTTTTAGAAAAACTGATATATCTATTATCATTTATCATGATATACTAACAAATCCTGAACCTGAGGAAATAACTACAATATTACAAGAGAATCACACTAGTCCTACGGCTGGACACTCTGGTTTTCATCGGACATACAATCGTATAAAAAAACATTTCAAATGGAATAATATGAAAAATGATATTAAAAACTTTATAAAAACCTGTGAATCTTGTCAGAAAAATAAACTCGTTAGAAAAAAATTCGTAAAGCCCATGGAGATAACAACAACAAGCTCAAATCCATTAGAAAAAATATTTTTAGATATAGTAGGTCCTTTACCTTTAACCGAGTCAGGTAATAAGTTCATATTAACATTACAAGATGACTTAACAAAATTTTCTCAAGCTTACGCAATTCCGAATCATGAAACCAAGACTATCGCTGAAAATCTGGTTCGTGGATTTATTTGCAAGTTTGGAAAACCCGATATAATAGTTACTGATCAAGGCCGAGATTTTACTTCCAAATTATTTTCTCAAATCGCCAAGCTTTTTAAAATCAGACATATAAATTGTACTGCTTATCATCCAGAATCAAATGCTGCATTAGAAAGGAGTCACGCTACTTTAGCAGACTACCTTAAACATTATATTAAAGCTGATCAATCCGATTGGGACGAATGGCTAGATTTTGCTATGTTTTCATATAATACAACTAATCATACTTCAACCAAATTCACACCATATGAACTAATATTTGGATATACACCTAATCTACCTAGCAGTATAATACGACCAGTAGAACTCAAATATACATATGAAGATTATTTAGATAATTTAACACTTAAACTTAGAAAATCTCATGAGTTAGCAAAAACGAATCTATTAGAATCTAAAGTAGTCAGTAAAAATATTATGACCAAAAGATTAATGACACCGTTTTCTTAGAAGGACAATTAGTATATCTCCAAAATGAGCAAACAAAAAAGGGTCAAACCAAAAAACTTACACAAAATTATAATGGACCTTATAAAATTCTAGAGATAAATTCTCCTGTCAATTGCACAATTTTAGTAAATAAAAAACCAATAAAAGTTCACATGAATAGATTGAAACATGCTTTTGTTTCAGGTATGCAATAATATGGCTGACAAATAGTGAACAAATTCACAAGAAATATACCAATACTCCTATCAACAAATCACCTGGAATCTATTACGAACACATAAAAAATGTTCAATTTATTGAAACTCATTGGAACATATTAAGTCATATTCCTTTACAACCTTTTACAGACAAATTAAATTTTGTAGATCTCACCTATCAAAAAACATTAAGACTGTGTCAAAACAAACCAGTTCTTATTGAATTACGATTATGTGATACTTCACTAAAACTCTTAGGACAAATCATACCTAGACTCTTTCAAGATGAACAAACTTTAAAAAACATAATTCTGCATGAACATTTTAGACCAAAACGCGCTCTATTTAATGCAATTGGATCTGTTTTCAGGACCTTATTCGGTACCTTAGACAGTGATGATGCTGAAAATTTCAATAATGCTATTAACAAAGCTGAAAGTAACGAAAATCATCTTCTTGATTTACTAAAACAACAAATTCATGTAGTAAAAGCCACGATTGCAAATTTTAATAACTCTATTACAAATCTAGACCGAAACAAAGTAATTTTTGATAAAAATTTTGAATCAATTACCAATTACACAGATAAAATGAATAATAAATATTTTAATTTAGATTTAAAACAAAAAATTGAAGAACATTTTACTTTACTAACTTTCTTTATAACAGAATTACAACAAGAATATTCTACTTTAATAAACGTTATTCTATTTGCAAGAAATAATAACCTTCATCCTTCTGTTATAACACCTGAGCAACTAATTCAAGAATTATCTAAAACGGTAACGCATTTACCTAGTACATCGACTTATCCATTTCCATTGACTATCGATTATGCTCATAAATATTTCGATATCATTTTTACTTAAATATATATATTTTGATAACAAGATTTTAATTACGGTTAGTATACCTTTGGTTAGTAATACTCCTTATTCTCTTTTTAAACTAATATCTCTTCCTATAATTCATCCAACATTAAAGAGACTTACCTTTATTCTTCCATCTGTCAAATATCTTGTTCTTTCAGAAAATAGAAACATTTATGTTACTATTGATACATTAGAAGACTGTTATTCATTAGATGAAGAAAAACTTATTTGCAAAAATCCTGATACTTTCCGATTTACACACACTAATCCAATTTGTGAAACTGAATTGTTAACTTCAATAACAAACATACCATCTAGTTGCGATACTCGTATAATTCAAACAGAATATGAAATTTGGCATAAATTAAACAAACCAAATTCTTGGATATATGTTTTACCCAAACCAACAGATTTAACTTTAAGCTGTCAGACTAGTACGCCAATATCTATTGTTCTTTCAAACACAGGTATTTTTTCTACTTCGAATAATTGCAAAACTTACACCGGATCAACTATTTTGATATCTGTCTCAAATCCAAAAGAAAGTAATTTTCAGTCTATCATTCCAGATTTATCCCTTCCAGAAGTCTGTTGTGATGATATTAAGATAAATAATGAATCCAAATTACACCTTGTTCCCTTACAATTAAATAATCTCGATCGAGATGCATTAAATTTAGCAAGCCATAAACTAGATAATTTAGAGAAAATGACCTCAGAAACAAATATTAATTTTTCAGACACAATAAAAAATAGTTCTTATTTCACTTATGCAATCTTATTTTTGATAAAATGTATGTTACTTTATATTTTATACAGGATAATTAAATATTTTTACCGACGATTTCGTAGAAATCCGTCACATAGTTGTCAACAAATTACAAATTGTTTAACACTAAATATATGTCAAAGTAAACGAAAACATGTACATGAGACAGATTTAAGTATAGATTGTAAACATAATAAAGACAATAATTATAGTGAATCCAAAAAGTGTGAAGAGACTAGTTTCACAGAGACTACACCGATAAGACGAAGTGAAAGACTATCGAGACTAAAAGAAACTATTTAAATGTGTTAAAATAAAATAATAATGTATACAAATGTTTTATACCATTTAAATGAAAATTCATTTTACAATTATTTTCATTCTTACAAAAGGAGGTGTAATGTACCTACCTACTCACATGTAAGATAATTAAAGTATCTATGTATTTCTATATAGTTTTTAGTCACCTGGTATATGTTATTTACAATTATGAAAAGTTCTCATGTATAATCACTAATAATTATTTGCTGTTAGAAATCAGAATCAATACTCTTCATAAATATTTTCCTATTTAGAATAAATAAGTTTCGCTAGTTTATTCGCCTAATACTTCGTATCTATGGAATAATAATAATTTATTTCTCTTATTTCTTTGTTCGATAAGCTATCCGTATTTGCTATTTTAATATTAATATTTGAGTCCAATCTCTTGTACTCAAATCCATCCAGAAACATCGTTAAATAATTGTAGATAACAGAACTTATAAATTCATAGTTTTAAGAAATAACAGGCAGTGTAATTTTCATCCTCTAATATAATAAATTTATACATGTCAATATATTCTGTTTAATTCCAAAACAAAGAGTTAGTCCGGAGAAGAAATAAACGCATAGTATTCCATAACAATTGCTACACCTTCTTTTGCTCTTTCTTATTTCGGAACCCTACTATATGGACGTAGTTAAGCAGAAAACGTCCAACCCACAAATTGTTAAAAATGAGTTCTTTACACCAGCGAGCATATAATTTCTTGCTTTATAATATGCAGAAACCGTCCAAGTGAAAACATTACATACTCTTTTAATAATCGTCAAAGTTCTAACCCACAAACTAGGTTAACTGAGATTTTCATTGATAATAAAAAATCCAAGTGGGTTGAATTTTTTCTAAAAAATGTATGTCGATCTAAGTAATCGTGTTAAAAGAGTGGTTAAAACAGGCTAAGTGGGTTGGATCACTTTAACGCTCCATGCGATAACAAAACTACTGTGCATTTTTTTGTGTTAAAAACATCCAAGTGAATTGGATGTTTTCTACTTATAAATTTCGGTATACTTGTTAAAAATAAGAGTATAATCAGAAATCGTCCAAACCACTTGGTATCATTTTACGTTTACTATTTCATTAATATGTTAAAAGTAGTTTGAATCTTCGATTTCGGTCGATAATAAAATTTTATTACGGGAATGTGCCCTATTAATGTTTAAAACGTGCCTTGTGCGTATAAACCCTGGAACTTGGTCGATAAAAATTAATTTATTATAGGTACTCATCTTAAGCATAGTAATCACTTTCCTTTAGTTTTAAGTAAATGTGCCTATGTATTGATAAACATTTCTTTTTATTCAGTTGTGTCTGATTTTTCTGACTGTTCGGGTTTAAAAATACTTATTTAATAATAATTATGTCGAAAAGAAGCAAATACATGTGTGAGCTAGCAAAACTTATGGAAAACCAAACAAATAGTGTAATGTCTAGCGTGGAATTTGATTCAAATATTACCAATGTTGAGGTAAGTCGGAAATTTTTTATTAAAAAATAACTATATGTTGTTTACTGATTATTTTTTCGTGGTTTTCGGCCAGATTGAAGAAATAACACAAAACTCTCTTTTTTTTTACGACGTTTCAATTTATTTTGTTACTAAATCTTAAAAAAAAAATAAAGAAAATAGAAGAAAATAGAGTTTTGTGGTATTTCTTTAATCTGGCCGAAAATCACGAAAAAATAATCAGTTTATAAGACACGGCTTCTAAAAGTTTATGTTGTTTACTAAATTTTTAAAATAAATGCATTTTATACATCATTACATAATTTAAATATATTGTAGAATATGGATGATACCAATGTGACAGAATTCTACCGTCACAGCGAACCATCGTCATCCAATAGTCGTATTCGTGAAATGGTTTTAAACGAGAAAACTGGATGTTTTGAATCAGCTTCTACCATAGATTCTGTTGATGATTATGATGTAAGTATTAAATCTTTGTACCTATACTGTTTAGTAAAATGCTTTATAATGCTATTCGCTATATTATTTCTATTTAATGAAAACTAAACTTTGATGTACCTATTGTTACAATCTAAAAGAAAAAATACAACTTCCTTAGGTACACACAATTTTGTAAACACATATGTATTAATCTTATTATACCAATGTTAAATTGATACCTATTATTATGATCATCAATTATTATTGATTAAAGTAATTATACAATAATGTAAAGCATATGAAAATTATTTTTCGATGAGTACCTATAGTAAACTTTATGAAAAAGATTAATTTGAATGAATTGAATTTGTTTTATTTTTTGGTACCTGGTAATTGATTAAAAGTTAACTTCTTTAATTAAAATAGACGCTTTCTATAATTTTTTGAAATTTTTATTTAAAATATTATCTAATAATACCTACCTTTTTATTCTTACAGAATATGTCAATAAGTGATGTCTTTAGTAGCGGTTCCTCTGATATGTTTATACCATCGTCACATGAAGAGAGTTCCGATAACAATGAAAGTTGTGATGATAATCCATTTTTAGCCAGTACATCAGGTCGTCCAAAGAAGGGTAGAAAAAAGAAATTTGCAATGACGCGAGCAACATCAAAGATTAATAGGAACAAAAATGAATCTTACATTGACTACAAAGGAAAATTGAAAGCTGCTAAAGAATTTCAATATGACTACAATTGTAACTGCCCGATGAAATGTTCTGAGTTGATTTCTACAGAGTCACGAAAACAAGAATTTGATCGTTTTTGGAGTCTTGGGTCTTATAATGCCCAAACTATCTTTATTGCCAATAATATCCACGAAATGCCGAAAAAAAGAATGTATGGAAGAAACACTGAAAGACGTCTGTATTCCAGACAATATTCCTTACTTAATCAGCGTATTTGTAGGCAAATGTTTATCAATAGTCTTAGAATAACTCCGTCAAGAGTAACAACAGCTCTGAGAAAGGTAAACAATCGTGCTCCAATTCTTGATCAAAGAGGTAGAAAACAAGGTGGTTTAAACAAAGTCCCTGAAAATAAAATTCAGGAAATAATCAACCAGATCAATAAACTGCCTAAGTACATATCGCACTACTGTCGTGAAAACACGTCTGCATTATTTTTACCGGCACATCTCTCATTATTAAAGATTTATGATCTATACAAATCTGAAGTTCAAAACCCTGTGAAATTTGGTATTTATAAGAGGATTTTTTACGAAAAATTTAATTTGAGATTTAATGTTCCCAAGAAGGACACATGCCAGGTATGTGATTCATTTAAAATAAAACTAGAAAATGAAACGGATGATCATAAAAAGCAATTTTTACAAATTGAACTCGACACTCATCAGGATTTGGCCCAAAAATCACGAGAAACATTAAAGGCAGATTTAAAACGAGCTAAAGATGAGGATAATGTAGAGTGTTTAACATACGATCTTCAAAAAACTCTACCTTTACCCAAAATTCCAACCAATGTAATATATTATAAGAGGCAAGTTTGCTTGTATAATCTCGGTGTATTTTCAGGCAAACGTAATAAGAGTTATTCCTATGTATGGCTTGAAGGAACTGCTGGAAGAGGAGCTCAGGAGGTTGGTTCCTGTATTGTAAAATATTTAGAAAACATAGAAAGTACTGTTGAACATCTTATATTGTGGTCTGATTCTTGTGGAGGCCAGAACCGTAATATTAAAATAACACTCCTCATGGCCAGTCTTCTTCAAACCAGCCATAATATAAAAACTATAACATTTAAATTCCTGATTTCCGGCCATAGTTTTCTACCAAATGATAAAGATTTTGGGGATATAGAATGTCAACTCAAACGTCAAGAACGAATATATACACCTTTAGACTATATAAATATAATAAATTCATGTCGTAAAAAGTCTCCAATAACAGCTACACAAATGAAAAAGGAATGGTTTTTGAGTACCCACCAGCTCGAGAAGGCCACAATAAACAGAAAAGTTGGCACCAATAAAGAAAAAATAAATTGGTTGGAGACAAAACAAATTATATTAACAAAAGAAAATCCTTACCACATCTTTATGAAACCTAGTTATTTTGGCGATGAAAGTGTATGTTTGGATATTGAGCGACGAGGACGATTAAATACAGAGAGCTTTTCGGCGCTGCTTATGCAACTCTGGCCCAATGGTAAACCCCTATCAGAGGATAAAATTAACGATATTAAAAGCTATTTACATCTAATTCCTTCAGACGCTAAACCGTTTTATGAAAATTTTACAAGTGCTAATGTAGTCGAAGACGTTGATGGATTTAATGTTCCAGTTCTAGATTTTGAGGTAGATACCCACAATAATTAAAACTTTTTTTAAATTTACATTTACATAAGAAAATCATTGTAATTTTGTTTCTTTGGATCATTAAAATTTTTATAAAAATATGACATTATTTATTTATCTGAAAGATTCCAACCCACATAAGTATGTTTTATCGAAATTTTTTTCGGATTTTTGTTTTTTGTTAAAAACGTCCAACCTAAAATTTTCAAAATAACTTCATTGAAACTTACATTTAAAAGAAATTACAAACGAGGTGCCTACGAGATGAATATCATTATCTTAAAATCATTGCCAGGCGAATAAATTATGCATAGTTTAGCTAGGGCACACTAAAATCTTTTAAACTCAATTTCCCAACAATCACTTTTTTTGGGTTGGACGTTTTCTGCTTAACTACGTCCATATATTATAATAAATTATAGTAAATATTCTCCAAGCCGCGTCTGTCTTTTACCATTCCTCTTTATTTCCTGTAGGGCGCAGATATGTATTTGATATTCTTTCAACTTTTTTTCTATTTCCTGATCTCGGTTATTTAGGCTTTTTATGTTCCACGTCGCCACTTTCATTATATTTTTCGTATTCCAGTTCGTCGTCCTTTTTCTCGCCTTTGTTGTTACCATATTTTCGAATGTCGTTCTACTGTGAGCGTATAAATTGGGGTTGAACTCTTTTTTTGTAAGTAGTCTAATCAGAATATTTACCTCAGTCAAGTATGTTTAGTTATTTTTTGAAGTTACGCTGAGTCTACTATTTTGAACTAGCAATAAATCATTTACTCCACAACAACTTCGAATTATTTCACATCGTCGATCGAGAATTTCAGACAAAGTTCAATTTATATTAGAAAAGGTTAATCCTGAGAAGACTGCAGTGATCCCGTTTACTCGAAAAAGCGCCATCGGATCAACCAATAAGCTTATCTTCTTTGGGTTCTTATAGACCAAGTCCATTTGTGGGGTGATACAATGGACCCGGCTCACAAATGAGCCCTTCTCCGATCTACCATTACCATACTATTTTATGAAGTAAAAGTTATTTTGTTAAAACACAAAACTTTAATTTTCGACTAAATGTTTGTGTTATAAAAACTAATAATAATGGCTACGACGGACACCTTGGTGCGAATAGTATATCCCAGTATTATACATACCTACATATTTATAACAAATAATTTAACTATCACTGGCTGTTACCTTTATATAAAATAAGTTCATGATACTTACGGTTTTTGTTTTTTAACCATATCGACAATATGAGCTGATTCCGCCAAACGCTGCGCTTGGACAATAATTTCTCCATCTCTATTTTTGGTCAAATTCAACGTAGGGGCAGATCTTAAAAAATCTTCGACAGATTTAAAA
The DNA here is from genome assembly GCA_918026665.1 of Diabrotica balteata. Classification (NCBI taxonomy): domain Eukaryota; kingdom Metazoa; phylum Arthropoda; class Insecta; order Coleoptera; family Chrysomelidae; genus Diabrotica; species Diabrotica balteata. The sequence goes on along the minus strand of OU898280.1, from coordinate 12,141,610 downwards.
CCTAACTTGGCAAAGGGTATTCTTTCCCCTTCAAGCGTTTTATAATCTCCTAAAAATAAGCAAAAAGTAAATAACTTTTTTTTTATAAAAGATATTGTTACGAACATGCTTTCGGCATGGTCCATGTAACGGTTGCATCTCGAAACGGCTTCAAGAACCATCCACAGATCTCTCGAACGCAAGAGAACAATCCGTCACGTAAGCGAATTAGAGGTGGGAAATGTTATAACATTCGTTATGTATATATAACGGTGTTAGGAATAAGTTTTTAGTTAATAAGATAGTATCGAACTGTAAAATTATAAATAAATATATTCATATAAATTCGAACCGCTCGTTTTATTTAATCTCGATACAATATTTATGCAGAAACTGGTTGCACCACAACTGAAGAATAGGCAATGTTGTCAGATTGCTTACGATTTTTTGTTCGCAAAAATTTGTCTCGCGCTTTCGTATGAAAAAAGAAGAAGCTTGACATATAATATAAATATAATGATGGCTGTAATACATGCTTGTTACCCCAGTGCGACACAGAAAACTAACGTAAAGCAGTCCCTGTATCTCTTTCTAATTTGCCAGGTTTATCGACCACGTGACCTAAATTATCAATGAGAAGGTCACGTGGGCAATAAATCTGTTGTATTAGAAAGAGCCGGGCTGACTGATTTGCGTCAATTTTCTCAGTCGCACTGGGAGAACGCGACGGTAGCAGTCAGTCTATTTGCATTATATGCCTATGCCTCTTTTTGTACACGCACACACCTGTTGTTTATCAAAATAAACAAATTTAAAGAAAACTAGAGTGTCCTCTTGTACTGCTTTAACGGTTATACCTAGTAAAAAATAAATATTTTTAATCTTCTTCCTTCTTGTATATAAGCTTTAAAGCCTGTTTCTTCAATATTAGTCTCCTAAATTGTTTAAATTATCGCACCCTTCTTGATCTGCCAATACTTATTGTGCAAATAAGACATAGTTAAAATTAAGGAATTCATAGGGTCAATGTATTTAGCAGGAAGATTAAACCTTAAAGATTTCTGGGATACAGATGTCTAACCTCATAAGTATATTTTTCAATAAAGAGATTGATTTCAGAAATTTGTTCTACACTGACATTGTTAATACGTTGGAGAAAAAGTAACACTGGACAAAAAGCTTGAACCCTTTAGGGGAAGGGTTTATACAGTTAACTTAGACATTGACGCCTCATACAGCTCACGAGTAAATCTGGGCGTAATGTTACAGGTGACAATTGGTTCAACGATGCCTCCATATTGCAGTACTTAGCTGATCTGTGCTATGTTGAAACTTTAAAGAAAAATGAGTGACAAATGCCTCACAAACTAAAAATTGTTAAAAACAGACAAACTTGTTCTATTTTTTTTGCCAACAAAAATAAAGGAACTCGTGTCCCATATGTTCATAAAAACAAAAGTGTTAAAAGAATGTTTGTTTTACTATTTTTTTGCTATTTCGTTTTCCCCTCGTAGTTACTCGAATTGTGTTCATTTAAAACGTTTCAGTATCGAAAATAAACATCAATAAATATTATTTTGTTAAAAAATGATGACAAGTGGTCATTTTATGATACCCAGATGTTGCAGCATACCGTAGTCCCAAAGAAGACCCTTTTGTGAGAAAAGTAACCTACACTCATTTTTTAACCACCCAGAAGACAATAAATAACATTAAAGTCACGTTTTAACACACTTTAGCATTTTTACGATCAGACCAGTCTCTTGTGAAAAAATAATTGATTTCATGTAAAAATATTATAAATAGAGATATTTGAAGGGTCAAAGCTTATGAGAGGTAGCCGATGAAAAATCAGCCGTGAAGACATACAGCTGTTTTTTTTTAAACGATCTTAGAAAGTGAAAAAATATTTTTTGCCTATAAAACGTTTCTTATACATTTTAGAGAAAAATGACGACTCTGACGATAGGACTATTAATTTTTATCTTTATCCAACTGACAATTCTAATGTCGATTTAAAATTAAAATAAAATTTTAAAATACAAATATCCTTAAATTTTTGAAAGGATCAGTTACTATAAACTCATTATACCCTAGAAATAATACAAACAATATGTTTTGACCAATCTGTAATTTCCGTAAGAATTTACATAATATTAAAATATTTATATCCTATAATGTCCAAATATTCAGGTAAAATTATAATCTTTTAACAATATACCTAGTAGGGCAACCTTTCTCACCTTCACTATTAGCTAATTAATGCAATAGGTAATAAAACTTGAATATTTCTTACCTGATACTACCCATTCAGTGAAATATAACAATTTTATTATAGAATTTATATATTTACTAAAACTCAACTTGATTTCTCTTGTTTTCGAATAATAAAATAGTTAAAATTTATAAATATTGTAATATAGCGCTTTATTTAATATAATTTTAAAACATATCGATGGTTTAAAGCACATAGTATGTCCACTTGCTGACTTTAAAATAACATAATAAGAATATTCAATGGAATGAATGTTCTGCATAATTATTTTAAGTCCAGAATTATTGTCAATAGGTTAAAACCGTCTTGCCTAAATTTCCCATTTGTCTAAAGACCGACTTGCACAGACATAGTATGTTTTGGACATACAATATTAGTGCTCACTCGATCAAATTTATCATGGCTGTAAATATTTTTTGTCCGGACATACAATATTTATACTCAGACACTAAAGCTATCAGGCAAATCATATGATTTGACATTAAGCTAATAACGATATTATAACATAATATCATGTTTCTGCATAGTTTGCACATAGTTTTCGTATGTCTGTCTCTTAATCAGTTTACGACTTTCGGTAACCTAATAGGTGCTAATACCATTCTGGTTAAAAACGCAATAGTATGTTTAAATATCTTAATAATTGAAAAAAAAAACGTTAGTATGTTCAAATATCTTAATAATTGAAAAAAACGTTTTGAAGTTTTCGCGTTACTTTTTGTTTAAAACTGGTGATAATATTGATATATTACAATGTTTGTGTATTAAGCTCGGTTATCATTATTAACTTAATGTAGATAATTTTCTTAAGAGGCCTGTGTACCAGCCATAAAAATGAGTAAACGGGGCATAAAAATGAAGGAAAACGGCTTAACTGAAATAAATAAAATTTTGGGTTTTGCTTCAAAAAAAAAGGCTTTTTATCGCTATGTTTTTATATTTTTGAAAAACCAAAATTTTTTTTTGTTAATTTGAAAATGATACGTTTATTTAAAAAAATGCAACAGTGCGGCGTTTAATATGATTTTTCTTAATATATGAACTAATAATGTATTCAATAAAAATGAATGTAAGTCCTACATTCCATGCTTCAAAATTTTCAAAAAAATAATGACCAAATCAGAAGACGCTTGAACTTTCCAGCGGATCTGACAACGTCGATGTGAGGGAGCCGCCTTTAGCGATACTGTCTGGCTAATGTTTTAAGAAAGATGATGTTAGAAAAGAATATTGCAGTTTGATTATAATTATCGTATGGCGCGTGCCACCAAATTACGTTCGTCGATTACAGAGTTGGCTGTCGGGATTTTTAGTTTTTTCGTATATTGTGTTAGTTGTTGTGTTCTTTTTAATTATATTAATTAATAATTTTCTGTTGTTCATTGTGTGAGACTAAGTGTAAAAAGTAGTGTGAAAAACAGTTTTAATTATAGTTTGCTTTACAAACGAAGACCATGGGTCGCGTAAGAAGAGACGAGAGAAACAAAAAGAATAAACGATTATGTGTATCGACGGTTAGAAAAAGTGTACGAAAAAGATGCAAGGCGATAGCTAGGTAAGTTGTAATAACTTTATCATCTCGAACTTTATTGTTGATGTAATAAAACGTGGCAAGAACGTATTTGTTATTTATGGCACCTGTACACTAATTATAAAAAGTTAAATTAATTGTAATAATAATGAAACATTATAATTAGCTATTTCTTGAAAGGCAACTTAAAATTGAATGAAATTTTTAGATTAAGAAAATCAGAAAAATTGGCTGATTCTTCTAATTGCCATAGTACTAACATAAAACCAACATTGGATTCAGGGAATTCTCCTAGTATAAATGGAAAACTAAAAAACCACTAGATATGTTCATCCTAACCAAATCGAGCCATTAAGGAGTTCCAGATTAGTCCCACAATGTAAAAGATGCCAGGCTTACGGACACACGTGGAAATACTGTAAAAAGGAGCCAAGATGTGTAAAATGTATTGGTAAACACCTTACTAAAGATAGCCAAAAACCACCAGAAGATAAACCAAAATGTGTTCATTGTGGAGAAAACCATCCTGCAAACTACCGCGGATGTTACGTAGCTAAAAAATTACAAACAATAAGAAACGAGAGAACAAACAAAAACAATATTATAAAAGCACCTCATAGAGTTATTGAAAGCAAAAAACTAAAAACGGCAGAGGTTAGTGAAAATAGAAGTTACAGCGATGTAACAAAGAATGCAAGGAGACATGCATCATCGCAACAAGAAAAAGAAACTGATATTACATTAAAAATGATATTGGAACAGCTCACCAAGATTGATGACAAAATAACTCAAATCGATATCAGAGTTACCAGACTAGAGCATAGCGCTAAAGGAGCTATTCCGAAAATCAGAAATGGCTACTAAAGACCTCCGAATAATGGCGTGGAACGCAAATGGACTGTTACAACATCAGATCGAGTTGCAAGCAGTACTAGATATTGAAAAAATTGATCTGTGTCTTGTTTCTGAAACACACTTCACTAAATAGTCATATGTTAAATTTACGGGGTATAGAATATATTCTACTGTACACCCAGATAATGCAGCTAAAGGAGGAAGCGCTATTATAATTAAAGATAACATCTTGCATCATGAGGAATTAAAATATGCAACTGAGCACATACAAGCTACAACAGTCTGTGTGAAGATGAAAACACATACCTTAAATATAAGTTCAATATATTGTCCTCCTAGACACTCCATTAAAAGAGAGCAATATAAAGAGTTTATGAACACTTTAGGAAAAAGATACATCATCGGTGGGGACTTTAATGCAAAAAATACCCACTGGGGCTCTAGGCTAACTACAACTAAAGGAAAAGAACTATTGTCAGCTGTTAAGGAACAAAAGGGTGAAGTAATCTCTACTGGTAGACCAACATACTGGCCTACCGATAGGAACAAAATTCCAGACCTGATAGATTTCTTTATTTACAAAAATATCTCAGCTAACTATCTGGATATCAATGACGGCTGGGACATGAACTCTGATCACTCACCGATAATTCTAACTATGAGTGAAACAGTGATTAAAAAAGAGTTCAATCCAATATTGACTAATAAGAAAACTGACTGGGAGAGCTTCAAAATAAACCTTGAACACAAAATTAATCTTGCTGTTCCATTAAGAAACACGAGGCAACTTGATGAAGAATTAGAAGTTTTTATAAAAAATATCCAACAGTCAGCTTGGAAAAATACTCCCACAATAACTTCTAGAACAAAAGGGAACAATTATCCAAAAGAAATCAGAGAACTCATAGTAGAAAAAAGGAAGTTAAGAAAAAAATGGCAGCAATACAGAGTTCCAAGAGACAAAACTAGTCTAAATAATGCTACACAAAAACTAAAAAGGGAGATACAGAATATAAAAAATTCAACAATTAATTATTTTTTAAGTAATTTAACAGCTGACGAGAACACAGATTATTCTTTATGGAAGGCAACAAAAAGATTGAAGAGACCAATTATTCATTCCCCTCCTATCAAGTTGGAAAACGGCAACTGGGCTAGAAGTAACGAACAGAAAGCAGAACGATTTGCAGATCATTTAGAAAGCACGTTCAAACCCAACGACAATGATAGTGAAGAACTGAGATGGGAAGAACCATTCCAAACTGACGAAAGAATAACATTGACATCACTTAGAGAAGTATCAACAGAGATAAAAGAGAATATAAATCCGAAGAAAGCTCCAGGATATGATCTCATAACAGGAGAGTTATTAAAAAATCTACCAAGAAAAGCCATAGTTAAGCTGACACACCTAATAAATGCTGCTTTTAGATTGAGATATGTTCCCAGACTCTGGAAAGTAGCCGAAGTAATTATGATCGCCAAATCAGGTAAATCTCCTAATGAAGTGACATCCTATCGACCAATATCCCTCCTTCCGGTGATGTCAAAACTATTTGAAAAACTTCTATTAAAAAGATTAAAACCAATAATAGAAAGAAAAAATCTTATACCAAATCATCAATTTGGTTTCAGAAATCAACATTCCACTATAGATCAAGTTCACAGAATAACGAATATAATAGAAAAAACATTAGAAGAAAATAAAGTCTGCTCTACAATCTTCTTGGATGTAGCACAGGCGTTTGATAAAGTCTGGCATGACGGTTTAAACTATAAACTAAGAACGTTCATGCCTAAACAGTATTCAGAAATCTTGGAATCATACATTGCGAATAGATATTTCAGAGTAAAACAAGAAGAAGTGTACACCGACTTAAGGGAGATCAAAGCTGGCGTGCCACAAGGAAGTGTCTTAGGTCCGGTCCTGTACCTATTGTATACGTGTGACATTCCAGAGCTAGAACAAAATACTATTGCCACCTTCGCGGATGATACAGCCATACTAGCGATAGGAGACACTAGTGAAGAAGCGACTAATAAATTGCAACTATCAGTAAATAAAATACATAACTGGACCAGAAAATGGCGAATAAAATTAAATGAGACTAAATCTGCACACATTAACTTTACAAATAAAAAAATAGAAAATTTCCCAGTTAGAATAAATGATACCCGAATTCCTTATACAACATCAGCAAAATACTTGGGCATCACCCTAGACGCGAAGCTGCGCTGGAAAGTCCATGTCAAAAAGAAAAGAGGGGAGCTTGATATTAGATATAAGAAATTGTATTGGCTGATTGGAAAAGCAAGTACTGAGGCCAGTATGGGTATATGGGTGCCAACTCTGGGCTGTACCAAAGCTAGTAATCTACTTATTATCCAGAGATTTCAAAATAGAGAACTGAGAAACATTGTTGATGCTCCTTGGTATATCCGTAACAGCAACCTCCACCAGGACCTGGGTATGGAAACTGTGATCGAAATAATCAAGAGAACAGCAGCAAGTCACGAGCAGAGGCTGCATAGTCATGTGAATGTCGAGGCAATCCAGCTTCTTGACAACACTGAACTAAAGAGAAGACTCATAAGGACAAAACCATTTGAGCTAGTGTAAATGTGTAACAGTTTAGTGTAAAAAGCAGAGTATAGTGCTGTGAAGTTATTGCATGCTAGTTGTAGTGCATTATTTAATAGATAAAATAAGAGTAAGCCATAGGGTAAGCCCTTAGATTTAAGTATTTGCTGTTATTATGTTAGGTCAGAAAATAACTGATAATTGGTCATTTGTGACCAGATAGCAGTATACAAACACCGCGCAGGTGTTAATAAATGAGAAAAAAAAAATTATATTACTGATACTATTATGTTTTAAACGTTAGACTGACTACGTCCATCAGTAAAATTGTAATCGTACAAAAAGTCACTATCATCAACTGTAAGTTTTTTGTATAAACTTTTGAAAATGTTTTCACCTGAAAATCGAAATATCAATATGTTTTTAGTATTAAGTTTACAAAAAGTATAGTTTTCACCAACCATTAGTAGGTACTTAACTATTTTGAATTCCAAATTCCCTTCTAATAATACAAAAATATATAATTTTAAGTAACTGTTAGTAACAACTTATAGGTATACCGTGTTAATTAAAATTTTGATATCCTGGTGACTGATAAAAAATGTAGACATCTAAATATATTATATTATATTTAAATTAACATTTATTGATGAATCAACACTGTAAGTGTTTTGTAAAAATCATAGCCGTGAACATATTTCGGTTCAAAAAATCTTGGGGATTCGACTAACTATTTTTTTTATAGTATTAAAAATTTTATTTTTTTAAAAACTCAAAGTTTAAATTTTCTTGCTTTACATTACAAATATCACATATATTTATTACCTAAAAAGAAAAATTAGACAGTCAATACAAGTTTTTATAAAAGCTCCTATCAAGAAAAAATATAAAAATTTTCCCTAAAAAATACAATTACATTTGGGTATGTATTACAATTTTTGCTTTTTTTTTCAACGACATTTCACTTATCATACATTATTTTTGATGACTAAATAATGTAGATATTTGTAGGCGAAGAAACTCAAACTACTGGCGTTCAAAATAAACTAATAACGCACAAAACAACCTTTATTATATTTTAGTAACAATTGTATGTGATATTTTTAAGTAACAATTGTATGTGATATTTGTATTTTAATTAAAAAAAAAATTAAATTTTGTAATCGCGCATTACGCCGAAACGTACGATTTTTCAACAAAATTAAAATTTATTTATAAGAAATTTTCACCATTTTACTTTATATTATAATCCTATTCTCACTACACGGCGGTTTACTCAGTCCGTTTGCAACAAAAATAAAATAAACCCGGTCCTGCTGTACGAGTCTTCGTACGTTGATCCCCACGTTGCCACATGCTACAATTGCGTTTCAAAGCGATGGCTCGGCGTAAATCTCAAATTCGACCACGCGGTCGACTACATACTCCTCTTAAAGTATGGACTTGGAGAAATTAACGAAAGAGGGCAGAAACTAATACAGTTCTGCCAAGAAGAGGCATTATAACAAAATCTTTGTTTCAACAACCTAAAAGACGACTATATACCTGGAAATCTCCAGCTGATCAAGAAGGAAAGGTAGTCAGAAATCAAATTGACTACATTATCATTAACAGAAGGTTTAGAAACAGTATTACATCTGTAAAAAACATTCCAAAGTGCAGACGCAGTAAATAATTATAATCTGCTCTTTGCTGGATTCAAATTAAAATTAAAAATAATAAAAACCCAGACAAAATATAGATGTAATGAATTCAGCTATGGTTACCATAGCAAACGAAGTTTTGAAATCAGAAAAAGAGCCAGTAAAGAAAAGTGATTGGATGACCGATAACATACTAGACCTTATTCAGCAAAGAAATTGTAAAAGTAAAGATGAGACTCGATATAGAGAAATATATCGACAAATAAGATAAGAGGTTAAACCAGTAAACGAGACAAAAGAGGTCTGGATGAAACAGAGATATCATGAGATGGAAGACCTACAAAGAAAACATGACGAGGTTAATATACACAAAAAACTTAAAGAAATTACCTACACTCAGAGAAAAAGAACTCCTCACTTTATGAGAAAAGTTCAGTTAAAGTTAAAGATCAGTTTATGGTATTTGTAGGGTTTTTGTTTGTGTCTTGTCATGCTAATCAAAAGTGTCCATTCTTCGGTTGTGAATATCTTTTTGTGCTTACGAGCCTGCTCAATTGTTGCATTAATTGACTCAGCTTCCAAATAAGATGTATCGCGACAATTATATTGCGATTTCATTTTAGGAAAATTGTCTATATGAATTGCCACGTGATTTTTAGATGCGTCGAGTGTAATGTTAGCAGGAATTTACGCTTTTCGTCCATCGCAACCTACGTAAGCCCCTCCTGGACCACGTTTTTTAATGCCAAATCAACTACCTCACAGCTAATAGTAAAAATTGCACAAAAAAAATTAAGACACTCTCTGTGTTTCCCCACTGGTGTCATATTAATCTGTAAAAACGCGATGATGTTTTTGAAATACTGCTTTCAGGATTACGTTTTCTGTGTCTAGCCACATTTCTCTCTGTAACTAAAGAACACAAGTGGCGTTTTTGTCGATCAGAATCAGCCAGTGGTCCATATGCTTCATGCAAAATACTCTGACGTTCAGGAGCATCTTTTGTTGAACATTTAAATTTATATCTGGAGCAGTCAATATGTTGAATTCGCTTTTCAGGAACAATTTTTTTTTTATTTCTATAACAGTAGGTATAACTTATACCACACATTCTTTTTTGTTTACGTATATTTCTTTCCTATGTTTCAGGTTGTGCATGACGTCTGCGGCTTTTTTGTTATTGTCTCTGTATCCATTACAGTAGAATTGGTTTCTGAAGACTTTGAAGAAGCATTTTTGATAACAGAAATATCTTTATTTCAAGAAGTTTCATTACAAATGTAATGTAACCCAGAAGTTTCCTGTGCGGAAACAGCTATTAAGTTTTTAGGTAGTCTAAGCTTTCCTTAGTAGACAGTACAAATCAAAATAAAGCATTTTTCTTTAAATTGACAAAAGTTACCATCAGTATTTTCTACGTATGAATTATATTCTATGGGTTTGGATAACTGAACAACATTTTGGATCTGTGCAATTGTATTCATACAGTTTTCTTCAGCCGAAAAAATGTTATCAGTGAGACAGTTCATTATTGAATGATCTTCATTTCGTTTAAGTTTCTATAAACAGAAATAAAGAATAATCATGCAGAATATTCATATGACCCTATTGAATATTTTTATGATCTTAAAACCAGCAAGAAGTGGACATACTATGCGCTTTAAACCATCGATATATCTATCAACGCATGTTTTAAAAACTCACCAACTGGCACTTCAAACCAATAGCGTTGCGCGCTAGCTCGCTTATTGCTAGTTGCTAACTCTAATTTGGTACCATTTTTCTCAGGCAACCTTAGATCACCATTTAAAAAAAATAGCTTTAATTTGGTATAAAAACATGCATATACGTTATGAGTAGCGTATTCTATTTAAAAAATAAATGAACGAAATAAAATTTTTTGTACTGAATCCAACTAGCATCTATGTTATATTTACTGACAGTAAAAGCGTGGTCGACAGATTTAACAACATTCAAACAGTCAAACACATAAACCACATTGAACTGAAAATTCTTAAAATTCTTTATGAAACTATACAATTAGGATTAAATGTAATAATTACATGGATCAAGGGCCATTCGGGAATAAAAGGATATGAGATCGTTGCCAATTTGGCTAAATCAGCATATATGCTTAGAGAAAAAGTAAACCAAAATTTAATTCCAGCGACAGATATTGACACCGTTAATAGACAAAAATTTAAAAACAATTGGCATTTACATTACAGAAAATGTAAGACTGGCTTAACCTTTTATCATTGTAACACTAAGATACAATTTGGATTTAGAAACGGTCTAGGAACTAGAGAGGCACTATTCTGTATGCGCGTTCTATTACAAAAAAGTTGTGAATTCCGAAATAATGTTTATGTTTGTTTCATCGACTTCGAGAAGGCGTTCTACAGAGTCCAACACAATACACTTTTCGACTGCCTACAGGCAGCAGGACTTGACCACTATGATATAAGACTGCTGAAATACTTATATTACAATCAAGTAGCCTCTATCCAAATTGGAGACAGTCCCACTGAAAAAATACCCATCAAACGTGGAGTACGGCAGGGTTGTGTTTTGTCACCCACTCTTTCTTTTTAATCTGTACTCTGACGAAATCTTTAGGGAGGCTTTGGATGACAGACAAGAGGGAGTAAGCTAGGTGGAGAAGTAATCAACAATATTAGATACGCTGACGATACAGCCATTCTTGCAGAAAGTTTACAAGATCTCCCTAAATCTAGTCAGTGAAGCAAGTTATCGGAGAAGCCTAAAAATCAACATTTCAAAGACAACGTGGATGGCAGTTGGAAAGATCCATATAGATCAAGGTCTGCTTTCTCTTAATGGAGAAGAGATAGAAAGGGTAAATTATTTCAAATACCTTGGCAGCTGGTTAAATGTAAATTGTGACTCTGATGAAGAGATAATATCCAGGATCGAAATATCACGTAAGGCTTTTATGACCTGGAAACCAGTTTTATGCAACAGAAACCTGTCAATGAATATTCGTAAGAAGGTCCTGAAATGTTATGTGTGGTCGATCCTATTGTATGGTTGTGAGACATGGACGTTAAAAACCACAATGCTAAACAAGATAGAAGCATTCGAAATGTGGTGCTATAGACGAATCCTAAAGATATCGTGGGTTTAGCACACTTCCAATGAAGATGTTCTTCAAATGATCAATTCAGAACGTCTGCTCATAAACACCATAAAGAGGAGAAAAACAGAATACTTCGGCCATATAATTAGAGGACCTAAATACCATTTACTTCGCCTTATAATACAAGGAAAAGTGGAAGGAAAGAGATGGATTGGTCGAAAGAAACTTTCATGGCTGCGTAATATTAGACAATGGTGTGGTTTCACAGTAGCAGAATTATTTCGCGCAGCAGCCGACAGAGAAAGGTTTCAGGAAATTGTAAACATGATGACGGCCAACGTCTGAATACGGACACGGCACCCAAAGAAGAAGAAGAAGTACTAACATTGATAACTGATAACAAGAAAATTTTGACTATGAAGCTGCAATCAATAATAATTAAAATCCAGTCGATTTTAACAATAAACACAAACAAGTCTGGCTAATTGGCTCTGCCAAAGCCATATTACAGAAGAAAAAATTGTAAAAAATTAATTATTTTTTAAAATTAAATATTTTAATTATTAATAAATAAAAACAAAAAGAGAAATCATACGATTTCTACCTGGCGAAATCGAATTCAAATATATAATTCAAATATAATACCGTCATTTGTATTAATAAATATTTTAATATTTTAAAATATTTAATATTTTAAAATATTTTAATATTTTAAATATTTTAAAATATTTTTATATATTAAATAAATTTATATTTTTTGACTGGCAACCTATTATCAATGTATTCTCCTAATTTTAAATATAGGTAAAAATGTGAGTTTGATGAACTACGTTATGAACGTAGTAATGACTAAATTAAATCAGAAATGTAGTTATAATACTAAATTATAGTCCACTCATTTAGATGCTCAAATGAATTTTTTTTAAAGTGTACTTACTATCAAGATTCCATATCGTTAAAGGAATCGTCGAGGAATTGATCAGTCCTCTCACATATTTAATAACACTCTCTTTATCCATTTTAGATAGCTATTTACGATATACACAGTCCTAAGTTGAAACCATTGCACTGCAAACCTGTAAAAAAGAAGAACTTCAGTAATATCTAATATAAAAAAAAGTAAAATAATTTTTGGAAACGGATTTGTGTAAGTTAATTTAATTCATTTATCTGTCAAAGAAAGCTTGGTGAACTTTAAAAATTCTCTCCTTACCAAGTAGAAGTAATTAACGGAGAGTTAAGAAAATTTTAGTTTTTGATTTATTTAGTAAAGTTTAGATAAAGTAAGTTTATTAATTTTAAAATTAACGGTCAATGTGGCAACGCTGAGCAGTTAGTTTTAAGACAAATATTTAACTATTCTGAGAACAAGGCCATATTTATTTTTTTTTGACTGAAAGAAACATTCATCTTTATAGTGAGAATTGATAACCAATATAATTCAACATAAAATATCGGGACATATATATTAAACACTTAAAGAAGATTTTTAATTTTATCTTTCTTGCTGACTTTTGAAATTTACCCAAATGGTCTTATAAATTTATGACACTTAAGTACAGGTGGTGAAATGTGATATACACCAGATGCCCATTATATTTAAAAAATAAACCACTTAAGAATGCCAGAGATATCACTAACCATCAGATCTAGAGTTATCATACAAGTTTTCTTATAGGTATTTTATGTTTGTTATACCTACAGTGGTAAAGAAAGATGTTTCAAAACCACCTCGACCTCGTAAATGCGCATGCCATGGACGTATAAATACGATACGTCCATGGCGCATGCACAAAAAAATAAATGGATCCTAAAAACATTTACCATTTAAATTTCATAGGAAAGGGCCGACAAAGTAGGATATGATGCACGTGCTAATGATGTCGAGTATTTCCAATAAACATGACATATTATGTTACTCTAATCTTAAAGCTTCCAGTTAGTCATCGCATTTTTTATTTTAGCTCATTGAAAGATGTAATAAAAATTTACGACTTCCTGTCTTCACTGCTGCAATTACTGTGCAAAAATGTAAAATATCTACATTGCACTAACTTGACGTATAAATAAACCTTTTAAGAACTAAAAAAAAATCTAGAGTACAAATAAATAAATAGGTAACAAATCAATGTATGATAGACAGGATTTTGGTTTTAAATTCAGCAAAATATGTTTATGAGACGAAAACCTCGAATTCCTTGGGAAAAATATTCCCATGAGATTTTTTGCATAATCACTTTCATAAAATACCTACCGCAGAATAATGTTCAAGCTGTCGCTTATACAAAAAGTGGTCCTAATTTATTAAACAGTTTTGTATAAATCCATTTTTAGGTTGTGATAAGGGCCTCAAACAACTAAAAACAATGTTTTTAAATTAAATAAACCCAAACTAAAGTATCAGAAACTGAGAGAAGGTTTGGTGAATTCAAAAATAATTGTGTATTTTTGATCCTTCAATCATCATTTTTCGTTTTTTTTACAGTTTTAAATTTTAAATTTTATTTTAAATTTTAAATTGTTTATAAGTTGAAAACGATCAAGTGTAGATCTAGGTCATTCAATAGCTTCATATTTTACCTATTATAAGCGTTGTTAGTATTAAAATATTGTTGAACGTAGATACATAGTTCGTTCGTTACACAAGATTTCGGTCTCAGAGACGGATGTTAGCTTTTGCGGCTGTATTAAAAGTAAGGATTGTAACTTTTAGCGTTGTATTTTTAGTGAATAAAATATTATTTGAGAAAAGGCAGCAAATATTTGATTTCACGCAAACAAATCCTATGTATCTCTTGATACGTATTTCGACCTAATAGGTCTCGTCAGAAGAGCTATTCATAGGAGTTCTCAACGTGAAAAATCAATATTTTCTGCCTTTTAAGAAGCAACAATAACATGGCTTCAATACGGACGCAGTAGCGACATCTAATTAAACAATCGTAAAATAGTTTCGAAACACAATTCAGATTTCTGCTTTATAATCTGAGCCTTCTAAGAATTGCAAGGCAAACCGACGTTGATAAAAGATGTTAAAAGAGACATGGGGAATCTAAAATTTGCATTCCACGACATGTCTTTTACAACTAAGCAGAAATCCTTAGCAAATATTATTTTTTTACTTTTTAGAAATAGAAATGAACTACGAGGAGGAGCAAAAATATTTGCCGAGACTTCTAGAGGAAGTTGATAGTAATGATGAATTGGAATGCAACGATTCTGCGGAGAGTTCTGAAGAAGATGACGTTGAAATACAAGATCTCGATACATATAGTGAACAGGATATATCAGCAGAAAATGATGTTTTTGATGAGGCAGAAGCACAAAATATTTGCCGGCGAGTTCCTATTTTTTTTGGTAAGGATAAAAAACTAAATGGCGAAAGCATGTTGGTAATAAGCGAGTGCGTACGAGAGTAGACAATTTAAGGAGGCATTTACCAGGTGTAAAGGGGGATGCTAGGGAGAAAATAATCTTTAGTGATATTTGGGCTGTTTTATAATAGACCAGATGTTGGAACTTATTGTAAAAAATACAAATATAAATATTGAACTACATGCTGATCCTCTGAATAGAACCTACAGAAAGACGGATATACTAGAAATAAATGCACTTATAGGCCTGTTGTACATAGCAGGAAAGTTCAAGAATAACCATGTCAATGCTCGCGACTTGTTTAGAACAAACGGTACATCCTTAGAAATATTTCGCCTTACAATGTCATACGAGCGATTCAAATTTCTATTGGCATTTATTCGCTTTGATAATAAACAAACTCGTGCAGAGAGAGAAAACGTTGATAAATTAGCTCCTATCAGAAGCTTTTTTGAAGACTTCAACACCAATTTGCCAAAACACTACGCCATGTCACACTATTGTACAGTTGATGAAATATTAGAAGCCTTTAGGGGCCGCTGTGGGTTCAAAGTTTATATGCCAAAAAAAAAAACCAAATAGGTACGGTATAAAAATATATGCATTGACTGATGCTAAATTAGCTTATACCTCAAATTTAGAAATTTATGTTGGTCAGCAACCAGAGGGACCCCCTACCAGCAAACCACAAAGATTTTGGATTTAGTAGTACGTTTGTGTAGACCTATCTGGGGTACAAATAGAAATGTTACTCTTGATAATTTTTTTACCAGTAAGCAGCTTGCTGACACATTACTGGCCAAATCATCAGCTAACTATAATTGGAACTCTTCGAAGAAATAAGCCAGAACTGCCTTTGGAATTTACGGCGCCTATAAATATGCCTACTTCTACAAGTATGTTTGCATGTCAAGATAAATGCACTATTGTTTCGTATATTCCAAAACCGAAAAAAAATGTGCTCCTGATGTCAACAATGCATTATGAAGATAATACGTTGGATCCAAAGACTGGTAAGCCTAACATAATAATTGATTACAACGAAACCAAAGGAGGAGTCGACACTATTGATAAGATGTGTGAAAGCTACAATTGTGGAAGATCGACTAATCGCTGGCCCATGGTGATATTTTATGCAATATTAATATCGCCGGCATAAATTCATTTACAATATATCAAGTGTAATTCTGCTCGGACAGACCAACGCATACTACTTAGAAGAACATTTTTAGAGACAATGGGTATTCAACTGCTTGAACCACATGCAAGACGTAGAGCAATTGCAACAAACCTGCCAAGGGTGATAAGTATGCGACTCAGAGAAATGTTTGATATCACATTGAATGTACAAAATATTGAAAAATCTAATGGCCGTTGTTTTTACTGTGGAAGCAAGGAAAGTCGAAAAACAAAGTACAGTTGTTACTCATGCAATAAATTTATGTGCTTAGAACACATAAAGGGCATATGTGTGGAATGTTCAGAAAAAGATTGACTTTTTTTAAGTTTAAAGTTACTTCGTAATATTAGAGTTGCTTAAGTGTGGTTATTATAAGTGGATAATTTCATTTTTAGTTTAAAAATAGTTTTTTTCTCACTTTTTAGAATATTGTTTGTTTTTGTTAAGGAATTATTTTTGTCAAAATAAATGTTTATAAACATAATTTTTTAAATAAAACTGAATTTATTTTAAATAAAAAAGTATTCAATAAGACCCTTGAAATAATTAAATTTTAAAAATTTGTAAAATTTACAGTACTAGGGCATGTATAAACAAACATACGGTCCCAGAGACGGACATTAACACTTATGTCAAAATAATTCACGTTAGCACTGAAAGGTTAAGCTTTTTTATTCAGAATGATCCAAAAAATGATAGAATATTAAAAACGATTGTTCACAAAAAAAAAAAAAAATATTACAGCTATTTCATAAACGCAAAAACTAGTTCGTCTCTGTCTCCTGTGCTACGATAACGCACTGAAGAGAACTGCATGTTTTTAGCAATATATAGCAATTCCTGATTATATTATTGTTTTGTTCGTAGATCGACGTTACTAATAGTCTAGACGGGATCTGTTTTGGATTGGACATTTTCCATAGGAAGATATTTTTTTGCTGGAATCCCTTCAGGATGTGCCCAATATCGATAATCACGATATGCGCCAGTCGCAAACCCTGTGCTAAATTTTTTATTTAACAAAATCTGAAAACAATTGAAAATTTTTCATTTTTTTGCTCCTATTTTCGTTTATAATTCGGAAAATATTGATCCTAGAGAAACAATTATAAGAAGTTAAAAGTTACGTAATTCAATTTTACACAATATTTCGTTAGCTAGAAATTGAAAATTTAATGTTTATTGTTGAAAAAAATAGCAATAATTGGAAAAAAAGTACAAAAAAATGAAGTTAATCCTTTAAATGTTTTCGACTTTCTAAACTTGACTTACAAGCTCCATATTCCGCTTAGAAAAACTTTAATATGTTTAAAACGTGTGCTAAATTTTGTTAAGATCGGTCGGATAGGTTTTGCATAATAATTGTG
Organism: Diabrotica balteata; assembly: GCA_918026665.1. NCBI lineage: Eukaryota > Metazoa > Arthropoda > Insecta > Coleoptera > Chrysomelidae > Diabrotica > Diabrotica balteata. Next base: position 12,123,724 of record OU898280.1, on the reverse strand, counting down.
CAATCCAGCCTACTGGAAAAAAATCGCAAATTTTCAAAGTTATAGTAGGCCCTAAATAAGGCACTCAGATAGTTGCAATATTTTTAATAAAGGAAGGCTCAAACTTCCAAACGCTTTTTGTAAAATTCAAATCGGTTCACTAGGAGAGCCTAGAAATTTTTTTGTAAAAATCACACTTTTTAAAATAATTAATTTCTGCAGCTTTATCATAATAATGACCTTATTTGATTTGAGAATATATTTTGATTCGAAAATGATAGGTTTAAAGCTCGTAAAGTTATTCAATTTGTTTATAAGCCTAAAAAATGTTTAAAACTTTAAAAAAATTTCTAGGCTCTCCTAGTGAACCGATTTGAATTTTACAAAAAGCGTTTGGAAGTTTGAGCCTTCCTTTATATGTAAAAAAAAATTGCAACTATCTGAGGGCCTTATTTAGGGCCTACTATAAATTTGAAAATTTGCGATTTTTTTCCAGTAGGCTGGATTGCAAAATTATTATGCAAAACCTATCCGACCGATCTTTAAAAAATTTAGCAGACGTTTTAAACATATTAAAAAGTTTTTCTAGGCGGAATATGGAGCTTGTAAGTCAAGTTTAAAAAGTCGAAAACATTTAAAGGATTAACTTCATTTTTTTGTACTTTTTTTCCAATTATTGCTATTTTTTCAACAATAACCATTAAATTTTCAATTTCTAGCTAACGACATATTATGTAAAATTGAATAACGAAACTTTTAACTTCCTATAATTTTTTCTCTAGGATCAATATTTTCCGAATTTATAAACGAAAATAGGAGCAAAAAAATGAGAAATTTTCAATTGTTTTCAGATTTTGTTAAATAAAAAATTTAGCACAGGGTTTGCGACTGGCGCATATCGTGATTATCGATATTGGGCCCATCCTGAAGGGATTCCAGCAAAAAAATAGCTTCATATGGAAAATGTCCATTATGGTCAGAATTTTTACAGATCCCGCCTGCCTAGTCTATAAATGATTACGTCAGGTCCACATTATGAATTATGTCTAAAATTTTCAAGTGTTTTGAAATAGGAGCCGCGGAGCGAGCGATATTTTGATTTGAGATGAAAGCAAGGTTTTAGGAATTGATTTTTATTCAAATTCATATTTCTTATTTGACTACTTCTAATTTCTTTTGTAAATAAACAGTGGTTTTAGTTTTACTGGTAATAGATCTTTAACGGCCTCGCCATAAAGATCGTTTTACGGGTCTGTACGTGACTATTACTAAGACCGACAAATTAAATGGTCATTGGAACTTTGGAAGTTAAATCCGACAAAAATTCGGATTCATTGCACTATCGGTGTCGGTGTAATTAACACTGTAAATTTTTACTATATAGACCTTATCTGCTTGGCTTGTTTCCCTCATTTTCGAAGTATTGTTGATAAGTTGGGTTCGCGTTTTGTGCTTTTTGTACATTACAATTATTTTTACAACCATGCGTTCGAAAAAGAAGATGATGTCTATTGAACTAAAACGTGAAATCGTTGAAAAACATGAGCAAGGTGTACGAGTAACTGACTTTGCGAGGATATGAGCAGTATTATTATTATTACTATAGCCAATTTGCCAACGCTCGATAATCGAGCACGGCACATGGAGAAAAAGAAGATTTTTTTCAGTTCTTAAAAGGTTTACTTATAAGCCAAATTAGTGCAATGTAAATATTTTACACTTTTACACAGCAATTCTTATCGGCAGTGAAGACGGAAAGTCGTAAATTTTTATCACATTTTTCAATGTGAGCTAAAATAAAAATGCGATGACTAAAATTGAATGTTTAAGATTGGAGAAACATAATATATCAAGTTTATTGGAATACTCAACATCATTAGCACGTGCAAATCCTACCCTGTCGCCTAATTGTCTATGAAATTAAAAAGGTAACTGTTTTTAGGGTCCATTTATTTTTTCGTGCATGCATTTACGACTTTACGAGGTCCATGAGGTTTTGAAACATCTTTAACTTATAACTAGATCATCTGTTGACAAAAAACAAAAAAGATTTGGTGTATGAGTTTCCCTAGATCGTAACGTCGCGATATTGTTTATTTTATTGTTTTTTCAAATTTTAGAAATAAAAAACACGATATCTTTTTTAATTTGAATAATTTGATGTAAAATTAATTATAATTGGATAACAAAATGGACAATATCTCGACGGTGTGACCTATCTATAAAAGAAGTGTGCAAAATTTGAGAAGGATCGATGAAGCAGTTTTCATCGTGACATCAAGATTACCACGATTATTATTGAAAGACGAAATAAAAGCTGAACTAAAAATAGTTCTACCAATGACAATGTTTTCATTATAAAACAAATTATCAAAAAATTAAGGAAATTTATAACCTAGAAGAGCCATATTGCATTGTGCCTAAATTCTGGAATGAAGATGAACACACAATAAAAAAAACAGAAAAAAGTGTGTCAAATATCTAGTAACGAATGAATTTTATTTTGATCGAAATTTTGAAACGACGTTTTATATTCTTTCTAAAATCAACTACAAAGTTTGTACTTACATAATACTTACACCTCAGGTTTTTCGTGATGTTTATTATTAAATCAAGAATAAAAAATAATAAATAATTTTGCAATACTTCGCTTCGTCCTACTTTTATCGATTTACTTTCTTAAATACTTCACTTCAATAACAATTAACAACAGTTAACTGACTGGGTTATAAACAAAACGTGATTCATGCATATTCAACCAACATATCTCTCTCGTCTGTGTACTTCACAGACTAAGATATTTATAAATAGAACTGATTCAGATAATACACAATACACTGTACAAATCGTGAGATAAAAAGATATTACGAGGCTCCAAAATCTATAGATATAATATAAAATATAAAAAATAATGAATTTTAAAACTAAAGGTACATTTGGATTATTTGCAAAAACTTTATTGACAATTTTAAAGTTTGTTTACAGGATTATTGTCTCATGATATTCACTTTTAGCATACAATGAAAAATGCTAATAGGTACATACATGATCGTACTGTTGCATTATATTGTTGCCATTTTAATCGGACATAGGGAAATGAAAAAATGGCGTTGAAGTTTCTTTATTGATATACGAAGGGTACATGCAAAAAAAATGAATATCACAAGTAAATTTTGAGAAACGTGAATTTGGGTTGGGTAGGTGATTGCCATAGGGAGACAAACTACTTTTTCACACAGTTCCTCACGGGACACAGCTCCTTCAGAGCCTAAAAGAGTAAAGATATAGGGAAGCAAGAAGACGGCAACTGCCTATATGAGATTAACTACACGGCCGGACACCGTGTGTTCGATTGTATAAGGATCATGAACGGGAGGGCAGAGTTATAGGAGAGAAAAAATGGAGAACATACCCACTAAATAGAGAAAAGCCGAGATTGGGGATTGGCTTTCTAAAAAAATATTAAATTCAATGAACAACTTTTGAAAATCGAGTTACTAAACTTAACACAGCGTCGTAAAGATAAATATATTAAATATGTATTGAGTTAAACCCGATAGAACTTACATGGGCTCAAACAAAAAATGAAGTATGTAGCAAGGAACAATGTTATTTTAAAATTAAACGATGTAAAAAGTCTGCTTAATAAGAAGCATTTCTCCCTTTAGAAATGTGACCTTGACAGTCATGGATAAAATGTATCGAGCATGTAGTGAAAGAAGAGCAGAATATGTGGAACCTTGAGATAACTTCATTTAAAATTACCACGTAACGCGTTTTTATTTGAACATATTTTTTATATTTTATGGAAATAAATATTAAGTTAAGGTAAACCATTTATTACTAGTATTGTTTCCTACCAAAAATTGTTTAGTTTCACTGGGCCCGTATTTTCGAAACCGTTCGAACGGAAGTCGTATGCGAAAAATGATGAATTTCGAACGAAAATCGATGATTCGTATTTTCGAACGCATCGTATACGACGATTTTCGTACACGACTGCTCGAGTGGGTATTCACCATTCGAATAACGGTAAACACACGGAGTTTGACGTACATTTCTGACTTTTGCATTTAGTTTGGTTTTTAATTGTGTAATGTACCTACCTACTCACATGTAAGATAATTAAAGTATCTATGTATTTCTATATAGTTTTTAGTCACCTGGTATATGTTATTTACAATTATGAAAAGTTCTCATGTATAATCACTAATAATTATTTGCTGTTAGAAATCAGAATCAATACTCTTCATAAATATTTTCCTATTTAGAATAAATAAGTTTCGCTAGTTTATTCGCCTAATACTTCGTATCTATGGAATAATAATAATTTATTTCTCTTATTTCTTTGTTCGATAAGCTATCCGTATTTGCTATTTTAATATTAATATTTGAGTCCAATCTCTTGTACTCAAATCCATCCAGAAACATCGTTAAATAATTGTAGATAACAGAACTTATAAATTCATAGTTTTAAGAAATAACAGGCAGTGTAATTTTCATCCTCTAATATAATAAATTTATACATGTCAATATATTCTGTTTAATTCCAAAACAAAGAGTTAGTCCGGAGAAGAAATAAACGCATAGTATTCCATAACAAAATTTGGTGTCAGAACGTGGGATATTAGTAGCAGAGTTCCTCTGATTGCTGATAGAAGGAGAGCTGAGGAATTTTTGAATTGACTTGTTTCCTTCGAGGAATCATTCAAAAAAAACTGTCAGTGTGGAAAAATCGCCACTACAACTAATTACATTGGGGTCCAGTACATCCAGTTCGAAATCCAGTTCCAGTCATAACCCAATTGTAGTTCCATCGGAAGTAGAGGTGAACCCGTGGAATAATAGACTATGCGACCAACAACAATATTCTACTTGTAAGTACATTCTATCTTAAATTCTGTCTCATATTTTAAAAATCTTGTAAACGTATGTCTACTTTATATCCTGATATAAGTAACTTATTTGACGAACAAATACCTTCTCCCGACTCAAATTCTCTTTCAAATTCTTCTACTTCTAATTCAAATAAAATGTCAGTATCAATTGAAATAGGTGAAAAACTTCTCATTAGATTTGATGGTACAAAATCAAAATTATACGAATTCATAGACAATTGTGATAAAGCATACAATTTAGTAAATCCGCAATCCAAACCCATCTTATTAGCCATTATAGAAACTAAATTAACCGATAAAGCTAGGGCCATAACTAGAAACAGAACATTTGACGAATGGAAAGATTTAAAAGACTTCTTATTAGATGCTTATTCTGAACGCCGAACTGAAGGTCAGTGGCAATTGGAATTACATTCCTTACGTCAGATGCCCAGTGAAAATGTAATGTCATTTGCAAATAAAGTTGAAAATTGCTATATAAAATTAATAAATACACTTGATCCAGACTTATCTCCAGATGCAAGAAATGCATGTACTAAACTCTTAAAAACTCAAGCACTAAATGTCTTTATTAGAGGATTAAACAAAGACCTCTCTATTTTAATCAAAGCCCGAAATCCAGATTCCTTAGAAAGAGCTGTTGCTATAGCAATTGCCGAAGAACAAGAACAGTTATCAAGACAAGAAATTTTCAGACCATTCTGTAATATTTGCAAACGAAATAACCATTCCTCAAATAACTGTCGATATAAAAACAATTCAGATAGAAATGTTAGATATCTTCAAAATTCTAGTTTTCAAAACCCAAAATATCCTAATTCAAATCTTCAAAGGTCAAATTCTCAAAATCAAAATTATAAACCTTCAAATTCAAATTCCAATTCTGATTTTCCTCCAAACTTAAGAAAAGAAAATACCAACACTTCCCAACGTTTTTGCAGATACTGCAAAAAACCAGGTCACGTTATAGAAGAATGTAGAAAACGCGAATTTAACAATAAAAACAAAAATCCAACAAATTCTTTAAACTTCCAGAATCCTCGACAACCAACGGTCGATTCTCGAGGAGTTCGTTCAGTTCAGGCCGTATCACAACCATCAACTTCTCAGTCACTTCCTATGTAGATTTACCCTTAGTAAATAATTCTAATCCATCCTCTTGCAAGTTTCTAATCGATACAGGCGCAGATATTTCTTTAATTAAATATTCAAAAATACTAAACATTCCAAAAATTTATTCTAAGTCTATTACTCTACGAGGCATTGATAAAAATGTCTTAAATCCAAATAAAACTATATGTAGTTGTAACGTAAATTTCAAGATAAAAGATTTTGTCCAAACTCATGTTTTCTATGTCGTAGAAGACGATTTTCCTCTTCATTTCGACGGTATATTAGGTAGCGATTTTTTTGAAATAAATAAATGCCAAATTGATTATAAAGAAAATAAATTAAACTTTAAAAATTGTTCTATTCCAATTGAATATATAAAATTTCCATTAAACAATGACAATGACGAATTTCTGAGAGATCAAAATATCGAGACAAGTTCTAATATCGATGAAATATTTCCTTATGATGCTAAATCCATAGAGGATCATTCTTATTTAGAAACCAATGATATCCAAATAACCTTAAGTAGTGAAGAACTACTATCCAATCCAATTCAATCTAAATCTAACTCTAAATCCAAAGAAAATTCAAGTCCAAAATGTGTAAAATCCACTGAGATATGCACAAATAAAACTTGTAACTCTTCACGAAATCATAAATCAAAATCTTGTTCAGAAGAAAAATCCTGTTCAGACGATCTTATACTAAATCAAAACTCTAATTCTAACTCAAGAAGTAATAAAACTATTCTATCCGCAAGAACTGAAACAATTGTTCAAATTAAAGTAATAAATAATGAATTAAGCGAAGGGTTATGTCCCGAACGCGAAATCTTTAAAGGTGTATTTTTATGTCCTAGTGTTGTTAAAGTAAAAAATGATTTCTTTTTAACCTCAATCGTAAACACTACTGAAACGGATGTTGAATTAAACGATATTCAAGTAGCAATAGAAAAAATTCCAAATTTACAAAACAATGCAAATATACGAAAAATGTCTTCTTATAAAGATAATACGAATTCTAACAGAATTGCTAAATTAAAAAATGCCTTGAGAACAGATCATTTAAATAGTGAAGAAAAATCATCTTTAATTTCTATTTGCAAGGAGTACAATCATATCTTTTATCTGGAAGGAGATCAACTTACCAGTACAAATGCCATAACTTGCAAAATTCCTTTAAATTCTAATGTACCTATTAGCACTAAATCATACAGGTATCCTGAAGTACACAAACATGAAGTCGAAACTCAAATAAAAGGTATGCTAGATCAAGGTATTATCGAAGAATCAACTTCGCCATGGAATTCGCCCCTTTGGGTTGTGCCAAAAAAGGCCGATGCTTCAGCAAAGAAGAAATGGCGAATTGTTATAGACTATCGACGACTAAATGATATTACTATAGGAGATTCATTTCCACTTCCGAATATAGTCGATATATTAGACCAATTGGGTCATTCAAAATATTTTTCAACAATAGATTTAACATCAGGATTTCACCAGATCAAAATGGATCCTGAGGATTCTCCAAAGACTGCTTTCTCAACTCCGTCTGGACATTATCAATATTCACGAATGCCATTTGGATTAAAAAATGCTCCCAGTATTTTTCAAAGGCTAATGAATACTGTCCTCTCAGGAATACAAAATTACAGATGTTTTGTCTATCTCGACGATATAGTCATTCATGCCGATACATTAGAAAATCATAATAAAAGATTAAAAGAAGTATTCGAAAAATTGTCTACATTCAACTTAAAAATACAACCAGATAAGTGCGAATTTTTTCGTCGCGAAGTAATGTATTTAGGACATTTAATAACTGAATTTGGTGTCAAACCGGACGAAAAAAAGGTATGTGCTGTTACAGATTTTCCTATACCCAGAACACAAAAAGATATTAAGAGCTTTTTGGGTCTCACTGGTTATTATAGACGCTTTATAAAAAATTTCAGTGCTTTAACACAACCTTTAACAAAACTGCTGAGGAAAAATGTTGAATTTAATTGGACAAGCATTCAACAACAGTCATTTGAGAACCTGAAATCAATACTTTGTTCAGAACCAATACTTCAGTATCCAGATTTTACCAAACCCTTTGTCTTAACAACGGATGCTAGTAATTATGCAATAGGGTCCATACTTTCTCAAGGTAAAGTACCAGATGATTTACCTATTGCTTATGCTAGTCGTACCTTGAACAAAGCGGAATCAAACTATAGCACAACAGAAAAAGAATTACTTGCAATTGTATGGAGTGTTAAACACTTTAGACCATATTTGTACGGAAATAAATTTTTCATTTATACGGATCATAAACCACTCACATGGCTATTTAATGTAAAAGATCCCGGATCAAGACTCGTTAGGTGGAGATTAGCATTAGAAGAATATAGCTATGAAATTATTTATAAACCAGGTAAATTAAATCAAAATGCTGATTGTTTAAGTCGTCCTCCTTTAACCATATCTGAAACAAATATTTGCGAAGAAAACAAAAACCCGGCAACAATCACCTTACAAATAAACAAAATGAGTAAAGAAAATAATGACACTTATTCACAGTTCTTATCTAAATCCGAAACTATATTAATAACAAATGATAATATAAAAGAAACAAATGAAAAGATTACATCATTTTCACAAAATTTAGCATTGTTTGTTTCCGTAGATTTAAATTTTAATGAGATCGTTCAGAAACAAATAAATAAACAATTCAGTCATATAGAAAAATTGAAAGCCAAAAATCCAAGACTAAATGACATTATATATATTTCTGATCAAAATAAAAACTTTTATTACATATTTATAAAAAATAATTATTGGGACAATACCTCTTATGAAGATATATTTAATTCCCTAATAAAATTAAGAGACTGGTTATTAAACGATAAAATATTAAAAATTTGCCTACCCAGAATAACTTTTAGCTACGATAAATTAAGTTGGGGAAAAATTAGATCTATGATTAGATTTATTTTTAGAAAAACTGATATATCTATTATCATTTATCATGATATACTAACAAATCCTGAACCTGAGGAAATAACTACAATATTACAAGAGAATCACACTAGTCCTACGGCTGGACACTCTGGTTTTCATCGGACATACAATCGTATAAAAAAACATTTCAAATGGAATAATATGAAAAATGATATTAAAAACTTTATAAAAACCTGTGAATCTTGTCAGAAAAATAAACTCGTTAGAAAAAAAATTCGTAAAGCCCATGGAGATAACAACAACAAGCTCAAATCCATTAGAAAAAATATTTTTAGATATAGTAGGTCCTTTACCTTTAACCGAGTCAGGTAATAAGTTCATATTAACATTACAAGATGACTTAACAAAATTTTCTCAAGCTTACGCAATTCCGAATCATGAAACCAAGACTATCGCTGAAAATCTGGTTCGTGGATTTATTTGCAAGTTTGGAAAACCCGATATAATAGTTACTGATCAAGGCCGAGATTTTACTTCCAAATTATTTTCTCAAATCGCCAAGCTTTTTAAAATCAGACATATAAATTGTACTGCTTATCATCCAGAATCAAATGCTGCATTAGAAAGGAGTCACGCTACTTTAGCAGACTACCTTAAACATTATATTAAAGCTGATCAATCCGATTGGGACGAATGGCTAGATTTTGCTATGTTTTCATATAATACAACTAATCATACTTCAACCAAATTCACACCATATGAACTAATATTTGGATATACACCTAATCTACCTAGCAGTATAATACGACCAGTAGAACTCAAATATACATATGAAGATTATTTAGATAATTTAACACTTAAACTTAGAAAATCTCATGAGTTAGCAAAAACGAATCTATTAGAATCTAAAGTAGTCAGTAAAAAATATTATGACCAAAAGATTAATGACACCGTTTTCTTAGAAGGACAATTAGTATATCTCCAAAATGAGCAAACAAAGAAGGGTCAAACCAAAAAACTTACACAAAATTATAATGGACCTTATAAAATTCTAGAGATAAATTCTCCTGTCAATTGCACAATTTTAGTAAATAAAAAACCAATAAAAGTTCACATGAATAGATTGAAACATGCTTTTGTTTCAGGTATGCAATAATATGGCTGACAAATAGTGAACAAATTCACAAGAAATATACCAATACTCCTATCAACAAATCACCTGGAATCTATTACGAACACATAAAAAATGTTCAATTTATTGAAACTCATTGGAACATATTAAGTCATATTCCTTTACAACCTTTTACAGACAAATTAAATTTTGTAGATCTCACCTATCAAAAAACATTAAGACTGTGTCAAAACAAACCAGTTCTTATTGAATTACGATTATGCGATACTTCACTAAAACTCTTAGGACAAATCATACCTAGACTCTTTCAAGATGAACAAACTTTAAAAAACATAATTCTGCATGAACATTTTAGACCAAACGCGCTCTATTTAATGCAATTGGATCTGTTTTCAGGACCTTATTCGGTACTTTAGACAGTGATGATGCTGAAAATTTCAATAATGCTATTAACAAAGCTGAAAGTAACGAAAATCATCTTCTTGATTTACTAAAACAACAAATTCATGTAGTAAAAGCCACGATTGCAAATTTTAATAACTCTATTACAAATCTAGACCGAAACAAAGTGATTTTTGATAAAAATTTTGAATCAATTACCAATTACACAGATAAAATGAATAATAAATATTTTAATTTAGATTTAAAAAAAAATTGAAGAACATTTTACTTTACTAACTTTCTTTATAACAGAATTACAACAAGAATATTCTACTTTAATAAACGTTATTCTATTTGCAAGAAATAATAACCTTCATCCTTCTGTTATAACACCTGAGCAACTAATTCAAGAATTATCTAAAACGGTAACGCATTTACCTAGTACATCGACTTATCCATTTCCATTGACTATCGATTATGCTCATAAATATTTCGATATCATTTTACTTAAATATATATATTTTGATAACAAGATTTTAATTACGGTTAGTATACCTTTGGTTAGTAATACTCCTTATTCTCTTTTTAAACTAATATCTCTTCCTATAATTCATCCAACATTAAAGAGACTTACCTTTATTCTTCCATCTGTCAAATATCTTGTTCTTTCAGAAAATAGAACCATTTATGTTACTATTGATACATTAGAAGACTGTTATTCATTAGATGAAGAAAAACTTATTTGCAAAAATCCTGATACTTTCCGATTTACACACACTAATCCAATTTGTGAAACTGAATTGTTAACTTCAATAACAAACATACCATCTAGTTGCGATACTCGTATAATTCAAACAGAATATGAAATTTGGCATAAATTAAACAAACCAAATTCTTGGATATATGTTTTACCCAAACCAACAGATTTAACTTTAAGCTGTCAGACTAGTACGCCAATATCTATTGTTCTTTCAAACACAGGTATTTTTCTACTTCGAATAATTGCAAAACTTACACCGGATCAACTATTTTGATATCTGTCTCAAATCCAAAAGAAAGTAATTTTCAGTCTATCATTCCAGATTTATCCCTTCCAGAAGTCTGTTGTGATGATATTAAGATAAATAATGAATCCAAATTACACCTTGTTCCCTTACAATTAAATAATCTCGATCGAGATGCATTAAATTTAGCAAGCCATAAACTAGATAATTTAGAGAAAATGACCTCAGAAACAAATATTAATTTTTCAGACACAAAAAAAATAGTTCTTATTTCACTTATGCAATCTTATTTTGATAAAATGTATGTTACTTTATATTTTATACGGATAATTAAATATTTTTACCGACGATTTCGTAGAAATCCGTCACATAGTTGTCAACAAATTACAAATTGTTTAACACTAAATATATGTCAAAGTAAACGAAAACATGTACATGAGACAGATTTAAGTATAGATTGTAAACATAATAAAGACAATAATTATAGTGAATCCAAAAAGTGTGAAGAGACTAGTTTCACAGAGACTACACCGATAAGACGAAGTGAAAGACTATCGAGACTAAAAGAAACTATTTAAATGTGTTAAATAAAATAATAATGTATACAAATGTTTTATACCATTTAAATGAAAATTCATTTACAATTATTTTCATTCTTACAAAAGGAGGTGTAATGTACCTACCTACTCACATGTAAGATAATTAAAGTATCTATGTATTTCTATATAGTTTTTAGTCACCTGGTATATGTTATTTACAATTATGAAAAGTTCTCATGTATAATCACTAATAATTATTTGCTGTTAGAAATCAGAATCAATACTCTTCATAAATATTTTTCCTATTTAGAATAAATAAGTTTCGCTAGTTTATTCGCCTAATACTTCGTATCTATGGAATAATAATAATTTATTTCTCTTATTTCTTTGTTCGATAAGCTATCCGTATTTGCTATTTTAATATTAATATTTGAGTCCAATCTCTTGTACTCAAATCCATCCAGAAACATCGTTAAATAATTGTAGATAACAGAACTTATAAATTCATAGTTTTAAGAAATAACAGGCAGTGTAATTTTCATCCTCTAATATAATAAATTTATACATGTCAATATATTCTGTTTAATTCCAAAACAAAGAGTTAGTCCGGAGAAGAAATAAACGCATAGTATTCCATAACAATTGTTTACATAAGTGAGATGGCCGACCTAAATTTTTTGAATTGAAAGAAATGTTTTAAATGCCTTAGAAGATGCAGAAATATTAGCGAATGTGGAGAATAGAGTATACCATGCATTTTTAACCCTCTTAAAGCCTTATCAGACAAACAATTTGGGCTTGGACAAACATTACAAGGGGCTATTTTTTACTTTTTATGCATGTTACAATAGGTATCAAGTTATACTTATCTACATTTTGCTTTCGTTACTTACCTTACGCCATTGTTTCCACTCTTTCTTTGCTCCTGGCAAAGCATTTAATATTTGGCCTAATTTCTGCCACATTGTTTGGGCAGTTTTATATGTAAAATTGTTTGTAAATTTCCCACTTTTTAAATCGGGATTTTCTTCCATAAAATCTATTAGTTTTTTTTTTGTTCGAAAGATACTAATCCTCCGAATATGGAATTTTTATTTTCTTTATCCATATTGGAAACAGAGAAAACAGATAAGTACGAAAACACAAGCCAAAACACGTTAACACTGTGTAGAAAATTGAGCAAATCACAAAAAACTAAAAAACTTCAAGTCTGCTGCAACAAGTAAAATAAACTTGTCAGTCAAATAAATGTCGCCTGTCACCTCTACCTCGTTTTTTCTTAATTTCGTGCGAATTTGCGGCGTTGCCGGTAAATTTGGGTTAACGGATTCTCGTATGCGAATTAAACTTTCGAATTGCGTTCGAAAATACGCTTTTACGTTCGTGCACGATTTTTTTTTCGTTCGAACTAATCGCATGCCAGTAACTTCGAACACATTCAAAAATACGACCCCTGGTTGCAAGACAATTCGGATGGAATTACCCAGATTATTTTGTGCTTGATATCAGGGCCCGTATTTTCGAAACCGTTCGAACGGAAGTCGTATGCGAAAAATGATGAATTTCGAACGAAAATCGATGATTCGTATTTTCGAACGCATCGTATACGACGATTTTCGTACACGACTGCTCGAGTGGGTATTCACCATTCGAATAACGGTAAACACACGGAGTTTGACGTACATTTCTGACTTTTGCATTTAGTTTGGTTTTTAATTGTTTACATAAGTGAGATGGCCGACCTAAATTTTTTGAATTGAAAGAAATGTTTTAAATGCCTTAGAAGATGCAGAAATATTAGCGAATGTGGAGAATAGAGTATACCATGCATTTTTAAACCCTCTTAAAGCCTTATCAGACAAACAATTTGGGCTTGGACAAACATTACAAGGGGCTATTTTTTACTTTTTATGCATGTTACAATAGGTATCAAGTTATACTTATCTACATTTTGCTTTCGTTACTTACCTTACGCCATTGTTTCCACTCTTTCTTTGCTCCTGGCAAAGCATTTAATATTTGGCCTAATTTCTGCCACATTGTTTGGGCAGTTTTATATGTAAAATTGTTTGTAAATTTCCCACTTTTAAATCGGGATTTTCTTCCATAAAATCTATTAGTTTTTTTTTTGTTCGAAAGATACTAATCCTCCGAATATGGAATTTTTATTTTCTTTATCCATATTGGAAACAGAGAAAACAGAAAGTACGAAAACACAAGCCAAAACACGTTAACACTGTGTAGAAAATTGAGCAAATCACAAAAAACTAAAAAACTTCAAGTCTGCTGCAACAAGTAAAATAAACTTGTCAGTCAAATAAATGTCGCCTGTCACCTCTACCTCGTTTTTTCTTAATTTCGTGCGAATTTGCGGCGTTGCCGGTAAATTTGGGTTAACGGATTCTCGTATGCGAATTAAACTTTCGAATTGCGTTCGAAAATACGCTTTTACGTTCGTGCACGATTTTTTTTCGTTCGAACTAATCGCATGCCAGTAACTTCGAACACATTCAAAAATACGACCCCAGCCCATAATCTGGGGAATTCCATCGGAATTATCTTGCAAGGGATAGTACCTGTGCTAAAAGTTACTAGACGAACCTTTTTCTAATCCCACCTCACTTGACAATAGGAATTAAATTTAATCCTTGAATCAGTTATAGGTTTGTTAATTTAAAGGATAAAGGGTTTTTCCCAAACAAATATATTTAGCAAAGATTAAGTTTTCTTCATCTAAGGCATCTATAAAATAAGAAAATATTTTTTTACAACAACCAATTCGTTTTAATATCCTATTGAACCTCAAAGAAATTTTAGACATACTAATTTGGACGATTTTCACATTTGGTCCCATTGAAGATAGCCTCAAATGGGTTTGACAGAATGAAATATTAGTGTCTCGCAGTGTTGAAATTTACATTACAAATGAAACATACGCAATTAAAAGCAATAAGATATTTAAAAACTAATATTTAACGATTACGAAAAAAAGAAAAAATAAATAGTTTTAAAACAGTTTTTAACAGTAAATAGTAAAATGTCAGTATAAATAATAAAATTTAAAATGCATCTGATGCAATCTGGCTGCTGGTGGTTTGAGGATTCTGACTCTATTGCCAAATCTATCCGCTAACCTATCAAAGGGCAATTGCCAAAAAAATTTTCTAATAATTTATTACAACAAATATCAAACGAAACAAATATTACTACATTAATATTTTATATAAGGTATAAAATAGCAGAATTCATAAAATAATATGATAAAAATGTACCTTTTAAAAGCTTTATCTCTTTGTATTTGAAGCATATAACATATACATTATAAAAACATGACAACACTGCCAACGCAATATTTCCTTCTGTGAAACTTAATTGACAGCCAACTTGAGGCTATCTTCAATGGGACCAAATGTGAAAATCGTCCTACCAATTTTTATTTCACACCATTTTTGACAAGCCTTGGGTCCTTTAAGACCCATACCTATAACATTAAAAAGAAAAATGACGACTGATGCGAAATATGTGGGATGTAAGCAAAACTAAAAGAATAAAAGGAACTGAAAAAACAGGACAGAGACAAAAGCGACCTACTCGAAGTTACACTAGATAAGAGTCGGAGTGTGCCCTAAGAGATAGAGTATTTATTGGGTAAGGTCAGGTTTTATGTACCCACAAAGTACCACAGTTGTTATCTGAGAATGATTTTTCAAATTTCCAAAGAAGAATATTTCCATTCCATTACTGTATTAAAAAACAAATTTACAACATTAAAAAATCGATCTTCAGCCACTTGAGCCACCTCCGATGAGTTGTTTAGGATTAACACTCCGATACATGTTAGTCAGAACATAGTTTATGCTCAAAAGGCTATTTCTTACATAAATAAATAATATACATCTCTGTTTTTTTCAGTACCTTTCACGCACCCAAAAAAAATGTACTTATCTAAATATTTTACAAAATTATATGCTTTTGATTTTGAAATATAGATTTGTCCTAATAGACTACAGTTGTGTGTTCATTTAAAATATGTACTGGCATATATCAGCTGTGGATTAAAGTCACATTAGATGCATAATATAGCCAAAATAGAAGGCTAAGAAATTGGGAATTGAGTTAATAAAAGAATAAATGGGATTCAGAGCCTCAGCATCAGCTTTACACTCATATATTTAGTCCGCAGTTGCCAAATATGTCATCTCTAAAGATCTAGTAGACAAAATGATGTAAAATTCGTCTTTTTTGTAGCAAAATATAATCTTATGTACTCATTATCACGACAGTCCCAGCAGCTGCAATTTACATGTTGGACATGTTGATGTTGGCTGTAGAGAGAACAGACTGACATCGTCCCAATACTGAACCCAATGTGTAGATGCCTCACTGAATGTGGGAACACAGTTGACCCAACATTGGATCCTATGTGTAGAACCGACCTTAAATTTGTAAAGTTGGCTTGGCCATTTAGATATAATGCCACATAATCGAGCAGTGTATCTAAATCAGAAATAGAAGCAGCATTAACAGGTTGGATGCCGCTATTTTGTGACTTATTTTATGTGGTCCCAAATTAAAAAAAAAAAAGAAAAAACCGTATGCTTTTGCTAATAATTATAAATATTGATGTTTTATATGTAATTGCTATTTCAAATATTTAAGAAAAGTAAGCAACCGCAGGTTGTTGTAAATCTACATTTTCTTCCGCCACAGGTTGTTGTGAATTAGATATTACTTCTCCAATTTCATTCTCACCCTCCGAGTCCGTTTCTGTCCATCCGCGATCAAATTCCTCCTCCAATTCAAAATCACTAAACTGATCACTATTTTCCAACATTTCTAACAATTCTGCTTCAGTGTACTTATGATAACGACTCCCTTTAGGTCTGGAGGGACCAGCCTCAATATACTCATTTTGCATGATAATAAAACAATAAAAATATTTGAAAAACTTGAACCAGGTGTATTTATGAGTAATAAATACCCTTACTTAGTTCCTACTAAGAAAAATGCAACACAATTGCGGTGCCGACTAAGAAACGTAAATAAATATATAAATATGTACGGAACCCTTATAAGCGACGAAGGCACCTGAAGAAAATACACAGTTTATAAGCGACGAAGGCACCTGAGCAAAATACACAGTGACAGACGATTTTCACATTTGGTCCCATTGAAGATAGCCTCAAATTAGCTGCCAATTAAGTTTCACAGAACGAAATATTAACGAACTGAATAAATAAAAAATAAATAAAATAAAATAAAATATTGCGTTGGCAGTGTTGCCATGTTCTTATAATGTGTATGTTATATGCTTCAAATACAAAGAGATAAAGCTTTTAAAGGGTACATTTTTATCACATTATTTTACAGATTCTGCAATTTTATACCTTATATAAAATATTGATGAAGTAATATTTGTTTCGTTTGATATTAGTTGTAATAAATTATTAGAATTTTTTTTTGGCAATTGCCCTTTGATAGGTTAGCGGATAGATTTGGCAATAGTCAGAACCCTAAAACCACCAGCTGCCAGATTGCAATAGATGCCTTTTAAATTTTATTATTTATACTATTTACTGTTAATGACATTTTACTATTTACTGTTAAAAACTGTTTTAAAACTATTTACTTTTCTTTTTTTTCGTAATTGTTACATATTAGTTTTTAAATATCTTATTTCTTTTAATTGCCTATGTTTCATTTGTAATGTAAATTTCAACACTGCGAAACACCAATATTTCATTCTGTCAAACCCATTTGAAGCTAACTTCAATGGAACCAAATGTGAAAATCGTCCCACAGTGACTCTTATAAGGATCAAAGGCATCCAACCTGTTAAGGAAGTAGAACAAGAGGAAAAAGTACCGTAAATGATGGACGGTTGATGTAGAGCATGATTTTAAAGCTATGCACATCAGGCAGTAGAGAAGAAAAGTCACTGATAGGGCAGAATGTAAGAATATTGTTAAGAAGGCCAAATCTCATAAGCGGTTGTAAAGTCAGGAGAAGTAGAAGAATTATCAACAGATCTAGCAGCGAGTACATAGAATTGAGTTTACAGAAAACTAACCCACCAACAGATATTTAAATTACCACTCAAACCACAATGAAAACATTGCGGTAAACCACAATGTAAACATGCATTTCAGGAAAAAACACACCTGCCAAAAAAGATTACCCATTGTCATTTAGAAACAAGGAATTTAATATTTATATTAATATGGATTCCCTATACTACAATTTTTAATTGATTTCAACTTCCTTTAATAGAGTGAATACTACCCTTGCTAAAATCGATAAATATCTTAAATGTAATATATTGAGATTCCAGCTGGATGATTAATTAAGATTCAAAATAAATGACGGTTGTGTTTCGATTAAGATTCAATTATCAGTTAAGTTACATTTTAGAGAAGGACACTGAAAATGTTTCAAATTTGTCTATAGTAAAAAATTATATATTCAACAAAAATTACAATTCTCAATTACAAAAATTCAAAAATAGAGCATTGAGAATTAGAATCATTCCCAGAATTACCCTGATAAGTTTAGAGGTTTATAGTTTCGCAGATTTTTTTCTATTTGTGTATGGTTTTGTACCATGCTATGAATGCTATGTATCAACTATATGTACATAGATATGTATAAAGAAACCATAAAAAAGAATAATTACAAACAATGAATGGCCACTGTTTAACAAATCACAAAAACAATGTATTGTAATAGGTAATTTATTTTTGCAAGCTTTTATAAGTGCAACCAAAACAAGACAAGATAAAAGAAGGTGAAGAAGTATGAAATTAATTGATGTGTGTCATCTTGTCATCTGTGTCAATACTATTAACTATTACCAAAGAATATAGAGGCCTATTACTAACTAACCTATGTAATGCTAAAGATATTGATAAACAATTGCAAAGGTACCTTTATATGTTATATGCTTTAAAATGTTTTGTAAATATGACTCCTTAAGCAGTACACAGTCATCATTCATCATAAGTTGTTCTATTCAATACAAAAATCAGACAAAACAGATAGAAATTAGATAAAGGAAAGCTCCAACTATAGTTTTTTATATCAATTTGTTGTAATACTTATTCAAAACTATAAAGATATTGATAAAGATATTGATTTGATTTAATCAAATCCTAAATATTTAATCAAATTCACATCTGATATAGATACCCATAGATATAAACTAGCAGGTTGATTCTTTATGGGAATATAATTTTTTCCCTCAAAATTCATAATCTTTCTTTAAACACAACAAAGGAAGTTTGGCTATGATTGCACTTCTCACTGATTTATCAACTACAATCACAATCACTTTGCACTGAAGTTCAACAAACCATAAAAAGAAAGTAAAATTCAGCCTGCAATTACTCTGTGTCCCAATTTAATGTTGTTTGTGACGAATAAGCATATTTTAGGCATGACAACAATCTTGACATTAAAAACAACTAGCATTCTTTTTGCCTTATGTTATCAATACATTAGCTGGTTTTGTGGGAAAATAGTTTTGAAATATGAGGGAATTGCTTATCAATATTAAAGAAAGATAAACACTATCTACATTAAAAAAGGCTATCCATTGTTGAAGTAAATTTTAAGAAAATATTAAGAGCATTTATGCTCTGACCGGTAAATTCAAGATCCTAAGTATTCAGGATAACAAAAAATAGGTTGAATTCTAAAAATGTCCTAATTTTAAAATGCATTAACTTTATTAAAACTATGCTCATTTAAATATATTTGAAGTTATTTTATACTCACAAGTTCAAAATCAACGAATTACGAATATCGAACACCAACCATACACCAACACTTAAATCACTTTTAAATCAAAGATTAGAAAATTTCATTTCCCATCACAAATTAGAAAATGTCATTAATGTGACAAGTGGCAAATAAAAGGAGGGGATTTCAGAGACAGCATTGTCAATTGTCATAGTCAAAAATTGTTTTATTCCATAGAGCCAAAACAAAAATCCACTGCAGAACATACTGAATTTACAGTTTTAATAGAAATATCTAAAGGTTCAGTTCTTGTGTCGACTTAAAATAAATAAATTGACTTATGCGACAAGCCTTAAACAAATTGGACTGGCAGATGCACAAGGATGAGAGCCAAGAAATAAAGAAAGAAAAAGAAGAAACAAATCTCATTAATTTAGACTGTGTCTCTGTCTTCATCAAGTAACCATAGCAGCATCTCTTTGGTGAGGGAGAGAGAGTGAAAAGTTGATACGCGCTAGAGAGAGACAAATTGAACAATCGCAAGAGATCCTTGTAGTCAGTACGCGTGGTTGGTATACTCGGTCTATGTTAATAGGTTTGTTCCTACAGAAGTTTCAAACTGTCGCCGACTGTCAGACGCATGCGCAATAATAATTTCGCCGTTCCAACAAGATTTTCTCTGATACCTTGTCAACAAAGTACACTGTTCCATGAAATATAAAACCAGTTTGAAATTAGTTCCTGACAGTTTGAAAAGTTTCCGAACTTTTTGCAAACTGGTAATCACAGACATGCGCAATTAGTCGAATTTTGATTTACTCACACCTACACTGTTTATTTTTAATTTTAAATAGGTACCTTTGTTTTGGTAATTTTGTTGTTTTAAGTACATACATAATATTGTATTTTAGTGTTTTATACTTTTGATATTATAATTTATAAAACAATGAGTGACAGTGAATATTCGTCATTATCCTCTATGAGCGACTCCAGTGATGACTTGGAAGAAATTGTATTGGAAGATAGAATTCGCCCTAAAAATAGAAACTATTTTGAAACAACTGTTTCCCAATACAATGAAACAGAGTTTAAGGAGCATTTTCGAATAAGTCGGCATGTTACTGAGTCCATAGCTGAACAGTTTCAAAATAGTGACTACTATAAAATACATGCAGGACCATATGGTAAATTGTCAGCAATGCAACAAGTTTTAATTTTTTTATGGTATATAGGCCATCAAACGGCTAGTTTTAGAGATGTTGCAGACCGCTTCAACATTACAATAAGTTCTTTGTCTAGAGTGATACGAAAAGTGACTTACTTTTTGAGCTACTGCTCAAGTCATATAATAAAATGGCCAACCGATGAAGAAAAAGTTAAAATTGAGAATGTCTTTCGTACGAATGGTTTCTTAGGTGTAATTGGGATAATTGATGGTACACATATCAAGATTGACAAACCAAAGGATGATCCAGATTCTTACATAAATAGAAAAGGATTTTATTCGATTCAGGTAATTTTCTTTACTGTACAGTAATAAAATGTATTTATTCTATGTTATGTTTTAGTTACAATTGGTATGTGACCATGAATTACAAATCAGAGACATATTTATTGGTTACCCGGGCTCTGTACATGATAGTCGAGTATTCCGCAGTTCTCCATTGTCTCAGACACTACAAGAAAAATGTGGAAATTATTATATATTAGGAGACAGTGGATATCCTGTATTGCCCAATTTATTAACACCCTTTAGAGACCGGGGGCAGTTAAGTAGGGCCCAAATAAATTATAATTCAAAACTGTGTGCTAACCGGTACTTAGTAGAGCATTGCATAGGAGTCCTCAAACAAAAATTTAGGCAGTTATACCATCTTAAATTACGCTCTATAGCTGATTGTGTACATTTAATAAGAGCAAGTTGTGTTTTGCATAATATTTCATTAAATGATGAATTTTTATATGAAAACAATCCTGCAGGCAATAATGAAGCAGCACCTGATTTACAGTTGGACAATAATGATCCTGATGATGAACCTGATGACAGAAATGGTGCTGCAGTTCGAAATCAAATTTTAAATTTGTTAGAACAATAAAAATTTTAAAATACTTTATTTTTTAATTATTATGATTTTTACAGTTAAAGTAACAAAATATTTATTCAGAAAAACAATACTATACATATAAATTAATCTTATGGATTTTCCCTAAGTTTGTTTTGCTTTTCAAGTAGTTGGTTCTGCTTCTCAAGTAATTGGTTTTGCTTCTCAAGTAATAGATTTCGCCTTTTTATCTCTTCTAGTTTTTCTCTATGAACCACTAGCTTATCCCTTTCAATACTGAGCCTTTCCTTATAATATTCTGCTCTCTCTATTCTCATATTTTCCAATATTCTATTTCTATTTAGAATTGGATGCTTTGTATTGGTATTAGGTGCAGATGTAGCGGTGTGGGTAACTGGAACTGGGCTGTCAGTATTCTCTACTTCTTGAGTTTCAGTCTCCTTTAGAACTACATCTGAAGTCAACGACACATTTTCAATAACTTTTGTAGCAGATAGAAGTATCTCGGGATGAATATTTCGTTTTTTTTTGAATATACTGTCCATTTCATCTTTGAATTCAAAAAATTTTCGTCCTCTACCTGTTTTATTCTGATTATCTACGAACTTTTTGTATCCCCTTTCCAATACACGCCATTTATTTTCACAATGCGACGGGGACACATTTATATGTAAATTTTTATTTATTTCCTTGGCTATAATCTCCCATAATTTTTTTAAATTTCTTATTTGGAGAGTTCCAACCTTAGGTTTATATTTCTTATATAAATCTATTAATACTTTAGACTGATTGGTGGTCCAGACCACATAGTCTACAGTTTTAACACTACTATCTTCAACATGGTTTTCATGGTAAATAATAATTTCTTCCATATCTAAAACAAATTAGTATTTATTATAGGTAACTGCATGATAATAATAATTATAAAGATTTACCTTCCTCATTGTTTTCCATTTTAAAGAAGAAACAATTTACTTTGTTACAGCGAATAAAATAACACAAAATTTGTTTATTTAATATAGGCAACTTGCCAGCTCGATAGGATATTGTTCCAACAAAAATCACAAACTAGTTCGCGGCTGGTTAAATTCGCACATGCGTATTGTGCAGCAGTCAGAAACTGCCCTGAACTAGTTTCTGATTCTTTGTAGGAACAAACCTAATATATCTATGGTTTAAAGAGGAAAGCTGTGTGTGGTTGATTGAGACACAGAATACACAATCCCAACTATGGGAAGGTGTATTCTGTGATTGAGACCACAGAAGTGGTGTGTGATTGAGCAGAGTTGCCAGATGCGATTTTTTAAATCCCCCACTTGGAAACTGAAATTCCCCCAAATTGAAGGTCAAATCCCCCAAACTTAAAATTTTGTCGCATAATTACAATTTTTATAAATTTGAAAAGACTGTAGACTGGAACATACTGTACTATAATATTTTATACTATTTATGCTAAAACCATGATACTATGACTATAAGATAAAATATTGCGCATGTTTTTGTGACGTCATTGGAGAGTTGCACGTTCGAAATGTCAGTTTTTTGTATATATCAATAAATAATCTTTAATAAATAGTTTGGGGATATCCTTATGTGTACGAATATTGTAATTTTTAAACCTCTTAACTTATTTTCGTCTAGTAATTTCATCACAGAATGCATACAAATCCCAATTAAGTTTAACAAGAATTCAAATTCTACTCTCCAATGACGGCATGCGCGAACCCGACCGATTTTGAGCTACAGGAAGATCCTATCTTGTTATTCATAGTATCATGGCTAAAACGATGGATTAGAATAATTTTTCATACTAAAACAATGACAACAATCATGATATAAGGAAACAAGGTATGCTCACTAGTGGACTCATTTTTGCACATTTCTGCGCCGACCAAAATCCACCATCTTTTCAATATGTCACATGTGTGTAGGGATGGTGACCCGATCCCGTACCAGTTACTTTGGAACATGTATTTTTATTTATACTTGTGGAACTGATCCCTAACACCAATATAATATTATAAAAAACGAGTACGGGTCATCGCCGTATAAATAAAGATCTTTATATACGTCCATGGTACGGGTACTGTACTCATAGTAAGTGTAAGTGAGCATACCTGACCTGATCCACAAAAATACTTGGATCAACCCCTCTACATGCGTGACGTCTGCTTTGTTTACTTTTGCATTTTTTAACCTTACTTTGCAATGTACTGGAATTTAAATGTAAATGTGTTTTTGTTTTGTTTCGATTTTTTAAAAATTATTTTAAGAGTCTGTTCAGATCATTTTAAATATGAATTAATTGGATTAATGTATAATATTAATTTTATTTTATTTAATTTAACTACGATATTTCGTATCAATTTTGTACATATTTGAATTGCCGCCTTCAAAATGGCGGATTTTGGTCGTAAACGTGATTGGCTGTTCAAAATAGATGCGCGTGAGCATACCATGTTTCCTTATATCATGACAACAATGAACAACGATTTAAAAAACTGATGTCACTTATATCACAGCCACCTAAAGTTACTTTAAATGGCTGTGCTTATACTTAAAAATTAAAATTAAATTTAAAAAACATGATTATGAGTAGAAGAGTAGAAACATGAGTAGAATTGGAACGATGAGGCTGTGAATCCCATTTGTATTTCCAAATTTCTTAGCCTTTCGTTTTAGTTATATTCTGTATTTAACGTCACTTTAATCCACAGCCGATATATTATTATGGAAGTACATATTTCTAAAACTTACATACATGACCACACGACGGTGGTCTATTAAGACAAAATGATCTAGATATCAAAACTAAAGGCCTATATTTTTGTAAATATTTAGATAAGTACATTTTTTGGGTGCCTTAAAGGTATCTACCGAAAAAACCAGATATGAATAGAATAGCCTTTTCTTCCAGTTCTATGTACATTCGCAAATTTATGACCACTGACCACCTAAAATCCTCCACAATTTTTCCCCCAAAAAATACCCCATCCGTTTTAGCGCATAAAAAATTCCCCCAGACGCTTTGAAATTACCCCAAAAATGGGGGGAAATACCCCAATCTGGCAACTCTGTGATTGAGCCATACCACAGAATAATAAACATACAGAATACCCACTCTCCACGGAAAATTAAGTACGCGCATCTCCTCCGCGCAGACGTTCCGCCATGTTTTAGGAGGATTTTAAAGAAATTATGTGGTGTGCATGGAAAAATTAACCAGGTTTATTTGACTTACGGCAATCATAGACATACTATACAATTATATTAACATTGTTAAATATAATAACATAAATATAATATAATTAAACATAAATATAAACAATTACATAACCACACAAATCATATGTATGTGTCCTCCTAAAACATGGCGCGCGTGCTGAAAAACTTCAAAGGCGGCATCTGAGAGTGTCCCTTCTGATTGTTTATTATTCTGTGGCCATACGTATATTAAACACAATTGTCTGTGTCTCAGATGTGGCCTAATATCTGAGTTAAGCTGGATTTAAGCTGGATTTATAGTTTGACGGACTGTAGACGCAGACGCACTGGAAAAAGATCAACATAGACTTTTGTGTACTCCTATTTATAAATGAACGTAAACGCAAGACGGGACGTAAGCGAAACGCACTGTAACGGAAGAGTTGGTCAACTTTCAACTTTTACAGTGCGTTTCTTACGTCTGACCAATCAAAAGAAAGAATGGATTATGTTCATTGCACCAATATTGAAATATGCCAAAAATTGATCTGGATCTTCTGTCTTCATCTTTAAAAAATAATTATAAGCATTCTCTATTTTTCTATTACGGTTTATTGGTCTTGGTCGCCTTATTATTGTCCTTCTAGTTTTTTGCAATGCTACTGCACCCAGCACAGCAGCAATCCTACAGCGCCAAGGAGCATACCTTCGTATATTTCACAATCCATTCTAACACGCAAAAAGGATAAAAAAAAATATATAATAAACAATAGTATAAACACACACCCTTTGTTTATTATGAATTCTGATTCCTATAATTGTATAATTTATAGGTTATATTGAATGTTGTGGGTCACCAATTCTTGTCTTTACTCATGCGCAAAAATTCCACTACGTCCATTTATAAATTGAAAAAATATTTACAGTCCGTTTCTTACGTCTCCAGTGCGTCTACGTCTACAGTACGTCAAACTATAAATCCAGCTTTAGTGTCGTTGATGTACATAGTCCATCGAGTTAGAATTATGTACAAATTGATGTACATATTCCATCGACTATGACATATAAAAACGTCAAGTGTCAATTATAGCTGGTATTTGTGATCTGTGGTGTCAAGCATTAGCAAATGTCAATGTCACTCGGCTGTCAGTGTCAGTGGCAATGGCTACAGCAATAATGAATACAATTTTAAAGAAAACTGTGGAATTACTTCCATCAAAATTATTTTTGAAAAATGGAGCTGCCTTGATACACACCAGGTAATATTTTACTAATTAAGTAGTCATTTTTTGAACGTTGCTAGAGCATATTATGCTGTTATATAATTGTACAGGTTAGGTGTATTTTGTAGATTGGAAGTTTAGCTAATAATTGAATATAAACATGTTAAATTCTCATTTAAGTATATAATTTTTGTTTCAGCCAAAAAGTAAATGCTGGTAAATGGTATCCAGACGCAGAATGGATAAACCAATTTTCTGGCCCTGTGATGTATCCAGATGAGATAACCAAGAATTGGGCTCTTCAGCCCTGGAATGCTACTAAAGCACCAGTAGAGAAAGAAGTTAAAAACGTTACATTAAATTTTGGTCCTCAACATCCTGCTGCTCACGGTGTATTGCGTCTAGTGCTAGAATTAGATGGGGAGGTATGTAACTATTAGTGTTATCCACAAGACCTTTTTAAGATTATAGAGATATCTTAAACTAATAGATGGAATTGTCAGACATTTTATAAACATTCATGTTTTAAATAAAACAAGATTGTTTTCTAAGTTTTATATTCATTTTTGAAATAAAAAGTGTTTACAATACTGAGGTGTCTTAAAAATAAACCTTTTTATTTAAGATTATCTGGTAATGTGATATGAAGAGAAATCTTCCGGCTTAACCATTGCCTTGAATAATTAGATTCATTAACCAATTTTTATTCACTCTTATTTCCTCTAACCCTGTACCATTATATCCTTAAAATAAGGTATTTTTACTTTATTTCTATGTACCATTTATCCAATTAGTATATCCTGGTTTCTAAGTGTCTAAAACTGCTTATATTAAAAATTGTTCTGTATAAACAATTCATATAATCTTTTAAATTATGTACATGCGAAAAATGTTAGCAATCATTTTAAAGCATTTGAAGGTGTTATAACTTTTTAAATGTATTTTTTTATGACTTACAGACTGTCAAGAGGTCAGATCCCCACATTGGTCTTCTACATAGAGGTACAGAAAAGCTGATTGAATACAAAACCTACACTCAAGCCTTGCCATACTTTGACAGGTTGGACTATGTCTCTATGATGTGTAATGAACAATGCTACAGCTTAGCAATTGAAAAACTACTTAATATTGATGTACCTTTAAGAGCTAAATATATTAGAGGTAAGAACATGTTCTGGTTTATTGTTGTTTTTAATAAATATTCATTGTTGTATTGTTAGAGATAGTTACATGGTGTACAAAATAAAGGAAGTAGGTCAACCAGTCCACAGAAAATAAATGGAGAGAACTAATAAAAAATAAGTCTAAAGTCAAAGTCAAACAATAAAAGTTGTACACAATTTTCCCCTTGTTGCCATATTTTAAATTTGAACAAATAGATAGGGAATAATCAGATTTTCTTGACATATCACTCCTATTACACCGAGCATTTCATTGGCTAGAACTAGTGACGAGTTTATATGACGTCATTATTAGATGAAGTGAGAATCGTAAATTGTAACTGACGTCTGTCATAATATTGGAATCAAAAAAGAATAAGAAAATTTTTAGGTTAAGATTATAGAGGCGCAAAATTTCGGGCCAATGCTTTTTAAATGCATTAATTTTTTTCGAATCCTGAGAAAAGTAATAAGTATTTTTGAGAAATTTTAACGCAGAATGAAGGACTACATTATTACCGAGGGCCGAAATCCCCTGAAAACTTCTATAATGTTTATTTTAAAAAGTTACAGTGGTGAAAAAAAGAAAGATAAAATTTAGTGTGATTTTTAATTACAAATATCTCATTCAAAAGAAACTTTTTGTTGATTCTAAGGGACTTTCGCCAATCGTTAATAATCTTTCGTTCTGTGTTTAAATTTTGAAAAATATTTATTAGTTTTTTCAGAATTCGAAAAAAATGAATGCATTTAAAAAACATTATCCTGAAATTTTATGATACACTGATATTTCTATGAATCTAAAATAATCTTTTTATTGTGGAGCTTAAATATGTGAAAATATTATTTTCAAATTATATTTTAGACATTTATTTCTTAAGCAGTTTTTCTCCTAGTTTGTGGTGTGTTCATAAACAGTAATATTGAAACTATGGAAGCAAAATGAAATTTTGCATTATGACCTCTTCTCCCTTTTTTTGATTAAAATTACATAAACATATGTTTTACAACTATGCTTAGAAATGAAATTCACAGTTATGTTTTATATGTATATTTACAAAATATTACAAACAACATGATGACAATACAAATATATATTACAGTACATGTATTTTGCATTACATATATGGCATATACTCTACACATTGAACAAAATTTATTATAGAATATCTATGGCAAGTAGAATGTGAATAAAACCTTTTAGATTTTTTTACTTATCTGTTTTTTCAAGTAATGTTTCCACTAAATGTTTTAAGTTATTATATCATATTTATTTCCAAACTCCATACAGCGAGCCTAATACTTTTGATTCTTCTTTCATTCTGAAAGTAATATCTAGAAAAGAATATTCTTAAAGGTATTTTTTCATATATTTATTTACCCTGTCAGATAATTAACAAGATCTTCTGTTTTCCAAGATTTTGCATTTATTACTTATTGACCCAAGATTTGCCCCCGGCTTGGATTGTCTTTCTGCCACTTAAATCCAATTTTATGCAGTACTCTCCGTAAAGATGATTCACTACCTTCAAATAGATCTCTCTCTTGTAAAAACTGCATGAAGAGTTTTAACAGTTATATGTTGCTCTAAAAAAAAAATTTAATCTATAGTCTATAATATAATTGACAACAAAGTCTTACATATGTCAATAAAATATTAAAATATACTTACTTTTTTCATACATTTCATAAATTACATTTCGAATTAGAGGTGCATTATTGCAATTAGTTATCGGTTTTACAGGTCTCGGTCTTTTCTTAGGTGGAGAACATAAAGGTGTATTCTCTTTTGCGGATTGAGAAACTTTGCTGACAGTAGAAATACTCAACTTCAACGCTGATGCAACTCTCTAAAACAGTATTTTTAGTATACATAATTGTATTATCTGTTCTAAATAAAATACTTTCTAAATATATTTAAATAATAAGACCTACATACCTCTCTAATTGCTTCTAGTGGTAATAATGGACCACCGTTTTTCTTCTCCCTTTCAAAATATTCAATTAAATTTGCAATTAATTGCTTGCAATGACTGGTCAAATGCGACGGCATTTTTGTTTTAACACAATTAAGTTAAAATATCCAAAAAATTGAATCGAAATCAAATCGAGAAACTAAAGTAACAGAATTTGTTTTGTAGACAGTTTATAGGTTTATATTTTAACCAACTTCACAACTATAAACAAATCTTACATAACCTTCTATAGGACAACATGGGTTTGACACTTACAGTACATATAGTTATCTTTGTTTCACACTCTTGAATGACAAAGAGAAACAATGTAGCCGGTAGTTGCTGTGGTAAATACATATATGTTTTTTATTTGGCAACAGCGCTTTCCTGCAAAACTTAACGGTAGCGAAAAAACTTATATATGAGGAAAAATTTGTTGAATTTGTTTGCCGTCAAGTTTGTACCATTGAGTTATGACGTCATTAAATCTATGACGTGCACCGCTAATTGTTTGACTTTGAGTTTATATCAATACGCTTCAAGGAAATAGTTTTAAAACTTTTTTTTAGATTTTACTTAAAAAAATATTTAAAAAAAATTAGCTTTATATTCATTGGCTGACTTGCTTTTACTATTAGCTTTTAAATTGCTATTTGAAAACTTTGTGGTTGGTTGTGGGGTTGATAAAAAGTTACTAAATATAAGTATTAAGAACCAATTTTTGTTCTTTCAGTTCTATTTGCTGAGTTGACTAGGATTTTAAATCACATTATGGGCATCGGAACCCACGCTCTTGATGTAGGAGCCTTGACACCATTCTTCTGGCTCTTTGAAGAGCGTGAAAAGATTATGGAGTTTTATGAAAGAGTTTCTGGAGCTCGTATGCATGCAGCCTATGTTAGGCCAGGAGGAGTGTCTCTGGTAAGTAAAAGTTAGTGAATAATATGTTTATATTTATTTTATACGTACATATAAATATTTACTTATATAAGTTGGACTCAAAAAGCACTGCTGGTTTGTTTTAATGCATGTTCAATGACCATTTGTCAGTTAGACCATAATCTACTCACAGACCATCAGTGGATTTTATTTTATTTAACAAACTATCTAGGCTAGCTACACTTGTTGATGTGGCTATACCTAACAACAACATTAATCTGCTAAATACAAAAAAATCTCCAAGTACATACATATATCTTAATATAGAAACAAAGAGACACTGGAAAACCATGAGGGTCCAGATGATGTCTATAATTCTGTAGAATAGTATCAATACCATTCATTTATAATAAATGTACAAATTTTCTAGGATCTTCCTTTGGGTCTGATGGATGATATTTATGAATTTGCTTGCAAATACAATGAACGAATTGATGAAGTAGAAGATGTCCTCACCCATAACAGAATTTGGGTTCAAAGAACCAAAGATATCGGAGTGATTTCTGCTGAAGATGCATTGAACTATGGATTTAGGTAAGAAAGATTTACAATGTGTGTTCATAGAGTAACTTAACTAGATTACATTTTTGATTTCTGATAATCTACAATATATTAAGGGACTTTTTACAATTTTTAAGTAATAGCAAAAAAAAAACTATTATATTTATGGTCATAAACATTCTATGATTGTTAACAAGGTTTTTGAGGTATACAAATTTTTTTTTAACTTTTGGTGGTTTTTTACCACTACAGACAGGTTCTTCCAAAAATTGCATTTTAATTTGGGAGACACTTTTCTGCCTTCCTAAATTTCAACCAGATTCAATTCGTGACACTTAAAAATAATAAATGAACCTTTAAAAGTTTTAAAGTATTTTTTTTATATCTTTAAGGCCTTTGTAGGTATGTGATTTATAAAGAGTTTGAAAAAATACCTATTTTGGGGGTGAATTTATCCCTGTAATAAAAAGATGGGATGGTTTTTTTTTTATTTCTAATGATTTATTTAGTAGTTTTTTATATTAACTATCAAAAAAAATTTGGATTACTGAGGGTGCAGTAGATTTTGAGAAAAACGTCTCCCTTGAAAATTTGACTTTGAGAAAAATGCGTTAAAGTATTTTTACTTTATATACATTTTACAATACAATTTTATTGAATAAAATAGACATATTTATTTTTTTTACCTCTAATTGTAGAGGTAAAAAAATGATTCCTAATGAATATTGTGTACTCTCACTGATCCTGTGAAAGCTGTAAATGGTCAGTCAAAGCTTTTTTTTTCATAACTGCCCTCTTTTGATGTCTCGCTGCTCCTTCTATTGGCTTAAGCAATAAGAACTTGGTCAATATTTTCCGATCAACTCATTATGTTTTTTCCAATTTTTATTCCAATATTTATTTTTCTCTCCTATTTTGCCAATCAACTGAGTAATTTAGAATTGTTGTCTGCAGTAAACTGATTCTTCTTCAAGTGCCCTTATCGCTTCTAAATAGTTCGACTGATGTGACCGTAACCACTTCCGCAGATTTTGGAGCCACGAGTGTCTTCTCCTGCCTGGCCCTCGCCTACTGTTATTTTCCCTGGACAATCAATTACAGTAGATGGTACTTATCGTGTCTCAATATGTGGCGTAGATATTCAAGCTTTCTTTGTTTAATTGTGCTCAAGATTTCTTTCTCCTTTCCGATTCTTTGGATTATCTATATG
Organism: Diabrotica balteata; assembly: GCA_918026665.1. Lineage (NCBI taxonomy): Eukaryota > Metazoa > Arthropoda > Insecta > Coleoptera > Chrysomelidae > Diabrotica > Diabrotica balteata. Next base: position 12,091,741 of record OU898280.1, on the reverse strand, counting down.
TTGGTGACATGTTCAGTCCAGGATATATGGAGAATGCGTCGGTACACACACATTTCGAATGCTTCTAGTTTTCGTGAGCGTCTCTGTCAGTGTCCAGGCCTCCACACCTTTATAGTAAGATTGGAAAAATGTAGCATTTAACTAGACATAGTTTTAGGGGAAGAGACAGATCCTTGCTTATGGGGAGGTTTTTCATATTGTTAAATGGTGCTCTAGCTCGTTCTATTCTCGCCTTAATTTCTGTGGCCTGTTCCCATTTTGCATTTACGTTGGTGCCAAGGTACACATAAGATTCTACATGGTCAATTAATATGTTACTTATTTGTAATTGTCGAGCAGGTTGTTGCTTTTTGCTCATCAGCATCCACTTTGTTGAAGTTGAGGCTCAGGCCGTATTCCTCACTAACTGAATAAACTCTTTCCATTACCTGTTGTAATTCGTCTATGGTACTGGCAAGGATCACCGTGTCGTCAGTGATCTATCTATCTATCTTATATTGTTCGTTAACTCGTCGTTATTTTTATGCCCATATTTGCATTTTCCATACATTTGTTAAATATTTCCTCGGAATAAATATTGAATAGGAGTGGGGATAAGATACACCTCTGACGGACACCTCTTTTGATCAGCACACTTCCAGTCAGTTCGTTGCCAATTTTTGATCTTGCTGTTTGACCCGAGTATAGGTTTGCCCACAATTTGAATGTCCTTGTCGTCAATACCTATCTTTCACAGAATATTTATCAATTGTTCATGATTGACATTGTCAAATGCTTTTCTAAAATCCACAAAGCATAAATACACGTCCTATCAACGTCTCTACACCGTTGTATAAGCACCTGGAGAGCGAAATCTGCTTCTCTAGTTCCAAGTGCTTTCCGAAAACCAAACTGCGATCTATCAATATTTGACTCACATTTATCATATATTCTTCTATGAATGATCTTAGTGAACGCTTTAGTGACCTGACTGATCAAGCTTATAAGTCGGTAGTCATCACATATCTGGGCATTTGGTTTCTTCAGGATTGTAATAAATGTTGACTGCAGCCAGTTCTCCGGGATTTTACCGCTAATTACATTTGTTGTTAAAAACATACAACTAGATTATCAAGGAAATGTTTGTCTGATTTACATGGGATCTTTAATATTTCGCAGAGTACATTGTCTGGACTTATTATTTTTTAGTGCTGCAATGGCATCTTCTATCTCCAATTTAAGGATTGAAGGTCTGTTTCTCCTTCTCCATATAGGTGATCATCAGTCATCATGACAACCAGATCAAGGCATTTTTTCCGATTTTCAAAACAATAATTTTCAATAATTTTCAATAAATTTCAGTAATATGTAACATTTGTTTTATATTATTGAAATATGTTCATCACTGAATTGCCGAATTGAATAATTCTCCCTCGCTGTCTATAAACCCGAAAAACAATGTATCATATTTGTTAGTGTGCCAGTTTTAATTAAACTTTTAATTTTAGCGGTGTGATGTTGCGAGGTTCCGGTATCAAATGGGATTTGCGTAAGCAACAGCCATATGATGCGTATGATCAAGTTGAATTTGACGTTCCAATCGGTACGAACGGTGACTGCTATGATCGTTATTTGTGCCGTATAGAAGAAATGAGACAATCTTTGAGAATTATAGATCAATGTCTCAACAAAATGCCAGCCGGAGAAGTAAAAACCGATGACGCAAAGTTAACGCCACCTAGCAGAGCGGAAATGAAGGTAAGGTTTTGTATACGATCATTTAATCTGTTTAATATCGCTCAAATTGTTAAGAATGTTAAGAATTGTTGCCTTCTTTTTATACGTTAGCTGCCGATAGAGTATGTTATCTTTGTATATCACCTATCTCGTTTTAAATGGTTCATTATGCTCTATTTCCTCTTAGAGATTTTTTAAGTCTTTTTTTTGGATCGAAATAAAAATCAAAAAAACCGATATAGTAGTTTTGTGTGGCTCATCTGTCTGTTTGCCTCTGTGGGAATTAGTGTAGCTTCATCTGCAAGAGATACAGAAAAACTGATGACGGATATACAAAAACTGACACGGATATAGAAAAACTGATGACGTATATAGAAAAACTGTTGACGGATATAGAAAAACTGATGACGGATATAGAAAAACTGATGATGGATACAGAAAAACTGTTGGCGGATATAGAAAAACTGTTGACGAATATAGAAAACTGTTGACGGATATAGAAAACACTGACGGATATAGAAAAACTGTTGATGGATGTAGAATACTGTTGACGGATATAGAGAAACTGTTGACGGATAAAGAAAAACTGTTGACTGACAGAAATCCGTTGACGGATATAGAAAAACTGATGACGGACATAGAAAAATTATGCATGTAGTAAAAAATGATGCATGTCGTAAAAAATGATGATATATATAGAATAACTGTTGGCGGATATAGAAAAACTGTTGACGTATATAGAAAAAAACTATTGACGGATATAGAAAATTGTTGACGGATATAGAAAACTGTTGACGGATATAGAAAAACTGTTGACGGATAAAGAAAAACTGTTGACGGATAAAAAACTGTTGACGGATGTAGAAAAACTGTTGACAGATATAGAAAAACTGTTGACGGACATAGAAAAACTGCCAGATAAGGAATGTATATTATAACACAAATTCTGGAAAAATATAGTGTTTTGAAGAACGAATTATTTATCCTAGACGAGTTTCTGGTAGCAGTTTAAGAACAATATAGTTACAATATACCAAGGAATATCCTAACAGCAATTGAGATCTAAAATGCTCCAATTATATCCATAAAAGATGACAGCACTCGGTTTCTTTCAACTTAAAGGAGAAAAGATCTCTTTTAATCATAAACATCGTCCGTTTCGTCAATTAATTCATCTCTCGTCATCAACAATCTTCGTCACCTTTTTCTTGATAGCATGCCATCATATTTCACTAATACCTAGGATGTTGATAATTTCTTTTACAGTAATGTGAATTTTTCCAGCTTCAAACATAATCTTACATTCCAAGTTGCTATCCTTCTTATGAGTAGTTTAGAGATTCTTAACAAAATCTGACCATATATGGTGTGACGGGTTCCGAAAGTCGTAGTTTTAGGCTTTCTAATGATGCTGATTATTGTCCTGGAGTGTACAATTACCTTTGCTTCTTTCATTGCAATGCTACCGATTTAACCAATATGTGGTTTTCGTCAACGGTTTTCCCTCCATTCATTTTTTTTTCTAATTCAAAATACTCGATATTTAATACAGATTGTTGTGCTTGAGACTTTAATGATATACCAGTCACACTATAAAAATATTTCATATCACTCCGTTGATGTGGTTTTAGACATATTTAAATTTTTTCTTAATATGCCTATCCGTTACGAATGTTTGCGATCATCATGGCAATATTTATCTTATCTGCAGCAGTGAGGAAAAGCTGCACAGCTGTTGTATTGAACCAGATTCTGAGGTTCTTTAACCAACATGTGCTTCTTCTTCCTGGACTTCGTTTTCTAAATATTTTTCCTTATTCCTATTTAAATAAATAAATGTTGTTTTAGAGGTTAGAATATATTATTTCTCGTCATTATCTAATAAATAAATACTTACTTTATCTTTGAAATCATCTTTACTTATAACTATTTCGTTTTACGCAGACATCCATGGAAGCTCTAATCCATCACTTCAAGCTCTTCACCCAGGGATACCAAGTACCTCCTGGCGAGACATACACAGCCATAGAGGCTCCCAAAGGAGAATTCGGTGTGTACCTAGTGTCCGATGGAAGCTCAAAGCCATACAGGTGTAAGATTAAGGCTCCAGGATTTGCCCATTTGGCCGCCTTAGACAAAATAGGAAAGAACCATATGTTAGCCGATATTGTAGCGATAATTGGTACTCTTGACGTCGTATTCGGCGAAATCGATAGATAGGTTATTTTAAAATTAAATCAATTGTTTATTTAAGGTAAAGAAACATTTTTGTTAAGTGTAAATAAATAAAATGTTTAATTCTAACTAAATATGCGTCTTGATATCATTTATTACCCAAAACTTCCTTAGTCGTAGTCACAACTAGCTAATTAGTACTAGTTTAATACTAAAAAGCAATGGCGATACAAAATATAATTATTTTTTTATTGCGAGAATCAGCCTCTACTTTTTTTGAGGAAATTTACTATTTCATTCCACAAAAATATTCACTTTACTGGCGTTTTAGATCGTAAATCGTGAGATTATGTACGATAAGTTTTGTTTTGTAATAGAGGGAGCTCACATTGGACAGAGTAGCACATATCGCAGATCAATTGTAAAAACTTCATTATCTGATCCTTTGTCAGTAACGTTTTCTTGACGTGCTTCGTTTTTCAGCAGAATGTGAAAATTATACTTATCTTGCAAAATATTCTTTGTTTCAAAAGGTACACAAACATCGCACTTATCCTTTTTAGGCTGCTATAAAGATACATTTTGCTACTCTGTGACCCCAAATTAGATACCCCAAAAAGCATAGGCATTGCTACAAAGATACATTTTGCTGATCGAAAATTATGGAAAAGATGGCTCTTGATATGGGTTTTATATTATTTTCCCTAAGTAAACTTGATATAATTGTGCTTTTGATTGCCATACTGTTTTCAAGTATAACTTTGAACTATTTGTAATGCAGTAATGGGACTCAAGTTTGGGTAATTTGTCAAAAAGATTTGTTAAGTTTTTTATTGCTTTTCCGCTTTTTGGCTGCTTTTCAACTTGCTTATTATCTGTAACTGTTTCTCTTACTCACTTCTTTATGACAATTTCTTCAATACAGAGTGTATTTAAAAACATCTTTTTGCATACTCGTATTCAATTATGTTCAGAGTTTAAATAAAACTCGGTCGATGTTTGCCTTCTAGATATTTCCCGTTCTCCCTTTCGTCTTTCTGTAGGTTTTACAATTACTAATGTACCCACAAAAGTTTTTTTCTCGCCCCAAGTTTTTCACTAAAAGTTGTCGAATATTTCGCTGTGTTTAGCCTTGTCAGAAATAGGACCATATTTCAATTTTGTCTTTCGTCCCTACTTAACTTGCAATTGCAACGAGTTTTCATAGTTTTTGCCGCCTTTTCTATATTGTAATTCTATGAATCATTTTCTCTTTTTCTTCCCTGATACTTAAGCCTATTTGCTCTATTCTTGTAGTTCTCGTATTTGCTTCATTTGTTTTTGTCTGTTTTACTCCTTTTAAACCTTTACCGCTTCGTTGATTCTGTTGGATTTAGTGTACTGTTGTTGGGATCGTTTTCTTTACAACCTTCATTACTCATAAATTCTTCAAAACCACTACCTATCTCTTCCATAATTATGAAGTCCGGGTCTTTGGACAGTTAATTTTTTGCATGCACGAGATGCCTTCTGATCTTTCTGTGCCATTAGTGGCCGTGTTTGTAATATTAAAATCACCCAAATTCATTATGATGTATGGTTATTCCTCACAAACATTATTGATAAGCAATTTTTCGGGTTCTCTATCATATTTCTAGAGATCATCAATAATTGGACTGTTATTTGCCTGCATAATGTTGATTTGCACGGCAATACATTGTCGACGGTATTTTGTTTCATGTGTGTAGCAAGAGCAAGAGTAAACTTGTCTAAATCAGATTCTTTAACTTGAAAGGGTTCCTTTTTTTCAGTGTCGTCTAACTTTGACGCTAGGTACTCGTAGAAGTTTTATAATCCTGTCTGCTCTTTTAGCCATTTCTGCAACAAAAATAAAATGCGCAGTCTTATTTTACTTTTTACCTTAATATGAAAAAAAAAGAAACTACCTTTACACAGCATTTTTTATTTTACCAGATTTCAACGAAAATCATTCCATACTAAATACGGAAGCGTTCAAATATAAATAAATTTGAAAGATAACAATTACTGACTTTTAAAATAGGCAGGCATATTATTAAATGCTAAATATGTACAAATAAAAATTGAAATTATTTAATAACAATAAAAAGTAGTCATATTTATTGTGGAAATATTAGTATCTCCGTCTTGTGTCATCTTTTCAGTTTGGCGTATAGTGCGTATCTCCAGACATAAATTAATAGTGATTTATATTAGTCATTCTTAAACTTTTTCGATTATTGCATCAATAATAATACAAAATAGACTTACCTTTCTTATGTTATATGCAACAACACGCCGAGTTTAAGGGGTGTGGATGATACGCACAGGAAGGTGTGGATGACATATGCAGTGAACAAATAAAGATGTAGGCTAAGGAGCAAAAAACTGGATCTTGTAATTTTATAACACGTGCTGCAAAACCTGCGAAATTCGAAAATTATGGAGGAAATCTAAAGTAATGGCCTTGTTAAAAAAAAAGGAAAGGACCCAAAAAACCCCAGTAGCTGCAGACCTATTTTTTCAAACTATACGAGAGACTCATATTCGCCAGAATAGAAAAAAATTTCGACAAGCACCTCATCCCGCAACAAGGAGGATTCAGATCCGGCAAATCTTGCACGGGTCAAGTCTTCACACTAACAGAACACATTGAAGAGGGCTTTGAAGAAAAACTTATAAAAGTTGCTGTTTTAGTAGATTTGACAGCATCCTATGACACATTAAGGCACAAAACATTGCTCCGCAAATTATACGACACTCTTAATGACCACCATTTGGGCAAGGTCGTATATTCCTTACTGCAAAGGAAGATCCATTACATCCGATGCAAAGCTTTAATTAAACGGAGTTCAAGTTGAGAAAGTACACAAAATGACATATTTGGGAACTGTGATAACGGACCAACTAGATCCAGACATAGAAATAAAACGTAGAATAGCAATGACTAAAACGACTTTTATGAAAATGAAGTCATTTCTTTTTAATAATCATCTCAGTTTAGAACTAAGACAAAGAATGGTAAAGTGCTATGTTTGGTCCGTACTTTTGTATAGTGCGGACGCTAAAAGTATCGATCATGAACAAAATTGAAGCAATGGAAATGTGGGTTCATAGACGAATGCTAAAGATACCTTGGAGAGCAAGGAAAACTAATGAAGAAGTACTAAGGAGCGGCAATAAAGATAGAGAACTGCTAAAGACTGTTAAACATTGAAAAATGTATTATCTGAGACATATAGTAAGGGGAAGTCGATATAAAATATTACAACTGATCCTTAAAGGCAAAATAGAGGGCCGTAGAGGTGTAGGAAGAAAACAAGTTTCTTGTTTAAAAAACATTCGTGAATGGACTCAGATATAAAATGCAGGACAATTGTTCCATATTGCAGAAGATCGAGAAGCCTTCGCAATGGTGATCGCCAATGTCTGATAATTCTGATATGGCACGCGAAGAAGAACTCTGGACCGGTCGCTCACCTACGGACAACATTGCATAAAAACGAGAGGGAAAGTAATAACTAGGACCAGCATACTCAGAAGCTAACAAGAAATAAATGGGGCGCACGTCCTGGCGTTTTAAGAACAACGGCACAGTCACTGTATTTTTCAACTGATGAATATGCGTGCCTCATTTGGGTTAGATCTGCCCACACCAGACAAGTTGATACTGCGCTAAATGAGACATGCAGGATAGTAACGGGGTGCATGAAACCAACGCTCTCAAATCTACATAAAGCAGCGGGTTTTGCAGAATCCTCAACACGCAGAGGCGTTGCAGAGCACATAGAGAAAATTAAGCAGATTGCGGACGAGCGGCAATGCCTATACAAAGCTCTTCTTACATGCAGAAACTGCCCTCATCGATGTATTCTCGAAGATTTGTGGCCCGACAACAAAGATGGACCCGACGTAGCCCTTTATTGCGGAACGGTAAATGCTGCGGAGATGGGTATTTTTCAGGCTGAAGATATGGTATCGTTGTACCGGATGGCGCAGTCATATTTGAAAAAAAATTGAGTTACGTACTATGCGAATTAGACTAACGATATCTAGAGTTGTTGTTAATTCCAGCTTATCATCTCCTGCTCCATTTCTAATTCCAAAGCCTCGTCCTCGATGTTTATATATTATCTACTGAAAGACTGCTGTACATTTTTTGAACCTACAACTGCATAGCGATATTTCTCGGTATTAAGTCGACCAATAAGTAGGCGTGATGGAATATATGAATGGATATAAGGTCCTACAGATTTTTTAGTCGAGGCTCCTACAAGAGGGCTTTTTATGTATTACATAACAGAGGCAGCTTTATCTGAATTTTAGTTGAAATTTCATTTTACATTTGATCACATTTTCTATAAGTCTTATCGAAAAACAAAGATGAAACAATATTGTGAATGCTAATTGAAGCTTGCTACATAATTTTTATGTTTTGAAGATATAGAATTGAGGAAAATAAAAATCACAAGAATAATAAATAAAATATATTACATAAATCTAAACAGTTCTTTTTTCTAACCTATTAATACCATTGTCATTAGTGTCTTCATCTTTATCTTCCTTATCTCTACTATTGTCATGTGCAGTTTTAAGGAACCAAGTGTTATTTGTTCTTACGGCAACTTCATCTGGTTGTTCACAAAAATTCTGCCACTTGTGTATCTCTTGGAAGAGTCTCTCACCCGGACATTCGGTACCAGCTCTAACCTGTCTATGGCCAACCAATTTGTAGTCCTTCTGGATGTATCCTTCTCTTACTCCTTTTTGTATCAGTTCATGAACTGTCGTTAGCTGATATTCTGGTGGAAGTTCAACTGAAACATAAAAAATTAATATTAGTTGAAGAGCTTTAAAATATTATATATGGAAGTAGCGTTATTTGCTTGAGAAGAGTGTTGAATTTGAGATAGAAAAAGTAAATTAAATAATTTAATATAACAAACAAATAATGAAAGGTAAATAAAAAAAACACAAATAAGTCATTAAGTTCCATTTTCAAATTAATTCCAGTATAAGGCTGAACTATAATATTTGATAATACATTTGCTATATACCTAATGTTAGCATAAAAATAGATTTTACCTGTCCAATCTCCAATGATACATATTCCAATACTTTTGCTATTGTAAAAGGGAGCATGAGCACCAACTCTGGACCATCCTCTCCCTTCGTAAGCTCTACCATCACCGCCAACAGCAAAATTGTAACCAATGTCCGCCCAACCGTTGGTTTGTTGGTGAAGGTCTTGCATCCAATGCATAGCTTTGATACAATCGGTTAAATTGTGACAAGCTGGTGGTAAATAGCTGTGATGGATAACTACGTAAGGCACTGGGTTCGCCATATTTTCTATGGATTTAGGAGCGCGGGCTTGCCATTCTTCTCTGGAGACTATAACTGGGTCTGAAGATGCTGATGTAACTAAAAATAACAATTACAATTTATTCGAAGCCACACAAAGATCATAGTTAGAATTGATACAAATCAAATTGCCGTTTTGTTATATTGGCACAATTATAGAAGGCCAATAGTTTGTTTTATACAATTGCTTAAAATAATCTAATTTTATAAACCTTGTGATAAAATTAACAGACACAGACATCGTTTGATGATAAAATTCTTCATAGTGGAAGGATTAACAGCATTTTATTAGAAGTTGGTAAAATAAACCCTTTCTGGTAAAGGAAAGAGAAAATTAACAATCACCCGAGATGATCGATGATTAAAATGTTTGTGAATATATTTTTAAGAATATGTTTAAATGAAAACCGCAAAATAAGATACTTGAAAGACAAAAATGCGGTTAGGAAACCTACAAGAAAAATCGAACAAGTTGGCTAAACTACAAAATAATAGTAAGCGAAACTATCAGTGCAATAACAACAATAAACACAAAATAAAACTAAAGGAATGTGTTCTAAACCTAGAAAAAACGATACAATATGCCATCGAGGCTATCACCAGCCTCGAAGTTGGTGAAGAAGAAGAAACATTAACAGTTAGGAAAAGATTCAGCGAAATCCGCAACGAGCTGAAAGAACTGATAAAGGAAAAAATAGGAAATTAAGAAAGGCCAATAGAACACGAAAATAAGAGGACAAAAGAATTGCTAATGAATAGGGAAGTCACAAAACAATTAGAAGAACATCGAAACGAAAATTGGGACTACTATATTCAGCAACTAAACCCAAATAAATCTGCGTTCTTGAAGCTATCTAAAATACTAACAAGAGAAAAAAAAACAATTCCACCCTTACATGGAGAAAATGGAATTGTGTACGTAGAAGAAGACAAAGCGGAAGTGAAAAATATGTTAGAAAGAGGATGTAGGAAAAATTCTCATTCGAATAGATTACATTAGATTAATGATCGAAAAACCAGGGAAAAATGTCACCTTTCCACAAAATTATCGATTACCAGCAATAAGCAAAATTGCAGAGCGAGTCATATTAGCTAGGTTAAAACAAGAACCAGAAGAAATCAAAACAATACCTGAGGCACAGTTCGGATTCGGATCCGAACATATGTGAACTTCAGGTACTGCGTCTAGCAGAACATATCACACAAAAGGGTTCAATGAAAAGAAATATACAGCAGCGGCCTTTCTAGATGTCAGTAAAGCATTCGACAGAATCTGACACGAAGGCCAGCTGTATAAAGTAAACCAATATGGTTATAGTGAGGCGATCTCGTCATACCTAGCCGACAGAAGGTTCAGAGTTTGGACAGGATCAACCCTATTCGAAGCTGAAGCCATGGATGTTGGTATGCCACAGGAAGCGGTGTTGTCGCCGTATCTATACATCATATACACAGCAGACACCCCTACCGAACCCAGATCGTTGCTAAGTCTATACGCAGACGATACAACGATAGCTGTTAGCAGTACCAACCCAGATCTAGCAACAAGACACATACAAAGGGCACTTTACGAACTATACAAGAACATTTTACATGATTGGTGTATACGGTGAAAGATAGCTGTAAATCCTGACAAAACACACGCCGTCATGTACCAAAAAAGAAGAGGCGGACCAAATGGGGTTCTATTTCTATTCGATACGCAAATCGAATGGTCAAATCAAGCCAAATATCTAGACGTAACGTTGGACAAAAAGCTGACCTTCACAGAACACGTGAAACAAACGGTACAGAAAGCTAAAATAATTAGAAGTCAACTCTCATCATTAATAGGTCGAAAGAGTAAACTGAGATTTAAAACAAACATTGGGATGGCAAACTGTATAATTTTACCGACACTAAGATACACCTCGGACGCATGAGGACACACTTGCAAATCGAACAGAAACGAAATACAAATAGTCCAGAACCATATGCTCAGAGAGGCTCTGAATATTCCTAAGTACGTTTTATTAAGGTACGTATTTAGGGACTCAGAACAAAAGAGAATCCTGAGAACAATGGAAAACAAAGCACAGGTGATTTTCAACGATCTCAGGAACCATCCTAGTAGACTATTAAGAGAGTTGACAGACTATGACGAAAACCAAAGGACAGTACATGGGCGGCCCAGACAGCAGCTAGCTGGATATAGAAAAGATCCAGAAGAACAGTGAAGAAATGATAGCCATGCAGTAGTCGAAAAAACGCAGTAACAGAAGACCCAAAAATACCCTATCCCTAAATTTTTATTTTTTTTTATTAGTTATTTTTATTTTTAATACTTATAACCTTTAGTTACAGCAGCAATTATAAAACAATAGAGTGAATGATGATCAGCAGCACAGGCAGAAAAGCTGTTCAGCTAAAATGCTCTTCAGGTAGGTCAAAACGATCAAGTTCGCGTAACTTAAGCATCGAGGTTACGTACCGGCAATCTTGGGCTTGTTGGTCAGACCTATCGAGCGCTCTGCCGACGAGGAGAACAAAAATTATTTTGCCAACTCGGCGGCTTAGTGACCGAGTACACACAATCCGGACGGGAAGTCACCGACTTATGTCGGTGACTCGCTGCCCGGAACACACATTTTGGGACACAAGTCCAAAGTCATGTAAAAACTAACTTCAGTAACTTATAGGGAGAAAACTCTTCTAGCTAACCCTAAAATCAGGTGCCTTAACCACATAAAGTAAAGCAGCGGATGCCCCATCAGCCAGGGCATTCAAAGTAACTTTCAGTACAAAGCCTCCTTTGTGAGCCAAAGCCCAACAAATGTTAACATTAAGGCTATTTTATCTAATCATGAATGAAGACAGACTTCAAAGACTATAGTTCATAAGTACATATGGATTACACTGCCAAGCTATGGAGACGTTGAAAAATAAGTAAAAGATTAAGTACAAAGAGCAAATAGATTAGCAGGATGTATAACATATGTCGAGACCAAGAAAAAGGGAAAAGGAAATGAAGAGATACGAGAATATATACATATCTACAGTGGAGTGAGTAAAGCTAACAGAGCTAAGAGAGAAGTCTATTTTGCCATTCAAAAAAATCTTAAAAATAATATTAAATTGTGGACTGAAGTAAATGAACAACTGGAAATGAAAAAGAATGGGCACGTCATTGTCGGAGTGTATGCCCCAAAGGAAGATGCAGATCCAGAAAGTAAAGACGATTTCTACAACAAGATGAATGAAATAATCTCTCAAGTTAAAGAAAATGTGAAATTTTTATACTAGGAGATTTAAACGACAGAGTAGGGAGAGAAGAAAATAACAGAGTCTGAGAGAGATATGGGAAACAAATAATCAATGACAACGGAATGCGTCTTAGAGATTTTTTTATAACAATGTCTCTCAAAATTATGAGCGGATTTTTTCACCATAGAGACCACAATTAACAAATTTACATAGATACAACCTACTAGGAATCGGCGCTGTGTATACTGTCTAACAAAACGTCAAACTTCTCAGCTGAAAACAACTGACGTAAGGGTATAATATGGATCAGAATGTGGATCCGACCATCGTTTATTTATGGAAAACGTGATAGTTAACTATCGCAAAAACAATAACACTCTGGTACAGAATATAGAAAAGGGACAAGAAGTAACATCCCCTAAATATAACCTAGAAAGCTTAAAAAAAGAGAAAATATATCAGCGGAAGAATTATACCAGCAACTTAGAAAATGCATTCATTAGCCTGCAAGTGAAGCTTTGAGATATAAAGACAAACATGGAACAAAAAATCAAGAATGGTGGTGGGAGAATATGCAAACTTTAGTAAACAAGAAGAAAACTGCTTCTCAGAAATGGATGTCAACAAGAAAGGAGGAAGATTACAAGATATATAAAAATTATATCGAGATGTAAAAAGAGAAGTAGTGAAAAGTAAAAATGAGATGTAGGATCGAAGATGTGCAGAGATGGATAGGTATATGGGTGGAACAAGAGTTGGGCAAGCATGGAAGATAATAAAGTCTCTTCGTGGAAATACCATCATGAGGTCTTAGTGACAGAGGATAGATGTAAATTCCAAGAGATAAAAATGGAAGAAATATCCGAACATACACAAATAATTGAGATAACAACCGGAGAGTTAAGCCATGCCCTTAAAAGATTAAACAACGGTAAAGCAGGACCTGGAAACATCCCAATTCAGTTGGTAAAGTATGGACCAAAAATATTACAAGAGATGTTGGTTTAACTGTTTAACAAATGCTTAAAAGGACAAAATATCACTGATGATTGGAATGTTGGGTACAACAGCTCAATATTCAAGAAAGGGGATAAACGCAAATGCTCTAATTATAGGGGAATAACTGTTATCAGCTCAGTGGGGAGGTTATACGGTGGAATAATAAAATAAAGGATAGAATCAGAATACAAAGACATACAAGAACAAAATGGATTTCGTGCAGGAAGATCGTGCACTGATGGTATATTCGTTTTGCAGTACATAATCGAAAAACGAAAGGCAAGGAATCTATCTACCCACCTATTGTTTGTAGATTTAGAGAAGGCAAACGATACGGTACCTTTGAAAAAACTGTTTCAAACATTGACGAAAGTAGGTCTCAGTAGAGAGTATGTGGATGCTATCGCAAATACATACAAAAATGCAAGAAGTGTCGTTAAAGAAGGAAACTTTATATCTGAATCATTTCCAATAATAAAGGGGCTTAAACAAGGATGTTGTCTATCTCCGACCATATTTAAAATATATATTCAATCATCGCTAGCGCAGTGGAGGAAATAAGTATTCGGAATGGGAATAGACATAGGCGGTGGTAAATGTCTAACAACTTTATTTCTCGCAGATGATCATGTAGTCGTAGCGTATGATGAAGACATGGACTACATGTTTAGAAAATTAAAGAAAGAATATGAAAAATGGGACCTCAAATGAAAATGTCAAAGACAGAGTATCTTAAAATAGGAGATGATGAAGAAGATCTAGAGTTAGAAATTAGAAACATAAAAACATGCAATGAATATAAATATCTCGGATCTATAATATCTAAAGAAGGCATTGCCAAAACAAACATCGAAAATAGAACGCAGCAGGGAAAAAAGCGGTAAACATTCTAAACTCTCTACTATGGTCTAAAGATATTAGACAAAAAACTAAGTTGACAATCTATCGAACCTTGGTAGAGCCTATTATGGTTTATGGGGCAGAAGTTTAGCAGATCACGAAAAAAGATAGAAAAATAATAGAAGTAGTAGAAATGGATTTTCTAATGCATGCCATACACACTACGGTTTACCGTAGAGGTCTACCTGTGCAGGCATGCCTGCGCAAGAGGTCTACCTGTGCAGGCATGCCTGCGCAGGTAGACCGGAACGTGTGTGGGAATAGACCTGTGCAGTTTTTTGAACCTGCACAGGCAACCGGAGCAAAATCAAAAATCAATTTTTTCGAGTGACACCGTACGATGTACCTGTGCGTCTGTGCGTGTACTCCGGCTGCCTGCGCAGGTCGCGTCAGTTGTTTTCTAGTGTTTCTCTGGGAAAGTTGTGTTGTCGTCGCATCGTATTGTCTTACACCACTCTTCAATTAACCCCAGAAAATGGTGCCACCAGTTTCAACTAAAAAAACGCTTGAAGAATTTATTAAAATTTATAGAATTCATCCATGTCTTTGGGAAATCAATAACAAAGATTAAAATAATCGACATGAAATAATTGCTGAGAATTTTAAATCCTCATAACTTCTTCCAGTTGCGAGAAATCTCAACGTAACGAATAATCTATCATGTGCAGAAATACTATTTCTCATAACTGTGTCTTTCTTTTTTATCATAGGAGTAACCATTTCAAGTAATTTAATGTATGTTTTCTCGTCCATCCGGAGATAGTTTTTAAAATCTTCTGGTTCAAATTTGAATTAATTCAATAAGTTGTATGTTTTCGTTAACATACGACTGTATGTTTTCCTTTTCAACAACTAATACTTCACCACTTTTTTCGCTTATTTTTTACTGTTTTTTTAACTTTTATCTTTAAAATTAAAACAAGGCCTAACAATGCCAACACGTCATCGCTAAAGGAACTGAAGACCGCACCGGTACACCGGTGAGTCCCCATACACGCTACCGCTGTTTCGTTGACCTATACAGGCATACCTGCACAGGTAGACCTCTCCGGTAGACCGTAATGTGTATGGCGTGCATAAGGAGAACGTGTGGTGTATCCAAAAAAGATCATATCAGGAATGAAGATGTTAGAAGAAGGACAAATACTGTATATTCCAGTATAGGCATAATTGAAACGAGACAACTAATGAGGTATGGTCACGTGAAGCGAATGAATGAAGATAGTTGGCCAAAGAAAGCTTTAAATTGCCTACCATAACAAAGAAGGAGAAGGAAAAGGACTTCAGTTGCCTATGTAGAAAATGTACGGCACATAACGAAAGATAGAGAATGGATGGGCAAAAAACGATAGTGGTCGAAATGCGAGAAGCGGCTAAGGCTGAAGGAACCTTGCTTATATATATATATATATATATATATATATATATATATATATATATATTTATATATATATATATATATATATATATATATATATATATATATACAGTAGACTCGCGATTATCCGAGTCTAGGTTATCCGAGCCCCTCAGTTAACCGAGGCAAAATTTTGCCTTGGTTTTACCTTTATTTACCTTTATAGTCGTACTTGTTGAATCACAATATCGAGTAATAAAAAAAGGGTCGATGGTCAGAAGTTATATCGGCAGCTGTTATATAGGCAATCAGTTGAAAATTTTGGATTATTGATAAGAATAGAATTATTTGTAAGGTATGCTTTAGGTCAAGCTGATGTGAAAGAGATTTCATGCGCAGAAATTTCTGTGTTGTGTTTTGTCTACAACTTCCTGTTCCTTTCTATGTTAATCAATGTGAATTGAACTACCGATTTGTTTGCTGTCATTCAGATCGTCAAATTAAGTATCTGTACGGTAATATTTTTCCTTTTATGTACTGTTTTGTGAATTTATGAATTCCAGTTATTAGTTTCGGTTTCATAATTAATTTTTCATAAGTTGATTTTTGTGAGTGTAAGAGAGAATCTTTCTGTGCAATATGAGTGGAAAGCGGAAGAGAGTAATTGCACATTTGGAAACAAAAGTGAATACAATTAAGAGGTTGGACAAGGTGAATCAATAAAGAAGGTTTCTTCAGATTTAGATGTCGGCGAAGTAACTGTTGGATATTGGAAGCGTTAGCGGAATGAAATCGAACAGTGGGTAAACCGAAGTGTGAGTGGTGGTAGTGGATTGGCCCAAAAAGCTTTGTTGTTGTTGGACAACGCACGATCCCACCCAGATGCGAGGGAATTGATTAGTGGTGACATACAAGCTGTGTTCCTTCCACCCCATGTGACATCTCTCATCCAACCCTAGACCAAAACGTTATATAAGGAATGAAGAGGAATTATCTTCAGGCGGAAGCTTCTTCAGGTACTGCTAACTATAAACTGGATGAAGGCCTGACTGTAATTGAGGCATTGAAGAAGATCACGGTTAAAGATGTTTGCTATTGGATTGCATCTGCCTGGGACGACGTAAAAATGTCCACTACTCAGAAGTTGTGGAAAAAATTATTTAAGATAAACAACAAAACACAAGACGTTCAAAATGAAACTGATGACTGTAAAGTTGATTCTATAGCCCACCTAGCCTATCAATTACCAGTAGAACAAACAATCGTAAACCAAGACATCATCGATTGGATGAATCTAGATGAAGAAGTGGAACTGACAGATGATGCAATTGCCAATCTAGGTCTAAACGTCACCCATGAAGAAGAAGAAGACGAAGAAGAAGAAGAAGAAGAAGAAGAAGAAGAAGATACAGATGGGATAACTCAAAGGATTTCTCATTCCGAAGGATTTAAGTCCCTTGAAGCAGCTCTCGTATATATTGAGCAACAAGAAGAATTAACACCATTAGACGTCCTTCATTTTCAACGTTGGCGCAACATCGCCGCCCCAAAAAGAGGAATGAAGTTGAAACAAAAATCAATCAAAGACTTTTTTAAAATATTTATAAATTAATTTTTTTTATCTTTTATACTACTTTTATATTAGTTTTTAGTTATTAAAATAAACACATTAATCATTATTAACATAAGTACACATTTTTCTATTAGTATAGCCAATCTCAGTGACCGAGTTCTTTCGGTATCCGAGGTAGTCAGGTCCCAATTACCTCGGATAATCGCGAGTCTACTATATATATATATATATATATATGTATGTATATATATTATATATATATAATAATATATATATATATATATATATATATATATATATATATATATATATATATATATATATATATATATAATATGAAGGACGTATCGGTTCAAGTACAGATTTTATTACCACAGATATACCTAGCTAGATGGTGCAGGAGACAATAATGGTTTGTACTCCCTTTTGGAAGAACAAATTATAAATCCCTACAGAATGGTGTAGCAACCGTGAAAATATTGATTGGTTCTGGTGACCTTAAAGCAAGGTAACTCTAAATTATCATTAAACTTGTGAATTCCAAACCACTTACGTCCTAATAACTAAAAGTTTGTTTATAAAAATTATAATTGAAAATACGAGATAATCTATTGAAACATATCTAATTAATTGAACGCAAAATATAACATCAATATTTAATTTGATAATTAGAAATAATTGTCAAAACTATTTATATTACGCTTTAAATTCAAATTATACTATAATTATTTTAAGTATTTGTATTGAGAGTTATATACGCAACCATAAAAATCCTTGAAAGTGTATTAGCAAAACAAGTGTTACATACATACCCATTTTATTTATATATTTAAAATTTAGCAGATAATGATACTGATAAGACACACACGTGAACCACGAAAGCACATTTACTACAATACTATCACAATATATTCTAATAGTTAAAAATCGATATTTTGACAATTTTTAACAGTGTTTGGCGCTCCTACAAACTACAACAAATACCAAACACTATGACTATACCACATACAAAATACAAAACATTGTAAACGTGAGTGGTATGTGGTATCTTCTCTTCTCTACTTCTCTTGTCGATGATCTGTCGACTTGTTTATTTATTATTAAAAATGTGTCTGGGCGGGTCGTTACTGTAATTCCCCATGATAATAGCAGTCCGCAGTTCACGACGTTGTAAAATCGTGAACGCCGTTACCGCATCACACAATTTCTGCACAGCGGAAATATATTATTATTATGTACATTTTTTAATCCCATTATCCAAAAATTATTTTTTCCCACCAGTTTTTGGTAATTTGTGTATTTAAAATCACTTATATCTGTGAAATTTGTGAAATACAGAAGTTAGTAATATTTTGTAATAAATAATTTAAATTCAACCGACAAAAAAATATGAATACAGAGTGTAACAAACTTGGGTATAAAAGTGATTTGGTTTTTGGTCAAGGATAAATCGAATTTTTTTTTTATCATCCATTTGTTGTTTAAAATATAAATATTAGGTCATAAAATGTGACCAAATAAGTTGACCTTGCACTTAAAATTAAACTCATATGTGATTAATCAAAAAAGGACTAATATTCTGTAGAATACCTTTGTCCATCGACGCAATGACACGTGCATGGAATTACAGGTGCTCTTATACTCCAGTCGTCACGTCAGAGACGAAAATGCCAGTACCATTTTTCCCTCTGGGCTTTCTCCTAAAACCCTCCACATAGTGGAGTAAAAACGCAAATAAAATCTATTTACCAAGAATTTTTACGCCGTAGGAAAAATGTTTCAAATAAAAAATGTAGCTGAGATAATTTTAAACAAAAATGTTAGTTAGATCTTTTTGTGTAGAATGAACTGTTCTCTCAGAAACAACGCTTGTATCGACCGTCGGTTTTGAATTTCAGTTATGAGTTCAATGTTCAATAAAATTTGTGTCAGATTGACGGTAAAAATTCGATATCTTTTGATTCCAGTGTTCTATTGACAAAAAGGTAAAAATTCGATATCTTTTGATTCCAGTGTTCTATTGACAAAAATTAAGATGCATTTTAAAAGTGAAGAGATCAGCTATTTATACAATTTTTGAATTTTGCACAAGTAAACTTGGATGTTATACTACTACTACTATCGGTTTACAGCGTTCTCCGACGCCTTCCGACTCCTAACCGCCATTCTTCTCTATTTAGCCATAGGCCTGGAGGGATTTCTCTTTCTTCTAGTTATTTTTCAATTCCTCTCTCTAGTTTTTCTCGGCCATCCTCTTTTTCTTCTCCCTTGTGGTGTCCACGTCAAAATCTGTTTTGGAATCCTGCCATCTGGCTTTCTCTGTACATGCCCGTACCATATTAACTGTTTTGTTTTTATATCATCAACTATTGTAGGCTTGACTCACATCATTTCTCGTATTCTCTCATTTGGTATCCGATCTCTTCTTGATTTGACTGCTGCTTTTCTCCAGAAGTCCATTTCTGTTGCTAATAACAGTTTCTCTGTTCTTTGTTTCATTGGCAAAACTTCACTGCCATATGTGATTACACTTTTAAGTATAGTGTTGTATATAAGTTGTTTGTTCTCTTTAGATATTGTTTGGTGCCACAGAATGCCGTTTATCATGGATATGGCTTTTCTATCCTGTATGTTTCTGTCTTTTATAGAATCATCGAGTGTTCCATCTTGAGTTATCTTCATACCCATGTACTTGTATTCATCACATTGTCTATTTTTCTACCATCGTCTAATATAATGGACTGCTTTGTCCCTCCAATACACATGGCTTCAGTTTTCTTAATGTTGACTTCGGACCCCATTTGTTATATTCTTCTATTAGCTTCCGAGTCATGTAACTCAAGTCGTCATGATCTGAGCAATCAATATTTGGTCATCAGCGAAACATAAGGTGTACAGTGTAGTCTCGTCATTGAGAGGGATTACCATGCCATTACATTTTCTTTTCCACAGCTTGAGTGCTTGTTCCAGATAAATTTTGTAAAGGGGAGGGGAAATACAGCAACCCTGCTTTAGTCCTTTCGTGACCTTAAATCCTTCAGATATCCTTGATCCAGTTTTAATTTTTGCAGTCGTTCCATTATACAGACTTTGGACTGCTTTGATAAGACCATGCTTAATGTTGGTTTGCTGTAGGGTTGACCATAGTTTACTGACGGGTACACTGTCATATGCTTTTTGTAAGGCTACGTACACCAGGTGAACTTCTTTATTGACGGCTGTTTTTTTCTCAATAACTTGCGTAATAGAGTACAGGTGGTCTACTCTGGATCGCCCTGTTCTAAAACCAGCTTGCTCCTCTGCTTCGTAATTTCTATAGTCATTTTCTATTTTGTTCTTAATAAGTTTCCCATACATCATACTTATTGTGCTGTTCGCATTTCCTCTGTAATTTTTACACTGATCCTTGCTGCCCTTTTTGTGGATAGTTGATATGATAGATAATTTCGATTCTTTTGGTAATTCGGCCCATTCAAGCAGTCTTGAAAGAGTTTTCTTAACTGTTCCTGGAGTTCATCTGTACCGGCTTTCACTAATTCTGCAGGGATGTCATCAGGACCAGGAGATTTTCCATTTTCAGGGATTTGGTTATTTCTTTCATCTCTGATTTACTTATTTGTAATGGTGATGAATTTATACGTATACATGTCGTGTTGTCTTCCATGTTAGTAAATTCTGGTCTTTGTTCTGTTAGTAATTTTTTTAATTATTCTTCCAATTTCTTCCATTTCTTCCCATTCTTAGATAGTTTTCTTCCCAACTTAGATGTTATAAAGGTGTTAAATAAAAAAACGTGGCCCGATTTTTTATGAATTTTATGAGATCAATACAATCTATCTTTTTTTTTGACTGACCACTAGTTTTAATTACTAAAGTGGTGTATCGGTTTGGTCGGCTGTTACGCTAAGTACTATTACCTTAAAAATATTTAAAATATTGAATGTGTCTAGTAACAGTTGGCTTTAATTGATTAAGTAGAACATTTTTTTAAAGCTTGATTTAATTGCAAACCTTTGTGAGAGGTTTATTTCGTGTGTCCACAATTACCCCAAAATAATATGTATAAGAGGTAAATGAAGACAGAATTTTGGGGCAATTACAAACACGTCCGCAATTACCTCATAATTACTATTATACAGACTTGGTTTCTAGTTGATACTCGTTTTTCGTATTACAGGTTAAAATAAATTGCAATATGGTAAGAAAATATATTAAAAAAAGACCAGAGAAAACCTACACTACAGAAAACGTAACAGTAAGGTCAACTAGAACAGCTAATTTTAGTGAGAGCCGACTTTGGTTATCCGATGGATAAAGAAGAATTATTATCTTTCGTTCAAAGTTATTCTCCTCTCCTTTCAAGCAAAATAAACCCGGTCAAGATTGATATAAGAATTTTATGAATCAACATCCTTGATTATCATTAAAGAACCCACAAAGTTTGCAAAATAAACCCTGTCTTTTGATCCTTTTGTTGTAGCAGACCATTACAATAAATTACAACAAATTGTAAATGAAAATGTATTTGATCAAATGCCCGAGCTTTTCTTCAACTGCGACGACTCTAGATTTTGTACGGACCCCTTTTTCAACATTAAGAGTATTGGCCAAAAAAATAAAGCGCTTTATCAACGCATTTTTGGCACAGGTACCAAGATGGACTGGAAGTGGGTTAGATTTTCCAGGGACCACATATTCGGCAACTCCTAAAGATATATGGAAGAGCCAGTCTTCATTAATTGGTTTGTTGGTCAGTTTATACCCCATGTGAAAAAAGTTAAAAGATCACTGCCAACTGTGGAGCCTTCTCAAAAAGCACTCTTAATGTTTGATGGATACAAAAGCCATATATAAGTGCAAGACTTGTATATGCTGCCCTAGAAAACCACATAAATTTATTTTTTTTTTCTGTCTTGGCCTCTGGGTTTTTCTGTTTTTAGTCCTCTAAAAACAGGATGGAATAGAATATTACTCACAGAAATGAGAAAATGTTTGGGTGTTATTAATAAGAAAAAAATATCGAAAAAAGATTTTTCTATTGCCATCAAAGACTTATGGATGAAATATCTATGTCTATCTATATCTAATAACTCCGGATATCATCGTTGTTGGCACAGGTTCTTTGCCAGTGGACCAAAATAAATTTCCAGAGGATGATTATGACCAAGTTGCGTTAGCTAGGTACAAATATATATATATATATATATATTATAGGATCCAATTTGTAAATAGAATACATCTTGAAGACGGCTATCGCCGTATTCCCGTCCTCCTCCGCCAATCCTCTCGGTCCAAGGCATGCTCCTCTTCCAAACCTCTCGATTCCATTGCTCTTCTAATACCTTCATTCCATGAGCGTCGAGGTCTACCTCTTTTTCTTCTACCAGGAAGCTTCCATCTGTGTAGTTTTTGGGGCCAACGTTCGTCAGGCATTCTTAACAGGTGTCCAAACCATTTTAAACCTCTTCTTTCTATTCTGTCTATGACCGTATCTGTAGCATTCATCTGATTTCTTATAAATTCGTTGGTTTTCCTTTCCAGCCTTGATGTTCTAGCACTTCTTCTCAAATAATTCATTTCAACTGCCAACAATCTTCTTTTCAGGTCTGCATTAATTGTCCATACTTCAGAGCCATAACAAAGAACTGATTCAACCATCGTTTGCCCTATTCTGTTTTTGTTCCTTTTGGAAATGTTGCGATCCCAGCGATCCCACCATAAGGAGTTCAAACATCCTACAATTTTACGTCCCTGATTAATTCGGTGTTTAATTTCGACCCAAGCTGTTCTTATTAATGAATGCACCTAAATATTTAAATTTTTCCACTTGTGTGATTTCCACGTCCTCGTCTATCAACACTTCAAACCTTGCATCTGAATTGATAACTAGATATTCCGTTTTCTTCATGCTGACTTTTAACCCCCATTTTACATATTCTCTGTATAGACGCTTTATCATAAATTCTAGATCATAAGAATCTTGAGCTAGAACGACTTGGTCATCCGCAAAGTTCAGGGAGAACAGTACGTCATTTCCTATTGGGATTCCCATTCCCTGGCAGTGGTTTTTCCAATTTTGAAGGGCTGCCTCAATATATAAATTAAACAGTAAAGGTGACATACTGCATCCTTGTCTCAGTCCTTTAGTTACTTTTATCGGCTCTGATAGTCTATTTCCGATTTTTAGGTAAGTGGTGTTATCCCTGTACACTTCTGTGATTATTCCTAAAAGGTGGACTAATGCCGAGTTGTTGTAAAGCTTGCCACAATTTAGGCCTTGGTACTGTATCATACGCTTTTTCTAGATCGATGAAGGCTAGATGTACTTCGTTACCAACCGCTATTCTTTTTTCTATTAATTGTTGGAGTATAAACAAGTTATCAGTGCAAGATCTACCAGGCGTAAATCCGCTTTGTCTTCGCTAATTAGATGTCCTACATCATCTTGTAGGGTTGGTATATTTGTACCTACTAGGTACAAATATACCATTAAAAAACAAGCGACATAAGTTTGAATTATGATACGCCTGGAAATTTTTTAAAAGTAGATGTTAGTTCGTCGCAGAAAAATACTATTGAATTAAGGCGAGAAAAAGCGCAGTGAGAAGAATAGATGGCAACATAATAAGCCATACACTAGTAATATTTTCCAACTATCAGGCTACAATGCTAGTTGCTAAGATCTACTTAATCGTTATTTTACAGTAACCACAATTAAAACATGGTACGCTGGTCTTCTTCTTCTTCTTGTAGTGCCTATCCGTTTCGGATGTTGGCGACCATCATGGCAATCTGCACTTTGCACACTGCTGCTCTAAACAGATTTGTGGTTGTTGTGTTAAAAAACGTTCGTAGATTTTTCAGCCAGGAAATCCTTCGCCTTTTTGGTCTCCGTTTTCCTTCTACTTTTCCCTGCAAGATTAGTTGCAGCAGTCCATATCTTTCGCTGTTCCTCATGATGTGACCGAGGTATTCGATTTTGGCTGTTTTTATTGTGGTTAGCAGCTCTTTTTCTTTTTTCATTCTCAACAGAATACCCTCATTAGTAACGTGGTCGGTATACGATATCTTCAGGATGCGACGATAAAGCCACATTTCAAAAGCCTCAATTTTCTTGCAGGTGGCATCTGTGAGAGAGACGCTGGTCTGGTATCGGAAATTGTTTCCGATAAAGAAGTGAAAATGACATTTTTGGATCGACTAGGAAGTTCTTTTAGATGGTCGATGCATCTGAAGATTGAGAATGTAGCGGTAGAATCAATTATAATGGAGGCATTTCCAGAAGGCAAAAATCCCGTAACATTATACCCTTCTATTAAGGACATTGAATAAGCCTGGAAATAATCGAAGATTTCTCACAAATAGTATTGTTTTTATTTAATTTTTTCGTTTTAAATTTAGTTAATCACTTAGTTACACAAAAAACTAGAGTACACAGAAAACTGGAAATGGACATCAATAATACCCAGTTTGGATTCCGAAATGGACTCGGAACAAGAGAGGCGTTGTTTGCACTGAACGTTATGTCTCAAAGATGTCTTGACATAAATCAAGATGTATTCATGTGTTTCATAGATTACAACAAGGCCTTTGATAAAGTGCGGCATGATCACCTAATCAGACTCCTGACAGAAAAGAATTTAGATAAACGAGACATTCGACTAATAGCAAATATGTACTACAATCAGAAAGCAGTAGTGAGAGTAAAGAATAATACCACTGAAAAAATTGAAATAAAGCGAGGTGTGAGACAAGGGTGTATACTGTCACCAACCCTGTTTAATCTCTATTCCGAAGACGTAATGAATAGAACACTCTCTGAGCAATCCGTAGGTATTAAAATAAATAGTGTTAGATTAAACAATCTGAGATTTGCCGACGACACCGTTCTGATCGCAGAAACACTTGAAGAGCTACAGACATTGGTGAATAAGATAGCAGACTGCAGCGAAGAATATGGACTATCTTTGAACATAAAGAAAACTAAATTTATGGTAATATCGAAATCAACACAAAATGTCCAAAATTTATATTTACACAATGAAATTATCGATCGAGTTAGCAAATACAAATATTTAGGCACTTTTATAAATGAAGACAACGATAGCTCAGCAGAAATCAAAATAAGAATAGAAAAGCCAGATCCATATTCACTAAATGAAGAGAGTGTTCTGCGGAAGAGATTTGAGCTTTGAAATGAAACTTCGCCTGATGAGATGTTACGTACTTTCTGTGCTGTTCTACGAAATGGAGTCGTGGACGTTGAAAAAGATTGATATCAAAAAATTAGAGGCATTTGAACTGTGGATGTATCGCAGAATCCTGAGAATATCATGGACCGAGAGAGTCACAAATGTCGAGGTGTTGAGAAGAATGAATAAAGAAAAGGAAGTCATATTTACTATCAAAAAACGAAAACTGCAATACTTGGGACACATTACTGAGGCGAAAGATATGAACTGCTTCGAATAATTATGCAAGGGAAAATAGCAGGAAAAAGGTCACGAATTGTCACGTGAAAGGTCACGAGGAAACGAATTGTTTCGGTCAGCAGTTTCGAAAATACGTATAGCCCTGATGATCGCCAACCTTCGAAATGAAGATGGCACTTGAAGAAGAAGAAGAAGAATCACTTTATTGACAATGTACCGTTTAATTTCTGAATTAACTAGTAAGAGGAATTATCGATTTTATTTTTTTTATATGCATTCAACAATAAGCTTATGTCTTCATTTACCCATTTTATTTTATAGGTGAGTTAAATTGGGAAAAAATTGCATTCTTCATTTACAATGAGGACATTTGCCCCATTTGAGAAAAAATTATTTGAATTGTGTTTCGAAACTATTTTACGGATTTATTATTAGTTTTTTATCAGAATTTATTTATTTGAATTGTGTTTCGAAACTATTTTACATATTTATTATCAGATGTCGCTATTGCGTCCATATCGAAGCCATTTTAGTGTTGCTCTTAAAAGACAGAAAATATTAATTTTTCACGTTGAGAACGCCTATGAATAACTGTTCTGATGAGACCTATTAGGTCGAAATACGTATCAACAGATACATAGGCGCTGTTTGCGTGAAATCAAATATTTGCTGTCTTTTTCATTTTACAAAAATTTATTTATTTAATTATATACAAAATATAAAAATATTTTAATATATTTGAAATTGAGGTAAGTGTCCCCGATTACCCCTACTGACCTTATACATTTTTTATCGAATTTATAAGTAATTTACGTTTTTTGTCTGGTTTGTTAAGTTTATTAATTTTATTGTTGCTGATATCTGATTTAATCACACTTTTTTGATAAATCATAATGACTAGCTGCATAAATTCTAATGAATCAATTCCAAAAACACTTTTTTTTGTCATGATTCCGCTTACTTGTTTATTTTGGCACTTGATATTAAATGTATATATTTTTATCGAATTTAAAGATAATACTATACGTTGTTTGTTTGGCTTGCATTGATATTGATTTTTTATTTGATCTTATCTCACTTAATCATACTCGATAAATTAATTATAATATTTAGGATGCATAAATTATGACTGGAGTTAGTTTTTCCCACTGATTGTGATTACCAAGGGAGTGGTTGTTATAATTATTAATAATACCAACTGAATATGCTAATATCCTAATAAACGAAATGTGGAAGATATGCACTTTACGATCAACTGACTGTTGATAACAGTTGTTATCAACAGGTCCTCGTAGGCACTTCGTCTCAGGACCATTTTACTCATGTAGAGTCATACGCCGCCATGTTACCTATCCAACGGTAACTTAACCATCACAAATTAGAAATACTAATAATGTAAAACAATTTCAAATTTATAACATTTAAAGGGTTTTTACCCATATATTTTGGTGGCTACTAGCATGTACAACCGTTTGCACTGATGATGGATTGTTTAATCTGAAAACGTTTTGCAATGTGTTTGTGATAGCCCGTTTGAGGCTTTTTTATATACCTTTTATAAAGGATTTTAACAAAATTTTTTTGTGATATATGGTATACAGCCAGCTACAGGAACTTAGTTTCCTCGTGGAATTTTACATTTCATTAGTTTTCATTCTAACAAATCAATCCCTGAAGCATTAATGCCAGACCGAAATATGTTTCTCAAAGGTTTTTGTAAGCTTTGACCGCCTCATAAGGCATTTTAAAACGTTTACTGCGTATTTTGTTTTTGCGGGAACGTACAAAAATCACAAGGTGTCAAGTCGGGACTGTATGCTGGATGGCCCACCAAATCAATGTTTTTCGTCTTTAAATACTCAAATGTTATATCTGTGTGAGAGCTCCAAGATGATGCGATGATTTAATTTGAAATAAATTTTTAGACAAGATTAGGATTCTTTCATCAAACAAAAATCAAAAGTATTTATACTATGCCTTATTCCCTCTACAAATTTATGGTAAAAACTGGCAATCTTATAAAAACAATATAATATATATATATATATATATATATATATATATATATAAGGTTTTATATAATACACTTTAAAGTAATACTGGACAGCACAGAGGTTACTATTTGGAGAACAAGAACTAACAAAAGAAAAAGCACAAAAGAAGTATGAAGAAATGATATATATAAACCTGAGTAAAAAATTAAATGAGGACACTGTGGGGAGGTCTATGTCTATTTCCAGGAATGAAGAATTTGAGAGGCTTGGGAAATTATGATGATGACTCCCAAGATTACTCCTATAATATAAGTGCAACAATCTTAGGTGTCAAAGGTCCACAGATGCAAACAAGATTCCTGATCTGATAAATTTCTTCATAATTTAAGATGTATCTTCAAATTATATGCACCAATGTAGAAGAGTCACGGATATATATTTAGATCACTCAATTAGTCAATAAATAAATTAAAAGGAAATTGCTAATTCGAAAGAAGGCTGGATCATATCTATCCATAAAAAAGAAGTAAATCAGATTGCAATAACTATAGGGGTATAACTGTCATAAGCAATCTTAGCAGATTATATGGCAGAATTTTAAAAGATCTCCACTGTTCGTTAATAATAGTTCCCAGGTAACAATACTGTTTTACTCGATCTATCTGCGTCCCATTAATGTATAGATGAGCCCCGTTTATATTCTCCTTGCAGATAATCATTTGTTTCGTTTGAAAGATGGGCACAATTGGTCAATTACTTTTTAAACAATTATATTTGTTTATCCCATTTGAGAGAACCAATGGCATTTTCAAATGGCTGTATAGGTGGTTTGTCAATACTTAGAATATTTTTTCTGGTCTAATTCTCTTTATAAGGTCTCCAATTTTCATGTTTTTTAACAATTATAATAAATTTTTATTGTTTACTTAAAAACATGTGATGCAGAATGAAGTAACATTACCGTTATATTGGCAATATCCCTAACTTATGCCGCACAGTATATTTACATTTTCTAATTAACCTAAAAATACAATTGAAAATTTCTATGTTTCCAGAGAAAATTAATTCATTTAAGTGAAATGGGAAGCAGACCTTTAGTTTTTACAAGTCTTCATAAAAACTGCAATATGTTCTTGTGATTTTTCACATTCTAATAGGATGTGTGTTAAATCTCCATATTTTTCACAGGTACTGTTTGGAGAGTCAGATAGATTCATAAATTCGTCTCTATTTTATTTTTTTAGAACTCTGCTGATTTTATCTGTATTACCAATTGATTTTTCTTTTTTTTTCTGAGTGTTAGGTTTTGTTTCGGACTTTCTGAGCCTTTTAATGGTAGTCATAGAGAAGCAATTTTCCTTAACTCTGTTTTAACTTTGTGAATGTCTTTATTATTGTGGTCCTCGTCATGGCAAATGTGGCCTTGCGAAAATGTCGTTAAAACGACGGTTTACATTTAAGATATATATCACTGTAGTAATTTTGCATAGTAATTTTATATTTTCGTCATTTAAACTTTTTAAATATTATGTATGGTCTATTGTGTTTTAAAATGCGATATAATATAGAAAAATAAAAATTAATGGTAACACATAAACAATTTTATTATTTCGTTATACTAATAATAAAAACTAATATTACAAAAGAAAATCTAGATTTTATCGTTTTTATTTTTTATTTATAGGTAAGCAGAAATTACTGTAAAAAACGTGGGAAAATCACTACATAAAGCGGTCTACCTGGCACAAGATCGCAGCCAATGGAGATAGCAAGCTATTTTTAGAGTATCATTTATCATATATCACAGAAAATTTATACTGGAATCAATCAGCCACAATAAGAACAGATCTTGGAGATGAACCGACGGAAGGGATCCAGATTCTGCGAGGCGATAGACAAGGATCTACACTTTCACCTATATTATCTAACCTATATTCAGAGGAAATATTTAGTGAAGCCTTGGAAAATTGCGAACATGGAATTCTTTTAAATAGAGAACGCCTAAACAGCATCCGCTATGCAGATGACACCGTTTTGCAGACAGTTTAAATAGTTTACAGCAACTAATCAACAAAGTAAATAAAGTAAGTGAAAGATTTGGATTACAAGTAAACATATCAAAAACTAAATTTATGGTCAACAGCCAAAATAAAATTAGAAACGAAAAGAAATAATATTATACTACGGAGTTGAATCCTGGACACTTACTGAAGCGATGGAGAAAAAACTTAAAAACTTCGAGATGTGGCTATTCAGAAGAATCCTAAGGATATTATGGACGGACAAGATAAGCAACGAGACTGTACTACGAAGAATGGGGAAAGAAAGAGAGGTGATGTATACAATTAAAAGGAGAAAGTTAGATTATCTCGGACACATAAGGAGAAACGACACTAAATACAGATTACTGAAAATAATCCTTCAAGGCAAAGTATAAGGAAAGCGAGGAATTGGGAGAACAAGAATATCATGGTTAAAAAACCCGAGGAAATGATTCTCCACAACAACTCATCTATTTAAAGCAATATAGCCAGAATGATCGCCAATATTCGAAACGAATAGGCACCAAAAGAAGAACTTATTTTATTCCGGCTTAGTCGACCTGTTAGATATTTTAAAAATATCTAGATGTTATCTAGAAGAAAATAGAGAAAAAACGAAAAAAAGTCGATTACATTTTTTACTTTAATTTCACTACTAACTCGAACTTTGATTGTAGATATGTGTGTACAAATTACAAAAAAGTCTAGTCGATTGGCTATGCCAAGGCCATAAAAAGGAAGGAAAAAAACTGTAAGGACACTTATGAAAAGGTGTAGATAAGTTTGATACTGGAGCAGGCAAAAACTGTCTAATCTGTGGAATGTAGAAGAAGAAAATGCTTAGAACATTTTTGTTGTATTTTCGGAATCTTCTCAACAAAACTGCACTCCTCCGTGGATTTTTTTCTCAATGCAATCCAATAACAGGAACCCACTCATAAGGCAACGCCTGGCAGATGAAATCAACAACGGATTAATGAATGTTAAACAACAAATTCTGCAAAATACTGAGACGGAGAAAAATGGTTATTAATAAAGACAGAAATAGATAAAAGTCAATAAGAAATTCTAATACCAACCAGATATAAAAAGAAGCAATGGATGACGGAAGAAATTTTAGATTTAATGGAAGAAAGACGTCAATATAAGAACAAAGAAAATCAGATGTACAAAAAAGTGGATAAACAAATAAAAAATACAGAACAGAATAGAACAACAAATCCGGGAATGCTGAAAGATGCAAATGGAAACTTGTGTTGAATTCTTTCTTCTTCAGGTGCCATCTCCGCTACGGAGGTTGGCAATCATCATAGCTATCTTAATTTTTGCGGCAGTAGCTCTAAATAGTTGTTTTGAGCTGCATCCAAACTATTCTCTCAGGTTCTTCAGCCATGAAATTCGTCTTCTTCCGATGCTTCTTCTGCCATCTATTTTTCCTTGCATTATTAGTTGCAGGATGCCATACTTATCGCCCCGCATCACATGTCCGAGATACTGTAGCTTTCTTTCTTTAATTGTAAGTTCAATTTCCTTCTCTTTGCCTATTCTTCTCAGTATTTCATTGTTTGTAACTCTATCTACCCAGGAAACCCTCATAATTCTTCTATAGGTCTACATCTCAAAGGCGTTAAGTCGTCTCATGGTATCTAGATTTAACGTCCATGATTCCACTCCATAATATAGTACACTGTATACGTAACATTTTGTTAGGCGTACTTTAAGAGCTAATGTTAGATCTTTGCCACATAGGACCTTTTTCATTTTTATAAAAATTAGAACGTGCTTTTTCGATTCTAACTTTGATTTCTGCCGTGTAGTCATTATTTTCTGTTATAAGTGTTCCTAGGTAAGTGTACTTTTTTACTCTTTCGATCTGCTGGCCCTCTACTATCAAGATTTCGTTAGTATTATAGTTGTTTTTACAAATTTTCATAAACTTCGTCTTTTTGACATTAAGAGAGAGTCCGTACTCGCTACTACACAAGACTATTTTGTGTTGAATACTAACAACAAATTAAAGAGATGGACAGAATACATCAATGAACTGTTCAAAGACAATAGAACAGAACAGATGGAGACAGAAGTAGAAGAGGATATGGTTTTAAAGATATTAAAAAAAAAATTAAAATGGCATTAAAAAACAGCAAAAATGGTAAAACATTAGGTCCAGACCAAATCCCTATAGAAATCTTGAAATGCGTGAATGATGAAACCTTAGACATTATAGTAGACTTATTTAACTCAGTATACAAAACAGGGCACAT
The DNA here is from genome assembly GCA_918026665.1 of Diabrotica balteata. Taxonomy (NCBI): domain Eukaryota; kingdom Metazoa; phylum Arthropoda; class Insecta; order Coleoptera; family Chrysomelidae; genus Diabrotica; species Diabrotica balteata. The sequence goes on along the minus strand of OU898280.1, from coordinate 12,059,685 downwards.
ATCGAAACAATGGTTACTCTCCACCTTTTGTGCTAGCCCTAAAAATACAAACGCTAAATATTGCAGCAAATATAGAACAATATCACTAATAAGTCACATTCTCACATTATTCCTAAAAATAATATATGGTCGTATAAATAAAAAATCTGGAAGAAGAAATAGATGACAGTCAGTTTGGTTTCAGAAACGGACAAGGAACCAGAGAAGCGTTATTTGCTTTTAATGTATTAGCTCAAAGATGCATGGATATGAATGTTGATGTGCATGTTGTTACGTTGATTTTGAAAAAGCATTTGGCAAAGTAAGACATGAAAAATTAGTCCAAATTCTAAAGATAAAAAACATAGACCGTAGGGACTTACGAATAATAACGAACCTCTACTGGAATCAAAGAGCACAAATCGTAATAGATAACGAACCCAGTCTAGAAATTGAAATCAGGAGAGGAGTTAGGCAGGGATGTATTATGTCCCCATTACTATTTAATGTATATAGTGAAGCCATTTTTGAAGAAGTATTATTATCTCAAAGTGAAGGAATAATAATTACCGGAAGATCTATTACCAACATAAGGTATGCAGATGGCACTGTGATTATGGCAAGCTCTGTAGAACGACTCCAATTACCGCTAAACAAAACAAATAGTGTCTGTGAAAAATATGGACTTAAAATGAATACAAAAAAGACCAAATACATGATAATAACAAAGAAAACAAATATACCAACAAATATACATTTGGGAAATGTAACGATAGAAAGGGTTGATAAATACAAATACCTAAGATCCTGGATTTCAGACAATAATGATCAAACAACCGAAATAAGAGCTAGGATAGAAATAGCAAGAAATGCGTTTGTAAAAATGAAAACAATTCTCTGCAGCAAAGATCTTAGATTAAAACTGAGAGTAAGAGCACTGAGATGCTACGTGCTTTCGATACTGCAATATGTACTTGAAAGCTGGACATTGAAGCAAGAACATATAAATAAGTTACAGTCCTTTGAAGTGTGGTGTTAAAGGACGATGCTTAGAATAGCATGGACACAGAAGAAAACAAACACGGAAGTATTGCGAGAAATGGGCAAAGAATGCGAAATAATAAACAAAATAAAAATAAGAAAGTTACAATATCTGGGACACGTAAGGAGGGGACAGCGATATGAACTGCTAAGGCTGATAATACAGAGAAAGATAAGAGGAGGAAGGAGTATAGGAAGAAGGAGAGTGTCACGGTTGAAGAATTTAAGGAACTTCCAACCTCCGATTGGAAGACGGCACTTAAAGAAGAAGAATCCAATAACAAACGATCTGCAAAACTGTAGTAAATGTCCTTTTTGAATTAAAATATTTCGAACAACACTTTTTTTTCTCACCATGTAAGTAAACGCGATTGTTAAAAACTCTGTTTTAATTGTAAATATTAAAATATAGCTAATTGTAAACTAAATATTAAATATTCCACGAATTCTCAATATTAATATTTTATTTTTCAAAATAATAATAATTTTTACACACTTTTTGTACCTTATATTTTGATGAATTTTCATTAACTTTAAACACACTAATTTGACTTTCAAAAACACCGTTTTTTCAATCTGGAAAATTATCTTAACTCACCTGCAAGTACACAGCACAATGCTAGAAGCATTTCCAAAAAACTGAATATGTTGAACCTACTCATATCTTTGGTATAGAAATTTAAAATTTAAATTTAATAAAAGTGTAACTCATAAATAAACGAAAACAAACAAATTATAAATAAAACTATCAAATACTGACTCAGTCACTTCATAAACATAAATTATACTAAATCGACAATATGTACAAGTTTTTTGGTCGCGCACAAATTTCACGCTGTGCTTTGTATAAAATCTGATCATATTTTATAGAAAATCATCATCGTTAAAATGAGATAAAAAGTGTATTACGGCAAGGATGGCACGCCATTGGCGGCTTAGCCCGATGTAGCGGGGAGCCCCGTTCCCCATGGGGCGTTCTAAGAAGGGAATTGGTTCTTAGAGCCAAGGTGGTTCTTTTTTTCCCAGTCACCTGCAAGATTAATGTGTTCTAGTTCTAGTGACATGTGATCGGAACCGAACACGATTTATTCTTTGGCCTACTTTGTTCTTTTGTATTTTGTTTTAAAGAAAGAAATGGAAATATAAATAGAGCAAAATACTGTCCTAGAATTAAAATTTTCAAACATGACACTCTTCTTCTTCCCACACTTATTCCTCATCTTATCTCTCCATCTATTATCAATCTTAGCATTTCATATTGCTGTCCTCTCCTTACGTGTCCCAAATATTGTGACTTTCTTATTTTTGTTGTGTTTATTGTTTCGTTTTTTTTTCCCATTTTTCTCAATACTTCTGTGTAAGGACGTGTATTTGTGCTTTGTAGATATTAGAAAAGCATTTGATAATGTCACTCATGAACAATTGATAGATATTCTGCGAAAGATAGGTATTGACGACAAGGACATTCGAATTGTGGCAAATCTATACTGTGGGATCAAACAGCAAGAGCAAAAATTGGCAACGAACTCACTGAAAGTGTGCAGATCAAAAGAGGTGTCCGTCAAGGGTGTATATTATCCCCACTCCTATTTAATATGTATTCCGAGGAAATATTTAACAAATGCATGGAAAATGCAAACAAGGGCATAAAAATAAACGGCGAGTTAACGAACAATATAAGATATGCCGACGACACGGTGATCCTTGCCAGTACCATAGACGAATTACAACAGGTAATGGAAAGAGTTTATTCAGTTAGTGAGGAATACGGCCTAAGCCTCAACTTCAAGAAGACAAAGTGGATGCTGATAAGCAAAAAGCAACCACTTGCTCGACAATTACGGATAAGTAACATACTAATTGACCATGTACTTTTTTTACTTTATCGTGTCCGGACATGTCATTCATAAAATTTCGGCCCAGTATCGGGCTACGTCGGTTCCATCTTTGTAGGCGAGCCACAAATCTTCAAGGGTACATCGATGAGGACAGTTTCTGCATGTAAGAAGATGTTCCATATTCTGTGTTTCTCCACAGTCACAGTTCACATCATCTTGGTCTATTTTTCCCCATTTTGCCATGTTTGATTTTACTGTAGCAACCCCCGTTCTTATCCTATTCAAGGTTTTCCACGTTTTAAAGTCTAGGGTCTGGCCGGTCCATTGAACCTGGGGAAGTGGAAAATACTCAGGCGGTTCATCCTGCACTGTTCCAAGGAAGCTTTTCCTAGATTTTAGTCTCTTTCGTGGTGTTCGAGCTTTGTATAGGGCATGCCGATCGTCCGCGATAATTTTCTCTGTGTTCTGCAGCGCCTCTGCGTGTTGAACGTTCTGCAAAACCCGCTGCTCTATATAGATTTGAAAGTGGCATTGGTTTCATGCACCCCGTTACTATCCTGCACGTGTCATTTAACGCAGTATCAACTTGTTTGGTGTGGGTAGATCTGCTCCAAACGGGGCACGCATATTCAGCAGTTGAGAAACACAGTGCCTGTGCCGTTGTTCTTAAAACGCCAGGACGTGCGCCCCATTTACTTCCCGTTAGGTTTCTGAGTATGCTGTTCCTAGTTGTTACTTTCCCTCTTGTTTTTATGCAACGTTGTTTGTAGGTGAGGGACCGGTCCAGAGTTACTCCAAGATATATAGGTTGGTTTGTGTGTTCTAATGCATTACCATTCCACACAATTTGGAGTTTTCGCTTGGCTTCCTTTGTGCGAAGGTGCAAAGCGCAGACTTGAGTTTTAGAGGGATTGGATCTCAGAGAATTCTGCAGGTAGTACGCTGTCATTGTTTTTAAGACAGTTTCGAGTTTCTCCTCCACTTCTTCAAAACTATTTCCTTGAGCACATATTGCAAGATCGTCAGCATAGAGGAAGTGCTTGGTTTCGGTCGGAGTAGGTTGGTCGTTTGTGTATATATTGAAGAGCATTGGTGCTAAAACACTTCCTGTGGGAGGCCGTTTTTTTGAACTCTCCACCTACTTACTTTACCCTCTAGCATAACGAAAAAACGTCTATTTTGCAGTAAGGAATATACGACCTTTCCCAGATGGTGGTCATTGAGAATGTCGTATATTTTGCGGAGCAATGTTTTGTGCCTTACTGTGTCTTCGGCTGCTGTCAGATCTACAAAAGCAGCCCCTGTTATGACCATGTAGAATCTTATGTGTACCTTGGCACTAACGTAAATGCAAAATGGGAACAGGCCACAGAAATTAAGGCGAGAATAGAACGAGCTAGAGCAGCATTTAGCAATATGAGAAAGCTCCTCATAAGCAAGGATTTGTCTCTTCCCCTAAAACTACGTCTAGTTAAATGCTACATTTTTCCGATGTTACTGTATGGTGTGGAAGCCTGAACACTGACGGAGACGCTCAAGAGAAAACTAGAAGCATTCGAAATGTGGGTGTACCGACGCATTCTTCGTATATCCTGGACCGAACATGTCACCAACATAGAGGTACTCCAAAGAATCGAAAAGCAGAATGAAATCGTGAATACAATTAAATAAAGAAAGCTTGAATATCTAGGCCAAATATTGAGACACGATAAGTATTGTTTACTGCAATTGATTGTCCAGGGAAAAATAGACAGTAAGCGAGGGCCAGGCAGGAGAAGACACTCGTGGCTCCAAAATCTGCGGAAGTGGTTCGGGCTCACATCGGTCGAACTATTCTGAAGCGCAGCAAACAAGATCAGAATTGCCATGTTAATAGCCAACGTTCGCAACGGACAGGGCACTTGAAGAAGAAGAAGACTTCTGTGTCCATGCTATTTTGGACATCCTTCTGTTCACATTTCAAACAACTGTAGCTTATTTATGGGCTATTACGTCAGTGCCCACCTTTTATGCCCATCTAAGGTCTTTATTGCAAAAAATTGTTTTTATTTTTACAAACGCATTTCTTGCTCTTTCTATTCTCACCATTTTTTGTTGCTAGACCATTATTATCTAAAATCCAGGTTCCCAGATATTTAGTCTTTTTTATACTCTTTTGAATCCACATTTTTCACAAAAACTGCCTCTCTTGTTGTACTTGAAGTTGTTCAGCGCAGCTTGCCCTAATCAGGGTGTTATCTGCAATCTTATGTTGTTATTAGTTCTTCAGTTAACTATTATTCCTTCTATATATACATTGAGTAGTAATGGAGACATAATACATTCCCGATGAACCCCTCTTCTGCTTTCAATATCTGAACTGGGTCCATTTTTTGTTACAATTTATGCTTTTTGATCATAGTGAAGGTTTGTTATTATTCTTAAGTCCCTTTTGTCTATGTTTTTTGTCTTTGGAATTTGAACTCATTTTTTAATGTCTAACTTTGTCAAATGCTTTTTCAAAATCTACGTATCAAACATGCACATCCACATTTATATCCATGCACCATCACATTAAAAGCAAATAACGCCACTTTGGTCTGTAGTCCGTTTTTGAACCCAAACTGACTATCATCTATTTCTTCTTCTAGTTTTTTATTTATATGATTATGTACCTATTAAGAACATGACAATTCAAGAACATGACTTATTAATGATAGAGTTTGTATTTTTAGGGATGGCGCAAAAGGTGGAAAGTAATCATTGTTTCGGTATACGAGGAGTAGACTTTCAAATCGCACTTTGTCTATGTTATTAATTTACCTACTTCTAAAAATTCTAGGGATAATATTTCACATATATTTTTGGCTTCAATAATTACCTAGACAGTATTGATTACAATTTGTTCAATGCACATGCCCCAACTGGTGACAAACCAGAGGAAATAAAAGAACATTTCTTCGAAGACCTAGAGAACGACTACAAAATATGTCCCAGAAATGACACTAAGATTGTATTAAGTGACGCGAATACAAGAATAGGACGAGAGCGAGTTTTCATGCCCACGATAGGAAAGCATAGCCTACACAACATCAGTAGCGATAATGAATTACGACTGATAAAATTAGCAGCATCACTAAACATGACAATGATAGCACCCATTTTGAACACAAGAACCTACACAAGGTAACCTGAACCTCTCCTGGTGGAAGAACAACTAGTCAGATTGATCACATCTTAATAGATGCAAGGCATGAAACAGACGTAATCAACTGCAGAAGTTATAGAGGAGCAAACATAGACTCTGATCATTGCCTAGTGATCTCAACATTGAGGGCTAGAATTTCAAACACCAGTTAACAAAATAAAATAGTAAAATAACCAGGTATCGAAAAACATATTAAGGTAGGATGCCTGAGGTGGATAGGGCATGTAATGCGGATGAAACAAAATGACCTAGTTAAAAAAAAACGCTCCTTGATAGATCCCTTGGTCAAAGAAGAAGATAAAGACCCAGCACAAGGTTCCTTGATAACATCGATGAAGACATGAGAAATATGAAAATACGTGCTTGGCGGAGAAAGGCGATGGACAGGGGTTACTAGAGAGTAATTTTTGAGGAGGCTAGGACCCACACAAGGTTGTAAAGCCAGAATAATGATGAAAATCACAAACAAAACGCTATATTACAAACAAATAGGGACAAATTTGGACAAAATGCGATTCATTTGCTTTGCAATGCTTTTTTACCGTGTATCTACTTTATTTTGCTCTCTGAGGAGTAGGCACGGAATCAAGAGATTCATATGTTGTTCGTCGACCTACGGAAAGCCTACGACAGCGTTCCACTAAAGAAGCTCTGGCAATCAATAGAAAGCACGAATATTAATATAGAATTAATAAAAGCCATCAAAGTGCTATACAACCAATCAATAACAAAAATAAAAGCAGGAACACAAAAAAACAACAGGATCTATAACATCAAAAGGATTAAAGCAGTGAGGTTGTTTGTCTTCCACTTTATTTAAAATATACCTCGAAAGTACTTTATAAAGACTATGACGGTTTAAACTATATTACTCACGAAAATTAATTGAAGAGTCTATTATATGGGGTCTAGAAGTAAATAAAAAGAAAACCAAATACTTGTGCGTTGGTGTGGAACAAAAAGATCTCATATTAGACGATAACACCACGATAAAGAAGACCTAAACAAAACTCTACTGCAGACAAAGAAGCATGAAACCAACATAATATTAGAAGATTTTAACGCCAAGATTGGAAAAGGAAGAGAAGATGACACGGTGGGGGAGTTTAGCCTCGGAATAAGAATTGAGAGGGGAGATAGACTGCTTCAGTTCTGTAAAGAAAATCAGTACAGTATAATGAACAGCTTTTTCAAGTTACCACCCAGACGTCTCTACACGTGGAAATCTCCAGCAGATGGAATAGAAGGACGCATCACAAGAAATCAAATCGATTACATAATGGTCAACAAAAGATACAAAAACGCAGTAAAAGCATGCAAGACATACCCCGGAGCTGACATCCCCACCGATCACAATCTTCCTCTTGCAACAATTAGGATAGAATTTAAAAGAACAAAAAGAAATAAGCAAATAATAGCTATTAACCTAGATAAGCTTAAAGAAGAATCCACTAGTAATAAAATACGGGAAGAAATACATAGACACTTGAGTAACAGAACAGTACAATCGACACAAACTCCCGAGGAAGAATGGCACTATATTGAGAAAACACTTACAAGAGTAACACAAGACTACCTCAAACAAGATACACGAAAAAAGAACAAACCATGGATGACAGAAGAAATTCTAAACATGATAAACGAAAGAAGAAAATACAGAGGTAAAAATGAAACAATATACAAGCAAATACACAAGAGTATCAGAATAAAGATCCAACAAGGCAAAGAAACCTGGCTAAGTGAAAGATGCCAAGAAATTGAAGAGTTGGAACAAAGACATGATACTTTCAATCTACATAAAAAAGTAAAAGAAGCCGCTGGAATATTTAAACAAACTCCTACGTCTTTCATCGAAGATAAACATGGGAACCCGCTACTAAACATAGAAGATCAAATAGGTAGATGGCGAGAATACGTGGAAGAGATGTTTCAAGACCGAGAGAGGACGAACATTTACATGCAGGAGGCATCGACCGGACCTTATATCACAAAGCAAGAAATTATCAAAGCGGCAAATTAGTTAAATAACGGAAAAGCTGTTGGGGAAGATAATATCCCAATTGAAATAAAGATATTACTAGACGAACACATCGAAGTAATGGAAGATATATTTAACAGACTGACTGGCTGACATCGGTGTTTATACCACTACCAAAGAAGAGAAACTCCAAGAAATGTGAAGACCATAGGATTATTAGCCTGATGAATCATATGTTGAAGCTTTTCCTACGAGTAATACACAATAGAGTATACAATAAACTAGACGAACACACTCGTCAAACTCAGTTTGGTTTTAAGAATGGGTTCGGAACAAGAGAAGCACTTTTTTCAATATGTGTGCTAGTTGAAAGATGTAGAGATGTCGATTCTGATGTATACTTGTGTTTTATAGACTTTCAGAAGGCGTTTGACCTGGTGAAACATGATAAACTAATAGATATTTTAAGGTCATGTAATATCGACGATAAAGACTTAAGGATCATTTCAAACCTCTACCAAGAACAAAAGGCTAAAATCAGAATAAAAAACGAAACATCTGGAAAAATCAATATCGAGAAGGGAGTAAGACAGGGATGTGTCCTATCACCTTTGCTGTTCAATGTTTACTCTGAGAAGATATTTCAGAAAGCTTTGGAAGGCACCTCGGATGGTATAATTATAAACGGGCAATGTATAAATAACCTGCGATATGCTGACGACACTGTCATACTGGCAGATAATGCTCAAGCCCTGCAACGCTTAATGGACCGAGTAACGACAGCCTGTAGAGAATTTGGAATGAAATTGAATACAAAGAAGACAAAAATGATGGTCATCAGCAAGCACCAAAACAGAAGGGTGAAGGTCAATGTCGACGGAACAGATCTGGAAAGAGTAACAAGAACAACGTACCTTGGAAGTAATCTTGATGAAACTTGGGACCACTCACTAGAGATAGGAATACGCCTGGAAAAGGCACGTACAATGTTTTACAAAATGCAAAAAGTTCTATGTAACCGCCAGCTGGGCATCTCATTGAGAACTAGAATACTTAAGTGCTATGTTTTCTCCACCTTGCTCTATGGTGTTGAAGCCTGGACAATGACAGAAGCAACACAAAAAAGAATACAAGCATTCGAACTCTGGTGTTACCGTAAAATGCTCAGAATATCCTACATGAGCCATACGACAAATGCGGAAGTCTTGCGGAGGTTGAATAAGGAAAGAGAGCTTATGCTTATAATAAAAGAACGGAAAACACAATATTTTGGTCACATCATAAGAAATCAAAAGTATGAACTGCTCCAACTTATAATCGAAGGCAAAGTCAATAGCAAAAGAGGACCAGGAAGAAGACGCAACTCCTGGCTTAGAAACCTACGGCAATGGACGAACATGACCTCCATAGAACCATCCAGGGCTGCTACAAATAAGATTAAATGGGCAAATGTAATGGCCAACGTCCTTAAGGATAAGGCATCGTAAGAAGAAGACCACGATAAAGCACTGCTGTTACTACAAATATCTAGGTATCACTATTTCACAAGATAAAACGTTAGACAAAGCCATAAGGTAGAGAAATACATCAGGGAGAAAAGCGATCACAATGCTACACAGCATTTTATGGGAATAATCCATCAGCAAAGAAAATAAAAGTCACTCATTTGTGACTAGGTCAGTCCACGGGATCTTAAGTATTCTCCGATATAGCCACATCTCAAATGCTTCCAGTTTTCTGCACATATATTAAAGTTGTGTTACCGTGATCAAAACGGGACAACAGCAGCAAGGTTTTGATTACAACCTCAGGGTTTGTATTTCTGCCACCTAATTTTGTAGCTTGATGTTGTAGCTTTTCGGCCTTTAAAAAGGGCCTGGAAAAAGATGCTTACATAAGGATATATGAGACTATAGTAAAAAGTATCACTTTATACAGCTGTGAGATATGGCCACTTAAAGAAAAAATACTGGCAACGCTGAAAGAGTCGGAAATGGATTTTTGGAGAAGAGCTACAGGAAGATCTAGAAGAGAAAGGATTTCCAATAAACGCATTAGAGTAATAATGGGAATCAAACGAACAATTATGACCTAACGACAAAACAACTTATCTGGTTCGGACACATACAAAGAATGGATGAACAACGAATACCAAAAGCAATATTAAAATGGTAACCAGAAGAAAAGAGAAAACGAGGTAGACCCAGAAAAAGTTGAAGCGAAGAAATAAATAAAGAACTGAGAGAGATGGCCATAGAAGAAGACCTATGAAACAACCAGACTAAGTGGCGATTGGGAGTCGGAAAATGGTGGAGAACGTTATAAACCGACAAGTAGTACTAGTGAAGTAGACATATTGAGACCTTAGTGATGTTGACAGTTCTCGTAGTGAGGGGAGTAGGCAGATTGAGACCCCGAACTTGAACGGAATATCCCTTTTGATAATGGTTCCAAAATAAGTATGGAAACGTCGAGTTTTAAATTCTCAACGTGCTTCTTCCCGAGAACTTAGTAATTTTCATATATATTTATATATATTTATTTATTTATGTACATATCTGCTTGTAATATCGAATCGTCTGTTTTGATTTTGAGTTTAATTTTGTATAATCCGATCCTGCATTTCAGATTATTACAGTAAGTACTATAAGAGGTAATCTGGTTTTGGGATTAGCCTAAAATTGTTGTGTTGTTTATCTGTATGTACGGTTTTTCACATTTGAAATTTGATTTCAATTACGGCAACATCAATATTAGTACATTTAATTATCTCCATATAGTTTTAATACGGTTATTTGTCCATGGGGTCGCGAAATAAACGAAAAAGTACCGGCATTATTGTTCGATTAGATTAAATTATTGGTCCCAAGGGTTTACAAAAATAAAAATCCCCGTGAAATATATCGTTGAAATTTAATTGTATATCGGTTATTTCTCATAAATGATGACATTTGGAAAATTATATTATTTATGTTACATTATAGTAGTTTTTTATTATATTTATTTATAACTTACATTATAAGGTTATACATATATCCGATTTTAACCGTTTTTCAAGTGCAGCAGTTTCCCCGGATCCGCGATAAAAAAATATCTACTGTATTTCGGAAAATTTCAACATTTTAATAGACCTCCCTAAAATTAGATATTTTCCTAATCATAAATTTAAAGTACTCATTATAATATCATCATCAATCAGCCAATCGCGTCCACTGCTGGACATAGGCCTCCCTCAGTTCTTTCCAGTGTTCTCTACACTGGGCCGCTTGTAGCCAGTTTCCCGCTACACGTTTAATGTCATCGGTCCATCTAGTCGGTGGTCGTCCTCGGCTTCTTTTATAATTTCTGGGCCTCCATTCCATAATACGTCTTGTCCACCGTCCATCTTGTGTTCTGGCTAAGTGCCCTGCCCAGTTCCACTTAAGCGTCGTGGTTCTTTCGATGACGTCTTGAACTCCTGATCTTCGCCTGATTTGTTGGTTTGTTATGTGGTCTCGAAGGCTCACGTTCAGCATTGCACGTTCCATGGCTCGTTGTGTAACTCTAAGTTTATTCACAGATTTTTGCGTGAGTGTTAAAGTCTCTGCTCCATAAGTTTGTACAGGTAAAACACATTGGTTATAAACCTTTCGCTTGAGACACATGGGAATTGAGCTTTTTAGAATATGGCTTAATTTGCCAAATGCTGCCCATGTTAGACCTATTCGCCTCTGTATTTCATGTGTTTGATTGTCTCTGCTTATTTTGATTTCGTGTCCCAGATATTTGTAAGTGTCTGTTTGTTGTATGGTATTATTGTCAATAGTTATATTTCCACTCATTACGAGATTTGTTATAATTTTAGTTTTTTCAAAGTTTATCTTTAATCCTGCTCTTTCAGACAAACTTTTAAGCGAATGCATCATAGAAACTGTATCTTGTAAGTTATCTGCGATTAATACAACATCATCTGCAAACCTTAGGTGATTTAATCTTTCTCCATCTATATTGATGCCCATATCTTGCCATTGAGTACCCTTAAATATTGACTCTAGAGCTGCCGTGAACAATTTTGGTGAAATATTGTCTCCTTGTCTAACTCCCCGACCTAAGCTGAATTTTTCTGTGTCTTCGTGCAGTCGTATACTTGATGTAGCGTTCTGATAGATGTTTTTGATTAGTGTCGTGTACCTGTAATCTATTCGGCTTTGATTTAGGGCTTCCAGTATTGTTTCAAACTCTACAAAATCAAAAGCCTTCTCGTAATCGACAAATGCAAGAACCAGTGGTATGTTGTACTTGATGCACTTTTCTATTAAGATCTTTATGGTATGCAAATGGCCATTTGTGCCATATCCTGCCCTGAAGCCTGCCTGTTCTTTGGGCTGATAGAAATCAAGTTTAGGTGTTAGCCTCTTTGTTAAGATTTTCATAAAGAGTTTGTACATATGTGTCAAGAAGCTGATGGTCTATAATTTTCTAATTTAGTAATATCGCCTTTTTTGTGTAACAAGACTATTACTGCATTGTTCCAGTCTTTTGGAATCGTACCCGCATGTAAGCATTTAGTAAACAGTTCGCTTACTGATTTTAATAAAATTTCTCCACCTGCTTTTATTGCCTCGATAACGAGTCCATCATCACCAGGCGATCGATGGTTCTTCATTTCCTTTAAAGCTGCTCTTACTTCTGACACAGTAATGGGTAAAAGTATTTCCGATCCCTGATTTATGAGAGTCTTTACTCGTGTCGGGAAATTGTCTTGTGGTCTTTGGCTGGTATAGAGGTCTTTATAAAATTCTCTAGTTATTTTCAGAATATTTTGTTTATCTGTTATTGCCTTTCCGTCTTTATTTCTCAGCTTGTATATTTCTTTTTTACTTTGCGTAAGTTTTCTTTTCATTATCTTTAAACCTTTGTTCTCTTCTACTGTTTGAGTAATTACATTAGTATTATATCTTCTTACATCTTTTCTAATTTCCGCTGAAATTCCTTTATTTAGTTTTTTATATTCTTCTTTGTTTCCCTTTTCGTTCTCGCTTAGGTTTCGTCGTATTTCCATGAGAGCCCTTGTATCTTTGCTAATCTTTTCACTTTTGGTGTCATTTTTCTTGCAAAATTTGAGTTGTGCGTTTCTAACTGAGTCTGTTATTAATTTATTGTGATCGTCGATACTTAGAGGTTTGGGATTATTACTCTGTAAAGTTTCGGCTATATTTCTTATGTATGCTTCTGGATGATTTGGTGAATTCCAAACTATGCGTTTGCAACTGTTTATCATCTTTGCTCTTTCTTTTTGTAGATTAATCGTTACTCTAGCTCTTACTGGTCTGTGGTCGCTTCCTACTGATAGTTTATTGAGTACAGTGACATCTTGAATAATTTGCTTTTTGTCTGTTATTATATAATCATATTCGCTCTTAGTTCTTTCGTCTGGACTAGCACACGTCCATTTTCTATTCTGTTTCTTCTTAAAAAGAAAAAAGAAACATTATAATATAGCTTCATTTAATTATACAGGTAATCATCAACATTTTCGTCACACACCTATCAATTTGTTACCCATAAATATCTTGATTACTGCATGATAAGCTTGATGTTTCGCATATTACAAACGTTCTTGAGAGGCATATATCCGTATCTACAAGAATTGCGGGCAGCAAGTGGACGACAATCAATTGGGCTTCAGAAACGAAGTGGGAGCTGGTGAAGCTCTATTCTCAAGCAAGATACTTTTACAGACATCCCTTGACATAAATGTTTCTACTTTATAGACTTTAGCAAAGCTTTTGATTGCGTTCAACACGAAAAATTATCATAAATACTCTAGAGTAACGGGTATTAATGAGTTGACAGAATTATATTGGCATTACATAATTCACGTAAAGGTAGAGAGCAATATGTCAGAGAAAATAGCCATAAGTCTACATCTACATCTACGACAGGGATGTATATTGTCTTCACTTTCCTTAAATATGTACTTGGAAAGCCTTTTCACAGAGGCTCTTTATAAAAAATATGTTGATGATATAGTCGTTCTTTTCAACAGCCTGCCTGAACTACAGAAATTTATAGACGACATTGCAGAATGTAATGAGCGTTTTGGCCTATAGACCAGCATCACCAAAACCATGGTTTTCTACAAATTACAAGTATAATCTGAACAGATGTTTACATCGTTGAACAGGTGGCATTAATCAGATACCCTTATGCAGTAATGAATAGTAGTCGCGATATTCGACATCAAGAATTGAACATGCTAGGAAGACGTTTATCGGATTAAAAAACTTCTTAATCAGGTGGAATCTAGACATGAGACTTCCCGAATGTTGCGCTGTTATATATTTCTAATTCATCGATGTTTTCGACATGTACCTCTATAGGAGAATACTACTTCCTGGACCAAAAGAACAATAAACACGAAGGTGTTAACAGAATGTAGAAGAACAGGGAACTGGTGTCAACGATCAAAGAGCGTAAACTAATGTAAATTGGGCATGTAATGAGGGTTGACAGATACGAAATATTTCGGCTAATCACTAAAGGAAAAATTTAGAGGAAAAGGTTATTGATGGTGCTATCTGTGCCATTTACATAGACAATATTCAAGATTATTTTCAGTACAAATTAAAATCAGATTGCTTAATATTCACAGCTGAATTGGAAGCCATTTTCAAGGGGTTGGAGCACATTATATTTCAAAATATTTTATCAAATTTTATCTGACTCACAGTCCGTCCTCCTCGCATTAATACACTTTTCTAAACACATATATACCAACATACTAATTGTAAAATCTAATCATCCTAACTTCTCTAAAAATAACTTTGTGTGAGTTAAAGACATCAAGCAAAAAGACAAAAGAGGGAATCTAATCCTTATGAAAAGGAGACCAAAAAAGTGGCCTCTGATGGCGGACATATCCGAAAATGCGAATGCGCCAAATTTAAATTTTGGCGACACTTATCAACAGTAGCTATATAATATTTTTCAGAATGTGTCTTAGACGAGAAAGTTTTAATTAATTATTAACGATAATAGTCTAAAATGCGACACAATTGTTAAAAAACTTCAATATAAATAAGATTTCATGTGACATTTGGGAGAAACAATAACATAACCCAACTAAATTTGATGTCAAACAAGGATTATCTTTCCTTTTTTAATGTGGCCTCTAAAGATCGCACTTCCTGTCTAACAATATGTTTGCCCCCACTACCTTTACATTCCCTCTTTTGTCTTTTTGCTCGATGGTTAAAGGTCACTCTAATATTCCAAGCAATGAAAAAGCAGACCATTTGGCTAAAGACGCTACTTTAGTGGGTATAGAATACAACGAGTTGCCCAAATGGAATTTAGTTTCAACTAGGAAGAAACATGTTAGACTTAATTGGGAAATTGAGTGGCAATCCTTTACTAACAGAAGCAAAAATACATACTGCAGTATATATCCAACTCTTTCATCTACTCCTCCAAATGACAGAAACTCTATCTCTCGGAAAATTTATACTATGTACGTTAGATGCCTTTTTGGACATGCTACAGTAAACGCATACCTATATAAAATAAAACTTTTCGAAACTGATATATGTGAATGTAATGACAGTTGTGATGACCTTAACCGCTGGATGTTTTTAACCTACTATTAAGTAGTAGAAATTCAACTATTAGGTCGATGTTATGGGAATTTTTCAAACGAACCAAATGGAACTGCCCTTTTCAGTGTTGTGTGAATCCGAAATGGTAGGGCGTTAGTTCTAGTATTTCCCATTGTCTTTCCTTTTATGTCCTTTACCTTTAACCGTTACCTGTATTGTTTGTGTAAAAAAAGTCGCTATAAAGGGCACCTTAGCGTGAAGCGTATGTTCCTGTTTATTCCATTTTGTATAGTCACCCAATAGTGTTTTCAATGGGAAGGTTAGGAAGTTGAGTTAATGAACGAACGGTTAGGAAATTTTCAGCAAAGAATTTAAATGTAGTGTAGGAGTTAATTGTTTTTAAGTAGTCTGGCTAAATAGGTCTTGAACTTAAGACAAAAAAAGACAAAATTATTGGTTCAAGGACCTGCAACGTTGGCTTGACAAAACATCGACCGGGATCTTCAGAGCCGCTGTTTTACGGGTAGCTGTAATTAGTTGGATCGTCAACCTTGGAAGGAAAAAAGAAGTAAGAAAAAGAAATATCTTGAGTAAATCCAATTATTCACTTCATTTATCTTCACTTCACGGTAATTCTGGACATGTCTTCTTGTTCTTCTTCAAGTTCTGCTCCTACCGGAGATTGGAAATTATTCTGGTAATTATAATTTAAATAGTTCCTGAATAGTTCAATTGAACTGCATCTAAACCATTCACGGGGATTGCGAAACCACGAGATTTTACGTCTTGCTACGCTTCTTCTGCCTTTGATTTTGCCTTGCATTACATTCCTTAATACATCGTACTTTTCACCTCTCATGATGCGCCCCAAGTATCCCAACTTCCTGGTTTTTATGGAATTTGTGGCCTGGTTTGTTTTGAGTTCCATCCATCATATTTTCAGAACACGTCGGTAACACCACATTTTAACTGCTTCCAAGCTTTCAACTACCTCATTTCTGCATAATTCTGTATGAAAAAGTAAATCAGTGTGTTATGCAGAGTCGCTAGCTTCCAATTGCGCTTGAAAATGCGTCGTTTCAAGCTTCGCGATCTGATTGAATTCACAATTTTTGTTGTCATCTTCATGATTTCCATATTTAACATTTATGAACACAAAACTTGCTGGTGAATGATGACAATGATGGCAATGAAATGAAAAAAAAAACGATGGAAAGTCGACAGTTAGCTCGACATAATGCAACAAATGAATTGTTAACGCATTCATGAATAGTACACCATCTGTTGAAATACACACGAATTTGTAAATCGGTAGCTCGTATTGTTTCACAACATTTATAAAAACGTTGTATATATCTTCTCCGCCAGTTGTTTCTTTCAGAGGCAGCATTGTTAACCATTCTTCTTCCAGCCAACATGTCGGAAAATACTATCCGAATGAAAATACACAATTGAGCGGTATCGGTCATATCGATTGACTCGTCAAATTGCAAAGAAAAGTAAATACACTTCATAATATCAATTTTAACTTTGCTTTTCAAATCTTTGCCCATAATTTCGATACGTCTAGTAACCGTTGGACGTGATAAATGGAACCGTTGGACGTGACCTAAAAATACAATTTGAGTTTAAACAGACTGGTAAGTTTGGACCTGTAAAATGAGAATCTGTCTGGCTTAAGGCAATAAAATATATTTAATAGTCTCTTGACGAATGAGAGGGCTAATATCAACACGTGCGTTTGCTTACAGTTGGGAATTTGCAGAACGAATGTACCATAATTTATCTGTGAATACTGATATGCCGAATCGGCATTATCGCAACTTTCGGGTGAAGAGATAGCATCATAATTATTTCGATCATGCACGTGTGGTGAGTCAGGACAGTCCCCGTATTTTCTCCGTGAATCGGAAGCCTTTTGAGCACTGCTGTATTAATCCTTCATTACGGAGACCATCGCATGGTAACCTCGCCTAGAGCATAGCACTGACAGTGAACGCTTGCATTTAAAATATTGCATTTACTTTACGTGGCGATGATAATATAATACCATCCATCTAATGATCCGATTGAGGGTCGGTGCCTCGTTATGAACGCACACTAAGATGTTTGAGATCAATAATGTTTTACGACACACATATTTAAATGAACGTATAGTAATCAGATCACGGATACCAAGCTGCCTCTTCAGCAAATTTTTAGTGTAATAAAGAGAAAAACATAACTAAACCCTATAATAATGTTTTTTTTTCAATTAGAAAAAGTTGCCCACAACCAACGAGCTATACTGTCGACCCAAGAGTTATAATATACCGATTTATGTTTGTCGAACACTGAACTTTTCCATTTCCTGTTAAAATATTAGCAAAAAATTGCCGTTAGATTCCCATCATAATCTCACGTTAGTAGCAGCAAGGAGAATAAACTGTATTATGGGAGGAATAATATCTTTATTGATTACAAAATATGGTATAATCACCTTATTTACTAAATAATTTTTGTGGGTAATTAGCAGACATAATTTATTACAGATAATTAGACAAAAAGTACATAACAAACCGACAATAATGATTTTTTCCTTGAAATTCGTGTTTACCGATATAAACTTTTTTTTACAATAATATTTGCAATTAATTAATAATAAAATAAAGTACCGATTACCGAAAATATGTAATTCCCAAACCTTTTTCTTTCTAATGAGGTTGACAGAGTCCTTTAATGCCGATATTCAGTGGCAGCGTTAGAAATTGATACAATTTGTTAAGACGTTAAATTAATTAGCGGAGAAACTAAAAAGAATAGACAAATATTCGAAGACAACAATAATCTGAATTAAATTTAAGAATACAGAAAGTAATAAAAATCGTCGAGTGACTCAGTGTAACTTGACACTGAAGAATAGGCAAATTGAGACCTCAGTGCCGTTTGATGGTTTTTGTGTTTATACAGAACATGATACTGGTACGTCACGAGTAAGAGGAGTAGGCAGATTGAGACCCCGAACTCGAACAGAACCGTATCCCTATTGATAATGGCTCCCAAATGAGTTTTGGGAGCAACTTGAACTTGCAACACTTGAAGCAAGCTTTTGCTTCAAGATGTAAACTTTTGAACACTTCGTATATGACTAGGCTGACTAACTCCAATTCAATCGAATTCGGGACAAGGTTAAAAAGATACCTGAAATCAGGGACGTTTCAATGAAAATGGGGCCATTTTTTTTAAACAAGGACTGTAATATTGATATTGATATTTTTGATGGGATTAAGCCATAATTGGTTATATTAATTACATTTTTGTTAGTTTTTGACGTTTCGACTTCCAATCCGAAAATCATTCTCAAAAAAGGAAAAATTAGAAAATCAACTAATGTTGGATTCCCATGTTAATGTAACCTTGGGTTAACATAAGACTGTAATTATCATTACAACCAAATGTGGTATCTTCTTCTTAGGGTGCCTGTCCGTTCCGAACGTTGGCGATCATTCTGGCTATGATGATTTTGTTGGTTGCTATACGAAATAGCTGTGTTGAGGTCTTTCTATACCATGCTCTCAGGTTGGCATAATCCCATAAAAAATATCATTGCTAAACATGCCACAAGAAAACAGTTTCAAAACATTTAAAAATCAATCCATTCATATTTTAAATTGTTTTAACAATGACGGCGACTCTTTTAAAAACTTATAAAAATCAACAAATTTATATTTCAAATTAAATTTTACGGACAAAATATTTTTTAAATAATATTTTTTGTCCGTATTTTTTTTTAAGGTTTCAATGCCGCGATTTTTCGGATGTCCATATTTTTGTAGTCATCACTGGTCACAAATTTATTAAAATTTTATCACTGGTCACAAATTTCTTTTCATATTCGAACTTCTACATTTTCTTCTACGCTAATCGAATTATTCTCTGCCATGCATTTATTCGTTCCCTCGACTTCATTCCAATTCGGCTCAGTAGCGAGTGTAGCCCATACAAATATGAGTACATCTTCAAACTGTGATTTCCACTACTCGCGATAATCGGTGCAAGGTTGATAAAACGGAAGGGCTGTTTGCAATACTGTGTGTTTATCAATACTGAGGTCCGCGTCTGCTTTGTTTACTTCGTTCAATACAACTGACGACAGGAACTGTGAATTCACTTTTGTTTTCAATGACTGCAGCAAATTGTCCAAAGCCTGTGTCATTTCAATCACAGCTACTTCTTCACCTTCAATTCTTAAGATTGCCCGATTGAAAATCTTAGCATATAGAAAAAAAAAAAAAGATTGCAATTCAAGTTAGATTCAAATATTCAAGTCATGAAGTGATTAAAAGTAATTTTTGAACACGTTTCTTGAGATGGTTTTACGTTATGCAATTTTCATGCTAGGCGAGAACCAAGCAAGACAGATTATGCAACAGCGCATGACTACGCGCCATTATCATACAATTCCTGTGCTATAGGAAAAATTTAAACGTGTTCAATTTTACATACTATTTTGCTGCAAATTGCTATCAAAATTCATGTTGCGAGTATAATAAAATTTATGGTTTAGAATAAAACTAAACATTATCACATATTATTGTGTAAGTTTATAATATTATTTATTGGATGTAATAATTTGTGATTTATATTTTAATATATTTAATGCTGGACTGAAATTTCCAGGTGAAATATCTTAAGTTAATGTTTTGGTATATTTCTTTTGTTGGCAACAATGAAAGTCGTATCCAAAATGCACAGAAATAGCTCTGATGTAAACAGACTAGGCAAGAAATATCCCATGCAAGACATGCTTGCATAGCATGAGACTTGCTTTGTCTAGATGTAAAACTGTTTTTACCTGATCAAGAATGAACAACATCCAAACTTTCAAGGGGTCCTTGAAAAAAATCCTTCAGTAATTTTGAGCTGTTTGAAGATTCCACAAAATACGCCTTTAATCCATCATAAACTCGTAAGATTGGTTGCACGCATGTGAACATTTCCAAAAAGCGAGTTTTCCTATAACCAAGAATTTTCTGGTATTCAACGTTTGTGGTTTCACAAAACTCTTTTAAATATGTGACTGGAACATTAAAACGATAAAAATGTGAATACATTTTCACCATAATTAAGACCACGTCAGACTTGCGTATATCTTGCGACGCCCCTTCCAAAACAGAGATAATAACAGCTATCAAATCTCTGAAAAATAACAAGTCTCCGGGAATCGATAAGATTGCTGCCGAAATACTTAAAACTGATCCGCATCTAACTGCTGAACTTTTGCTCCCCATAATCCGAGAGGTGTGGGAAACAAACCGCATTCCAGCGGGCTGGAAAAAAGGCATCATTACTAAGCTTCCAAAAAAGGGCAACCTCACACTATGCAAAAATTGGAGAGGAATAACCTTGCTTACCGCCATAAATAAAATTTTTACGACCATCATACTTAAAAGATTAACAAACAAGGTTGAATTTCGAGCTAATCAAGTAGGCTTTAGACCAGAATCCTCCTGCATAGACCACATTAATACTGTGAGGCTAATAATGGAACAATCGGTTGAATGGAACACACCCCTATACATGGTTTTTGTTGATTTCGAGCGTGCTTTTGACAGCTTATCTCATGATGCGATATGGAAAATTTTAGAGCTAAGAAACATCCCGCATAAAATAATTTCCATTATAAAGTCACTGTATACTGAAGCGAAATGCAGCGTGACACACAATGGGATGAACAGTGACGAATTTGACGTACTTACTGGAGTCAGACAGGGATGCGTGCTTTCTCCGTTTCTTTTTAACATAGCTCTAGACTATGTTCTCTCCAAACTAGACTCTGACACAAGAGGGATACAATGGACGTTAACCACACGCCTAAGCGATCTAGAATACGCCGACGATATCTGCCTGTTAGGACAAAGGTTCCAAGATGTGGCTGACCAATTGGAAACACTTTCCACTGAAGCCAATAAAATAGGTTTGAAAATCAATATTGGTAAAACCAAATCCATGAGAATAAATGCAAGAAACAACACGCTATTCACCATTAATAACATGCAGATTGAAAATATGGAAAACTTTACGTATCTTGGAAGTGTCATAACAGAAAGCGGAAGTACAGAAGACGATATTCGTATGAGGATACGAAAAGCGCAACAATCTTTCAGCATGCTCAACCCTGTTTGGAGGTCTGGAGAATACACTACGAGGACAAAGATCCGCATATTCCAGTCAAATGTCATGTCTGTACTACTTTACGGATGTGAAACCTGGAAAGCGACAAAAACCCTTACAGACAAACTGCAGGTCTTTGTTAATAAATGTCTACGAAGAATTGTTCGTATTTTCTGGCCTAACATCATCAGAAACGAAGATTTACTACACCTGACCAAACAAAAGAGGGTAGTAAATGAAATAAAGTCCAGAAAGTGGGGTTGGATCGGTCACACACTAGGAAAAAATAACTCCAGTATTGCAAAGACTGCCCTAGAGTGGAATCCCCAAGGAAAACGAAAAAAAGGTCGCCCAGTACAAACTTGGAGAAGATCCATTATGGACGAGATAAGAAAACAAGGAAAGTCTTGGAATGAGGTGAAGGCCTTAGCGCAAAATAGAACCCGATGGCGCGTTTTCACTGAAGCTCTATGCTCCACTTAGGAGTTCAAGAACCTTATATATATATATATATATATATATATATATATATATATATATATATATATATATATATATAAGACCACGTCAAATGGTAACATATTGCATCCACATTGCAAAGTGTTGTCAATAATGTGAACCGATTCCCATCAAATTTGGATTCACCTGTGATTTTAGTTTATAGTAAACATTCTTTTGCCCACCTCGATTTTTACCATTAAAATTAGTATTAATATTATCGCCGCAGAATGAAACTCTAACTTTCTTGAGATGTTGTACTTTTCAACAGTGTTCCTCAAGAGCTGCCCAATAATATCAAATGCTTCCCCATCTTTAGCCGTAAAATTTAATATTTTCGTCTTTATGCCTTCTAATGGAACGAAATATATCACGACAACCGGGAACATCTTTACGTTTCCATTGTTAGATGCATCGTTAATTATACTGACGTATATTGCCTGTTTCATTGCATCAACCAATTGATTTTCGATGTATGGACCAAAGACATTTTAAACAATTGCCTCACATTTAGTACGAGCTGACTGAAATTTGGTCAATCCAAAGCAATTCCGAAATATTTTCCACGAGCAATCAGCTGAGAGAAAGTTTTTATTTTCCTTAGTCATATGATACGCCCGAACACCTTCCCGAGCTGCTGTTTCTAAATCAATATTGCTCGATATTGCTGTTTTCTTGAAAAAATTCAGTCAATTTTTTGCTGCTTGCCGCGAAGTTTGGTGTTTTTACTGCCACTGTGGGCGATCGAAAATCGCATCCCCACAATAGACATTTTCGGATGATAAAAATATCACGTTTTACGTCACTGTTACTTTTTTTTAATACATAAACGAACAAAGTGAACAGTTTGAGTTTTCCTATAACATAATACCAGAGAACAACGAAACAACTGTGTTCGTAGTTCTCTGATAATA
Organism: Diabrotica balteata; assembly: GCA_918026665.1. Taxonomy (NCBI): domain Eukaryota; kingdom Metazoa; phylum Arthropoda; class Insecta; order Coleoptera; family Chrysomelidae; genus Diabrotica; species Diabrotica balteata. The sequence continues at coordinate 12,036,520 of OU898280.1, read as the reverse complement.
CCACAATAAAATGCATGCGTTTTGGATGTGGTATTAGTATTACCAGTATTACTCTAGAAATTTTTGACTTTTTCTCTTCCCAACAATTCGATTTGATGTGAATTTTTAAAAGAATAACGTATTTAAAATTTCAAAATAGAATTTTACCAAAAAGTTAAAAATTCGGATGGTCCGGAAGCCTTTTCTGGGACGCCGGGACGCATCTAAACATTCCGTATATGTATTTGGCAGCTAGGACTTTTCTATTGGTCCTTTGCGGCACGCGGGCACGTTTCAACCAATAGTCGACGAGGTGCCAAACACGTATATGGAATGTTATTCTGGTGCGAAATTCATATACGGAATGGTATACATTTAGCGAGACATTATTTTCTTACTTTTAGTACTTTTTGTACATTTGTATATGAATTATTTTTGACATTATGATTGAAGAAGATATATATATATATATATATATATATATATATATATATATATATATATATAAATGGCTAAATGAATATAAAAGTATTTATTTTTCAATCGGGATAGCTACAAAAACGAAAAAATACTAATAACTGCTTATGCAGGGAAGCTCTTATAAAATATTTTTTAATGAATTAAAAATGTATTCTCTTATTTAATTGCATGTTGTAAAAAATTATATTTTTTTTAGTAAAACTTTTGTTTGTCATCACTCGGTATATCAAAGAGTCTCTTTAAACACAAATAAAAAAAGGGAAGTCGAAAAATTCAAATTGCATGGCCAAAATAAAAATATTACTTTTAATCAAGACTAAATGTTTTAAATTTTTTTGTAGAAGCATACTAACATGTTACGTCATTGAAAAGAGAAAAAACTGTATCAAATAAGCCCAATTAAAGGATACATTGCTATTTAAAACAAGTCAAAATATGTTGTTTTTACAGATACCACAGCTTCTTGCGTTGCATTATACCATTCAGTTTCGTTTATGTTAATTCCTTGTGGAATAGGAGCAGTGCCTTTAGCAATTATAATTACCAAAGGTCAAACAACTGAAGATTATGCTGCAGCATACCAACTGCTTAAAGGGTCAATACCAAATGCCTTCGGTGGAGTGGGTTATCCTAAAATATTTATTATAGACGATAGTGACGTAGAAAGAGAAGCCTTAAAACGTGTTTGGCCTCGTTTGGTAAAAAAAAGAAAGGAAGATTGATACCTCGCTTATAGAAACGCATCAACACAAGGCCACCAAACCACCAATTTCAGTAAAATAACAGTAAGGCTTTTTAAAGACATAGTTCTACATAGAAACAAAGCTTAAAATGTTATAGCTTTAATAGACTTTAGCTGCATTGCCTTAGAAGGATATTATAAAAGACGGCTTCGAAATTTTGCAACTAGTAGAGATGCAGCTCCAAGATTACTCTTTAAAAGGCAATTAGAAAAAAATAAATACTTACAACAGAAATATAAAAGTATATTAACCAAAAATTTATACAAAGTTCCTAGTGAGCAAAATAATAGTGTGCTTTACGAAGTCGATATAGCAACAGGATTTTCCAGTTGCGAAATTAGAAGATTGGGTGTTTTGCAAGCATCAAGCTGCAATTTCACATTTTTTTAATATATCTTTTTGCAACGTTCCAGCTACTACTCCTGAAGATCTATACGACGTAGCTAAATTAGCGTTTGTCGAAAAAGTCTAATTTTCGTTTACAGATTTTATTAATATCCTACAAGATAAAAATGTTACATTTGGAACTGATTCATCAACTTTAAAATTACTGCAAGAAAGATTATCCCATATTAAAACAAAAACGGCTTGGGAAAGTTTTTTAAACACGGCAGGAACTTCCTCGGCAAGGCGATTTGGACACAAGGCCAATATAAGAGTGCAACCTACTTCAATCAGCCGAAGAAAGTTGGTAGTGGGTCAGAAAGATTACAATTTGGAAATCCACCTAAAGATGAACCTTCTAAACAAAGATTAAAAAGGCGTCACAATCTTTCGTAAAATCGCAGCAAATCAAACAAATGCAACTAAACATGGCGAAGGGCGTTGAATTACGCATAAATATTCCATTTTAAACATTTGAATTTTTTTAAAATTTTTTTAAATATATTTTGTTTTATTTTCTATTGCATTTTTTTTAGTTTTCCTTAATAATATATTAACAAATATTTTAGAATCAGTCTCCTTTTAACTGATTTTAATAAACAGCCGTCTGTTTTGGTTTACGAATATTTTCAACATTCCGTATATGCATTTGGCACCAACGTAACATTCCATATATGTGTTTGGCACCTTGCCGCCTATTGGTTGAAACATTGCCGCGTGCCGCAAAGAACCAATAGAAAAGTCCTAGGTGCCAAATACATATACGGAATGTTTGGATGCCGCCGGCATACGACTTTGTAATTCGGGTCATATCCCGGATTTTTCGGGCTAGTTGGTCACACTATAATATGACCACAACATAAACTCTAAACTATACTAACCACTTAAAGTGGGAAATAAGCAGGAAATATTCTTTGGCCTTTCCGTGTTTGATTTGATATCAATTCGAACCGATTCAAACACGGAACGTATGTCGAATTGTGCTCCTGCGCCATATATTTGGATTTTCAATTCATATGTTTATAGCAGTATTAAAATATGTATATAGTAATTTTTATAGTTATTATATTTATATAGTTTTTATATAGTATTTATATAGTCAAGCGTCAAGCTTGACTTTATAAAAACAAGAGGCTGTGCATTCCGATTAGAGAGAAGTTCTTATAATAGTTCACGTTTCAATTCGCGACCCCGCCAATGACAACTGTCGTGTTTTGTAATATATTTCAACTTGAGGTTGGCACTTACAAGAAGGTAAACGATTAAGTAAATATCTAAAGTGAGGAAACGATAAATACTTGCATGGTAATTATTTACGCGTTATTTCGTTTTTGAGGGGAACTACATCGCTATTACATAAAATGGTACCACAGTTGAACAAACAGCCTTGGGCCATGGATTTTTATGCAGCATTTTAGGTACACAAAAGCTCTTAATGTAGTACAGAGTGGTACTACTGAAAAACAACACAATAAATCTTGCTGAAAAAACAACCGCTGAATTTTTTGTGAAAGTGCATACAATTGTTATGTAATTCTTTAGTCAATATTAAAAAACTACATATTATTTCCATTTTTTCCATTATTTCCGAATAGGCTGCGATTGCAATTTTTTTTTAAATTTAATTTACGGCTTTGAATAACTTGATCCATTCAGCCACGATAACGTATTTGACTTCTTGAATTTGTTAATGATGTATTGACCTATTACATTTGTTAACAAAATAAAAATATATTGTAGCACGAATCACTTCCGCAGATTTTGGAGCCACGAGTGTCTTCTCCTGCCTGGCCCTCGCTTACTGTCTATTTTTCCCTGGACAATCAATTGCAGTAGACAGTACTTATCGTGTCTCAATATGTGGCCTAGATATTCAAGCTTTCTTTGTTTAATTGTATTCACGATTTCTTTCTCCTTTCCGATTCTTTGGATTACCGCTATGTTGGTGACATGTTCGGTCCAGGATATACGAAGAATGCGTCGGTACACCCACATTTCGAATGCTTCTAGTTTTCTTAGTTTCAGCGTCCAGGCCTCTCCACCATACAGTAAGATCGGAAAAATGTAACACTTAACTAGACGTAGTTTTAGGGGAAGATACAAATCCTTGCTTATGAGGAGCTTTTTCATATTGCTAAATGTTGCTCTAGCTCGTTCTATTCTCGCCTTAATTTCTGTGGCCTGTTCCCATTTTGCATTTACGTTGGTGCCAAGGTACACATAAGATTCTACGTGGTCAATTAGTATGTTACTTATTCGTAATTGTCGAGCAGGTTGTTGATTTTTGCTTATCAGCATCCACCTTGTCTTCTTAAAGTTGAAGCTCAGTGAATATTTAGAACCAACAAGGGATTACATAATATAGGGATACTTTTCACGTTAAGGTGCCTTTCATAGCGACTTTATTACAACAAGACAGGCAACGTCTAGGAGGTAAATATTTAACATAAGGATAGACAGAGGGAACAAAGCTTGATTTATACATTTACCTTACACATTCCATCCTAAATTTTTCTTTTAGCCCTTTTTAAACCTCCCCAAAAAATTTGGTTGAGCCTAATATTATGACGAGAGAAATATAGATTGGAAAATTACTTTTAGGAGTGTGTCAATCTTTCTGCTGTATTTTACCAAGTGATACTCCAGGGAGCTATCGAACTCAGGGGGATTGTAGCCTTGGCACGGTATGGGAGTACTACTTCTACTTCTTAACGTGCCCTATCAAGCCCCCTTGACGTTGGCGATTAACATGGCGAAACTGTCTCTGTCTCGAGCTATTCTAAAGAGTTGCTCAGCTTTCTTTATACCTCTGATACTCTCTGATATTCTTCAACCAAGGGGCCTGCTTTCTACCAATTCCTCTGCGTCCTTCGATTTTACCCATCATAATAAGTTGAAGAATATTATATCGGTCTCCCCTTTCTACGTGTCCAAAATAATCCATCTTTCTACATTTGATGTTATCAAGCAGCTCGCGAGCAGCATTTGCTCTCTCAAGGACTGCCACATTTGTCAGCATAGCCGTCCATGGAATTTTTAGTATACGTCTGTGCAGCCACATTTCAAAGGCCTCCAGACGATTAATGGTGGATATTTTTAATGTCCATGCTTCGACACCGTATAAGAGGACTGACCAAGTGTAGCATTTAACCATACGCTTTCGAAGTTGAAGTTTCAAGTTATCATTACAGAAGAATGACCTCATTTTTAAAAATGTCGTGCGGGCTATCTCGATTCTACATTTTATCTCTTGATCTGGATCTAGTTGTTCAGTAATATGGCAACCAAGATATTTAAAACTGGACACTCTTTGAATTATATGACCATCAACATATAATCGTGCATCTTGATGTGCTAAATGGCTAAACACCATGTGTTTTGGTTTTGAACAGTTTATGTTTAGGCCAAACTCTCTTTCCACTGCATCAATGGCATTTAAAAGGCATTGTAATCCATTCATGTCATCACTTAAAATAACTGTATCGTCTGCATATCTGATTGTATTTATCAGAATTCCATTAACTTTCACGCCCCGTTCCAAATTATGCAGCGCTTCTTTAAATATTCTATCTGAATATAAATTAAATAACAGTGGGGATCGTATACAACCCTGTCTGACACTTCTTTGTATTTTACATATTTCTGTTGATTTTCCGTTTATGCAAGCTGTCGCTGTTTGACGCCAGTATAACTTTTCTATGAATCGTATGTCTTGACTATCAACTCCTTTATCTTTTAATATTGTAATTAATTTGTGATGCTGTACTCGATCAAAGGCCTTTTCATAGTCAATAAATACAGCACAGTCTTTGATCTCGATATTTATGCAGTAATACATTTAGTGCAAAGAGGGCGTCCCGAGTTCCCAGTCCATTTCTAAAGCCAAATTGTGTTTCATCCTGATCTTCTTTTCAAAGTGTGGCTCATAAGGCTTATCATTCTATAATCGTTACAGTTTTTCGGACGTTGTTTTTTTTGGTAGTGTTGAATGAATGAATGAATTCGGACTTTAACCAATCTTCAGGGATATCACCAGTCGAATAAACATCATTGAAAAGTTTGACCAGTATTCCAATGATCTCCTCATTTATAAGCTTTAACATCTCTGTCGGTATGTTATCAGGGCCAACGGCTTTCTTGTTCTTTGCTAACTTTATAGCATGCAGTATTTCTGATTTTAGTATTTCTGGTCCTTCACCTTCAACTAAAGTCTCCGGTTCTTCAGGTCTATCATCATTATACAGTTCACTTATATAATTACACCAGGTTGTTCGAATTTCATGTTTGTCTATTATCATTTTTTCCGAAGAATCGGTTATAGTATGTGGAGTTTTCTTATGATAAAGACCAGCTACTTCTTTAACTTTTTAAACATATTAAACGTATCATGTTTTTCATTCAACTTTTCTAATTCCTTGCATTTATCCTCCATCTATTTTTCTTTAGCCACCTTTATTTTTTGTTTAATTAGTTTCTGTTTTTCCTTATATTATGTAAGTCATTTTCTATTAACGTTTTGTTGGATATTGAGATATTTAATTTTGGTGTTTTGGGGCTTTCTTGGACTTTTTTTAGCTTCAGTGGAGTACTACTGCCTGATGGAAATACATTGTTGGACACGGGGACAAAAAGGTAAGCGGTTAGCTTTTCTAAGTAGACTTTTCTGAGTCTACCAACGAAAATATAAAGAAGAGAAGGGAGAGAAACCGTCGATTGCGGTCATTGTCTTTGTTCCAAATAAGGGTCGATGACCCCAATTGGGGTCGTACAGGTAAACTATCAGCACAGAGAGAATATAAAGGAGGTTGGATTAGATTTTTGTCCAGGAATAGATAAACACGAATGACATTTTTTGATTATATTAGAACCTATAATAGAATGAATCCAGAAAAACTTACAAGACCAATATTAGAATTGTGAAGTAGAAGGAAAAGAAGAAGAGGAAGACCCAAAAGGAAATGGATATACCAGATCGAATAAATAGAAAGGAATAAAGGCAAAAATATTGAAGAATTAAAGACGATGGTCAAAAATAGAAATGCATAGAAAAAAATGTGTAAAGAAAGAACCGGAATACCAATCCGACACCTGATAGGCAAAAGGTTGTGAGAAGAGGGAGAAAAGGCAGAGAAGGCCTAGACTGTATATGTGTAAAATGAACTTATACCGGCCGAATAAACAAAAAATCCAAGAGAATTTTTGGAGAAATATAAATCGAAAAACAAACTAAACCTAGAGATAAAGACAAAAGGAATGATAATATAAAAAAATTCAATCTAAATCGTCTCTTTGATATCGAATTATTAGTCATCGCAATAATTTACACGTTTTCAAATAGTTTCGACTAACTAACCTGATGGAATTTCCGTTAAATGAAAAAATATAAACTTGTTTCAAAAGAGATCATTGTTTTTAAATTATATGTTGTATTTAATTACAATAAATTTATTGTTAGTACCTGATCTATCATTATAACATCCTATATCAGTGGTATCTAAACTGTAAGACATGCATCTTGTAGAAGTATGCAGCTGATACCAAAAGATAAGTTTTAAATACATTTTTATTTATATTGATAATTTAAAGTCAACTCAACGTTTTCCTCTTCAGGGTGTGTTATTGGGTGGTAGTGGGTGTAGACACTGGCGTTGAAATTATTCATTTACTGTTGGCTGTTCATTTTGGGGTCCTGCAGATGAGGAGTTTTAAAGAGCAGAGAAGAGACGACTTAAAGAAGCAAATTTTTAATTTTTTTTACGACAGTTTTTTTAAATTTTTTGTTTTTTGATAAAGTTACTGACTAAATTTATCGTGTAGCTCGTTGAGGTAAGCTGTGGCTGTTACCTCTATGGATACGTATACGATCCCTCTTTATCCATGTGCTAAGCTTGGAATAAGCTATTTGTTTAAACACGATGAAAAGAACAATTTTCTTCAGAATGTTCATGCATTCGTCAGGAAATTCTTTCCAAGTAGAGGTCAGCAATTTAGTTGGGAGATCAGGCAATATTTTTTGGTGTGTCTAACGAATACATTACTGACAGATGAAAAGGGAGTTTTCAGGATATTTTGTTATTAAAGATTTTAGCCACTGATGGTTTTTTTGGGGGCAACTCCTGTTCAGAAAGAAAAGCCTTCAAACTATGGTTGGAATATTCGATATTTGTCTATTAGGACGAAGGGGAAATTTCATCGTTTTTAATTAGCTTTTCAAAGCTAGTAGTTTTAAACTGAGGTTTTGACTCAGTAGAAAATATATGGTTATTCTCTTCTGGTGGGGGCTGTATTTATATTTGGTATAGATGTACTAGTCTCTTAGATCAGAGCTCCCCTAAAATGTTCTATAGAACACTTAATCTGATCGCTGAAACAGAGTTGGTATTTTACCACAGTTTTAGGTAAATTTTTTCTTCAGATTGCGTAGCCTCTATTTTCTAGGATTTTAAAGAGTATCACGCGAGTTTTGCTATAATTAGGTCACTCTCTATCTTCTGCACCACCTATAAACATAGTTTACGTAAGTTCGAGCATAATATATTTCGATGCCGTGTGTATTTCGTGGTCTGGTGAAACAACTTCGTCTGTGTAAAGTAATTCCATGGTATTAGTTCGTCTTGGATTAAGGAAAGTTGCTACTGTAAATATTACATAGGTATAAGAATCAAACCTTGGAGTACTCCTGCAGAGAAAATAAAAGATGTTGAGTAAGATTATTCTTAACCTTTATCTTTATATTCCTATCTGAGAAGTATGAGTGGAGGCTTTGACAAAAGGAATGGACAAGCCGATATTTAGTAGTTTAGTAGATCGAAGGCTTTCTGAACATAGGAAAGGATGCCAAGGGCAAACTTTTTTTCATTTAGATTTTGTATTATGTGGGTAACGATTTTAGTCAACGTCATGGTGGTGGACTAAGTTTAGAAAGTTCAATTGGAAGGAGGAAATAATATTGTCTTCTATGATGAAGAAGAAGATCCAAGATTTTATGTCATAGGCGTAGGCAGACGCCGAGAAGAGATATCGGTCTATACGAGTAGATGCTTGTCTATTATAATATTGGCTACTTTCTCCGGGTTTGAAAAATACCAGGTTTAAGTCTTTTTTATGTAGGTATGACTGTCAGTTTTTTAATGTGTCTCCAGTAAGTTGTCGTTCCATCGCTTTTGTGGTCTTCCTGCTCATCGTCTTTCTATTGGCGATCCGTCTTTTTGCAGTTTGTCTTTTTTTGGGGAAATTTACATGTTAAATTTTCTGGCAGTTATATTAAATTGATGCAGCATATGTTCTAAATCATCTTCAATAGAGTGTTGAACAATAGAGGACTCAGGGAATCTTTCTGTATTATCCCATTGCCAGCTTAAATTGGGTCAATTAGTTCTTCTTCTACCTGACTTACTTACTTACTTTTCAATCGTTTTAATTATTTGTAGAGGTATTTTTCTTGCATATAATAAGTGGATTTCGTCCTTTAATTTGAAACTGTCAACTGCCTTCTTAAGGTCCACGAAACATAGATATGTCGGTTTGTTGTATTAAACAAAGTCGAGTTGAATGGGATAATAGTGAGTAATATTTAAAGGGAGCTTAGCATCAATAAAAAAAAAACATTATCTTGTCTTGGGACTTTGTTACTTTTTAATAGTTTGATAGCGTACACAATTTCAGCTTTTAAAATACTTAATCTCCCAATTGTGGCGGCTTTTATGTTCTGTGTTCGCAGAACAAATTAGCTGTGTACATTTTCCAGATATTAAATATATCGCGAGGTTCCAGTATTAGTTTATATTGGTCATTATGTATACCAGACGGTGAAAAGGTTCGGTGCAAAGTGTAGTCATCCAGATCTCTTTGGCCACTATAATTTCTTTACGAATTCTGCTCTGTATATTTCGGTACCCTACTTGGTCTTGCCTCATCTTACACTGCCTGCATTGTTCCATAATGTCTAATATTTCTTCTGTCATCCACTCATTCTTGGTAGTTGTTTTATTTTGAAGAAGAAAAGCGGTGCGACATCATTTTTTAAATTTTTTTTTATGGTGGTTCATGACTTTATAGTGCTACGATAAATATGACTCATAACCTAAACTGTAAACATGTTTTTCTAATAAGTATTTTTCTAGTAGGGTCACCTATACTAAAACAACTTTTAATTGAAGGTGATTACTTGGCAACATCGTACTTAACGAAGCCCTTAACGATAACTTTTTAACGAAATCGTATTCAAATTATCAATTTTGCAGAGGCGTACCAAAAAACATTTTAAATATTTATTTAAGCACATCTAATACAGAACTTCAAAAAACAGAAAACTTTGGAAAATACTTTTTTTTTCGTTAGACTAAAAACAATGTGCAATTTTAATTACACATCAGTACACATCATTCTCTATTTATAGAATTGCTGTGTGCTGTAAACGTTATATATTTTTTTTTTAACTTAATTTGAAAGTTTCCTTTTGTTTATTTGTTTATATAAATATGAAAATATATTATGAAGTTCATATAAATTAAAATGAAGTAAGCTAAACTATTATCACGTGAATGCGTTTATATAGTAGTGCATTTGTTTATTTCAGTAAATTCTCGAAATATCAAATAAAGATGGCACTAACTACTAAAGAGTTAATAGCTTTGTTAGAAGAAGACTCAGACTGTGAAAATGCTAACTCACTTAATGTGGTTTATTTGCCGCCAAAATTAGATTAGACAGTTTCTGTAGGAAAGTTATCTAGAAAGTTATGTATGTAGTTTCTGTAGTTCTGAAAGTTATGTAGAAGACATTGATCTTATTCTTCTTCTATCTTCTAGTATGTAGGCTTTAAAGCCTGTTTCTTCTTCAATATTAGCCTCTTAAATTGTTTAAAGTGTCGCACCATCTTTTTCTTGGTCTGCCAATACTTCTTCGTCCATTTGGTGACGTATCTCATGCTATTCGTACTATTGTATTTTCTGACATTTTACTGATATGTTCGTTCCACTCCTGTTTTCGTTTTGTCACCCATCTTTTTATGTCTTCTATATTGCATGCTCTTCTTATGTTTTTGCTTCTATCCCTATACAACAGACTTCTCCCTGATATTCGTCGGAGTATTTTCATCTCTGTTGTTTCTAGCAGTCGTCTCGTTTTAGATGTGTCAATTCTTGTCTCCGCCGTGTATGTTAATATGAGTCTAATTGCTGCTTTATAGACTCTCGTTTTTGTGTCTTGTCTTATGTGTTTATTCTTCCAGATTTTGTTATTAAGAGAACCCGCCGCTTTACTTGCTTTTAAGTTTTGCTGTTGTACTTCTTCTTCAACATCTCCGTAACTAGTTATATCTATTCCCAGATATTTAAACCTTGTTTCCGGCTTTATTATTTTTCCATCAATTTCAATTTTACACCGTAGTGGGTATTTAGATGTTGTTATACATTTGGATTTTTCTGCTGATATTATCATATTGTATTTCTTAGCTGTTGCATTGTGTTAATCTTTGGAGCTCGTCTTCTGTCTCGACGATTAATGCGGCGTCGCCTTCATAACATAATATTTGGATTTCTTTGTTCCCCATTCTGTAGTCATGACCTTTACGTACTGCTTGTATTATTTCGTCCATTATTATATTAAAGAGAAGTGGGCTTAATGAGTCACCCTGTCTGACTCCGCTTTTTACTGGTATACACTGTGTTAGTTTTCCATTTATCTTTGACTATTCGATTATGGAGGTAGACGCTTTCTATGGTTTGTATAATATTGATTGGTATGTTTCTTTTATACAATAGGTGCAAGACGTCTTTGACTTGGATGCGATCGAAATCCCCGAAAAATAACCACAGATAAAACGTCCAAAGAAAAAACCAGGCAATAATAGTAAATCCAAATTTATCTCAAGTTATTCATGTTCAGTAATAACGGATATTCATTCGTGTTCAGTATTAATTCAACATCAGTCTGATAGATATTTAGACAATATAAAAGACAACCATGTAGTTAAGTCATATATTGAAGTTTTTTCATTCTTTTTGATAAAAAAGTAATTCAGAGCATTCTATATTTTACAAATATTTATGCATCCCAAAATAACCGTCACATATGCGTTACAATTTTGAAATGAATAACATAGATTTAAAAAAATTATTAGCATATGTATATTATCTGGTTTACATTCTGCTTCAAGTTGATATGCATTGGTCAAAGGATGAGGATAAACAAGTGCATATTATAAGAGAAAGTATGAGCCGACATAGATTTATAATTTTAATTTATAATAATGAAGAAACCGCTACATCAGTGTCACTTAGTACATGGACGTCAATCTAAATTTGCTTTACCAGATGAAACCAGATTCGACAATATTGACCACATTACAAAAAGAGACTATAGTGCAAAAATGTAGGATGTACAAAAGTAATACTATTTATTTATGTATAAAGTGTAGAATGCATCTACACCCCGAATGTTTTGAAAATTTTCACCTTAAAATTTAATTTACGTTTAAGATATAATATGTTTCTTTGTTAAAAATTGTAGTGTTTTCCTTGAAAATGAGAAAAAAATTTTTTTGGTTGTAAATTAGTCCTAATTTATGTGTTTTTAATCCAATCTAATAAATTAATTGTCAAATTTCTCTTTGTATATTGAGCGGCCGTTAAGGTTTATATATGTTTAATACTATATAAAGAATAATTTGGCCTCAAATTAACTTTACTTACCTCAAAACTATTTTAAAGTTAATAATAAAGTCTATTTAATCAATATATTCCCAAGAACACACTACGCCTATGACATAATCTGGAAGGAACAAACTAAGATATCATATTTCTCTCGTTAACATTCCTTCTAAGAATGTAAATATATATGGACCAGCAAAATATTGATAAGTTTAGCGATGTTCTAAACTATTCAATGAACTTGTCTCACTATACACTCGTGAATCGCACCAATTTATATTGTTACGGGCGCAAATTTATCTTACATGAGTTACAAATTTACATATTTACATGGGCAAAGCATACACAATAAAAACGACCCTGGTAAGAATTTACTAGTGAAATTTTACATGGTTGCCGCTAACGTTTAGTTCAATTTGTAGATTAGTAACCTTTAATTGAAAATTGTCCGACTATAGGATAAAATCTATCAGTGTTCTATGCCATTCGAGAGAGTTCAGCAAAGGTCACCATCCGGTTCGAGGGAACGCTGGAATAACGGCTATTTAATATATATACAGGAAATTTTTATTTGTAAATAGTTAGTCTGAAAATAAATATTGTAAATAAATAATAGAAATTAAAATAGTTGTGTTCTAGTTTTAGTGATAAGTGTAAGACTGCAATAAATTAAGTGTTAGAACATTTTTATAATAAATAAAGTTAATAAATTGGATTAATAAAAACAGTTCAATAGCATCATCCACAGAGATATATAAGAGAAGCTATTTTTTATTTCTTCTATATATGCTGTTCTTGTGTCGTTGTTTTTGAGTTTTCTATAATGTTTATTGAAGCGTTCTAGTTCTTTCTTTTGGCTGTAGTAAGACTTAGTTTATTATTTGCAACTAATATAATAAGCCAATAATTTACAATATTAGATAATTATGAACTTAAAAAAATTTACAGAAATTATCTATTTCCTTATTATTTTTAGTTGTAAAAATAACTTGGTGCATGTAATAACATATCTAAAAGTTGATGTTATTGATAACATTGAGAGTATTATATGATTTGTTGCAAATAATATTTGCACTTTCCAATCTTCGAATTCGTCGTATTTTTCCTAAAATTCTCGTAGAAATAATTTGATAAAAGCTTGTTTGGGTTTTTGTTTTAAAAATAAAACCGAAAAATAAATCTATTCGATCTAATATTGAAGAAAAGTCCGGAGACGAAACGAAATATTTGAAATCAGTTACTGAGAGTATGCTAGTGAGAAAAACGCGTCACACTTTACAAAAATAGTTACAGCTATTTCGGACTGGCACTCTGAAAATGTCTGCCGCACTGAAAATCAGGAATCGCGAAAATATCCACCAATTCTGAACGTTACGAATAAAAAAGAGTTTTTGAACTTTTCGACCATTGGGACTATTGTTCTTTCGGTAGTGAGTGATTGTAGTTTTGTGAGAAAGATATTGTGATATTTACCTACGGCTTGATAGATAAAGGATATTCAGTTACTAAAGGTGAGAGTCATATAAAAAATAAGAAATGAAATTCTTTACGTTATTGTATAATGCTATGCGTCTTGTTCTATCTGAAAATGAGCTAGCACTATCTGATAGTATTCTTTATTTTGAATTTATAATTTTATGGTTTGTGTTCAATATATTTATTTATATTTAAGTGTGTGCATGTCTTACGTGCAATCTTTTTTCATTTTGCAGAAATAAATACTAATCTCTTCTTACGAATTCCTTAATTTCCGTTCCATTATTAGGTACATTTAGGAACGGATAATTTTAACTTGTGATTCATCATCATTCTGTTTCCCTTTATACATATGAGTGACTGATTGCCCTAATTTTATTGCTTCTCGAGTTTTTATTTTGGATAAGTATTAATCACTTTCATGGACATTTCTCCTTTAATAGTCTTTCACCATATTTTTGATCTTTCTTTCGCATTTTTCAAGCACTCGATACTAAATAATTAGGGGAGAGTGTTGTACCTTTGTCCACATTGTGTTGTACCTGTGGTCAGAGAACAAATTACCTTCGATTAAGAAGAAACAATACAATGAACGGAATCTTATTTATTACATGACGTATAAGATGACAAACATGATTACTTTACACTGTATGTATCAAATTTAATATTAAAAGACATTTATTTTGCTGGCGTAGTGATGTTCCAACCAAATCTGGTGAAGGCAGTTTTTTTATTATGTCGCCTTCGGAGACAAAAGAGACTTCCTCATCTAAATAGACAAATTTATTGCTTTCAATAACTTTTTATTTTATTTTAACATATAATCTACATCAATCACGCAGGGTTATTAGTGGAGTAACACACACAAGAATTTATTTTATTTACATTAAATATATGTATATAAACGTAAATCTTTTAAATAATTTATTACATGGTCAGTGTTTATGGTTAAAGTGGTTTTGATGTCATCTGAGATTCCATATTTTCTTCTTGTTTCTTCGTGGTACCGGCAGTCAATCAGAATATACTTCACCGTCAATGGGGGAGAACAGTTTTTGCAGGTTGGAGAAGATTCTTTGTTGATTAAGAATTTATGGGTCAGTGCAGTGTGTCCAATTCTTAGTCGGTTAATTATTACTGGGTTCCTTCTATTGGATGGCTTATTCAAGATGGTCTTCACAAGGGGATAAATCTCATATAGTTTGGTTTCTGAATCTTTCCAGTAGTCTTGCCATATGTTTATACAGTGGTCTTTAATTAGGTTTTTGAGATCGGAGTATGGATAATTTTTTGATTTGTTTGTGTATTGTGAGTTTATTCGACTTGTGTTTGCTAGGCTGTCCACTTTCTCATTTCCAGCTATTCCTACATGCGACGGTACCCAGATAAATGCTGCCTCTTTTCGATTCGATTGAATTATATTTATCTCATTTTTTATAGCCCGAAATATTGGATTTGTAGGGTATATTTGTTTTACCCCTAATAGAGCATTTAATGAGTCGGTGATGATGACACAATACATTTATTCTCACTATGCGTTTTAAAGAAAATTAAGGCTTCTAAAATGGCTGTGGTCTCGCCTGTGAGGATGCAGCAGTTTGTAGGTATGGCTATAGTGTGAGAAGTGTATTTACATACTATTGTAAATGCAGCAGCATGTCCGTCATGAGCTTTAGAGGCATCACTGAAAATTTGGAGATAATTAGGATAATGAGAAATCACTTCGGAGTACAAGTGTTGAATGAAAATCGGATTTGTAGTTGATTTGGGGTATTTTGTGAGGGTTAAGTCAATGTTAAGTGGTTGGATTGTCCATGGAGGAAAATTTACACTAACTTGTAGAGATTGATTTAGCTTATCCGTTTCAAAGTTAGAATTTATTCGTTCTATAAGGGGAGTACTATTTTTAGTTGATTTTGTAGAACCAATACTGGGATGGCAAATTTGGGAGAATACTGGATGTTGTTTCTGTGCTGATATTTTACCTATATAGTTTAGGGATAGTTGTTGGCGTCTAATATACAGAAGGGGTTCTCTCGCTAAAACTTGTAAGCTACTAATAGGGCTAGTTCTGAAGGCACCCAGTGCTAATCTCAAAGCTATAGATTGTATGCTATTTGGTTTTTTAAGCAGTTTTGCTTGCAGCACCGTAAGATATGCAACCGTAATCTAATTTACTTCCAATAAGTGACTTGTAAAGGCTAATTAATATTTTACAGTCGGCACCCCAAAATTTATTAGATAATATTTTAAGTATGTTTAACCGGTTTTGGCATGCTTGTTGTAATTTATTAATATGCACATTCCAATTTAATTTTTTATCGAAAGTTAGGCCTAAAAAACTTACTTCCGTTGACTGCTTTATAGGTAAATCATTTAAAGTTAAATTAATTGTATGGTGAGTGTTATTTTTACTAAAAATTATGTATCGAGTTTTTTCTGCAGAAAATAAATCCGGTTTGTAATGCCCAGTTTTGAAGTCTTTGAAAGCCCAAATATTTGTTGCTGAAACCAGGTTATTAGATTTGGTGTAGATAACAATATCATCCGCGTAAATGCTAGCTTTAATAGGAGCTCTAATTACATTTATGATGCTATTAAAAGCCACTAAAAATAGGGTTGGACTTAAAATGGATCCTTGAGGGATTCCATTTTCTAGCATTTTTGGAGAACTTGTGATTCCATTTATTCCAACTTGTATAGAACGATTACTTAAGAATTTTTTTATAAAAACAAGCATATTACCTTGAATTCCATAATTATTAAGTGTTTCCATGTCCTATCAAAAGCCTGGGTTATGTCAAAGAATATTGCAATCAATTTCTGACAGTTTGAGGTTTGTAGTGAAATATGATTATCTAATGTAGATCGTCCTTTGCGAAAACCACTCTGAAATGGAGTAAGGAGATCTTTTGTTTCTAAATACCATGTTAGACGGAGATTTAATTTTTTTTCCAGTAATTTGCACATGCTGCATGTGAGAGAAATAGGACGGTACGATGAGGGTATATCTTTGGGCTTATTGGGATTAATAACGGGAATAGTTATTGCCTGAGACCAGAGTTTTGGAAATTTATGTTTTAAAAAACAGGTATTGAATAAATCCAACAATATTATTTGTGCTCTGAAAGGTAGGTGTTTTATGAATAAGTATTGGTGGAATATCATCTTGTCCTGGGAATGTATTTTTGGAGTTTAGTTTCCAATAACTGTTTTTAAATATTTGACCATGTATTCGTTATCTAAAACCTCAACTATCTTGGCAACATAGTGTGCAATATTCTTTTTACTGGCTAGTTTTACGAGAACAAAATCACCTTCTTTTAACTTAGAAGAGCTAAATATTTTTTCACTTTCCTGTTGCTCTAATGAATAATTTTCATTTTCGTTTGCCAGAAAAATTTCCAAATCCTCGTCATTTGAATCCTTTGTTATATTTTTTATCTTTTCGTCAGATTTATCTGAACTATCGCAGAGAACCTTCCTTTTGACTGACTTTGGTTTTTTCACCGTACTTTGCAATAGTTTCTCTTTCTCCGGGGTGTTTATCAAAATTCTTGTTTTACCACGCTTCCGCCTCTTTTGAGAAGTCTTTCGAGCTACGGCTTTGAAAAATGGGCGCACTACAAACGGGCTTCTGAAGTCAGCGTTATTTGCCTTGTTGCCATTAGACTGCAGTCAAGTTTGCTGTTGATGGATTTGCGGATAGCTGAAGGCTTGATGAGCAAGATGCGGTATTAGAATTCTCTTCTGATTCTGGATTTGGGCAATTTGTTACATAGGAGGCTAGATATTCGTTGTCGCCAAATACATTTTCAATAACCGGCCATATCCCTGTCTTTTCAAATCCTTTAACAATGTGTGCAGGGGTAAATGCTTTTGCAAATGCCTTGCCCACAAGTTCAGCTACGTCATACAAGCATACAGTACGTCCAGAATGGGTCATCACCCACTCATTAGCTATGGTGTTGTAGTAGGTTTTGTCTGGTCCAAAAACAGTTCTGTCAAGAGGTTGAGTTCTGTGCGAGGTGTGTGGTGGCAACGTTAATAGCATATTGTTTTCATTCGCCAAATGAATCACGGAAACTGTAATATGGGACTCGTGATTATCGAGTATTAGTAGCACTTTTTCTTGCTCTCTCCGCTTAACATGGGCTATAAAATGCTGTAAGTAGTGTAAAAAAAGCTTCTTGTTTGACTTCGCAATTGAACCCGGTGGTGCACCATGTAGTATGTGGCTCTTGAAAAGCACGTGAGGGAATATCAACATGAGCGGCACATGGTTATCGATGGCATTAACCGCAGCAATCAAAGTTACATTGATCCCTCTTTCTCCAAATGCCATACTACCCAGTTGCTTTACACCTTTTAAGGCTATTATCTTAGGTGAGGCAAGGACTGAAGAATTCCCGGTTTTATCTAAATTATAGATATTGGTAGGGGAAAACTGATAGCATGACATTACTGTTTTAAGATTGTTGAAAAAAGCTTGAATATTTTCTTTGTTAAAACTGGTTGACCTTGCCAGGCTTGTAGCCTCGGGTTTCCGTAACGACAAGGATATATGCCGATTCATGAAGTGTCTTAGCCATTTTTTGCCTGCAGTTGCATTTGAAGCCAAATTGTCTGGTATTTTTATCTTGTTTTTACGTGCGTATTGAAATGCTAAGAATCTTGCATCTTTTTTGTGAGTGTATAATGAAACGACACTGTCTGTGTCAAGGACTGCTCCAACTGTGAGTCTTGTTCAAGTGAAAACACTTTTTTAACATCGTTGTTTGCGTTGTATTCGAATATAGGACGTTCGGACTTTACATGAATTCGAATATGATTAGATAATGTTGTCGAGCCGAAATCTTATTTTCGAGGATGTCTTTGAAGCAAAACAACTATTGTACCGACCTCAAGTGGTCAATAACAGAACGTTAAAGCAAAAATTCTTTCCAATACGGAGAAAACAACAATTTTAACGACAGTATCCAAAGGTACAAACGCCCTAAGGTACAACACTTTCCCCTATACTGGTCTACAATTTTGATCTTTCGGGTTCCAATTATTATTTTGTTACTGCGCTTTTTGTTTTTCCACTTTGTCGAACATGCTTGTTTTTTTTTCTTTTAATTAAAATCATATTTATAAAATATCAAATTTATACTTATAAATTATATATTTTTGAACACCCACCGTATAATATTCATTTCTGTATTATAAATATCTAATACCTTTATCAAAAATAAGTAAAAGTGTACTTAATTTGTCATTAAATTCAATATAACATTGAATATGGCATTCGACATTTATCACTCTAATAAAAACTGAAAATTCGCTTTGATACATTTTTTTTTGGCAAGCTTCGCGATGTATTTATCTGTGCCCTGGCCTTGTTAAAAAATAATAAAAAATGATTATAAATAGAAGTCGAATTACACAAATATTGATTTTGGTACATTGCATTGGTTGGATCTGAGTGGATATATCTATACAAGATTCTTTTAATCGGGACAGTTGTGCTGGACATTTGAAGTTATTAGATAGGTATACAAATTTTATAAACTTTTATAGTAAAAGTTAAACTTTTCATTATTTCCTGTTAAAAGCTACGAATTAATAAAAGCTACATTAATGGCTGGTTATAGTTACAGTAAAAACAAGTAAAAAGGGTTAAAAAAGTGCCATAACTTTAATTTTATTTCACGATTTCCATAAGATAATACAGTTGCTTAGTGCAATTAGTCCACACCTTTACCGAAAATAAAATATCGTGTCGTCTTTGACAACAGATGAACTGTAATAATTACAAATCAATTTGACGTGGCGTTAATACATTCCTTAATAGTGCAAATAATTAGTTTTGATTTAATTTATTTTTAGTTGTTTCTAGTATTATTATTATCCAGATTTAGCCATACTGCTCTCACTCCCTCTAAGGGGAAAATTCACTCATCCCAGATACCTATGGTATCAAAAGGATTCAGCTCTGGTGGGCTCTTTCCGTGTTATCGAAATCTTGTTTCCGTTGTTATGTTTTTTTATTAGGTTCTTCGGAATGACTCTAGTAGTAGAAAGAATAATAGGTATTGTTTGGATATGGGTTTTATCTCCATTGTCTTTGTATTTGAATTTCCATGTCTCTGCACTTAACAATCTTTTCATTATATTTAACACGCATATTATTGTTGTTCGGTATCGCCACATCAATTAGTGTTGTTTGGGTATGACGGTACCCAGATACTATTTGGTTTACCACTTCGATGTCATTGATTCCGACAATTTCTGATTGTTGTTTTTGATTTATTCATGGGCAGTCCTGCTTCAAAAACTCACTCGCTTTTATCGCTCTAGCAGCTCCATAAATTCTTCTGGAGTCGGCAAAAGCATTGTATCATCTACGTACCTTAAGTTGTTAACTCTTTTACTGCCAATTTATTCTCCATAGATATATATATATATATATATATATATATATATATATATATATATATATATATATATATATATAAAACTCGATGGGGTTTCTCAGGCATCTTTGTCTTACGCTTTTACCAATCCTAAACGATTTTGAAAGTTCTCCATATACCCTCATTTTTCTGAGTTTTCTACGTACATGTTCTCTAGTAATACGACTAAATGTTCTTCTTTAATGTAATAAAACAAATACACGTATGTGCTGATACTGAATTCCCATAATTTTTTCGGTAACCCGTCTTAAGTTCAAAATTTATTATCTGGTTGTACTTCCTGGCAAAAATCCTGCTTGTTCTTTTGGTATTTCAGGGAACGATTATGGCTTAAGTCTATCTAAGATAATCTGCAGAATGCAGAATGGATCTTTTTTGTGGATTGCTACATAAACTGAGATTCTCCAGTTCTCCAGCCACTTACTTCTATGCTTTGGCAGATCCTGTAGATTATGTCTACTTCCACTTTAACTGTTCGGGATATATAATTGCTATATTCGGGGCTTTAGTCACTTTCAGCTTTTTGAGTGCTGCTTATACTTCTGATTTTATACTTATGACTTTAATTCAATATCATCCGCTGTGTTTGTGGTGGCTATTGTTTTAAACAACTTAAAACAATTAATTTAAATACTTCTTTTTACTATCTCTGCAGGTTTCTCGTACTTGCTTATGTAGTTCATTATATTTTCCTCTCAGCCCCTCATCTCCACCTCGTTTCTTGTTTGTATTGTGTCCGTGTCTGGTCGGAAACCCATGTTTTCCTTCTCTCTGCTCATACATATCGTATGTTTTTGCTTGCCTCGGTGAATTTGTCTTTGGTTTTTGTCCACATCAGGTTTGAAGTGTCATCTGCGTTTATTTGAATTGTTTTTAAGTTCTGAATGACCATGCGTACAAATTCATAGTTTTTCTTTAGAGACCAGTTTAGGCGGGTGCTTTTTATGGAGTTTTTAATTTGAGACGAATATTGTCAAAAAGGAACTGGTTATCGCTATTGCAGTCTTCGCCTGGGTAAGTTTTTGGATCTTTTATGGTGCCTAAACGATTTTGACAGTTCTCCATGTACCCTCATTTTGCTGAGTTTTCTACGTCGTGTTCTCTAGTAATACGACTAGGTGTTTTGGAGTAGTTCCTGGCATAACTCCTGCCTGTTCTTCTGGTATTTCAGGGAGCAATTATGGCTTAAGTCTAAGATAATCTACAGAATGACTTTGTAAAAGGGCAATGGTGCGATAGTTGTCGCACACTTCTTTGGTTTTTTTTGCAGATTGGTACATAAACTGAGGTTCTCCAGTTTTCAAGCCACTTATTTGTATGCCATATGCTTTGGCAGATTCTGTAGATGATGTCAACTCCTTCTTTAACTGTTCAGGATATATACTTGCTATAATTGAGGCTTTACTCACTTTCAGCTTTTTGAGTACTGCTTGTACTTCTGGTTTTATATTTATTGGTCTAATTCAATATGATCTGCTGTAATTGTGGTGGTTATTATTTTAAACACCTTAGAACAATTAATTTAAGTACTTGTTTTTACTATCTCTGCATGTTTGTTCTACTTGCTTGTGTAGTTCATTATATTTTGCTCTGGAAGCTTTACTGTTCAAGCCCCGTGTCTTAACCTCGTTTTTTGCTTATATTCTATCCATGTCTGGACTGAAATCCACGTTTTCCTTTTCCCTGCTCGTACATATTTTATGTTTTTGCTTGCCTCGGTGAGTTTGTCTCTAGTTTTTGTCCACATCAGTTTTGGAGTGTCATCTGCGTTTATTTGAATTTTCTTCAAGTTTTGAGTGACCATTTATATGAATTCATCGTTTTTCTTTAGAGTACAGTTTAGGCGGGTGCTTTTTATGGTCCGTTAAGTTTTTAAGAATGCAAAAAGGAAAAGTGTTGTTAACCACAATAATAACAGCCAAAATCAAATACCTCGGTCATGTCATGAGGAACGGCGAAAGATTTGGGTTGCTGCAATTACTTCTACAAGAAAAAGTAGAAGGAAAACGAGGATCAGGAAGGCGAAGGATTTCCTCATTGGCAAACACAGTGGGTAGGGAGATATCATCATTTGAATCATCATCACAAAGTTTGTCTTAATTAAAATCTTCTAACTATGTTTCATCAAAATCGAATTTTGGTCTGACAGTTTTCTTCATTTTCTTTGTTTTTTTTCTATTCTTATAAAGTTCGTCTTCAAAATCTTTCTAAAAATCTTTCTGTTTTGTTTCAGTTTTTTTTATTTTTTCCAATATTTTTGTTATTTTTGCAAGCTGTAAAATTTCGTTTCACTGCTTTCGCTTTTTGCTTCAACTCCCTTTTTTCTTTAGCATCTTGCAGGATATCTTTCATTCATGTCGAAGTCAGGATAATAGAATGTTGCTTTCTATTCTAACCTTTTTGTTTAGGATTGGTCCTGTTAGTTGGCATTGGTGAAATGTCGAGAATGTTTTTGAAAAATTTACTTTTCCTGTCGATGTCCCGGTCAAATGAGAATTTTTCCCGGTTTTTGTACTGTGGAAACTCCAGTTTCGTGCATATTATGGATAAGGTTCGGTGGAAAGTTATACTTAGTCATTACAGTGTCTAAATTTTTGTAAAACAAATCAATATTGTCTTTATTAAACGCTTTTACTCTGTTCAAGCTAGTGGCTTCCGGTTTTCTTAAACTAAACTAATTTTATGTCTGCTGATAAACCCATTTAATCAATCTATCCCGGCCAACTTGGTCTCTTTGCTAAAGTTGTGTTTAATTGATGTTTTTCAGCCAATTCGAAAGCCAGTCGCCTTAGTTCATTTGTAGTGATGCCATAAAATAGTTTTGATTGGCTAACCACATGCTCTGCTGAAATGCAAGTTTTGTTCTTGCTCTAGTGAAAAAACGCATTTCCGACCCAATCTCAGCTTACTACCATCGTTTGCCTTTAGCCTATCCCTTAATGTTGTTCGGGGTATGCCAACCATTGTAGCTGCTTTTTTTTGCGAGACACAATTTTGGCGAACTGCTTCAATAGCATTTTTGAGGTTTTCCTCCTTCCACATAGCCTTTTATGTTGTTCTGTTACGTGATCGCACCATCTGAAAATCACCAAAAAAAGTGTTGTTAACCTTTCATTTCAATAAGAAAATACGGAGCAATACCGTCATGGCGGCATTACCCCGAAGTAAAGTGACGGAATTACCCCTCGAGAACAACATGATGGATATATCACTACATACAACAAAAAAAAACCGAACATTTAAAAGCAATCTCACTGAAAAGTATCTAAGGTATCATATTATTAAAGGAAATATACAACAAACCAGTTAAGAACCTTATTATCACACTTACCTCGAGTTATAAATACGGCAGAAGTAAGTATGAAACTATAACGACTTCACTGATATTCGCAGGAACTAATAACTAACCTTGAACGTGGCAATAGCTGTAGGCACTGATCAAAGCACGCTCAATTGGAAGCTGTCTTAGCAGCGTTAGTCAGGTGCGTGCAGGACTAATATTTTGTAAAAAATACTCGGTGACGGAATTGCCCCGTATAACGGCATTACCCCGTCCTCCCCTAAACAAACCACTGCAGAAACAAACCTATTGCATTTGAAAAAAAAATAGGTATTTAATATTTAGGTATGGATAAGTTATGTAGTACCTATTTACATATATTTTGCATTCTTTATGTGGACATGACATATCCAGATCAGATGTCATTTAGGTGTTAATCAAATACTAATATAAAAAAGGTTATAAAATAAAACATCCAGGTGTAGCTAAGCTATAAGAAAAAACAAATAGAGAAAAAATAAACAAAGTAATAAACCTTAACCCTAGTTTTCCCAGACGACATAGCTGGATAACATTGAATTCATATCAATAAACTGACGAAAATAGGACCAGTTCTGTTCTGCGAATTTCTTCAATAATTAATTTTTGAATTTTCTTTGAAACCCGTTCAATTTTAATTATCTTGACTTTATTTCACGAATTTATTCGACAATTAATTTTTGGTGTAGTCTTACCAAAGCGATTCACATCTGGCACGTGTGGGGAAAACAATTAAAATTACCAACTATAAATATTTTCCTTATTATTTTTGTTTCCAATCATCACGCGTTCATAACAAACTGCGTTTCTACGTAGTAGATTTTTATTTCACAAAAATAGCAAGTGATCGTAACACGCCGGCCCACATACCTACAATAAATGTTTTGAACACAGAAATAAGTATGTTCCAAAGCGAACAATGGCAACGTTGCAAACGAGAAACGAAAATACGTGTAGCGTGAAAAAATTATTGTCATCTTAGTTTATAATCATCAGAGATTTTTCTAAAAAAATATATTTAAGCAAGATAAAAAAAAATGCAGGATATATATATTTTGAATGTACCGCTCTGAACAAAAATGTAAATCAACTTTTCATTCTTCTCACTTGGCGATATTATTTAACTGTACTTGCTAAAACTTCTTATTATGTTCATTCCCATTACTCGTAGCATACTTTTATTATATTAGGTCTATACTATAAAGTCCACGCTAAACCAGTGGCTTCCAGTTTTCAGATACATCGCTTAATCTACAACAAGATGATTAGCCGCACTCAAAAGTCTAGTTCAATAATGCCAACAAAACGCATCATTGCCCATAAATACAGACATCACCGAACTAAACCAAAGACAGTTAAGCCTAAGTCACCAGCCAGTCACCAAGTTTTAATCGCAGCCAAAAAATATCGCCAATGTATCAAGTTGTAATCAATAATAGACTATGTAATAGTCACATAACATACCACAATAAAGATAAAAGATGTCAGAGTCAGAAGAGGAGCCGAATGTGGAACTGACCATAAACTACTCACAGCAAAAATGGGCATTAATTGGAAACATAACCAAACCCCCTCTACAGAAGAACCGTTGAACACTATACGAGAAAAACAATACAGTATAGAAATACTCCAAGAAAAATCAACAAGAGAACTATAAAAACAACGTCTAGACCAAAAATTAATAGAATTCAGATACGGCACCATCGAAGAAATATATGAGCATAAAGGCGAGTATAAAACAAGCAGCATTCGGAGCCCTTGGAGAGAAAGAACATATAACAAATAATCAGCACTCTCTCTCTCTTCAATCCTGACCCCCCAGGGGGAGTGTAGTGGTCGACGTGATGTCGTGTATTGTCCGTCATCAGAGATCTCTGTCTCTGGTCATTTCTTTTAATTCATGCATAGGTCTTTGTCATATTCCTGTAATTTGATCTATCCATCTTGTTGGGGATCTTCCTCGTGATCTTCGGCCTTCTACCTTTCCTTGTATTATGAGTCTTTCCATGTTTTCTGTGTTTGCACTCATAACATGCCCAAAATATTTTAATTGTTGGAGATGGACTTTACTAGAGAGTCGTTGGCTAACTCTTAGCTCTCTTAAAATTGAATTATTTGTTCTACGGTCGGTCCAAGGAATTCGTAACATTCGTCTCCAACAGAACATTTCAGTGGCGTCTATCTTTCTTCTCTCCGATTGTCTCAGGGTCCAAGATTCACATCCGTAGGTCAGTATATAAAACTCAAGAAAATGTAATTGGGAAATATACAGGACAAAGATGGAAGGACTATTACAAGGTACTGTTAACAGAACGAAGACCACAATTCATTAAAAAAGAAAACAGGCGAACACAACGTAGATCTCTACAACAAGAAATAGAAATAACAGATAGGGAAATGAG
The DNA here is from genome assembly GCA_918026665.1 of Diabrotica balteata. Classification (NCBI taxonomy): domain Eukaryota; kingdom Metazoa; phylum Arthropoda; class Insecta; order Coleoptera; family Chrysomelidae; genus Diabrotica; species Diabrotica balteata. Next base: position 12,010,627 of record OU898280.1, on the reverse strand, counting down.
AAAGGTGATAAAAGCAATCAAAAATAAGAAAATACCGGGACCTGGAGGCATCTCACCTAAACTTATAAAGTATGGCTCAAAAAAATTACACTGGATGATAAAATGACTATTTCAGAAAGCCATAAATGGAGAACAGCTGCCAAAGGAATAGACGGAGGTATATATGATATCTATATTTAAGAAAAGAGATAGAAAACGATGCGAAAACTACAGAGGAATGAGCGCAATATCGTCAATAGGAAGATTCTATGGGAATATACTGCGAGAAACGATAGAGCATGGGATAAAAGGCAAAATCGGGGAGGATCAGGCAGCATATGCCCTTATATGCCCATATATAATGCCCTTTGAACAAGAAAAGAATTTTTACAAACGTTATTTCAAAAGTTAAAAATGGCGAGCATAAACTATTAGGTCAAATTTAATTCAGCATCGCTTAAATTAAAGATTTTTTATCTACTTTTATAATATTGTGCTCATTTTATCATAAAATATTAATTTGATACAATAAAAATAATCAATAAACACCGTTTTTTTGCAAATTACAAGTGCCATAAAAAATAATAATCAACAATTTGGAGTTGGACGCACTTTATTACTCCAGGTATTGCCTTTCATAACGCAGTGATGGTTTCACCAATCATTAATTAATGCTCAAAATGATTCATTTTTGTCTCTACAGCTAGGACTATTGCGTATAAATTAACCTTTTGAGTTGAATTGAATTATCATCATCATCTACAAACATACGCATCCTATGAATAAGATTTAAAGATAGCTGGCAACAGTTGGCCAGAGCGTGGTGAATGAAGTAATACTTCGTCTAATTTTAGAGAGAATCACTCAATTTTACAAAAAAATATATAAAACAGGATTTGGCGTTTTCTAAGATTGCAACTCGTAACTTATCGACCGGAGGTTAGTCTGGTGTAGGTGTGGATATTTATTTTTGTTTGATGCAACAGTAAATTCATGTTCTTATACTAATTAGTTTTCTAAGTGTATAAACTTGCGAATAAAGAACTGCAAAGTTAAACATTGTTTACAATCTTACGAACGAAAATGCATGTATTCAAAAACAGCTTATGCATCCCTACGCAAAAAAAATAAAAACAGAAAAGAATTATGATGGAATCCACAAATAAATAATAAGTACTTGCAAACTAAAACAAAGGAAAACGAAGAAATATACAGAGACGCTTGGAAGGAAGGTCAAAAGATTTCAAGGCATATACTTATTGTATTTAAATCTGCTGTATAATACTGTACCGTTTTTAAAAAGAACGAGAGGTTCTAATTTATGTAAATATACTTAATTATACGTTTACAATTCGATAGTATCTTAATAATATTAATCTTAATGTCTCGAAGACAGACGCTATTGAGAATGCCATTGATTGTATATTCGAGATTCATCCTTCTAAAAATTGTGACACGTACCACTCATCAGAGGTGGGCTATTTCGTTACACTGCTCCCCTCTTAGATCTGAACGTCCCGATCAGCAACTCTATGTAGCCCCAGGATGACGGAATCTACAGGACTCTCCAGCTCTGCATGAACCCCTCAAGAAGAAATAACAATCTACTGACTTTAAAGGACAGGACCTTTTCGGGTTAATTCAACACACAGTAATTCCTACGCCGGTTTCTCGGAAGATCACTTCAAGCATGCTTCTAAAAATCTTCTAATGCAGATTTTTTAGTGCATGGCCTATCTTGGGTGAAATCAGATTCTTGATGTCATAATTGCACACGGTTATATTCAAATTAGTTAGAGCACGCCATATATTCTCGTAGCTTGCCGTGTCTGTATACGACTTTCTAGTCACCATATACAGCAAATATCGAGGACCATCTTCTAATCTCAGTACTCTCCAAACTTTGGGCTACTGATTTTTTAACTTGTCCAAACGACTGAACTTCTTATAGAATACGGACGAGATTCCAACATATTGCACTAACACTAGAGAGACGTTATGCGGAACACTAAAAAGATTCCGCTGAAATGACAAAGCTTGCTCGCCGGTTATCTTTGATCTCCTGTTGAAGGGTTCATGCTTATTCTGTTTCATTTGAGCCAGCATATGGTGCAAGACGATTTATGTAAACTACTTTTGGTTTACCTTTCGGCAACTTCTTAATTCAGTATATTACTTCATTTATTCTCTTTTTAATTTCATACGGACCTTCCCATTGTCTTTGCAGTTTAGGAGACAAGCCTTGACAACATTGTGGATTATAAAGCCAAACAAGATTACCTATTTCAAAGCTTTCATTCTTGCATCGAGAGTCATATTGATCTTTCATTCTGTCACTGGCTAACTGGATGTGTTGTCGGGCAAGTTCATGAATATTGTTCATTCATAACTTCAAGCGGTCGACATATTCTTCGCTTGCAACATGTTCTTCGAAGGTCTGTAGCCAATCCTGGTCTGGCATGTAGTTTCATTTACGACGGTAGGCCATTAGGAATAAATGAATGCGCTGGTCCCAATCTCTTTGATGTTCTGATACAACTTTGGATAGGTGTTTACCCATTGTTCGGTTCATCCTTTCGACCATTTTATCTGATTGAGGATGCAGGGGTGTCCTTCCGGTCTTATTCATACCAATCAATTTACAAACATTTGGGAAAAGGGTTGACTCGAAGTTTCGACCTTGGTCGGAGTGGATTCCCAAGGTAACACCAAATCGGCTAAAGAATTCTTTAACAAGTACCTCTGCAACGGTAGCAGCTTCTTGATTTGGTATCGCATAGGCCTCAGTCCATTTCGTAAAATATTTCTTGGCTACCAGGATATATTTATTTCCATCATCCGTTTCTGGAAGTGGACCTACAATGTCGATTGCTACTTTTTCCATAGGACTACCCCCATTGTACTGTTTCATAAGTGCCCTCTTTCGTCATGCAACTGACGCAATAGTTCTGACACTTTACATTTAGGTATCATCTTACATCTTAGATTCTGTACCATCATCGTTCTCAAAGGTTCTATCATCTTTTAGTATTAGGCAATTCTATTGGCTCTAGCAAGACTTGACTTCTGGACTACATGTACTAATATATTGCCAAGAAGATATTTCACTTCGACGCATCCAATCCAATACTCGTTTTATACATGGCATATCTGCTTGGGCGTCTTCTAGCTGTTGAGGCTGCCATTGACCATTTGGTGGCAATACATTATTGTGTTTATGGATTTTGAAAAGATTCTTCTTCTTCAGATGCAAATCCACTAATGGATCTAAGCGATCACATTTTCCATTAATTCTCTATTTCTTGCAATATGTATCAGAGATTGTATGTCGTTAATCCCTGTCCATTGCCTTATGTTTCGGAGCCAGGACATTTTCTTGCGTCCCATTCCGCTCTTGCCTTCAATTTTACCCTCGATTATAAGTTGGAGGAACTGGTATTTTTCATTTCGCATGATGTGACCTAGATACGCCGTTTTCCTTTTCTTGATGGTTTCGAAAAGTTGGCGTTCTTGGTTTATTCTTTTAAGGACATCTATATTTGTGATTTTCGCTGTCCATGGTATTTTTAGGATACGGCGATAAAGAAAAGAAAAAAGAAAAGATTCCAATATGAAATTCAGGTCATCTTGTGGCAATTAGAAATTTACAAAAGGATCAGAAATTATTTTAGTGCAATCTGCATAGAAAACTTTATTGTACTAAATATGCAATTTGAAATCACTGAAGCATGCTGTGAATAAAACTGGACCCTTGAGGGTCCTTGGTAACGTAATAAAAATAAATTTCACTTCCTTTACCTCCCAATAAACTATAAGATAAAAGATAAAAGCAGATCAGGAGGTAGACAATGCTCATTGCTTAAGGAAGTACGAGATTGAACAGGCTTGGGCTCAGAAAGTCGATTTGTTAAGCAAGACCAAAGACGGAGACAAATTTGACAAAATTGTTGCGGTCTTTGGATATCTCTGATTAAGTTTTTCAAGGCAATGACCTGTTAATACTATTTTATCTTATTCAAATTTAGATATCAACACATTCTTTTACTGCAAAATATGTTGTTTTTTGTTCCGTAATCTACACTTTTGAATTTCTAACGTAGAATTAAATTAGCTTTATTTTTTATACAAACAAAAACAAAGATCATAAGTAATCATAATAACAAAGAAAATATTAAACAATTTGCTGATAATTGTGATTAATTAAAGTGATTAGATTAAGTTGTTAAGATGTTTTATTATTATTTTTAACAAATGTATGGACTACATAAAATCGCAAAAATGACAATTAATAAATAAAACATTTAATTATAAGCACATTTATAGAATCTTACTTAATTTGCGACAAAATACAAAAATTGCATACGAAAGCTGCACTCTTCATCTTTAAAATGCATTTTGATTTTGGTCGATAGGAGACTTTGATCAAAATATATCGAATTTTTACCGTCGAGTTAATACCAATTTTCACAAAATGGAGCACAAATGATCACAAAATGGAGCGGTTGGTGGTCCAAGGAAGGCCTCAGACTCAACGCCAACGCGGAAGATCTCCACAGCGATGGGCGGACATTACTAAAAAGCTTCTCAATAAATAGTATACTGAGGCAATACATATAACTGATGACCGCGACCAGTGGAGAAATATTATCAATCAAACTGTCCGAGCTGCTGAAGCCCAATTATGAACCACAACACATCTACTAAGATGTTAATGACTGTGATGATGAATACCAATTTTATGTAAGTTTTTATATAAGTTAATTCCAAGGTCGCTTCTAGCGTTGTTTCTGAGAGAACTGTTGATTCCACATAAAAAGTGCTAATAAACATTTTTGTTCTAAATTATCTCTTGTCTTGTTGTCTTACAGTTTCTTAGTAAATTGGTTTTTTTCTTCTGATTTCCTCTCATATAAGGGGGCATTTTAGGTGGAAGTCTGGGGATAGGAGTAGTAAACTTTTGGCATTATTTTTGAGGCCCCAAAATTGACATTCTTAGAAAATTCATCTGTTTGTATGACTTTTAGGGGTCAAATCTCTGACAACTGGACTTTAAAATAATAACTACATATGCCATTTTTTATATACTTCATAGAATTTTAAATTAATTAGCTATGTGCTCTAAGATAACTAATAAACCAAAACTGGTATGCAATGATTATTTTTAATAATATCAACGATTTTAAAGTTATGATTCTGGAAAAATGTCTGAATATTTCAACCGCGTATTTCTGGATGTGATGATTTCTGATTTAAAAACTTTTACTCTCCGACCATAATATCCTTTCTTATGAACTCACACAATCAATATAATGATAATAATACTCGATATTGTGTATTGCGAATTATGAGCACTTATTTTGATCACAAAGAAATTCCTAAAGGTACCTGGGTATCACGAGATGGACAAACAGTAAACCAAATAGATCATTGACTAATAGAAGCCAAACATATGAGAGCCATAAAAGATAGCCGAAGTTACAGAGGTGCTGATGCAAATTTGGACCACTTTTTGGTCAAAGGTGCACTACTTCAGGAGGGAGAAGTTAAGAAAAAATTCAGGCAGCAAATTGAAGAGAAAATGAAAAGCCAGACAACAGTAAATGACATAGAAAGCAGATGGGTACAACTAGAAGAAAAAATTCAAGAAGCAGCCGACTCAGTATTATCAAGAAACAGACAATGTAAACAAACGGATTGGTATGATGAGGAAATAAAGCTAGAATGAATAGCATAACAAGAAATAATAAAGAGAGTAAAAAAGCTTATGCCGCAAAAAGACGTTAAGCAAACAAGATCCATAGAAGGAAGAAGCGGTCAAGTTTAGAGCAGAAACTAGTTCGTATTGAAGAAGATTTTTTACATAAACAAGTCAGGAATTTCTACCAAGAAAGAAAACGAGACCGAACCCAGTACAAAACCACATCAAGATATTATAAAAATGAAGAGGGGAATCTGTTAGGTGGAACAGATGAAACATTAAGAAGGTGGGCCAGTTATTTCGAGAACATATTATGTACGGACGACCAAGATGAAACAGAACAAACGCAACTACAACATGAAGAAGTAAGGGACCCAGATGTAAATGAAGAAGTACCTACTAAGGAAGAAATTATAGAGATCATAAAAAACTTAAAAAAACAACAAAGCACCTGGTGAAAATAGTATCATTGCGGAGTTTTTAAAAGAAGGTGGCGAAATGGTGCAAGAAGAAATCTCTGAGTTAATACGCGAAGTGTGGATTAAAGAAAAAATACCTAATCAGTGGAAAGAAGCAATCTTATGTCCAGTGCATAAAAAAGGAGACGTTACAGAATGTAAAAATTACAGGGGAATAGCTCTACAAGATACAGTGTATAAGATTCTGGCCATGTCAATTAGAAATAAAATTAAAACAAAAGTTGAAAATTGGCTAGGTGAATATCAAGCAAGTTTCAGAGCAAACAGATCGGTAACAGACCAAATTTTTACAATAAAACAAATTTTAGCTAGCTCATATGAATTTAACCTAACATTACACATGCTGTTTATTGATTTAAGACAGGCATATGATACAATAAAAAGAAATAAAGTATATGAAGCACTAGAATATTTTGAATTTCCACCAAAAATAGTAAGACTGACTAAATGCATACTCAATGATACTAAAAGTAAAGTCATGTTAGAAGGACGGGTTTCGGATAGCTTTATCACCAATAGAGGTCTGCTACAAGGTGACCCGTTATCAACAGATTTTTTCAATTTGATCTTAGAGAAGATTTTACGAGAATCTAATATCTACACTAGAGGCACAATATATCATCACAGGTATCAATGTGTAGCATATGCAGATGATGTTACCTTAATAACAAGAAGACCTGCAAAATTAAGAGAAATCTTTACTAGAATAGAGAGAATAGCCAGGGAATATGGTTTAGAAATAAACGAAGAAAAAACAAAATATATGGTGATGAGTGGAGATGGATACTTGGGAGTGACACTAACAAATAGGAACGAAGAGAACCAAGAAATCATAAAAAGAATGGCCAAAGGTAGTAAGAGTGCTGGGAGCCTGACTAAGATACTGAGGTCGAAGATAATATCCAGAACAGCAAAAAACGAATATATACAACAGTTATCCGACTTACAGTACTATATGCTAGCAAGACCTGGACACTAAATAAAGATATGGAAGTAAAATTAGATAGACGGGAACAAAAATTTTTTAGAAGGATATACGGAGGTGTAAAAAAGGGGAACATCTGGCGAAGAAGAACGAATGAAGAAATAATGCAAATATATGGGCAACCAAAAATAACAAGACTCGCTAAAATGCAAAGATTAAGATTGCTCGGGCATATAGCACGAATGAAGGAAGGAAGAGTTCCCAATGAATTAATAAACACGGAGGCTGGTACAAAAAGAAAAAAAAGCCGCCCCCGAAGAAAATGGCTGGAGTCGGCAAAAGAAGATCTGAAGTCGCTGCGGGTACAAGATTGGAAAAACTTAGCACAAGATAGAAAGATATATATATATATATATATATATATATATATATATATATATTGTGATAATATTGTCACCTCAATACTACAACCAGGTAACTGAAATATAACACTTCTTAGAAAAACGCATTTTAGGATTTTTTCAAAGTTTGAATTCTTCTCTAGCCTAAAGCTGACCTAATATTAAAGCCGTATTCTGTTTTTAACATTTTTACCTTATTTACTCACTATTCATAAGGTTTCATCTATAATATAAAAATGAATCGCAAAATGTGTTGGTAAGCGCATAACTCAACAACTCATAGACCAATTTTAACAATTCTTTTTTTTAAATGTTCGTTGAAGTCTAAGGATGGTTTTCACGGCATGACAAAATTCGATTAATTTCCGGGAAAACCCTAAAATAGCCCTTTTTTCCCATACAAATATTTTCTAACTAAATGTAGAGTAAATTTAAACTTTATTGCTATTCAACAAAATTTATACTAAATTGCAAGCACTCACTGTTGTCTAAATAATCTATAATATAATAATGAATCGCAAAATATGTTGGTAAGCGCATAACTCAATAACGCATGGACCAATCTTAACAATTTTTTTTTGTTCCTTGAAGTCCAGGGATGGTTTTTACGGCATGAAAAATTCGAATAACTTCCGGGAAAACCCTATAACAGCTCTTTTCTTTTTCCCATACAAATATTTTCTAACTAAATGTAGAGTCATTTAAAACTTTATTGCTATTCAATAAAGTTTATATAAAATTACAAACACTTACTGTTGTCTAAACAATGTAGGTGTGTTCCTAACGTCGAAGATTCAATTTGCGCTTTATTGTCGCTGCACAAAGTTCAAATTCAATCAAATGTATCTGTGTGCGCATTCGTGTGTGTGCGCGTTCGTGTGTGTGCGCGTTCGTGTGTGTGCGTGTTCGCGTTGTAGGATCTAATGCGTTCACACAAAAGTGATAATATCGTGAACCCGACCAAATTGAAAAGTCAAAAAATATAAGAGCTATAGTTTTGATTATAGAATATACCAGGAACCAGATATCGTAAAACACATTAAGATAGGACGTCTGAGGTGAAACGTAAACCGACCCAGCTAGAAAAACGCTCCTTGATAGACCTATTGGTCAAAGAAGAAAAGATAAAGGAGAAGACGTTTTGATACAACGCATCCCAATGATTCCGACTGATATACCATTTGAATTTAAACGACTACAGTTTCCAGTGTGGCTTACTTTTGCTATGACCATAAATAGGTCCCAGGGGCAATCATTAGGTGTTTGTGGTAGTAATCTAGTAAAACCATGTTTCACACATGGTTTGTTTGTTTTAATGTAATTTAATAAAACAAAAGTAAACTATAAAAATACTTTTTCACGTAAAAAATACTGGAATAATAAATCTAACAAATTACTTACTTTGTTCAATGTTCTCCATATCTCCAATATTCTCCATATCAAAAAACCTTTGGTACTTTGAAGAAAGTGTAAACCTTATACATTCACTTGTTCTACTTAACCAATTACGGTTGAATAATATATTTATTCAAGTACAGAGCTACATAAGTACCACCTGAGAAAAATATTCCATTACTTGCACCAACAAGTACCTTCGGATAATATCAAAATTGAACTATTTTATCTCGAATAAAAAGGAAATCAAATCTTTTGAGTTTGATATAAATGGAATAAATTTTTAAATTTATCATTTGGTTTTCGAAAAGTAATTTATAATATTTAACGTAATCGCCACTGGTACAATAACACTAAAGTACTGCCCCGACCTTGATAATTCTTCTTCGCTATTTAGACTTATCCATTTCTAGCAGTTATATATACAGGCATATCTGTAGTTATGCCAGATATTCTGCATAGATCAGTATTCCTATTTTTATGGAAAATATTACGTCTTTTATAACTGATATGATTTTGTACTTGTTATATATTCCTTTACATATAATTTTCAAATATGTTCCCACATATTGCTCTCAGCATATTATTACGCCCAAGTCTTTGCTATACCATTGATCTATGATTCTAACAGCGTTTGATAAAGATATAAATGTTCTGACGTAACGAGGGCTCTAGAACTGCAGACGAAGTTCATAACAACAACACTATAGAAAATGTCACACCGAGAGTGCAGTACGGCTAATATAGGAATGCACAATTGCCGGATTTCACGCCTTGTGCTTGGCGATACAAACAGGTCCAAGTGGTAGTCACAGAACCGTAACCAGATCTCTACGCCGGGATCTGTTATTTATTATAAAATAATATATTGATAAAATAATTGCCTTTAAGTAGCCAAATAAGAGGCATGAATTTGAATAAAAAGACCCTAAGTTTTTAGCGAGAATTTTATTATAAAACTGTATACTTTATTAAACTAACAAATGTATTTTAAATTACATTTCTTGATAGCTATAAATATACCGGGTGGAACCTCCGGTAACTCAATTTCCGTGTACCCAGCCCAATATCCAAGAAAAACTTTTTCTTTTGTAAATATGTGAAAAATTATCAGGAACGGGAATATCGAAAAATCTTTGCACATTTTTTAATCCCGGCGATGTTATTAAAAAAACAAGTTGCGCACTTGAATCACTGCGAAATTTTAACACCTACTATGAAATTTTTGTTTGTGGAAATCTGAAGTGCAGTTTTTGTCCTTGTTAAATCATAATGCAGTCTCGCATTTTTTACACACAACATAAGTTTATCTAGTTCCTTGGCATAGCAACCTGGTAGTTTTCAGCGAAACCTTGTGTTATTCCATATGGGATAATGGTTTTCCTTGCCCACACTTGACCAGATGAGCAGGTATAAGGTTTATAGTGTAAGTTATTTAACATTATATTATATTTATACTTTATTAAACTAACAAATATATTTTAAATTACATTTCTTGATAGCTATAAATATACAGGGTGGAACCTCCGGGAACTCGATTTCCGTGCACCCAGCCCAATATCCGAAAAGCCCATAGTCAAGAAAAGATTATAGTCAAATAAACAGGTTCCACTGTTTTTCTGTTTATCGACACAATATGAATAAATATAAATGGTCACAAAAAAGAATAGAAATAAGGACCAGTTTTGTCCTAGAATAATACCAAAATATACTTTACAGGTAAAATAAGAAAAATCTTCCAAATTCTATCTCTTTCTATCTTAAGGATTTTTTTATTCTTTCCGAAGCTATTTCGGTATTTCGTTATACTTGAATGATTTTTAATTTTTTTACACACCTGTTATACATTTATTTCTTTGTTTAAACAAATGTCACATCTTGCTCTATTGTTACAGAAATTCCTGAAGAAATATGCCTGCAGGTAAAGAAAGTGATAGTGATACGGGAACAGTGAAAAGAACGACTTTCAGGCCACCATGGGTGAAGGAAGGTCCCAATCCATTGCCGACTCCGGCAACACCATGGACTCTCAAATCTTCACCAAGGAAAGAGAGCGTTACAGAGACCACAGAAAAACAGGAGTATAACCCATTGGGTAAGTTGTGTTTAATGGAGAAATAAATTAACGAGTATATGTTGTTGGTACCCTAGTTTTTTTAATATACTATTGATTTATCGTGTTTTTCCCACAATTTTAATTATTGTATTAATGAAATAGTAAGATCGCATTGAAAATGTAGATACGTACAGAAATAAAGAGCAGCAATGTCGAGAATCACAGAATTTTAAGTAATAATTTTAAATTTTATTTTAAGTTTAAGTACTAACAGCAAGAACGAGAAGGGAATTCCCAAGAATATTCAAATCATTTCGAAAATGAATTCATTTCTAGTGCAGCAAAATTAAGACTAGATCAAACGTGATTCAATCTACGCTCTTTTATGATAGCGCAATCTACGTTATTGTCATAAAACAAAAAATTCATTGAGTATCTAAGAGCGTAATGTATTAAGGACAATCATCAGAGAAATTCAAGTGTGAAACGATTAAAGGAAAAGAATAAATGCAAAAATTAAAAATTAGCCAAGCTTAAGTTGGTTGTGTCACTTGGCGAAAATAGCAGACAGAAAATATTTAAAGTATTTCCTGTTAAAAAAACAAAGAGAAGAAGAGAAAAGGACGAATACATATAGGTATTTAGAAGAGTGCAAGGAAGATTTACGAAAAACGGGAGGATGTTTTCAAGCAACGTAAGAAGTGACTTTTTAATCTAAGTTAGTTACATTAGCAAACACATATGTAATATATGTAAAAAACGAATTACGTTACATTAGGCGCACACATATCGAATTTGGATGGTCGATAAAAGTTCGATCGAACAAATTTCTTTGGTGGCGCGAAGAAACAATGAGCATTGATCGCCAAACGACACGGCATCGATGCCGAATAGCTTTCGATCTCTGCCACTGCATGGACGGCGTTGCCGTGACCGTTGCCGTCTTTTCAAAGTGAACGGTACCAATTATTAATGAAAGCGCGAGCACACATATCGATCTTTGTCGACCGACCAGAGGGACCAGTTGCAAGCCTTTCTTGTGATAATATTATGCAGCTTCTCGTCGTCGTGTTTTGGTAGTAAGAACCATAGAGAAATGACAAATAAGATTTCTCTATGGTAAGAACATTCCGCAGCTTTGCGTGAAGTTCCTCAAAACCCAAAGTAAACATTCTAAAGTAATTGAAAAATGTATCCTCGTCTTGACGGAGCAGTTAGTGCTATAGTTCTTTCTTTCTTTTTTTGCTTCTGGTCAATTAATTTTGACATCAAAAGAAACTCGAATGAGTCATTAGAACCTGTTAACTAGTTTCGTAAATAGCCCAGGTAGCGTTAATATAAGCCAAAGGTGTACGCCATCGAAAAAAATAAAGTAATTTGGCAAAAACAAGTGAAGTGCTTGATTTGTCATCAACCCACTTTCATTTTAATTAAATCAGTGGCGTAACAATTCTTGATTAAACGTGTTTTAGCATTGGCAAATATTTATTGGATGAAACAAAAAAGTTCATGAAACTGTAACATGTAAATTAAATTGAAATAAAGAAAATCTGGAAAACATCAGATGTAGACCAAACCAAAGAAATTAAGACACGTATTGAAATAGCACGTACATCATTTATTAAACTTAAAAAGTTTCTTTGTTGTCGGGATATAAGGTTAGAACTACGCCTGAGAATTCTTCTATATTAAGTGTTCTCTACTCTTCTTTATAGTTTGGAAGCTTGGACACTAAAACAAGTTCATCTGAATAAGTTGGCCGCCTTTCAATTTTGATGTTACAGAAGAATCCTACGAATATCATGGATTCAAAGAATGTCAAACATGGAAGTAACTAGAAGGATAGGAAATGAGGTGGAAATAATATTAACTATTAAAAGACGAAAACTTGAGTACTTGGGAGATGTGATGAGAGGGCAAAAATACGCATTATTACAACTTATTATGCAGGGCAAAATCCGAGGAAAGCGAAATGTGGGAAGACGAAGAATATACTGGCTTAAGAACTTAAGGAAATGGTTTGAATGCAGTAGTGCAGAACTTTTTAGAGCGGCAGTCAACAGAGTCCGCATAGCCATGATGATTTCCAGCCTTCGATAGAAGATGGAACTTAAAGAAGAAGAAAGAAAATCTACAGATATATACGCACTCACACACACACACATACACACATACACATAAACACACACATTCACACATACATACACGCACACATTTAATTTCGTACTTCAAAATTCTAATGCCCATAATCAAGAACATTGGAACATAGCAACTTCCAAGCTCGATGAGATCCAACACAATATTGAATGGGCCAAATTGCATTTTTTTTTACAAGAAAAGATAAAATAATTCCAGCGTTAATGATTAAACGTTCTGGGATAACCCATAACAACATTTAATAGCAAGAGTGAATCCTTCGAGGTGTTTGTTATAACTATAATGTGTTACTTTCTGTGAAGCATATTCTTGTTGATTGTGGAGTGTATTAAAAAATCTTATAGGAAGTCTCACGGATATTGTGAATTCGGTTAACGAGCACTTAAATGTATTAAACTTCCTGAAAGGTTGTCGATTGTATTACAAAATTTAATGTAATTTATATTATTGTTTATGATATAGGTCAGTAAATGAAGCATTTTGGCTTGCCATTTTTTTCGTCAGCATGGATTTATTTTAAATTTTCACAGAAGGTAGGAAATAGTCTAAGGATTATTTCCTATATCATGCCGCTATATGCTAACACCTTGGGGGTGGTTGCCAACCCATCTCGGGGGGTGGGAATTTTTCATTACATTTTAACCATGGAAATCGATGAAAAGAGTAATTCTAAGGAAAGATGTGATTTACATTTTCTTCGTAAAATTATTATTTTTCGAATTATTTGCGGTTGACTAAACTAACCTAACCTAACCTACAAACAAACCAACATTTGTTGGTTAGTTAGGAGAAAAAATCTTAACATAAGAAGATGTCAATGAAAAGTGGAGCATTATTAAGAAGGCATTACTAAAGGCCGCAGAAGAAAATTTAAAGCCTGAAAAGACAAATAAAAAACAAAAGTGAATAACTTCAGAAATTCTAGCATTAATGGAAGAGAGGAGAAAAGCCAAAGGGAGAAATAAACCAAAATATTAAGAACTACAAAGTAGAATTAAAGCAGAGTTAAAAAAGGCCAAGGAAAAGTGGTTAACAGATCAATGCATAGAAATAGAAGAGTATGATAGAAAATACGACAGCTTTAATATGCATACAAAAATAAAAAAACTAACAAATACCAAAAAGCGAGCACATTATGGGATACTTAAAGATGATATTGGTAAACTCATTGCAGACATCAAAGATAAACAAAGATTTTGGCAAGAATACATAATGAAACTATTCGACGATAATAGTGCGAATTAGAACAGACAATTAGAAATGCAAACACCGCAAAATCAGTAGGCCCAGATCAAATACCTACTGAGCTAATTAAATGCATTGACGAAGAAACACTGCATATACTTTTAGATCTGTTTAAGAAGTATATACAATAGGAGTAATACCCGAAGATTGGTTATTGTCCACGTTTGTAACACTACCAAAGTCAGTGCTTGCGACAGAATGCTCCCAGTACAGAACCATTTCCTTAATAAGCCACCCACTTAAGATATTTCTCAAAATAATACATGGAAGACTGTTCAAAAAAATAGAAGAAGATATAGGTGACACCCAGTGTGGATTCAGAGGAGGACTAGGAACGAAAGAGGCTTTGTTCGCTTTTGACATTCTCGCACAAGGACGACTAGATATAAACCAGCATTTCTATGTCTGCTATATAGATTATCAAAAGGCTTTTGATAGAGTAAGACATCAGCAACTCGTAAAACTGTTGAAAGAAAAGAATGTGGATAGCAGAGATATACGGGCTATTGTCAAACTGTACTAGAATCAAAAAGCAAAGCTTAGAATCGAAAATGTCGATACAGAAACTATATAAATTAAAAGAGGTGATAGACAGGGTTGTATGCTGTCCCATTGTTATTCAATTTGTACAGCGAAGCTATTTTTAAGGAAGAAATATCAGAGGAACACCAGGATATATCAATAAACGAAAAAATCTTGAATAACATAAGATTCGCAGACGACACGACTGTTTTTGCAGATAGTCTAGAATCACTGCAATACTTGGTACATAGATTACATCAAGTCAGTATAAAATATGGACTACAAATGAACATTAAGAAAACCAAGTGCATGATTATTTCTAAGCAACATACAGTAGGAAGGCTAGATATCGAGGGACAACAAGCAGAAAGAGTGATTAACTACAAATATCTGGGAACCTGGATAAATGAAAACAATGACCAAGGTAGAGAAATAAGGACACGCATTGAAATTGCAAGACATATAAAAATGAAAACAATGTTTGTTAATCCAGACCTTCCTCTGGAGCTGAGGATAAGAGCCTCGTGTAAGTGTTCTCGACCTTGTTGTATGGAATGAAAAGCTGGACACTAAAAGTGGATAATATAAAGAAGTTGGAATCATTTGAGATGTGGTGCTGTAGAAGGATTTTGAAAATGTCATGGACCCAACGAGTTACAAATGCATAAGTGTTAAGAAGGCTACAAAAATATTGCGAGGTTAAAAGCACATCAAAACAAGAAAGCTAGAATATTTAGGCCACATTACTAGAGGTACAAAATGTGAGATATTAATGCTCATAATACAAGGTAAAATCAAGGTTAAAAGATCCATAGAAAGACGAAGAATTATTACTTATAATAACATTATATTATTAAGGGTGGTTTTTAAGGGTTGAAATATTATATTATATCCTAAAGCATAAAACAATAATTATTTAACTAATACAAACCAAATGTTGACCATATTAAAGTTTAAAATGTTATTTTATAATGTTTTACAATCAGTGGTAGTTTTTGACATTAAAAACCAAAAGCGTACAACGGCTCAATATAAAAAATGAACTAGGGGGTGAAATGAGCCTAATCCCAAATTTTTGTACAAATCGATGCTGGACGAAAAAATTTCGAGGTTTTGCCATTTTTTTAAGCTTCATTTTCTGGCCTAATAATCGGGTTGCAAATTGTTATTTTGTTACACTTATTATAAACATATCAATGATCCTA
This sequence comes from Diabrotica balteata, assembly GCA_918026665.1. Taxonomy (NCBI): domain Eukaryota; kingdom Metazoa; phylum Arthropoda; class Insecta; order Coleoptera; family Chrysomelidae; genus Diabrotica; species Diabrotica balteata. The sequence continues at coordinate 11,994,565 of OU898280.1, read as the reverse complement.
ATTATTGAGACATGTTAATATAAACAAAAAAACAAGGGTATCAATAATGAAAACAATACAGTTTTGAAAATTATATGTAAAACAGATATATTGCTTGCTTTTAGAAAAAATATATAGATAATTAATATTCTAGTAAATCCATCGCTTTTTCATTAAATCATACAACTACATTAAACAAATCAACACTTTCATACATTTTTTAGCCGAAGTTCAATTGAAACCTACCAAAGTGAACAAAAAACCGCCACCACCAGAAGAAAACGGCGAGGAAGGGGTGGTTAGAAAGCATAAATTACTAGGTAAGGTATAACCATGGAGAGGTTTACAGTAACACTCAGTTTTTCAACAGTTTTAGAATTTTTGATATTTTTGTCAATTTCATTGTCAATAAAATCAAAAGCAACAAAAGATTTAAGTGGATACCTTTTAAACGAAAAGAATAGGGTGTCAAAATGGCAATTGGGAAAAATTGTCAATAATCTACACACCAGCATTATATACTTAAATCTTTAGTATTGTTCTAAAGCTATGTTCTTGTGGCATTTTAATGCAATTTACGTTAAAATAAGTTTATTTTTGACGTTTTCAAAATAAAAAACATTCAACTTAAATTGTGGCTTATTCCCAATAAAAATAGTAATTGCATTAAATCTTTATGTTGTAAGATTAACATTGCAAGAATCGGTGGACTAGTCTTTATAGACTATTTTTGATATTGCGCCGTCTGCGTAACATGCTGCATTTTTATATAAAAACTTCTTCATTTGTGGTTCTAACGTCATTTGTTGTATCTCTTTATAAATACCCACTTATATCCTTTTCTATGTGTTTGAGGTATATTAGTTTCTTCATCTCCATTCTTTAAATTCTTCTGAAGCCTCATATTTTCTTTAGTAGACCATAAAAATAAATTATAGAAAATAAAAATCATGCTTCATACCTTTTGAAAAACGTTTGCAATGACCGTTTTTATGTTTCTCACAAGAGCATGTGTTTCGTTCCATTGTCTTGCAATTCCCTTACGCTTCGGGTAACCTTTTTTTTTTATTTATATTTTTCTTCACATCTGTGTAAAACCATAGAGTGTTTTGTTTTAGGAGCAATTTAATATTTATCTTTCTTTCGTCAAAAGTCTAAGATATTTTAGATTTAAAATTAGTTTTCTTGTTACCCCTCCCTTTACACGTCCGGCTTGTTAGGGAGCTAATTATTGGATCATAATTTGATTGAACCTATAATCATAGATAGATAATATAATATTAGAAACCTATAATTTATTATCTGTAAAAGGAACATACTTGCATCAGTTTTTGATGTTTGCTTTGCATTAGAACGATTATAGTGATCGACCAGCCAACAGGCTATTTTAGAGTTATCCATATTTGTTATCCGTTGACTTTTCCATATTTTTCAGGACTTGAGATGGCGTTCCTTCGGTGCTAGTTACGAAAAGAGTTTGTCATCATAATGTACCTTGTAATACGCCTTAATATAATTTATCGAATATTATTAAACTCTACTAATTATGAATCATTACAGATATAGGTACCTTTCTCCATTTTTGATTAAATTTTTGATTTAATTACAAACCAAAATTGATTTTAATAAAAATTCCATTTGACATTATATTCCATTTTAAATCCGGAAATCGTTTTTAAAATTGATTATTATAACAAGTAGTTATTTTAACCTCTAGATATTTATTAAATACCGATTTGTCTCAGCCAATTTAACAGGTGACTTAATTGATCTCGATCTTGTAGGCAAATAGAATGTGGCATGTTTTAGAAATGTGAGATCGGTATGCGCATCGGTACTTGGAACTTGAAGTTTCTAGACAAAAGAGAGCAGAAAATTATAAAAGAGCATGAAAAAAAAATATAGACATATGTAAACTACAAAACACGAAGAAAAAAGAAAAGCATTGAATTATCCTGAATAACTTTCTGATGATTTACAAGGGTATTACGAAAAAAACCAGCGCCTGGTGTTGGTACACAGAACATTTGTACACTAAGTACAAGAATCTAAATATATCTCTGAAAGACTAGTAAGTGTAAACGTCAAATTGGTTGTCAAACCTCTGAATGTGATATCAATCTATGCACCTGAGAACATCTGAAATACTATCTGTACGAGACGCACAACTAAAGCCTCGATGGTTAGCGGACTGTATACTTAATTAAATGAAATGAGACTACACGAAACTTATTGTAGTTACACCTTTATTTAGTTTAGATTATTCACCATTCACTTATGATAATTAGATGGCTATAAGCCAGAGCTAATATAATATTTACTATTTCAATAATAATAATAATGATAATAATTAGATGGCAACAAGCCAGAGCTAATGTATGTTTTTACCTTGTATAAAACAACAACTAAAAATGGTGTTATGCGTAATAATGCACTGGTGCAGAATATCACTTGTCACTTGCTGGGGGTGGCAGGGAAAAACACTGTCACTTCCGACCGAACACACCCGAACCTACAAAGCGTCCCAACAATTTTGCATAGGTGTTGGATATTGTTTCCAACACTATCACAAAAGAAAACTTCTATGAACGCCTTCAGACTGTAATAAACGAGAACCCAAATGACAAATATATAATCATTATGTACATTCTAATGCCCGTGTTGACGTTGATATAGTTCCAAGAATAAAAGAGCGATATTATGAAAATATCATATATATCATAATATATCATAATAAAAATGATGAAGGAAATACGTATTAATAACACATTTTCCCCATAAAGAACAATTCAAAAACACTTTTAAAAACACTAGGGGACAAAGATCTATGATAGACTTAGTAATTTAGATGCAGCTAAAATATTTAAATAAAAGTAGATCGTTCCGAAGGCGAAGAATTTCATGGGTTTGTACAGAAATGAAGGAAAAATGCAAAGAAAAGAAAACAGTTTATTTGAAATACATTTCAACCAAGACATAAGAGGCATACGATAAATACAAGATAATAAGAAACGAAATACATCCACTAGTAAGAGGAATAAAAAATAATCATTGAGAACGTTTTTTGAAGGAAATGGGATATGATATTTATGGTCTGCAAAAGGAAGTAAGACATCAAAGAATATAACATAAAAAAGGTTACATGGATTGACTGTCGCCAAAATACACAATCTCGACAAAGATTGTTACTTTGGCCGGCCAATCATAGCGTTCGTTATTAACTTCGCTGTCATTGGCCTCTCGGCGGAGGAGCGCTGCAAATTCTCAATTACTAAACGTATAAAAGAGCAGCGCACCTTCCGATCGGGACTTCAGAACATTTCTCATAGGCTGGGTTCAATCAAATTGCTTGTTTGCTTGATCGGGACTTCAGTCGTCAGACACTGCGAGCACTACTAGACCTTGTTGGTTAGTGGTGCTTCCTAGTAAAACTGTTGTTTCATTATTAATCCAAATAACCAAGATCGCCCTTACGTCGAATTTTAACGATTACACCGACTTCAAAGATCAGCGATTATTTCCAACCCAGATGTCGAAGATATCCTAAGGCATCATTCGTCGTCTGCTATTATACTACAGTGCACGAAAAGCCGAGTATCACCTGTAGAATCGCTCCCTGTCAGAAACATACGCTTTTTGAAATAGAAAAACAATAGTTTTAGAACTATTACAAATTGCGTCGAACTGACACCGACGATTTATCGGACAACGACGGTGAATACGAGGAGAAGTCTCGACGGAGACTTAAATTCGATTTCACCGCTCCGAGTCAAGCCACGACGACGCTTCGACACTTTGAACCTTATGCATTTTTCAGTAATTAGTAAACACTGGTAAAACTGATAGTGCGAAAGGTAGTGTACAAAGCGACGGGCCATTGCAGAGCCGATACAACGGGCATTTTTGTGCCTCTTTCTAGGAGATAGACGCGGCGATTCCTGATAGGAAGGAAACCGACATCTCTGCAATTTTGAGGCATATACCACGCAACACATATTGTCGTTGTAAGAAATATATTTGTCATTGTAAGAAAGCTTGAACTGTTAGAGAGTTCTGTTTGCCGGTGTCACCTCGCTTATTGAAGAGGCTCGATAGAGCTTCTTACACGAATAAGCCGATATCTGTACCAACTCCTATACGAAGATGGATCATCGCTATACGAGATCATCTTCAAGAGCGGCGGCCGCTGAGCATCCAGAAACTCCAGATAACAGAGAGGATGCTACGGCCGCGCGACATGACTTTCTTAAAAAGCTCTATGCAGAAGACGAACAAATTATTGTGGAACCGTAAACACCCGAAATTACTACAAATGAAGAAATTATTATAAATACACATTGGGTTCGAAAAACACTTGAAAAACTGAAAAACAGGAAAGCTGCAGGTAAAGATGGAATACCAAACGAATTACTGTAGTGTTAGGGAGAAGCAATGACAGAACAATTAACATTAATTAACAAAATTATAAAACTTCGTGATGAGATCATAAAAAGCATCAAGCAGAGAAAACTGGAGTATTTCGGACATGTAATGAGAGGCCCCAAATATACGTTGCTACAAAATATCATGCAAGGAAAAATAGCAGGCAAACGCAGTCCAGGACGAAGAAGAATATAATGGTTGAAGAACTTGCGGTATGGTGTTGATACAGGAATGCTATTTAGGGTGGCAGTGAATAAAATTAAGATAGCTATGATGGAAGCAAACGTTCTGAAAGGACATGGTATATGAAGAAGCAGAAGAAGAAGAATAAAGAACTAGCGAACTATTTCTTCTATTTAAAAAAGTAGATAAAAAATAGCCAGAAAACTACAGGTATAAACTTCTTAAATACTACTCTAAAACTTCAACTAAAATTTTACAAGAACTAGTAAATCAGGGAATAACTTTAGCAGATTAACAACAGAGTTTTCGTAATGAAAGATCGTGTACAGATACAATATTCGTCATAAAGCAAGTTATTGAGAAATAACTAGAGTATAAGATAGATAGGTAGAGATAACAGACCAATATTTCTTTGTCTCATGGAATTAACGAAATCATTTAACAGAGTAAGACTCAAAGACGTAATTTATCTTCTGTATAATAATTTATCATAAAAACTATCGAAAACTTCTACCAAAACAACAAAATGGAAGTCATAATAAATGGACAACTTATAGAACCTATAGACACAGGCAGCGGAATAATTAAGCCCTATGCTCTTCAATTTAATCATGGATGAAATCATCAAAAGTGTTAACAAAGAAAGAGGAATGTTTCATAATCACAGATTGTGAAACAAAGAAGTAATAATACTCTGTTAGCCCAAGATGAAGATAGTCTTCAAAGGCTAGTATACATATTCAACATAAGAGCAAAAAAGTAATATCACAATCTGAACACAGAAAACTAAAACAATAGTAATCAGCAAAGAACCAAGCAGATGTAAAATAGAAATTAATGGCATCCGATACCTTGGAATTACATTTTCCGGCTATGGTGGCATGCAAAAAGATGTCAGACATCAAGTACAAAAACAAATAGACTGACAGGGTATCTTAATAATACTACATGGCAAAATCGACATATTAATATTGTTATGAAGTCAAGAATTTAGAAAGCCAATGTAAGACCAATAATGACATATGTATCAGATACAAGACATAACACAGCCACAACACAAATACTACTGAAGAAGGCAGAGATGAGAATTGTAAGAAGAATTACAGGAAAAATGCTGAGAGATTGAAAGAGGACTGAAGACATTAAAAGAAAATGTAACGTACAGTATTTAAACGAATAACCTTTAAACAGAAAAATGGAATAACCACATAATGGGGTAGACTCATGTGGTCAAAATAGCCAGAGGTAAATCATCAATCGTTCGAAGGATTATTTAATTAAGAAGAATTACAAAACATGGCTATTTGTCTTCAAAATCGAGGCCAAGTAAGTCACCTGTCAAATTATCTAAAACAAAACATTAATTGATAAACAACTACAGATAAAAATTATTTCTTGTTTTATAATAAGATTCTTTGAAAATCATTTCCAGATTGGAGATCGAAATTTGAAAACAAATGTGAAATGTAATTCTTATTACAATCAGTCGTGGTTTAATCCCGTATAAATACAACATTTAACTTAAATATGCCCCAAGAAAAGAGTTTAAGGACCTATTAAAATTATTTATTATCAGATTTAAAATTTTTTTATGAATTTGATTTCATCCAGTTTATTGTTGAAATACTGATGAGTAAATATTCTCCAAAGTGGTTATTTCTACAAATTGGCATACCGTACTACTAATACGTTATCAGAATTATTTTCTGCAATAAATATAATAAAATAATAGCCGATATAATATAATGTAATGTATTATGTGCTGACTTCCTGTTATTTATTTAAAGGTAGGTATTAGATGACTAAAGCTAAAATCCACAAACGTCGGTGTTTCATTGTTTAGACCAAAGAGCTAGCGATGTGTGAAAGTAAAGGAGAAATATATCACTGCATTTGCCAATAACACAATAAAATAAAAGATATTTACAACAAATTGAAAATTAGAAAATTGTGTATTTCATGAAAATATATTCACCGGGACGAAAAACGGACACCGCTTGAATTTTTGATAAAATTGTCGTCGAAACACGCTTTACATTTTATGGTAAATATTTTCGATGATTGGCGTACTTTGATATAGAGTTTTAAGGTATGTTTTAGACACAAATGCGTAAGAAAACCTTTTATTTAAAGAGAAATATACAAACTTAATACAATCCAATTAATACAAAAAGAAAGAAATAAAACAAATTGGTGCCTATTTAATTTTCTTCACTAGCTACACTAGCTTGTATAATTGAAACATAAACACGATTCCTTCATCATCATCATTATCATTTTGGCTTTACAATCCTGTGTTTGTCCTGGCCTCCCTAAGAATTTTTTTTCCCGTCATCCCTATCCATCGCCTTCCTCCGCCTAGTACGTATTTCCATATTTTTCATATCTTGATCTATGTTATCTAGAAACCTTGTTTCATATAAGTCATATCTCATATCTTCTCCATTCCGTGACGTTGCTTAAATCAAGTGAACTCTCCGAGGATGCATTAAAATCTCTTTCTAACTCCTCTTCTTCTTTGGGTGCCGTCTTCAATGAAGGTTGGCGATAACCTCAGCAAAATCATTTCTGTCCCTGGCTTTTCTTATTAAAGATTGAGAATCCAAACCAGTCCACTCACGAATGTTCTTCAACCAGGACGCCTGCCGTCTACCAGGACCACGTTTTCCTTCTACCTTCCCCTCTATAAGAAGCTGCAGTAGCTGGTATTTCTCATTTCTGTATGTGTCCCAAATATGAGGTTTTCCGTGTTTTCATTATTTTTAAGAGTTCTCTGTCGGTACCCATCTTGTGTAGGACCTGCTCGTTGCTCATATGCGCTGTCCAGGGGACTTTCAGCATCCTTCGAAATAACCACATTTCAAAACTTTCCAAACGCCTGAGTGAGTTGATTTTGAAGGTCCAGGCCTCCATTCCATATAGTAAGGTGCTGTAAACGTAACATTTCAGCATTCGGTATCGGATTTTGAGATTGAGTGTTTGGGACGTAAACATTTGTTTCATTTTTAAAAAGACATTTCTTGCTTGTTCAATTCGCGATTTTATTTCTATGTCTGGATCTATATCTTTCGTTATCCAGCACCCTAGATATCGAAATTTCTCGACATTTTCGATAATGTTACCATTCACGTTTAAAGCCATGGGTGGATGGATGGATGTTTTGGAGACAATCATTGTTTTTGTTTTCTTGACGTTAATGCTGAGGCCGTATTGTTCTCCGATCGATCTGACGCGATCTAAGAGTGTCTGGAGATCCTGTGCGCTCTCTGCAATTAGGACCGTGTCGTCGGCGTATCGTACATTATTTAGAACTCTGCCGTTAATTTTAACACCTTCTCTTGATTGCTCTAGTGCTCGTGCAAAGATTTCTTCCGAATATATATTGAAAAGTAGTGGTGACAATACACACCCCTGTCGTACACCTCGCTTGATATTGAATATTTCTGTGTCACCGGCTTCTGTTCTAACTGCTGCAGTTTGGTTAAAATACAGCGTTTGGATAATTTTAAAATCGTTCTCGTCTAGTCCCTTTTTGTGAAGGCAATCCATCAGCTTATCATGTTTTACTTTGTCGAAGGCCTTTTGATAGTCAATAAAACATAAAAAGAGATCCTTTTTTTGGTCTCGACATTTTTGCAGCAGTATAATAAAACTGGTTAATGCTTCCCGTGTCCCAAATCCATTTCGGAAGCCAAATTGTTCATCACTGATATCCTGTTCACATTTCTTATAAATGCGTTGGTGAATAACTTTCAAGAATAACTTTAACATATGCGACATTAAACTAATAAGTCTGAAATCACCACACTTCTTTGCTCCCTTAGTTTTTGGAAGGGGAATAAAGACTGATTTTAACCAGTCTTGTGGAATTTCAACGCTTGTATATATTTGATTAAATAATTTGACGATTATATTTAAATGTTTCTCTTCCAGTAGCTTTATGACTTCCGTATGTATGTCATCGGGGCCAGGGGCTTTCCCATTTTTTGCGTTTTTGATTGCTCTCTCTACTTCTTGTTTTAATATAGGAGGACTGGTTTCATGGTTTTTATATATTATGTTGTTTAGTGGTGTGTCCGAGAATAGTTCTTCTATGTAATGTCCCCATACGTTGTTTAGATCGCTTAATTCCCATATCGTTTCATTCTCGTCGTTTGTTAATCTACAAGGGAGTCTTTGTTTTGTCATTCCAGCTAGATCTTTTATTTTTTTTGTGAAGCGTTTGACTGTCGTGTTTCTTTATTAATTCTTCGATCTCTTGGCAGTTTTCTATCATCCAATTTTCTTTTGCGGTAGCTATTTCTTTCTTGATTTGACGATGTATCTCCCTATATTTTTCATTATTTTTATTTTTGTAGGCTCTTCGAGTATCCATCATTCCCAGAATTTTTTGTGTCATCCAGGGTTTAGATTTTCTTTTGTTATTAGTGTCTTTTATATATTTCTCGGCGCTAGTAAAAGCATTCTTGATTTCAGTCCATAAGCCTTCTGTAGTTGGTGATAACTCTCTTTGGAGTCTTTCACATTCCTCGTTGAGTTTAGTCTTTACCATACTTTGTATATTTTCTTGTTTAAGTAAATTGATGTCGGTTTTTCTTTTGACAGTCTTTTTTAGCATTTTGAACTTTATTTTTAATTTAGCCACTAGTAGGTTGTGATCCGATGGAGCATCTGCGCCTGGGTATGTTCTTGTATCCGTTACTGCATTTTTATATCGCTGGTTTATAATAATGTAATCGATTTGATTTCGGACACAACTGTTTTTATTATCTGCGGGTGATTTCCACGTATATAGCCTCCGTAGTGGTAGCTTGAACCAGGTGTTCATGATAGTTAGTTGTTTCTCCTGGCAAAATTGTAGTAGTCTGTCACCTCTATCATTGCGATTGCCCAGTCCATAATTTCCACAAATATGTTCCACTTTTCCACAACCCACTTTGGCATTAAAATCTCCTACGATTAATGTTGTTTCATTACTCTTTGTCATTTTAAGTAATTCTTGGAGATTCTCATAGAACTGCTCTATTTCATCATCCGACTTGTCAGCAGTTGGTGCATAAACTTGGAGTATGTTTATATTTACGGGCTTACTCTGTAATTTCAAAAGAAGCATTCGATCAGAATAGGGTATGAAATCAATTACTGCTTTTTTTATCTGCTCTGTTACTATAAGGCCTACACCATTCCAGTGTCTCTGCTGCTCGTTCCCCGAGTAGTATATTGTGTAGTCATCGATGGATACATTTCCAGAACCAAACCATCTCATCTCACTTATACCTAGTATGTCCACTCCAAGTCTTTTCATTTCACGAATGGTATTTTAAACTTTACCGGGTTCAAACATACTTTGTACGTTCCAAGTGCCTATTCGTACCAAGGATTGGTTATTAATGTATTCCACTTTCGGGTGATTCCTCCTCGCGGGGATTCTTTTCACCCCCTGACCACTTAAGGTCTGCCGCAGACTAGGGGCAGTTAAATTTTTGTTTTGTATAGGTTACTTTACTAGGAAAAATATAGTGCAGTAGTTTCCCGTTGCTTTCTGCACCGCAGTATCACAACCGGTTAAATCATAATTTGATTACCGCCCGTGATTATCCGGTATCAGACCGATACAGAGATCTTGTCTCTACCGCTCTGATCCTGTAATGACATAGCTGCTGCCCTATGCCATGCTCTCAGTTGATCCGCGGGTGTTTATTTGGCAAAGCCTTATTCGCACCTGTCCTACATATCTGTAGGACGTTCCCTATCAGCCATTGGGACGCGCCGTGTCGAGGTCGAGAGCTGCCTCCCTAACTCCACTACGTCAAAAATCTGTTTTGACTTTTAATTATTAAACCTGGTATAGGTGTAAACGAAAGAAGTTTGTCCTTTTGTATTAAAATGTCTCGCACTGTCGACTGAAGGTACATATGTTTACTGAAAGTACCGTTTTTAAATTAACTTGAGATCTAACTTTTGACTGATCGTAAACCCAACCATGTTCTGCTGAAGATGGGAAGGAATGCGAAGTCATAAAAACCATACAAACGAAAAAACTGGAATATCTGGGCCACATAATGATAGGAGAAAAGTACTCTCTGCTTAGACTCACAATCCAAGGAAAAATCCCGGGAAAGAGAAATGTGGGACGTAGGAGTATTTCCTGGTTGCGAAATTTAAGGGAGTGGTATGGGTGCAGTCCAATACAGTTCTTCAGAGCTGCAGCCAACAAAGTAAAGATTGCTGTGATGGTAGCCAACCTCCGATAGGAGACGGTACTGCAAGAAGAAGAGACCCAACCATTTTTCTTTTCTCGGACATATCAACTAAACAATAAATTGCAGTTTAAAATAAAACATTACCTTATAACACACGATCAAGTTTATACTACTCCAAACTCATTTTCGCTGGCTCTTGGACTATTATCAACACTAGCATTATGCAATTTGTCAAATCATTAGTAAAAGCCAATAGTTCGCAAGCTTTAAGGAAATTTTACAAAATAGAATGATTTAGAAACTTAAACTTAGAGAAATAAGTACTAATACTAACATTTTTAGCTTTAAAAAATTTTAACGTGAGGGTATAAACGTATCGAGAGAGATATATACTTTGTTGTTATTGATTTTGAAATTGCTTCAGAAAATGTGAATAAATTTATTTGTTTGAATCCTTGTATATGTTTAGATGCTTTATTATTATATCTAATGTTGCATGTGTTCTTTTTCTATCAACTATTTATATTTAAAGTACCTCTATTTATATTTAGAATATTTAGTGTAGTTTTGTGTATGTGTATTTTATTATCCTTACTATCTTGGGATATGTGGGCTACACGATTCTCTGCTGGGATCATACATGGGCGTTCTTTCGATTTTTGTATTCATATTATCATCATCATGTTCTTTGCCTTTATCCCTATGCGGGCCCGGCTTCCTTAATTACATTACTCCATAAGTGTCCATCTTGGGTCATATCTCATTTCCGTCACATGTATTCGTTGTTCCTCTTTTTTTTATCTATCTATCCTATGTCTCCAGTCCTTTCTGTTCTGCCATTCTTCATCTCTAGGGTCTCGTCTTTCCATGGCCTCGTCCACTTCATCCCTCCATGATCTTCGGGGTCTACCTCTTTTCCTATCTTTGCTATCCACCTTATATGATCTGTTCTTCTCACATGTCCATACCAAATTAAACGTTTTTCTTCGATGTAGCTGAGTATGTCTCGTTCTACTGCCACTCTTCGTTTTATCTCCTCATTTCTGATGCGATCTATTTTTGTCACTCTGCAGCTTCTTCTCATGAACTCCATTTTAGTTGCTGTGATTTTGGGCCTGTTTCGTTTATTTATTACCCAATTCTCTGCTCCATAGGTCATTATACCGCGTAATAAGGTGTTATAAATTCTCTTCTTTGTATTTCTGGTAATCTGTCTATCCCACAGTACCCCATTCATTTGTTTAATACATGTTCTTGTCTGTGCTAGCATGCTGGTTATCTCTTGCTCGATGGTTCCATTTTTTCTTCTTCTTCTTCTTCTTATTTTTTATAAGCAAAATGCTTGTTCAATGTCGATTAATGCCTCTATTGGAGGTTATCACTCCATCTTTTGCGTGGTCGCCCGATACTTCTTCTACCTCTTGGTGATTTGTCCCTCGCTATTCTGACCAATCGGGTTTCTTCCATTCTGTTTATGTGCTCGTTCCATTCCTTTTTTCTGTTCAGTGTCCACTCATTTATTTCTGGTATATTGCATTTTCTTCTGATCTCTTCACTCCTCATTCGATCCCTCAGTGTGTTTCCTGTAATTCTCCTCAGTAAACGCATTTCCGCTGTTTCTAGTAGTTGCTGAGTTTTGGAGGTATCCGGTCTTGTCTCTGAAGTGTATGTCATTATTGGTCTTATTGTTGCTTTGTAGATTCTTGATTTCACGTCGGTATTAATGTGGGGATTGCGCCATATCGTGTTATTTAGACAACCTGCTATTTTATTAGCCTTTGTACTTGATTTTTCACTTCCTTCTCCACATCTCCGTAGCTAGACAGTGTAATTCCTAGGTAATTTGTCTCCATTACTTGCTCAATGCTGATACCGTCGATTTCCAGTTTACATCTAATTGGTTCTTTACTGATTACAATTGTTTTAGTTTTCTGTGTAGAGATCACCATATTAAAGTCCTTTGCCCTTGTGTTGAATCTATGGGTTAGTCTTTGTAGATCGTCTTCATTGGATGCAATTAGGGCCGCATCATCTGCATAGCAGAGTATTCTGATTTCTTTGTTCCCCATTTTGTATCCTCTTCCTTTATTAATAGTATTGATGTTTTCATCCATGATTAGATTGAATAGCGTTGGACTAAGCGAGTCTCCTTGTTTTATTCCATTGCCCATATCTATTGGATCTGTAAGCTGGTCATCTATTCTGACTTCCATATTGTTGTTCTGGTAAATGTTCTCTATTATTTTTATAACATCTAGTGGAATTTCTCTATCGTAAAGAAGGTGAATTACATCTTTAAGCTTTACTTTATCGAACGCTTTCTTCAGGTCTATTAGACATATGAATGCTGGTCTGTTATACTCTAGTGCTTTCTCGGTAATCTGTTTTATGATTAATACTGCATCTGTGCACGATCTTCCTGTGCGAAAACCCTGCTGTTCATCCGCTAAGGTAATTCTCTGATTTATTTGGCCTTGCAATATTTTGGTTGTAAGCTTCAAAGTGGTGTTTAATAAGTTGATACCTCTGTAGTTTTCAGGTTGTTTTTTATCTCCTTTTTTGTATAGTAGGATAAGCTCGCTTTTCTTCCATTCTTCAGGTATTTTATTATGTTTGATGATTTTGTTAATTAGTGCTGTTAGCTGTTCTGTTAATGCTTCTCCACCATATTTCAATAATTCATTTGGAATTCCATCTTTACCTGCAGCTTTTCTGTTCTTCAGTTTTTCTAAAGTTTGTTTTACTTCTTGTACGGTTATCTCGACTTCCTCGTTTGTAATGATTTCTGGTATTTCTGGTTCTAACATCATTTGCTGTTCATCATTATAAAGCTTCTTTAGGTATTCAATCCATGTGTCGTTATCTATGTGTTTCGGTTCGATTAAGTCTTTCATCTCTGATCTTTGGCCGCTTATGAAACGCCATATTTCCTTTTGTAGACCGTAAAAGTCGTGTTCCATTTCTTTTAAGAAGCGTTCCCAGTGTTCGTTTTTAATTTTTCTTACTAGTGCTATTGTTTCGTTTCTTATCTTTTTGTAATTGTTGTATTCTTGTGGTGTTTTGTTAGACAAGTATATTAAGTAAGCTTTCTTTTTTTCTTTGCATTTTTCTTTCACTTCTGCGCATAACCACGGAGTTTTCCGCTTTTGGAAATATTTATTTTTAAGAATTTTCCTTTCTCCTACAGCTTCTTTTGCTGAATCTAGGATGCTTGTTTTAATTTTCGCCCAGCTTTCTTCGATTCCATCACTTTCTACGATGTGCACGTTGTCGAGTTTATCTTTGACTCTCTTTTGGTATAGAAGTTTTGTTGATTCGTTCTGCAGACTCTCGACTTTTACCTTTGTGGTGTATTCTTCTTTTTTATTTTTATTGTTACATATGCGTGTCGTCATTCTGATTTTTCCAAATATAAGCTTATGGTCGCTTCCTATTTCTGCAGATGTTAGTGCTCTTATGTCCAATACTTGAGAGGGATGTTTTTTGAGTTCAAGTTCAAGTTCCATTTTTTGAGAGTATGAATCCTAAATATTTGAATTTTTCAGTGCCGTTAATTTTCCTATTATCGTCCATTTCCAAGTTTCTCACTGGTTCTTGCTCTGTTGTTAAATATTCGGTCTTTTCTAGGTTTATTTCCAGTCCATTTTTTGTGTATTCCTTTTCTAATTTTCGGAGCACATAGCACAGATCTTCTTCATCTTGAGCCGTTACCACTTGGTCATCTGCCAAGCTTAATGTGTAACAGAAGTTGTCCCGGATTGATATTTCCATCCCTTCACATTTCCTTTTCCATGGTTTTAATATTTGTTCGAGGAATATCTGGAACAGTCTCGGAGATGTAGAGTATCCCTGCAATAAGTATTTTATGGCTTTAAATTCGTTGGAGTATTTATTGCCGGTTTTTTAACTGCCCAAAATTCAGTTCCGTATAGCTGGTCTTATGGTTGTTTTATAGAATTTTTCCTTCAGCTTTCAAAGTTCAGTTTCGAAATTAAACTTTTAGTTTAAAATAAGTTTAACTTATTTTAAACTCATTCCTATTAAAATAGTAATTAGCTTCAGATTTATATGTGATTCATGCTGGGTGTAATGGCCCCTTAAAAATGTCCCATGGACGTGTAGTCTATACGTACTAAATCATAATATAAGTATTCTCAAAGCATAATAACGTTACAGCTGGAGTCCAGTTAAAAAAGATTAAAAAAGCAGAACCCAAAGAACCTCAGGAAAATGGAGCGAAAGAAAGTTTCTTTCAGAAGCCGGCGCTGAAACCGGTTCCACAGAGGGAAAAATCTCCTCCTAAAAAGGATCACAAAATTCACAATCTTCCGACTCTACAAAAAGCTTCAGAAAGGGTGTTAAAGAGTCCTCCTAGGAAGCCGTCTTTAGCTAGAAGTGATACGTTAACGTCCGACGATGAAGTTGAAATTGACAAGGTGAGTCTTTGTTACGAAACATTGCAAAATATAAGATGATCAATTTTCGAAGATCATAAAAATGATAAAAATATATTACAAATACAAAGACATATTACAACTTTATATTTATTTGATTCTTTCTATATTTATTTACATATTTTAATTTTAATATATTTAATTAAAGAAAACTTTCAATAGCAAAACTGCTAAAATCAAATATGTTAAATTATATAACCTTTATTGTTTAGGTTACAGAACCTTTTAGAACCTCTTCACAGGTTAGTCGTTTGCTATACGGAGATTATGAACTGTTTTATGCATATGTGAGAAAAGATGCCTTGTTTACGAGGTTGCTACTAGTTTTTTACTTATATGTTAAGAGATGTTACTTTGTTGATAATTTTGCCCATGAGAAGATTAAACAAGAAGGGGCTTAAACTGTCGCCTTGTCTAATTCCTCCCGGTGTTGGAATATTTTCAGTGAATTCGTCTCCTGCTCTAACTTTGGTTACGTTGTTGTTATTTAGTTTATGGAGTATCTTTGTTATACTGGTCGGTGTTTCATTTTCTATTAATATATTTAGAATGTCTCCCAAGCGAACTCTGTCAAATGCCTTCGTCAAATCAATGAAGCAAATATACGCTGGCATGCCGAACTCTATAGCTTTTTCTTTTATTTGTTTTATTATAAATACTGCGTCTGTTATAGACCGCCCTTTTGTAAAACGTTGTTGTTCTTCAACATTAGTGATTTGCTTTTCCAATTTGTCCTTGAGAATATCCGTGAAAAGTTTCATTGTTGTATTTAAGAGGGTTATTCCTCTATAGTTTTGTGGGCAGGTTTTTTGTCCTTTTTTAAATATGGGGATTGTGATACTATTATGCCATTCCTCTGGTGTTTCTGTTTTGTTGAATATTTTGTTAAATAGTTGTGCCAGTTTACTTGCAAGTTCCGGGCCTCCATATTTTAAAAGTTCATTAGGTATACCATCCGTTCCCGGTGATTTTCTGTTTTTTTAGCTTTTTGATCTTTGCTTCTACTTCTTCGTCATTGATTGTAGCACTCACATCTGTTTCGCCTTCGTTTATGTTCAGCGTTTCTTCAGCATCATGTAGCTCTTTAAAATGCTGTTGCCATGTCTCTATAGGTACTCCTTTGGTCTGCACGAACTCGTTAACTGGTTTTTTCCTGTTGCGGAGCATTTTCCATACTTTCTTTTGGGCACCATATAGGTCGTAGTCCATTTCGCAAGTGAATTTGGCCCAATGTTCTCTTTTGATTGATTTTATTCTGGCGTTTACTTCGTTTCTTATTTGGACATATTCTGCATGAGCTTCTTCCGATTGCGTGCTTTTATATCTCAGGTAGCATTTGCATAGTTCTTTTACCTCTTGGAAAAACCACGGTTTGGTGTGGTTTGTCGCTCTCGTGTTAATTTTCCGCTTTCCAATCGCTTCTTCTGCTGCTTCGTTGATGCATTTCTTAATTTTTTGCCAAGTATCTTCTACTCCCCATTCGGGTTTTAAGTCGATCTCTTTTAGTTTGCTGGTAATCCTGTTCTCATAAAGCAGTTTTGTACTCTCTGTTGCTAGCGACTCTATATTATGTTTTTCGATGAACATTGGGGGTTTTCTGTTTCGTTGCGGACGTTCTAGTAGCATCTTGCATAAAACAAGGTTATAATCAGTCCCCAGGTTAGCAGATGTTAGTGCTCTGACATCAAGTACTTGTGACGGAGTTATCGCTCGATTTGTGATTATAAAATCTATCATTGATCGCTGGCCTCGATTATTGTTAAAAGTGTATTTATGTTGGTCTTTATGAAGAAAGTATGTATTGTTGATTCTCATTTCATTTCTAGCGCAAAAGTCTATTAGGGCTTCGCAGTTTTCATTAATTATTTCTTCGTTGTACTTTTGTTTTATACCTGGTATGACAATGTTTCCGATCCGTGCATTAAGATCCCCGAGTACGATAATTTTGTGTTTCGTATTTATGTTATCTACGACGTTTTGTAGTTGCTGATAGAAATTTTCAGTTTCTACTGTGGGCTTAGATATCTCTGGGGCATACGTGCTTATCAGGTGTGTTGTGATGTTACGCATTTTTATAGAGATTTTTAATAATCTATCGTTGATGTATTCGATATCTTCGATGTTTTGCGTGTATTTATCGTGCAGCAAAATTCCAACTCCTGAATACGCTCTTTCTTGTTTAGCTTTCCCGCTGTATATGAGTATAAATTCTCCGTATTTTGATGTTCCTTGGCCTTTTTTCTTTATTTCAGAGATTCCGCAGATGTCAATATTGTGTTTCTTCATTTCTATTATGATCTCCTGGTCTCTTCCGTTCCACGACGTAATGTTCCAGCACGCGATTCGTGTGATGGGGTCTTTAGGTTTTCGTTTACCAATTCGTTTTTCCATTGTCATAGCGTGTGTCGTCATCTGATATTTCCGTCCGGTATCCGAGGCTGAATCTTCAGTTCTGTGAGCCAATATGGGTTTCTTTACCCCAGGTAGGTGGCTAGCCTTGCCATGGGGACCCTCCTCCTTTATCCGGGCTTGGGACCGGCAGTGTCATCCGATGAGCTACTCAATCCACCCATCAGACAACCCAGGCGGAGTTCGATTAAACTTACGCTTTACTAAATCTGTTGTCTAATAGAGCGACCCGTCACAATAACAACTCGAAAAATAATTTTTTAGCTTTATTATTTTTTCTTTGCAATTTCCTTTACTATTTTAAGTAGAATATGAGTTAAGAAACTGCAATTAGTTAATTTTTCTCTTGCTAAAAATTCGTCTAATTTTATGCACTATCTTCATAACAACTTCGAAAATAATTTCCCGTCTGGCTTACTTTTCTCTTTGCAATTTCCTTGACCTTATTTAAGTGAATCACGATTGAAAATGAAATGATTTGCGTTGCAATTATCCAATCAATCACCTCTTGAGCATTTTCAGTTGCCAAAGTCTCTAAATTTAAACAAATCCACTCGATGGCAGTGTAGTGTGAGCGATCGCGTGGATCATTTTTTGTAAAATCAAGTTCTATTCTGAATCTGAACTAGCTGTACGAGTTATTAGTCTTTAAGGTAAGTCTCTAAGTTATTTAGTTATAAATAACATAAAAAATAATATAATAAATTTATTTCTAACAAAATTATTGTTGTACTAAAACGCAATGCAATAAACTTTCCATAAATTTGATCTGTTATAAGGTTTCATAATCATTTTCGATTATTGTTAGAACAGTTCCAATAAATTGTCTTTTACTACTGCACAGTGAACACACATTTCTGTATAGCATAGTAACAAAACGTTTTATTCCACTGTTCTCGTGAGAAGAGAAGATATCCTAGTCTAGGGGCAAAAGGGATTTCGTGACAGACTGAGGTCCATGATATTTTATAACTGATTTATAACTAATTTATAACTAACTTTAAAATATTAGAATCGGTGTACCAAAAGCCGAGATATTGCAAATTGATTTGTAAATAATATCAAATTATCGACTATATAAGACACTTTAGCTTATAATTTCGCTTCTGCTTAATGTAAAAAGGTTTAAAGCACTCCATTTTAAAACTATGATTATAAGCTTTAAAATTAATTTTGAACAAATATATTTTATCAATTTTTGACGAAGTTATATCAGTTTAAAGTATACAATTTAGGTGTAAAAAACAATCGAATTTGTTTATAAAGATTTTTCGGTGGTATAAGATCAAAAAATTTAGTATTATGTTACTGGGAACTATAGTACAATAAAAAACGAAGATTCTTCACTATCATTTTGATGCAGTTTTCGCTAAAATACAGTAATTTGAAATTGACCCAGCTGGTGCGCTTAACTCGCACTCGGCACGTCCGCTAGAGGGCAACTGTACTCGGACGCAGATCTGCTGCTACAACTGTAGTAAAAATGGTCGGATTCTGTGTGTACAGTCCATTGTACAGTCCTTTGTGCATTTTTGCATTGTTTAAAAAGAAAAGAAAAAATAGAACCAGCAATTTTCTGCTTACCACATGATCTCTCTTAGTAGGATACTTTATATTTGGAATTAAAATCTTTTACATACTTCAAAAATACTTTCCCTTGTACATTTTTTATATAAGTCACAACAGGAAGATACCTGAAAGCAAGTAAAATGAGAATTTTACGAAGAATAATAGAAACGACACGGATGGACAGATACAAAAGTGACAGTATCAGAAATGCGTATAGTATAGACAATATAAATGAATAGGTGCAATTTTGAAAAGAATAATGACATAGTTATATTAGCCGAATAATGACATTATTCCAATAGAATAAATGGTAATGTTAAAGAAAAATAGGTAATTTGCTTAAGTAAAGTAGAAAAAGAAGAAGAAGTAGGAGGAATCTTATTTTGTACTTGAGATGTTGGTGCGTATATTTGTATCAGATAGATGTTAATGATTGTCTGTTAAGTTTTATCAACGATATTTTATAATTTTTTGTGATAAGTACATATTTATAGCATATGTATGTAGTACCTAAAAATTGTAGGTATAACATCAAAATAACCTTACCTTTCGGTATGGGAAATATACCATATATTTATATTTTTCAACAACATGTATTTTTTTCAAACGAATTTACCTCCTGATATCTAAAATTTAAAAATTTTAATTTTGTCTTAATAATTTTTAATATACGTTACTTTACCTGAACAGTAGGCAACTTTATTATCATATTAGTGGAATAAGTGTTGTGGCAAGACAGCGAACATCTAGAACTCAAGATGATAAATAATAATTTAATTCATCAAAATGAATATGAATACACAATTAACTTTATATTTTCGGTGACAGTTATAAGGATATATTGATAATATATATTATAGAAATTATTGTTATCGATTTGATTTGTTACTAAAATCTCGATTAAATGAATGCCAAATTTGACCTTCAATATCTCGGCAACCAGTAAGCCGAATGTATCTTTTTGTTTTTTAAAAGAAGCGTCTTTTAATGTTCTTTAAGTGTATACATTTTGAAATTGATATGTTTAAAGCTCGTAAAGTTATTTAATTTGTTTATAAGCCTAAAAATTGTTTATAACTTTAAAAGAAATTTTAGGCTCTCCTAGTGAACCGATTTGAATTTTACAAAAAGCGTTTGAAAGTTTGAGACTTCTTTAATCTGTAAAAAAATTGCAACTATCTAAGGTCCTTACTTAGGGCCTACTATGAATTTGAAAATTTGCAATTTTTTTTCAGTCGGCTGGATTGCAAAATTATGCAAAACCTATCCGACCGATCATAACAAAATTTAGCACACGTTTTAAACATATTAAAAAGTTTTTCTAGGCGGAATATGGACTTGTAAGTCAAGTTTAGAAAGTCGAAAACATTTAAAGGATTAACTTCATTTTTTTGTACTTTTTTTTTCCAATTATTCCTATTTTTTCAACAAAAACCATTAAATTTTCAATTTCTAGCTAACAAAATATTGTGTAAGATTGAATAACGAAACTTTTAATTTCTTATAATTTTTTCTCTAGGATCACTATTTTCCGAATTATAAATGAAAATAAGAGCAAAAAAACGAGAAATTTTCAATTGTTTTCAGATTTTGTTAAATAAAAAAATTAGCACAGGGTTTGCGACTGGCGCATATCGTGATTATCGATACTGGACGTAACCTGAAGTGATTCCAGCAAAAAAATAGCTTCTTATGGAAAATGTCCAATCCAAAACAAATCCCGCCTAGACTATATCTATACTTTCTATCCATAGTTGTAATACTTTATTAAGAATTTATTCTTTCAATTTTTATTTCAATATTTAATTACGATTTATTTAAAAATTCATTATAAACTGTATGTACATAAAATCTTTGTACATATATGTATGTTTATATACAATTTTTCCGTTTCAGGAAGTACCCACGAAACGAAATGCTCTCGTAAGGGAGGCGTCTATGAGAAGACTCTCACAGTCTAATATACCACCACCACCTCCACCACCAGGAATGCCTCCTCCTCCTCCGGCCATGCCGGGTGCAATGCCCAAAAAACCACTGACTGATAAGCAAATTGCAAGATTAAGTAAATTAAAGTAAGTAGATTTTTTGTAATTTAATTTGTTAGGGAGTGTAATCTAGATAAGTGTCATGTCAATTTTCGAGAACATCAAATCCGGGCTACATATCTCACAGAACATCTCCCCGCATATAGGCTACAATTACGTCACTACAACAGTACAGAGAACATAATGTGTAAGATTTTGTTATTCTTTCATCAAGCAACAATCGCCAATCAACAGCATAGTGAACCAAATAAGAGCAAAAATTGAAACCCTTAGACAGGTCTTTTAATTAGAAATGGTAAAACTGTAGAAAAATGGTCTTCCAAATGCAAATGACTTTGCTAAACACAAACACAAAGCTTACCAAGAACTAAAAGAACCTATTAAATATAAAAAAAATAATATCTTTTAATAAATGCTTGGTATACTTGACAAATACAACAAAAAGCTGTAATTGTTAAAATGAGCAAATTGCTGCAATTCGTAAAAGTATTTCTAGTCTCTAGATATACCTACCCAAGTTACTCCATTATTTGATTTTCTACATATATTATCGTGCAATATTATGATTATCGTTTGATTAATTAATTCATTGGTTCTTTGGACTCTTCAAATATCATCTTGTTCCTTTACCAAACCATATATCTTTCTCATTATCTAACTTTTTTCTTACGTATCTTTTTTTTTCAGTATCTTACTTTCTTAGATTTTCAGTTGTCACCAATATTTTGATTAGTATAGTAGGCATGATTTGAACTAGAAGTGGTTTAGTTTCGTTACTTATGGGGTTCTACATACCGGTTTTTAAGCGTATTCGATTATCCAGTAGGGATGAATGGAGTGAGTTATAACGAGATGCAAGCCTCCATCTCTTGCCGGATTGCTCATCTATAGATCGATCCTGATTAGCAAATACATTTAGAATTTTACACTACTACGTTAATCTTTTTGCTTTCTGGTCAGGGTCTGAAATATCGATCACTAGTTACTAGATCATTCACAGTGTAGTGAGATTCACACTTATGATTCACAGTGAGTTTTACTTATTGGTATTTATTTGGCACACTACATGGACTTTAAGGATTACCATATTCTTCTGCGTTTTATTTTCAGGAACGTTTTCAAAAAATGGTTCGTAAGGATTATTACTCTGTAGTTTTCACACTTCTTTGCGTTTGACTTTTTAGGTATCCTTACGAAGGCATTGGATTCACTTAAGACGCGCAGGTCCCCGGACTGGACCAGATACCTCATGAGGCCACAAACCTGGACACAAACCTTTCTTGAAACTTGGAGGACATATATGGGCGGTCCTGCTGTTGTTCGATATTTGGAATGCATTTAATGCGCTGTAGTGGAACGAGATAATGGAGAAGAGAGAATGTCCTGGTTATCTGATAAATGTGGTGGCGGAGTATCTGTCCGATAGAAGGATTATGGTGGAAAAGGGCATGATAGTGGACGTGACGGCCGGAGTCCCCCAGGGATCTGTCTTGGGCCTGACGCATGAATATGGAGAGGGTACAACCCCCTTCGCATTCGTGAATGACCTCGCTGTACTGGTAGTTACCCGGGATGAGCCAGATCTCAAACACCATCAGGTATCATTATATACCAGATACCAAATACTAGAAGCCGCCTCACTTAAGGGGAAAAGGAACAGGAAAAATGTTGAATTAAAATGTACGGGAGCATGTCTAACACCCAAGAAACACGTAAAGTACCTAGGAGTGACATTGCACTAGAATTGAAAATGGGGGAGCACTTGTGGGGGGTGGCCCGGAAGGCTGCGAATAGTGTGGCTGTGTTGGGGAGGGTGATGCCCAATATTGGGGCACCCAATTTCGAAAGGAGGAGGGTCTTACACGTTTTTGTATAGTCCTCTACGCGGCACCAGTCTGGAACGGCGCGGTAGAGATAACGGCCTTTAGGAAGCTCATGACACGTGGACAGAACAATTCCGTTGCGAGTAGTACGCGCCTACAGGACTGTGTCTGCAGCAGCCTTGTGGATCGTCACTGGATGTATTTCGTTGCATGTCTTAGCGGAAGAAAGAAAAGAGCTCTATGACAGAAGAGTCCCAAACCTTACTGCAGTAGCGCACCTAGAATTTTCCTGTGGGGAGGTTTTGATTGGGCACCGAAATTTTTTTATGCTTTTTATGTCCATTTTGAGGCCTTACAATTTGTCAGTAACAGTGTCGGAATAGTGCCTGGGGGAGAGGGAGTTTAACCTTCAAAACCGCCCCTGGGTGCGCCACTGCCTTACTATGGCCGCGAGAGAAGACAGGAAAGGGAAAGGTCAATTGAAAGATGGCAAGAAGAATGGAACAACACGGAGGATGTGGCACAGTGTACGAAAATACTAATTGGATTCAGATGGATAGAAGAAGAAAACAGAATGGAAGGAGACAGGTATACATTTTGTTACAGTGAGGGAAATGATTGAGATAATGATAACGCATATACTACGCAGAATAATGAGCGCAATTTGTGAGAATGCTATTTGGAGAAGGCGAAGTAATTTTGAATTTTACGAGAAGTATAAAGAAATAGTTAATGGTAGGGATGTAATATTTTTTTATAAAAATAGGTAGGCTTAGATGAGCTAAACATGTGTCAAGAGCAAATGAAAATACCCACCCAGACGATCCCTATTAGCGACACGAGTAGGAACCACGACCAAGGGTAGACCAAGACTGAGAGGGATGGAGGGATAGAGTGGACGAGGACGCGTGGAAAATCGGCGCAGCCCACTAACAACTGTTAGCGATGAACAGGAACGACTGACGAAATAGATTGGGCAAGATCGAAGCTCAATTAGGACTGTAGCACACTGATGATAATGATGATAATTGCTTTTCTTTATTTCTTTCCCAATTTACTGATCCCTTACACTGTTCTTTCCTTTGACTAGTGTTTCTTTACTAATATGTGTATAGGTATCTTATGCTATTTGATTATATATACCTAAGCACATTCTAATTTTCAGGGCTAGACCTAAACATAGGCCAGACTGGAACAACTTGCTAGCTGAAATCGAGTCTAAAAAAGCGTTAAAACATGTAGTTTGTAATGACAGATCTAGTCCTCTTTTACCAGAAGCAAAGACAGCTGATGAACACATGATATATAAAAGCGAAGAGCCTAACGTCCATAATGAATTGCTTAAACAGGTGAGAAATTACTATTTACCATATTTATTAAACAGGTACTTACATAAACTTTCTATTAATATAGAAGTGTCAATTTCGATTTATTTTTAAACGTTTTTTGGACACTACAACGGACGTTGTACTTTGGACACTACAATGATATTATTAGTCGTCTACGAGAATGTATTACACGGTTGTAGATTTCTATTAAGATAGTGGCGCCATCGAACAATTATTCTAAGTACTTCTTGGACTGCCTAAATAAATTGCCGTTCTAGATAACGTAAAAGGTATTTTCAATAATACCTTTTACGTTATCTAGAACGGCAATAAGAAGATAATAATTCTTCTATATCTCTACCAGTGGCACTCATATTTAATTTATAGTGTGACTGTTTTTTGTGTATTGAATTTTCAGTTTTTAAATATGTTTTAGATTGAAAAAGGTATATGCCTCAAGAAGGTTAAAACTAACGATAGGAGTAAACCTGTTCTTGACGGTTTGAGGAAGTTTAGAAGACAAATGACAATAGAAGAACAGATTCAGAAGTCAATGTCAATGGCTAGTATAACTCCAGTAAGTTATATAAATATTTATTTTTAAAAATATAAATTAAAGGGTATATTAATGACAATTACTGTTACAGGAAGAAATTGCGACAGACGAAATAGATGAAATGGACGACATAGACAAAGTCCGAGATGATCTTCAGAGTACCAAACAAATGTTGGCTTTAGAACTGAGAAATAAGGAAGCCCAAGAGAGAGAAAATAAGAGATTACTGGCTAGGATCCAAAACCTTCAAGCTGAGCTGGAGAAAGAGAAAAGCGTTAACAAGGACGGTGGTAACACTGCTGCTCATAGCGCTGCAGACGAAAAGGTAAATCTATTATTACCTATATAAAATAATAAGCATTCCCATGTTTATGAAAACTAATGAAGGTTATTCATCTTTACAAAATCAGAACTTACAAAAACCAACAAAATAAATACCTACAAATGACTTTCGTGATGAAGTCTATAAATGAATGATATTTTATAGGTAATTATTGGGTTGAAAAAAGAAGCTGAACAGGCAAGAAAAACTTCTCAAGATCTGGAAAAGAAATATACGACTGCTGCGGAGGAACTAGATGCCACTAAAGCAAAAATGGAAGAACTGAGACGTCAGAATCAAGCTCTTGAGAAAAGAGTACAGGAAGCGATGATGGGTAAGTTTTATATTCTTATAAATGTAAATTAACACATATTTATCAAGGAAAACATCTTTAGAAGTATTTTATTGTATATGATTGTAGAAATAGGAAAACCATTTTTTTATTGATAAGAAATGTTAAAAAACTTCACAATGTAAAATTGTGAAATTTTAAGATAGAATACATACATAATGATGAACAAGAGATTCCGTAATGGATGCCTATCAGTTAAAAGTTACCCCGGTGCTGACGTATCATCAGATCATGTTCCTGATGTTGGTAAATTTAGGTTTAGATTTAAAAAGGTTACAAAAAAGGATAGCAATAAAAAATGTTATATCAGAAGACTAAAAGATAAGGAAACAAAAGAGACAGTTACACGGATTGTTCCAGAAAAGCTATATAATATGGTGCAAACATATGATCCAGAAGAATCAGTCCCGAATATATCTGAAATCTTTAACAAGTTTAAAAAGGAACATCTAATAAAAAATAAAGAGATTGGGGAAAAAGTTATATGAATGACAATATACAGCAACTCATGGAAAAAAGAAGAAGCTCAAAGAATAACAAAAGAATGTACAAAAATATTGTATACAGAAGATATACAAGACAAATAAGAACCGAAATATGAAAAGCCAAAGAAAATTGGTTAAAAAGACAGTTCGACTTTTAAATCCTTATTAGATTAGCTCAAACAAAAAAGTATGAGAAAGATTTCTGCATGATAAATACCGCATTTACAGTAGAGTAGACAGACATTCTTCAAAACTATTATTTTAAATATACTAGACAGAAACAAAAAGTGGAGCAATTAGATAAGTAGATTAAGGAAGATGACTTATTTTGCTTCTTCCTTCTTGTATGTAGGCTTTAAAGCCTGTTTCTTCTTCAATATTAGTCTTCTAAATTGTTTAAATTGTTGCACCATCTTTTTCTTGGTCTGCCAATACTTCTTCGTCCATTTGGTGACTTATCTTGTGCTATTCGTACTATTCTATCCTCTGCCATTCTACTAATATGTTCGTTCCACTCCTGTTTCCGTTTTGCCACCCATCCATTTATGTCTTCTATATTGCATAGTCTTCTTATGTTCTCCCTACTCTCCCTATTCAACAGACTTTTCCCTGATATTCGTCGGAGTATTTTAATCTCTGTTGTTTCAGGTAGTCGTCTTGTATTAGATGTATCAGGTGTTGTCTCCGCTGTGTATGTTAATATAGGTCTAACTGCTGTTTTATAGATTCTTGTTTTTGTGTCTTGTCTTCTTCTTCAACATTTCCTTAACTAGTTATATCTATTCCCAGATATCTAAACCTTGCTTCCTACTTTATTATTTTCCCATCAATTTCGATATTACACCGTAGTGGGTATTTAGATGTTGCCATACATTTGGTTTTTTCTGCCGATATTCTATCTAATCTAATCAACCTTAAACGCCCATTCTTGGGCATAGGCCTCCCCTGTTAATCTCCATTGGTCTCTATTTTGGGCGATCTGCATCCAGTCCTTTCCTGCCGTTCTCTTAAGATCGTCAGTCCATCTCATCTGTGGTCTTCCTCTTTTTCTTTTCTTTTCTCATGGTTTCCAGTGTAGAATTCGCTTATTTCATCTTTTATCTTTTTACCGGAGAGTGTGACCGGCGAAGTTCCATGTAAGTTTTGCAACCTGTCTTGATACATCGTTCACCTTTGTTTTCTCTCTGATCCATGAGTTTCTTTTCCTGTCTTTAAGACTGATACTCAGCAACTGTCTTTCCATTGCTCTTTGTGTTTTGGATATCCTGTCGATGTTCTCCTTTGTGAAAGTTCATGTTTGTGAGCCATATGTTATAACTGGTAAAATGCACTGGTTGAATACTTTCGTTCGCATATATTGAGGGAACTTTTTATTTTTTAGAATATATGATAGTTTACCAAATGGGGCATATGCTACTCTAGTTCTTCTTTTTATTTTTATTTCTATTGTTTGATTGCCCCTGTTCAGCTTTATTATCTATCCTAGGTATATGTATTCTGCCACCTGCTCTAATTTATTCTGTTTGACTACTATTTCTAATTTGTCTTCTTGGTTTGTCATAGTCTTGGTTTTACTATAGTTCATCTCTAGACCTACCTATGTCGTTTTTCTATCTAGTTCCTCAACCATCTTCTGTAACGCTTCCTTCTTATCTGTTATCAGAACTATATCGTCTGCATATCTCAAGTGGTTCAAGAGCTCTCCATTTATTCTTATTCCGTATGTATCCCATTCTAATTTTTTAAATATGTCTTCCATAGCCTGATTGAACAATTTTGGCTATATTGTGTCTCCCTGCCTGATTCCTCTTTCGAATTTTATTGGCTCTGTAGCCTGTTCGTTCGTCAATTTTATTGTGGTACTCGCATTTTTGTATATGTTTGTTATTAGGTCCGTGTACCTCTAATCAATCCTGCCATTCTGTAGTGAGTTTTTGATGGCCCAATGTTCTATGCTGTCAAACGCCTTTCGGAAGTCTATGAATGCCATGTATAATGGGATTTGATGCTCGTTCGACTTTTCAATCAGTATTTTTACTGTTAGCAGATGGTCGCTAGTACTAAAACCCTTTCTGAATCCCGCTTGTTCTCTTGCTTGGTATTCGTCAAGCTTAGTTGTTAGTCTATTGGTCATGATCTTCGTTAGTAGTTTAAATACAACACTTAGTAATGTTATAGGTCTATAGTTTTCTAAGTTCTTTCGGTCACCTTTTTTGAACATTAATAGTGTCTCCGCATCGTTCCAGCTATCGGGTATTTCTTTTGTGGTCAATATTTTGTTCATGAGGATATGTAGGACTTCTCTAGTTGTTTTCTCTCCTCTCTTCAGCATCTCTGCAGTTATTCCATCTTTTCCAGGTGACTTATGGTTTTTTAATTCTTGAATTGCTTTCTTGATTTCTGTTTTACTTATTTCTGGTTGTAGGTCAGAGTTTATATTCTTTATTTTTGTGTTTAATTGTTTAAGAATTTCTTGCTGTGGTCTTGTCTGTGGTTCTTGCTGTGGTCTGTGGTTATGTCTTGTTCTGTATAGGTGCGTATAGTATTCTTGTGCCAACTTTATTATTTGTTTCATATCATTAATGGTTGTTCCTTTGCTGTTTGTCATTTCATTTATCTGAGTTTTACCGAGTCGTTGTTTTAAGCATTTCATATTTTTGTTCTGCTGGATTACTCTTTCAATCTTTGCTTCCTGCGTTTTTCACTTGGTTTCTTTTATGTTTTTTCTAATTGTTTTATTGATTTCAGGTATATTCTACTGTGTTTCTTTTGCCCTGTTCAAGTAGGCTTCTTTTTGTCTTCATCAGGTTTTCTACTTCTTCTGAGATATAATTGTCCATTTTTGTCGTCGATTTTGCAATTCTTTCCCCGGCCTGTAGCAATGTAGTTGTTAGTATTTCATTTATTTCATTTGTTTCTTTATTTATTAAGTCGGTTGTATTTGGGATGAATTTTTTTATTTCTTCTTTGTACTTTTCTTCGTTTTGGCTAAGTTTCTCCATATCTAGTTTTTGTACGTTTTTGATTTTCTTTCTGGTTTCAAATTGGCTGTTAATTTGTATCTTAGCCTTCACCATTCGGTGATCGCTGCCTGTTGTGAAACGGTTTAGCGCTGTGACATCCTTGACTACGTATTTTTGTGTTGATAATATGTAGTCGATCTCGTTCTTAGATTTGGTGTCAGGGCTTATCCAGGTCTATTTTCTCTGTGGCTTCTTGTTGAAAAAGAAGTTCATGGCGTAGAGTTTCCTTTCCTTCATGTAGTTCATCAGGGTTGTCCCTCTTTCGTTTCGTACACCATATCCATATTTTCCTAATTTTGTTTCTTCATTATTTAGTCTTGTCCTAGCTTGGAGTTGAAATCTCCCATCACAATTGTTAATCAGGTCTTTTCTTCATCCAATGCTTTTGATATTTCTTCATAGAATGCCGATATTATTATATTGTATTTCTTGGCTGTTGTATTGAATATGTGTGTTAATTTTTGGAGCTAGTCTTCTGTCTCGGCGATTAATGCGGCGTCGTCTGCATAACATAATATTTGGATTTCTTTGTTGCCCATTCTGTAGCCATGACCTTTACGTACTGCTTGTCTTATTTGAAGCTGACACTAGTAAAAATACTACGAGGTAAACTCAAACGGCCGAAGAAGCATAGAAAGGCCAAGATAAAGATGGCAAGATCTGACCTGACATCCAAAAAGAAGGCATGTAAATATGAAATAGCTACAAGCCCATAAAGGAAGTAGAAAGAATAGAAAGGATAAACGATAGTTAACTAATCATTGCCAAAGTGCCAAAATAATCTTAACTGTAGTCTTATTTCATTAATTTTAATAGAAAATAATAATGCGTTAGGATCGGTAATATCTTTATATATTCGAGTTAACATTTTGGGCTTTTCAACTTGTGAATATTATTTTTTATGTCAATTTTTATTTACAATGCTATTATTAATAATTAGGAGTAAAGAAATCAAGTTCTTCCGGCGGTTTCTGGTTTGAATCTGATGATGAATATGAATATAGGAACGCAGGCGAGTAAGATATCTTTATATGTACTTAATGGCGTCGTCCCTGTAACTGATAATATGTCCATCGCAATTTGGTACTTGCCCATTTGTTATTAATATGTCTATTTTGTTATTCTAATGAGAAAAACCATTTAATATATACTTTTAACTGCTATTTTATGTTTGTATATATATCATATGTAATCATAACTGTATCATCTGCCTATCGGCCCAAATATTTTATTGAAAATGAGTAAGATAAACCAGTTTCTTATAGGGAAAGTAACGATGGTTTCTTATGCTTTCATTTTATTTATTTAAAATAATAAAACTAACACTGACTTTTCAGCGAATGAAAAATAGAATAATCCTTTTATTATTCAATATTCTTTTTCTGTATTGACATCTTTGCTTATTTATCTTTCGATTCATTCATTCATTCATTCGTTCATAGAAATATACAAAATATAGGGAAGGTTTAATCTTACGTATACTTAGTACAAAAATCGAATTCTCAAAGCAGAACCTAAAGACCGATTCGAATCTTTCTTAGACTAGACAGCATTTGGACGACTACAAACAGTCTTTAAATCTAACTTTATACATACATCGGTTTATAACGTCTTTCGACGTTGTCCGATACCTAAACACCATCTCTTCCTATCTTCGCAGTCGTTTGTTGTTAAATTTCTTTCGCTCATAGACTTGTTTACGCCGTGTTGTCATTCTAATCTGGGTCTTACTCTGTTTCGTCGACCTATCGATTGCCATTCTACTACTTTTTTGGA
This sequence comes from Diabrotica balteata, assembly GCA_918026665.1. NCBI lineage: Eukaryota > Metazoa > Arthropoda > Insecta > Coleoptera > Chrysomelidae > Diabrotica > Diabrotica balteata. Next base: position 11,963,633 of record OU898280.1, on the reverse strand, counting down.
GAGTCTTGTTGCTGGCATCCGTTGAACATGCCCATACCACCTTAATTGTTTCTTCTCTATATCTTGAGTTATATTTCCTTCTATTCCCATACGTTGTTTTATTACATCATTTCTGATTCGGTCTCGTCTGGAAATACCTAAAGATCTTCTCATTGCATCTCTACTGCATCTCTACTGCTTCTATTCGCTTTTTGTTCTTTTCACTAATTCTCCATGTTTCAGCGCAATAAAGAATAGTAGTTTTAATCATGGTCTCATATATGAGAATGTTTTTGTTTACACCGATTCTATTAGTCTAAAGGCCAATTGGGTCACCGTAGCCTTTAAAATTCTGATGGGTCCACCCATATTATCAAATTATTGGATTAAAGCATTGATTATAAACCACTACCTTATATATACTTAAAGAAAGATATAGTATTATTAATTTGTTCCATCGTTTCTTTCAAAACATCCCGCTTAAACACATTTATGCGTTACACAGGCCATTTTATCTAAAATGTGAGTCCTTTTTTTTCATAAAATTTCGCTATAACTTGTCACAACACTAGACACAGATAATACACTTATAGGGTAAGTTCGGCCCTGACACCACTCCTATCTCTTCGCAAGTTAGAGAGAGAATGAGAATCTCGATACGGTTTTCGAGTAACGCCATCTAGTTTTTGATACGTCTTTCGGTTACCACGAGGTGAGCTTATAGGTAGTGGTTTATAATCAATGATTAAAGTTTAGCAAACGCCATTTTCTTTGTTTTTTTTATGGGACAAATTTGACTAAAAACATTTTTTAGCTCTTATAGTTTACGAGCTAGAACCTTATAAACAATTAAAATTTTTATAAAAAATTTTTGAATACTTCGAAATTCACCCTCAAAATTTTGAATCAGCAGCTAAAAATACATAAAAAAACTTGGGTGGACCCATCATAATTTAAAAGGTCACGGTGACCCTTAGCTGGCCCTTTGGCTATATTTTTCTACTCTAATATATTAGGTTTCGTATAAAATAATTAAATACTTATACGGCATATTTTATTAACAATGTTTTGCTAAAGTTTTTATTAAAGTAATTTATTTTATATCAGTTAACTCTGGGACTAATTTGATTAGTTATAGATGATTTGTTTATTTAAAAAATAAGAGTATATTAAAGTGTTCTTTCTCATTAGAACCTACAAAAGTAACAAAAACAGTGTTTGTATAAAAACCGCTCAGTTGATCGTTGTCTGATATTTATTTCACGATATTTTTAAAACCTTTATATGTAATTCAGGTGTCATTTCCCCCCTGAAGTTTCACCCTGTTTTTATATGATATATAAATATCTTTTCAGGCTTAAAATTACTTTAGAAAAAACTACTGTTTTGGACTAAGGGCTACTAATTAATTTAAAAAGAGCTCATTTTAATAACTAGATTCTCTTTTGGCAAATAAGAACTTAATATCATAGAATAAATCGACCGAAGGATCACTCTAGCAAATGCGAATACACGAATCCCTTTCGGCTCTTTAAAAGCTTGTCTTAGTTCATACTACAATATTTTTCAATCTAGTTGGAGCTCATTGGAAGCGGCAGGTCCTCGGAGAGAGAAAGGCAATATGCTTAGCTAAGCTTTCTACTTAAATGTGTGATTTCCTAGAAGACTTCTTCAGCGGAAACTGAACGCAGCCGACTTCAGTTCAGATTCGGTGCAAATAAATTTGTGGTGGTAATTTCTAAAAAATTACCACCACAAATTAAGCTCTGTTGCAGTGGGTGTCGGAAAATTCTACTGACTTTTTGGTTTTTGCTGTCGGTCACAAATAAATTTCGTCGGAAACCAAAAGAATATTCAGTAGTAAAAATCACCACAAACAGTCCTCTGGTTTGCCTAAAATTCAATAAAAATGAGTCAAAACTGTTCATAACAGAAAATGGAATACCGGATTATACGAACTTTTTTTACTTTACCAAAAATCTCGTCTAGAATTATCTACAAAATCGTTCTGTTAAAAATATCGTTTGAAAGAGGTTTAAATCCCACAAACACGTTTTTGGGCTTAGGAGTCCATAGATTTTAAATAACACAGTAATAACGCTAATGATGCTAAAAGAAGCACAGATAATTGCACAAATTACCGACCAGTAGTCGGAAGCTTTTAATGAAGGTGTCTTATATATTCTTTTTTCTCTAGTTTTCTTAAATACTTAAATTCAAAACCTTTCCAGTTTGCAGTAAATGATACTCCTAATTTTATAAAAGTCAAAAATTATTGAAAAGCGCAAATAAACACATTATGCTGTAAAATTTTAATATAATCAGTATAAATTATTATAATTATATTAACTTATAAATAATTTATTACAACGAAGACATCGATGCCATAAAATATTTGTCTAAATTAATGAATTCTTTTAAGGCAAATGAAAACATATTTTATAAACTAGAACTTTGAATATATTATTTTTAATATTATTAAAATAATTAAATTACAAAATAACAAAATAAAAAAATATTAATGTTATTCAGCATATACTTATTATTATAATCATAAATATAATATTCTATCCTTACAATGTAAAGTGATAAAAAACAAACATATTTTCTTAGATGCCGCTAATGGCTGAATTCACTATTTCGATTAAACCATATTTATCCGGTAATTCTAATAATAAGAAAAATATTTTCAAAAACGTGTTTTTGGCAATAAATTAGTGTAATGAAAAAGGAAAAAACATTGAAAATTTATTATTTTTTTCTAAAAAAACATCTGGAGCGTTTATCACCACTGCAAGACATAAGTTAGGGATGTAGTTGAATATTAAATAAATAATAATACAGCAATTATACAACTGCATAAATCAATTAAGTCACTTATATACCTCAACAATTAATACTAGTTTTTTTTTGTTCAAAGAAATATATAATTAAATTAATTAAATTTATAAGTTGTTTATAGGAAACGAAGCTGAAAAATCGAAAAATTACTGGGCGCTGTTTTTTGTCTGGGTCTGGAATATCTAGGGGAAGTTAATAGAAAAGGCGTATTATCTCGTGATTATCGAAACTTTTACTGCGTCATGACAATTAAGCAAAAAAAAGCGACTCTTTTCATTTATTTCCAGAAAAAAGTAATTTCAATATTGCAAATTAAACCCGAAATAAGCACGTTTTTCAATTGTTTATATTTATTAAAATAAACAATAACAACATTTCATAATGTAAGTTTTTATGTAGTTGCTACATTTGTAAAAGATGAACACAAGCGATCAAGTAGTTTTTAAAAAATTCTATTAGTTTATTCCATTTGAAGGATAAATTAAATCAGGCAATAGCAGATATCACCGCAAGATCTAAACAACCGGTCAGTATACAAGACAAATAGAATTGTATTAAAAAAGCTATCGTAACCACCACCAAGTCTTTGATCGCTTCCCAAAAGTACAAAACGAAGAATTGGATGACTGACGAATATTTGACTGACCGCAGATCATTTAAAAACAAAGACCGGAGCAAACATCAGCAGATTAACCGACAAATACGAAAAGAGTGTCGCAAAGCTAAAGAACAGTGGCTGATAAACAGGTGTGCTGTTTGGAATGAATGAAATGAAGGAATTGGAAGAAAAACATGACCACTTTAACATACATAAACTCGTTAAAGAAGTGGCAGGTCATACAAAGCCCTGCAGTTTTAACAGTATTGTGAAGTACAATAAATTAATTACTGCTTCCAAGGATCTACTTCAACATAGGAGAAACTACACACAGCAACTATACTCAAACAGCACTAGAAGAAACTCCGATAGTGAATATAAAAGTAAACCTTCCCCAAAATATTGGGTCCGGTTAAATACCACAGGATTAGCTTCAATCAACCTTTATACCAATCCAGAAAAAACCAAACGCTAACACTTGCGACCAATTCCGAATGATCAGCTTACTAAGCCAGGTCTTAAAACTCTTCTTAAAGATAATCCGCACAAGAATATACAACAGATGTGAAAGAGACATTAGCCCCACACAGTTCGGTTTCAAACAAGGAATTGGCACAAGAGAAGCACTTTATAGCTTAGCTGTCCTACTTCAGAAATGGATCAGCAAAAATATGGCTTCCTATGCTTTATAGATTAATACAAAGCGTTCGATTGTGTTAATCATTCAGAATTAGTAAGATTGCTCCAGGAATGCTCGATAGATGAGAATGACTTTAAAATCATAAAGAACCTTTACATGAATGCCACACAAAAATGGCATCTTTGAGAGGAGGACTGGAATCTACATTATATTTCTCAATCGAAAAAGGTGTACGACAGGGTTGTGTTCTGTCAACCCTCATTTTTAATCTTTACTCTAAAACGATTTTAGATAGAGCCTTAAGTGATACTGAAGATGGAATCAAAATCAACTGACAGACTATTAGTGATCTTCACTATGCTGATGATACAGTCATAATAGCTGATAGACTAATAGATAGAATAAACACTGGACGAACGACTGGGCTTGAATATATAGATAAGACGAAGGTAATGGTGGTTAGTAGAACACGAAATAAGCAATTAAATATACGAGTAAACAATAAGAAGATCCAAAAGGTCCCCAAACTCAGATATCTCGGTAGTTGGATAATTAAAGATCTAGATCCAGACATAGAGATACGTAGCAGGATTGAACAAGCCAGAACAGCATTTACTAATATGAGAACCTTGCTTAGCAACATCAGCCTTAACTTAACGCTTCGATATCGCTTTGTAAAGTACTACATTTACTCCATACTGCTATATGGTGTAGAAACCTGGACCATAAAGGCCAACGTGTGTGAACCGATTGGAGGCCTTTGAAATGTAAGTATTTAGAAGACTACTGGACAGATCACACAACAAATGTTGAAGTATTAAATCGAATGGGAAGAGAACGAGAATTGCTGCCAATAATAAAAAGAAGAAAAACTGCTTATCTGGGTCATATATTTCGAAATTCCAGTTCTTAAAGATTATTATGGAAGGGCAGAAAGAAATACTCATGGCTTAAAAATATAAGGGATTGGACAAACCTCGATGCCCATGCACTCTTTAGAGCCACACAAGATCGAGAGGAATACTTGTACTGTTTTCTTAAACTGATTCTCTTTACAAGGTCTCAAATTCATACTTTAAAAAACATGGAAATTTGTTTTTAAAACATTTTTATTTCCTTTAATATACTATAATAATTTTTGATACTCGTCAGCTTTCTCAGGATTTGGTTTGATTGGTGTATACCTCATAAAGCGGGACAGAAAATGAATCTGCAGTGGAATATTTGGTCTACGACAATTGCGAAGTAGTTTCTTAAAAACAACAATATCCCTATTATTGTTAGTCTAAATGGATTTTATAAGCAGAAAAGTGCTTATAAATATTGGTATTGGTCTTATATTATCACTATTATTATAAGGAAGTTAAGATATTGATAAGTGTTGAACATTAAAAAAATATTTATCACTCGCCTCCCCCCGGGTTCGGCGTGAGGGGGTGTCGTCGTTTGTAGGTGTATCGTCGTTTGTAGTAGCTTTTCTTTCTTCGTGTTTTGCGGGAAGGGCGTTTGTGAATTTTAATATTGGTATCCATATTTTTTTAATTTTTAGTCCTTCTTCTATTCGATTAAAATTATTTGGGTGCTTATATATTTCCACCTCTTCCCGATACCACCGTGGATAGTACTGTGATGTTTTATCCAGCATCTGAGTTTCTTCGAACAGTATCCGGCAAACGGCAGATTTGTCGATATGTCCTAAATGACAATGGCTTTTCATCATCATCATCTTTGGCTCGACAATCCTCTGTGGATCTTGGCCTGCTCTAAGATTCGTCGCCATTCTGTTCGGTTTTTGGCAACATGTTGACATCTTCTGATTTTTAATATTCGTAAGTCGGTTTCTACTCCATCTAACCACCTAATTCGCGGTCGGCCTTTACTTCTTTTTCCTACAGGTGTTCCTGTGGTTAGCTTTTTAGCAATGGTATTGTCTGGCATTCGTATTATGTGTCCAGCCCATCTAAGTCGCTGTGTTAAATGACAATGGCTTTTATGTTCGTTTATCCTTGTGTTTGTGTGTCTTTTCGTGGTCGCCACATATACCATTTCACATGTGCATGGTATTCGGTATACACCGGGAGTTACTAATGGGTCACGTTTGTCCTTCATCGATCTTAAACAGTCCTCGATTTTCTTTGTAGGCTTGAAACTTGTCTTTACGTTGGCTTTTTTAAGTATTCGCCCAATGCTGTCCGTTACCCCCGATATATAGGGCAAAAACGCTTTGCCTCTACATTCTGTTTCTTCGTCCTTTCTTCTAGATATGTTGTTCATCGCTTTGTGTATTTCTCTTCTGGTATAACCATTAGAGGTGAGAGCTTTTTAATATGAAGAATTTCACTTTGCAGATGCTGTAGTTCACAAATTCTTTTCACCCTCTCCGTCAGAGTTTTGATGATACTTTGTTTTTGGCCTGGATGATGATTTGAGTTCCTGTTTAGGTATCTACTTGTATGTGTAGGTTATCGATACACTTTATGTCCTAAGTAACCTTCTTTTCGTTATACTAATACATCTAGGAAAGCTAATTATTGATCTTCCTCTGTTGCCATCGTAAATTGAATATTCGGATATAGTGTGTTTATATAAGACAAGAAATCGTTAAGTTTTTCTACTCCGTGACCCCAAATCACAAAAGTGTTATCGAGGTATCTAAACCATACCCTTGGCTTGTATGGTGAGTCCATTACCCTCTTCTCTGTGCTCTATGCTCCATGAAAACGTTAGCTACGACCGGGCTTAGTGGGTTTTCCATTGTTACTCCACCTATCTGTTCATAAATCTGGTCTTTTCATGAAAAGTATATGGTAGTTAGGCAAATACGGTATAATTCCACCATATCCTTGGAAACTAGTCCCTCAATTAAATTCAGAACGTCTTCTAGGGGAACTCTTGTAAATAGGGAAACAACATCAAAGCTAACAATAATGTCAGATTTCTGTAAAGTTATTCCTTTGATCTTCTCGATGAAATGGGCGACGTCAGTTTCAGCTTACATGCAAAGCAATAACATTTCCAGAAGATGCCAACCCCAAGTGTTGGCGAAACGTCGAGAACTAATATCAGACGACAATAGTTTAACAAGTTAGACGATGGCCGTGAAAGCATAACGCATTTTATTAAAAAAGTATTTATAAATCCACTAATGAAATTCAACGTAATGAAAAAGACAACGGACCTTTTTATCTTCGACTACAGCGGAGCTTAAGAAAGCTACATTCTATAATTATTCGCACTGTATCTGAACAGACGTCGCCGTCGGCTGCATTCGATTTCCACGGACATAGCCTAATGCTAGCTGTCGATACGTAGTTTGTAACGACAATATTTTGCTTACCTCAGGGTAAGAACATGAGGGGTAGAAGATTGGGCAAGCAAAATAATCGAAACAAGTGCGAACGACACTCAGTTGGTTGTTGGAGAGCTGGGTCGTGGATAAGTTAAAATATGGGGGTTGGATTGGGGTATCTACTAAAATGAAGACAAAGGGATACTTACATAAATATCCTGGGCAATTGATAAAACAAACAAATCAAAAGTAGACTGGGAACACCTCAAGGAATTTAATATAGGGCGCCACGTGAAGGATCCTATTTTACTGAAGGAAAGAAAAAATTCTTCTTCCCTAATTTCTAAAATACATAAAGAGGGTTTAGGAGATTTTTCTAAATAAAAATAAAAAAATAGGTTAGAGAATCAAATCTAACGTTTATTATTGTCTCAAACAAACAGTTTTTTTTTTAAATACAGCTTATACAAAATGCATACTATATAAAAATGGTTGTTAAATACAAACAAAGAAACTTACATGTTATCTGTTTACAAAGAGGTTACAAAAACCTTCGAAATGGTTCCTAGTAAATAACGTGGCCAAATTAGATTAAAATTTTATGGATATCCTTTTGTGAAAAATAAAATTTAATCTTTACTATAAAATCAAAATATCTGTTTACAACAGATTAAAAATCAAACTGTCATACGTCAAAACAAACATTTTTAAAACAGGATAAAATTATGACATGACAGTTTAAACCACGCCCTAACATAATATTTATTTTAATTACAAATTTTTTTTAAAAAAATAATTTATAAAAGAAAGCAAATTTTGTCTTTTTAAAAGAAAATGTCTATTTTTACTTTAAAATTAATAACGTAAATGTTACCTCAGTTCACACATGTTAACTTAAACTTTTGAACAACTGGCTAATAGGTATCTGTAGGGTATCTAACTGATCATTCATCAACGGAAAACTTTCTTGGAGGCTAAAACTCTCACACTGGCACATTCAAATCAAAACTGCTCCAATATCATTCTACGTGAGGTGAAGAGGCATCTTGGAAAGGAACTGGATTTCTCAAAAAAAAAAAAAAAACGAAAAGAAAGCAGGAACTAAATTTGGTCACTTTTCAAACATTATTAATCTTCAGCAAAATCAAAACAGTGGTTAGTGGTCACTCTTTCAGAAACGACATATTACATAGAGTGAAAATTCCACCATTTTTGGTGAATTAATGCCGGCTTACCACATCACAATTAAATGACCTTTCCCTTCGAGCATTTCTTCATCACTCACTCTCTTGACCTCGATCAGAGAACTACGAACCACTCTCTTTTCCCCTCACAACCATTGCCATCTTGTCAAATCAACAAATTCTTTACTCAAACTCGTTCAAACTTCCGGCGTTACTACGCTTTAGAAAAAAGAATACCAGGCTTGCAATATTTTTCTGGGAACGTTGAAGTTAAAAAGCCATAAATTGTTTTCTTTAGCAAATACGTCTTTATTTCTTGAAGAATTATTGCGTATTTAAAAATCTCTACAGACAACACATTTCTAGCATACCAGGGGCGTACTATGATAAATATAGAATCGAATTTATATTATTATTTAGACATTAAATATAAAACGCTACAAGTTAAGTGGTTTCTATTTTCTACCACCCAGATTAGATGCTGCCACGTGGTACGACTTGTAGTATAGTTGAGTTTTTACTTAATTTTTTAACTTGTTAAACAAGGAATTGGAAAATACTGCAATAACGTAAATATTGGAAATGACATAGCCTGAAACCCTATTAATATATCTCAAACATTAAGTAATACTATTAGAAAATACATAGAAATAAAATTGTACTTATATTTTCTAATATAATTACAGTCAAATATAATGTCTCTATATCGCCAAAAATTTCGCGTGTTTCTTAAAGATTCTTAAACCTTTTTCAATTTCAGGCAAGAGATTCTCCATCTCCGACCGGAAACAAAGCGGAGCTGCTCCAGGAAGCGACGACGACTTCGAGGATGAAGAGCCAGAAGAAGAGAGCGATGGAGAGGATACTGAAGAGAAAAAAGAAAAGAGGCTAGTGAAGGAGGTAAAGATGCTAAGGAAAAAGTTGCAGAGTCTGAAAACTAAGGAGGATAATGCGAAGAAGGAGAGAGTCGCACTACGGGAGATTATCAAGAAGCACCAGACTGAAATGAAGGACGAGAAGAAGAAGTATAAACAATTAAAAAAAGAAGTAGGTGTATTGCTTTTAATATTTTTTTTTCTTTTAGTGGTATTTATTTATTGGTACGTAGGTACTATTTCTAATTTTACAGTGGTCTAGCACTAGATTATTTTGATCTACTTTTTCAATAACCAGATATTCGGTCTTTTATAAACAATGGACGATAACAAAAGCAAACGAAGAGCGACTACGTGTTTGGGAAAGAAATATCCTAAGAAAGATCTTTGGCCCTGTGCTTGATGGAGCAGCAGGACAATATAAAATAAAAACTAACAAAGAGCTCGAAGAACTATATCCAGATGCTAACATAATAAAAGAAATAAAGTCCGGAAGACTCCAGTGGACAGGACACTTCATAAGAGATTCTGACGAAAGAATAGTAGGACTGGTATAGAAAGAAGCCCCAATTGAAAGAAGACCACGTGGACGACCTCGACTCCGGTGGAGAGAAAATATAGCAAGAGACGTTAAAGCTATGGACGTGAAAAATTGAATGGAGATTGCTACGAATTAAGGCATGTTGTCAAGTTGGCTAAAACCCACGAAGGGTTGTAATGCCACGGAGTCAGCAAATTATTAATTTAAAACAATCCAGCTGTTTTATACTTTTTAAATCTTTCTATAGACTTTATAGCCTTCTTAAATTTTTCAAAGATCAGTGCAACTTCTTCTCCTTATATTGAATTTGTCTTTGTTACAATCTTTTTTTTATAGAGAGTGACTAACTTTGAGGGAGGTTTTTTCTACTTTGGCTACTATTTGTCTTTCTCTTTTGGTAATTCTGTATATATATATATATATATATATATATATATATATATATATATATATATATATATATATATATATATATCTATACGAAACTGAGAATACTAACGTCAATAAAATTTTTCTTTTATTATTAGTTTCTTCAGAACGATATATATATACAGATTGAACGAATTTAAAACGGATCATACAATTTAATATATTATGTCTGTTTGAACTGCATTTGAACTAGTGGACCAATATAAAACTTGGACAAAAATAAATCCATACCTGGGTTTAGACATTGTATAAAATATCGTTCAACTATCTGTTTCACAACAATGTTGTTTGCGTAACAATGTTGCCAATCGCCGTGTAATAATCCGATTTGGGATCTTTTTGAGAGTTATATCTTCTTCGTATCTTTAAATAAATCGTGTATTTGCCTATATTTTTCAGTGTATTTACCAATCTAATACAACAGACTAATAACAAAAATAAACTTAATGTTTTGTAGTTATTTTATTTTTTTTCTTGTAAATATTTTATGGATAACACCTTATTTGCGAAATATCTAAAGGAATGAGGTTGACAACACCGCTTAAAGAAGGGCTTGTCTAAGTGGTTTGACAGCATAATAAAATCGTAGTTTTATGTGTAGCTTTCAAGTTTTATGATTTCAGAATCCAGCAGCCCGCTGAAATATTGGATTTTTATAATATAATTATTTGACAACCTTTTGTTGGCCAACCACTTACAGCAAAATTGAGCCGGAATACATAATATTTCCTATGTTCCGAATTTATTTCGTTCAATCTGTATAGAACTCCTTTACTTTTATTTTATCGGATCGTCTATAAGTTTCTACGTGTTGGATTTCTTTTAGTTCTTTTAATCTTGTATTTTTCTCTTTAGACCTACTTAGTTATGTTAGGTTTCATCATTTTGTAATCGCTTTCTATATGAAACTGAGAATACTAACGTCAATAAAAAATTTCTTTTGTTAAGAAGCAATGTAGACCTAAAATTGTTGAGATAAATAATAAATGTAAATAATTTTCCTTCTAAATTTCAGGTTGATAAAATGGCATCTCTCATGAAAGACACGGACGACGACGAGGAAGAGGAAGAAGAAGAAAAGGAAGAAGCCGAAGAGGAAGAATCCGAGGAAGAGGAAGAAAGCAGCGAGGAAGAAGAATCAGAAAGTGACAGCGAGGACACCGATTCCGAGAAAAGTCAAAGTGAAGACGAAGACGCACCCAGTGACAAACACAAGACGAACTTGACTGCAAGAACGAAAAGACACGAGAACATATTAAACGCATTAAAGAAGGGAAACTTTTTATTGAAAACGAACGCGGAGAGGATACAAGACGATCTGAACAAACAGAAGGAATTAACGGCTTCTTTGCAAGAGGATCTAGATTCGGTTCTCTCAGAGTTGGGTTAAATTTTGTTGTTATTTCGCGTTTTTGTTTATAATTTTGTAAAAAAAATTGTATAATAATCTGTATATACTTAGAGTATATATACCCGCTAAGTATGGCAATCTGAATTTGAGTTCTTTACAAAGTGAATGATAGTTTTTATGTGTTATCAAGGAGTAATATTTTATATTTTATTTTCAAATAAATTCACATTGTGCAATTTAGCTTAGAAAAGCTAAGAAAATTGGTTACATATGATTTGTCAGTTATTTAGCTGTCTCATCTTTGCATACCTCGTAAATTTTATCTTTTCTTATTTTAAAACTATTTGGTTATATATCAAATGTAAATCCATTCATGAATATGTTGTTTTAATTCTTTTACTTTGCATGTTTTATTATTTTAGTTTTTTATTGAAACCAAAAGTGATAAGTTTGCTTTCATAGTTAATTTCAACAAAACCAAAATCATGGTTATTGATCGCCAACACTATCCTTAAACTCGAGCTATTGCGGGATACGATTTAGTCTCGTCTATGATATATCTTGGAGCTCTGGTTAACAATACAGACAGTTGTGAACCCGAAATTCGAAGGCATATACAACTAGCAAGAGCAGCAATGACCGAACTAAACGGGGTAAGGCGTGATCCGTGATCTACGACAAATAAACAGAGATCTGTTTTAACTCTGGTCTTTTCCATATTTTACTATGCATAGGAAATATGGGCAGTCAAAGAATCAAATATACGACGCATACATGCGTTTGAAATATGTCCATGGAGACCACTGCTTCGAATTCTCTGGACGGATCACCGAACGAATGTCTCGGTTCTAGATAAACTTTAATCCAATCAACGAATCTCTAGTACTATTTACTGTAGAATTTTTTTAGGTTTTTTGGTCATGGAAGAGATTACTAAATGGAGCAACTGGTGGTCCAAGAAAGGCCACAGAATCAACGTTAATGCAGCAGATCATCAGTGATGGGCAAACATTACGAAAGAGCTGCTCATTAAAAAGTATACTACGGCAACACATGTAATAGATGACGGCGATTAGTAAAGAACTATCAGTAATCAAACTATCCGAGCTGCTGAAGCTCAATGATGGACCACAACATATCTTCTAAGATTTTAATGACTAGGATGATGAGTTTATATTTATTTTAGTTCCTTCTTTCTCTTGAAAGAGTTGATTTAGATGCTCATCGATTTATTTAATTCTGTCTTTGATTTATCTTTGTTTTTGTTTTAATAATAGTTTAACTTTTATTTATTTTTTTTCTATTTTTCTATTTATTTAATAATATTTTAATTTTTATGAGTTATCAATTTCTTTCGAATGCTTTCTTTTTATTTTCATTTATGTCTTCCTTTTTTATCTTCGTTGTTATTTCCTCATCTCTTGTACCATCGCTGTTAAATTTTTTACTCTATCCTATTTTTTCCGTTCCTAAAATGGTTTACCATTTCAATCATTTATAAAAAATAGTACTGACTGGAAAATTTACCTCGCTGTTTTTATGAATGACTGGCAACTGATTATCATTCTTAATTTTTTCTTTTTCATCATTTTACAGTTTTTTCATCACTTTATTTTGAGTGCTATTTTGATTATTATTTTATTAAATTAACTTATTTTCCATTCAAAAAAGATTATATTGGCGCAGAGAGAAAAGAAAATAAACTAGGTGTTGATAGACTTACCTACATCAAAAGTGTGTTGATGATAATGTCAAATATATGATATATGCGCACATACATACACTCAAACAAATGTTGATAGGGGGAGGTGGTGAGAAATGGAAAGGGCGAAGGAGAGAGTTTTGAGGAAAAAGCGAGAAAATATAGCAAGTTGTCTAGCTCACACCAACAAAATATGGAACCGATTTGTTCGATATGGGCAGAACAGGAGAGTAAAATAAACAATTAGGAAAAAACTACAGACAAAAATCACCTGAGGTAGACCAGTAGTAACAGTATTTGTATAATAGTATAACAATTTTGTCTAAAAAGCGAGCAATAGAGATAATGTTCATAAACTTTTCACTTAATGGTATATGATACTGATAATAACAATAATAAATAACTGATTATTACTATTAGCATAAATTTTATTCACTTTGTAAACCAATGGTCACAGCTTGATGAGCTGCACATACCGCATCAGACAAAACGCTTTTTTAAGACTTAGACACGTATTTATTTCTTACTTTACTGATTGTATTTATATTAACATATTCAGACGTTTGTATTGCTTAAAGCTCTTCAGTTACTTTCTAATGTACGACTACCTATTTCTCGAGGAAATAATGTATGTAGAATAGGCGAAATTGCAGCTTAAAATTTTCGCGAATACGTAATCAGTCTGGCGCACTAGAAAGTAATGTTTTTTTGAAAGAATGGGCAATGATATCCGATTTAAGAAATGTTTTTCAATTAGTAGAAGTTATATTCTTTTCAAAATAAATAAAATATTATTTAAAGTTGGTTTTACTGGTTTTTCCTGATTTGAATTTCTAAAAATATTACCCTACACCTAAACCCTGTGTTAGAAGAAACACATCAGCAAAAAAATAACAACTAAGGCAAAAAGAAATCAATTGGTTAATTGGAAAAACTTTAAGCTGTCAATGAATAATAAAATTTAAATAATAATAATAAATTTTCTTGAACCAAGTCCAAGAAACCATGCAACATCTTACCGGTAGCTGCCAGGTGTTTGGCGGTTTCGATTCAGCGGCCTCTTATCGGCCAATATGCCTCCTGGACTGCCTTGGTAAGTTTTATGAAAAACTTATCAAAAAGCGGCTGTAGCGCGTGTTGGAAGATGAGAGAATGCTATCAAACCAACAATACGGATTCCGAAAAGGCAGATCGACAGTATATGCCGCAACCTGGATAAGGGACGCGGCCAAGACAAGCAAGAAAAGATGGGTGGCCCTTGTTCTGCTGGACATAAGAAATGCTTTTAATTCAGCAAATTGGGGCCTCATAGTAGACCGAATCGTTGAAATTGGGGCTCCAGAGTAAATGTCCAACATAATAAAGGACTACTTATCGGAAAGATCCGTATGTATATCCAAGAAGAAAAAGAAAGAAATGACCGCGGGAGTACCCCAGGGGTTAGTCCTGGTACCATAACTTTGGGACATACTATATAACGGGGTACTAGAAATACATAAGAAGAGAGGAGTGAGAGCGATAGCATACGCGGACGATCTAGCTTTACTGGTCGAAGACGATAAGAATTTGGGAATAAAAGATAAGATAAATAATGCGATAAGAACGACCTCGGCGTGGATAGAGAAGAACGACCTAAAACTAGCAGTAGAAAAGTCAGAAGCAATAATCTTGAGGGGACCATGAAAAAGAAACGATATAATCTTCGCATATCAAGACTCCGAAATAAGACCCCAAAGGATAGTCAGGTACTTAGGAATAACCTTTGATGACAGACTTTCTTTCGGACAGCATGTGCAAGAAGCATGTCGGAAGGCGGAAGAAAGGACCTCAACACTGAACAAGTTAATGCATAACATCGGGGGACCCGGATCCCAAAAGAGGACAGTATTGCTTCAATCAATACTGTCCATAATACTATACGGGGCCCCAGTGTGGCACGAGGTCCTTCGGAGGAAAAAGTACAAAGACATGCTTATTAGGGCTTAGAGGAAACCCCTGATCAGGGTGTGCAGTGCGTACAGGACTGTATCAACCATTGCCTTACAGGTGGTGGCCGGTTCTGTACCGGTGCATATCTTGGCCAGGGAGAGAGCCAAAATGTACCAAAGGGACAACGGAGCGATAGGTTCGAGCCACGGGAAAGAGCTACAAATCTAGAGACGTGGCAGAGGGAATGGGCAGCCGAAGTCGGGAAGGCTAACTGGACGAGATCCCTGATCCCGGACGCAGTGAGGTGGTACAGGTGTCGACATTGGCGCGTCAACTATTACTTCACACAGTTCTTGACAGGACATGGATCGTTCAGGAAATAAACCTATCGTATAGGGAAAACCGAGAACGATCTATGTCTTGAGTGCGGGGTGGTGGATGACGCGCTGCATGTCGTGTTCGTATGCCCCGAATATCACGTGGGGCGCACCGAGCTGCAGCTGGGCCTGGGATCCCCCCTAGGCCAGCCTCGCGAGCTAATTGATAAAGCTACCGACAGCAAGCATGACTTCGACCTGATCATTGCTTTTGTCACACAGACAATAAAACATAAAGAAGAAAGAGAGAGACGACTGCAGACAGGATAACCGTATATTTATTTTTTAACGTGTCCTGTGTCGTAAAAGGCAGCCAGTGGGGAGAGGACCCTATACACCCAAACCACACTGAGTGTCTAATTTTAATCTATCCTATTTTATTTTTACACGGTTTTACTTATTTATTTTAGCATAGTTTTATACATTTATTTACTTTATCGTTGTTTTATTCTTGATTTGATTTTATTTATACGCTATTGTTTGCTAAACAATTTTACTTTCAATTTCCTTTTCCTGTTAATCTTCTCTATCTTTTCTTCCCTCTTTCTTTGGCTTCTTTTCTATCTTTCATTTCATCCTTCTTCCTCTTTCCCTCTTTCTATTTCTTTTTTTCTTTCTCTATTACTCTAAACTATGTCATGTTTCGTCTGGCGACAGTCAGCAGGGAAGGACCTTTTACATCCGACCTACACAGACTGCCCCATCTAAATGTTAGAATGAATAGATGGATGAGTAGGTGTGTCTAGATGAAAGTAAGGACTGACTGGAGTTAAATGAGACTAAGTATAGATAAATGGGTGGATGAGAAAGAGTGAATAGATGAAGGTATGAACGACTGGAGTTATTCGTAACTGCTGACTAACATCTTAGGGTTGGTTCCATCTTGTGTGGGAAGAGTCCCGACCGCCCTCTTTTCCGACCTCGGTCGCTTCGCTGTGCGGGGCCTGGGCGGAGAAGGCGTCCGTGAAGCTGATCAATCCATGGAATTCACGCTATGGGTGTTAGGGGGAGCTATGGGGGATCGTCAGGGACAGCTTCCCTGACGGTCTTCTGAAGATTCTCACCTCCCAAAAAAAATAGGTGTTTGTCAGTACTTATTATAAAGATCTCCATGAGTCAGTAGAAAACATTATCCACCAAGAACTAGCTGATAAACTGGAACTTCTCCAAACCGACCATGTTCCTTATTATCAATATGTTCCTGACAAAATGCTTGAAAATGACAAGTACAAGCTATACTGAGACCGCACTGTGCTCACTGATCAACCAGTGGCACATAATAGACCGGATCTCATACTAGTTAATAAACTTACTATACAAACAACACTTGTTGATGTGGCGATACCCAACACCTATAACTTACGTGTTAAATACAACGAAAAGATCGTCAAGTAGTACAGAGAACTAGAAAATCAGGAGACGATAGACAATGGAAAGTCCTCAGATAGCACCTATTATTCTATCTACTACTGGTGTTATTCCTTAAAACCTCATAGAGAACATAAAACACTGAGTCAAAATCAACATATCTATAAGACATGCAGAAATATGTACTCCTCGCAACGTCCATATGTGTTCGAAAATTTTTGAACACACGGAAAGAGTCCCACCAGAGCTTAATCATTTTGATACTGTAGGTATTTGGAATGAGTGAATTTTCCCCTTACAGGGAGTGTAAGCCGTATGGCTAAATCTTTGAATAATCAATAATAATAATGAACATATTTCATAGAGCTTTGGGGCTGTAGAAGTAAATTCAATATTGCTATAATGGAAAGATGTCAATTAAAAATCTGTGCAATTGTTGATGCACTCTGGTACGTAACCAACCAAAGAATCTATGAGGATCTCAACATCTCGACAGTAAAATAAGTAATCCAGCGAAAGAAATCACAATACATTGAAAAAGTGAACACGCACCCCAATCCATTAATTTCCATAATACCGCAAGTCAATCAAGTTATTAGAAGACTACAGCGAAGTTGGCAAAAAGACCAGTAACATGAATACATGATTCTCTTACTGGAGGGGATCACATCACGCCAAATTCAAGGGCAGGACCTAAATTCATCACATAAACTTATAGAATACATTTTTTTATTCTGATTGTTAATTTATTACTTATAATAATAAAAAACCTGCTGTTTAAAACCTTTTTTACCTTTCTCTGACGCATAAACGACACTCATTGAGATATGACCCGTATTAAAATTTTAATTGTTACTCTCAGTTCATCGAAGCGGAAGAACAACAAGAAGATGCAACAGAAGAAGTAGAAGAATATTCTAAAGATTGAGAGGTAAAGATTGAAAGCAAAGGGAGTATAGGAGAAAAAGCAAAATACACTCTTCTTCTTTATGTGCCGTCTTCTACCGAAGGTTGGCAACCATCATACGATAGGTTTCTCTGTTTTGTGCCGCATGAATTATGTCAATAAAATACACTAGACTTGCGATTATTCGAGCCAATTGTGGCCGCGCATACCTGAGATACGGAAAAACTCAAATAACGCAGAAATTGGGTATTTGCTTAAAATAAATAAAAAATTTAAAAGTTATGACGTATTTAATTATTTTATTATGTTCAATTAAAGTACGTAAAAAACAATGGAAAGGAAGACTTGAAGAGGCTTATGTTCAGATGTGGACGTGAATGGCTAGACGAAGAAGAAGAAGAAGAAGAAGAAAGTACGTAAACTTATATACATACTACGTAGTTAAAATATATAAATAGGAAAACATTTACGTACTGGATCATCTTCATATTTTAAAAAAGTTTTTGATAGATTTCTGCGATAATTTCTGGCTTCTTTTTGACGCTTCGATGTTGCGCCAACGCTGGAGATAAAGGACATCGGTAGTGGTTGACTCTTCCTGTTGCTCAATGTAGGCGAGGGCAGCTCCAATCGCCTTAGTCCTTCGGAGTGAGATATTTTCTTGATTATCTTATCTGTGTCATCCTCAGTTACTTTACTTTACTTTATCGTGTCCGGACATGTCATTTATAAAATTTCGGCCCAGTATCGGGGTACGTCGGTTCCATCTTTGTTGGCGAGCCACAAATCTTCAAGGGTACATCTATGAGGACAGTTTCTGCATGTAAGAAGATGTTCCATATTCTGTGTTTCTCCACAGTCACAGTTCACATCATCTTGGTCTATTTTTCCCCATTTTGCCATGTTTGATTTTACTGTAGCAACCCCCGTTCTTATCCTATTCAAGGTTTTCCACGTTTTAAAGTCTAGGGTCTGCCGGTCCATTGAACCTGGGGAAGTGGAAAATCCTGCACTGTTCCAAGGAAGCTTTTCCTAGATTTTAGTCTCTTTCGTGGTGTTCGAGCTTTGTATAGGGCATGCTGATCATTCGCGATCTGTTTAATTTTCTCTATGTGTTCTGCAGCGCCTCTGCGTGTTGAAAGTTCTGCAAAACCCGCTGCTCTATATAGATTTGAAAGTGGCGTTGGTTTCATGCACCATGTTACTATCCTGTATGTCTCATTTAGCGCAGTATCAACTTGTTTGGTGTGGGCAGATCTGTTCCAAACGGGGCACGCATATTCAGCAGTTGAGAAACACAGTGCCTGTGCCGTTGTTCTTAAAACGCCAGGACGTGCGCCCCATTAACTTCCCGTTAGCTTTCTGAGTATGCTGTTCCTAGTTGTTACTTTCCCTCTTGTTTTTATGCAATGTTGTCTGTAGGTGAGGGACCGGTCCAGAGTTACTCCAAGATATATAGGTTGATTTGAGTGTTCTAATGCATTACCATTCCACACAATTTGGAGTTTTCGCTTGGCTTCCTTTGTGCGAAGGTGGAAAGCGCAGACTTGGGTTTTAGAGGGATTGGGTCTCAGAGAATTTTGCAGGTAGTACGCTGTCATTGTTTTTAAGGCAGTTTTGAGTTTCTCTCCCACTTCTTCAAAACTATTTCCTTGAGCACATATTGCAAGATCGTCAGCATAGAGGAAGTGCTTGGTTTCGGTCGGAGTAGGTTGGTCGTTTGTGTATATATTGAAGAGCATTGGTGCTAAAACACTTCCCTGTGGG
Organism: Diabrotica balteata; assembly: GCA_918026665.1. NCBI lineage: Eukaryota > Metazoa > Arthropoda > Insecta > Coleoptera > Chrysomelidae > Diabrotica > Diabrotica balteata. The sequence continues at coordinate 11,943,856 of OU898280.1, read as the reverse complement.
AGGCCGTTTTTTTGAACTCTCCACCTACTTACTTTACCCTCCAGCATAACGAAAAAACGTCTATTTTGCAGTAAGGAATATACGACCTTTCCCAGATGGTGGTCATTGAGAGTGTCGTATAATTTACGGAGCAATGCTTTGTGCCTTACTGTGTCATAGGCTGCTGTCAGATCTACAAAAGCAGCCCCTGTTATAAGCTTTTCTTCAAAGCCCTCTTCAATGTGTTCTGTTAATGCGAGGACTTGACCGGTGCAAGATTTGTGAGGTCTGAATCCTCCTTGTTGTGGGATGAGGTGCTTGTCGACATTTTTTTCTATTCTGGCGAGTATGAGTCTCTCGTATAGTTTAAAAAAGTGACACAATAGCGAAATAGGTCTGTAGCTACTGGGGTCTTCTGGATCCTTTCCTGGTTTTAACAAGGCTATTACTTTAGATTTCCTCTATGATTTTGTAATTTTGCAGGTTTTGCAGCACGTGTTATAAAATTGCAAGATCCAGTTTTTTGCTCCTTGGCCTAAATGCTTTATTTGTTCACTGCATATATCATCCACACCTGCAGCTTTCCCGTTTTTTAACCTGTTCAGTCCGTCGTGGAGTTCTTTTAGTGTAAAAGGAGTTCCTAGGTGGTTTGTCTCCGAATCCAATCTTCTCCTAGTGTTTGAGTCCTTATATCGGTTAGTAGTTCTTCCATTCGTAAGGAGTTGAGTAGCGACTTAGTTTGCTGTAACCTTGTAAGGTGGTTTATGTTCTTTTGGATCACCGCTGAGTTATTTTACAAGTTTCCATGCAATTTTGCTACTATGTGTCATGTCCATTTTTTCCAGGGTCTCAATCCACTTTTCCTGTCTGGCTTGACTTAGCTGTTGGAGTAGTACTGCTCCGCAGTTAACCGTTTCTTGGCTAGGTGTGCTAAGGCTAAGAGCTCATCCTCAGTGACATTGTGTGGGTTGATAACCATATCGACGAATGCATCATCAGTCAGTTCCATTTGATGATCTTGCATAATCTACTCGTTCTCGTCCACTCATTGACGAGATGGCGCGTTGTCCAAAAGAAGAATAGTTTTTTTTGGTAGGTTTTTCTTTTTTAAGTAGGCCTCAATAACGCAAACGAAGTAGTCAAAAAAACCCATCTTTAAAACATTGAAAATACATTCACGCACTACGTTGAGTCCTGTACAGGATCCAGAAGCTAGTGGGTTGCCAGTGTTTTGGTTTGAAGCATTCTAAAATTAAGACTCGTTTCGTCACAGTTGAAGATTTGGTCTGACGTGAGACCAGTTATCGGTTACATATCTCTTCTTTCATCTGTCGAGCCAACCATCACTTGCAGTAAAATTTTTCTCGCCATCCTTAAACCCTTTGTTAAACTCGACAGCTTCAGCTTGAAGCATAGTGCCACTAATTGAACTTCCCAACCCTCGAAGATTAAAAAACCATCAAAATAAGACTTCAGAAGTCTGTTCGTATTCTCCTTTCTTCATAATTTTCTGCAACAAATCACTTCCACGACTCAGACTTTTATTAACATATTATTTAATATCTTTTCGTTTACGTCTCCGATCTTCCAAAGTCACTTCTCTAACACCTAGGTCAGCGGCAATCTTCTTTACTGACTCACCCTTATCCAAGCGTATTATAGCACTTAATTTTGTTTTCAAAAAAATCAGAACTCGTTTACATTTTTAACTCATATTACATTTAAAGTTACACAGAAAGTACACAAAGAGAAGACATGAATGAACTTGTAAGAGCTTACAGTGGGACGAACCGAACAGCTAGCTGTGATGACTTAAACTGATGGGTAGGGAAGTGGGTTTGGAGGTGGTTGGTATGGCTATAACAATGACACTCGCTAGTGACTCATCTCTTCAGCGTACCAAGAGCCAGCGCACACGCTTTCACTTGATCTCGCTCTACAAGCTAATCTATTACATAATTTGTTCTTTTTAATTACTACCTCTGTTAATCCAGAGGATAAGTTAGTCGGGACTCTAATAATCGTGAGTCTACTGTATTAAAAAAAAGAAAAGAAATAAAAGAAGGATAGAAAATGATTATAATTTAAGTGATGCATAAAAGGATATTAGGATATTGATTTATTTATATATTTAGCGTATGGCTACATCACAGGTTCATATATATACATATAATATAAATTGAATACATTACAAACAACAGTAAATATAAAAATATTATTCTACAAACAAACATCTAGATTATAAATATATTCGATTGACTTTTTTGTAGCAGCCAGGAAATCTGAAGGGTTGCCGTTATAGGATCTAATCGGGCATTCCTCTACCATGTGTTTTACTGTTTGCCTTTCGGCACCGCAGTCGCAATTTGGTGATTGTATTTTTCCCCATCTAAAAAGTGAGTCGGAACATTTGCCACAGTTCGTCCTTATTCTATTGAGTGTGGTCCAAATTCGTCTCGGTTGGTTGAAGCCCTCAGGTTTGCTTGTAATACATGGCATGTTCCAGTTAGCTGGTGCAGCTTTATTCTCCCATTGTTCTCACCACCGTTCAGTTACATTAAAGTTTTGATCTACTAGCCTTTTTAGTGTTTTTAGAGGCGGGTGTCTTGAACGGAGCCTATTTATGTCTCTGGCGGAAGTTCCGACATGGGAGCGGAGCTCAGGATCAGTATTGATTTTTGTAAATTCTCTGACAAGGGCATGTTCCGGGCGGATGGGTGGTGGAGCTATATGACTCAAAGCTGGTAACCAGTAAGTGGGCGTGGCCTTGATTGTGCCCGATATAGTTCGCATGGCTTGGTTGAGTTGGACATCAACACGGTGAGTATGTGGACTGTTTATCCATACTGGTGCACAGTATTCCGCTACGGGGTATACCAGTCCTAATGCTGTCGATCTAAGTGTGGGTGCTGAGGAGCCCCATGTAGTGCCGCAGAGCTTTTGCAGGATGTTGTTATGAGTTCGGAGTTTTGCAGCAGTCTTAGTAAGATGCTCTTTAAAGTTCAGCGTTCTGTCAAGTGTAACACCTAAGTATTTTGGGTGTTTATTATATTTAAGGAGTCTATCCCCAAAATTGATTTGAGGTTGATAGTTGGCCATCTTGTTGTACAATTGGAAGCAGGACACTTCTGTCTTAGTTGGATTGGGTTGCAATCTCCATTTGCAGAAATAATTCCCTAGGGCATTTAAATCGTTTGTTAGAATGCGTTCAGTGACCTCGAATTCTTTATGGCTTGCGGCAAGCGTCCAGTCGTCTGCGTATCCAAAATTTTTTGATGTGGTTTCTGGCATGTCTGCTATGTAGAGGCTGAAAAGCATGGGAGCCAGCACGGATCCTTGTAGAAGTCCATTATTCAGTTTTCTTTGGATACTAGTCTTGTCTCCCAATATAACTTTAAAGCATCTGTTGGATAGCATGGCGTTAATAACCGCAGTGGTCTTTCTGCATGGGATTATTCGCATTAATTTATTGATTGATTAATTTATTGATAGGATATTGATTAAAACTAATAGAAGAGTGAAGAGGGAAGGGAATGTGTAAGTTTAATATAAATAGAAGGATAAGAACAACGAAAAGAAAGTAAATCTAAAGCAGGTGCGATTACGTTACATAAAAAAAGTCTAATTGAAGTAATAACTTTTGAACATTTGTTTCGAACTGCTAATAGTAAAATCGAGACATGTTACTTTTGTTGCCTGCTATATTATTAGCTACAACTACACCAATAATCAATCACTGGCATTTTCTTCTGAATACATATTGACGTTACCTAATGTACATACAACTAAATAAACACACAGGCGATTCTTAAAACATTTTTAATCTACTTCAACCTTGTACCTTAGTCTTTGGTACTAAAATGTAGCTTCCAATAAAACAATTAGATGCTTTTGGTCTATGCCACTATTCCATCACTAGTGCAATAGTACTGGAAAAGGTTTCGGTGAAATTGTTGGCGGTTTTCACGGTAATTTAGCAAAAGCGGTTCACGCGAAACGTCGGGAAAACCGTGTTTAGTAGTGCGGTAGTTTAACAGTTAAAAAAAAAATTCATATTTCTCACGGTGTTCCGAGTACTTTTAATTTGAGAATTTTTTTTTTTTTGGTAAGTATAAGTTGTATATTTTTGAGTTGTAGAATTTTTTTAAGTTTACTAATTATTTTAGAGACGCATCCTTGAATAATGAAGATTTATGTTATGCATAAAAAATTGATTACTTGTTTTAATATTTTGTACAATCTTGAAATTTTCTTGGAAAATGGACATTGTCATAATTTAATTTATTTATATGTTAAATACGTTTTTAGAGAAAAATAGTAAAATCTAATAAACAGAAAAATAAAATTTTTAATAAAATCTTACTAGTTTCGAATACTTCTATATCATTTATATGAAAACAATTATCGCGAAAATATTCTTTTATGGTAGATCTTCTACAAGCTAAGAAGAAACGTGAAATACAATGTCATCTTTAGTAGCACATATTTATCGCCCATCAGCAAGTCTATAAATCGTATGAAGTTGGTATTGTTCGTTTATTATTTACTACAGCTTGTTTACAATATAATGATAGGCGTAAAAAGTAATGTTTGAATTATAAATGGTAAAAGCGTTTTGAGCTGTCTCTTAATTACAATGGGTAAACTTTTAGAATCACACCAAAGAGGAAATGATTGTCCGTTAATGTAGGTCAATGATAGTTATTTTTTAATAAATACAAGAAAAAAAGTTTTTTTTTTATTAAAAAAATTACATTTTGTTACTTCTTACTCAGTTCAGTATTATGAAGGGTAATATGAAGGATTGCGGTATTTAGTATTAAATTCTATATAAAATATCTTCTTCGTGTTCCTTCTAGTATGTAGGCTTTAAAGCCTGTTTCTTCTTCAATATTAGCCTCCTAAATTGTGGCATCATCTTTTTCTTGATCTGCCAATACTTCTTCATCCATTTGGTGACTTATCTCGTGCTATCCGTACTATTCTATCCTCTGCCATTCTACTGATATGTTCGTTCCACTCCTGTTTTCGTTTTGTTACCCATCCATTTATGTCTTCTATTTTGCATGCTCTTCTTATGTTTTCGCTTCTCTCCCTATCCAATAGACTTCTCCCTGATATTCGTCGGAGTATTTTCATCTCTGTTGTTTCTAGCAGTCGTCTCGTTTTAGATGTGTCAGGTCTTGTCTCCCCCGTGTATATTAATATAGGTCTAATTGCTGCTTTATAGATTCTTGTCGTAGATTCTAGTCGCCTTAGGTGTTTGTTCTTCCAGATTGTGTCATTAAGAGAACCCGCCGCTTTACTTGCTTTTAAGCTTTGCTGTCGTACTTCTTCTTCAACATCTTTGTAACTAGTTATATCTATTCCCAAATCTCTAAACCTTGCTTCCTGCAATATTATTTTTCCATCAATTTTGATTTTACACTGTAGTGGGTATTTAGATGTTGTCATACATTTGGTTTTGTCTGCTGATATTATCATATTGTATTTCTTAACTGTTATATTGAAGATGTGTGTTAATCTTTGGAGCTCGTCTTCTGTCTCGGCAATTAATGCGGGGTCGTTCTGCATAACAATATATATATATATATATACCAATACCTCGCTTTACGGCCTAGATACGTTCCACGAAACTTGGCCGTAAAGCGAAAAGCCGTATAACGAATCAATTATTCTAATACAAATTCATAGAAATTCAATGGGATCGGTTAAAAATTTGTTAAATATGTGATATGGTTTATCGCTAAAAATGCACATACATTGGTACATAACATAACATGTAATAGATTCCATAAACTAACAATAATCTATAAACAAAAGTGAAACAACTTCACGTTACATAAAACATGTGCGTATATACAAACAAATTTTCTTTAAAAAGGGCTTTAATTTGATGACGATGAAGAAATGTTACCGTGCAAATCTCTGTCGTCATCATTTTTCGCTGGTAAGGATGGGCCTGGCTTAAAAAATTTTCCAACGTTGTTTGTCTTGCCTTCTTGTCTATTTCGTTTTTCAGTGATTTATAGCAGCTTATGACAGAGTTAATTTCTCGAGAAACTTTAGTGCTACGTTCGTCGTCAGGGTCGTTTTCAAGGAGGATGTTTATACCTTGTTCGAAATAGGAAAAAGCTTTCGACAAATTGTTTGATGTTAGCTGTTTCGATACAACAGGCTCTGTCTCTTCATCAACTGCTGGTTCTGCTTGTAACTGGATGAGTTCGTCATATGAAAGGGGTTCCCTATCAGCTTCAAGTATGTCAAGCACATCACCTTCGTTCACACCTTCAAAGCCGAGGTCATGTGCTAGATCCAAAATGTTTTGCCTAATTTCGGGAAGGATATTAATTTCTTCATCGGTATTTTTTACACACTCTGGCCATATTTTTTTCCAAACATTGTTCATTGTTGTTAATTTTAATTCTTTCCATGATTCACTGATGATATCAACAGCATCCTTGATGTTATAGTTTTTCCAAAATGCTTGAATTGAAGATTTACCATCGGTTTCCTTTATAAGTTGTCGGAAAGTTCGGCGTAGGTAATATGCCTTAAAAGTGGCTATTGCACCCTGATCCATTGGTTGGATCAAAGCGGTTGTATTTTTCGGAAGATACTCAATCCTGACATCTTGCGATAGTTCGGATAAATTAGTAGGATGCCCTGGTGCATTATCCAAAATTAGCAAAGCCTTGTTGCTTAAGTTATTGTCTCGCAAATATTTTTTTACTTCTGTACAAAAGTGATTTTTGAACCAATCCTCAAAGGTAGCTTTAGTCATCCAAGCTTTCTTATTGGATTTCCATATAACGGGTAATTGATTTTTATTTAGCCCTTTAAGAGGCCTTGGATTTTCGGACAAATAGATTAAAAGTGGTTTTAGCTTAAAATCACCAGCGGCATTTGCACCAAGTAGCAAAGTTAATCGTTCTTTAGACACTTTATAACCAGGCGCACATTTTTCGGTTTTTGAAATGTACGTACGATCAGGCATTCGCTTCCAATAAAGTCCTGTTTCATCTACATTAAACACTTCTTCAGGTTTATAACCACCTCTTTCAATAATTTCTTTTAAAATGTTGGGATATTCCTTAGGTGCGGCCTCATCGGCGCTAGCTTCTTCACCTTTTATTTTCAAATTGTGCAAATTAAATCTATTTTAAAATTTTTCAAACCATCCTCGGCTTGCTTGAAATGAGATATCTTCAGCAGTTTTATCGGTATCTCCATTCTTAAAATTTTCGAAAATAGTTAAAGCTTTTTCCTGGATGGTCATTTGACTCATTGGAATTCTCCGTTTGTTATTGTCCTCAATCCATATAATCAATAGTTTTTCCATTTTTTCCATAATCCAGTTTCTTTGTCGTGTTAATCTCGAGATATTTAAAGGTGCAGCCGACTGCAAATGTGCTTTAATGTCTTCTTTTTTATCGCGAATAGTTTGAATGGTAGATTTTGCAAGTCCCACTGCCTTACAAATTTCAAAAATTTTCTCTCCAGCTTCTATACGACGTAATACTTCTAGTTTTGTTCCTAGCGTGACTGATTTTCGGCATCTCTTTTTAACAGTCTCCGAAGTCGATAATCGTTTCGGTGGCATTTTGTCTAAAAAATAATGAAATTATCAAATCAGTTAAAAAAAAACACACAGATATTAAAAATTTTTAATTTGTAAAACTGCGGTTACTGAATACTAAGGTTTAAACCTTTATTTTTACATTGGAATATCTACTGTAAATCGCAGTGTCGTACGGAATTGCTAAATGTCAATATACATGTCAAAAATTTCGCGCGTATTGGAAAATACAATGTTAATTGTGTTACTGTTTATCATTATTTAATATAAAATGGATATTTTTAACCCAGACTTTCTTATTTTCGTTAATAATAACATAATCCATGTTATCAAAAAAAAAACTTGTTTCTATAATTTCCATTTTGTTTTATTTTGTACAATAGATTTATGTATGTATTTTGATTTTTTAAATTTTAATCAACCTATTCTGGGCCCGTCACTGGTAGCTTCAGTTTGACGTAAAATGTGCGTTTAAAAATCGGTTACTAGATATGTAAGGGTTTAATTAAGCTATTGAATGGCCGCAGCTTTACATAAATTATATACTTACTTTCCAAAAATTCCCCTAATTGTTTCCAATGTTTCCAGTTAATGTGTAATAGTCGGTAATAAAATATGTAAATAAATCACTCACAGACAAGTCTAAACCAGCCGCTTTATGAGCACAGAGTACAGACTCAGACTACAGACTGAGATGCCGACTATGCCGAGACTGATCACTGAATACTGAATAACAGTCGTAAACAAATGGAAGTGGAAATAGGAAAGAGTGTCCATTAAAATTGCGTCTGCTCAAGAATGGCAAAATGAAGCCGTTATAGCGAAACAGTTTAGGCCGTAAATCGAAACCATGCCGTATTTGAACAGGGCCGTAATAGCGAAATGCCGTATAAAGAGCGGCCGTATAGCGAGGTATGGGTGTATATATTATATATATATATATATATATATATATATATATATATATATATACATATATATATATATATATATATATATACATATATATATATATATATATATATATATATATATATATATATATATATATATATATAAAATATAAATTCTATAAAGAAGTAAATTAGTAAGCCTTAAGGAAAAATCCTAAAACCGGTCGATTTTATTTTTAAACAGGCTATTCGTAAGGATACTTTTTTATTTTTGGTTGTGATTGTAACACATTACTTGAAAGGTCTTTTAAATACCTATTAAGCCATAACATTATGTACAGTAATTAATTTTCAATAATAACAGATTTTCAATAATAACATAGCCAAATAGTCATCTTGTGGCCGGCTGCCACAAGATGACAATTTGGCTATGCTCCTACAATATTTGAACACTGGCGGACGACAATAGATTCCCAGAAATAGAAAGTGAACTAAAGGATATAAAATGGGATATCCTTGGTATATGCGAGACCAGAAGAAAAAGTGATGGGTATATAATACTAAGAAATGCCACACATTTTATGCATAAAGGTGGCGAATACACTGGAGTGGGATTCTTGGTAAAACAAAGCCTCACACAGTGTATCGAAGAATTCAAGCCCATATCAGACAGAGTATCATATCTCATCATCAGGATTAATAAAAGAACCACTCTGAAAGTGATCCAAGTGTACGCTCCGACCAAAAGCCACGACGATGAAGAAGTAGAAATATTTTATGAAGAAATAAGAACAGCTATAGAAACAAATGAAGCAAATTACGAAATACTATTAGGAGATTTTAATGCTAAATTGGGCAAAAAAGAGGAAGATTATGAACATTTAATTGGTAACTATGGCTACAGGAAAAGAAACGATAGAGGAGAAATGCTTCTCAATTTCATGAATGACATATACTCATAACATGTACTCAATGAACTTCTTTTTCAATAAAAAACCAAGCAGAAAATGGACATGGATGAGTCCCGATAAAAAGACAAAGAATGAAATAGATTATATTTTAACGAAGAATAGAAACCTAGTAGAAGACGTATCAGTATTAAATCAGTTTGACCTAGGAAGCGATCATAGACTAATAAGAACAAAACTAATAATTAACAAAAAACTAGAAAGAAAAAGAATACATGAAAAAAGATACAAATGGACATCTGAAGAAATCAAAAATAATGAATTTAATAAAAAGATAGTGCATGCATTAAATCAAGTTAGCATGCAGCAGATAAACTCCAATGATATTGATGATTTGAATAACCTTATTACCGAAACAGTGAATAAAAGCCTTCTACAACTGAAAAAACCAAAAACAACATACAATGAATTAGACAAAGAAATATTACAACAAATAGAAAGAAGGAAGATCTTAAATAAATCTAACAAAAGGGGAATCGACGAATATAGAGAACTTAATAGGCAGATTAGAAAAGGAATCAAACAACAAAAAAGAAAAGAAAACGAAAAATTAATAACAACAACTTTTGAAAAAAATAGAGTATGAAATGCCTCAGACCGACACTAGGACGACGTCAGATGATATCATTAATGGGAAAAGACGAAAATGAAATCACAAGTAGAGAAAACATACTGACACGAATAGAAGAATTTTACACAGAACTTTACAGATCACATCAACAAGATGATGAGATGAGATCAGCACGGAAATTAATAAAAAATGTTGGATCAGAAATAATGCCAAAAGTAACAATTTCAGAGGTAACTACAGCATTGGAACACATGAAGAGAAATAAAGCTGCAGGAGAAGATAGTATTACCACATATATGATATTAGAAGGAGGTTAGGAACTAATTGCAATTGTAACTAAACTTGTGGACAGTTGTTTACATCAGGGCAAAGTCCCTAAGAGCTGAAGCAACTCTAAAATAATCTTATTACACAAGAAAGGTGATAGTCGAAAATTGGAAAACTACAGACCCATCAGCCTACTGTCACACCTGCTTAAAATACTCATCAAAGTCATAACTACTCGACTAACAAGGAAATTGGACGAATACCAACCATATGAACAGGCAGGTTTTAGAAAAGGCTACTCAACGTCCGATCACCTGTTAACCACAAAAATATTAATAGAAAAATGTAACGAATACAAGTTTCTAGTTTTCCTAGCATTTGTAGACTACGAAAAAGCTTTCGATACCATAGAACACACGGCCGTAATAAATGCAATGCAAAATTGTAGAATAGACAGCAGATATATTAACTTAATAAAAGAAACTATGAACCAAGCTACAGCTGCATTCTACCTAAATGAAAATGAACACACGAACCCTGTACCATTAAACAGGGGAGTCAAACAGGGAGATAATTTATCACCCAAACTGTTCACCTTAGTTTTGGAGGACGTTTTTAAAAAACCTAAATTGGAAATATAAGGGAATAAACATCAATGGCCGCTACCTCAGTAATCTACGATTTGCAGATGACATAATCCTGATAGCTACTGACCTACAAGAAATGCAAACCATGCTTTTAAAACTACATACCGAATCTTCTAAAATAGGACTGAAAATGAATTTAAACAAAACAAAACTCCGAAGACACCGTGACAATAATAAACGATAAAGTTATAGAAAAAGTTGAAGAATATATATACTTGGGACAAAAAATAATCCTAAATAGGGAAATTCAAACTGAAGAAATAAAAAGAAGAAGACAGTTAGCTTGGGCAGCATTCGGTAAACTGAACTATATACTCAGAAATCAACAAATTCAATTACATCTTAAATCTAAAGTTTTGGATGCATGTATTATTCCGATATTAACTTATGCGGCACAAATATGGACAATCACAAAAAAGAATATAAAGATAATATATAAATATAAAGAATATGAATATACTTACTTAGAGTCACTCAACACGCGATGGAAAGAGCAATGCTAGGTATATCACTTAAGGACAAGAAAAGGCTGAAATGGGAATACGCTGGACATGTAGCTAGGAGCGATCTAAACAAATGGCACAGATCAATTTTAACCTGGAGACCATACCAACACAAAAGACCCAGAGGCAGACCTCCTATGAGATGGACAGATGATCTGAAAAGGACTGCCGGGAAAAATTGGCGACAAGTAGCGTACAATAAAAAACAATGGAAAGGAAGACTTGAAGAGGCTTATGTTCAGATGTGGACGTGAATGGCTAGACGAAGAAGAAGAAAAGAAGAATAACAGATTTCTTAATAAAATGTATCAAGTATTAGTATGATGTATTTATTGACACCCAACAATAGATTTTGTAAAAGCCGTCACTGGTAATGAAATGTTTAAAAATCTAGTTACCTTATTAACATTAAATTGATACTTGGACATTCAAATTTAATTAACGTTCTGTTAAGGGATTAATAATATTATTCTAGTAGACGTATTCATAAAGTTTTTGTATCTATCAACATGAAGCTGATTGAAATGTAAAGAATTAATGTTGACTGGTTGTTGAGGTAAAACATGTACGCAGAAATAAGTATGTACATTATTTAGTAATAAATACCCCAATCAAGAACCAATTGCACAATTCCCTATAAGCAAAATTGAGAAGAAATTAAGAGAAACTGGTTATGTCAAAGATATCTGAAAACGAACAACTAGAGGTTCTGTTAGCCTTTCAAGATAAAGTCCATACCAGTTCACGGCAAGTAGCATTAGAGATAGATATGTCGATTTTTATTTTGAACCAGGCTATTCGTAAGAATATCTTTTTTTTTGACGTCATTTATGTGAGCGTGATGACGTCATCGCTAAAATTTTTAAACAGAAATGTGGTTGTTGTAATCATCATCATCATCATTCCTCAACCTCTTGCATCCACTGTTGGATATAGGTCTCCTCCATGTTCTTCCACTGTTCTCTATCTTGCGCCTTCTGTATCCAATTTCCGACTGTTTTTCTCAAGTCGTCCATCCATCTTTTTGGTGGTCTGCCTCGGTGTCTTTTGTCTTCTCTAGGTCTCCATTCTATGAGTCTTTTGGTCCACCTATTATCATTTAAATGTGCTATATGTAATGCATATAATGTATATGTAATGTGTATAATGTTGTAATACATTATTTTAAAGGTCCTTTACTCCGATAATGCCAAATTTCTATTAAACGGTCATGTTAATTGTCAAACTTATCGGTACTGGGCTACGGAAAATCTATACTGGATGCAAGACTACGTACTCAATACCCAGAAAAAGTTAATGTTTGAAAGGAAATAATAGATAATAGAATTATTGAGCCATACTTTTTCGAAGACACAATAAAGTTGCAGCAAGATGGTGCGCCTCCACACTATGCTGTCTAGGTGCGGAACTACTTAAAAAATGTATTTTCAAATAGGTGGCAACGATCATTAAGGAAAATACAAAAGAGAGAACGTCTTGATCCCGCGTATACCGATGATTCTATCGAACGTACCACTTGATTTTAAATGTTTATAATTTCCAATGCGGAGTTAAAGCATGGAAAAGAGTTGCCAGAGGCAGGGGCGAATGGAAGATTGTTCTGAAGAAGGCTTTAGCTGATGACGAGCTGTAATGTCACTGATGATGATGAATTTCCGATGCTATTGGTTTTTGTAATGACAATAAACAAATCACGAAGCCAAACGTTAAAGGTTTGCAGAATTAACTTGAAGCTTCCATGTTACGCGCATAGACAATTATTCGCATGTCGGAAAATGTTCATCGTTGTATATATTTAAGCAACGCAAAAAAATAATAGAAATATTTTTATCAGAAAGCGTTACTGTACAAAAAGGGTGTACATATGTGAAATTATGACTATAATTTCAGTGTATGAGGACTGTATTACATAGGGCTGGTTCAAATAAATTAGAATATACGATAAAAGGTTATACAGAGTATAGCAAATTAAGTTTATACAAAGTCTTACCAATATTACTGCTACGCACACACTTGCGGTATTGACAGGCTTTCACTTGCGATTGTTCTTCGTACGGGAAGGCTGTCTGGGTTACCGGTTTTTGAATACGTATCTCGCGGTACTAATACTGAGATCAGCAGATTTTGCGTCTGTACATGATTTAATCAGTATTTGCGGTATTTTTCGCGTAACTTAAAGCGGGTGAGAGAGAGAGAGAGAGAGAGAGAGAGAGAGAGAGAGAGAGAGAGAGAGAGAGAGAGAGAGAATGTCTGTTGTTAGCGGCAGTCAACAGTAGAAAGGATACCTCTGTTACTAACAATAGTCAACAGGGAAGAGAGAGAGTCCATTCCCAGCAATAGGTAACGGGCAAGAGGGTGCGACTGTCCTCAACGATAGGAAACAGGCAAGAGAGTTATGTCTGTACCAAGCGATAAGTAACAGGCAAGAAAGAGCGACGGTTCCTCTCGATAGGCAACAGACAAGAAAGAGTCTTTCTTGTTTGCTATCGTACAACTGCCTGTATTTCTAATGGAGTGGGGTTAAAATGTGAGTAGGAAGAGTTGAAGAATGGGAAATAATTGTAAAATTGTAATAGAAAGGTAGGTAGTAATACAGAGAATAAATGACATGATACATTAATTCAACTTTTTTCATGCATATTGTGTTTGATAGTTTTTGACCTCTTTCTCTCTATTTTATCCTGTTTCTAGTTACACCTTCCTATTTTCTTACTGCGGCGTTGTTATTTCGTCTTCAACTTCTAGCAGCCAGTTTCATTTTGGTCACGATATCTTCTTTCAGTACCTTCTTAATCTTATAAAAATATAAAATATAAATAAAGAATAAAAACGTTTATTGCCTTAATAAAAATTACATTTCATACCTAAGATATTTTAACTTACGATTATCTGCACCGCCTACTAGTTGAACAACTTTCTCTCGGATCTTAAATTTTTCTGTCCTGCACTCCTTGGCTTCTTTTTCTGTAGCTAATTGTTTTCGGCATCATACCCACTTTCCTGATTGGCTGTCTTTGGCACTACCCGGCTAGACCCTGATCATATGGTCGATGAGTTTGTGAGTTGATCTGTCTGGATCTGATTATTGGCGAGGACGTCTCTGGTCTTATGGAGTCTTCTTGTGGCTTGGTGAAAGAAGTATCTTGTCCTTTTCTTAGCCACCTTCTTTAGTAGTGTATACTGGAGCCTGTCTTTGATGATTGCATTTGTTGTACGTTCTTCCTATGTTGCTCCATCGATGATCTCGTAGCATGAGGTCTCTGTTCTTTCAAGTTTCTTCCAGTTGGATTCCGATATGGATTCCAAACAGTAACTGCGTACATCTAACGTAAACGTAAACCTGGTATAACTGGATCTTCTTGGCCTTTGTTAGTGGACTGGACCTGAAAATATATGGAAGTATTAGTTTTTTAGCAGCATTTGCTTTTACCTTGATTTGTTGAGTATTCTTCATGAAGTTGAGTTTCCTGTCAAGATGGACTCCTAGGTACTTCCCTGATTCTTCTGACTGGATTTAGTTTCCTCTCATTATTAGTTCTACTACTGGTGGACTTGTCCTGAGTGAACATGATTAATTGCGTCTTTTGGGCGTTGATTTTGATCTTCCAGTTTTTGGTGTATTCCATGATTTTTCCGAGGTGGTTTTCTATATTTTGGACTATTCTTCTATTATCATTTTCTGTTACATATATTGTCGTGTCGTCTGAGTAGAGGGCTGTACTTGTTCTTGAATCTGTTGGTAAATCTGAAACAAAAATGTTGTATAAAATGGGCGAAAGAATGCTGCTCTGAAGTGCCCCTTCTTGGATTTCTTGAATTCTTAATGTCTTTTGGTCAGCTAAAACATAAAATGTTCTATTAGTTAGATATGTGTCATATATTTAAAATAATAATAAAGTAATCTAGCTCTATCCATTTTGTAGATTAGTGTCTTCTTCCAGACCGTGTCATATTTCCTATTTCCTGTTTCCTGTTGAATCTGACTTTTGTGTCGCTAATGACTCTTGCCAATTGGATTCGCAGTTTCGTCCTCTTCTGAATCCAAACTGGTCCTCCTGAATGATTCTTCTTCTTTCTACGTGCTTCATCAGCCTTCTCTAGATGATTTTTTCCAGTCTTTTTTCTAATGTTTCCTTTCTTAATCTATGCATTTGTTCTACTTCTATATTCATTTTGATCATCGTTTTCATGATATTTCTTTTCACTATTTATTGTTTAATATATTGGTCTAAATATTGTGTTGTGTGTCGTATGTATTTCTTAGTTATTTTAGTCAATGTTTCGCTTTTAAATAATTGCAAAATGAGTTTTATTCGCTGCCAGTATTTTTTTTATTTCTGATATCTTTCTTCGGTTTCTTGATTTCTCTCTAATTCTTTCTTCGGTTTATTCGTTTTGTTTAATAGTAATATTTTTGTATTTTCTAGATTTAATCTGAATCCCATTGTCTATCCTTCTTCTAGCATTTCTTTCATTATATTTCTGTTCTTTGCTATAATAACAATATCTCCTGCATATGCAATTATTTGTCCACCTCTTGTTCTTAGATTGCCTTTGCTTATATTTCTAATACATATTCTACAACTAGATTAAACAGTGTTGTGGATAAGGTATTTCTTTGTTTTACCTCTTTATTTAGAATGAGTTCATCTGTCTCCCCTCTTTGTGTCTTTATGCTAGTTTTGGAGTTATCATGGTCATATTTATTAATTTTCTGAGTTTATGTGGTATTTTTAATTTTTGAGGTGTTAATATTAGTTTTTTCCATTTAATCAAATCAAATGCCTTTTGAAATCGCCCTTTTTATGTTTTACTATTAGTTGCCCGATCTCCCAGCCTGCTGTCATCTTTCATCTTACCATATATTTTTCAAAATAAATATTTGCCATTTCTACACCGATCTTGTAATATTTGATTTGAGTCTATTTAGCACATTATATAAGATGATAATTTTTTGTTTATTTTTGTTCTTAAATAAAAATACATTTAAACCTTCAAGGCAAACAACTGTCTTTAGTGAAATTTATTAAGTCTTGTATGTATTTCTTAGTTATGGATCCAGTTTAATAAAAAAAATCTAATTTATAGCTAGAATCCTGTTTGGGTTCGTCCTTCTAAGGAATCGTTGTCTTCATTTATAATTTATTTCGATCAGAATCTTAGACTATAAATTAATAAATGCAAATCAAAAAACCAGAATTAACAAAAAATTTAAATTAAATATTTAATTTAATATAAATTAAATATTTGATATAAATAATATTTATTTATTTCGATTATTACCAAGAAGCTTAGAAATAATTGTTTATAGAGCGTGAACAAAAACTAAATTGACGTTACTAATTCGATAGTATGTATGTCTGCCAATCGTTATCGGTATTGGAGCAACATAAATTTTACCTACAGCCACCTATTTTGTATTTTGATGTTTATACCTATGCCTCATCTCCTGCTGGCTAAGTATATGTTATTCAGTGGCAATTGTAAATTGAAACTGAAAACTGAATCACAACTAGATCAGCAACTTGTTTAGATAACATCTTAACAAAGGAACATAGTATAGGGGACACTGTAAACTTTTATTTCTGGATTTAATTATATGAGACGCTGATTGAAATTCATGCCAACAAATGTAAGTTTAACATAAACACCAACTTCCTTGGTCACGATACAAGATATAGAGATGCTATTAGAGCACAACGTTTTAGGCTGACAAAAATCATAAAAAATTGGACTGATGTTGGTTTGTATAACTTTTTGCCAGATGAAGTTACAATTCTTCTATTGTTATTGGTTGAGCTTAAAATCAAATCACACTTTTTGAAACATTGCTTTTATTCCAAAACGGAGTACCTAACTACAGCTTTTACACAGTAGTACTAGTTTGGTCAATGTATTTGCAAGGTATTTGATCAAGGTATATTATGATGATATTTGATGTTTGTGTATTTTTATTTAGTGTGTTTGACATTTCTTCAATTGTTAATATTAAATATCTGTTTGTAAGGTTTCAGTTTACAAAAATTTTATATGTATGTATGTAAAAGTTATCACTATTTCTTTGTATCATACTTTCGTGTGATATTTTCTGCCTCTTTTTGCCTACTTTATCGTTCCAACCTCTCAAGATTAAAGTAATTTCGTGCTTTCTTGTGGCTTTGATTAATATTTTAACTTGATGGTACAATGCTTCAACCTCATAATCGTCGTGGGCAGATAGACTTTAGTTTTTTATTACAATAATAAGTTAAGAGTTAAGAGTATCAGTAAGGTTTTTTTTATCTGAAGTAATATTGCCCTGTCCTACAATGGTATAAAATTACGAACAAGAGATTTATTTAATATTTCGGCAACTCTTGCAATTTTAAATTCGTTAAATTTTAGAATTTTCATCTCATGGAAAAATACAACTTACGTCGTTGACCTGGCCTATTAAAACTTGATCATTACACAGGTAAACATTCTCCCAAACTCCTCCCACTTCCCGTTCCCCGATATTCTACACGTGTTTCGATTTTCAATCGTTTGTCAAGTTCATTGCAAACATCATGAAACACAAGATAAAGCATGAAAATGCCGAAAATGTGCATTTTAAAAACACATACGAAGAGTATGTTTACCATTCTAGTTTGGCTGGATTTGTTCATCTGAATTCATCGGGAGCTATTGAAAGGTATACAATTTTGATTGTGATATCCAATTAATAGAAAAATTGTAATTATAGTTATAAATATATACTGTCAAATAAAAAAATAACCACAATATGTTTAGGATTATCTGAACTTAATAAAACACCATAAAAAAATGTTTTTGATGTCCACAGAATGTATTTTATTAGTAAATTGGGCACGTTTAGCTAACAGTAGATTTTTTAGAAGAATAATTAATTTAAAAGTAATAATTTATATGCTATTTTATAAGGTTTTTGACTCTTTGCTAGAGAAAGAAAATACCACATTCTAATTGATATACACTATTTTCCAAAATTAAGGCTTCACCTTAATTATACTTTAAGGTTTAAGTTATTTTTCTTTTGAACTGTCGATTAGATTTTGATGGTTTGTACTTTACATTATAGTGTAATAACTAAGAAATTACTGTACCATATTTTTTGAGAAATGTTTTATCTATACACGGAATGTACAAATAAAGTTGTGTTTACTCATCTTATTTTGCAACACCCTATGTAATTTATTCAAAACAAACGCATATATAATATAAACGCATTAGGATGAGAAAGGATGTGGCCTAATGTTACATCATTAACAGACAGTTTTGGCAAAGAAAGGTCCAAAGGAGTACACATAGTGGCAAATGAACCTGCCCAGATGGTTGCAATAGTATCCTGTGGTAACGCTATGGGTGCCGCTATTCCTCCTGCAATTTTATTTAAAGGCAAACCAGAATAACCAGATCCATTACCTCCTGGTGGAATTGTAATGATGACACCTAAAGGCAGCATGACAATTGAGACTTTTAAAGATTGGTTGCGCCATTTTGCGCAACAACTGTTGTAGTACAACTCATCTGGCAACTGTCTATTAATTTTTGGTGGTGCTTCTTCTCATCTCGATTATTCTATTGTTCAAGAAGCAGATAAGTTTAATATTACCTTATATTGCTTGCCCAGCAATACAACACATGAGGTCCAGCCTATGGATAAGGCTTTTTTAGATACTTCGAGCACTTTAGAGATGATAAAGTTTTAAAAGAGATGGAAGGAAGTTTAATTGAGATCGCTCAATAACGAAGCAACGTTTCGAAATCATTTTCTCCATGGTATGGGAAAAGTCCATGTTATCTGCTAACATCAAATTAGGATTTTTGGCAATAAGCATCCATCCTCTGAATCCATATGCAATAGCAATAGAGGCATTTGCTCCAAGTACAGTAACTGATCACCCTATTATACCCAATGAACCATTATCTGAGAATTATCCACTTTGAGCACATTCTTCTCAAAGCAGTCACCTTCTACAAGTACGTCGAAGGTTGGAAAAATTAAATAGCGCTTTGCCGTAGAGTCATCGACAAGCAACAGTAATTCTGATGATAAAGAGTTAAGTGAGATGGAAAAATCAGATGAAGAAACACATGACACTTCATTTTCAGATACGATAACCACTCCAGATATGGCACAAAAATCTTCACGAGCAAAAAGAAAAGCCGCTGTCAATAGTAGAGCACAAGTTGTGACAAAAGATCTGTTCGATACCGATAAAACCAATATCACCCGTAAAGTTGGGTTGAAAATATCCAAGTGTACTTGGTTAAAGTCTGTTTGGACATTGCGCGCAACACTTGTAGTGTACAGTACACATACAAGTATACTTGTATCAACAGGTTCTATCCAAGTTAAGTAGGACGCTGACCAACTCCTTTGGATCCAAGTAGTGTTCTTCTTCTTTTAGTTCCCTGTCCGATTATCGAACGTTGGCAACCATATGAGCACATAAATAACAAAAACCGCCGTAAACAAAGTTATTATTTTAGTAGTTTCTACGTAATTTAAAGTAGTTCATTGAATAGCTTAAGTACTGACATCTTTTTTAATATGACTCACTATTCAACAACAAAGTTTTTAATCTTAGCTTGGCAATATTAACTTTAGATACCTTATTTTATAATACATTAAAATATCCTAAATATAGAAAACCGCTGCAAAATAATTATATAGCTATAATAATTTTTAGATATATTTGGTACATAATTCACCTTTTAAGTTTGGGTTGTACATGTTTTTTAATAAATTACACCTGGCAAAATTTTATGAAAAATCCGACGATGACGACTGTGGAAGCAATGGGGAGTAGAATGGCAGACGTGCCTATGCCAGGAATATCAATTTGTAACATTAACAAAATTAGTCGAAGAAAGGCACAAATTTATGCCGCCGAACTGTAGGTATCTTTGCAAAATTACTAAACTAGGATATATTTATTTAGGTAAAGAAATAATAAATAAGACTTACAATCAATTTAATTTAACTATCAGACGACCGGTTTCGCTTTCTACAATATGCAAAGCATCTTCAGGTCTCGATACAAAGTTAAATAAATGATGCCGATACTCTATTAATTGATGGATGGTAGAACATGGTTGAAACTACTATGTATTGTTGAATGGAGAACTCAATTCTGTTATTGCAGTTGTTTGACAGTAAAACGGGAAGTTCTTGAGGAGATAGATTTGATCCAATGAGGAAGAGATATGTGTGTGATTGTTTGTTAAATAAAAGTGATGTAATATACCATTGTATTATTAAAAGTTATTTATACTTATTCCAGAGATATATTTATGAAATGTGTACAAACTCACCATTGTTCATGTCGGTGTGAGGAATATCTGTTCATATGACACGAAAAATTGAAATAAGAATAAATTTACTTTATACCGGTTTAAATAGAGGATCATTCTACCTGTTCGTATAACAATTTCCGGTTCCAACTGTCAGACATTAGAACTACCAACTAATTATTGAAGGCTTTATAATTCAGTCAATTTCTTGAGCCCATAAATTAATTACCATCAATAATCATCTATTTGTTGCTTTACTTACATATTAGTATATTAGATATTAATATATTAATATATCAGAATTGAATTACAGATCTCAAATATTTAAAAAACACCAGAACAGATAACTCACACCTACAAACATTTTAAATAAAAATAAAAAACTTTGTAAACTTATTATACATTTTATTATAAAATGTACATTTTCAGTTGCCAAAGAATCACTTTAATTTGTTTAGTAATTTGGACATTAGACTGAGTTAGTTATATTGTAGGATGTATTTCAATTATTCGTATTGTTACATTAAATTTGATTAATTAAAGATTGTTAAAGTATGCCAATATTAAACACATCAATTTACTTTTGATATCTTAATTGGAACAATTTATAGACATTCATTAATAACAGCATATTTCATAAAACTAGATAACTTAACTTACAGTATTGAGAAACAGAAGAAGAACTGTCACATGCTAACCTACATCTGTCAAATTTACCACTAAAATCTAATAGATAAAACATAAAAAAACTCATTGTGCCCAAGACAGAGATGTAGTGCATTAAAGTCCTTCCCCCTTTTAAATTTAATGTTTGTTTCGTCCCTTCTAAGTGTTTTCTGTTTTAGTGTGTTTAAATTGTCCTTAATTGTTTTTATTCTAATATTTTATTTACTTGACTTGACTTTTCAATAATTTACTAATTGCCAATAGAACTTTATCAAAGTAATTTGATAACTACAAGTTAAAAAATATTTGCACACCCACACAATTTTACATCTAAACTTATTCATTGTCATAAAACTGTCACCTTCATAAAACAATTACTCAATAAATAACACACATTTCATAAATATATCTATCGAATAAGTATAAATAACTTTTAATCATACAATGGTATATTACATCACTTTCATTAAAGAAACAATCACACACATATCTCTTCTTCATTGGATCAAATCTATCTCCTCAAGAACTTCCCGTTTACTGTCAAACAACTGCAATAACAGAATTAAGTTCTCCATTCAACAATACATAGTAGTTTCAACCATGTTCTACCATCCATCAATTAATAGAGTACCGGCATGTAAGTAATGTTTATTTTATTTATTTGCTCTTTTATTAATTTATTACAATCAAATAGACTATTTTATAACAATTTGTGGGCCTTACCTTGTCTGTTTAAACTTTTTAAAACTTTTATACTTTTATTCAACTTACTCTTTTAAATAAAACCACAGACATGTAATATTGGCATAATTATTGTAATTTACAACATCTACTTTGTTTATCGTTATTAGACAACACCCTAATATGGGTTTTTATCATTTCAGCATTTGTTTAACTTTGTATCGAGACCTGAGGATGCTTTGCATATTGTAGAAAGCGAAACCGGTCGTCTGATAGGTAAATTAAATTGATTGTGAGTATTATATATTATATTATATATTATATAAATAAAGTCTTATTTATTAATTTCTTTACCTATTTGAAATGGACTCACACATTCATGATATATTTATTTGTTTTATCCTTTGTTTTGTTTATCTGATTGGTTTATTGTGTTATAGTGCATTCTCTTATACTATAAGGCTGTTTAGAGGTAAATTAAAAAAAGTTTATCCATAAACTACTTCTAAGATTTTTATTTGGATTTCCATCTCAGATATGAATCTTTAACGAGTCCATTTTCATTATCAGCAGCAACAATAATTCGCCTTTGTCCTTTAGAAATTAGCTTCCTGAGACTGTTACGACCGTTATCATTCGAATTGTATTGCGTTACCCAACCTGAATCTCAGTACATCTTGCTTTAAAACCATATAAACAATGTTAATTGAAAAACATGTAAAATAAATTCTTTGACACACACACACATACACACACACACTCACCGATTAGAGTTAGACGGACAAATCCCATCCCTTTAAGTGTATAAATTTTAAAATTGATATGTTTAAAGCTCGTAAAGTTATTCAATTTGTTTATAAGCCTAAAAAATGTTTAAAACTTTAAAACAATTTCTAGGCTCTCCTAGTGAACCGATTTAAATTTTACAAAAAGCGTTTGAAAGTTTGAGCCTTCCTTTGTATGTAAAAAAAAATGAACTATCTGAGGGCCTTATTTAGGGCCTACTATAAATTTGAAAATTTGTAATTTTTTTCCAGTAGGCTGGATTGCAAAATTATTATGCAAAACCTATCCGACCGATCTTAACATAATTTAGCACACGTTTTAAAAATATTGAAAAGTTTTTCTAGGCGGAATATGGAGCTTGTAAGTCAAGTTTAGAAAGTCGAAAGCATTTAAAGGATCAACTTCATTTTTTTGCACTTTTTTTTCAAATTATTGCTATTTTTTCAACAATAAACATTAAATTTTAAATTTCTCGCTAAAAAAATATTGTGTAAAATTGAATAACAAAACTTTTACGTTCTTATAATTTTTTCTCTAGGATCAATATTTTCCGACTTATAAACGAAAATAGGAGCAAAAAAATGAGAAATTTTCAATTGTTTTCAGATTTTGTTAAATAAAAAATTCAGCACAGGGTTTGCGACTGGCGCATATCGTGATTATCGATATTGGGCACATCTTGAAGGGG
The DNA here is from genome assembly GCA_918026665.1 of Diabrotica balteata. NCBI lineage: Eukaryota > Metazoa > Arthropoda > Insecta > Coleoptera > Chrysomelidae > Diabrotica > Diabrotica balteata. Next base: position 11,920,331 of record OU898280.1, on the reverse strand, counting down.
TTCCAGCAAAAAAATAGTTTCCTATGGAAAATGTCCAATCCAAAACAGATCATACCTAGACTAATAAAACTAAATCGTAGATCGGGATAATTACGGGAGATTTCAACGCTTAAATAGGAAAGAACAAAAATACCAACGACAACGAATATATTGGAAATTTTGGACTGGGAAGTAGACATCACAGGGTAGTATGCTCGCAGATTTCCTCAGCAAAGAAAAACTATTCTACTTAAATACATTCTACAAAAAAAAAAGATGTAGAGAAAATGGACGTGCCATGGCACAGACAGCAAAGTAAAAAATGAAATTGATTTTATACTCTCTAACTTCATAAACATTGCAGGCAATAACAAAGATGTTACCGTATTAAATTCTGTCAACACTGGTAGTGATCTTCGATATGTTAGGGTGCGAATATAAGTAAATACGCAATTCAATAGAAGAAAATTATTAACACAGGATAAATTATCAAACGTAGAAGCACTCGAAATGAATCAAGAGGAATATGAAAGTGAACTAAAAAAGAGACTAGGACCTCTACCAGTATTCAACACGAAAGATATAAATGAAATAACACAAAAATTAACGAATGGCATAACATCAACTGGAAAAAAGATCTGTGGTAAAAATGAAAATCCGAGAAAAACGAAATTGAAAGAAACAACACTGAATTTAATGGAAAAAAGGAGAAGAACATCGAAAGAATCAACAGAGTATAAGACTATCACAATAAAGTTAAAAAGAGCATAAGGTCAGACTTGCGAGTTTATCAAACAAAACAAATATTGCAAACCATCAAAAACAATAGAAACATGAGAGTATTGAAATCAAATTTAACTAAAGGAAAATTAAAGATAACTAAAATCAAAAACTAACAGAGGAATAAGGTGACGGAAAAAACTCAAATAATTTAGGGAATACAAACGTTCTATGAGAACCTGTATACTATACTGTCTACTATACAGTAAACGGAACAGACCATAGCACAATTCTAAACGTCGGCTCGGAAACTCTCCCTAAAATAACTTCTTTGGAAATTAGACATACCGTACAGCAAATGAAAAATAAAAAAGCTCCTGATGAGGATCGTATAACGTCTGAAATGCTAAAAATGGGCGGCAACATCGTTGTAGAGGTTGTGGAAGTTTTGCTGAATAAGTATGTAACCGAAAAATGAATAGCCAGTCTGTGGGAAAGCGCCGAAATAGTACTTTTACACAAGAAAGGAGACACTACTAATATTGAAAACTACAGACCTATAAGTTTGTTGTCACACTTATACAAATAGCTAATAAGAATAATAACCAACCGCAGAACAAAAAAAACCTTATTTATATCAACCGATTGAACAGGCGGGAATTAGAAAAGGGTTTGGAACTAACGATCACTTCCATCCAGAAACCATAAGAACACCGGTAGAAAAAACCACAGAATATAATGTACCTCTACATATGGCTATTGACTTTCACAAGGCTTTCGATAGTATTGGAACTTGCTCCTTTTGTCAGCTGACGGATGCTCAAATAGACCCACGGGATACTATACTTATAAGAAACATTTATGAACAGACCACATTCCACATCAAAATCAATGAAGACGAAAAAACTGACAGAATGCGTCTTGGTAAAGGTATTAGACAAGGTGATACTATTTCACCAAAACTTTTTACTTTAGCATTGGAAAATGTATTTAAACAGCTCGACTCTGAGCAAAAAAGGCTAAACATTGATGGTGTACGTTTGAGTCATCTGAGGTTTGCAGACGACATAATATTATTTAGTACAGACATCAAGGAACTGGAGTAAATGCTGAAGGAAATAAATTAGCAGTCAAATAAAATAAGTCTTAAAATGAACCTTCAGAAAAAAAAAGTAATGAGTAATTTACAAACTAATATTGTTATTGACAACATCAGTCTTGAAAATGTAGACTACTATATATGTATATCTTGGACATACCATTAAAATCGGCAAAGAAAACCAAATAGCCGAAATAAAATGACGCATACAATTGTCTTTGGTATCTTCCGGCAAGTTAAGCTTTATCTTGAAGAATAAAGATATACCAATGTATCTAAAACGTAGAGTTTATGTCAAATATATCTTGCCTGTAACTACATATAGACTAAAGACTTTATAAAGAAATCCACAAGGAAAAATTCCTGTAGCTGGCTGTATACCACGTGTAACAAAAAGAGGTTAATCTTTGTAAATGGGTATATTTATTTAAAAAACCCTTAAAAGGGCCACATCAATAAAACAAACGTTTTCGGACCACACGGTCCATCATCAGGTTTTTAAAATCGAAAAATGCTAGGTCACAATGCCTGAGCCACCAAAATACTAGGGTAAAAACCCTTTAAATTACATTTTGTTATGAAAGATTGTACATTGTGTTGTAAAATAACTGCGATGTTCAGTATTAAATTAAATTTGACTAGAGGTAACACATGGCTCAATCGGGTTCTAGAGCCGGTGAGAGAGAACCTCTACACTCGGAGAACAGCTGAGAACCTCTACACTCGGAGAACAGCTGGGAACTGAACACTCGGAGAACAGCTGGGAACTGATTCAGTTCCCAGCTGTTCTCCGAGTGTAGAGGTTCCCTCTCACCGGCTCTGGAACCCGATTGAGCCATGTGTTACCTCTAGTCAAATTTAATTTAATACTGAACATCGCAGTTATTTTACAACACAATGTACAATCTTTCATAACAAAATGTAATTTAAAGGGTTTTTACCCTAGTATTTTGGTGGCTCAGGCATTGTGACCTAGCATTTTTCGATTTTAAAAACCTGATGATGGACTGTGTGGTCCGAAAACGTTTGTTTTATTGATGTGGCCCTTTTAAGGGTTTTTTAAATAAATATACCCATTTACAAAGATTAACCTCTTTTTCTTTTTTTTTACTTTATAAAGAATCTTTATAAAGAAAACCTTAGAGCAGCCCAGTACAACCCAAAGAGCGATGGAGAGGGCCATGCTAGGGATTAGTTTGAGAGACAGGATTCGAAATATCGACATTCGTGAAAGAACCAAGATTACTGATGTCGCAGAACGTATAGAAAGTATCAAAAGGCAATGGGTCGGAAGTGTTGCCCGAGGTACTCCCGAAAAATAGACAAAGAAATTAACAAACTAGAGACCAAGAGAGAACAGGCAAGGAGTAGACAGACCACAGAAGAGGTGGGCAGATCATATCAAACAAGTCGCGGGCAAGCAGTGGATAAGAACTGACAAGAGTAAAAATCAATGGAAGCAAGTGGAAAGGGCCTATGTACAGTAGTAGACGAATAGAGGCTGAAGAAGAAGAAGAAGAACTCAAGTAAAAATGTCAATTATCGGAGGATAATTTGACCAATTACTTGAATACAAGATCCTTTATCACTTATTCTTTTCTATATTTCACAAATGAATCCAAGTAAATATAACAAGTAATAGTAAAAATAAAAAATAATGCGTTACTCCTCTCTACGAATTTATTATTTTATAAATTCAATTACTATCAAAAACAAAAAATTTACAGGCCAAACCTTCAAAATACTCACGTCCAATAAACTCTTGGTGAATCATAAGGTTGTACCTTTTTACAAAGTGTGTCAAATTAAATTTAAGAATAAAAAGGAAGTACTTAAAAATCAATTAGTAGCAAGCCAATTCCGCCGTCTTTACACTTAACGAATTAAAATACTAGTACAGTACTTCTGGTGGGATGATACTATTCTTACCGCCTTCATTATTGATTTCGTCTGTTACTACCAAGTTAGCAATATATAACTGACATGAATTTATGATTTTAAACAACTGATAATCACACGACACCTACTGTTGTGATGATACCTAAAGGAAATGCGAATAGATGTAGAACCGTCAGTTTGGTAACCAATGTTATGAAAAGGAAACAAGAATTCATAAAAGTGATGTAGGGGTTCTAATTTATCTAATGGATTTAGTACAAAGTTTGAAAATTTTAATATAATGATTGTTTTAATTAGAAAAATATTTCATGTTTTTTATAAGATCATAAAACAGTAGCTATAAAATATTTTTTAGAATGTGTCTTAGACTAGAAAGTTTTAATTAAATAATAATGATAATATTTTAAAATGTAACACAGTTATTAAAAAACTTCAATATAAATAAGCTTTCATGTGGCAGTTGAGACAAACAATAACATAACCCAACTAAATTTGATTTCTTAAACAAGGAAAGAGACTCTCTTTTTTGCCCCCACTACCTTTACATTCCATCTTCTGTCCTTTTGCTCGATGCCAACGCTTCACTTGTGTAAGGGCTCTAGGCAGTGTTACCAGACCTAGGGAATTTTCCCTATACCTAGGGAATTTTGAGCAAGCTTAGGGAAAAAGGGATTTTTATGCAATTCTATGAAAAATCTAGGGAATTTTTAATATTTGTAAGTAAAATCTTATTTTAAAAAATCAGTTGGATTTAATAAACTTTCCAAAATTGCATATATATATCATCTACTTGGAAATCGTACTATTCGGGGAATCACTGAATTCTGTTCATGTGATTTCCCGTCGGAGACTAGAGTGGTGATATTTCACGAATTACGTCGGGGATTCACCTGGGCTAAAATATCTTAATACTTTGATATTCTTACCCCTTCTTACCATAAATACAACTATAAAATACTTGTGCAGAAACAATATGACAAATAGACAAAAAAAAATAAGTATTTTAAACACATATTTGTACAACTAGAGGAACATGCTGATCGCCAAGAATCTAGAGAACTTTTCTCAAAAATCAATTATCTAGCTAGAGAATTCAATCCGCAAACACAGATCAACAAAGATAATAGTGGAAATATCATAACAAACCCAGATGGTCTCGCAGAGGTGTGGAAACAATATTGCGGAATACTATTCTCTAACAACGGATCAGACAATAATACAGAGAAAAGAAGTTATGAAAAAGAACCTCAAATATTGAAATCATAAATATAGGCCTGCAATTAAAAAGCTAAAATCCAAAAAAGCAGAAGAATATGGAATAACAGTTGAAACACTCAAAGAAAAGGAAGAATTAGGGACGGAAGTAATGCTTAGAATTTATAATGAGATTTGGAATACCGGAAAGTGGCCAAATGACTGGGGTAAACTCACGTTTATTCCCATATATTAAAAAGGTTCACCGATAGCGTTCACTTTTTCAGTAATTACCGTACAGTAGCATTGATATCACACGTAAGCAAAGTACTTCTAACATATTCTTAATATCCGTCAAATTATAGAAAAATCTCGAGAGTTTAACGTAGAAACATATTTATGCTTTGTTGATTATTCCAAAGCCTTCGATACCGTTAAATGGGATAAAATGTGGCATATACTTAGAGAAATGGGTACTCCAGAACATCTAATCTATTTATTACAAAAACGATATGTAAATAATACTGCTAATGTAAAAGTTAATAATGTGATTTCGAAAAACTTCAAATTAAAATCTGGAGTTCGACAGGGATGCATAATATCCCGTATTATATTCAATGTATATAGTGAACATATTATGCGTCAAGATTTTAAGGAATGGCAAAGTGCAGCAAAGATAGGAGGAAGAAAAATCAAAAACCTACGTTATGCTGATAACATTGTTATATTAGCGTCATCACCAGAAGAACTGGAACAAATTATGAATAGGCTAGGCACAGTGAGTACGGAATATGGTTTGAAAATAAATATGCAGAAAACCAAAGTGATGATCATTAATAGAATCAGAAACAACCAAGCATATATACAAAACCTGGCAGATTACGAAGTAGTCAGGCAGTTTAATTACTTATGCTCCGTTATTACTAACAATGGAGGATGCGAAGACGAGATCCGTCGACAATCTAGCCATCACAATGGCCAGATCGGCAACAGACAAACTCACAAAAATTTGGAAGAATACTGACATCACAAAAAACACAAAATTACACCTTGTTCGAGCATTGATATTTCCTATCGCCACCTATGCTTCAGAAATTTGAACAATAATAAAGCCGATTCAAAGACTATAATGGCATTTGAAATGTGGGGCTAACGTAGAATGATGCGCATACCATGGACCGTTCATCGCACAAATAACTTAATTCTAGCAGAACTTAAGATAAAAACTAGCCTTATCACAACTATCAACCAAAATATACTGAAATATTTTGGACATATATCGAGAAGACATGGAACGAATGATATTTGAAGGTAACATAGTGAGTAAAAGATCCAGAGGAAGATCTCCAGTACGATGGTCGGACCAAATAAAAGAGATGATTGGTTACTCATTTTTCGAAGCAAAACAACACACATAGAAGAGAGGTAATTGGACAAAAATAGTTAAACAAATTACATGACACCACTACATCCTTACGAAGAAGAAAAGATTGAGGAGGATTCTTACCTCACAAATTCACGAACAACAAATAATACCAAACGCACAGAATGAATGTTCATAACCAAAAGTCTTTATTTATTCTAAAAACAATTAGAATAGCAATATTTCCAATTGCTTATGTGACCAATACACACTAATTAGAAATGTTTGGAAATCATTTTAAAAACTCCGCTCATTCTGACATCAGATTTAGGTGGTCCATTCTAGGCTAAATATGGTTGTCAAGTTGTTAGGGAAATCTAGGGAAATTTTGGCAAAAAAACATAGGGAATTAAAAAAAATCACGTGGCAACCCTGCTCTAGGGTATCTTAGTTGGTATCCATGGTTACAGCACTGTTGTCGTTCCATCTTAAAAATAATCAAACGCTTTCTTGATCGTAGCATTGACCATAATATCCACGATCTTTTCCCTTCATCTCTTTGCATGGTCATTTTTTTGTTACGATTATTATGAACTATGCTCGTAGTTCTGATACTTTTGTATTTCAATGTCATCAAAAGTTCATAACACGCAAAATATTGATCGAAAAATATTATATGATCAGTTGCAACTGCCCCATTATTGAATTAGTATTCAGTAAATCCATAAGCGGTCGTAGTTTAGACATTTTATCAATTTTGTTGAGTTTAGTATTGTCTGCCAAATGTATATGCTTGTTAATATCTGTAAATCTATTTTTGCTTATTGCGTTGAAAATAAATTGAACACTCAGGTCTTCATCCAAATTCCAATACATCGGGGATATTTAAGCTTCTTCAGTGAGCTCTTTTTTAAAGGTTTGTTAGCTGTCAGTTCACCTTGGCGATTTCATTCATTTGGACAGTGGAATATCATCATCTATTAGTTAGTCATAGTCATAGTTAGGATCATTCACCGTTTTATAGTCTTCCTCATCTCAATAATGACTTTAAGTTCTCCAGCAACATCGTTATGAATTTGGGTTGTTATTCCTCCCCACTCGCTGATGAACCCTATGGTAAAAACACACAGAGTTAAGCTATATTTAACGAATAGTAATAAAAATATCTTAAGATCGTCAACATTTTTAGAGCAGCACGGTCGAAGGTTAGTGCTGAGGAAATTTTGTCCAATATTACGTTATTGGGATATTTATATGAATATAATCTACCTGTCAAACCAGAACGTATAATATACTTTCAAAATTTTTTGGAAAAATGGGATTCAGCTGCTAATGGTTATTATAATACCACAGATCGGCTTTACAGAGTATGTATATGTTTAAAATATACAGCACATAAGGCACAAGCTTTTCCAAAAACGCGAAGTGTATTAATAATAAGGATGTTGATATTTTTTTCCTATTTACAGGATATTGTAAAGGAAGTCACACGTGTGGTAATTTGTTTTGCTTTCACTTACTTACGCACCGATTCTAATGGTTTCTTGCTTTTTTTAACCTTGTACTTTTTTATTATCAAGTAGTTGCAGTGCCTTTTTATTATCAAGTAGTTGCAGAGTGTATAGGCCTAATACTGCATTGAGTACCTCTTGATTAATTTTTTAACCTTACATACCTTTATATCAGTATGAAGGTTGTCATTGACAAAAAACCACGGTACGTTTACTTGTAATAAGGCATATTTTTGTATTATAATAATATTACTTTTAGTTGCACACCTCTATATTTGTATGCCATACCAGCTTTAAGGTTTGTTTCATTTGTTTATAAATTAAAAGTTTATTATTGATTTTTTATTAAATTTCCAAATTTACAATCTGCTATTACAAGCTACTATATTAGTAACTGGGAGTATTGCAAATACATGACAGAAGAAACTATCCACTGATAACACTTCCAACACTAACACTAACAAATTAAATTAATGTAGGATTATAATTTGAAACTAAACTTGAAATGAAAGTTAAAGAAAATTAAAATTGAAATTAGTGAATAAAATCTGTTGGCCACTGTCTCTTCAATCTTCGTCTGACTTCTGGTTGGAGGTCTAGTTGTCTTGCTTCCTCGTTGGGATGGGCTGGCAGATGTTCTAAATAATTTCTTGTTAGTCTGCTGATTTCGTCTTCAACAAACGGTATACCAGAGTCATTATGTAGTGTTTTGTTACTAAAGTACCACGGCGCGTTGAAAATCATTCTGAGTATTTTGGATTGAATTCTCTAAATGATTTTGGTATTAGAAGGCTCTGCACAGTCCCATAGTTGCACTCCATATGTCCATATATGCTTTATTAAGCACTTATATAAGAAACATTTATTATCTGTAGATAATTTTATTTTTTGGCCTATTAGCCAATTCATTTGACCTATTTTTATATCGATTTGGATTATTTTTGCCAAGATGTTTGCTTTCCAAGTGAGCTTTTGATCAAGTGTCATTCCCAGGTATTTGACTTCTGTTTTTACTGGTAGTAAATGTGTTGTTCAGTAGTACTTAATGTGTTGTTCAGTCTGATTCACGGACATATGATGTTCCTGTTATGAATGTAATTTGATTAGATTTAGTATGGTTAACTTTGATTTTCCATCTATTCATCCAGTCTTGTAGTACGTTCAGATGTATTTGAAGGTTTACTGATGCTACTTAGGGGGTCATCATCTATGGATATTATGACGGTGTCATCTGCGAAGATGGCTACTGTGGTCGTATGTGATATTGGGATATTAGCAGTGTATATGAGGTACCCAGGACACTTCCTTGAGGGACACTGGATTTTATGGGATAGTAATAAGAGGTTTCTGTAAGGAATCTGACTTAAAAGTGACGTTCTGTTAGGTAGGATTTTAAGAGTAGATAGTGAGGAGTGGGAAAGGATGACTTACGTTTAAACAGGAGACTGTCACACCAAACACTGTCGAAGGCTTGTTCTATATCCAGGAAGGCAGCAGTGTAAATTTTGTTCTCTTCGAGGCATACATTATTGTTTTTAACAATCCTATGACATTATTGTAGAGTTGAATGGGCTTCGCGGATATTATTAATACCATCAATTTCCTTTCAAGCAACCAATATATTTTTCCAAAAATTGATGTCAATAATTGATGATTACCTTTTTAGATATTCTTTTCATTGTAGTCGAATGTCTAAACTTATAAAAGGTATTTTGCTGTATCTTGTCGATTATTTTAATTTTTTTTCTCCATTCTCTTTGTTTTTGGTTTGGAATCATGCGTAATTACATATAAATATTAGCATTCATTTTTTATTTGCCTGTACAGGGAAGGCCCTTTTCCACACTTTTGGAAGACACCACACCACAAGATTGTGCGATTTAACACCGCTAAACTATTTTCGGTGGGGATATGTGCAATCGCTAGTCTACGCCGATAAGCCTGAAATGACTGATCACGTGGGAAATAACATTCGCCGGGTTATTGCCGATATACGGCCACAAATATAAGAAAAAGTCGTCAAAAATTGGACCTCTAGAGCCAGCCGGGACGGTCATATGCCAGAAATCATATTTAAATTATAATGCCAAAAGGTTATCTTTTGAATAAATTTAATTTCATGTCAATTTAAAAAATTGTCTTTGTTTTATTACAATTCAAAGCTCTATACCTGTAAAAAAACACTTTTTAAAAGAAGATTGTATATTGTATACAATACATACAGTTTATATGAAAGAAAGTTTATTGAAATTTTAAAAAGGACTTCTATTTGTATTTGGTTTTTATATATTGTTTTTTTAATGGATGATGACGATATAATAATGTTAATGATGATCACCCATGTTGAAGAGGTGGAAGAACAAGCTAAAAATAATATATCACGTCTCTATTTCCAACGGGAAGACCCTTTTTTGATGTTATCTAAGGTGAATTTTATTAAACATTTCCGTCTCAGTAAAGACAGCTTTATATATCTTTGTGAAAGCATTTTTATGTGTGAAAGTTGCAGTAAATTGCCCCTTTCGCAACTCTTCATGTTGCTCTATGAAACTAATTAATAATTTCTTTTTTGCCTCACACAACATTTTTTTAATATATAACTAAAAGTCCGTAAAAGTATAGTTTATAATAATAACGAGAATTAACAAGACAAGTGATACAACTAACCTAACAGCAAAAACTTTGCTTCCTCATTACGTTTTATCGTGAATATGGTTGTGGTACAGTAGGTACATTTGAACTAAATAATAGGTCAAAGTTACTCGTTTGCTTTGGCAACGCTGGGTAAAATGTAGTAGACTCGCTGAATCATAGTGAATAAGGTTTTTTAGCACCATGTGAGCGATGACCGAGAGAGTACTCACACCGATGAGTTGTCGTGCACGAGCACTCTCACGAGTTGCAGAATACGGACCCAGTAGGAAGACCACAAAAACCATGGAACGACAAGTTACTGGAGGCACATTAAAAACAGACAGAGTCATGTCTGTATAAAAAGAAGAAGAAAAAGAAGAACAAAAATAATTTCTACCTAGATACATATCCTTATACTGAATCTACGTAATGGATAGAAATAATAATTTAAAGTTGTCTAATAGTTTGTGATATTATTTTTTTCTTCGATAAACTCTAAATCTTCATAAATATCAAATCTTAAGAAATTTTAGTCCCGAATATTGGACAAAGGTTATCTGGAATATTAAGATTATGATGATTGTATTTCAAATGATTTAAAAAGAAGTAGGTAATTACATAGTACTTCTATATATTCTTTGATTTAAAAGACCTGCAGAACCCTGCTAAGAAAGCTGCAAGTTCTACGAAATTCTACCTGTTCATTTGTTTATGTTTTTGTTTCTTGTTTGCACTCTTATTTGTCACATATTTTTGCTTTTCGTAATTTAATACATAGGATTTGGTTTTGTTATAAATATAAAAAGTCGTTGTAAGAGATTCTTGATTTTAGTTACAACCCACTTGCTCTGAAATAGTACAAGATTGTATATGGAACGGAAAAAGTCGTCCTTGTGAGGACATATTTGTGACTGAGCTCACAATGGAAGGCTACTGTTGTGTTTTTAATTACGTAGCCCATTTATCTACAACAAAACTCTCACCCATAGTGTAAGTTACTTTGCTCTTCTTAGTGGCATCTATTTTTGTTAATGTATTAACTGAGAAATACCCATTTTTAGCATTGAAAATGATAATAAACCAATTTCTTTTGGACCGGCTGATGCTCTTGATTTTACTATCTTATCAAATTCGTCAGATACATTTTTTACAACACTAGCTACAGAAGCTCCTGTTAAAGTACGTATGATTTTCAGTTTTATGAAAAAAATTTACTATTTTTAGAATATTACTGAATGGGATATAAATACATCTATATTCATAGAAAACCACTTATTTAGTCGTTGACTTCATCATCACTCTTATGATAAGTAACTTTACAAAATAGTGAAAAAAAAAACAACAAAAAGTAAAAAGTGTTCAGAATATAAAATAATTCCAATAAATAACATTTTAGACATGTCCGTGACTCATGACTCTTCAAAGTTCAAAATTCTATATTCCCACAGATTCCACCATGCAATGAAACTACTAAATTGGAAGCAATTTTCATCCTTATATCAATCTAAACATATATCTTTACCTCCACCTTGGATTGCAAAAATTACAACACTCAATTGTGGCCTATTACGTTTCCAAAAAATAGCACCAACCCGAATCTTATCACACAACACTTCAACGATCTAATTAACTCTGATGAGGTCAGGAGGCCGAAATTACTTCATAACGCTGAGTTGATTACGAATTCATACACGAGAGATTGACAAATTGTGCTCATACGCCATAACTGACTTTTTTATAGTAAAGCAATATCAAGTAAACGGGCAAGTTAAAGTTTTACTATATCACCAGTAATCCCTCATTTCAGTATCTAAACACCCTTTAATATTATGTTACCTCCAATTCTCCTGTTCTCAATATAAAAGTTACTAAAAAAGATTTTATTTTTACGACCACAACTGGTCATGAATGTTTGTCCCTTGTATCAATCAATTAGAAAAACAAGTTTTATGTCTACCAAGAATTAAAAGAGTAATGTTTATTTGTTTTCGGAACTCGTAAAAAGACAATAATTATTATGAGGTAATGACGTTTTCATCTTTCTTGGTGTGAGTGTAAAAACACTTGCAATAAGTTGTTTCATCTGTCTTTTCTTGTCTAAGCTCGATTCGTTTACCTCCTCCAGTGGCTCTGTATTCGTAAAGAGGCCGAACTTATCACCGACACCATATCGGCCAAACGCATCGGTGTTATTGCTACAATACTGGGAGACGTGAGTGGTCTCTTCATTCCCTTCTCATCGCACTTTACCATGACGATCGTGACTCGTACAATTGAATTACGCATCTGTGTATCAGAGAGAGACGAATATTAAAAATTCCGTAGTAGCTTATTTCAGGCACACGCCAAGAACGATGAAAACGAGTTTATATATATTCAGGGATTCTACAGTATTCACTGCCTTCCCTCGCTCAACCGTTTCCATCTCTCTCTGTTGTCCCATTCTCCATCGTTTAGACCTCTCTTAGTCATGGCGTCGTCTACTTCGTTCCTCCAGGATCTTCGGGGTCGTCTCCTTTTCTTCCTTCCTATGGGGCTCCATTCTGTTCTTCTTTTTGTACATCTGCTGTCGCTGATTCTTCTTACATGCCCATACCACTTTACTCTTTTTTACTCTATATATGTTAGTATGTTTGTTTCTATTGATTCTTGTTGATTTCATTCTTGTTACTCTGCAGCATCTTTTCAAGCATTCCATCTCTGTTGCTACTATCTTACTGCTGTTTTTCTTATTTATGATCCAATTTTCAGTCACATATGTCATAATACTTCGCACTAATGTTTTATAAAATGTTGTGTTTTTGTCTTTGTATTTAGGTGTCTATCCCACCATACTGAGATAAGTTGTCGGATTGCTGCTCTTGTTTGTCCTAATCTTTGTGTAATTTATTCCTCTGTTGTTGCCTTTTTCGTGATTATAAACCTCAAGCATTTGAATTTATCCTTTCCTTTGACTGTCACGTTGTCATCAACATCAGGTTAACATCTAGGCCAGCCTTGGTATATTCTTCTTGTAGTTTCTTCATCATGTAGCTGAGATCGTCTTGGTCTTGTGCAATCACTACTTAATCGTCTGCAAAACTTAATGTATATAGGTATTCATTCCGTACCGGTACTCCCATGCCTTCGCATGTTCTTTTCCATGTAGTTAAGGCTTTCTCTAAGTATATTTTAAATAGGGTTGGAGATGTGGAACAACCCTGCAGGAGCCATTTTGTTGTGACGAAGTCTCCTATGATTCTTGTTCCCACTTTAATGAACACTTTATTCTCTTTATACAGAGCTTTTGTAGCTTCTATGAGTTCCGTCTGTATTTCTAATTGGTACATTGCCTCCCATAGTTTTGACCTTGGTACAGAGTCATACGCCTTTCTTAGGTCCTCAAATGCCAAATGTATATATTATATTATGTGGATTCTTTGTAACTGTATAGAAAAAGTGACTTATTTTAACCCACCGTTTAAAACGTTTTAAGTTCATTGAAGGCGGTTAGAAATTGGCGGGTTGCTCTTTGCTATAAAATGTTGGATTGAAGCAGCATTCAGAGAGTCGGTTTTCGGTTCCCGTGCCGGATAGTAGGTATACCCCCCTCTCAAACTTTATGTAAAAAGACTCCATTATCCTGCATAGCATCTTGACTATTTCTCTCCCTAACTAAAAGCATAATTACTGCGAACTGCGACCTATGAACTAACATAAATAAATTAACAGCCTTTTCCCCCACTGTCCGGCAGCCATAGTTATTATATAACAAAGAAATAATGAAATTAGTCAGTCGTCTTTGTTGGTTCTTTTACACTGTAACAATAGAGTATATTTTAGCTCACAATAATAAATTCCTATATCTATTGGGAACAAATTACAATTTTCTTTAAAACCATATATTTATATTTTATATTTATAATAGTAATGATAATAGATATATCTAGTTTATTAAATAATAGGTTTTCATTAATATTAATTAATATTACTTTGAATTGAATATTAATACCCTAACAAAAAATTTTAGATTTTAATATCTATACCTACCGATTTCCCCGACACTACTTCAGGAGGTTTAATAGAAAAAATAATAGACAAGGGGACGGAAATTTTTCTACGAGTTTCGTCGATAAACACAGTAGCCACTGATGAAGTTAAAAAATATCCTCCGAGCAAGGTAAGAAATAAAAACCAAGAGTCTTTCGGGTTGAACCCCGTCGATTATCATTGCGCTAAATTTTTCGAATTTTTTTTAGTTATTATTTCTTAGTTTAATTGTATTCAGTGTAAGAAAATGCTTCGAGTTCAAAGAGATCAAAATTACCACCATGTAAACGATTTTGACAGTGGCGAAATTGGCGACGAACGAAGGTAGAGGAACACGAAGAAGAGCAACCGGTCAACCGAGGCGCACCATAGAGCGTCAAGATAGGCGCTTTAGATTACTGGCTCTGCAAGACCGTTTTGCTACTACACGTCAAGTTGCTGACCAATACTTTCTAGTAGTAGGTAGACCTGTTTGTATGCGTGCACTATACTGTCGCATTCGAGCTTTTGGACTAAGTTCATTCCGCCCACGACTATTGCTTCCTTTGACTGCGGACCACTGTCATCAACATTGGAATTGGTGCAGAACATGGACGTATAAACATAGATGGACATAGCAATAAGATACCTTTAACACACAATGTTTTGAAGCTTTGATATAATGTGATGCTTCCGTAATGAGCATAAGCGTGCTTGAATTTTTACTCGCGGGTAATTATTCAGATTTTAAAAATTAAAAGTAGGAATAATGTATAAAAACACGTTCAAAGAATTTAAAAAAACGAGAGTTTAACTATTAACAAATCACGTCATTATAGAAAAATTAAATTACAATTTTATTTGCTTTAAAATTAATACAATAAAATATAGTTGAATTCAAGTTAATTTTTAATAGGTATTAAAATATTGCTACAATAAAAAATCTTTATGTTTTCTCCTAAAATTGCTACCAAAATAGTTCGATCATCAATATTATTTGGAAACCTACATAGAAAAATAAATGAGTTTAATTCATTTCACTAATTTATTTGCATCCATGAGAAATATTAGATTAAAAAGGTACTAAATAGATCTTTTTTAATCAGATGATGTCTACTTACAATTTAAAAATGTCTACTAATTTCATGAACTTATATCTTATTTAATACATTAATGAACATGAATAAACCCAATGGTACGCCTATTAAAATGTAAACAAACACGCTTCCTCATTTCCTCATCTTAAATAATGTAAATTGTATGTACTTACAAAGGAAATGAGAGATCGGGATGTAAATATTTCGTTTATTTTATTTCACTTTTCACAAATATCACTCTGGATCAAAAAACAACTTCTACTAAAAAGTAAACAAACATGGAACAGCATTTGAAGTTTGACGTAGATCAATAAGACAGAGAAATGTAAACAACCGTTGCCATTTATAAATAGTTTTCAGTGCTTCTACATATAAAATAATTGATTGATATCTATTATACGCTATTATTAAATGATAATGCACACTATGTGCACACTTTATATTTTGATTACAATTAAATATATTAATCTAACCAATACATTATTATTTTGGTTTGATAGCACCTGTAGAGTATAAAATACGGAGTAATATTTTCAGCGACTCGCGAATAAGAAATTTTAAAACAAAACGTGACAACAGTTGAAGGTGCTAAGAATGTGATCTATTCAAATAATTTTGACTTCACAATTTTATGTAAATAACTGAGTCCATCTGTGTTTATACATCCATGGTGCAGAAGAACGGCAGCATTGGGTGGCAGAATGGCGTAATGTAGCATTCAGCGATAAATCATGATTCTGTTTCGAAATGCATGATGGTCGTAGTATGGTAAGACGCCGACGTGGAGAGCGACGAGATATTGGGTTTGCTGTTTGAGAGGCATGTACATCGGACAGTTGAAGTAATTGTTTTGGTGCTATTGCCTATGGTAGCAGAACACCACTTGTGTTTTTCGAGGTAATATGACAGCTGCTCCTTATGTTGATGGCATCTTACAAACCACTTTACTGCCTTATCTGGACGGCCGTCGAGACGTCTTTTTCAGAAAGATAACGCGCTTAATCATTTTGCTCTTCAAATTATGAACTTTCTCCAAGAAGCTGGCGTTAATGTTTTGCTATGGCCGCGCCTTGCTCCAGATTTAATACTATCGAACATGTATGGGATATAATGGGAAAGAGACTGTCCATTTTGCACCATCCCCCACAGACTCTGACACAGTTAATACATGAAATTCATAATTTTTATATAATAATAATAATTTTAATACTTGTTAATAAAATTTCTTGACAACGATATCGTTTCATTCTTAACGTAAATCTACGAGGTTGCTAAAAAATTAAGTTTAAGAAATTATTCCTTCTGGGGTAACACTTGTGGTATCACAATATGACTGACTATATAAAAACCTTTCAAATATTATTGAAATTATTATTTATTACATAGAGTTCATTGTACTCAGGGGTAGCTGGTCCTGAGACATCCCTTCTCTATCGACCTCAGTTGATATATAAAGTTTTAATGATTTCTCACCACTTAAGTTCACTCCGCACTCGAGGGGTGCAATTTCTGGCAACTAAGATCGAGTTTTATTTATTCTTCTCCTTATTATAAATAATAATATTTTATTCCGTTTCAAAGCTGTTACTATTTTTTTCCTTCTGTCAAAAAAAATCTCATTTCGATATTTCAAGGGAATCCAGCTCTAAATTGTTTACATTTTATGTACAATTGTTCTACAGCAGTACATTATCAACATGTTGAGCATCAGATAATGTTACCAGATCAAATAAAATAAGACAAAAAATAAGGATTAAGCATTGATGCTTGATGCACTGTTTGTTAATGTATTTTTGTATTTATCCATAAGCTGCGTTATAATGATAATTTTTCGACTGTTCTAACAACCATTCAAATTTCGTCATTTTGTGTCATGTGGAAAAATTTCACGTAATCATGTCAACATTAGACTGATAATTGCATTCAGTGCAATTTTCAATCCCTATGACAACACGATCGAGTTTGACAACTTCATCCAAATAAATTTCAAAATGTCACGTTTCGGCAATGAGAATGTTCAAAGTATAAATGCGCTAATCAAAGAAAAAATTCTGAAAAATGTTGAGTTATGATTTTTTTTTTCGAAAAATTATCCGCCGAATATCCCTCGGACATTGATGAATGCCTCATAATTTCATGACAAATTTCTCAAGCTCGTTGCTTGGTAACAGCACTCAGCCTTCGGCTTCGTGCTGTTACCAAGGAACGAGCTTTCGATTGTCATAAAATTATCTCGTCTGTTATCAATGTCCTAGGGATATTACTACTGAAAATTGCATCTGTTGTTGAATTGCCTTGCACACATTCAAACTGATTATCGGATATTTCGTTGTCTTAATTTTACAGTTACAATTTTTTTTTATTTTTGAAATCCGATTAAAAGTTTTGTTATTTATATCAATAAATTTTAAAATGACGCAATATAGTGGGGTACACGAATACCAAGTATACAAAGACGATTTTAGGAAATTTCCAAATTACTAAATTAAAATTCCAAATCACTGTCGATAAATATCCGTGATCTTGTTTTGTTTATTTCAAAAATTTGCATCAACAGCTATTTTTGTAACATCAGGTCCTATGTTTTAGCGAGGTTGCATCTTTAGTGACGAAATTAAGACGATATTCGGAAGCTACAGTTACAGTGACTGTATTATGGATTGCAAGATACAAAGTATTGTGGCATTATGTCAATGTATTCCTTTTAATTTCATAAATGTATTCAAAAATATGAATGAGCATTATTTTCAATGTACTTTGGGCGATTTACAATGCTTAAATGCTTATACAAGTAAGAGTATTTTATTAATTATGCACAGCAAATTGTTGTTACAATTGGTTTGTTGATTCTTTGCTCATGCCTCTTTATTTAGTTTATTAGAATAATGTCAAAATCGGAACTAGAAATATAAAAACGTAATCTAAGTTATACACTAATCTAAAAACACCCTTAAACATGATTAAAATGTTACTTTCAATAATGTTGTGTGCTGTCTATCTTGTAATAATTGCAATAAAGTATATATTGGAGAAACATCCAGGAACACGTTGGGAAGATTTCCATTACACAAGAGTGCTATAAATCTGAACAAAGTATCCTGAAGCATCTGATACCTATCTTTTTTACTCTGTACGGAGGACTCTCCGATTGTCTGAGAGTAAGAGTGTCCAAGTATAAAACTAACATGCAAAAATGACCTACAGACTGCGGTGCTCTGTGTGAATGTAGTGCGATACAAGATTCAACACATCTACTGAGTTGTCCTCTATTGGAGAAATCTTGCACAGAATATGATCTCCAGCATATAATTGATACGGCCATTCAGACCGCTCTTTTCTGGAAGGCCAAAGATTTAATTGTTTAAACTAAACACTGTAAATGAAAATAAATATATGGTAAAAAGGACAGAACAAAGTGGACAGAAGGACAAAGGAAACAGAATGTTAGAATAAAGTATTCATAACAGGAAGATATTTGCAAATATAATGCATGTATTTATTCTATTCTTTTTAAAAACATATACAGTTTCTAGTAGGGGAAGGTGGGGGAATATCGACTAATTAGGACAAAACTTGCTGTTATAGATTTTTTGCTATTAATTTTATGAATTTGAAACTTATAATATAAACATTTAGTTCATTCAGTTATCCAATTACTGCTTTAAAAATATTATAAAATAAATATTTCAAATATCTTAAAAATATATATTTTTGCAACTCAAAAAATTCGGGTAATATCGATCAATCGGGTAATATCGAGAATGGAGATGGGTATTATCGATCAAGGATGTATTGGCGCATCCAGGGAGTGTTTTGGGGGTTAACCCCCCCAGGACTCCATTCCGACACTGTTATTTACAAATTTTAAGGACTTAAAATGGTGGAGATAGCATAAAAAATTTCTGTGCCCAACCAAAACCGCCCCAGAGGAAAATTCTAGGTGTCCTACTGCAAGGATGGGAAATATCGATCATAGATGGACAATTTCAATGGTTAAGTTTAATTAGGTTTAAGTATAAAATAAATATTTCTTTAGTTATATTTACAGTTTAAGCAAATATAAAGAGTAGCAGTATCCGCTTCCGTAGTCTGCATGTATGAGCCCAGAGACCACAGAGGCGACATTTCCACCATAATTTATTTGATTCAAATTCCGAACATACTGCACATAGTTCGCTTTCACGTGTTTAATGTGCTTTCACGCCATAAGTCTTCTTTTTGACTAATTTTTCTGTTTTAAACTTAGTAGCTCCAATTGTTCGTTTAACTTTCTCAACCTCATTCTTCTCTTGTTTTTTTTGTTGCTTACTTTTTAATTGTTCTTTTAATGGTGTTAGAATAACCGACTGTTGAGTTCTTTAAATGGTGTTGATGTTAGAATAATCGAGTGTTGAGTTCGCCTGCTTCTAGTTTTTGTATAACTACTGACTGGTAGTGCCGGTAGAAGGCATAGTTCACTGACAGATATACGAAATAAGCTTTAATTTTTTAGCTGCACAGATAGATTTATCCTTGTCGTCACGAAAAGCAATATCTGAAACTTTCTTCAATTCTGATTCAAATAAAGAATCTTCTGATGATGGTGTTGCTTTTGGTGTCAGTTTTTTATTTTGTACTACACTGGACCCTGGTAGTTTATCTAGGGGAACAGAGAAGACACGTTATATTGATATTTCTCAACTACTGCTATAGATACTAATTCTTCTTTACAAAAAACATCGGGATTAAAGGAGAAAATCCCTGTGGTTCGAAATCCATTTACACCATTCTTAACAGACGCAGCACTATCGCAGCCCGGCAAAGTCATCAATAATTTGCGATATGCGGACGATACAGTACTCCTAGCTTCTAGTCAAGAAGATCTGCAAACACTACTTGATAGTGTCGTTGAGAGTTGTAGGGAGGCAGGTCTGGATCTTAACATAAGGAAAACCAAAATACTCGTAATAAGTAAACAACAGAATATAAAACCGTCTATATATGTAAATAATATCAAACTTGAGCAAGTTGATAAAATCGTCTACCTTGGACAGCAATTAAATTGTAATGCAGAAAATCACGGCGAAATTAGATCCAGAATAGAGCAGGCTAGAGCTGCTTTTAGGAGGATGTCCAAGATGTTATGTAACAGAGACCTAAAATTGGCATTAAGGATCCGCCTACTTCGCTGCTACGTGTTCTCGGTTTTACTTTATGCTGTCGAGTCCTGGCCTGTGAATAAAATCGATCTAAATCGCCTTGAGGCTTTCGAAATGTGGTGCTATAGAAGAATTTTAAAAGTTTCCTGGGTGGAGAAGATTCGTAACTCCACATTACTAGAACGTCTCAGCAAGACTACTGAGATCATAAAAAGCATCAAGCAGAGAAAGCTGGAATATTTCGGACATGTAATGAGAGGTCCCAAATATAGATTGCTACAAAATATCATGCAAGGAAAAATAGCAGGCAAACGCAGTCCAGGACGAAGAAGAACCTCATGGTTGAAGAACTTGTGAGATTGGTGTGGTGTAGATACAAGCATGCTATTTAGGGTGGCAGTGAATAAAATTAAAATAGCTATGATGGTAACCAACGTTCTGAAAGGACATGGTACATGAAGAAGAAGAAGCAGCCCTATTAGAGACATTTTGAACAAGTTCTGCAACGTCTGTTGTATTGATTTTCTTATACGTTTTTTGTTTTATATACTTGTCACATTCTTGATAGTAATCTGTCTTAAATGGAGAAAAGAAACGTGATACGTGACCACGTGTGGTGGCAGTGAAAGGAGATTTATTCCGGTGTTGCGACAAAAAAGTAGGAAGCCAGACTTAAATGCGTTATGTGGTTATTTACCACTAAAAGATCTAGATGGTTTTTACAAGCAATAACATGCTGCTGAAAATGTTTCAACTATTCCAAGACAAGTTGTTTCGTTATCCACCCTGATTTGAAACATCTGTATATTGCCCCAATAGGACCACTTTTGTCCAAACCTTCTTTCATCCGATTTCTTCTATAAATAAACATAGGTGGAATATATTGACCTAAGGCATTGAAAGCATATACTAGAGTCGTGGTTTGTCCTTGTTTACCACTGGTAATTGCACCAACTTGTTTCTGGTCTTTGACAGCAACAAATTTACAGGGAACGTGAAAATAGCTGATACCCGTCTCATCAACATTAAAAATTTGATGACATTCAAATTTGAAACGATCACATAGAGTTAACAAATTTTTGTAAAATATCTTTAATTCTTCTCTATTAAACGCAGTAATTCTACTTAAACTTGTTGCTTCTGGTTTTCCAGTTCCACACATTTTCATTGCCATTTTAAATAGATGTTTAATTTTGTTTTAACCATCTCGCACAATGGTTTTTAGAGTAACTGGATGAGTAGGAAATAAAAACTTACTCACCAGTTAGATATTTGGGACCCACGTTACTTTAAAAACTAAGGCTTCCAGGAGACTGGAAGAGTGTGTAGACTTATAGAAGTTAGAAGAATCCGGCTGATTTAACTGATTGACTGATTTGACATTACCAATCGGATACACCCTGAATAATTAGCAATTACTAGTCGTCAAATCAGAGTACGTGCTCTAAAAAGTGCTCGTATTTCAGATCCAACGAATATGGATTCCCAGCTCTACCAACGAGGAGATTTGTACTAGGATGGTTTCTTGTAGTAAGGATGAAACACGACGTTCATCCAAACGCAAATAAAACAGAAGGTCGCTCGAGGAGGTTTGGAAGATTATGTCGAACACACTTCAGCCAATTACGTCTAGCGAACGACGGGCCAAGCAAAACCACAATTGCAGAACCAATATTCATAAACCAAATTCAAAAACCATTTGACGTATGGTATGGGACGTAAGGCCAAAAAACGCCTTCGACAGTTCTAAAATTTCAGATACAAATTCGGATTCCTCTTCCTTTGTAAAGACAGCTTTTCGGCCTAGTGTAATTTTTTAGTCTCAAAACGACCTCTTAATCGGTCTTGCAATGCTCCCTAAGGGATATTGTATAAATTGGATGATCCTCTTATCGAAAGTATTTTGTCAGCTATATCGCTGAGGGCTTTTCCCATCCCCTCTTCGTCCCATGAGGACGGTGTTGTTTTTTTGTGATATGTTCGTAACATCTGAAATAAATATTAGTCACAATTAGGGTAATATCGATCACATGAACATTTTTAGAAAACATTTAACCTGAAATTAAATGATTTTGTGATATCTGTGTTCTAGAAATATGTTTTCATGCATTGCGAATACCAAAATGTTAACTTCAGCTAATAAAGGAGCCCTTACCTTAAAATACGATTGTAAAATATTATAAAAATCTTGCACAAACACAAATTTATTCGACATTATTTGCGACGTTAATTAAATCAAATTTGAGATTGATCAATATTATCCTGCGGTCAATATTCCCCCACCTTCCCCTACTTCAATGACCAAAATTAATAATAATTAAAGCAATTTTTACACAAAGTTAATTGGATTCAAATTGTATAGTTATTTAGAAAAAAGATAACCTTTGATTAACTAAACAATAATTTGTATATAAAAATCAACGAGGAGAATCAATGTGTAACCTACACCAACGTTTCTATTGATTTCCAGCAACTAAATTCTCAGAGGAAAATGCGACGTCAAACATACAATAACAATTTGAAGAAACTAATTAAACAAAAGATACGTATATTAAAAAACATACTAGAACATTTAAATAGTAATTTAATTATTAACTAATTTAATAAACATAATTTTAAGATAAGTGGAAGACCCTATATCCTAGTGACTTCATCGGGACTGGTTTAGAACGAGAGAAACAAGATTCAATTCAATGTGAACACTGCATTCCTACTTGTTCTGATACTATGTACGATGTGTCCAGCGAATTTGCTATAATCTATGAAAATGGGTGAGAATTTATTTTTCTCGTTTCTTTCAACCCATTTTAATCATAACACCAACTGATATTTCATGTTGTTTTTTATAACCATTGTGTTTCTTTTCTTTGTATTATCTTTCTCTTAGATTTTTCTTTCGTTTTCTCTTTTATTTTCTCTTTCTTATTTTTATTTTTTACTTGTTTGTTTTAATGTATTATATTCAGCTTGCTGGATTACACGTAGAGTGACTACCAGTAAAAATATGTCTAGTAGGATCAACAATCTAATAAAGTTCATTGCGGGTATGATTAACAGTTGCTTCATAGACCCAGTGTGACACTTCCACGCTTCAATCATCATCAAAGAAATAATATGCTATTTTTTTTAGCTTACAGTTACATTAGCGTATAGTTCCTTCGTCCCATTTATTAAATTCATGCTTATGTTTGTTTTCTTTAACGCTTCCCATAATTTATAATGTGGTACTCTATCATAAGCCTTTTGTAGGTCTAGATACAATAAATTTACTTCTTGATTAACGGCTATTTTCTTTTCAATAATCTGTGTAATGCAAAACAAATGGTCAACAGTAGATCTACTTGTCCTAAATCCTGTCTGTTCCTAAGCCTCTAAAGTCTTTATATTCGCTTTCTATTCTGTTTTTAATTACTTTTTCGTATATTCTACTGACCGAGTTTGTCACGGAAATACCTCTGTAATTGTCACATTCAACCCTTCTGTCTTTTTTGTGTATATATATATAAGGTTCTTGAACTCCTAAGTGGAGCATAGAGCTTCAGTGAAAACGCGCCATCGGGTTCTATTTTGCGCTAAGGCCTTCACCTCATTCCAAGACTTTCCTTGTTTTCTTATCTCGTCCATGATGGATCTTCTCAAAGTTTGTACTGGGCGACCTGTTTTTCGTTTTCCTTGGGGATTCCACTCTAGGGCAGTCTTTGCAATACTGGAGTTATTTTTTCGGAGTGTGTGACCGATCCAACCCCACTTTCTGGACTTTATTTCATTTACTACCCTCTTTTATTTGGTCAGGTGTAGTAAAGTAGTACTTTTTTGTGTATAGTGGATATGAATAATGTCTTCCACTCCTCTGGGGTTGCCATTCCATTAATGTAGTTTTGGAACAGTAGGCTTAACTTGTATATAGTTTGGTTGTACCATGTTTAATTAATTTTGCAGGGATGTTACCTGGACCCGGTGCTTTGAGATAGTTTTTAGAGATCTACATACATCTTCCAATCTTCCACTTCCTTCGTTGTTATTCGTGTAGGCGAAGTTAAAATATTTTAACTAAAATAATTTTGTGTATCGTTGCTGTCTTTAAATTGAGGTCTATCTTCCCTTAGGAGTTTCTTACAACATTGGTCCCAGTCATCCATTGTTATTGTTGACACTACGTCTTTCTTCTTATTTTGTCCTAAAGATTTTAAGACTCTCCAACTTTCTGTGCTTCTTCGTCCTCCTAGATGTGTATTTATCATGTTACACTTTTGTTGCCATGATTGATTTTTCTTTTGACACTTCATCATTCCATATTTCACTTCAATCGTTTTTCGTACTTTAACTGGAGGCTCCTTTTAGATTATTTTATCCGTTATATTCTTTGTATTTAAGTATTTTTGATATAGGTCTCTTTTCTTTGATTCTGGATTTGGTATCCAATGACCTCTGTTGCTGCCTCCTGGAGACACCTTTCTATGTAAGTGTAATGTTCTTCATTTTTATTAAATTGTTTATTTTCAAGCTTTTGATTTAATCTATTTCTGAATCTCTCACGCTTTCTTGTTCTAAGCTGATTAGGTTATACCTCTTTTGTATTACTTTCTTCTTTCCCTTTCATTTCCTTCTTTTTCTTCTTAAAATTTATTTACTCCAAATGTGATCTTAGCTTTTAATAATTGATAATCGCTTCCACAGGCAACTCCTCTCAATACTCTTACATCTTGTACAATCATATTTGTCTTTTGTCGTATTTTTCGAGATGTGCCGACTTTTGCAACCTTTAAATTCAATTTCTCAATAAAATCGTTTTTATTATTTACTAATGCGTCATTATTTACTGAATATACACCCAAGATTCTGCATTTTTGTAGCCTCTTCAGTAATCAACCCCTCTTCTGTAATCCTAGACAAGGAGCCCTTACAGGGTGCTATCAACCGGGCCAGTTGAACCCTGGTTTTTTAGAGGTGTTACCTTTCTGTCTCTTTTCTTTTATCCGGGCTTGGGACTGGCTGCATTGGCTATACAGCTACTCAATTTACCCCACACCAATATATGCAGAGTTTATATAAGAATAAGTAATATTATATAAGTAATTTTCTTGATAATCATAAAAATAATTGTTTCTAGGAGCGCTGCTAATTATAGTATTGTCCACATATCAAACGAAAAGTCACTCGGAATGTTTAATAAACAAGACGCGTACTTTTATTGGTTCGACATGATAAGTAAGTGCTGATTATATTTCCTTTTACTTCTGTCATTTTGAACCACTTCTATTAATTTAGTGTCCGCAGTCTTTTAAACACAAACAAACAACAACACTTCTATGAACTACATATTTTACCGCGTTTTTTTTGCATTATTTATAGCTGGTCGGTAAATTTTTACGTATATTCGGTATATCACGTCAAAATAACTATCAAAGTAGTTTTAGTTTTTTTGAAGTTCTCAAAAAATATTAATTTTTGACAGTATTTTTGGTAGATTCCAGCCGTGTTTCTACATTTGAAGGCATCAGACCTACATCGTGTTCTTAGTGCACGGTTTACTAATAAAGTCTTCTTTACAATTAATAAAACGTTGTTTCGAAAACAGGTCTATTGTATAGACTATGGCATGAAAAATTTGAACTCGCAGTAAAATCAATTACCTCTGGTAGCGACCTCAGCGAGAATGATTTAATTCATAAAAATCATTCGCTTCACTTGATATAAACAAAACATATACGATTAAATTCCTATTTGTTTGACGCACAAAAATCCCCAAGCGGCTTCAATTAAAAGAAATGCCGAGGAAATTCACATCTGTGAAATATAAACAAACTATAAAATGGTTTAAATTAACTCTAGCGACTCAAATAAAAGGAATGAAAACACGTTTTGGGTATTTTAACCTGTACGATGGGAACTGAAATACACTAAAATTATTTTTCAATGTTTTAAATATATACGAGGGGATTTCAATATATATATCAAGGAATTTACAAATGCTACAAAGTACGGAACAGTAGACAAAAAGTGGTGATTACATATTATGCACATCAAAACTTGTCCGAAGAGCTCTTTAATTGTTCAACTTGTGTATTACCAGATATTTATCTAATTTGCACTTCAAGTTTTAATGTTTTCTTATAAATTTATTAAATGACAATAATAAAATATCTGTAATACTTACTTCTAGGTATGTTTGGAGGAATATGCAGTATCACTATGGGTTTAAGTTTTGTTTCTGTAGTGGAAATTTTTTATTTCCTTATTTTCATGGGTATAAAGAAACATTTAAGGAAAAAGCGTAACAAAGGATTCCATAGTGAGCACGTTTTAGAATGAATTATCATAAAGCAAACAACTCAGGGAAAACATTAACAAATTTTAGTGTTTGTAGATAAAATTTGTTGAATAAAGTTTATGCACTACCAAATAGTATTATTAATTAGCACGAGCTATAATTATATATCACAAAATATGTTTTTATTAAATAAATACACAAATTTATCTAATTACTTAATTACAATTAAAATTAAAATTGGTGTTATCGAGGAGCCTGATAACCTTAACATTTCCACAGTAAAACAGTTATTATTTATTGCTGCTGGTAGACTTGAATATGATCTAAACAGTTTGTACAATGAGCTCCCTTGGTGATTTAATTGAAGAAAATTGTTGTGACAGTACTTAATACTTTATGTAACAATAAAACACTGAAAACTTTGTTTTCAAACTTCCACAAAAATTTATTTTAACTCTTATCACTACAGCTGTTTCGGCTAATTGCCTTTCTCAAGTTGAGAAGCAACTGCATGCAACAACCAAGAACTAGGACAACAATAGATAGGTGCAAAATTTTAAAGAGAGAAGAGAATTGCATACACTGAAAAAAGAAACGAAAATCACAATATGACGTATTAGACTGTCTTGAAAGCCGATAAGCAAGGAGGAACAAGAAAGTTTCATCTAGAAATAATTAAATATTTTCTGTAATAATAAGGATGGCAAGGATAGTTAGACTGGCTGGTACTAAATAAATAAAAACTTTTGTAAATCTACCAGGCCATTTGATTTGAAAAGAGGGGTTGTTGTTTACGTATACCCTGGAAAAAGATTACGGTGTTGTTGCCTTTTTGTGGCGTGAAAACCCTTCTGAGAAAAGATGATGGTAATTAGCAGCTCATGTATAAAGTACCGACAAAAACAATATTTTTAAACTTTGATGGTACACAAGGCAAATATCGAACACAGTATTTAATCAAATCTTGCCCAAGTACTTTCGATCACAAGATCATCTTCAGGGGCATTTCGTCAGTTGTGGCCTATCCAGCAGTAACAGAATGTCATAAATGTAAATTGGGACATAACAAATACACTAAACAAAGACAAACAAACACTTTAAAATTTAAAAATTGGAGAAGCTACATTTTATACAGAATGTCTCCGGCTTCTATATAAAATGTAGCTTCCCCAATTTTTAAATTTTAAAGTGTTTGTTTGTCTTTGTTTAGTGTATTTGTTATGTCCCAATTTACATTTATGACATTCTGTTACTGCTGGATAGGCCACAACTGACGAAATGCCCCTGAAGATGATCTTGTGATCGAAAGTACTTGGGCAAGATTTGATTAAATACTGTGTTCGATATTTGCCTTGTGTACCATCAAAGTTCATTTATTCGAACATTCAACCTTATATTGGTTGAAAAACAATATTTACAAAATGAATAAAACGCATAAGTCACAAGAAGACTATTATTTTACTTTAACAAATGAATACTTTGTCATATCAATTTACTATTTTAGTTGTAACTAAGCCACAAGATTAGCTTATTTCAAACTAGAATAGCAAATTACTATGATAAATTAAATTAATATTAAGTATTAGGTTAAAAAAACAATAAAACTAAAAAAACCATAAATTAGTGTCATTTATTTTTCTTTATTGTAATACTTACAACCTTTTTTAATTATACAGTGATCGTTACACACATTCCCACTGCATATTTCACGAATTTGTTTTTGTTTTCTGTCCTTTTTTGTAAGCATTTTTCAATACACTGTTTTGTTACCCATTGTAGTCCCCTTGATTTTTTTCTCAAAATTTGAGGCAACACAAGTTATTCTGCTGTCGTTGTAAAAAACAATCTTCGCTTTTTATTTGTGTTTTCGTTCCATATTGGATGTAAATTTGTCCAAGTGATAAATGGGGCTACCCCAACCTCGTCTAAAATATTCATAAAAACTGCAAAAGGCCAACGGTTAGTTCGTCTTTTGCACATATATTTATGAATCATTTGTATTTATGAACGTATCGGAATCACATTTTGTGCTATTATAATAGAGTATCATATCTTGTTTTTTGTTAACATCATCTGCACAGTAAGCATTGTGATGCATGATAAACACAACTATGACACTTTTTTGTTTTTTCGGATGCGTAAAAAAACAAAAGATGCTTTTGAAATTAATCCGAAAATTGAAGATGTCTCTGAACGGTTCTTGTTTGGTAGAAATTCCCGAGGAACGAATCTCTTTTTTTTTCACTGTGCCCACAAGAGTTAGTGAATTTTCCAGTAATTCATGTGTAACAGCAAGATCAGCAGACAAAATTCTTTCGAAGCAATTATTTCAAACATAAAAATAAATAGGTTTTGGATAGCTCATGACTATGTTGAAGGAAACATATTTCTAAACAAATTCAGTGATGCATAAAATTCAATAAATTTTTTTTTACCAGTTTATGATAAAAGAATTGGCGTCTTAAGACCGTTAGAGACACCTTTCCCGGATAGGGGATAAGCATAAAGTTTTAAATGTAATTTAAATTTAACTAAAATTTCTCGCTGAGTAATACCGATATACAGAATGAAGCGAGATTATTGGTGTGTACTAAGTCTAAATTGCCACGGTTTTCAGATAGGTTAGCGGTTTCTTTTAACCTGCCAAACCGGCAGCATTTATTAACATAGCCTAGAAATCTAAATAGCCTAAGAGTAGAGACTTAGAGAACCGTGTTTTTCCTGATGTCTGTTACTAATAATTTAATCATTAGCTGTAAAATAGAACGGCAATAAATGAGTAAAAAGAAGACTTGTGTAAAATTATCATATAGACAAAATAACTGAGGTCAGAATAGTAAAAACAAAGAGATTTTTCCAAAAAAATATTGTGAAGGCACATTAAAAAAATATATGAAAATAGAATAAAAATTCCCTAAATGAACACCAAAACAATTAATATACATAAACATTTAAAAAATCATGTCTAATAATTTATTTGTTCAAAACAAAAGCGATGTTTAGATACGTATACATCTTGACGCAAAAAAAAGAGGGAGACGGAAACAATTTTAATGAAACAGGAACTAATTGAATAGATTGTACCTATAACCTTAATGGATTTTTCTTAGATATGCAATAACAAATTAAATTGATTACATACTAAGAAAATAATAAAAAATAATTTGCTGTGGAAGTGTACCTCTATATCGTTAACATTAATAAATGACAAAAGTTCAAAATAAAACATCAATTTCCAATTAAAATTATGCACAAAAAAATAAGTGACACCAATTAGAATGACAGTAAAATAAATCATTTTTGCAAATGATGTATGGTAATTAATAATCATATTATAATCTAATGTTCGATCTGAATCGAACATTTTTAAACCTAAGTAAAATATCGGTAAACAAAATTTGTCGGTATTGTTTAGAGTACATCAACACATTGTTAATTGTTTTTGGTCATTTTATAGGATAATATCAGTATTGTTAATACAGTACAATCCTTGTTTTTCATGTCTTTAGCTTTTAAACCTTTGAATCGATAAAAAACTTAAAAACTTTTAAAAACAGTTTTGTAAAATTAACAAATTTCCAAGGAAAATATTTTTTTCAATTTATTTAAACTTTTGGTGAAGGTACGAGGTAAAGCCGCCATAAATTAGAAACCCTTTCTTTGAATAGACTAAAAAATATTACTACCTACTGTTTTTCATTTTTAAACATTTAGTAAACTAATAAATATTTATTAGTGACACTAAATTTGCATCTATAATTTTCTATCTTATAATATAATAATATATGTTATATCTATATAATATTAAATAATATTAACATCACTTTTTAAAATATTTTAATTTTGCAATCAATTTCCTACTCTTAAATTTTAATAATAAGATATGCAACAACTACATCAAATATATTATTTTTTATGTGTATCTTGTATATAGAATTTTTGGAAACTCTGTGCAAATAGTAAAAACGATCATAGGAAGTGTTGTAAATATCAATCTTCAAATGATCTAATTGTACATTATAAAAAGGTGTAACCAAAATGATCAACAAAATTACGAAGTTTAGTTTTATTTAATCACATGAATATCAAAAATACATATAGGTACTTGGTTGATCAATATAAAATAAATAAAACATCTAATTTTAATATTTCGTACTTCATAATTATTTCAAACAATATTCGTCAAATTATCGAAAAATCTCGAAAGTTTTACATAGAAACATATTTATGCTTTGTTGACTGCTCCAAGGCCTTCAATACCGTAAAATGGGATAACATATGGCATATACTTGGAGAAATAATTACGCTAGAACACCTAATCTATGGATTACAAAAACTATATGTAAATAATACAGCTAATGTAATTAATGTGGTTTCGAAAAACTCCAAATTAAAATCTGGAGTTCGACAGGGATGCATAATATCTCATTTTATATTCAATAAATATAGTAATCATATGCGCCAAGTTTTTGAGCAATGGCAAGGTGGAACAACGATAGGAGGAAGAAAAATCAAAAACCTACGTATGCTGATGACACTGTTATATTGACGTCATTACCAGAAGAACTGGAATAGGCCAGCCACTAAACATGGCAGGTTACAAAGTGGTCCGGCAATTTAATTACTTATGCTCTGTTATTACTAATAGTGGAGGATGCAAAGACGAGAGTTGTCGACGCATCACAATAGTCAGATCGTCAATAGCCAAACTCTCAAAAATTTGGAAGAACACTGACATTATATAAAACACAAAATTATGCCTTGTTCGAGCATTGATATTTCCAATTGCTTATCAATTATGCTTCCTAAACGGACAATAGAAAAAGCCGATTCGAAGACTATAATGGCATTTGAAATATGGGTCTGTAGAATGTTGCACATATCATGGACCGCACATCAAATAAATAACTCAGTTCTTGCAGAACTTAACATAAAAACTAGACTCAATACAACTATCAACCAAAATATACTGAGATATTTTGGATACATATTAGAAGAAGAGAAGGTATGGAGCAAATGATAGTTGAAGGTAACGAAGCGGTCAAAATATCCAGAGGAAGAAGTCGGAAGAACTACCAGGACCCGTTTTTCCTTCGATTTTATTCTTTATAATCAGCTGCAATAACTCATACTTATCATTTCTAAGTATGTGCCCCAAATATGCTGTCTTTTTCCTTTAAATGGTGGTTAAAAGTTCTCTATCTTATCCTATTCTGTGTAATACCATTTCGTTTGTAATATGATCGGTCCATGGTATCTTCAAAATTCTTCTACAAAGCCACATCTCAAAAGCTTCCAGTTTTCTCATTATGTCAACATTAACAGTCCAGGCTTTGACAACATAAAGTTTATCATTAATTACATTGAATTTAAGATTGTACCAATACATAAAGAACTAATACAGAGAGGTGTGTATATAATTCATCTATAATCATGGATATCCTAGAGGCAACTGATCTGGATAACAAAGACCTTCGAGTAATCAAGAACATATATTACAACCAAGTAGCAACCATTCGGGTGAAAGACCAACTAACAGAGGAACTTGCAATAAAGAGAGGAGTACGACAGGGCCGCATACTCTCCCCCCTATTATTTAACGTCTATTCAGAACACGTTATGAGCCAGGCCTTGGAGCATATCAAAGAGGGTATTCTAATAATAATGAGCGTCTGAATAACATCAGATATGCAGACGACACCATCCTCTTTGCAGACAGTTTAGAAGGTTTACAGACACTAGTAACACAGTTATGCAGAATCAGTCAGGAGTACGGGCTTGATTTTAACATCAAGAAAACAAAGTACATGGTCATCAGTAAGAAGCATATTCCACCAAGTCAAATACTGGTAGATCAGCAACAAATAGTCCAAGTGCCCCGTTACTACTACAATCCGCCAAAAAAGTATCGCATCAACTATGAAACTGCAAATTTTGTATTAAAAATAATTTAAATCATGGATTTTTTTTCTGGTTTTTTTATGTTTTTTAAGTACGTAGCAAGTATTAAAAGAAAAGTGCAGAATGTACGAAAAACAAAGGTTTAATTTAATTTATTTTATAAATTAGTAGTAAGCGCACAAGCAGCATTGAATCAGAAAAATAAAAATTAAAAGTAATGATAATTTATTAAGAAGTATTGCCTCCTCTTGCTCTTCTAACATCTAGACAACGTTGTGGCATACTTACAATTAATCTTCGTAGATAATCTTGATCGATATAATCTTATTCTACGGTTAACAACCATTGCAGGTTCTGAAGATTAGCTGGCGTTACATTACCAGATCTCACTCTTCTGTAAAGATGGTTCCAAACATGTTCTATTGGATTTAAGTCCGACCTGTGCGCTGGCCAATTTAAAACTTGTAAAGGTACCTCTTGAAGGTAATCAACGGTAACGATTCTTGCGACGTAAAGAACAACATGCATCTCCAAAATGTCTCTAATGTAAGTCCCTCCTCCAATTTGTCGCCGCTCTTAGGTTGCATTGAAAATACCGCTTGCCATCTTGTCTATAATCTGTTATTCTTCGATCCAAAGTGTATAAACAAAATCTTGACTTATCCGTAAAGAGTATGTTACCCCAGTCATCAATATTCCAGTTTACGTGCTCTCTTGCAAATGTTAGACGTTCTATACGGTGTTCCCTTGTAAGTCTCTGGGCAGTGGCAGCTACTGTGGCCCCAATTCCAGACTGTCTTAAGATGTGCCTAACAGTTTCTGAAGATACACGTACCTTTCAAGTCTCGGTTAAGACATGTTGAGCTTGACTTGTAGTCACATGTATTCGACGCAAAGCCTGAACGACTAAAAATCTATTGCCCACATGCGTAGTTGCTCTTGGCCGACCTGTTACAGCTCGTCTTTTATAACGACCAGTCTCTCGGTACCTTACTACCACTCGTGATACTGTCGACTGATTTACAACCACTAAATTTGCCACTTATCTCTGACTCCTTCCGTCTTCAATGAGGGAAATTATTCTAACCACTTGATCTCTCGTTAAATTTAAATTTATATTGTCACTACCTTCCATACTCAATATTTAAAAAGAAGTTTTAAATTAAACGTAAACTGTACACTTTTTGCAAAAGTAACATAAAGACTGATAATATAAAAACCAGACGAAATAGCAATTACCATTATTTTTTCTTAAACAGTAAGCTGTATTTACAAATTTCTTTTTAATATTTATTCTAGTCCTAATATTCTTAAGGGCTAGAAAGAGATAATTTAAAACTTCCAAAGAAAAAAGTCAGTTCATTTAAGTTAAGTATTCTAACTTTTCTCCGACATTGTACATTATTTTCTATCTGTCACATTTGAAGTTTACCAATCATCAATGCATGGTGATCTGCTGGAATCCATCATTTAAACACTACATTCAAGGACGTATTCATAAAGAAATTGGTTCAAGAAATATTTGTGACTTTTTTATCATCATCATCAAAGTCATTAACATCTTAGTAGATGTGTTGTGGTTCATAATTAAGCTTTAGCAGCTCGGACAGTTTGATTGATAATATTTCTCCACTGGTCGCGGTTATCAGTTATATGTATTGCCTCAGTATACTGTTTATTGAGAAGCTTTTAAGTAATGTCCGCCCATCGCTGTGGGGATCTTCTGCGTTGGCGTTGAGTCTGAGGCCTTCCTTGGACCACCAACCGCTCCATTTTGTGATCACTTCGATGGATATGGCCAAAGAACTTTAAAATTCTAGAGTAAACGGTACTGGAGAGACGCTGATCCGGTTTAATTTCATCCAGAACCGAGATATTTGTACGGCGAGCCGTCCATGGAATTCGAAGCAGGCGTCTCCATGTCCACATTTCAAAGGCGTCTATATGTCGTCGATCTGATTCTTTGACTGTCCATGTCTCGCATGCATAGTAAAATATGGAAAAGACCAGAGTTGAAACGAGTCTCTTTTTGTTTGTCATAGTAATGTGACGATCACGCCAGACCCCGTTTAGTTCACTCATTGCTGCTCTTGCTAGTTGAATGCGTCTTCTAATTTCGGATTCACAACTGCCTGTGTTGTTAACTAGAGCTCCAAGATATATCATAGATGAGACTACCTCGCATCCCGCAATAGTTTGGGTTTCAGGAAACTGTTATTGGCGATCAATAACCATGATTTTGGTTTTGTTGTAGTTAACCATGAGTCCAAATTTAGCACTTTCTACCTCGAGTTTTTTTAATAATTTAATAATTTCTTCTGTAGTAGAGGCTAGAAGTGTAGTGTCGTCTGCGAAACGCAAGTTAGATATCTTAACACCACCTAGGTTTACTCCTCCCTCCCAACCATCCAAAACTCTGCGCATTATGAACTCCGAATAGATGTTAAATAATAAGGAAGATAAAACGGATCCTTGGCGTACTCCCTTCTCCAAAGTGCATTTGTCAGACAGATATCCGTCCATTCGAATATAAGCCAGGTTATCTTGATACAGTTTGCTAATAAGGTGAGTCAAGTGTTTAGGTACACCCATTGTCGTCAATATGTTCCATAGTTTGTCCCATCTAACATTATCAAAGGCCTTTGTATAATCGACGAAACATAATATCTAAATAAACTTCACTTTTATTTGCTGTTCAGAAATAATAAGGAAAAATATGGTCCATTCACCATTTAACCATATTACACGTAATCGTTAATAAATTGATTTTTTATTATAACAAAAATATTAATATTTTATTATAATTATAAATATACGAATTAAATAAAGATAATATTGTTGAAAAATATTTTTAGAAAATGTTTATATAATATTTCGGGACCATATTATACGATATAACTTTTGTAGTTCTTAATCGACACCCATTTATGCGAAAATAAAGTAAGTATTTAAAGAAATAGAATAAAACTATCGGCGTAACCGACTAACAAACAGGTGATAAACAATCGTCGCATAACAACATCCAGTTTGAAATACGAACTTACGAAATTTTCGACCGTCCTACATTATAAGCACAAGCTCGAGTACCCACTGTCCCCACTTGGCCACCTATTTGACTTGTTGTGGTGTCTTATCAAACTGATAGAGAGTACCCACCTTTACCATTCGATAGTGTTTTGTTCTGCAGTACTTTCTTGGATTTCTTCGCGCATTTAACATAACAAGTAGGCCGTGGATGACCATGCCAACGGCGCCTTTCGTACTATCACCCCCGTTGTACTACCAATAGTTATTTTCACGCGAAAATTTTAAATAAAAAACTTTTTCCGTGAAATTTTTTTTATAATTTTTCTAATTTATTTATGTGAATTTTAAAACAAACATATACAGTATTTAGTTAATGTTAGTTCGTTGTGATACATAGTGATCCCAGTGATAAATTTTGGATTCTTTATTTTGGATTTTTTAAATTATGTTCCAAAAATATTTGTGAGGTAAGTGAATCTATTTTAGAAAAAGTGTTTTGTTTTTAATATCGAGTTTACTAAAATCCATATATTTTTTCCTTTTTGAATTTTTTTTTGAAAATATGAAAATAAAATAATTACACTACACATGAAATATGAGAAGATTTTCACTTATTTTTTACCAAAATTTTTAATTTTAATAATACATTCTGGGGACAAAAATAAATTTATTGAATCCAACTTACCTCAGTACAAAAGTGTACACAAAAAAATTACAGCCCTTGAAGTTACAAAATAAAAAATGTTTTTTTACATTATCTCCTAAACTACTTGACATTTTGTAATAAAAATAGACACATTACTTTCTTGCTCTGAAAGCATTTTTTATAAAAAAAAAAACAACAAAATCTAAGGGGTGTGCAGCCCTAAATCCCCCCAAACTTTTGAGTACACACAAATCAAATGAATTTTGTGGCATCATTGGTTTAACACATTATTTTTAAAATTTTTTTGTCTATCATTTTTTTCAAAAAACAGTTTTTATTAAGTTACGGCTCTTTTAATTAGCCTTTAAAAAATTTCGTGCAACTAAATAAATGACTTAAATGAATTAACAAGTACAAAAAATGTATACAACCTCTATAAATATGATATTACAATGAATGTTTAAAATTACCCCCATTTTCTTCAATACATATTAGGTATCGTTTTAATAAGGAAAACCGAATGCGCTAAAAAATCATATTTTACTGAAGAAATTAATTTGCAGCTTCAATTATATTAACCCTCAATTGTTGTTCATTCTCTATTGTGACAGAATACACTTTCTCTTTTATAAACCCCCAAAAGCAAAAGTTCATAGGGTTAAGACCTGGACTTCCAGGTGGTCCGGAAATAGGTGCAAATATATTCCCAAACTTCATTACTGTAATGCGGTGGAGCGTCATCTTGTCTTCTTCTTAGAGTGCCGTCTCCCTACGGAGGTTGGCAATCATAATGGCTATTTTTATTTTAGAACTTGCTGCTCTAAACAAATAAATCGATCTGCATTGGTACCAATCACGTAGATTCTTTAACCATGAGTTCTGCCTTAGGCCAACAGATCTTCTTCCTTGAATCTTTCCCTGTATTATCAGTCTCAAAATTTCATATTTTGGTCCCCTCATCACGTGGCCTAGGTATTCCAGTTTTCTGGTTTGTATAGTGGTGATTAGTTCTGTTTCTTTACCAACCCTCTCCAGTACTTCTTTATTTGTAATTCTATCAGTCCATGATATTTTCAATACTCTGCAGTATAACCAGAGTTCGAAGGCCTCGATTCTTTTTAAATTACATTTTTTTAATGTCCAAGTCTCAGCTCCATATAATACTATTGAAAATATATTACAGCGAATGGTACGTAGTCTGATCTCCAAATTTAGATTTTTGCACGTTAGGAGTGGCTTCATTCGTATAAATGCTGATCTGGCAATCTCTATTCGTCTGTTTATTTCTACAGTATGATCATTGGTTTCATTGATCAAAGTTCCCAAATACTGATATGTTCTATCACGTTACCATTTATTGTCAAGAGGTGATGTATATTTTGTGGCCTTTTTGTAATCAGCATGTACTTCGTTTTTTGGCGTTTATAGTAATTCCCATCTCAGCACTATTTATACTCAAGCTTTCGATAAGATGTTGTAGATCCTCTATACTCGTTGCTATGATCACAGTGTCGTCTGCATATCTTAAATTATTAATTAATTTTCCGTTAACGGTGACTCCCGCTTCGATATTATTGACCTTATTTTGGAAAATTTCTTCAGAATATAAGTTAAACAAAAGTGGTCATAACACACATCCCTGTCTAACTCCTCTACAAATCCTCATTTCTTCTGAGTGTTGCCCATCAATTTGAACTATGGCACTTTGGTTCCAATATAATGTTTGCACTATATTTACGATTTTACTGTCAATGCGCTTGTTCATAAGTATTGATATTAGTTTTTCATGTCTTACTTTATCGAAAGCTTTTTCGTAGTCAACGAAGCACAAGTGTAGATCAACATTCACATCCCGACATCGCTGAATTAATATGTTGATGGCAAATAGTCCTTCTCGAGTACCCATTCCATTTAGGAACCCGAACTGCGTCTCGCTAATATCCTCCTCTAGCCTTTCGTATATTCTCTTATGTATTATTTTTAGCAGAACTTTTAAAGTATGACTCATGAGGCTTAGTGTTCGATAATCAGAGCACTCTTTTGCTGCTTGTTTTTTAGGGATGGTTATAAATGCTGACTTTAGCCACTCCTGTGGTATTATTCCCGTATCGTACACCGTGTTGAATAAATCTGCCAATACTTCCAAGTTGTCCTCTTCCACTAGTTTTAAGAGTTCTACTGTCGTCTTGTAGAAACTACATATTTTGCCTTATTGCAATATTTACTTCTTCCAAATATTCTTGTAAATCGTTTACCAATTGTTTTTGGGAATTTAAATTTAAATTGTTGGGAAGAAATATTGGGGCTATTAGATTGTTTTCCACAATTTCTGCCCAAACATTAACTTTGAAAGTCCTTTGGCGATGAGTCGTTTTTTTGGCGTGAGGATTTTCGTCGGCTCAAATGTGCTCATTATGATGGTTTGTTATTCCGTTTCTACTGAAGGTAGCCTTGTCAACAAACAAAATATTTCTAATAAAATTAACATTTCGAGTGTTTTTTATTAACGACCAATCGCAAAATCCAATCCTTTTAGGATAATCTTTAATCAATAACTTTTGAACCGTTGTTAAGCGATAGAGTTTCAGCAGATGATCCTTTAAACGCCTCCAAACCCTTACGTGAGGAGCATTTAGTTGAGCAGCTATTACCCTTGTACTTGGTAAAGGGACTTCGTAAATGATTTCTAAAATGTCTTCATCAGTTGCATCCATTATTGGACGACCATTTTTGCCAGCAACTTGCGGTTGGAATGTACCCGTTTCCCGTAAACGACGATCAATGGTCAGAAATAATCGTCTATCAGGTGTATTTCGATTGGGGTATTTTACTGCATAACGCCTTGCAGCTGCTGTTCTATTTCCTTGACATTCACCTACGATATTTCCGATAGTTTATTGAAATCATAATACATATCTGCCATTTCCTGAAATGTGTAGGCCATTGTTATATCAAAATTAATAATATTACTCTTATTCACTCAATACATGATAGCTTCAAATTATTGACTATTATTAATGGAACTGTTTGTAATTATTGTATCCGTAGAAACTAATTCTAATTTTATGGCCAAGTAGGAAAAAACTAGTTTTTCGAAAAAGTGATAGGAAGCAAAAATGTTCTAAAAATAATGTGTTAAACTAATGACGCCACAAAATTCATTTGATTTGAACGTAATCAAAAGTTTGGGGGATTTAGGGCTACACACCACCCTTAAAATTTTTCTGTGCACTTAGATTTTGTTGTTTCTTTAAATGCTTAAACAGGAAAGTAATGTGTCCATTTTTATTACAACATGTCAAGTGGTTTAGGAGAACTTCAAAGAGCTGTAACTTTTTTGTGTACACTTTTGTACTAAGGAAAGTTGGATTCAATCAATTTATCTTCATCCCCGGAAAGCGTGATTTAATTTATGATATACCTTTTTGAAACACCCTGTAGAAATGCAATTTTTTAAATTTAAATTTGCCTGCTTCATTAATAATGACTAGTACATTTAAAATAACATTTTCATTATTTTAATGGGCGCTCCGGAGAACGAATTTATTACAGGATAGTATATAAGACTACAAAAAAAAGTCTACAATACAAAAAGATTACAATTTTCAAGTTTTGTCATACAAATAATGGTTGGTAATACTGCCTTGTAAACAATGGATAACAAACAGGAATAAAGCAAAGAAAAGTATTTCGACCCCATTATCATTTTTTTATTCTTTCAATCAAGATTTAGTGTACTTTCAATATTATCATCGAATTCTAATTTCTACACTGCCAAATTATATAAATATATTATTGAAAATTATTATTGGTGTGTTTTTTTTTTCGATAATTCATTTAATTAATTTCGTTAATTCATTTTGCCAATCTTAGTATTTTCATAAAAAATTCTCTACTCTTCGATGATTTTTAGTATCTCTTGTTGTTCATGTATGACATGTCCTTGATTATTTTTTTACTTATAAATATTCCTTGTTCCTATTTTCAACTTTCGTTTTAGAACTTTTAGGCTTTTGTTTTGTTCTACGGTATCAGTTATTTCCTTAGTGTTAAAGTTCCTTATGTCTTTCCTAATGGCTTTTGAAATGGTTTTGTTTAAATTCCTTAGCTCTGCAATGTTCGTTGTATGCTTTTCTTTCATTTCCCTTCTTTTTTGCATTAGGTTTCTTGTGTCTTCTGTGAGTTTTTCATTTTTTGTTGAGTGCTTGGCTTGGCACTTCTTCTGTGACTTCTTCAGGGCTTCTACCAATTTTTCGTTAAGCTGTTCAATACTGGTTTCATCTTGCAGGTCTTTCTGTAGATTACTCTTTATTTCTTCCTGGTATGCCCTGGTGTTAGTAATCGCAGTGAATGTAACATTATTAATCCTTGTTACCATATGTCTTCTTTCCTTCTGTATGTTTAAGACTATCTTCGCCCTAACCATTCTATGGTCACTTCCAGTTGAAAATTGATTTAATACAGTTACGTCTTGAACAGCGTCTTTTTTGTTAGTAAATATAAAATCAATTTCATTCTTGTTTAAACCATTTGGTGATTGCCAAGTCCACTTTCTTTGGTCGCTTTTTTTAAAGTGCCTATTCATGACATATAGCCTGTGTTGCAGAAGAAATTCTATGAGAGTTTGACCCCTTTCGTTTCTATCGCCATATCCGTGAGGTCCAATTACAAACTCCGAATCATCTTGCTTATGTGCACTAAATGTATTACTGCAGAAATGTCGAAATCAAAGGAAAGACGTCTTTGCTGTATTTATTGACTATGAAAAGGCCTTTGATCGAGTACAGCATCACAAATTAAGTACAATATTAAAAGATAAAGGAGTTGATAGTCAAGACATACGATTCATAGAAAAGGTATACTGGCGTCAAACAGCGACAGCTTGCATAAACGGAAAATCAACAGAAATATGTAATATATAAAGAGGTGTCAGACAGGGTTGTATACTATCCCCACTGTTATTTAATTTATATTCAGATAGAATATTTAAAGAAGCGCTGCATAATTTGGAATGGAGCGTGAAAGTTAATGGAATTCTGATAAATACAATCAGATATGCAGACGATACAGTTATTTTAAGTGATGATCAGATATGCAGACGATACAGTTATTTCAAGTGATGACATGAATGGATTACAATGCCTTTAAAATGCCATTGATACAGTGGGAAGAGAGTTTGACCTAAACATAAACTGTTCAAAAACAAAACACATGGTGTTTAGCCGTTTAGCACATCAAGATGCACGATTATATGTTGATGGTCATATAATTCAAAGAGTGTCCAGTTTTAAATATCTTGGTTGCCATATTACTGAACAACTAGATCCAGATTAAGAGATAAAATGTAGAATCGAGATAGCCCGCACGACATTTTTAAAAATGAAGTCATTCTTCTGTAATGATAACTTGCAACTTCAACTTCGAAAGCGCATGGCTAAATGCTACATTTGGTCAGTCCTCTTATACGGTGTCGAAGCATGGACATTAAAAATATCCACCATTAATCGTCTGGAGACCTTTGAAATGTGGCTGCACAGACGTATACTAAAAATGCCATGGGCGGCTATGCTGACAAATGTGGCAGTCCTTGAGAGAGCAAATGCTGCTCGCGAGCTGCTTGATAACAATAAATGTAGAAAGATGCCCTCTTTTGGACACGTAGTAAGGGGAGACTGATATATTCTTCAACTTATTATGATGGGTAAAATCGAAGGACGCAGAGGAATTGGTAGAAAGCAGGCCTCTTGGTTGAAGAATATCAGGGAGTTGACAGGAATAAAGAAAGCTGAGCAACTATTTAGACTAGCTCAAGACAGAGACAATTTCGCCATGTTAATCGCCAACGTCAAGGGGACTTGATAGGGCACGTTACGAAGAAGAAGTATTTTCATTCTAACAATTTGTTTTTTTAATGAGATTATACGAGATATAAGCAAATTCTACTGATAAATTTGTTACGCAATTTTTTTCCAATTTGACAGTATTTTTTCTTTTATATCTGGAATCCTTCTCGTAACTCCCTATTTTGATTTTCTCTTTTAATGGTTTTCCCCAAATCGTAATATTTTTTCATTTTCTTAACTTAATGTATTCCATTGTGTCCCCCTTTCTCTTTCACTTTTTTTAGCATTTTTTTGGTTTTGGTTTTTGAGATATGTACTAATACTATAAGGTATCCTTAGGCATTTAGAGACAATTGTAAGACCAGAGGAGCTAAGAATTTATTATGTTGATGTTGATGATGATGATATATATTTGGTTTTTAATTTTTAGCAACTTTGATTGAATGAGTCTTAACGTAAAGGCAATATTTAAAAATCGCTGCAATTATAAATACCTATTTTACACATAAAATTACCTAGTGAAATAAAGAGGATTTTCACCAATGGACATAAAAAATTGGTTTTTAATTTTTAATGTATAAAATTTTTTATACATTTTATTTAAATAAATTATATTTTATTAAGTGACATAGTAATTAATATCGGGCAACCCAATATTTTCCTATTACTGATAGTAATTTAAAAGTTTACCAAAACGACACGCTATAAATCAAGTTCAATATTTTTGCATCAGAATTTTCAAGACACGTGTAAACTAAACTAATAAATTTGGAATATCAAATCACTTAATTTGAAGTATATTAAGAATGATATATTATATGAATGTTACATAATACATAACCGATTAATTTTTGATGGTTATTGACTAGTAACCTCAAGTTCAACATAGTTAGACCATGATACGGTGACTAGTACAGAAAGTAAAATATTTCGTTAACTAGATTTAACTGTCAAAAGCACATCTATCAAATTCAATTTGACAGTATTGTCTCTTCTGTTTGATGGGATATTTACTTTCATCTTTTTATTGTACCTATCCGTTCTCAAAAGTTTAAATACTATTAATCTAATAAAGATAATTTAATTTATTGCTC
The DNA here is from genome assembly GCA_918026665.1 of Diabrotica balteata. NCBI lineage: Eukaryota > Metazoa > Arthropoda > Insecta > Coleoptera > Chrysomelidae > Diabrotica > Diabrotica balteata. Next base: position 11,876,907 of record OU898280.1, on the reverse strand, counting down.
TAGAGTTTTATTGAGGTCGTTTCTTTAGCCACGACATTTGATTTCTCTAATGTCATCCCTTACAGTGTATTTAACCTTTTTGAGAGTGTAATCACACTAATTTACTAAACTACGTTACGCACACATACATCACACATACACACACACACACACACTCACACACACTTCAAAATCAATTTGGGACTTGTATGAAGATGGTGTTGACTTAGAGCTGAAATTTAGTCGGAATTGCGAACAGAAATAAAATGTCCCTAAATTCTATTTTGGATTCTACGATTTGTTTGACCTATATAGGATAGGATCGAGTTTGACCTATATAAAATCTGATCGATTTGTCCTTTTATTCAATCGCATTTATGATACACGTAAAATACCCCAAGATTGGCTGGAGTTAACATTCATCCCACTACCAAAAAAGCCAAACCCACAACACTGCAATGAGTTCCGTCTGATAAGCGTTATGAGTCATGCAGTAATAGTCCTACTAAAAATAGTAAATAATCGTATCTATAGAAATGCCGGATTCAGAGCCGGCATAGGAACAGAAAGATATATTTATATGCTTTGTAGACTACGAAAAAGCATTTGATAGAGTAAGACATGACCTACTATTAGAACGTTTGCAAGAAGTCGGTTTAGATGGAAAAGACATCAAATTCTTAAAAAACTTGTACTGGAACCAAAACGCCAGAGATAGGATCGAAGGTTCCACATCCGCAGAAGTAGAAATTAGGAGGGGAGTTAGACAAGGATGTGTTCTGTCGCCTCTGCTGTTTAATCTTCACTCCGAGTTTCTATTTAAAGAAGCATTGGAGGATTCCAAGGAAGGAGTCAATGTGAATGGCGTAAATATCAACAGTATCAGATACGCCGATGATACAGTGTTAATTGCGGATTCCGACTTAGGTCTACAACGACTCATCGACAAGACCAACTCGACCTGTGAGCAATTTGGTATGAAAATAAACATTAAAAAAACCAAAGTGGTGTCAATCCGAAAAAACCAAAACGTACCTCAACCTTGCAAAATAGATGGGCACATTTTAGAACAGGTCAATAGATTTAAGTACCTGGGATGTTGGATCGATAGCAGCCTAAATCCTGATCTAGAAATAAGATCGAGAATAGAACAGGCCAGAAAATCTTTCGAAAAAAATAAAAAAACTGCTTTGTGATTCTCGAATAAAACTCGTAATTCGACTACGTTTATCAAAATGCTACGTCTGGTCTACTCTTCTATATGCAGTTGAAACGTTTACCCTTAAAACACAACTGTAAATAAATTGGAGGCCTTTGAAATGTGGATCTACCGGAGAATACTCAAAATTTCATGGACATCGCATACCTCAAACGAAGAAGTGCTGCATAGAATAGGCAAGGAAAGAGAACTTTTTAACACAGTAAAAGTTAGAAAAACATCATACCTGGGCCACATACTGAGAAATAATAAGTACGAATATGCCCAACTTATAGTGAAAGGAAAAATCGAGGGAAAGAGAGGGCCAGGAAGGAAAAGACTATCGTGGCTCAGAAACATCCGACAATGGAGAGGGCTAAATTTTAAACAGCTAATAAGAACAGCTGAAGATAGAGAAGAGTTTAAAATTGTAGTAGCCAACCTCCATTGAGGAGAGGGCACTTTAAGAAGAAGAAGATATAGGATCGGGGGCAGTCTGCACAAGGAATTTCATAAACTTCATGTTGTTTATTTGAAATGTTGTCTTTGATTGATTGGACAAAGAATGAAAGTTTTTGTTGGGGGTTAAATATTGTCTTTGATTTTAGAATTTTGTCGAGTTTTTCAGTGACATCTTTGATGTAAGGATCGTCGCTAATATGTGGCTTTGAGCATTGATGTGATTCCCTAAAGATATTGGCAATTACTGGAGACAGTGGGGAGCCCATTGGGGCACCATTTATTGGTCTGAAGAATTGATTTTGGAAGATGAAATTAATGAAAATTACATTTTACAATTATTGTTTGGCATTTAGATTTTCACTCCGAAAATTGTTAAAAAAAATGAATATTTAAATATTTATTAAAAAGTAAAGTGGTATTATAATGAAAAGTTGTCTAGCGGTTTTTCAAAAGCATTCTTTAAATTTTAAAAACAAAAAGGCACTCAACAATGTGGAAGCAGATCTACAGGTAATAGAAATGAGGATATGGAGAGGACTGATCCTAAATAGCAAACACTAAAAGTATATTTTAAGGAAAATCAAGCTCATTTCAACATATGCTGATTTAACTTTTTTAATTCTGAGCTTTGTTTTCAAGGAATAAGAAAGTTATGCTTGTAGCTTATATTCTTTTAATTTTTTTGTTGGTAATTTGTTACTTTCTTTACTAAAAACGGTGATACATTAAGCGGTATAGCAGACTAAGCGAAGTTTCATACTATGTTTTCTGTATTTTTAAAACTTACTAAAATAATTTTATTATTTATTTATTTATTATATTTTCAACAAATTACACTATATTATAATAATTTAATAAATTATTATGTTTGCTCCTAACGCCTGTTAACCTGTTAATGTATCAACAAAGCTGACAGACTCGACAAATAAAATATAAATTAAAAAAAAATTATTAAAAACCTTTGTAAAAGGTATATATTTAATTAATATATTAATTATATACCTTTTACAAAGGTTTTTAATAAAAAAATTTAATGATAATGGTATACAGCCAATTACAGGAACGTAGATTCCTTGTGAAAATATAAATTTAGCTATTATATAAATAAAATAAGATGTTTAAAAGTAAAATTTGAGTACAGTTTAAAAGGAATTTATTAGTCTGCTGTGACTACAAAAATATGAAAATTCAACTTAAGTGATTTATTAATAACTCATTTTGTCGCACTTTAATACAAGATTCGAACTGTATTTTTATAAAATTATTTTAGAACGAGAAGTGTCATAAAAATGAAAGTAGATAATTCTGCTCATGTCGGATAGGCCATAACTGACGAAATGCCCCTGAGGATGATCTATTGATCGAAAGTACTTGGGCAAGATTTAATTAATTACTGTGTTCGATATTTGCCTTGTATACCATCAAAGTTCAATTATTCGAACATTCAACCTTATATTGAAATGTTAAAACCACAGCATTCTACGTTTAAATATTTAAATTTAGTAAAATCTGCATATTTTGCACTGTTTTATGTATTTAAGACCTTCCAGACTACATAAAACATACAAGCTACATATGGTTGAACTCGTATTGAATAGGAGATTCTAATAATGACTGAATATACAGGGCGATGAATTTCTTTCTTTCTTTCTTTCTCCCCTTCCTTTTACCCTATCAGGGTGTCGGATTTGGGCTAGCTATTTTAATTTCCATTTACCCACCTCTTCCATTCTTTTCTGTTTCCTGCCATTATTTTCAATTCCTCAAGTCATTTTTGTTTAAATTTTCCCGCTTCTACTACTTGCTGTATCCATTTTTTTCTTGGTATGCCTCTTTTTCTTTTTCCGATATTTTTCTCTTCATAAACTTTTTTTGTTATTCTATTGGATTGCATCCTCGTCAGATGCCCATACCAGTTCGTTTGTCTCTTTGCTATTTTGTTTATTATCGGTTCCTGGTTGGCCATTCTCCTAATAGTCTCGTTGCTTAATCTATCCCATTTTGTCTTTCCAACTATCCTTCTTAGATGTCTCATCTAGATTGCGTTTATCCTGCTCTTATGTTTTTCCAGAATTGTCCAGTTTTCACTTGTATAGAGCACAGTCGGTATCACTATTGTGTTATATATTTTTATTCTTGTTTCTCGTGTAAGTTCTCTTTTTCCCGTTATTGGGGCTAACGCATAGTATAACTTGTTTGATTTCTTTGCTCTATTTGTTATTTCCCGGTCTATTTTTCCATCATTAGTTATTATACTTCCCAGGTATTCGTAAGTTGATTTGACATTGGTGATGAATTTGAAAAATCAAATTTACTAATTACATAAGCGAAACAGAAAATCTGGCAACATTGCAAATATCAAATATGAAATCTTCGTATCCCAAAATAGGTGTACCTCAATTTTTGTAAAATTATGACTAGCATTTACAAGATAATTGGTCGTATCCAGAATTTTGGGCCACTCTGTATATTATACGTCATTGATCTTGCCTTATAATGATAGTAACCTATATTTTTAGCACTTTTGCGAAAATAATATTTACTGTGCAGTAGTAAAATTTCCGATTAAGAATATTTGAACCATCAATTTGTAAAATGAATTAGCAATAAATCAACCGTATCATTTTAAGAACAAAATATGATAGAAATGTCAGATGTTGGTTGTTCAGATTTCTTTCCTAGGTGGCGCAGTTACATGGCCTGGAATCTTATATGAATAAAGGTCGATTCAGACACATCAGTCACGTCTCGCCACAGTGATTGCGCCGAACCGAACAATCCGTCATACAAAATATTCTTTAATACAAATATGTTGCCGGCATTAACACTCATCAGTTGACAAACAGTTTCCCAGCTGTCAGATAGTTGATAGTTCTGTGACCAAACAGGACCGGTTCGGCGCCGAGTCTATGACGGGACTGATGTGTCTGAATCGACCTTAACCTTGAACATTTCCCCCATCACTTTGTCTCCAGTCGGTTAATAAAGAGAGATGACAGCCTATCTCGCTCACGAAGACTTTCTAATCATTTTATTTTAACACCATCTCTGAATGTCACAAATAAAATAATCAAACGAAGCTTAATTCCGCAATGTCAATTCTGTCAAAAGTAATGACAGATCTTACGTTTGTTTAAAAGTTTTCAATTTTATTTTATTATCTTTAACTTTCGTTTGCATTTATTCTTAGTAATTTTAATTTAAGTTGGTTCCTTAGTTTTTAAAGTTCGGTTAGTAGATTCTTTAGTTTTTTCAGTTTAGTTTTATTAGATTCCTTAGTTTTTAAAGTTTAGTTATAGTTCCTATAAATAAAGATTTTCGTCTCCCTACAAAAATTGTGAAAAAGCAGATAGGTATTGTCACATCACTCACGATATCTGAGATTATTCCATTGGAAAATAATAAAATATTTTGAATTTCCCACTAAATTTTAATTAGTACCGTAATGACCCACCAGAGGCGCTAAATGGATAAAATTAATACTTAACCATTTGAATTTCCCGCCAAATGGTGATTAGTATTGACTCAGCTCACCAGTGGTGCTAATAAACCAAATTTATATAGAGAGTTGCCTATCTATCTGTATATACTATATTATTTATCTATGGCGCAGTTACCTGACTGGACAAGTAGTTTTTTGTCATCCTAGCCGTTTATATCGATAGATCTTTTCCCTATAGCGCTTTAGGTACTTTCTTATATTTCTTAAATATATAAAAGACATATATAAACTTAAATTTGTTACGTCAAAGACATATCTGGTTTTTAAATGGTGTACCCAAGTTGTCAATACACATTAGTAGAAATGGAAATAAAAAGGACTTACATTAACCAGTTGTAAAATGCATTAAAAATATAAAAAATAATTAAAATGCTAATATTAAAACATTTGCACGTCAGGAAAATTTCCAGTAATGTTTATTTTGGTGACAAGCAGGTACCTTAATGATCAAGAAATAATAAATTAATTAATCAAGGTTTGCCAATGCCATAATGAGTAAACAGTTTAGGTAAATTATCAACATAACTAACCAACGTCATACTTAAATGCAATATTTATCAATTATTTCGTTGTTGTCAGCAGAAAATCTTGGTAAAATCAATTCAGTTGAAATGTCTTTTCTATACAGCTTTTTGAAATTGACTAATACAATTGAATTAAATTTTAACTACTTTTATCCTTAAGTGGGGCAATGACCACTAATTACATAAAAAAATTCCTTTCTTCTTCTTCTTCAGGTGCCATCTCCGCTACGGAGGTTGGCAATCATCATAGCTATCTTAATTTTTGAGGCAGTAGCTCTAAATAGTTGTTTTGAGCTGCATCCAAACCATTCTCTCAGGTTCTTCAGCCATGAAATTCGTCTTCTTCCGATGCTTCTTCTGCCATCTATTTTTCCTTGCATTATGAGTCGCAGGATGCCATACTTATCGCCCCGCATCACATGTCCGAGATACTGTAGCTTTCTTTCTTTAATTGTAAGTTCAATTTCCTTCTCTTTGCCTATTCTTCTCAGTATTTCATTGTTTGTAACTCTATCTACCCAGGAAACCCTCATAATTCTTCTATAGGTCCACATTTCAAAGGCGTTAAGTCGTCTCATGGTATCTAGATTTAACGTCCATGATTCCACTCCATGATTCCACTCCATGATTCCACTCCATAAAATTCCTTTATAAAAGGTATAATAATAAAAACCCTATCGGGCTACATCACATAACAGTTTCGAAATTCGAATTCCATCATTAATGTTATCTGGATCTATGTGCTTGAAGTCACTAAATATGTGGGTTAAAAACCATTTAAATGTAGTTTAATTAACTCTGAATTACATCTTTAATAATAAAAAATATGATGTTTAAGGTACAAAAGGAATTAATCAAATGGCAACGTAAGACTCCACTGGAGATTGCCAGTCCTTAGACAAAGTATCTGTGAGGTCTTGTTGATAGCAAATTGATAGATAAACAATTTTCTATAACAGAAAAACTTGCTACATTAAAAAGTCTCCATGGGAATACAATAGGGTGAAGATATATTTTTACAACTACATATTAGATGTTTGCTTTCAATATGTACAGCTGGTTCCTAAAAAACTTATACGACTATTGTAACGAAAATATTTTGCCTGTCACATGGGGTATTAATATAAGGGGTAGAAAATTGGGGACAGAAACTACTTGGGGGTGGAGATAGGGTGAGCAAAATAAACCCTACTTGTGCGAACGGCACTCAAGGTTCAATCTTTTTCAAATGGAAACTCAAAAAAGGGTTAGTTAAAAAAGAATAAACAAAATGTCAAAAAAACAAAATTTAACACAAACAATTATAAAAATAATGGCACAAATTAATATACAACACAAAAAAACAAAACAAATAGATTAATAGTTACAGTGAACAAGAATAACAAAAAAACTTACATGTGTCCTAGCCGTTTACAAACTCTGTTGCTATAAAACTTACAAAATTGCATGGAGGTTAATCTTCTTTAAAAATAAAACAAACTAAAATCAAAAAATAATAAAACGAGCTGTCATAAGTTAACAATAAATTAAAAAAAAACTGAACACACAAATTGACAGCTAAAGTCAAACCCTAAAATTTTATAATTTATTAATTATTAAAAATCCTTTAAATTTTAATGAAAGCAATTATATTATTAAAAAAATGTCTACTTTACTTTAAATATTTACACAAAAGTTACCTGTACTGAACTGGGTTTTACACTAGAATTCTGGAACTATAACTGGAACTAAACAAACTGCTTCAGGAACAAAGCAGGAACAGCTAGATTGAAGAAGCACTTTAACTGGAAACAAACTGGAACATCAGAATTGCTGCAGGCGACACAAATCTCTTAAATACTTTTTTAACCTCCTCTGTAATTAGACATACTTTACAATTTACTTTTCACTGCTACATGTTTCCATAAAAAGGCCCCAAAAACAGAAACGGATGAATTTGGATCCATACCTGAGCCTACAGTAAGTAAGAATGACGAAATTAGCTTAAAAATTCGTTCACATAACTTGAAATAAACAAAACACAACAAAAATTAAGACGTAGATTATTAATTTGAAAACGCGGCATAAACCAAAGAATGATCGATAGGAAAATACGCAGCCACGAAATAAATAAACAACTCTCAAATGGTTTTTATTACTTGGCGACGCTATAAGGAATTGAAAGAATTCGTTGTTTTAATACGTACAAATAGGACGAAGTTTTGCCGACGATCAAGTAGTCATCATAATCATAGTCATATAAAAACAACGGAATGGAAATAAACTTGGCAAAAACCGAATAACTAACAACAGAAAACAAGGATATGAGAAACCTAGAGATAGACGAGGGAAGACAAGTAAATGGAACAGATAAATTCAAGTATTTAGGAACCATAATATCGGACCAACGAACAACAGAAGAAGATATAAACAACAGACTAAGACAAACAAGAAACTGCATAAGACAACTAAATTCAGTGCTGTGGGATAAGAACATTACGATAAAGACAAATAAGAGAATATATAATACCCTGACAAGAAGTATCCTGACATATGGGTCCGAAAACTGGACAATAAACAAGAGAAATAGAGGTAGAATAAGAGCAGTAGAAATGGAGTTCCTGAGGAGAAGCTGTAGACTTACCAAAAGAGACAGAATTGAAAACGCAGAGATTAAGCGGAGAATGGGAGTGTAATCAGACATAATCGACTATATAGAGGAGAAGAGACTATCCTGGTACGGCCACGTCAGAAGAGCACACAGAGGACGCTGGATAAACAAAATCACAGAATGGAGCCCGATCGGAAGAAGAAAGAGAGAAAGACTCCGAAGGACATTCAGAGACGAAATCGACGAGGCTATGGAGAAAAGTACCCTGCGAGATAGAGACTGGAATAACAGGGAAAATTGGAGAAAACGGCTGAGTGAAGGAAGACAGTGAAAACTGTGGAAATCCTTAGTAGTAGTAGTAAATAGGAAACTGAAATACATTAAAAAATATTCTGCGATTTTTCAAAACATATATGAGGGGATTTCAATATATTACATATACGAGGGGATTCCAATATCCAAAGAATCAATGAAATTGCAAATGCTACACTCTTAGTAAGATTTGCTCATTTTGAAAAGCTGTGTTTGATTGTTCTGACATTATATTATATTAATCAAAATAGACAAATAATAAAATATACAAACAACTAAAAAATGATTAAAAATTATGTTAATTTATAAATTATAATAATTATTAAGGTCTATATTTTGATATTATTTGGAATTTCCCGCATTTTATAAAGAGTATATAAATGATAGTTTTTACATAAAATAGGGTTGTTGTTGTTATTTTGATTATTATTAAAAAATAAAATTAACGACTTAACCCTTAACCAACGAACTAATTACACAAACGACGTGGTAGAGTCCCTGGAACTCCATGGCGTCAAACTGACAATTTGTTTTCCGAATGTTGAGTTATTGAAAGTTAAACAGACATTTAAAGAAAGCATATAAAAAGTTGAACAATACAAAATAATACCAACTTATAGGAAAATAAAAATTGAATAAACCCAAAAAATCTGCCACCGGAGACGAGGGCGTCCGCGTGGTCTCCTTCCAGTTGGGATTTCCTCCCACAGCAGTCTTACTGTTTGTTCGTCAGAATGTCTTCTGAGGTGTCCTGCCCATTGGAGTCTTCTGGACTTTATTTCTTTTATGATGTTGGCGTCTGGGTGAAGGTCTTCGAGCTCTTTGTTAGTTCTTATCCTATATTGTCCTGATGCTTCTATCAGCACAGGACCAAAAATCTTCCTTAGGATTTTTCTTTCCCAAACACATAGTCTATCTTCGTTTGCCTTTGTTATCGTCCAAGTTTCGCTTCCATACATCACAACGGGTCGTATGATTGTTTTATAGACCTGTATCTTCGTACGTCTTGTTAATAGTTTCGATTTTATAAGGTTTTGGAGGGCAAAAAGACATCTGTTGCCGGCCTGAATCCTGTTCTTTATTTCTTGTCATCCGTTATTGTCTTCAGTTATTGTTGTTTCAAGATACTTAAACTCTCTAAGGCGCTCAAAGTTAAAGACATCGATAGTGATGTTCTGACCAATTCTGTCTCTGCTTTGGTTATTGCGGCTCATATACATACATTTGAATTAAAAGAAATGATCAGAGACAGAGATCTCTGGAGACGGACAATACACGACATCACGTCGACCACTACACTCCCCCTGGTGGGTCAGGATTGAAGAAAGAGATATATACATTTCGTCTTGTTTTCGTTGATTTGGAGTCCCATCTTCTCTGCTTCCTTCTCGAACCTCACAAAAATCTCCTTCATCCTTAATCGTGTGTTTTCTATTAGATCTATATCGTCTGAAAATGCCAGTAGTAAGTTTGGTCCTTCTCGATGAAATATTGTATTCGGTTTTTCGATTCTTGCACTTCTGATTATGTGCTCTGGAGCTAAGTTGAGTATTTGTTGTAATAGAATACTTAAATACTAAAATAATACTAAAATAATATTTTTCATAGCCTGATCTAATCTATATGCATCAGGCTATGATTCAGCCGGTGCTGACGTATGGGTCAGAAGTGTGGGTCTTTACCAAGAATATGTCACAAAAAACTCCTCTCAACGGAAATGATGTACTGGAGAAGATGTTCCGGGTTAACTTTGTTTGACCACATAAGAAATGAAAACATAAGAGAGAGAATGAAAGTAGAGAACACAATAATGGATACGATAGCCGAAAAACAATTAAAATGGTATGGACACCTGAGACGGATGAACGAAGAAAGGATACCACGAAAGGTTTGGAACTGGAGACCTACACAGAGAAATAAAAGGGGAAGGCCAAGAAAGAAATGGATATCCAATATTCATATAGAAATGGAAAATAGAGGTCTTCAAGAAGGAGACTGGGCTGATAAGAAATTATGGCGATTGGGATGCGAGAAGCGACAAAATTAAAGTTGCAAACACTCGCTATATATATATATATATATATATATATATATATATATATATATATATATATATATATATAATATTTTTCATACAAAAAGTTATTCTAAAAAAATTGTGCAAGTCCTGAAAATTGGCCAGTTGATAACATTTCCTCACGTTTATTTACACATTCACTACACTTTTTTTGCTACATTGCAAACAGATCGGTTGTTTAAACTGTATACACAGAAAATTTGTCTTCCTTTTCAATTTTGGGTTATATAAATATCAGTACTTCCTAGCGTTCCTGGGTAAGGTATCTGTATGATCGTCGTTGGTTGGATTTATTCTTATTTCCTTTTAAATGCTAAGTCTTAGTTCTCTTGGAAGACGTTGGTTAATTTCTCGTTCTCGAATAAGTGGTTCATATAGTTGTTGTGCCAAAATCTTCAGAAGCTATAATCTTGTATATTTTGTTCTGTTGGCACAAGCCTGGTGAATAATATACGCTTGGTTCTTCGACTGCGCTAGTATTTTGTGCATTTTTCGTCTACTGAATCTACGCCTGCTTTTGTATTGTTATAAAAGGCATTTATTTTCGGTAACCCAGTTTCGATATCATCTTCTTTCGTGTGATGCAGCGAGGATATTAAAAGCACGGCCCTATTTTTCTTTGGCACTCGAGAGATTATAGTTTTAGTTTTTGTAAATCCGTATAAAGTTGAGTTTCCAGATCTTGATCTAGATGGTAGGAACTCTTTAGAAATTTCTCTCTTATTCCTTTTTATAGTACCAACATATGTTAAATTATTATTTTATAAAACATCTACAAGTTCCATTAATGTGTACAAGTTGTCTCCTGTAACATTTCTATTACTGCCAAAGATCGGCTCGCAAAGGCGAACCACTGCTTAGGAGGGAATAGAAAGATTTTTTCTTATGCAGTCAAATCCTCTAATGCATCAGATCCTTTTCCAGTATATATATATATATATATATATATATATAATATATATATATATATATATATATATATATATATAAGTGTTGTATACATAGTGGGTGCAAGCATCTGCTAAACATTGAAGCTTTATTCCATACTTTTCTAGAATTTCATTGATTGTAGTATTAGGACCTAGTACATAAGAATTTTGAGAATTTTGGTTGAATATCTTTAAAATGTGGGAAATTGCGGCAGCTGGATAAAATCATAGACATATTAGCAGTACAGCAAATCTACGTGCTGAGAATGCCATTCTAAATATTTTTCTCCCCATATCATCAGTAGCAAACAGTGCATTGATGTCTTCATGGTTAGACTTGAAGGTATTGGTATTGACTGATGTCAATAAGAAAAGGCCCAAAAATCTATTGATGTCTGTATTATTGGTGTCCTAAAATTCTGTGCGGTTGTGATTTACGTTCTTGTTGCGATATTCCCTCAGTTTGACATTTGTGTAATATACGACAATGACAACATCTCTAGAAAAAGTTTTAATGGACGCCTCCACTGGTTTCAATCTCAATAAATTAGAAGCAGGTGTTCTAACATTGCGAGTAGGTTCAACTGATGCCCATTTGTACTTTTTTTTTTCCATAAAAGTATCGTCTGTTTGGATCCACTTCAATCATTAAATACTTATCAGGCTCCTAACTTTCGTCCGATTGACCATCGTTAGTATCGCTAGCATAAAATTCGCTCTCAGAACTATGGTCACTCAAAATTGGTTCTTCGTGTTTACTGTTTGGCGTGTCGTCACCATCTTGGTCGGAAAAATCACTATGGGCCTCTTCGTGACATCGTCCAACAATTTCTTTAAAATTATCATCGTCTGGATGCATACTTTTTTTACTTTTAGAAACCTCCGTTGAAATAAAAACTATCACAAACTACGTTGTAGAGTCCCTCTGACTCTAATGTGTTCTATTCGATAACTTCTACGCAACTGATCGCGATTTCGCATAAGCATAACGAAGATCTCCCTACTACCTGAAGGTACTGTACAAAATTACTCGTTTGGATCAATAGTGCGAAAAATATAAAGCGTTGTTTGAACTGCGAAGTCCGGTCTGCGTGAAAGGAACTAGGAAATTGTCTTCTTTAGAGTGCTCTTCCCAAATCTGTTATGTACCATGCCACAGCTCTTCAGCATTTTGCGGTATAACATTACGCAGATACAACCTTTTTATAATAACCCCCACACACTATCGATTGGGTTTAAATCTTGACCAGTTAGTATAAAAATGGTAAGGTTTTTATTCTGGAGCCACTGGTTTATTATATTTGCAGTGTGAACAAGACAATTATCTTGTTGGAGTATAACATTATTTTCTGGATACAATTATTCTATACTGGGAAACATGATGTTTTATAGAATATTCAGATAAGTCTGCCCAACAAACCTGCCATCAATATGCCATACCACTCCTACTTCTCTAGATGAAATCCATCCCCATACATTGGCGCTAAAATGACCAGCTGCTCGATATTTATTAACATATAGAGGATTAAATCTATTATTATCTGGTCTATAGACCCCAATGGTGCCCTTTTAAGAAGATTAAAAAAATGTCTGACCTGTAAATATTACCCCGTCCCAAAAATCTTGGTTTTGTAGCTGATGAGTTAAAGCAACTATGTCTTGATGCTGCAGTTCGGTACCTAAGACGCGATGCTTTAATTCTGCACCAAGTTGTTGTCTGTCTTCCCCGAAACTGTGACATAATTCTTGCAGTTTTCGCATCTTCAAAAGGATTCTCTTCTAATATATCCAAAAGCGTACAATCTTAATGAGCGGTAGATATTTTTGGTCTTCCAGAATCTTGTTTTCTTTCGAGAGTTTCTTTTTCTCTTAATCTTTTATTAATATTAAAAACGATTTTTCTACTTACATTAAAATGGTCCACGGTAGATAGTGACCAACCATGTTCTAATTTCTTTACAATTCTTGCTTTTAGTTCTTTGCTAGCATGTGGAGATTGAACAGAATAAGTTATCAGAAAAATTTTAAGATTTGGCAGTAACAGTGACAGTATGTAAGTAATAAGTGTTTATCCTTCAAAATACACTGCGCAATATTCTACAAAATACGCTTTATAAGTCGTATCAGTATTTTTAGAAACCTGCTGTACAATCTCAAGAAAGAAAAAGTAAAAAATGTGACAACTGGCAGTGCAAAGGACATGGATGCAACTGACAGGTCACCATTAATTGGTAATCCTTGTGCTTATAGGAATAAAAATAAAACTATTATTTTTTTAAATACTAATAATATTTTTATTTATCATATTTAGCTCCTTCGTTCACACTTGGTATACTGTGAATAAATACCATTTATTTTAGCCGAATATAATGTTAATCTTTTTTTCGCACCAGTGAGTCACTGACTTTTATTAAAATTAGTTTTTTTTATATCCATTTGCTGCATTCAGTGATTTATTAAGATATTTCAGTATCAGTTGAAAGGCAAGGTTCCTCTTATTAAGTGGTAATAAATTACCTGAATTTAAAAGTTCATTGACTACTGTATCCTCAGGACATAGAAAGCGATAGTAAAATTACTGATTGAAAATAATAACATACAGTTTTACTGTTACTTTTTTTAGTTGCAAGATTTGCTATAATATTAATATTATTTAGTAGTTATATTTCGCATTTCGTTATTTCATTTTATTTATTTATTTAAAAGGTATTCCAAACTTCCTTGTTCATCAGTCTTCTCTGTATATAAAAATCGTTTATTTCAGAACGGTAATTTCTTCTTCTTTTTCAAGTTCCACTCCTATCGGAGATTGGAAATCATTCTGGCAATTATAATTTTATTGGTTACTCGCCTGAATAGTTCAATTGAACTGCATCCAAACCATTCACGGAAATTCCGTAGCCACGAGATTTTACGTCTTCCTACGCTTCTTCTACCTTTGATTTTACCCTGCGTTATATTCCTTAGTAGGTCGTACTTTTCACCTCTCATGATGTGCCCCAAGTATTCCAATTTCCTGATTTTTATGGAATTTAAAACTTCGCATTGTTTTCCTAGTTGTTCGAGAACTTGTTCGTTTGTTTTGCGATCCATCCATGATATTTTCAAAATTCGTCGGTAACACCACATTTCGATTGCTTCTAGGTTTTTAATGTTGGATTTTTTAAGTGTCCAAGCTTCAACTCCATACAAAAGGGTAGAGAAAATATAACATCGGAGCATTCTTATCCGGAGCGATATATTGATATCGCGATTACAAAAAAGTTTTCTCATTCTATTAAAAGTTGACCGAGCAATTTCAATGCGGTATCTTATTTCTTTTGTCTGATCAGTATCTTCTGTGATCCATGCTCCAAGGTATTTGTACAAAGATATTTGTTCAATTTCTGTATTATCTAGTACTAGCTTAACTTTGATGTTTTGTGCTTTTGTAAATACCATGAACATGGTTTTCTTCAAATTGATTTTTAGTCCATAATCGTTGCAATATATATTTAGTTGTTCAGCAAGGTGTTGCAGTTCTTCTAGTATTCCTGCCAGAAGGACGGTGTCGTCAGCATATCTTATGTTATTAAGTGGCTCACCGTTTATTATAAGGCCCTCACTGATCTTTGCAAGCGCTAATTTTGAGATGGCTTCACTGTATAAATTGAATAACAAGGGTGATAAAATATACCCTTGGCAGACCCCACAGAGAATCTGGATATCCTTGGTCAGTTCATTTTCAACTTTCACTTTTGCTGTTTGATTCCAATAGAGGTTACAGATGATTCTAATGTCTCTACTGTCTATGTTTTTATTTAATAAAATTTCTTTAAGTCGATTATGCTGCACTCTGTCAAATGCCTTCTTAAAATCAATGAAACAGGCATATACTTCCTGATTAATATCTAAGCATCTCTGCAAAAGAACACTTACTGCAAACAGTGCATCTCGTGTTCCCAGTCCTTTCCTAAATCCCATTTGTGTATTACTTATGCCTTCATCTAATTTCTTATGTATTCTATTGTGAATTACTTTTAAAAACAATTTCAAGACATGACTCATTAAGGCTATGGTGCGATGTTCATTGCACTCCTTTGCATTGGCTTTTTTGGGAAGCAGTATGAATGTTGATTGGAGCCATTCTTACCTGTTCTATATATGGTATTGAATAGATCCAAAAGAAGATCAATAGATTCCGTATTCACAATTTTAAGTAATTCGATAGAAACTTCATCAGGCCCGGAAGATTTACCACCTTTAGCTTGTTTCATTGCATATTCAATTTCTTCTTGTATAATGTCAGGCCCAGTATCATCCTTAAATTCTTTTGGTGCTTCTGTTCTCTCTTTGTCTTCAAAAAGTTGTGCTATATATTGTGTCCATCTCTGCATTTTTTGGTTTATATCTGTTATAAGTGCACCCCTTTCATCTCTCAGTTGCTTAGTTTGAAGTGTTTTTCTCATTCCTGTTAATTCTCTAAATCTTTTATGCATGTTAACATGCATAAAAGTACTTTGTAACATTTGGTTAACTTTGAGAAAATGACTAGTAACTTAGTGGTAGTTTAAACAGTAATTTATGCAACAAGTGCATAAAGTAGTACTTTTTTCACGAATGGAAATATTGATTTGACAATTTTTTGAGTGAAAAAGACATTTTATGCATATGTTGCATATAAATTTTTTATCTACAGCCTCTCTTCTCCATCTCTAGTCCTTCTTAGGTAAAATTCTCTTTTTCCTTATTATTCCAATTGTGCCGTACCCCAAAAATCGTAGGTAAATAAATAAATTAAGTCCTGAGAATAGGTTGTCAACTTGTAAGTTGTAGTGTAAATCTGACTGATTTATCTCATCAAGCGTTCACACCAAAGAGGATGAACACTTGCCAAAAAGTTTATTCCTTGGTGTAGGTTAAAGTTTACCAGATATCCAGAAGAAGTATTTAACGACCACATTTTATAACCAAAGCCAATTGGTTTAATTTGTATAAATTGTTTATATTGATGTCGACCATAATACTTTATCATAGATTCATCATATGATAGATTTTTGTTGGAACAAAATTTTCAAGACATTTTGTTTTTATTCTGTCAATCAATGGCCGAATTTTACATGCTTTGTCCTTCATTAACCCTTAACTACCATGGCCAAAAATAGTAACATTTGTACCATGGCAGGGTCAAATTTGACCCCCCATTGTTTTTTGTATCAAAAAATAATCTTTTTTTTAACTTGTTTTATTTTACATTATTTTGTTTACAGCTACTTTTGCAGTTATATAAAAATAAACGAATTTGGTTAATTAGATATAACTTTATTTAAAAAAAACTTTTGTATTCAGTCAAATTAACATAGCTATGCACTTTCTCAAATTATAAGAAAAATAATAACAATGTGCAATTTTTTTATATCCAATGGTGAAATCTAGGTATCATAGCTCCTACCTAAAATAAAAAAAAATCGATTTAGATTTCGTATCTCAAAAATGACAAGCATGATTTTACCTTAATTTTCAACACAGTTTATGCATAACTTCTGTATGCGGGAATGATTTTTGCAAATAAAATCTCGACATTTATCGCACGATGAGCTTTCTTTCTTTTGATTTTTGGAATATGGACATATTTTACACCTTCCCCTCTTTTTTCGTCGTTGTGGCTCTGGATTTGCGGCAGGCATTGGTTCCTGAAGTCCGGAAACTTTAAAAATGGCACTACAAATTTCTCTCGGTAAACAAGTTTGCTGAGCTCTACGAGTTAAATGGTCCTTAATAAGTTCTTGACTGGTTAGATAAGTGGTTAGAAATAATCTTCTTTTCATTATTTGATTTTGCTGAACTCCATTAAAAATTACGTTGGGATTTAATCCTGCAGAACCATATCTATGAGTTCTTCTGCCAGTCTTATAGCATGCACATTTCTTATCCAATGAATCCACCCCACCTTTTGTTTCGTTGTAAAAATTTATAATCTCTGGCTTTCCATTAACCATTGTATTGGAATGATGCATAGTTGACACTAACAACACTGCACGATTTTTCTTAGGAACAAAAGATACAAGACTCTCGCTTCCTATAAAACCAAATAAGGCAGAATTAGGTGGCTTGTTTTTTGGGGTTGAAATTCAGCAGGAACCTCTCTTTTATTTCTCTTTAGAGTTCCAACATATGAAATTTTATGGCTTCTCAGTTCTTTTATGATCTCAATGGGCGAAAAGCAATTATCTGCTGTTATGTTTCTATTTGTACCAGAAATTGGTGGAATACGTGTCAAAACATCTAGAGTGGGGATGGATAACTTTTTTGGATTTGCTCTACGTTTATCTTTTCCAGTATATATAAAAACATTTAGCAAATAATGTGTCTTAGAGTCTACTAAACACTGCATTTTCAGACTGTATTTGTCTGGCCTTTTTTTGAGATACATCCTGAATTGGCACCTTCCTCTAAATGCAATAAGCATTTCATCTATTGTGAGATATTCACCACAGCTATAATTGTACTGGCAATTAATTATAAACATATTAAAAATATTGGATATAGCTGCCAGTTTATCTCCGTGCGCAATACGTTCTTGTCTAGTAGTTGGGTCGTCAAAATAAAGGCTTCCAACCAAAAAATAAAACGGTTTAGTGACATGGTTGCTCGAAATATATCACGGCCAGTACCACATGTAGCAAATAAAGACCTTAAATCTTCATTATTGGATTTAAATACCCCAGCTAAATATAATAAGCATAAGAAGGCCTTTAATTCAATTATGTCAAGATGATTGGTATATTGACACGATAAATTGTGTAAATTATATTTAGAAGCCATATTAGTTATTCGTTCATTGGTTTTCTCAAGAATTTCTTGCAATATATCGTGGCTATTAATACATTCCCAAGCATCAACTGGTTTCTCTGGCATACTAGCTCTAGCTTTTCCAATAACATCAGGTAAATGACTAATTAAAATATGCTTACGTGTACGAGAAAAGGTGGAAGAAGTTTTAGACCACATGTACGTATTTTTGCCATTAAACACATCCCTTGAGTCAGCTATATCATTTTCTTCACCCGAATATTCACTACCAGTTTCGGAATTATTAATTTGCCAATTTTTTTCGTCATCATCGTCCCATTCCTCTTCACTGTCTCTTTCGTGATCACTGTGTTCACTAGCCTGGTCTAAAAACTCACTGTCACTATCTAGTCCATTGTCCATAATTTTTTGTCCCTCCTCTTCAAGTTCTTTCTGTGTCAGAGGACGTTTATTGCGACTACACCCCGCCATTTCAAATTACTCGTTCACTAGAAACACTTATACGATAAGCGGGTCAAAATTGACCCTATGCGTGCCTAACTCTGCAGTAGTAACAGATAAACTAACGGAATTTTCGTAAATCGATAAATCACCTACCGGTCCAAGATTAGCAGAACGCGCGCAATGCTCAATCTATGTTTCGGTAGCGAAACTTGGCATTAAAAACGCGGGGGGTCAATTTTCACCCCGCCATGGTACTTAAGTGTTAAGCTTTGTATTATCTGCGAAATGAAAAAACCTTTAAATTTGCGTTTCTGTATTTCTACTTTAATACTTTCGGTATTTCTACAAGTTTTGACTTAGTTGAATAGTATTGAATCTATATTTTCATCTTGTCTTTATTAATTTTAAAACCAACTTTATTGCTTTCCAAATCCAAATGACGCTATAAGTGTAGTGTCATCAGCAAATCTTAAATTGGAGATTTTTTATCCGCCATCATCGACCCATCCTTCTAAAGCCACCCTCATGACATGTTAACCATAAATATTGAACAAGATTTATATGTTAAGGATTTATTGAAGACTTTAATAGAATACTTTACCCTTATTTTGGCTTTGGCTTCTAATATTAGACCATTTTAATGTTGAAGAATTTTTAGGTATTTAAAAAGTTACCGTAAGGAAGGACACCGGCTTTTTTCTTATGTAAACGTGGCTTTAGTTAAATTAGCTAAAGCTTTACAAACGTGTAGTTTTGGTCATGCTGATGATCAAGTTGTGTACGATTTGAGTGTCCCAAGACTAACAAATCAATTGTTTCTGCGTTATAGAGGTTGAAAGTTATGATTTAAAGTTATAATACCCTGACAAGAAGTATCCTGACATATGGGTCCGAAAACTGGACAATAAACAAGAGAAATAGAGGTAGAATAAGAGCAATAGAAATGGAGTTCCTGAGGAGAAGCTGTAGACTTACAAAAAAAAACAAAATTGAAAACGCAGAGATTAAGCGGAGAATGGGAGTGCAATCAGACATAATCGACTATATAGAGGGGAAGAGACTATATAGGACGCTGGATAAACAAAATCACAAAATGGAGCCCGATCGGAAGAAGAAAGAGAGGAAGACCCCGAAGGTCAATCAGAGACGAAATCGACGAGGCTATGGAGAAAAGAATCCTGCGAGATGGAGACTGAAATGACATATTGTCTTGTGGCATTTTAAATTAATTACTATTTAAATTTAAATAAGCCACAATTAAAGGTTAAAATACGTTTATTGACGTTTGTACGTTTATTTTATTTCACTAATGTTTGTATTTTAAGAACGATTTCCGAAGTGGAAATTGAAACGTCAATAAATCTACTTTAACCTATAATTGTGGCTTATTCCATTTAAATAGTTATTGAAAATATGTTTGTAATAAGACAATTTGTTACCCTCGCCCTTCAAGCCACTAGCAAGAAGAAGGCTAGACACGCGGATATGTACGGCTAGATGAACCCTGTCAGATATCGAAATGGGTTGAAGATCTTTTGATCAAAAACGGATGTAAGAATGACCATATAGCCTCATTGGTTGTATTCGTGCATATATTCTTATTTATTTATATAAAAGCGGTTTTAGTTAAATTAACTGAAACTTTGCAGAGAGGTGGCATTGGTCATGCTGATTAAAAATTTTCAGTGCCCCAAGGTTCAGAAATCAATTGTTTCCACGTTATAGAGCTTCAAGGTGTTGGTTTTTAGTTTATATTTTAAAATCATGAAATTAGGAAACGTACCCAAATAATCAATAAACGGCATCTGAATTTTAATAAACACAAATATGGGATTTGAATGGCATTTCTTAATGTTCCCCTGTCGAAAAAATAAGTGCGAGATCCTGGGTAGGATATCACCTAAAACATGAGGGAATTCTTACAAATAACGGGGACCGTACTTGAGAAATATGCAACTTTCATACATAGACGTCTAGGTAATTTTGTAGAAGGCTAAATACGCGCAGAAGCTTTCTCCACAGAATTCACAGAAGGGACTGATTCATTCGTAAAACTTTTCATTGGTTCGCGCCAAAGTGTATCACTATAATGTGCACTAGCAGGAGAAGTGTTGTAGGAACTGATACATACGTGGAACGTACACTTGTGCAGACGATACTAATCCGCTGGGATATTCTACCCAGCATATCCCACTTTATTTTGACTGAGAAACATTAATAAACGTCATTACGATACTATATTCGTATTTATTGAGATTCAGATGCCGTATATTCGACAAAAAACCAACACTTTATAAATGTCTATAACTCAGAAGCAATTAATTGCTGAGTCTTGGAGCACTAAGAGCTTTTGATCAGCATGGTCAAAGCTACCTCTACATGTTTGCAAAATTTCAGGCAATTTCTGTTCTTTATATACCAAATATAAAGTTTCGTATACGTTCTCTCTATTTTAAATCTGACGTAAATGGAATATTTACTTAAAAGACTTGACTTGATTTAATACTACTTTAAGTACCAATATTCCATAGTTCGAAAGATCTAATAATATAAATAATTCTAACACATTTCCTGCATCATTGCGTAACTACGATTCTCTTCAAATAATTCATTAAATATGCATTAAGTGATCGGTAGCCTAAACAAATATTATCAGAATTAATTTGGAGGAATATTTTGTTCAAATGTATAAATGTTTATTTAAATAATGGTAAAAATTATTAGTTCTACAGGTGCGTTGAAAATTATTTATGTTAAAAGAAATATAAAATACTAGTAATCAACGATCTGAGCAGATTATGTAGAAGAATTTTAAGAGGTGTGATTGAAGAAGGATATATTATATACAAACACAAATACATAAAGACAATAACATGAATCAGACGAGTAAATCTGGAGGGAAATCAAATATACCATGCACTGATTAACAAGATATACAAACAATCGATAAATGGCAAAAACAACGAAGAATGAAAGGCGAAAAGCACAGAGAAAATGGGATGTAAATAAATTGAAAGAGAAAGAAGAAGATTTGTACAAGAAGTAAATACAGATATGCAATAAAAAGAATAACAAATGTAGGAATAGTGAAAAAATATCGAACAAGCAAGAAACAATGCAGCAGAAAAAGGAGTTGACAAAAATAAAAGAAGAAATAATTGAAAAATAGGTAAAGAAATAATAAATAAGACTTACAATCAATTTAATTTAACTATTCAGACGACCGGTTTCGCTTTCTACAATATGCAAAGCATCTTCAGATCTCGATACAAAGTTAAATAAATAATGCTGGTACTCTATTAATTGGTGGATGGTAGAACATGGTTGAAACTATCATGTATTGTTGACTGGAGAACTTAAGTCCGCTATTGTAGTTATTTGACAGTAAACGGAAAGTTCTTGAGGAGATAGATTTGATCCAATGAAGTAGAGACAGGTGTGTGATTGTTTGTTAAATGCATTTAATAGCGGACTTAAGTTGTCCATTCAACAATACATGATAGTTTCAACCATGTTCTCTCTCTCTCTCTCTCTCTCTCTCTCTCTCTCTTCAATCCTGACCCCCCAGGGGGAGTGTAGTGGTCGACGTGATGTCGTGTATTATCCGTCTCCAGAGATCTCTGTCTCTGGTCATTTCTTTTAATTCATGCATAGGTCTTTGGCATATTCCTGTAATTTGATCTATCCATCTTGTTGGGATCTTCCTCGTGATCTTCGGCCTTCTACCTTTCCTTGCATTATGAGTCTTTCCATGTTTTCTGTGTTTGCTCTCATAACATGCGCAAAATATTTTAATTGTTGGAGATGGATTTTACTAGAGAGTCGTTGGCTAACTTTTAGCTCTCTTAAAATTAAATTATTTGTTCTACGGTCGGTCCAAGGAATTCGTAACATTCGTAACAAGTGGCGTCTATCATTCTTCTCTCCGATTGTCTCAGAGTCCAAGATTCACATCCGTAGGTCAGTATTGGGAATATTAAGCAGTTGATCAACCTCATCTTTATCGCTCTTGAAATTTAACAGTCCTTCCATATTTTGGTCATTTTTGCTGTGGCAACTTTTGCTAGATCACATCTACGTTTAATCTCTTCTTGTAATGACCCTGTGTTTGTGATTAATGATCCCAGATATAAGTATGAGCTCACAATCTCGAACCGGTCAATTGTGGTTATGTGTGGATGATTGTTGTGTAGTCTATCCACTATCATGATCTTTGTCTTTGATATGTTTAATTGCATACCAAATATTTGACTTTCGTTTTACATCAGTCGTATAAGTTCTATCAGCTCTGCTTGCCTATTTGCAAGAAGGGCTGTGTCATCTGTGAAACGTAGGTTGTTTAGTTTATGACCATTTATTGTGATGCCATTTTCCCATCCTTCAAGTGCTCTTCGCATAATATACTCCCCATATATGTTGAATAATTGTGGAGATAGTATACATCCTTGTCTGACACCCCGTTCTGGATGAAATTCGTTCGAAAGTGTGTCAAGTACTTTAACTGATCCAGTAGTGTGCTCATATAGTTCGGTTATAAGCGTAATTAGATGTTGTGGTACGCCTACTTTTTTTAGTATTCGCCATAAGTGTCTCCACTTGACCCTCTCGAACGCTTAACGGTAATCTATAAAACAGATGTATAGTGGGATGTTGAATTCCCTAGATTTCTCGATTATCTGTCTTATATTCAGCAGGTGTTCTCGAATGCCCCTACCTTTGGAAATTCAGTTTGCTCTTGTGGAATTTCTCTTTGAATGAATGTTTTCAGTCTCTCATTGATTATATGTAGCATTATCTTGCTGGCATGGGATAAAAGAAAAATAGTTCTATAACTGTCGCATTTATGGAAGCTGCCTTTTTTATGTATGGTCGTTATTTCAGATTTTGTCCAGTCTTCAGGTCATTGTTTGGAATGCCATATTTGGTTACAGAGTAGATGAAGTAACTTTACGCCGGTTGCTTCTGTGGTTTTAAGCATTTCTGCTGTTATCATGACCTGGTGCTTTGTTATATTTGAGCTTGTTGATAGCCTGTCTTACTTCATTTTCGAGTATATCAGGTTCTTCTTTCACCTCGTCAGAGATTTGGCTAACAAGCTCTTGGCGTTAATTATCTTTATATAGGTCCCTGCAATACGATCTCCATGTCTCTGCTATGTCTTCTCTGTTTGTTCTCAGGGTTCCAGTGTTATCTTCAATGGCCCAAGTTCTGGCTCTGAAGTCTCTTGTCAGGTAGCGTATTTTTCTAAATAGATCTCTCGGCTGATTATTCTGACCATGTCTCTCAATTTCTTTGCATATACTTTGATAGTACTGTTTTTTGTCGGCCTTACATCTTCGTTTTATTTCTTTATTGAGGTTTCTTAAACTAGCTTTTTCCCTTTCACTATGTACATCATTTTTACAAAGATTTCTTCTATTCTCAATTATTTTAAGAGTTTCATCTGTTATCCAGTGTTTCCGTTTCACCGGATTATTTTTCTTTGAGCGATCCACTGGTGTTGTTACGCAATGTTTAACAGTCTCCCATATTTCTTGTGATGTTTAGTTAAGAATAGAGGGCATCTGTACTTCCTGTAGAAGGTCTTCTTTCTTTCTTAGTTCTATTCTCTTTATCTCTCTTTGTTTGTTGGGTGCTTTAAGTTTAAGCATTACTTTAGCTACAAGGAGAGTATGATCGGATCCGCATATCGCCGCTGGATATGATCTGACTGTTTGAATGGACGATCTCCAGATATGGACGTAATCTATTTGATTTCTAAATCTATCTCCAGGACTTTTCCAAGTATAAAGTCGACGTACAGTAATGGTGTTTCGAACCATGTTCTACCATCAATCAATTAATAGAGTACCGGCATCATTTATTTAACTTTGTATCGAGACCTGAAGATGCTTTGCATATTGTAGAAAGCGAAACCGGTCGTCTGAATAGTTAAATTAAATTGATTGTGAGTAAGTCTTATTTATTAGTTCTTTACCTATTTGAAATGGACTCACACAAGTAACACATTCATGATAAGAAATAATTGGTTTAACGATGAACACAAATTAGCAGTGGAAAAACAAAGTTTAGACAAGGGACAAAGAAATTATTTAAATAGAAAAAATCAAAAAGTAGAAGAAATTATGAACGAGATACAAACAGAAAATAAAAGACCAAAATCAAAATCGATGGTGAACGGTCAATTAATAGAAAAAGTAAAAACATATACCTACCTTGGTACGAACGTCAATGAAAATTGGGAACATTTCTTAAAAATCAAATGTAGGATAGAGAAATCAAGGTCTACATTTCAAAAAATGGCTATACGGTTGTACAGAGTTGAGTCGTGGAATTTCACATACGCTACCTACAAGAAAATTGAGGCCTTCGAAATGTGGCTTTATCATTGAATCCTGAAGATATCCTATACAAACCACGTTACTAACCAGGATGTTTTGTAACGAAATTATTTTCCCTACCACATGGTGTATTACTAT
This sequence comes from Diabrotica balteata, assembly GCA_918026665.1. Classification (NCBI taxonomy): domain Eukaryota; kingdom Metazoa; phylum Arthropoda; class Insecta; order Coleoptera; family Chrysomelidae; genus Diabrotica; species Diabrotica balteata. The sequence goes on along the minus strand of OU898280.1, from coordinate 11,851,619 downwards.
GGAGGCTGAAAGTTGGGGGCAGAATTTACTGGCGTGGAGATAGGGCAAGCAAAATAAACGAAACATATGCGAACGGCACTCAGAGTTTGTTAGGAGAGCTGCGGTCGTGGATAAGTAAATATCAAAGGGGTTGGATTGGGGCAACTACAAAAATATGAAACAAAGAGTCATGAATCTCTTAGGACAAATAAAACAAAACACAGAAAGGAAACAGGAAACATCTCTAGTAATTTATATTATACTCATTACAACAACTAGTTGTAACTAGGGAAATAATTATTAGAAAAGCAAAACATATCTTTTTCAAGTGAAACTCAAAAAAGGGTTAGTTAGAAAAATAAACAAAATGTTAAAAAAAATTTAACATTTTTTGTGTCTAACCACAAACATTTATAAAATAGACAATATAAAAATACTATATGAATAGTTACAAAAATTTATATCAAAAGTCGAAAAATACAAAAATACAAAGAAAAATTACATGTGTCTTATCTGTTTACAATGGGGAATTGCTAGAAAACTTTCAAAATTGTTACTGCATAGAGGTTAACCTTTTTATAAACCAAAAAAAAATTATTATCAAAAATAATAAAACGAGCTGTCATAAGTTAATATTAAATTTAAAAAAAAACTGACCAAATAAATTGATAGCTAAAGTCAAACCCTAAAATTTTACAATTTATTAATTATTACAAATCCTTTTTTATAGTATGAAATTATGAAAGGAATTATTACTTAAAAAAATGTCTCTCTTTTCTTTAAAATTTGACACCAAAAAAAAGTTACCTGGATTTCACAAAAACACTTTGAATTTTCTTGAACTATTACTGGAACTATTACAGGAACAAAAAACTACATCTCACACTGCGATAGGACTAACTATTTGAGGTTGAAGTCGGCACTGAACACAAAACTTGGGACAATGCCTCTTAAAAAACAGGTAGAATTAGACTGCATACACATTAAATTGCTACTATTAACTGCTACAAACTTATTTTGCCTAACTTAAGATGAAGATTTCCATGAAAAGAGGCACAAACAGAAAACTTTACAAATTCGACGTAAATTTGGACATATCGCTGAAGCCCACCACGAATTATCTTTAAAAATTGATCGCATAAGTTGGAATAAACAAAGCACTTAACGGGAATATTTATTTAAAACCAGTATCGGACGGTTTAACAATCAAAGAAAAATATCGAAGAATTTGCGACTGTGACATAAACAAACTCTAAAAATGTCTACTGTCTACGGCAGTGATCATTTTCCAATAAAAATTACTCATGACAAAGATAAAAAAAAACCTGTACAATACCATATGAAACGTGGAAATTAAAGTCAGCTGATTGGGAAAAATACTCGAACTTAGTAAGCATACGTATACCAAATCTCGTTATAACAGATAATATAGACACTACTCTATCATCTTTCAACGGTATAATTTTAGATGCAGCCAGAGATTCTATAGGAAAAACCAAAAATATCACAAAAGCTCCTCTTCCTTGGTGGAACACTGAAATCGCATCCGCTTAAAAGCAAACAAAACATGCTTTTAATATTTACAAGAAGTATAACACACCTAATAACTTAAACAATTTTAGATCTTTAAGGGCCAGATCTAGATCTTTAATAAAGAAAGCAAAAAAAGAAAGCTGTACCAATTACCTGTCGTCAATTGACTCGTCTATACCCATAAGGGATATATGGCAAAAAATAAGGAAAATAAAAGGTTCAAAAACATTTAACCATATTGACACAATAACTACAAACGATCTAACAACTTCAGATAAACATGAAATCTCAGAAATTTTAGTAGAACACTATCAGTTGTATTCAAGCAATAAGCAGTACCACCCAAATTTCTTAGAACATAATAGAAGATACTGCTAGTCCACTAAACACTTCCATAACACTTGATGAATTAAATGAAAGTCATAATGACCTCAAAAATACCTCACCTGGACCTGATGACATACCACCAATTTTCATTGAAAAACTACCTATTAGCGCGAAGGTTACTTTAGTAGAGATCTTCAACAAAATTTACTCGACCCATAAATTTCCATCTCTCTGGCGCGAAGCAATTATAATACCATTTTTAAAAGACAATAAACCAAAAAACTTATCTTCTTCGTATCGACCAATATCTCTTACCTGTAGCATCTGCAAAATAATGGAAAAGATTCTAAGCAAAAGATTAAAATGGTACTTAGAAAAGAAAAATCTCCTTACATCCATCCAAAGTGGGTACCGATCAGAACGGTCTACAATAGATGCTTCCAACTTTTTAGCAGTCGAGGCGTTAAGTGTCCATGCTTTCATCCCATAAAGCAGAGTCAAGAAAATATAACACCTTGCCAGCCTAACTCTCAAGTCCAATTTTAGTTCTCTTTCACAAAGTACTTTTCTAATTTTATTGAAATTTGTACGTGCTTTCTGTATTCGAACTTTGATTTCTTTGGAGTAATCGTTTGTGTGATTAATTATTGTGCTAAGATAGTGGTAGTTTTCAAGTTGTTCTAAAGCACTACCGTTAATTGTCAGGCTTTCACCATTATTTTGGATATTTGATATCCTCATAAATTTGGTTTTCTTGGTGTTTATTGATAATCCATATTCTTCTCCATACTCAACTATCTTGTTCATTAGCTAGAAAAGTATGTTCTCAATAAATCTAATATTAAAAATGTATTTGAGTAAAAATGGATTGTGAGTAATCTAAACGTTGTACCCAATACTTACTGGATCTAGAGATGGTATCGTGAGTTTTTGGTTGTTTCTTATATTTTACGAAGATTAATTCTAGCAAGAGAATTTTCATAAGGGTATTGAAAAAGCAGATGAAATGACCAAAAAGGCTCATCAACGCCATTCATTGGACCGGAACCCTTCTGCGGCGTTGCAAAGTCAGTAACAAGGACGGCTACAAGGAAGTGAGTAGCTAACTAATCTCTGGAATGATGGAAGAATTCACCAGGACAAAGACAAACAGTTTATTACAGAACATTCGAAAAGAAAAGCAGAGCACATTTTATATCAGTGTGACAGTCTGGCAAATGTGCGGTTCTTTACGTTGGTAGAAAAAAATCCACTGGCAAATAGTTACATGAATAACATGATTATATTAATATATATCTACATGATTCGAATAACGAATCTTCAGAATGTTTATCGTTATTCTTTTCTCAAGTTTTTACAGATGAATCTAACGATACCTCGTTTGTCTAAAACTCTTGACAATATATCTTTCATGATGATGAAAATTAAACATCATTTAAGGAAACTGCGAAATAATTCATCACCTGGATTAGACGGACTCACCTCTTTTTTCCTCAAACAATGTGCAGATTCTGTAGCCATCCCTATATCTCTCATAATGACTGCTTCTTTTAATCAAGGTTCCCTCCCCTCGTCCTGGAAATTGGCTTCAGTTTCTCCTGTATTTAAGAAAGGTAATAGACTTGATTGCAATAATTATCGTCCAATCAGCCTGGTTCCTATTGTCAGCAAGGTCATGGAATCGATTATTTCGGAAGCTATGTCCGAGTTCCTTCTTCAAGAAAATGTCATCCCTCACCAACAGCATGGATTTATCAAAGGTCGTTCAACGATCACAAACTTACTTCATTGTATAAATGATTGGTCATTATCTTTAAACAATCAGAATCTGTCCTTTAAACTGTCAATGTAGTTTTCTTAGACTTCTCCAAAGCTTTCGATCGTGTTTCAAAACGTCGATTACTAGCTAAATTGGATCACTATGGTATCCGCGGAAAGTTAAACATTTGGATACAAGATTTTCTATCCGACAGATACTTCAGGGTTCGTGTTGGGGAAGACCACTCACTAGATAAGCCAGTCAAGAGTGGAGTTCCACAAGGATCAGTACTTGGACCGCTACTTTTTTGTGTCTACACTAGTGATCTTAAGTGGATACTCATTGTATCCAGTAAGGTTTCCATTTACGCTGATGACACTATAGTTATATGTGAATTCAACTATTAACCAACATATTCTTCAACAAGATCTTGACGCAATATTCAAATGGTCCTCAGAATGGTTACTTCCGTTTAACATTGAAAAATGCGTTGTTTTACATATCGGCAAAAATAACCCATCAATGCAGTACTTTATTAATGGACATCCTTTAAACTCTGTAACCTCACACAACGATCTTGGAGTGATAATTAATAGTGACTTAAATTGGTCTAATCACATAGTGTCGGTGTGTAAACATGCTAACTCGAAACTGTTTTTGATCCGTAAATGTTTTGCACGCATATCTCTAACCTCTGTTAGTAAACCTTACTCAATATACGTTAGACCTATTCTTGAGTTTGCCGGACCAGTGTGGAATCCAGATCTCAGTCGCGATAAAATCCTACTTGAAAACGTTCAGCGTAAAGCCACAAGACTGGCATACGGTCGTGTAAGACCTAACTATGAAGATAGACTATTCATGGCTCATCTTACGACATTCGAGCAGCGACGTCTTCGAGGTGACCTAATTATGTCCTTCTGTATTTTAAAACACAATTTTGGGAACCTAAATTCACTTTGAATCAAGACGAAAGATTAAGAGGCCATCGATACAAATTAAAGAGGGAACAAACTACTGCAAGGTCCAGGGTGAACTTCTTGCCAAACAGAATCTTTAATATCTGGAACAATTTGGATCAAGACACCAGATCGGCAGCTAGTGTTAACATCTTTAAAAATAAACTTGATAGCGCTTTATTTTTTTATAGGATAGGATATTTTTTCTCGGACAGTATTATTTATTTATTTATTGTGTCACAATTCAATTTTTGTTAATTGTTTAACTGTACTTAACTATATAATTAGTATTAGTTTTATAAGGATATATTTTATTTTTGTTTATTTTTGCTTTTTGGGCATAATAGGAGCTCGCTCCTCTGCCCTTATTTGTTATATAATAATAATAATAATAATGAAAGGTACAGTCTCGAAGCTACTAGACTTTATAAAAAGGGTCAGGCTAGAGGATGTTATCTAGGACTAAAGGAACACTTAATCTAATCTAAGAGAATTTTCCTGCCGTGATTGAATACGATTTATTTACGATTCAAACTGCAAAACTTATGAAAGCCCCGAAATATCTCCTGTAGTACCAAGATACTTGATGCACACCTGTGTTTTCCGCCAATATTTTAAACTGTCGCACTCTGAACTTTTTGTAGGTGCCGGTTATATAAGTATTTAAGTAAGAGCGTTGACGTAATACGGCCACCAAGGTATTGAATAAAAACAATAAAGGTATTTTCCAATATCACAAAAAATTCAATATTAATACAATACTCATAACGATTTTTATAGTAAAAAAATCAAAATGTTTAGGTTTCTTCGTGAATATGTGGCTTATATTCTAAAACATAGGTAAATATTTTGTTCGTTTTTCTGTACCTTTTTTCTTCGCTTATCTTGTTAATGTTGATAAAAATACTACTTAAACTACCAAAGTATGTTTGTTTATTTTTACTTTCGTATAGTATTACATTTCTGCGCTATATCGATACATTTCTTCTTGTAATAATTGCTTCGTTCGATTAATTTCACGTCGAATACGCAGTGCAGTCGTAAAAATGGACTAAAACCAGAATTTCACAACATACTTTACAAGAATTCCTTACATAAGCATTCGCAATAGCCGCAAAGTTGCTAAGTCGCTTGAACGTATTTACAGGTGTATCCCAAAGTGTCTCTACCACCAGGAAATGCAATGTTATGAAATTATACGTAAATACACGTGCGGCCAGTTTGAATTTTTAAAGGGATAATTTCTCGAGGTATATATTATAATAATTAAAGATTTTTTAAAAATTAGGAATTTAGAAAATCCCTAAAGTTTATTAAACATATTTAGAAAATTTAAGCGTGTTAAAACCTAATTCAATTCATTTTTGTAGATCCATCTACCATGAGCTTTCTGTCTTATATTTGAATACTTTGACTTTTCTTACGATTATCAGGTTAATAATCTCATAGCGTTTGCCTCTAGTAGCGTGGACAGGATACATTTTGAAGCTGTCAGTTAGAAGTTCCAGTGGAAGAAAATGAGGACTAATAAAATCCCCAAAAAAGATAAAAAGATAAGGGAATTGATATAGAATCTATGAAAAACTGTCATAATTATTTTCCATGGCCTTTTTAATCAAATAAGAAGAACAAAAGTTGTTTATTATTATTATTATTATAACATAAGCGAGGGCAGAGGAACTAAGTCCCTATTTTGCCCAAAAAACAAAGAAATTTCATTAATCACCTACTGGTAAGTAACAAAAATTACAAATAAAAGAAATAAAATTGCAATTTTATGGTTTAAAAAAACAATATTTTAACTATAATATACAGTATTATTCGAACTTTCGAAGAGATAGGTCGTAAATAATCAGTGCCCAGTGTCTTTTTCTACTAATTAACTCGATTTTAAATTAGTACAGGTGATTCGAAGTTTGACATTAACTCAGTGTAATAAATAAGTATATAAACGACTTCCCCATGGGGGAGACAATTTCCCCAGAGACGTCAATAGGTGATTTAAACTTTTCATGTGTTAGTGAGAATAGTGAAATGCCTATTAATGAATCCAGTTTAATCGAAAATTTTGATGATTTGACAGCGAAAAATGCGAGTAAAACCAGTGACTGTACTACAATCTTGCCAGAACCTGAAGCGCAAAAAACAGTAGCTATAAAATTTTTCAACATTAAATCAGATAAGTACAATTTTAATAATGTTTATGTTTACATAGAAAAAACAAACAATGAAAATATATTTCGTCTACATCCTTTAACAGTTGCGCATATTTTGCATAAAAAATTGAATATTCCTAATATTATTGAAATTAAAGGCATTGGAAAAAATATAATTAAAGTTTTGTTAAGGTCAATTTCTGATGCAAATAATTTGGTTAAAAATTTAAAGTTAAAAAATGAAAAATTGGTAGCTTACATTCCTAATCATCTACTAGAAATCAAAGGTCTAATCAGAGATGTTGATACCCAATACGATGAAAATTATTTATTAGATGACAGTGAATCTCCCTTCCCCATATTAGGTTACAAACGAACTTTTAGAAGGGTTGATACGGAAGGAAAAACTAACTATGTACCGAAGAGGACTGTAATAGTCACCTTTGAGGGAAATATTTTACCTAGCTATATTGCAATAAATAGTGTATTTTTTCCTGTGGAAACCTATATTGGCAAGGTTACTCAGTGTTATAATTGTTTGAGATTTGGACATATCTACAAGCAGTGTCGGAGTACATAGGCACATTGCATAAAATGCGGAAAAACCAAAAATGAAGGTCATGCTTGCCAGGATAATGCTATTCAGTGCATCCATTGCAATAGTAAGGATCATGTATCCATTTCCAAGAAATGTCCAAAGTATGAACTGCAGAAGAAGATCAAAACCGTTATGATTGAGCAAAAAACTTCTTTCATCGAGGCAAAAACTTATTGTGAATCATCCTTTTCGGGATTATTCACTCAGAATAGATATTCCACACTAGAAAATAACGGAAACAGTTTTCCTCCCCTGCCAACATTCACAAAAAATTCAACCTGTCAATTCAAAAAAAAACTATAATATAAAACTGTCAAGTCTGTTTTTGAACGAGTTGGTAGAGGAAGCGGAGACAATGTTATCGTTGAGGTTATTCCAGCACTCAAAAACTCTATTTGCAAGAAAGTTCTGTCTTTGTCTTGTAGAAAAATTTTCTTTCTTTAGTTTATACTGATGACCTCTGAGGCGTTCATCTTGATTTATGATAAATATTTCATTGAGGTTTCCAAAATTGAGTTTTAGTATTTTAAATGTTGTAATTAAGTCTCCACGTTGTCGGCGAAGTTCAAAAGTAGTTAGGTTAGCCATACTAAGTCTTTCTGCATAAGACGGTCTTCTCGGTCCCAAAGAAATTCGAGTGGCTTTTCTTTGAACGTTTTTCAACAGAGTCTTGTCTCGAACCAGATCAGGATACCACGTTGGTCCAGCGTATTTAAGTATGGGTCTTACGTACAGAGTGTAAAGTTTGCAAAATGATTGCATTGAAACTCTCGAAAAACACCTCCGAATAAGATACAGTCTGGAGTTTGCACGTTTACAAATAGAGGTAATATGGTCGGACCAAGTTAGGCTGCTGTTCACGATAACACCAAGATCGTTATACGAAAACACAGATTCTAATGGCTGCCCGTTAACAAAGTACGGCACAAGTGGGTTATTTTTGCCAATTCGAAGCACTACACATTTTTCCGCGTTTAAGGGTAGTAACCACTGGGAACACCAATTTAAAATAGACTCCAAGTCCATTTGGAGGGTTAGCTGGTTTGTGTTTGGATTGGCATATATTTTTGTGTCGTCAGCGTAAAACGATATTTTACTTGAGACATAATAAGGAATATCGCTGGTGTAAGCCGTAAAAAGCAGAGGTCCAAGGAGAACTCTGAGGCACTCCACTTTCCACTAACCTGTCCTGTGAGAAAGATTCGCCAACTCTAACTTTGTAATATCGATCTGTCAGGAAATTATCTATCCAACAAAGTAAAGTACTGCGAACTCCGAAATGTTCTAGCGTATGTAGAAGTCTGCGCTTAGGTACACGGTCAAAGGCTTTAGAAAAATCTAGATAAACAACGTCGACCGGCTGCGAACTGTTAAGGGATGGCGTCCAGTCGTTAACACAATGTAGGAGATTGGTTAGAGTAGAGCGACCAGAGACAAATCCATGTTGTTGTGTTGAAATAACATGTTCCTGGAGAAGGAATTTGGTCATCTCCTCGGAAATGATGGCTTTTATAACTTTGGCAACTACTGGCAGCAAGCTAATCGGACGATAATTGTTGGGGTCGAGTTTTGGATCGCTAACCTCGAAAGTAAGAAGACGGCGCAGTAAGAAGATAATAGGAAGAAAATCACAACTACGAACACCTTCTATATAAAACTATCGTAACACTGATTTGGACTTATGGTATTCAACTATGGGGCACCATCAGCAACTCTAACCTTATCCATTCCAAAGCCACAAACAAGATACTACGCATACTGGTGAACGCGCCATGGTACTTACCCAACAGCGTAATTCATAAGGATCATAATGTCCGGGTTTTAAAGAAGTAATCAAAAAGATTAGTTTATCCCCTAGGGAACGAGTAAAATTACATCCAAACAAACTAGCAAGTGACCTAGTAAACTTACCAGATAAAGTAAAAGACTCAAGAGGTTCAAGTCATCTAACTTAGCCACTAGGTTTTGGTTTTAAATTAAAGTTTTTTAAAAAAATTTTTTGGTTAAGGCAAATCTTATTCTTGACTTTTGAAAGGTAGGTACTCACTATAGTGTATTTTTATGTATGAGAGAGTAATAAAACAATAAATTATGTATGCAAATCCCTAAACTGTTGATACGGGTGACTCAATGAAAAACAGATATTTGTCAACAAGTTTACAGAAGTATATAGAAAAACAATTTTAAATTGAGTATGACCACCAGGTATAAAGGTTGGAGCAGAATAGAATACAATAGTGAGGGTTACTAATCCCTAAATAAGGTTGCCAGTGTCGGAGTGATGGAGGTTAACAGGTACTAATGAATTTGCAAGAAATGTAAGATGTTTATTTTATTGGTTATATATAACCAATAAAAGTTTAATAAGTAGGTACCTACCTATTTGCAAAATAAAGTTTAATTCTTTAGATAAAATAAAACGTTTTATTTTATCTGAAATGAGTGCATTCCACGAAGTAAGGGTTTCACAATCAAACATTTAATTCTTTAATTCCAGGAATCTACGACAGTAATTGACTAGATAATTACCTTCTAAACTTATTCCACAGAAAATGTGATAGTGGGTTTTTCCATTTTGTAGGAAGGTCCAAGTGGCGTATTCAAAATTCTTAACAGTTCACTAAAAGTAGGTAATTCAGTTGCAAGGTGCAGTTTATTGTGTATACTAGTGTTATGGAAAATTTGGAAGTGCCGTGTAAACGACGAAAAATTGGTCCTTTAACGGTTAATGAAAAAACAATAATATTTAATTGTTTTAAATCATTTACAGACAAACGTTTATGTGAAAGTGTTGATGAGACCGTTGAGTTAGTTAGCAGTACACTTGGTGTTGGGAAATCTACGATTTACAGAGTTATTAAAGAAGAGAAATGTGGTAGTTTTCAAATGCCACCTAATGCTCCAGGGAAACCAAAATTTCAAATAGAATATCATTTTAAAGAAGGACTTCGACGGAAAGTGCATGAATTCTTCTTTAGACAAGAATTTCCAACATTGGATAAAGTTCTTGTTTCAGTTCGAGATGATAAGGATTACCCAGAAATGAGTCGAAGTACGTTATGGAAACTTTTAAAAGAAATAGGCTTCCGCTGGAAAAAGAATCCCAGAAAGTCTATTTTATTAGAAAGAAGCGATATTGTCATATGGAGAAGACATTTTCTAAGAACCATAAAGGAAATGAGAAACCAAAAAAGAAAAATATTTTATCTTGATGAAACATGGATCAACGAGGGTCATACACCAAATAAATTTTGCCAGGATGAAACTGTTACAAGTCAAAGGCACGCTTTTGTAAATAACTTATCTACTGGTTTAAACCCACCATCAGGAAAGGGACGCAGGCTGATAATAGTACACATTGGCAGTTCAGACGGTTTTGTTGAAGGTGGTTTATTAACTTTTGAATCAACTCGTACCGGTGACTACCATGAAGACATGAACGCTGATGTCTTTCAAGGATGGTTCGAACAAATGATAGATCTTCTTCCTAAGAACTGTGTAATAGTAATGGATAATGCAAGTTATCACTCCAGACTTATAGAAGGACTGCCCACAACCAAGTGGTTAAAAAAAGACTTGCAGAATTGGCTGAGTTCAAAAAATATTACGTACCATCCCGGATCTATAAGAAAGGAACTTTATTCGTTGTGTGCCCTTCATAAAGAAAAATTTAAAAAATACGAAATTGATGAAATTGCCAAAAATCGCGGAATGACAGTACTTAGATCCCCACCATATCATTGTGAATTAAACCCGATTGAACTGGTATGGGCACAGATAAAGAGTGAAGTTTCAAGAAAAAATACAACTTTTAAAATTCATGATGTTAAACAGTTGTTTTTGGAGGCTGTAAATAATGTAAAACCTGAAAACTGGGAAAAGGCAGTAAATCACACTATTAAAGAAGAGGAAAAAATGTGGAAGCTGGACAATATTACTGATAAAATGATCGAGCCAGTTATTATAAATCTTGGTTCTGAAAGTTCATCTTCTGAATCTGATTTGGATTTGTAACAAGTAGCTGTAAGTTTTATATTAATATTTTTATTCATCTATTTAACATACCTTAGATGGTTTTAAAAACTCTTTTTCTCTTTTGTAATTTTTAAAAATTAAAAAAAATGTGAATTTTTTATAACCCTTTTTAATGTAGGCCAGTCAGTTCTAATATAGTGTGTGATAAAAGAGGTCACTTTTGTTTACATACACATAACACTTTATAACACTGAAATAATTCATTTATTTTTTACAATTATTCAAAGTAATTTTTCAATTAATCTTGAGCACGCCCATGGAGTGGTCGGAGATACCAGTTAAAATTATGCTAATTGCTCTCTCGTTCATAAAAATAAACTATAGAACACTCCGTACAAATCATTTTAAAAGGTTTATCTAAGCATGACTCGAGATAAATTGACACAAAGAAGAAACAAACTTTGTGATAGGAGTATGACCAAATATCAAAAAACATCAATAAGGAATAGATCCTTTTTCATAATCACTAGATATCTGCAAGCTATATGTAATGAAAAAAGATGAAGAAATAGAGTATAGTTCGTGTGTAGAAAAACAATATAATTCTTCGCATGTAAATATACTAACACAAATGTTTTAAATTTTAAATAACTGCAGCAAAATACAGATGGTTTTGCTAGGTCAAAAAACTCATCTCGTGAAAATACGTTAATTATGATTACATTAATATCAATGATTTTATACGCAAAAAATACGATAACTAGTCAATTAATCTAGGGAAAGTATGTTTTTATCTTCTTTGATTCTTTAAGATATTCATAGTTATTTAATAAACCGTTGGCAATACACTCAAAAGAAAATTAAGCACCAACAACTGACATTTCATTAATCCTTATTTTATTTCACGTAATTGGAGCCGTTTCAGTCGTTAGTTGATTCTAAATTGTGGTTTCTAAGTGAAAAGAAACTTGATGAACTTCCTCTGGTAATAAATTATAATATAGAAAGGTCGGATGTAATATGTAGAAAGGAAAATTTTACAAAGAACAAATTTTATTCATTCGGTATTACCAAAAAGAAATTTTAGAGACAAATTTTCTTTACAAAATTACATTAAATAAATATAATTTTCCACGAGGAAACTAAGTTCCTGTAGCTGGCTGTATACCATATATCACAAAAAAATTTTGTTTAAAATCCTTTATAAAAGGTATATAAAAATGCCCCAAACGGGCTATCACAAACACATTGCAAAACGTTTTCGGATTAAACAATCCATCATCAGTGCAAACGGTTGTACATGCTAGTAGCCACCAAAATATATGGGTCAAAACCCTTTAAATATTTTAAATTTGAAGTTGTTTTACATTATTAGTATTTATAATTTGTGATGGTTAAGTTACCGTTGGATAGGTAACATGGCGGCGTCTGACTCTACATGAGTAAAATGTAGAAAAGTAAAATTTTACTCATGTAGAGTCATACGCCGCCATGTTACCTATCCAACGGTAACTTAACTATCACAAATTATAAATACTAATAATGTAAAACAACTTCAAATTTAAAACATTTAAAGGGTTTTTACCCATATATTTTGGTGGCTACTAGCATGTACAACCGTTTGCACTGATGATGGATTGTTTAATCCGAAAACGTTTTGCAATGTGTTTGTGATAGCCCGTTTGAGGCATTTTTATATACCTTTTATAAAGGATTTTAAACAAAATTTTTTGAAATATAATTTATTTTAAATTAATATTCTTTATTGAAATATTTGTTGAAAACTATATCTTGTATAGTCTAGTATTAATAAAAGCACATTCATAGAACACATCTAATGGATAAGCTACGGTATTAAAAGTACCGAACTCTGGGGAGACTTTTTCTACATATTTTTCTGTATGGTCTTATACAAATTTTCACTAACAAGCTGTTTAATATTTTCTAGTAGGTTTATCGTCTTCTTCTTCATGTATCATCTTCACTACGAAGGTTGGATATCATTATGGCAATTCTGAGCCTGGAGGCTACTGCTCAGAACAGAGGAATATAACCAACTGAGGTTTCTCAACCAAGACATTCTTCTCCATCCTATTCTAAGTATACTTTCAATATTACAGTATAATCACAGTTAATATCCCAGGTATTACAATGTTCTCGTTTTAGTAGTCATTACGATCTATTTTTGTTCATCCTGTTGAGTACTATCATGATCTTCCTCATCTGCAGATTTTTTCTCAAAATCATTCTTCTTCTTCATGTACCATGTCCTTTCAGAACGTTGGTTACCATCATAGCTATCTTAATTTTATTCACTGCCACCCTAAATAGCATGCTTGTATCTACAATATACCAATCTCGCAAGTTCTTCAACCATGAGGTTCTTCTTCGTTCTGGACTGCGTTTGCCTGCTATTTTTCCTTGCATGATATTTTGTAGCAATCTATATTTGGGACCTCTTATTACATGTCCGAAATATTCCAGCTTTCTCTGCTTGATGCTTTTTATGATCTCAGTAGTCTTGCTGAGATGTTCTAGTAATGTGGAGTTACGAATCTTCTCCACCCAGGAAACTTTTAAAAATCTTCTATAGCACCACATTTCGAAAGCCTCAAGGCGATTTAGATCGATTTATTCACAGTCCAGGACTCGACAGCATAAAGTAAGACCGAGAACACGTAGCAGCGAAGTAGGCGGATCCTTAATGCCAATTTTAGGTCTCTGTTACATAACACCTTGGACATCCTTCTAAAAGCAGCTCTAGCCTGCTCTATTCTGGATCTAATTTTGCCGTGATTTTCTGCATTACAATTTAATTGCTGTCCAAGATAGACGATTTTATCAACTTGCTCAAGTTTGGTATTATTTACATATATAGACGGTTTTATATTCTGTTGTTTACTTATTACGAGTATTTTGGTTTTCCTTATGTTAAGATCCAGACCTGCCTCCCTACAACTCTCAACGACGCTATCAGCTAGTGTTTGCAGATCTTCTTGACTAGAAGCTAGGAGTACTGTATCGTCCGCATATCGCAAATTATTGATGACTTCGCCGTTCACAAGTATTCCTTCTTGTTTTTCAGAAAGTGCTTTTCTGAAAATTCTTTCGGAGTAAACGTTAAAAAGCAGTGGTGACAAGAGGCATCCCTGCCGTACTCCTCTTTAATATATGAGAGCTTGTGATTCCACACCATCTACTAAAACTGATGTTGTTTGATTCCAATATAAATTTGCAATTATTCGAACATCTCTGCCGTCCAAGCCAATGTCTTTTAGAGCTTCGATCAATATAGAGTGCTTAACACGATCAAATACCTTTTGCAAGTCAATAAAACAACAGTATATGTCTACAGATATATCACGACATCTTTGAGCAAGTACGTTTATTCCAAACAGTGCCTCTCTCGTTCCAAATCCGTTACGGAAACCAAACTGAGTGTCATCCAGGTATTCCTCACATTTATTGTAGATACGACCATGTATTACCTTCAGAAAAATTTTCAATAAGTGGTTTAACAAACTGATGCTTCTATAACCAGCACAGGTTTTTGCTGTTGTCTTCTTAGTTAGTGCTATAAATAGTGAGTTAGACCAACCATTAGGTAGTTGTCCGCTGTTATAAATGTTATTGAAAAACGAAGCTATAGCCTCTAAAACATTGCTATCCTTTATAAGCTTATATATTTCAGTTGGAATTTCATTAGGACCAGTCGCTCTGCCATCTTTTGATGATTGTATGGCCTTTATATGTATCAAAATCATTGTTTAAAATTAAATATGTATATCCAAAACTCAGGTTATCATATTTGGGAAGAATCTCCGTAGGAAAATGTTTTCAGAGAATTAGGTAAATCTAATTATCTTGTTTTATTTTTAGCAAAACGTATATCTTGTTAGTTTTGGCCCCACTGTTTTTGTATTAGTTATTTACATTGTCTCGTTGATGGTTAAACAGTTGTTTTATATAGACTTTTTCCAGATTCTTAACTTTCTAAGTCCATAATAACGTTTTCACTTTCGTCCACTAATATATGATTGTTCTGAACGGGAACTTATTTAAATGGAAATAAGCCACAATTAAAGGTTAAAGTATGTTTATTGACATTTTAATTTCCACATCGTTCACAAAATACAAACATTAGTAAATTAAACAAATTTTGTTTTTTTGTTACTTGGTGAAAAATTCGAATAATTTAATTTTATCTGACTTATTTATATTGACAATTCAGACATACATTTTAAAGTAGACGACTTAAAAATAATAAATGAAATCGATGAAATTGATGAAATCAACTTTAACTTGAGAATATCCGCCAGAAAAAAAATCATAGCATGTAATTCGTCTTTAAAAAGACAAACACATGCCATGATGCTAGTAAAATTCTCCTATTAGTGATTCCATAGTAATTCAATTTTGTAGGCAAAATTGGGAAAATTGGCAAAAAATGAGGCAAATCTTCGAAAAGACTAGTATATTTAATACACTGATCAAAAATGGGGAAAAATTCAACATGCCCTTGTGTCAGTTGGAAAAGAAACCCTCAAACCGCTTAAAGAAAAATCAAACCTTGGATGACAGTAGAAATTCTTGAACTCATGGAAGAACAAAGAAAACATAAAGCGAAAGACCTGAATAAATACAAAGAAATTCAGAGAAACGTCAGAAAGAAAATTCGAGAGGCAAAAGAGAGGTGGCTCTTCGATAGATGCAAGAAAATAGAAGATCTGGATAAAAAGTACGATAGCTTTAATTTACACAAAAAAATCAAAGAAATGACAGGTTCTAGAAAGCGTAAAAAACGAATATCCTTAAAAATGATAAAAGGGATATTACTACTGATATGAAGGAGATATTATGTCACTGGACCAATTACATTCAACAACTATTTAATGATGAAAGAGAAGAACTGTCATCCGCCAGGGTTGCGTGCTGTCCCCGCTACTTTTCAATGTCTACAGTGAAGCGGTATTTCAAGAAGCGCTCTCAGACTCAATAGAAGGTATATCTATCAATGGAGAAGTTTTGAATAACTTACGTTTTGCAGACGATACAGTAATAATTAGGGATAACAACAATTATTTACAGAACGTAATACAACGCCTTAATAAACGCTGTCATGAGTACGGACTGAAGATAAATTTAAAGAAAACTAAATGCATGATCATGACTAAATCTGCACATGCAAATATTCAATTGACTATTGAAGATACTGCAATTGAGACTGTTAATAACTATAAATACTTAGAAACATGGATAACATCAGATGTAGACCAAACCAAAGAAATTAAGACACGTATTGAAATAGCATGTACATCATTTATTAAACTTAAAAAGTTTCTTTGTTGTCGGGATATAAGGTTAGAACTACGCTTGAGAATGCTTCGATATTACGTGTTCTCTACTCTTCTTTATGGTTTGGAAGCTTGGACACTAAAACAAGTTCATCTGAATAAGTTGGCCGCCTTTGAATTTTGGTGTTACAGAAGAATCCTAAGAATATCATGGATTCAAAGAATGTCAAACATAGAAGTAACTAGAAGGATAGGAAATGAGGCGGAAATAATATTAACTATTAAAAGACTAAAACTTGAGTACTTGGGACATGTGATGAGAGGGCAAAAATACGCATTATTACAACTTATTATGCAGGGCAAAATCCGAGGAAAGCGAAATGTGCGAAGACGAAGAATATCCTGGCTTAAGAACTTAAGGGAATGGTTTGAATGCAGTAGTGCAGAACATTTTTGAAGCGGCAGTCAACAGAGTCCGCATAGCCGTGATGATTTCCAACCTTCGATAGAAGATAGAACTTAAAGAAGAAGAAGATTTAATATAGACACACATCATCTTTTTATTGATTTTGAGATTACCCATGATAGCATCCATCGAGAATTTCCGGTCCATGCACTGAAAGAGTTTAATATTCCAACTCATCTCATTGATATAGTAAAAGAAACACTTAAAGTACAAAGCAAAATTCAAATTCAAAACGCAGTAACAAATACAATCCATGTGAGAACGGGCCGAGGACAGGGAGATACCCTATCCTGTATTCTATTCAACATCACAAGTCAACACCAGAGGAACAATAATAACAAAATGTGTACAAATATTGGCATTTGCAGATGATGTTGATATCATAGCTAGAAGCAAAAGAGACATTATAGAAGCATTTAATGCGATAAAAAGAGCAGCACAAAACAGTGACCTAAATATTAATGAAATAAAATCCAAATACATGATAGCCAGAAAATCGACAGGCCAAAGAAACCTGCAGAATCTGACAATAGAAGACTATAATATATTCACTGTACCATGCCAATGACCATTAGTTCAGAATAAAAAAACATGTTACAGGGGACTAAATGTTAAAAATTGTACAAAATACTGAAGAAACAAAAAAAATTACCTAATGAATTAATAAAAATATAAAAATAGTTACCTAAAGTATTGATTAATAACGCCTTTTTAAAGATTAAAACGTTTTTTATAAATACATTAATTTTATCTTTTGTGTTCTGAGATAATCAGTCACACAACGTTGAAATTAGTATGTAAAGTGATTAGAAAACTACTAAAGAAGAACTAATTGAACAATACTTGTATATAAACGAAAACCATATTCTTCGTAAACGTGAAACCATAAGTTAATTATATATTCATAATTTCATACAAAAATCACTTGAAATTTTTCAAACCATCGCATCGCATGCATCTAATAAAAGATATTTAAACTTTCCCTATTGTAATTGACTTAGATTTTTTCGTATAGAACACGCTAATCGGCTCAATTTCTTTGCAATTACATTTTGCACTTTTCATCGCTAGCACACAAACACAGATGCATGGCTCGACTGTATGGATGATGTCCTTTTCAGGAAATTTTAAATTATTTTCACTATTGTGGGCTCGTTTCTAATTTCTCCGATCGGAAAAGATTTAATTGACGGCATTTTTGTAGTTAAAAATCATGCATAATTGTTTTTGATACTTGTATAAAATAACAAATTTATAAAATTGTATATAAAAGACAAATATATATATATATTATATATATATATATATATATATATATATATATATATATATATATATATATATAGAGTGGCCCAAAAGTCTGGAAACGGCTAATTATTCCGTAAATTACTATACATAATTATACAAAATTTGAGATACGCCTATTCTGGGATACGGAGATTCCATATTTGGTATTTGCAATGTTGCCAGATTTTCAGTTTATCTTATATTACTAGTAACTTTGGTTTTTCAAATGCATCACCCTGTATATTCAGTCATTATTGGAATCTCCTATTAAATACGAGTTCAACCATATGTAACACTTATGATTTTATGTAGTCTGGAAGGTGTTAAATACATAAAACACAAGTCTGGCAACGCCTAAATTGTTTCAATACATTTTTTAATACTATTTTCAAATACATTAAAACGTAACAATTGATAGTTTAGAATATTTTTAACATAATAGTTACGTTATTAAGTGTTCAAAATGTGCTCCATTTGTGAGTTAACAGCACTCTAATCGATGGTAGAATGCGTCTACCACATTTCTCCATGATTGTCTAGAAATTATTCGAGATTTATCGACAATAATTCATTGCCTTAGCTATGCAAGACTTGCTGGTTAAGTTTTGTAAACTGAATTTTTCAAGTATCTCTAATAAAAATAATCTTTAGGATTGAGATCGGGTGAACGTGGAGGCCATTCAATTCTACCTTGTTTACCAATTTATCGTCCGGGAAATATCTCATCTAAATAACGCCGAACATTTACACCAACTATCTGACGTTAAATTGCTTTCGATAAAAAATAGCCCAATTAAATAAGTACCTACTATAACTGACCATACATTTAATTTTTGTGGTCTTTGAGTATGGTTTTCACGCATTCAGTGTGAATTTCACACGAGTTCAGCTGTTCAATACGAGTTCAACCATATGTTCACTTGATTTTATGTAGTCTGAAAAATCTTAAATACATAAAACAGGGCAAAATATGTAGATTTTAATAAATTTAAATATTTAGATGGAGAATGCTGTGATTTTGACATTTGTTCACCATTTAAATTATGAACTAAAATTGACAGTAGTTGTGGTTCAAAAAGTTCTGCAATTTAAATTGCTTCTCTAAAATGCCGTTCTCTAAACCGTTCTCCTATTCATAAGACGACGGTACAAAAAACTGTAAGGCGATTTGAGTAATCTGGAGAAGTAAAAGATAGATACCGATCAGGTTGACCGAAACGAGTTATCAATGACAACAATACTTCAGATATAAGCAAAGTTTTGTTGAAGATCCACATACATCCCCAGGCAGGGTTGCACAAGTACATGATGTAGGTCATTCTTCAGTCTTACGTTCATTACGTAAAAATAAATTCAAATCATACAAAATTAACTTATTGCAAGAATTAAGTGAAGATGACTTTGGTCGTAGATTAGAGTTTACTGAGGTAATGATGGATAAAATTGAAAATTATTAAAATTTCGTTAACAGAATATGTTTTTCCGATGAAGCAACTTTTACACTGTGTGGAAGTGTAAATCGACACAATTTAAGGTATTGGTGTGACGTAAATTCACACCGAAGACTGAATGCCTGAAAACCATACTCAAAGACCACAAAAATTAAATGTATGGTCAGATATAGTAGTTACTTATTCAATTGGGTCATTTTTTGTCGAAAGAAATTTAACGCCAGATAGTTGGTGTAAATGTTCGGCGATATTTAGATGAGATATTTCCCGGACGATAAATTGGTAGACAAGGTAGAATTGAATGGCCTCCACGTTCACCCGATTTCAATCCTAAAGATAATTTTTATTAGGGATACTTGAAAAATTCAGTTTACAAAACTTAACCAGCAAGTCTTGCAGAGCTAAGGCAACGAATTATCAATGAATCTCGAATAATTTCTAGACAATCATGGAGAAATGTGGTAGACGCCTTCTACCATCGATTAGGGTGCTGTCAACTCACAAATTGAGCACCTTTTGAGCACTTAATAATGTAACTACTATGTTAAAAAATGTTCTAAACTATCAATTGTTACGTTTTAATGTATTTAAAAATAGTTAGTATTAAAAAATTTATTGAAACAATTTAGGCGTTGCCAGACTTCGGTTTTATGTATTTATGTCCTTCCAGATTACATAAAATCATAAGTGTTATATACTGTTGAACTCGTATTGAATAGGAGATTCCAATAATGACTGAATATGCAGCGTGATGTATTTGAAAAATCAAAGTCACTAATAATATAAGAAAAACGGAATTTCGATCAGGTCTGGCATATAGGCCTGATTAAAAAACTTCACCTCGCTGGACTGCCAACACCTCTCTTTAAACTAATTAATTCCTATCTCTCCCATCGGACGGTTAGGATCAAAGTAGCTGATCACCTATCCACCCCCTTTACTCCACAATCTGGAGTGCGTCAAGGCTCAATAGTTGCACCAACACTTTACACAGTATACAATAGTGACATCTTCCGCCCACACCAAGGATCAGAGTCTCTCCTCCTATTCGCTGATGATACTTCCATTCTCACTTCAGGCTCCCACGGAGAGGGTGAACGACGGTCTGTATTCGAGAGATCGCAAGTTTACCTTGACAAGGTCTTGAAGTGGTGTAACAAATGGAGGGTTACTATAAACCCATCCAAAACCCAAGCAATACTTTTCAAATGTCCTTACGGTCGTCACCTCCAGGGCCGGATATCACTTTGGGAGAAGACCTCATTCTCAGGAACTCGCTTCTCTACTTGGGAGTTCGTTTTACGAGAACTCTCAACTGGAAGGCTGACGGCCAAAAATCCCTTGCCAGGATGAGACAGAGGTTTAATCTCCTGAAAGTGCTAACCGGTAAAATAGGAGGAACGTCTTCCAAAACATAGTTGCACACCTACAAGAATTTTGTCAGGCCGATAATCGAATACAAGGCATGCGTCTACCTTACTCTCAAGAGTCACCAACTGAATGCCATAGCAGCTACAGAACGTACTGTATAAGAAAAGATTGATCGTATCCATCAGCCCACATCCACATATTGGCCAACATTACGCCAATTAAGGACAGAATCCTAACCCTCAGCAGGAAGTATGTCCTAAGAACCATAGCTGGCTCGAACAACCGAGCTAAACGAATATTAAAGACGCCTTGTACAAATAGAGGGCAAATATTCACCAGGTACCCCACTAAGAAAGTTCCATTTCCTCCAGCTATACTTCTACACAATGCTGGACCTGAACTTCCTGATGAGTATTTTGAAATTCTTGAAATATTTCCCATCTATTATCGCAGAAGACTGCGAGCCAAAAACGCTAATAAAGAGCCGTTCCTACTATATGGCTGGTAACCCCTGAAGTACCTACACGGCATGCTAGGCAGATCCCACTTCTTCTTGTGCGTTCTATCGATTCTTATCGATCACACATATAAACCACCTTCTTTTTCCCCTGCTTCTTGGTAGTCCACTACTTCTTGGTTTGCATATCGATTAATTGACGTTTCTCACACCCCCCACAACTCCGATAAAAAAAAGGAGTTCCCCATTCCTTGAAGAGGCTCAGGCCTGAACAAGGTTAAAACTCAAGTGACAGGAGGAGTTGAATACGTTATGCCCTTCCACAAAAACTATCTAATCATTATGAAAAAGCAAAGAAGTGCATCTTCAGAGGAGGAGGAATGTGAATTGAAGAAAGGTAGTAAGTAATTGGGAATCAAACATTTAGATAAATAGCATTGTATATGATGGTAAAATAAACGATGCAGATCAGATTTTTTCAAAAAAACTTGGAAAACTCGGTTCCTGCCGAATTACCTGATTTCCCATGCTTAGTCAATTTGTTTCCTATAGATACTTTTTAGTTTCTTTTTGAAACACATACAGTTTTGCTAACATAACCTAACCAACTAATTTTATTTTGTTATTAACTTGCATAAACCTTTTTTGTTCTTTGAAACGATCTAAAAGTTTGCTATTTCTTTCATCAGGTAGCTTAACTTCCACAGTGGATGTGTTAGTTGTTGCTCTGGAACATCAGAATCTTCTCCGTGGATGTTACAATTGTGTCTTCGTTACGTTAATTTGATAAATTAATGTTCTAAATGAAAAAAAAAATTAAATCAAGGTTAACATTGTTTCATTCTTTAATATTTTAAAACATATACTAATTGCATAGAAATTATCCACTAATGACACAAAATAATGTCACCGTATTTTGTGCTACTTAACAGTAATATATGCCCACTACTAGCATCATATTACCAACAATTTTACGTAATTAAAAAAATTTAAGCAATATATTAACCCTAAAAGTTGAAAAAACGCATTCATTATCGCTTGAAATATGTTGATTTCTGTACCAATGTCCGAAAATTTGAGAAAGAACATAATACTCGTCAACCTGACCTTCACCAACGAAACCTCCGTTACGCAAACGTACCAAAAGTTAAAGAAAAGTGGATCCTGGCGACCGACCTCACAACAATCTTGCTAAAGAGTCGCTTTAGCTCTTTAAACAAGTAATTATTGTCGAATACATCTACGCACACCTTTTTGTCTGGCGAGATCTTATGTAATGTTGGTAATACCACAAGTTGCATCTTTTGTCGATTACAAAATATCAGAGTTTCGTTTACGATAGAATGGACTTACAGTTTGAATATTCGTATGAGAATAATAAGAAACTAATAAAATTAATTATAGGTGACAACTATACCTATTGCTGCATCATCGTCACGAATTTACCTAAGATATGTAATAAACTTCAAAGAAAAGTTCTAAACAGAGACAAGTAATGCATGAGATTTGACTGTTTAAAACAAAACTGTACTTGAGAAGATGCTTAGAAAAAATTATTATCGATTCTTATATTGTAAAATAAGTACTAAATAGTAATATAAGTATGAAAGTTTGTAAAATACGCTGTGGAGGAGTTCAGAAACGAATATTTATAAATGAAAATTCCATGTGCATGGTGTTATATTATTTTGATGATTACACACGATGATTTTGAAATATTGGGACCGTGCAAGTTCGGAACAGCGACACCTGGTGTCGTAAATCAGCAAAATTTACTGCGCTTTCATGTTAGATCGAGGTTACCGGATAACCGTCAAGGACTTAGCCCCAAAAAAGAATAAGAAAAAAAAGTTAGATTGAGGTTATGTCGGTATGTTATTTAAAGGTAAGCGTTGTATGTAGTGTAAATACAAATAAATATATTATTAAATTACAGCATTACTGTTAATATAGATGCAATAATAAAAACTGGATTTGAGAGAGTAAATCACCAAATACCTTTTCAACAAAGCACTGAGTCAAAGGGAAAAGCATGAGTAGTGGCAAATGTCAAAAAAGAATGGAAGAATTATGTGGAAGAATTAAGAAAAATAAATTACCGTAAATAATGCTAATGCATAAATTAGCAGGTTAAGCCCATAATATCATCGTATTGGTCTGAACAATTAATTCTTTCCCTGTAAACTTTTGGACAGCGAATATATCTTAATGCATCTTCAGAAAAACTTGAACTTGATGCATTTTTGTAAACTTCAAAAAAATAAAATTTAAACATTAAACTTGATTTTTGGATTAAAATGAACTCTAAGTGAGTGTTATGAAACTAAAATTTACACTTAAAAGTGAACTTTTATTTATTATTTTCAAACTGACTTTAAAATCGGGCGCAAGAATAATGCATAATTTAGGTTATGTTACTTATGCTTTTTTTATGATATAAATCCACTTTTTTCTTTGTAGTAGCTTTGTGCTTCGAAGTTGGAAACGAATAAAACTTAAATTGACAATTTTTTGTTGTATTTTTACAATTTATAACACAGCATTTACTAAATCCCATTTTCTTCAGTGACAGAAGGTTTGTCAGATTTAGTATTGTTTTATCGTTTATCTAGTACGTTGACAAATAAATGTGTGCACTTTTAGATAAAATATATTTCAGAATATTAAATTAAGATAAACTTTTATCACCAAGTGACATCATGCGCATCGACGTACAAAATTCGATTGCGAAGTGGTTTTATATCGGAAGTCATAGTATCATGTTATATAGATAAGAGTTGTTCCAATAGGGTCTTCTTAAATTTGACAGTTAGTAACGGCCATATTGTTCAAGCTATAACTGTCAAATTAGCTGTCATTTACTCAGTCTCTTTTACCAAACATAGAGAAATAAAAATTATTTCTCTATGGGTGTAAATAAACAAACGAATATGACAATTGACAATATGAATTTATGAAATCTATGAAATGTGCAGTAAAAAATGCAAGATTTCTCCGCTACTCGCGCACGATCGTCTCTCGTATCCCCTCCAAGTACTTGCACGTCGCCATATATAGGCATGATACTATGAACTAAAGATAAACCAACGCGCACGCGATCAGTCTATCTCTTTTGCACGTGTGACGTCACTTGGCGACAGTTGTCAACAGAAATGTTCTGTTCTGCATGAAGTTTTGTCAGATTTATTATTGTTTTATCGTTTATCTAGTACGTTGACAAATAAATGTGTGCACTTTTAGATAAAATATATTTCAGAATAATAAATTAAGATAAACTTTTATCACCAAGTGACATCATGCGCATCGACGTACAAAATTCAATTGCGAATTCGTTTTATCTTGGAAGTCATAGTATCATGTTATATAGATAAGAGTTCTTCCAATGGGGACTTCTTATATTTGACAGTTAGTATCGGCCATATTGTTCAAGCTCTAACTGTCAAATTAGCTGTCATTTACTTAGTCTCTTTTACCAAATCACCACGGATGGATATCTATCACAATATGGTAGACAAATTTGAGTCCAATAATTCAGTAAATATTCAACCAAGTAGCTTACATTGACGCAACGCAAGATCTGCTGAATACATCCCCGCTGCATGTTAGAACGGACAGGAAAATCCTAGGCATTCGATTTTAAATCGTCACAAAGACTTGGCTTTTCAGAGACCACAACTTGGTGAAGTTTGCGCCTTGCCTTGGACCTGTAGTAATACAAAATTGAACTGATCCAGAAGCTAAAAGTAAACGACCATAAACAACGAAATGGGCACTGGAACAGATGAAAACTAATCCTAATTTTCATCTAAAAATCATCTTCAGCGATGAGATTCATTTTTTGGTGAATGGATATGTCAAACAACAGAGTTTTCGAATTTACCATCGACGATATATATTAAGATGAGATCCACATGCGTCCAATGTATCACGAAAAGTCACTGTTTGTTTACACTGTCCATATGGATTTTGGGTTGGCGGCATCATCGGAGTTAAAGCGTCACATTTCTTTGAAAACGAAGTTGGTCAGGCCATCACCGTCAACAGTGTGTGCTATAAGTTGACTGTTACCATTTTTTTTTACTTAATTTGGATGATATTGGCACCAACAGAATGTGGTTTCAACAGTACGGTTAACCCTGAATCATTTTTTGTAGGATTTTTTAAGTCGCAGATGTACGTGAATTAGCCACAAACCACAGCAGTAGTAATAGCTCACATAATCCCTCCCATTGGTCAAATGTAAATGTTCTTTATATTTTTTATTTGAAATTTTTTTGGATGAATACTATTTAGTTTAACGTAAACAGTGGTTTCCTTTTGGATTAAAACATGTATAAGGTGCAACATATTAGGATGGGTATAATAAAATCTTTTGTTGCATTGTGAATGAAACAACTGACAGCAATTCGTTGGTCTTTCAGAAGATACTGAAGCACAAACCGACATATTGTGGAAAACAAGCATGGTCGTCTATATAATTTTCTATGAGATAATCCAACAAGAAGACAACAGACACCGAGGCAGACCACCAAAAATATGGATGGACGACTTAAAAAAAAACAGTCGGAAATTGGATACAGAAGGCGCAAGATAGAGAACAGTGGAAGAACATGGAGGAGACCTATATCCAACAGTGGATGCAAGAGGTTGAGGAATGATGATGATGATGATGATGAGTCCAACAATGCTGTAAATCGGTCATCTTTTAATTTCTCGGATAAGAAATCAAACAGAAAACAATCTTCTAAATTTTGGGACTCTAAAAATAATAGACCAAAAAGCATTTTAAGAAATACCCTATATTAGAATTTGAGTTCCTATTATCTGACAAAGACCTAAAGTCTAACTTTTGAGTTTTGCAAATCCACGATTTCGATAAGTGGAAACGGCAGCCAACTAATGTGACACTTGCCCAATGGCATCATTTAATTGATTCTTCGAAGTTAACAACAATTTTATCAGCTTGAAAAGGAACATCCAAGAATATATTATATTTGTTACGAATTAATTAAAATGCTCTTCATAATTTTTTATAATAGTTTACAATTTTTTATTAATTTTTTAAATTTTATAAGAACTTTTTAAATTTTTTATATTTTTTATAATTTTATTCAATTTTATTTTATTTAATTATAAATTTAATTTTATTTAATAGTATTTAATTTAATTTTATTTAATTGTAATTATTTTATTCATTTTTATAATTTTTTTATAACTTTTTATAATTTTTTATAATTATCTATAACTTTATTTAATTTTATTTATATAATTCGAATTAATCAGTGCAAACTGTAAAAGTGTGCTCGCCAGTAAAAACAACAAAAGATCAGGTGAAAAGTAGTATTGAAGCTTTCTAGACAATAATATAGTACTTATTTGTTTTCCTCTTAGTGTTTTCTAATGAGTTGCAAGTGCAATGAAACATTCCATAATGTGACCGGACTCTTATCTTTAAATTACTGTGGTTATGGATTTTAAAATACATAATTATATAAAATCAATTGTGTCAATTGGGTGAGAACACATATTTTAAAAAACAGAAGATATTTTGTCAAATTCAATCGATTTTCTTTATAACGTATTATTAGAACAATTCATTGATCATTATCGATATCATTATTTTAATATCCGTAATTATTATTGTGCGTGCATTGATTATTTTAATGGATTCTCATGCCTACTTTTATGAACAACATGCTTTAGCTACTGCTTTTTCTTCTGCTATTTGTTAGCGTGACTCTTTTAGTTAATCAAAAAATTTGGGAAGAGTTTTTAATATAGCCAATTGGACGTAGTTATGCAGAAGTGATCCATTCCACAATTTCTTAAAATATGAGTTAGACACAAATTTGCATCGATAAAATTCGGAACTAAATTATGCTGAAATGATCCAACCTTTTCTATGCAAGACAACAGTAATAATAGTAAAATGTCCAACCTTAAACGCTCTTTTAGCTTTAATCGATTGTGCAGTAATGATTCATGCTACTTGAATCTTCAAATATTTTTAAGAGTAATTTACAAAAATAAACCAAGACACATGGATCATTAATGCGCTTTAAAAATAATTTTAAAACCAGGCTTTAAAGTAATTCACAAAAATGAGCCAAGTCACATGGATCATTATTGCGTTTTAAAAATAATTTTAAAACGAGGCTTTATTTTTTAAGCCAAAATGATCCAAGTGGCCTGAATCATTTTTACAAAATTAAATAAAGTCAATAACACTAATGTATTTAACACTGTAATGATTCAAAAAGCTTGAATCATATCAGCAAATGTTATTCTCGCAATTTTCTTTGGTCATTATAAATGCAGAAGTGTTACATTCCATAATGTAACGCTTGTGTAAAACAAAATACAAAGAAAAGATCTTATACCACATTAAACGAAGGTTTACAAAGGAAAATTAAAAATTTTAGTCGTACCTATACTTTAGCAGGAATAATAGTGTGCCGTGATATGTTTGTAAAAATATTAGGTATTTCTCCCCAAAAAGTGACCGTATCTTAAAAAAAAATGGATAGCTCTGATAGCATTGTTGATCAAAGAGGACAAAACCAGGAAGGTTGGAATAAATCTCCTTCTGAAGACCTCAAACTTGTAATACGTCATCTAAAATCAATTCCAACTTACACTTCACATTACAGAAGAACAAATTGCTCTGATGCCTTATCCCTTCAGCCAAATCTGACTGTAAGAAAACTGTATGAGTTGTATACTGCAATGGTGTTGAAAAGTATCCTGTAAGAAAATGTGTTTCGTTTGAAAAATATAAGTCTATTTACTTACTTACTTAACAAATTTAATTTACGAACAAAATCGCTTCACGAAGATACTTGTTTAAAATGTGATTTATTTAACACAAAAATAAAAAAAACGTTGCAACTGAAGAAGAGGGAAATTATCCAACTGAAGAACATTAGAAACATATTGAACTTTGGCAAAATGCAAGAGCAAAAATGAGGGACGATCTAAAAGAAAGTCAAATGTCCCAGGAAATAGAATGCGTCACATTTTATTTACAGAAAACTCTCCCACTTCCAAGAATACCTACAAACATCGTTTTTTATAAACGACAACTATGGGTATACCTATAATTGTGGTATCCACTTAGGATCAGAAGACAAAAGTTACTGTTATGTATGGATGGAAGGAGAAGCAGGGCGCGGAGCTCAAGAAACTGGAAGTTATTTAATTAATCACATGGAAAAATAACTGAAACCTGATGTGAAACATTTAATACTTTGGAGCGATTTATGTGGGGGGCAAAATAGAAATATTAAAATCGTTTTGCTATTGAAACTCTTTTTGTCAAAACATTCAACTTTACAGAAAATTTCACAAAGATTTCTCGAACCAGGTCATCCCTACCTGCCAAATGACACCAATTTTGGCAAAATAGAATCCGTTCTTAAGTTACAGCAGCGAATTTATACACCAGAAGAGTACATGGATGTCATGCGTTCGTGTCAAAGGAAGAAATCAATGGTGGTTACTAGAATGAAAAAGGAAAATTTCTATAGTACACAGAAACTTGAAAAACTTATCGTCAATAGATAATTATCAATAGATAAGAAGCCAATAAATTGGCTTAAAACCAAAGAAACTTTATTAACAAAAGAAAACCCGTATTCCATTTTCATGAGAAATTCTTTTGATAGTGAAATTTGTGGAAGTGGATATTAAAAAAAAATTCTAAAAGTAAACTTTTGACAGAAATATTTACTCCAGAAAATCTTTCGCCCATCTGGTCTAATGGTAAAGAGCTTTCAGCTCCATAGTTAGAAGACATTTAGTCGTTGTTAGATCTTATTTCAAAAGACTGTCAAAACATATATCTACAGTTAACAGGAAACAAAAATGTTCCCGATGACATAGATGGGTATGGAAATGAACTAGATTTTCCCCTGGAAGAAAGTTCTACAGAATAATGTTTCTTCGTTCTAAACTTAAATATTTCAATGTTTTTATAATGTAAAGATATGTTACCAAAAATAAATCATTGTTTTATATACAGACTTTGGTAAAAATAAATATAATTTGACAGTAATACAGACAAACACCGCTTTGGATCATATCTGCAAATAATAAAATTTGCTTTGTACCACAAGAAACACATTTTTGCAGAAATGATCCAAATGTTTTTTTTATTTAATGACAAAAATAAATATACTTTATTTTTTTAAAATACGCACATAAGGTGCAATAAACACCTTGAAATAACTTGTGCATATTTAAATGAATAAACATAGTTATAGATAAAGTTAATTATCTCAAAATTATGTTAGTGTGGGATGGATCAATTCTGCATAACTATGTCCAATTGATTTAAAATATTTAGACTCTATCGCCACTTCCAGTTATTACTAAAGTTAACAAAAACTTCCTTATTTTAAACATAGTGAACTGTATATTTTACGCATTTCAATAAAACTTCTCTTGAGGATTCTCAATATAGAGGTATGCTACCTTAAACCGAGTGTTTTATGAGATATGACCAATTTTATTACGAAATGGTGTCGTAAAGGTAAACTTTACCAATAAGAGCATGTTTAATAGATATAACTGTCACTACTGGGCATCTAAACTAGGCTAAGAGCATTTCAAGAAATATGGTCCAGAATTTCATGAGTTCTAGATATTTGCTATTAGTTTTTTGATCATTATTTCACGTGAAAGAAACCAACAAGATGACGCGACACCGCACATATCCAAGGTGTTGGAAAATGTCTGAAAAAAATGTTTGATGGAAGATGGATAGTGAATAATGGTCCTTACCTATGGCATTTAGATTCTCCTGACCTATCATATTTAGACCTTTTATTTAATGATTTATGACAAGTAAAATCTATGATAATCCTCTATCAACTAAATAAGACACTACAGAAAGAATTAGAAATGCATTTGCGTTACTAACAACAGTGTATATTATATAGTACATAATGACTTCCTTAGTATAATGAGCAATTAAAAGTTTGCAACAGCAGTTTAGATTCCGTATAGACATTGGGTACATTAAATGAATCCAGAGATGCTTGAATATTAAACAACATATGTACGTATTTCATTGATTATAATAAGACGTTTAATTAAGTCCATTTCAAACCGCTTATGGAAACATCCCCTTCAATGCATCAGAACGTAGTGTCAAACATTTTGATCGTTTTTGTTTCAATTCAATAGTCTGTGCTATATGTGATCCATACTTTTGCAATTTATTTATACTGTTATAGAATGGTACTAAGGATTGAAGGCACTAAGCCAGGGTGTGTTCTGCAGAGATCTAGCTTATTTTGGCTAGGATTTGTGGACAATTCTGGTGATAAAAAATAATAAATTAATAAAATATTTGTTATTGTATCTATAATGATTAAATTTTTAACCTTCTAAAATATTTATCTGAAGAACTACACTGAGTGACATGGGACTAAATAGCTCATGAGTCTAAAATACCGACAGAACTATGACACGGGACGGGCAACACGAGGTCTTACGGCAAAAATAGAAGTTAAACAATTTAGAATAGATTATTATCAGCGTGTATTACTGAAAATAATAATAATAAAAATGTAAAACAGGAAGTTAGGAATAGAACAATATGGAGGCTAGAATATCTCAACCATTATCATTTGAAAACTTTCAGCGATTTAAACAGTCATTTGAAATTTACCTCTTCGCCAGTGGCAAGGCGGAAAAGGAAGATAGATTGCTCTACTGTTCTACTAATTTTATATTAACCGATGCACAGAGAAAATCGTATGATACGGTAGGATACAGTACTAATTTTAGGAGCACTCAATAAAGATCTACAAGAAAAAATGTTGCAGAATCATGACTTAACATTACAAAAGGTAAGAGACATGTGTACAGTATATGAAATTTCAAAAATACAGTTTAAAAAGTCAGTCAAAAAACTTATTATTTATTCTGTAAAAGGATAAAATGGTAATCAAACGGTAACGGAAAAAGCTTCAAATAACAATTTTAATACTGAAAAAGGCAAAAGATAAGAACATGAATAAAACTCAAGGAAAAGTGATCAGTGCATAAAATGTGGTCGTGCTCATGAGTTCCGAAGATATCCAGCATTTGGTAAAATGTGCAATAAGTGTTTGTATTACAACCATTTCGAAAAAATGTGTAACAACAGGATCGTAAGAGAAGTTCAGGAGATTCAAGAAGTAGATATGGATAGTGAACAGTAAGAATTTATGGTAACATCAATTGAGGTAAATGCAATAAAAGGAAATAAGGTATAAATATAAGCCAGGCAAGGAAATGCTGATAGCTGATTTGTTGTTCGAATTTTTTTAAAGGAAAATATAGAATATGATGCTTTTGTAACGGAAATAGTGCATACATTAAATATAATAGAAGAAGGGAGAGAGAAATTTGTAGCTGAAATTAAACGGGTTAAGAAACTTCAAATGATTAGAGACTTTTGTAAAAAAGGGTGGCAGTCATGCGCATTGATAGGAACAGAGTTATAGTTTTGGATTCTCTGCGGCATAGAATGTTAAAGTTGCTTCATGAAACACACTTTGGGGTAACAAAAACACAGCAAAGAGCGAGACAGTTGTTGTTCTGGCCAAATATGAATAAGAACGTTGTGGGTTTGGTTAAAAATTATGTCGATTGTGAGAAATGTCAAAGAAATAGTGTTAAAGAGCCGTTAACTTTAAGAGAAATTTCAGAACAGCCATTTTAAATGCTGGTGGCTGATATTTTTGAATGAGCATCATTTTAGAAAGTGGATTGAAGTTGTTACGTTGCAGTTCAAAACTTTCCAGTCAATAATGTGCCATTTGGTTCTAAGGAACGTCGAGAATTCTCTAAGAAATAAAACTTTAAATATGTGACATCTAGCCCTAGATATCCTAGAGCAAATGGGCAGGCAGAACGGGCCGTACAGATAGCTAAAAATATTTTCAGGAAGTGTGAAGATCTTTAGTTAGCCTTATTAGATTATATGAAGACTACATTAGCCTATTAGGATCAGATAAATCCCCAGCACAACTCTTGAATAGTCGTAGACTTAGAGGAAAACTTTCAGTTTTACATGAAAAATATTTATCAAAACAGGTAGAACTTTCTACCTGTTTTGAAAAAAAAAAAGTGAAAAAAAGTGAAAAAAAGAAAAAAAGTGAAAAGAATAAATTGGAGAATAAAAGCAAATTGTACAAGCACTACTATGATAGAACTACAGCTACAAAAGAAAAATTAAGTGTAGGGGATAATGGGATTATAAAAGAAGATGGACAATGGAAACCTGCTGGTTAGATAAGATCATATGTTACTAAAAAAGAAAATCGGACATTGGTCTGCTAGCTATCACTAGAAATAGCTATCACTTGAGACACTCTAATAATATGCCTAAACATCATATTATCATAGCAGATGATTTTGATTACCATCAGAATGACGTCAACGAATGACATCAACGGTCTGTGAGAGTGAAATAGCGAATTAGTTTTCTACCAGATGTAAAAAAATTAAATAAACCCCTTTCTAGATAAAAATAGCTCGTAAATGTAAAGTCCTAACAGGACTATGACATGGGACAGGTGGCACGAGGTCTGTCTGTGTGGGAACTGTCAACTAAACTTTCTGGCACGCTTTACAATAATTTTACAAGCGTTTACAAGACAAACATGTAATCTATATATTAAAAGCTAAATATATCAATAACTTGGATTTAGCTAAAGTAAGTAAATGAAATTTAAAGAATACAAGTTCTTTTTACCAAGGCCATAACATATATGGCGAGTAAACAGTCACACCGTCTGTTTCACAAGAAATAAAAAATTGTAAATTATGCAACAAAAAAAAGGTATGTAAGTAGTTTCCATAGTTTTCAGTTAAATTTATAGAGATTAAGTTTTTACAAAGAGATTCTTAATTTCACATTCATTTCCTTTCAAAGCTTCGTTGACCTCTCGTGCTTACTGCCAAAACATAAATATATAAAAAAAGAGATTATTGTCACAATACTATTTTGCCTTCCTAATGTATATAATACAACTACCTGAACTTCCTCGCTTCCTGAATTCACTTCTTGTCCAATTTCCTTAATAAATTTACTGCAGCGTGCACTAGCTTTTTCCAATTAAAAAAGTTAGTCGTGTGAAACATTTTGGTTCATATTCAATTCAATTAAAATGATTGTATGCAGTTTTTTTTTTTAAATAAAATATAACGAAACACTTTAAATATTAGTGCGTAACTGAATCAGTACGTGATAAGTTAAAAATATTTTCAATATTTATAATATTTCAATTTGTAAATTAAAAAAATGTCTTTTTTGAATACTTTCCCTCTACGGACGAACGAGGTTGATTGGCCCAATTTGAGAGTTGGTTTAATTTTAGGTAGGTAATTTGAGGTTCAAGCTTTTGTTATAGAAGAATGATTTCATTTTTAGAAACGTTGTGTGAGCTGCTTCAACTATGCATTTGATCTCTTTACTTGAGTCTGGTTGGCCTGTAAGTTAGCATTAAAGATATTTAGAGTCAGTAACTCTCTTAAAGTTTTTCTGATCTATCTTTAGGAAAGCATTGTCGTGAAGTTGGCGACTAAATATTATAAATTTTGCTTTGAAGCGTTCATTTCTAGACCCATTTCTCTTCCTCAAACCAATAACTCTTGAAGGCACTGAAGAATACATAAGATAACAGTCGCATCAGTGTATCTAAGATTATCGATCGGCTTATCATTGATTTTTACTCCAAAATCTTTATCTAAAAAAGTTCATTTGAAAATTGTATCCGAGTAAATATTCAATAACAGCGGGGATAAAATGCATCCCAGTCTGACACTTCTACATATAAAACATTCGTCGGGTAATCTCTCATTGACTTGTACCACTTCTTTCTGCTTCAAATACAAATTTTCTATGATATGTAAGTCTTTACCATCAATACCTTATGCTCTCATAGTCGCGTCATTTTTAGAGAAGTATATTTAGGCAAAAAAGTGCTTTACGGGTATCCAGTGCATTATTAAATTCAAACTGGGTTCCATCTAAGTCTCTTTCGTAATGACTTAAGCCATTCCTCACGTATTTCACTAGTAGTACGTCGTTAAAAGCTTTACTAGAGCACTGAAGTGGTCCTTTTGTATCATTTTTAAAACTTTAGCTGGGGTATTATGTGGACCAGTTGTTTTCTTGGTTTTGGCTAATTTTATTGCATGGAGAACTTTACATTTTAAAATTTTAGGTCCTTTTTGATTTTTATTGCTGTGAATGTTTGTTCGGTCATCTTGGAACAATTCAGTTATGTAGTTAGCCCATGTTTAAAGTATTTTTCATTCTTTAATATCTAATAATTTTTCCTGCAATATCTACTAGAGCATTAGTGCTTTTGGTATAAAATAGACCAGCCACTTTACGAAGTTTCTTGCGCATATTCTCCTGAGACCTAATGTCCAATTAAATGGACATTTACATATTATATATTTTTTTTGTGGTTCCTAGTGTTTAAAATAGCTCTTTCTAAGTTGCTCCTTAAGGATAACATTTCTGTATATTTTGATTTTGGGAACATTTCAACACTGGTAACTAGAAACAGTTACAATCCTAGAACATCACTTCAACACACGTTACGTGCGAAAGATACAACACACATTTCTGCAATGACATCCGAGTTGAAAAATTCTGGTAGTTGTAAGCTTTCAGGTTGTAAGGGTAAAACAAAAGTTTATTGTGAATGATGTGTCATATTTTATGTTTAAGAAGAAATAACAATTCCTTTAAACAGTTTAATTTACAATAATTTTGTATCGATGCGATCCTGACGTCCTTTTGAATGGACAAAAATAAAAATTTAGAAAAAATTTACATGCTAAAAATCATACGTATTTTATTATTTATTCAAAAAAATAAACAAAAAATATCAGGTTGGGCCTTAGAAAGATATTGAATGTGTCATAATCCACAAGGAAAAAAATTCCTGTAGCTGGCTGTATACCACGTATCACAAAAAAGAGGTTAGTCTTTGTAAATGGGTATATTTATTTAAAAACCCTTAAAACGGCTACATCAATAAAACAAACGTTTTCGGACCACACAGTCCATCATCAGGTTTTAAAATCGAAAAATGCTAGGTCACAATGCCTTAGCCATTAAAATACTAGGGTAAAAACCCTTTAAATTACATTTAGTTATAAAAGATTATACATTGTGTTGTAACATAACTGTGATGTTCAGTATTAAATTAAGTTTGGCTAGAGGTAACACATGGCTGAAGCGAGTTCCAGAGCCGGTGAGAGAGAACCTCTACACGCGGAGAACAGCTGGGAACTTGGCTGCCATTTTCGCCAAATTTGTAGTTTCGAAAATTGTGATCTTTATTTGTAACCCTAGACAAAAAATCCTCACAGAGGGTCAACTGAAATTTGGTTTGTTGTAAAAGTGTTGTTGCAATGCTTCGCTTGCCTTCGTATTATACTACATAATGTGAGTTTTGACAAAAATTGTTAACTCTTCTTATTAAAAAAAACGACAATTTTCAGTGTTCTATATATCTAATGAATGCTTATCAAATATCGGTCAAATTCATCAGCAGTTATTATGCTTATCTTGAAAGACATCAATTGCGCTTCACACAATCTCACTTCCCCGCTGTGTCGTTAATTAACAAGAGGAATTCCATATTTAATTGACTTTTCCTTTCGACCAGTATGTGATTATTCAAATACTAAATAGAGCAAGAAAGGTTCGAATGCGAAAACAACTGTATTTTCAATCTTCTTAATTATGCTGCAAGATGCACACAAAACATGACTTTCGTCTTGTAATAATAGCTTTAACAATTAAACTTAAAAATTACGAATTTTAATTAACCTGTAATTAATCTTAAGTAGTCGAAAGTCATTGACGTAGACTTAAAAGAAGATTAAAGTTTTTATTAAAGTGTAAATATTTTGTAAAAATAAAAAAAAATAAGATCATTTATTTATCTTTATTTCCTTTGCACTTGTATTTGTTGTCAATGCTGTATCATTTTTGTTGTCGTATTAAAAAAACGGACATGGAGTTTTATTAGTCCAGATACACAAATTGTGATATTTAATAGGTACGTCGGAAATGGGACATTATATTAACTGATCCTAATGCTAATGCGAAATGATAATGATGGGTTTTTACTTAAGCGTACAAATTGGAACATCAGCCTTGTTTCCTACAAGGCTCAATTCTAAGTCCTTTATTATATATGGTTAATGCTGCAGAATGACATGGTTTTAGGGATGACAAATGCAAAATAATTCAATATGCAGACAATATATGTTCATATACTAGCCATAAATCCTATGAAAATTATATGTAGAATCTAAAACTTAGCTTTAGTAACAATCACAGGAAGACTTCACAATAACTTAGCTTTATCACAGGAAGAGTCTCCAATTGTATGTTATACTTTTTTTTTGGACTGAGGTGGAAAGGTTCTAAACCGACTAGGGAAATATGTCCCTAGTACTGTTGGATTCGATCCGGAAAGGAGCACATGCTAGGACATAGCATCCGAAGTATGGATTATATGCGCCACATGTACCCCTGACCAGTCGTCTACCAACTAAAACCACCCCTTCTTCGGACAAGGCACCCCCGGACGAGTTCAATCGGTGAACGAAACATTGAGATGCCTTGTGCAGTCTGAAAATTTGGGAGAAAATTGTAAAAGGGTTCTTACCTAAAAACGATAAGAAGCACTTAAAATGGTATGCAGCGACGGTATTGTGGGGAAACAAAATATTGGGTTCTAAAAGGTGCAGGTGTGTTTAGCCTGAAAAGGAAGGAATGTGAAATAAAAGAGGCATGAGGTCGTGAAAACTACGTACGTAATATAATTACAGATCTGGCTGTCAAGGTGCCGTCTATTCCGTCGTGCAGTCGAGTTGTAAAGCACTTATGACAGCGTATTGTATAATTTGTTACCTTATCCACCCTGTTCCTGTCTCGCTCTTTCTAGCGTCTCCTTTTTCTTTATAATTTGCGTAATTATGTCGACAGTAACATCGTAGGATTCTTTGTTCTGCGTCGTTTTCTGTATCAGATTATTGGGCGTTATCGCTCCTAGCCTTGATATTAGGTTATTCCGTTCTCTTTGGAAAGTAGTGCAAGCAAAAATGCAGTGTTCTGCGTCGTCTATGACGTCACAATTTATACACAGATCATTTGTTGTCTTCTTTATTCTATACGTATAAGACCTAAAGAAACCATGGCCGGTGAGAAATTGTGTAAAAAAGTAATTTAACCTTCTGAACCTACATTTAGACCAAGTTACCACATCAGGGATTAACATTTTGGTCCATTGTGCCTTCTCCGTTTGTGCCTCCCATTTATTTTGCCATATTTGGAGCATATATGATGTTACTTCGGATTTTATTTACAGTAAATAACCGTTTTCTCTGTTATATAAAGTATCTCTTTCTTTAGCTAGGAGGTGAATGGGGAGCGTACCTGTTATGACCTGTAGGGCAATCGTAGAAGTAGTCCGGTATGTTCTTGCTACCTTTAGTAGAGGCTTCCTTTGTGCCTTTGCGAGCAGTTCCTTATACTTAGCCATTCTCAAGGCTTCGTACCATATGGGGGCGCCGTATAAGAGTGTAGAGTGCACAATCTGAAGGTACATTCTTCTTTTGAGGGTACTTGGACCACCGATATTTGGCATAATTTTTATTAGTGCCGCGGTTCTTTCTTCTGCTCTATGGACTACTTTCATCAGGTGCTTTGTAAATCTTAGACCTGTGTCTAGTTGGATGCCCAGATATTTAGCACAGTACGTAGGCTCTATACTTGTACTACCTACTACAAAAGCCAGGTTTGGGCGGGCTCTAGGGCCTTTCAGGATCAGAATTTCTGTTTTTTCTGTTGCCAACTCTAGATCTTGTTTCACTATCCATCTATTGACTTTTCGACAGCTTCTGTTGACTAACATTTCTAACTCCAAGTTATTGTTACACTGAATGAGTAGAGCTAAATCGTCTGCGTATGCAATAGCTTTGGTCTCTGCTCCATAGTCAATTTCTAGGATTTCATTATATAAAGTGTTCCAAAGCATTGATCCTAGTACGGATCCTTGCGGTACGCCTGCTGATGTTTTCAGGTCTTTAGGTTTTGCCACTTGGACATACCTTTCATTGAGGTAGTCCTTAATTATATTGATCAAATAATCTGACACGTTTGCTTTTTCCAGTGAGGTGATAATGTGACCCCAATTGGCTGAGTTGAATGCGTTTCTCACGTCAAACATCACGAGGGCAGCCCATTTCTTTCTCGTCCTTTTTACAGTGTCCGTTATTTTTTTTACCGCATCGATGGATGATCTAGATTTTCTGAATCCGTACTGTTTGTCAGATATACTTCCATTTATCTGTAATTCATCTTCTAGGCGATTTTTAATAAGATTTTCATAAAATTTCCCTAGGCTGTCTAGAAGGCAGATCGGCCTGTATGAGTTGGCAGTCTCGGGATCCCTGCCCGGTTTAAGTATTAACGTCAGTCTTGCCTGTTTAATCATTATGGGAAATATTTGCTTCTGGAGGAGTTCATTGAAGATCCTCCGAACCATCTCAGGATTTTTCTCTATGATGATCTTTATCGCCTCAGGAGGCACACCATCAGGACCAGCTGCTCTTCCTAATTTAATACTTGTATGTTATACTAGACGTAGACAAAAAGTCACAGGAAAATGCAGGATAGGCGTTTTTATTTTTTGTTCCCTTAGCAGAAGAGTATAAGAATATAGACATGAGTCTAGATCAAAAACTTTTGTATTCCAGCCATATAAAGTATGTAAAACAAAAGTGCGAGCGAAGAATTAACCTTCTGCCTTTCGTTTCCAAAAAAAAAAGATGGGATGCAGATCAACATATCTCTTTAATGTAATATAGATCCTACATACGATCCATTCTGGATTATGGTTGTATTTTTACATACACAACAAATGTATTAGCTCTAGACAGAATACAATTTAAATCAATAAAAATTTGTCTACGAGCTATGATATCTTCACCAAACCAAACAGTTCTAGCAGACGCTCAAGCACCACCTTTACACATACGTATACTTCATCTAATTTACATACCGATGCACGTCATTATCGACATCAGAGATCGAAGTTGACATAGTTGCCAAAGTATAAAAAAATCCTGACTCCATTTTAAATCAAATGGATCACATAAGTATTGCAAAAGTATTACTGTCTCTTTACAACGACTATTTAAATTCTTAAGTGAAATTTTTGAAATAAAACACACAATTTTGTTTTAAAATAAACAGATTTTATTAAATAGGTAAAAATATAAAACAAGAGGTATTCACTTTAAAATTCAAAATAATAAAGTACAAAAAGTGTCAACACTACAACTGTCAAATAAATGTTACCAATTTATGCCAAAATTTCACCTTCGTTCAATTACAATTACCGTGTGTTCCGAACAAATGTTCTTCATAAAAACGCTTTATATTGCATTTATACAAATTAAATGAAACATATTATTATGTATTTCTTTGAGTTAACATTAATATAAATTTTGAAATATTATTTCTACGCGTATATAATAAAATATGTCTAGTGACTGTAATGCCAGTGTACTCCGCAAAGTGATTCTAAAAAAGAACACACTTACCGCCTAAATATTTCGTGTTGGTATCATGTGACGTCACGGGCTATGACGCCGATGACGTGCATCGGTATGTAAATTAGATGAAATGTAGGTAAATGTTAGCCAACAAACGTCTAGTAACATATAGATGGTTTAATACAACTATGGTTCACAAAATAGGTTTATTTTTGACAGAAAATTTAACAAATTCTTAGTGGATAATAAAACATTCTTATCCACTTGCAGATTTTTTTATCGATACGAACTCATTTCAGTCTTATATATTACAGCTAGCAAAATTTCCTTTTTACGAATAAGACCTTGAAGTTCTGATAGACAAACCAACCATTATATTGCACTCTTATTCAGCCCTCTAAGCAAATTAGGGGAAGATTTAAAAATAATTTATATAGATGGCCTATTCGTAATGTGCGCACGGAGTATAAACAAATTAAAAAAAGAAACATCAAAATCCATCAACAAGAACGAGAGACGCAGTTTATAGCGCGAATTTTAAGTTTTCTTCTAGCGCGAAGTGTTTCCTCCACTGCTCCAAGCTGCACAAATTGAATCTCTACATTTTTAAGTCTTGTAGACGACTTAGTTTATAGGCAATATTTACCAAACTATTTTTATTAATAGGTTTCTTCATTATTAAAAAGAAACCAGCCATGAATTTAAAAAAGGGACTAACTTTATCCCTAATTATCGTAGGATTGCTTTTCCTGTTTTGAATTTGTGAAAAAATGCCACCTTTTCGAATATGATAAAATCATTTCTCCGCGGATTAGTAGCAAACAAGTTATTCAAATTGTTTATAGGCAAAAAATTGCAACGTTTTTAAAACTACGTTTTGCAATGCTGGAAACGTTTTTTTACTTTTTTTTTAAATTAATTTGATAGAAAAACTCTTCTTCTTGTTTCTGGTACCCATAGAATTATTATAAGTTCATTTTTTTACTTACATTGTTACAAAAAAGTTGTTTGGGATAAACAATTTAAATAACCTTTAAACTAATCATTGAACAACTTTTCTATAAACTAGTAAACAAAGTTTTAAACATGTTTTAAGAGTTAGTTAACTGAAATTTTGTTTCTGTTTGGTTTTGTTTGTTTGTTTTTGTACTTTTTACTTATAGACAAATGAACTGAAAAGGGTCTATAATCAGATTGTTAGGAATTTAAAATATCCACCGAACCCACCTACACAGTTATTGAGATTGAGAAAATTAACCAGATACCAGGTCAGATCAAAGTCCCCAATAGGTTACTTTTTAAAATTATTTCTCTGTGCTAATACTCTTTAGGCAGGATTCTACAAACTTAGGTATGGATTTACAAAAATACGTTATCTCTAACGTGACTTTTATGCTGACATTCATAAAACATAAAACAGACAGCGAATAGGTATGAAATATAAAACTTGACACTTGAAGTAAACCACAATTAATTGGAATACAAATTTTTTATTTTCTCTTGACGTTTGTATTTCCAAGGGAGAAATCGTTTTCAAAAAATTCGGACACAAAATTTGTGAAAATTTCACAATTTTTCGTGCTTTTTAAAGAATAATAAATGTACGTCAATATTTTTTCAAATTAATTTACACCTAGCATCAAAGTTTTTGTTATATTACCACAATCCTCTATATTCAAGAAATTCTAATTTTTATTAAAAAAATATATTACAGGTTACTTACATTCGATCGCTTTCCTATAATCAAAACAAGATTGGTACTATTGGTACTTTCACTTTCAGTTATCAACATTTTAAATATTGATGTAATGAAATTAATAGAAATGGGAATATTGGGTCATTACCATCTTCCGTGTACTCTCTAGGTTTCCGTAGTAAGAAAAAAAGAAAAACTGATCGAAAAGTACCGTACAGCGAGGTTATTTGTAAGGCCATGCAGAATATATGACTTTTTTTAGATGTTTGTAGAAACATAGTAAACAATCGTAAAATTAATGAAGATATTTTATACCCTTTAGGCCTTAGGCCAATGTATTACGATGAACATAAAAATTCTGATAAGTACATTTACTTTGCTTTTTTATATATTGTTTGTATTTTCCTTGTTTCTTTTAAAGTTCCATTGAACATGTACATTTGAATTAGATAATGGATTCCTTTGCTTTGTTAGTTTTTGTGTAAAAGTTGGAAAGTCTCACAGTGAACCCATACAACTGGTGGAAAATACCAATGTTGTGTCTGCTGAATTTAGCACATATTGTAAAAATAATGGACTCAAGTTCAACGTAACAAAAACACATTTTATGCGTCTCTTACCAAAAAACTTAATATTCTGACGTTTATTTACATGTGGATAGTAAATCAGTAGAAAGTTATATTACAACGAAATTTTTGGGGGTAACCCTAGATCACAAACTTACATGGGAAACTCACGTAAATCATGTATCGACAAATTTAAGAAAAACTGTCTTATTTGATATATTGCGGAATGATTTACTTTAGTTTAGTCCAGTCTGTACTTTAGTATGGCTTAATATTTCGGGGTTGCTCATCTCATTTTGAACGGGCATTTATAGCTCAAAAGAAAGTTTTAAGAAGGATGTATGGTGTTCCATTTTCAGAAAGTTGCAAGCCACTATTTAAAAAGTCTAATATTTTAACATTACCTAGCCTTTTAATTTTCCAATTAATATTGCACATTGAGGAAAACAAGCTCAAGTTTGATAGAAATGACGACAGTCACTCACATGATACTAGGGGTAAATCAACTTTTCGACCACCTTTCTCTAGATTAGGTGTATCCCAACAAGCACCTGAATTCATTTTTAATAAAATGTTACAATAAAATAGTCAATATATTAACTCTCAGTAATTTTTCACCAAACTGTGTATTCATTTTTAATGGACAACATTTTTCCAACAATAGTTCTAAATTTGTATTTGTAACTTGTATTTGTAACTTTTATTTCTTATTTATTTTATTGTAAACACTGTTTTATTTTAATCATGTGTACTTTTGCTATATATTGTACTCTTTTGTACTAAAATTTTGACTAGTCCGATAAGATTTATACATTTATTTTGTAAGAATTGTGTAAACTTTGTGGATGAATAAATTCTATCTAAAAATTCTAAGCAGTCTTTTGTAAATAATCATTATTGATTATCATCATAGCGTTATCATGTTTTCTCTTCGTATGATATTCTTTCGAAAGAATATTAATGAATAAAAATAAAGTAAAAGATACATTTTTGTAAACAAAATTTTGAAAAGTGGAAGATAAAACTCTAAGAAATGGGCCGAGATCTATAAAACATGATCCTTTAAGCTCCTTTCACACACACTACGATTTTGGTCGTATGGCCAAAGCCGAACGTCTTTTTGTCGTAGCTGACTTGCTTTCCCACACGACGACTTAGTATACATATGAGTTCAGTGTACAAAAAGGCAGGAACGTAATCTATTATAATGGGTGCATCCGATCAATGAAAGGAGAGAAGAAGCAGGTTTATTTTGCACACTTTTCAAACTAAAAAAATAATTTTCTAATTAATTCCGCATGTCAATGACTTACTGTATTCAATTTTGTAACAGAGTGAAGAATATTCTTTAACAGCATAATACAAAAATGAGAAATTGCATTTATCTCATTGAAATGTTGGGCTATAAAGCTATAATTTTGGGGTAAGTTAACAATATGTGCTATCAATTAAATGTAGGCTTGAAAATGCGGTCAATATAATATATATTACAATAATTCAATAAATAAATTTATATTTTCATTTCAAATACATTTCAAAAATTTAAGTTGGATAAATGGTAACCAGATTATTCTTCTTCTTTTGTTGAGCGTTTTAAGCAGATGACCTGTGTATCTTTCTGATGTTCTTTGCAGATCAAATTATTACAGAGGGAACAATAGTCTTTTGTCCTTTTGTCTATTTTTCGAGAACATATGTAGCATAGACCATTTCTTGTTTTGACCTATTTAAGTTGAAGCTTATTTCGAGTATTCATCGGTTCCAAGTAAATATCCGCATTTGTCCCTGAATTGTTTCGGAACATTACGAATGCAAAATCCCTTTTTAATCTGCGGCTTCATCAGATCCAAAACTAAGGTAAAAAATGGCGCCGTACAACAGTCAGGTTCGAGTTTTTCATTTGGATTAGTACTAAGGCATTTATTTCTGCTATATTCATAATATCAAAGAAAATAGTTAAGTACCATCTCCTATTGTTTCTGGCGACATTTTAAGAACTAGTGTTGTATCAATCGCGATCAATTTGTTCGTTTTGTTTTAATTACTTTAAAAGTATGTAATGACCGTATCTCGCTAGTTCATAACGCTCCGATCGTGCGGTGACAAAAATCTGTTAATCGACCGCTGATACATTGTATTAGAGGTAATGGATTTTGGGAACAGCTATGACCTTGAAAATGTCACAAAGAATATAACAAAATATTTTTCTTCTTACTCAGACTCTTTAAAGTCTTTTACAATATTTTAGAATCGAAGATATGTAATTAT
The DNA here is from genome assembly GCA_918026665.1 of Diabrotica balteata. Lineage (NCBI taxonomy): Eukaryota > Metazoa > Arthropoda > Insecta > Coleoptera > Chrysomelidae > Diabrotica > Diabrotica balteata. The sequence goes on along the minus strand of OU898280.1, from coordinate 11,806,892 downwards.
ATTATTAATGTATTGGATTTTGACAAGAGCTATGCATTATGCCTATTTAGTACACAAGTTTATGTGAAATGTTCAAGGTCATAGCTGTTCTCAAAATCCATTACCTCTACATATTTTATTGAATTAAGAATTGCATACAAGGCACTGACTTCGCTATAGACCGGGAGTATTTTGTAATTGCACAATATTCTATCGGACTCGCTTGTGTTGTTAATACTTAGTAAGTAGTTAAAATCTATTTACACGACTTTTAACACAGCTACAGCGACTTCTTCAGGTTCCTTCTCCTATCGGAGGTTGGAAATCATCATCGATTTTTTAATTTTATTGACCGAGTTTCTGAATAATTCTAATGACTTAAACTTAGCTCCATAAAAAATAATCCAACGGTGTTAAATCGCAGCTTTTTGGAGCTGCGATTTAAATTCTCCTGGGATCTCTGGCATCAAGAGAAATCAATGTTTCCGGGAACTTTTCCTTTAATAAATCAATGTTTGGGGCAGTAATGTGACATCTGGCACCATCCTGTTGGAAAAACATGCCATCCAAATCCATTTCATCCAACTGAGGCCACAAAAAATCCGTTATCATCATTCGATACCTTTCACCGTTAACTGTTACACCATGTTCGAAAAAATAAGGTCCGATGATGCCACCATGGCATAAACCACACCAGACAGTGATTTTTCTGGATGCAAAGGCTTCTTTAGAATCTCATGTGGATTATTTTTACTCCAAAAACGACAATTTTGCACATTCACAAAGCCGGTTAACCAAAAATGGATTTTTTTTGAAAAAATCGCCATCATTTTCGAGTTTGTCTAGAGCCCAATCAGCGAACAAACGACTCTTATGATGGTCAAGTGGCTTTAGTTCTTAAGTCAAAACAATCTTGTAAGGGTGTAGGCCTAAACCTTTCCTCAGAATTCACCAAGTTGTCATTCTGGTGAGTCCAAGATCTTGAGAACGACGATTTACGGACATATTTGCATTCTCCGCTACACTGGCTCTTACAGCAGCAATATTGTCCTGCATTCTTGCATATCGGCGTCTAGTTGGTAGTTTCGTATGGTGCAGAGTAAATTCACGTTTAAACTTTTCCACGATTCGACGAATTACACGCATATCAGGACGATGATTTGGTCAATAACTTTCACGTAATGCACGATAAGTATTCACAGAAGAACGATTATTAGCATAAAATTTTAGGATAATTTCCAAATGTTGTTCAAGCGTATATCTTGCCACGGTAATTTGTTAGAGTATACTAAATACAAACTTTAACAAGTGATAGTTCTATCATTTTCGAAATGGCCGCTATGACATTTCAAAAACAGGATGTCCCTATTGGGAAGTATGTTAATAAAAGTTTTTAAATTTTGAATACAGCAGAAAAACATTACGTGTTCATAATTCAGTAACAACAATCTGGTATGAAAAATTGTTTAAATCATTCCTTTTGATTATATTAATCGAATCATGATATTACAAATAGATAACCATCAATCTTTGCAGGTTTGCATTGTGTCAGACGGCGTAAAAATTGCATTTAATTAATCGATTGCACTATCTTCTATCATAAATATGATGTGGTGATTAACAAGTCAAAAGAATAAACAAGCAATAATCCAATTATGAAATTAAAGCCATTAGTTTCTTTCGTGCAATGGCATCAGCTAGAAAGTACTTAATTTATATATAAATTGCCTAATTGGCAACATTGAGAGAAATTAGAACGTAAGATTGAGTATTAGCAGTAATGACGAGGAATAATCCGATGATGTCCTTCAAGTATATAGAAAAGAGTTTTGTGGGTCATTTTCGGAATCCTTAAAGAAACTGGACCATTGCAGAATGCTATAATTATTTCCAGTAATTAGAAAAATGTTCATTTGAATTACTAGTAAATGGTTTTTTAGCAACTAAAAATTTTTAATGAGTTGCTAAAATTGGTGTTTTATAATACAGCTAGACCATCAATGATTACTTGTAATTCATCACAAAAACTATACGAAATAAGTCTAGATAACAGTCAGTTTATTAATTACAAAATTCACGACTTTTGCTCCTAATGATAATTATAAGGTGTGATAATTTTAACACAATTAAATAATTCAAATTTCGAAAAAATTCAAAAACGAAAGTACATCCTGTAATAAACAAACAGGTGTACAGTTTATTTGGTACTGGTCGATTAACCCATTCGCTGCCAAACTTCTTCTTTTTTTTTTTTTTAAAGCTTCTACAGGTCAATTTTAAGTTCTGAACTTATAGAAAAATTGTGTCTAAAATAATTTTTGTTCCAATTTTCGAACATGGCCATAAATAGGTAATAAAAAATCAACAACGTCAATTTAAACTTAAACATTTATTGATAAAAAAATGATAACATTTTAAAAGGATCTATTAATTTTTTTCATGAAAAGATTTGAAGCAATTAATAGGATGTACATTAATTTTACAAATACCGCATCCAAAAGTTGTGTTTGTTTTACAAATTTTGCATCTGTTTTGTTTTAAAGAAATTGGGTAATAAAGAACCAACATATTTTGTGAAACAGATCCTGGAATTTTTCGAAATAATGTTCCTAATTTTGTCTTATCAGGTTTTGGTTGTCGAGGGTTGAGTAGTAGATATGTTGCCACAATGCTTCTTGTAAACCCTAATAAATCCAATGGACTCATACTTTCAACGAATTCATCAGCGTTAGATTGAATGTTATTATGGTGTTGAATTCTATATAAAATGCATGAGTTAGAGATTGAAGCAGACAAAAGGTGAACAAAAATTTGCCACCACCATTTATTGTTACGCAGTTTTGGTCTATAGCTAGTGATATTTCTATCCATTAAATCAGTACCTCCCATATGAGTATTATACTGCTGAATTGCGTAGGGAACGTCTACCATTATATATTTTTTCCGCTGCAGAATAACGACGTACCGATTTTGTAGGTTGAACGCCATAACAATTTGAAGCCACGTGAACGATGGCATTATCCTTCCACTGGATAATTATTATATCTTCATCAGAACTTGTGTATGAATCAGCGGATCCTCTAACTGATTTTTTCATTGCGTTTTTATTCAACGCACATTTACCAATTCTATTATGTCTAATGGTGCCCGTGCAACCATATTCCAATTCATTCATGGCCTTTATCAGTGGAAGTCCGGTAAAAAAGTTGTCAATAAAAAAGTAAAATTTTTGATCTGGAAAATTATGCTTCACCCTCTCGGCAAAAGTTGTAACTACAGATCCACCTAGCCCCAAGTTATTCTCTCCTAGTAACGTTCCTTTCCCTTGGTAAGGTTCGGTACCCACAAGATAACCATTTGATACATTTTGAGACCAAAATTTAAACCCATATCTAATAGGTTTCCCTTGAATACGCTGTTTACAGCTATGGTGGCTGTAGTACGGTACCAAGGATTCATCAACAGATAATAATATGGTTTCACCATCCGGCACATATTTTATAAATGAACTGTTTAAATGTTCTATGAGTGGTCTTATTTTAGCAGACTTATCATTTTTTTGTAGCTGCGTTATCTTAAAAATGTAAATTTTGCAAAATTTCTCTAAACCTATTTCTCGGCATTGCGTTGGCGATTGCTTCGTTTCTGAGATCCAAATCCAAACTTCAGTACATATCTTTTCGAGTCCTTTGGGAATAACCAGAAATCAGTAGGATTGCAAAGAATACTTTGAGTTCTTCAATCGTAACCTCAAATGATGTGTTTGCATTTTTGTGTCGGGCATACTTTATAGTCTCGTCTTTTATGTATTCAAAGAAATTATCACACCAAAAAAGTGAAAAGAAATCGACTGCACTTTCACAGAGAACATTATTTCGATTTGAAAGTGAGATGTTTTCTTGATGATTATCTAGGAACAAGTCACCTATTTTCCAGTCATTTTGTCTATTGGATTTATTCGCTCTTTTATTATATTGACCCACATTTATTGGAAGTTTATCATGAGAACATATCTTCAGCGTCTTGTGTTTCACATTGTAAAATAAGAGTTGCCTCAGCTGGGGCGTTCAGTATCTTTCATGAAAACTTATCAGAAAAATCATTGAAATTCACATCATCCGATGATTCAGAATCTCCATCAGAATCTTCCGCTGGAGGATAAATGTATATGTTTGCAGAATCAAACTCCTTCTGCTTCTTATTTAGATCATCGATTAGATTGTTCATAGTATCAGCTGAACAACTCGTTTTCTTTCCATAAAATGTTTTCACATCCATAATACCAAACTAAAAAGGAAAACCTCAATTAGCAACATATACCGCCAAGTTCCATTTTTGGAACATGCAAAAACTAGAGGTTACTCAGTATATTCAATTTGAGGTTAAGCATTTAAACGATACAGATACATTGTATAGGCATATCTCTTTCTTAGAGTGCCATATCCCTACGGAACGTCGGCGACTACCATGCTTATAATATTATTATACTGATCTCGGTCTTGCGCTACGTGTAGCAATTGGTCCGCTGTCAAACCTGTCCACTGCCGCAAATTCCTCAACCAAGAGAGTTTCTTCCGTCCTATCCATTTCTTTCCATTGATTTTACCGTTGAGAATTAGCCGAAGGAACTCATATCTTGGTCCTCTGATTATATGTCCAAGATATTCTAGTTTACGCCTCTCTCCTGATTGATATAAAGTTCTAACATTCCACGTAGCAAAATGTTTTGCTATAGGCAATAGGCATATAATATTGCTTAAACTTACCCCGATAGTAATATTTCACAACAGAAAATAGATATAATCGAACTAGAAGTTATACAACTGCACTTTCCTTAAAATTTTGATGTGAATCACAAAACAAATGCCATTTCTACGAAACCAGTGAGTAAATTCAGTATGGACGTGACCAACAGTGACATCTTGTAACCAGCAGTGAAACTAACAATCGTTCCAAATTTGGAACATGGTAGCGAATGGGTTAAGTGAAAATCCTTCCGACTAGAAACAAATCGGGTTCCTGTGAGATAGGAATTGGTCCAGTAGCCTTTGGAGAGACTGTTACGGCGATAGTGTCTGTGAGAGACAATTGGTGCGACAATTTAAACAATTTAGGGGGCTAATATTGAAGAAGAAACAGACTTTAAAGCCTACATACAAGAAGGGAGAAGAAGAAGATATTTTTATAAAATATATCTAAATGTATTGTTCGGTTTAAATATTGTTTGTTATGAAAAAAGTTCTTTTTTTATATTTACCCTTCTAGAGATTCGTAGCTAAAATTGCTTTCCCATAATGTTATATCACAAGTAAAAAGTATTAAAAAAACAATGTCCATATAAATTTCTTTGCCATTTATAACGCAACAGAGAAATTAAAATTTATTGTACTAAATTGAATTAACTAAAAATTCAATTTTCTTGAGAAAAAGACGTGCGTGTTGTACATATTCGTGACCTAGGGGAAAAGATATTGTAAAACATTTCCAAAACAATTTCTTCGAAATTTAATGACACATATTTAACTTAACTTTATGTGAGGCTATTGTTTAGTAAATTAACATTTAAAAAATTACTGGACGTTTTTATATTGATGTATACTGTAACCTTCTATTTAAGCTTTTTTACTAAATATAGATATAATTGGAAATAACTCACCATTACAAATATAAAAGTACCGATTCTTTAGTTCACGATTTAGGAAATTAAATATTGTAATATTTTTATTAAATCTAATTTATTGTCTTTATTTATAATCAAAGGTTCTATTTATAATACTTACAAATTTATTAAAGTCTTTATTATTAATTTATTTCACAATATTTATTTATATTTTTATTTCCGCGCACAATTATATTTTCGGACTCAAACTAACTCAATATTAAAAACTAACTAGCTGTTTTTAACAAAATTTTCTCTTTAAATATAAAATACGGTTAATCGAGAATGCCTTCGAATTCGGACAGCACCCCTCTGGAAAAGGACGGAAGGCAGACTGGTTTTTCAGCCTGCGACGAACTCACTAGAACAGAATAGAATTAGAAAGAATATGTTTACAGTTAGGAGTCATAATATTTATCGTAAAATTGCCCCCTCTTTAAAGATGATTCCTCCTCGAACCTTGTCGGGACTGGAACTGGAACGGTATACTGGTATCGGCAACTGGACCCTCTTTTACAACTACCAGTTGTATAAAAATGGGACGGTTTTCTCTCCGTACCAGTAACTATGTGGATTGCAACAGACTAATACCTAGACTTCGGTCTCTTTAAAGATCTCCTCCACCATATTTCGGATAACCTTCAAATCTAATTGGCGGCACTCCAACTTTGACATGGCGGACTCTAGTACGTGCTTCCTCAATTGAAGTAAGGCTTCCCATACATCTCGGTAGCTAGGTTGGTCACAGGCAGTGTCTTTTGTTACCAAGTAGAAAAAAAACGTGATGCATCTTGGAGTTTCAAGGCTTTCCCGAGAGCTGGCACTTGGCATTTAAGTTCTGCAACTCGATCGAACTTCCTTCGAAAGACGTATGCCAACCCTGGTGCGTTTTTGATACTGGCAGGGATGGTAAGGACCAGTGAGTAGTCATCGGGAAGCGCGAGTAGATCTTGCCTTACTTCAGTGGTGACACTATGTCTTGCTTTATCTGGATGGACCTTCTCAAAACTGCTGCAACTTGAGAGAAAAACTTTTCCGCTTCTTGAGATTATACAGCCAGACTTTGTCGTTCTTCTTAAAGCACCCTTTTCGGCTTGTGTATCGTACCGTTTCCTCATTTGGTCTCTAGCGATCTGAAGGTCGGAACGAACCAAGTGGTGTACATCGTCCATTCTTCTTCGTAGTTCGATCACATAATCTTCACCTTCTACATCTTCTCCAGGTCGACACCCAAACTCTAGATCACAAGGTAGTCGCATATCGCGTCCGAATAGGACTCTGGCTGGTGTCTGGTCTATTGATTCGTTAACAGCAGATCTGTAGGCCATTGTGAAGAACGGAAGAAATTGGTCCCAGTCTCGCTGATCATCGGACACCATCTTTGTCAAATACTTGCCAACTGTCCTATTCATCCGTTCTACCATACCATCCGATTGCGGATGATATGCTGTAGTTCTTGTTTTCTTCATGCCTAGTCTATCACATATTCCTTGGAATAGATCGCTTACGAAGTTCCTGCCTTGGTCACTATAGATCTCCAAAGGCACTCCAAATCGGCTGATATATTCTTGGATCAACTTATCTGCAATGGTGGAGGCCTTCTGGTCTGGAAGTGCGTAAATCTCGACCCACTTAGTAAAGTAATCCATTAAATACTATCTACATGTACTTGCCTAAACTTTTTTATTTTTAATATTATGAAAAAAAATTATACTTCATAAAAAGTTCTGCATGTTCTAAAACCTAACATGCAACCAGCAGATATCAATTTTTTTCAATCCTATACGAGGTATATAAACAAATATGAATTTCGCCCAGAAGTATGGACCCTTATATCTCCTACTAGTAGTATAGTATGGTACATATTATCAAAAGTTGTTTGGTATTAAAAACTATGTTTTAATATGCAATTACATCCTTCTACTTGAATTTTTTTCGTTTTCAAAATTCATGTTTTTTGACGTACCTTTTATAAGATTAAAAAAACGGATTATCTCATGATTGGATCTTAAGTTTTGGACCATGCAGAGCTTTTTATAAAGAAAATAGTTTTTTTGTGAAATTAATAATAACACAGGTATCATATTTGTTTTATTAAACAGTTACAAAACTAATTTATTGTAAAATTACAAGCAATTTTCGGTAATAAAATAAGGTTATTGTAAAGCAATTTTTTTCTACAATTGTTGAAGCGAAACAAAAGTGAAATTATTCTAGATGAAAAAATATGTACAAGAAAAAAGTTGGACAGACCATCAAAAGGAAAAAGACAAAATCAACGGTCTGTTGAGCACTAGCCTACTTTGTTAGTAATAATTAATAAGTTTGGTATAAAATCAGGAGCGTTTTGAGGATAATTGTTTTAAAAAGAAAAAATGTAGAATTTTATTACATTTTAAAAGTAAGTAAATAATGTCCTAGAATTAGGACATTGAATGGAACGAATGAATGGTTTTTTATCAAGCTACTGATTCTTGTGATACTGATGTTTACACTATATTTTTTATTTACCTCTATGCGAAGTACTATTTTGTTAACAAATGCAATAGGTCAATACATCATTAACAAATTCAAGCAGTCAAATACATTATCGTGGCTGAATGGATCAAGTATCCAAATCCATTAATTAAATAAAAAAAATGTCCTAGAAATTAAATAATTATGTATGTGTTAACTATAAAAATATGACATGCTTGACGTACTTCAGTAAAATTGGAACTTTACGTCCAACAGGCATGGGAATCTAGTCCCTGGGGTCTTACGTAAAGATAACATCTTCACCTTTAACAACGTCTTAGAACGCAGTAGTAATATCATTTAATAACCAAAAAGGGGACAATGAAAACAACATAACAGTTGATAATATATTAAAAAGACGGCGGAATCCAACAGAGAATCTGATGCACACACCAACAGATATTTAACCCTTCAGCGGACGAGCGAAATAAAATTACACGCACACACAGATAAGGCCTACTAGATATCCATTAATGCCCATAATAATAACTACTCCATAATAATAACTGTCCATAATAACTATATGTCCATTGTGTATTTCTATAATAATAGTAGCGTTTACTGATTCAATATAATTGCAATATTCAAGATTGGTTAAAAGTTAACAAGAATATAAAAATCCTTCAATGAAATAAGAAAAGGTAATATAAAAGTAAATTCTCCATTTAAAGGAAAAATAACACTGTAATAATTAACATATAACATCGTTTAAAGAAAAAGTCCATACAGAAAATATTGGTAATCAAATTCGGTCTGTTATAAATGTATAATACCAAGCAAAGACTTACAGAATTTACAAAAATATCTGTTTTTTCTGCAATATTTGCAACAATCACTTTTTGTTTGAAGCAGATGTTAGGTCCTCTTTCAAAACAATTGCAGCTTATTTTGTAGCTGTTTATGGGCTCGTATCCTAACTTTCTCTGGAAATCTCATGTCCCCTGGAGCTGGGATTTACTTGTCCCCTGGAGCTGTATAATGGGGTTTGTTGTATAAATTTGCTTTAATTTCAACAACGCATAAGTGAATCTGTAATAATGACCCACTTCATCGTATTACTCGTTTTGAAGAAAGTTAAGGCTTTTAATATAGCTGTAGTCTCGCCTGTATATACTTAAATTTGTAGGTGAGTGTATGCTGTAGGAGTTTTTTTTTCTTCTTCTTCAAGTGCCATCTTCGTTCCGAAGGTTGGCGATCATTAGGGCTATACGTATTTTCGAAACTGCTGACCGAAACAATTCGTTGTTGTTACAGCTATACCATTCCCGTAGATTCTTTAGCCAGGAGTTTCGTCTTCTTCCTATGGACCTTTTTTTCTTATGGAGTTTTTTTTTATCAGAATCATAAGCAGCAGCATGTCCATCTGAGGTTTTAGAGACATCGGTAAAGATTTGTAAGTTGGGTGTTAGGGTAAGGGGATATGATTTCTGCAAAATGATGTTTAATAAAAGCCTTCTGCAACTGAAAAAACCGAAAACAACATGCAATGAATTAGACAAAGAAATATTACAACAAATAGAAAGAAGGAAGATCTTAAATAAATCTAACAAAAGGGGAACCGACGAATATAGAGAACTTAATAGGCAGATTAGAAAAGGAATCAGACAACAAAAAAGAAAAGAAAACGAAAAATTAATAACAACAACTATTGAAAAAAATAAGAGTATGAAATGTCTCAGACCGACACTAGGACGACGTCAGATGATATCATTAATAGGAAAAGACGAAAATGAAATCACAAGTAGAGAAAACATACTGACACGAATAGAAGAATTTTACACAGAACTTTACAGATCACATCAACAAGATGATGAGATGAGACCAGCACGGAAATTAATAAAAAATGTTGGATCAGAAATAATGCCAAAAGTAACAATTTCAGAGGTAACTACAGCATTGGAAAACATGAAGAGAAATAAAGCTGCAGGAGAAGATAGTATTACCACAGATATGATATTAGAAGGAGGTAAGGAACTTATTGCAATTGTAACTAAGCTTGTGGACAGTTGTTTACATCAGGGCAAAGTCCCTAAGAGCTGGAACAACTCTAAAGTAATCTTATTGCACAAGAAAGGTGATAGTCGAAAATTGGAAAACTACAGACCAATCAGCCTACTGTCACACCTGTTTAAAATACTCACCAAAGTCATAACTACTCGACTAACAAGGAAATTAGACGAATACCAACCATATGAACAGGCAGGTTTTAGAAAAGGCTATTCAACTTCCGATCACCTGTTAACCACAAAAATATTAATAGAAAAATGTAACGAATACAAGTTTCCAGTTTTCCTTGCATTTGTAGACTACGAAAAAGCTTTCGATACCATAGAACACACGGCCGTAATAAACGCAATGCAAAATTGTAGAATAGACAGCAGATATATTAACTTAATAAAAGAAACTATGAACCAAGCTACAGCTACATACTACCTAAATGAAAATGAACACACGAACCCTGTACCATTAAACAGGGGAGTCAAACAGGGAGATACTTTATCACCCAAACTGTTCACCTTAGTTTTGGAGGACGTTTTTAAAAACCTAAATTGGAAATATAAGGGAATAAACATCAATGGCCGCTACCTCAGTAATCTACGATTTGCAGATGACATAATCCTGATAGCTACTGACCTACAAGAAATGCAAACCATGCTTGTAGAACTTCATACCGAATCTTCTAAAATAGGACTGAAAATGAATTTAAACAAAACAAAAGTCATGCACTCCGAAGACACCGTGACAATAATAAACGATAAAGTTATAGAAAAAGTTGAAGAATATATATACTTGGGACAAAAAATAATCCTAAATAGGGAAATTCAGACTGAAGAAATAAAAAGAAGAAGAAAGTTAGCTTGGGCAGCATTCGGTAAACTGAACTATATACTCAGAAATCAACATATTCAATTACATCTTAGATCTAAAGTTTTTGATGCATGCATTATTCCGATATTAACTTATGCGGCACAAACATGGACAATCACAAAAAAGAATATGAATATACTTAGAGTCACTCAACACGCGATGGAAAGAGCACTGCTAGGTATATCACTTAAAACAAACACATGGATAAGACAGAAAACCAAAGTCACCGATGTGGTGCAAAAAGCATTAAAGCTGAAATGGGAATACGCTGGACATGTAGCTAGGAGCGATCTAAACAAATGGCACAGATCAATTTTAACCTGGAGACCATACCAACACAAAAGACCCAGAGGCAGACCTCCTATGAGATGGACAGATGATCTGAAAAGGACTGCCGGGAAAAATTGGCTACAAGTAGCGTACAATAAAAACCAATGGAAAGGAAGACTTGAAGAGGCTTATGTTCAGATGTGGACGTGAATGGCTAGACGAAGAAGAAGAAGAAGATGTTTAATTATCGAGAAGTTCGTATTTGATTTGGGGTACTTTTTGAGTGTTAGTGTATTAATGCTCAGTAGGCGGGTTGTCCATGGAGGAGAGATTGCATTTGTATATAGCAATATACTAAGTTGATCCATGTTAAAATTTGTGACTTTTATTCTTTCTGTTAGAGGTATACAGTTTGTTGTCTTTTAAAAGAGAGGATGCCAAGGTGAACAATTTAAGAGAAAGAAGATGTTATTTTAGAATTGTAATTTTGGCAATGTAGTTTAGTGATAATTGTTGTCGCCTTGTGTTTGGAGGTGGCTCTTTAGGTAGAACGTATTACTAGTGGGACTAGTTCTAAACGCACCAAGTTCCAATCTCAAAGCTGTAGATGGAAGACTGTTAAGCTTTTTTAATGTGGATTAGTTCTCTCAAAAGCTTGGCTTATATTAAAAAATAAGTCCTTAGAGGCCTCACCCATCTGCTGGAGAAGCAAGTAATCATTCAATTTAGATCATAAATATCAAATCACTATATGATAGAGACCTGCTTCAAAAAGGGGGGGAATACAAACCAGTGTATATATGACTGACCGTGACATATGGGTTTAGAATCTTATGCAACTTCTCTCAGGACCCTACAAAGATAAACGCTTCTAAATATTACAGGGGCCTTGAATAGTATTGGAATAATACATCTATATGATCGATTTTCTTTTGAACTCAAAAATTAATGCTTTTCTGAGAAGAACAGGTCAGTCTGTCAGTCACAAAACATATATATAAATCTAATCTATAAATCTTCCTTAAAATGTATAAACCTTTATCTTATATTTATGGAGGTTATATTAACTGTAGCCGAATTTTTGTGTCGGATTCCACATGAAATATCTTTAAAAAATATCTGACATACAATATTTTGCTCGATTTACTTAAACTAATGTTTCTATATTCTTAAATGAAACAAAATGACCGACTTTACGTATACAATAATTATTGTCGGTGGACTTTTGTTACATTTGACTTAGGGTCATCGTAATTACCTGACATATTAGTTGATGATCTTATTAGCTTTGTCGGTATTTTATGAAATAGTGGACTCGTATAATCTGTCTCTCTTAATATCATAGGCTCGCTTACAATTTATTAAAAAATATATGCAGTCGACAATGTTGCTTAAGTATCGTGTAGTATGCCATCGTAAAAAATTTGATTAATTGTTGATCTACATTTCGTGAAACGTCCTTGATAATCACTCATTATTCCACATTTTTTTTTTTATTTTTTCTGTCCTTAAACTGATTCTTTACCATGAAAGCTAATATTCTGTATTCTTGTATAGTTGTACTTGCTTTTTGGGAATTGGACTTTTTTTAATTGGCATAGGCAAGGGTCGTACAGTCAATCAGAACATGGTAACATTTTCTAACAAAAAAAGTTCAGTATAATATAAAACTATAACATAAATTACAAATATTGTTCTAAAGCTATGTTCTTGTGGCATTTTAAATTAATTACTACTTAACTGGGAATAAGCCACAATTAAAGGTTAAAATACGTTTATTAACGTTTCAATTTCCTCTTTTTTGAGAACGATTTCCGAAGTGGAAATTGAAACGTCAATAAACGTATTTTAACCTTTAATTGTGGCTTATTCCCAGTTAAATACTAATTATCAAATTAAAAACTTAAGCATTAAAATAATTCCTAATGATTAGATAGAGGTAAAACATGGACAGTGGACACTCGTTTCTCATCTAAGGGACCCATCAATACATTGATTTTTAAGACAAACTAGACTAGGAAGTAACGACAAATTGGATGGTTGCCATTTGTATTTCTGGCCTAGGCAACACTAGTACTGACAACTGACATCTGACAGTTCCACTGGAAAGTCTGACATTTTGAAGCACATGCGCACCCAGGACGTTTTGACGTAAGAGCATTATTTGTGTTCTTTACAGTGGCTTGAAAAATTTCTCTCGGCCAAAAAATAGAATTAAACATTTTCTTGCGATAATTTATCATTACTTTCTACGTGAATTAATAAGACAAGAGTGCATCGATGGAACTTAAATCGTTATATGGGTATCAAGCACCACATTTTAGCATCGTAAAAATTTTTACAATAGTCCGCCATCTCTCAAGACGAATTGCGTGAAGGTCGCCCAAAATCGGCTGTTTAATACCAGAAACAATCGATGCTGTGCTTGAATTGATAAAGCAAGATCGTCATATGACATAAGCAAGATTGAGAAATCCTTGGGCATTAATCAATTAAATGTTTCATGATCATTTGCTTGTAAAAAAGATTTGTTTACGTTGGATCCCACATAATCTGACCAAAAGTCAGAGGCTCGCATCAATCAATAATAGGTACAAAGAAATGTTGAAGAAATCCGCTATGTATAGCAAACAGGTGATGAAACATGGATCTATACATATGAGCCAGAAACAAAAGAGCAATTGATCGTATGGGTTTTTCAAGATTAATCACCATATATAAAGATAGAAACTTAGATTCTTAATATCTTTATATGGTTTTAGGTTCCTATAACTAAAACGTTTGAAAGAATGATAAAAACAAGGTTTTACAAATGGATTTAAAACGAAGGAAGGTGTTGGTTGTGGTGTATTTATCCAAAATATAAACCGATCATTTCTATATAAATTACCACCTGTTTGTAGCATTTCTACTGCCGAGCTTTTTGCAATTATAAATAAAATACTCGAAGGAGTAATATTAACAGATTGTAAATCTGCATTAGATTCTATAAAAAATACAAAATTTGAAGGAATGAAGTGTTCTACGTTATGTTTTTTAAAAAAACATGATTACAAACTTAAATATAACATTTATTTGGGTGAAAGGCTATGTAGATATACCATGGAACGAAAAAGCTGATACTCTAGCTAAGGAAGCAGTGCAGAATTGGCGACGTGCAAGTACTTGGAGGGGATACGAGAAACGATCGTGCGTGAGTAGTGGAGAAATCTTGCATCTTTTACTGCACATTTCACAGATTATAGATTTCATAAATTCATATTGTCAATTGTCATATTTCATATTCGTTTTGTTTATTTACATCTTCTGTCACTGAAGAAAATGGGATTTAGGAAATGCTGTGTTATAAATTGTAAAAATACAACAAAAAATTGTCAATTTAAGTTTTATTCGTTTCCAACTTCGAAGCACAAAGCTACTACAAAGAGAAAAGTGGATTTATATCATAAAAAAGCATAAGTAACATAACCTAAATTATGTATTATTCTTGCGCCCGATTTTAAAGTCAGTTTGAAATAAATAATAAATAAAAGTTCACTTTTAAGTGTAAATTTTAGTTTCATAACACTCACTTAGAGTTCATTTTAACTCAAAAAACAAGTTTAATGTTTGAATTTTATTTTTTTCAAGTTTACAAAAATGCAAGTTCAAGTTTTTCTGAAGATGCATTAAGATATATTCGCTGTCTAAAAGTTTACAGGGAAAGAATTAATTGTTCAAACCAATATGATGATATCATGGGCTTAACTTGCTAATTTATGCATTAGCATTATTTATGGTAATTTATTTTTCTTAATTCTTCCACTGCACATAATTCTTCCATTCTTTTTTG
Organism: Diabrotica balteata; assembly: GCA_918026665.1. Taxonomy (NCBI): domain Eukaryota; kingdom Metazoa; phylum Arthropoda; class Insecta; order Coleoptera; family Chrysomelidae; genus Diabrotica; species Diabrotica balteata. The sequence goes on along the minus strand of OU898280.1, from coordinate 11,791,767 downwards.
ACATTTGCCACTACTAAAGCTTTTCCCTTTGACTCGTGCTTGGTTAAAAAGTTATTTGGTGATTTACTTTCTCAAATCCAGTTTTTATTATTGCATCCATATTAACAGTAATGCTGTAATTCAATAATATATTTATTTGTATTTACGCTACATCAACGTTTACCTTTTAATAACATACCGACATAACCTCAATCTTACTTTTTCTTCTTATTCTTTTTTGGGGCCACGTCCTTGACAGTTATCCGGTAACCTCGATCTAACATGAAAGCGCAGTAAATTTGGCTGATTTACGACACCAGGTGTCGCTGTTCCGAACTTGCACGGTCCCAATAGACTTTTGTAATATTTATACAGTAAGGGATATATTTAACTCAATAAAAAATAAAATAAGGCTGAAATGGGAATAACAATAGAAGTATATTCGTATTTTTCGGCAAGTGTATTCTTCATGGTAGCTCAATAGTTTTTTATAAAAATGAAATATCCTCTTTGTTTATACACAAGACTTAACTGTGAATTGTTCCTCATGTCCTGTCGTGGCGCCATTTCCTGTTATGCTTCTGTTGTTTTTTACCTTTGGTATTAGTTCTTCTTGTGTTCTCAATATTTGGTGAATGCCCTTGTATTCCCAATATTTCTATATGAAGCAGAGACTTATACTCTTCATGGACGCGAGCACCAAAAAATTGATGATTTTGAAATGTGATGCAGGAGAAGAATGTTGCGCATACCTTGGAGAGCTAATATGACAAACGTTTCCAGTCTAAACCAACTCGAGATTAAAAAAAGGCAGTCTACAATATGTCTGCAACGTATTCTGCAAATTTTCTTTGGGAGAAGATGAAAAGGACGATGGACGGACACCAACTACCTAGATGGTCCGACCAAATTGAGAATTTAGCTGGAAACTCATTCTGCCAAGCTCTCAAAGCAGCTGGAGATAGTGACCGATGGAGAAAAATTGTTAGGAATATTGGAAGAAATCAGGATCCTCAGTAATGGGGAAACGACAAGAGAGATGTTACTCCTTATATTTTAAGATCAGTTATATCCTTTATTTGCTGCTCATCAGCCCTTTATAATAATTATGTTGGGGGTTGAGATGCTATTATTTCACAAGCAATCCTTTGATAGTTTTTTTAAAACTTGCATTAGATTTGTTTAGATCATCAAATTTTAAAATTTCTTGCGACGCCACTGTTCAAAGAATCAGTACATTCCTTTTTGTGCTATGACATTTTACATGAAAGTAGTACATTTGTGCATACATGTGCATTATGTAGAAATCGACAAAAATGTGATATAATAATGTATATAAAAGTTGTAATTGGGTAAAAGTTGAATAAGCAAACTTATATTCTTGAAAGTCTTGTATTCAAGGATAGCGAAATTGTTTTGCAAATTCGAATACTTTTTAAACGGGTTTTATTTTTGTAATATCACTTATTACTATAATAAACCGTTTGCCAAATATGATTAAATTATAAGAAAGTAGTTATTTAGCCAAAGAATATGTATTTGTTTACCTGAAGGTACTACAGTTAAACTAATACTTTAGTAACACATGAAATATGTTTATTTCAGAATCATTATTATTCAAACTTTCCTGTCTCGGTGAAAGTATTGCTATTTTATTTTTAAAATTTTTCTGATTTGTTTATTACAATGAGCAATTCTGCATTCTTCTTTTTTCATAGGTTGCCTTACTTTAGTTTAACTTTTTTCATTATTTACTATTTAATACAGTTGCCTTCAATTTTTCTTAAAAGAACAAAATGATCCTTAAAGAGAAGAGCGAAAGATGGATGTTCCCAGAAGATTACAATCTAAGAAAAAAACCTATTAATCATTACTAAGAAGATGTCAGCATCAAAGAAACGAACAATAATATCGTTGAAACATTGCTGACAGCAAATGTTGTCCTCGAGCTGAAAACAAAAACAAAAAAATTAAGTCACAGCACAAGACATCTTCTATAGGAAACAGAAATACTTCAGAGAAAATTAGAATCATAACAAACATGAACTAAAAATCTTCTTTTTCTTTTTTGCAGACATGACTCTATCTGTTTTTCAATGTGCCTCGTAAGTTGTCGCTCCATCGTTTTCGTAGTCTTTATACTGATAGTCTTCCTATTGAGGAACTGTCTCTTGCCGTCTTTACCACTGCATTTGTGACCAATCGGCTTATATTATCGTTCCATTCTACTCTTCTATTTTTGACCCAGTTCTTGCTGTCCTCCACTTTGAATCTACGTCGTATATCTGCACTTCTAGCTCTGTTCCATAGTGTTTTACCATACAATTTTTAATCTTTGCTATTTCCAACATTCTTTTTGTCCTTTCTGTGTCAGGTCGTGTTTTGCTGCGTATGCCATTATTGATCTGATGACTATTTTCCAAATATTGCCTTTCATTTCTTTCTCGATGTTTTTATTTTTTCATATTGTTTTATTCAGTTATTCAGACAACCTCCAGCTCTGTTTGCTCTATTCACATGATCTTCTACTTCTGTTTCGGGTTTTCCGTAGCCGGATAGTGTGATACCTAGATATTTAAACTAAAACTTTAAAAAATAAGTTAAGGTATAATAAATATTATACCTTAACTTATTTTTAAAAACTAAATTTTTTGTAATTTGCACTTGCATTTTGTCCTTTTTGGATAAATCAACATGTTAAATTTTCTGAGGGTTATATTAAATTGGTGCAGCATACGTTTTAAATCATCTTCACTTCGAGAGACAGCAGAATATTTTAAGTTGTTTTTTTTCCCATTTGGTTTCTTTTTTAAAATCTTACTTTCTTTATTATTTTACCTACGATTAGATTGAACAACAGAGGACTCAATGAATTCAAGTGTCTTATCCCATTGCCAGTTTCAACTGGTTCTTCTTCTACTTCTAGATATTTTCGACCGTTTTGATTATTCATAGAAGTATCTCTCTTACGTACAATAAGTGGATCTATCTATCTATCTATCTATCTATCTATCTATCTATCTATCTATCTATCTATCTATCTATCTATCTATCTATCTATCTAATTAGCCTTCTTCGGTCCATCTTTGGACATAGGCCTCCCCAATCCTTTTCCATTCTTCTCTGTCTGTCGCTACAGTCATCCACCTAGGGCCCACGTGCTTCTTGATATCATCTACCTATCTCATTTGGGGCCTTCCTCTGCTTCGTTTATATTTCCACGGTCCCCAACTTATAAGAATTTTTATTATTGTTCTGAAGCTATTTTCTTGTGGCATTGTAAATTAATTACTATTAAACTGGGAATAAGCCACAATTAAAGATAAAAATACGTTTATTGACGTTTCAATTTCCACTTCGGAAATCGTTCTCAAAATACAAACAGTAAATTGAAACGTCAATAAACGTATTTTTATCTTTAATTGTGGCTTATTCCCAGTTTAATAGTAATTAATTTATAATAATTTTGTTCCATCGGTCTTCTTTTAGTCTTATATTGTGTCCGGCAAATCTCAATTTCAATTTTGCAACTTCTTGTCAAACATCCCTCACTTTTTTTTCTCTCTTATCTACTCGTTTCTCTTTTTATCCATTAGTCTTATGTGCAACATTTGTCTTTCCATTGCTCTTTGGTTTTTTATGATTTTGTCCATGTTTGATTTTGTAAATGTCCAAGTTTGGGAACCATAAGTAAGAACAGGGAGTACGCATTGATTGTATACTTTGGTCTTAAGATGCTGTGGATATCTTTTGTTTTTAAGAATGTAGCTTAGTTTGCCAAATGCCGCCCATGCCAGTCTAAAGGTAAGCGTTCATTGAGACAGAGCGGACGCGACGAACGCGGCGGACGAATCGCATTTGTTTTAAGACATGCGTGCATTTGGTCGGATTTGAGAGGCGTAGGCATGCACGTTTTGCACGTTCATTATTGTACTGAAGTAAGTAGGTACATTTATTTAATACGGGTCTATCTATTTGCCTTAATAATAATATTAATAAGATATGAGTGAAAGTGAATGTGAAACTCTAGCTATTGCTTGCTTATTAATTGAAGAAGAAGAACAGAGAATGAAAAGAAAGAGGAAGCGATTTTGGGTCCATGATATTTGTAAAAAGAGACTAACATTTGGAGAATATCATTCATTATTTCCAGATCTGATAAGAGATAACATAAAATTTTTTCAATATTTTCGCATGACCCATGAAAAATTTTCGACTCTTTTAGAAATGCTGAAACCGGTACTAGTTAGAGAAAATACCACATTCAGAAATGCCATTGGACCAGAAGAAAGACTAGCAATTTGCTTAAGGTATGTTTTATTTTATTAAAAACTGTATTAAACACTGTTTATAATCTAAAAATAAAAAATCAAATGCCACCTATCTCAAGGAGTAGACTGTGTATGCGAGTTAATACCCACTAGTTGGTGATTGTTCTTGAGGATAACCTTGAACAGAACTGGTACTTAGCTCAATGAAAGTACGTTCATTGTTGGAATGCAATGGAGTATATATTTGCGCACAATCTCCTTCTTGGGGTGCGATACCATGACTTCTGGGTATATCTTGAGTAAGCAATACCTGGCGCTGTGGGCGATACATCTGATAATTTGTAAATCGCGATGCTGTTTCATTGTTCGTAACCATAGAAGAAGTATTCGGTAGGGCCTGTAATGTCGCAATTTTTGTCTCCACAGCATTCACCATTTGAAATAGATTACCCTTAATTTCTACCTGGTCTTTCAAAGGAAAAGTTTTAACGGTCTGCGCCATATTTATGAAAAAGCTTGTTAAAGTGTCTTCCTGTACCTGTTGACTACGATGAAAAGTTTCAGATTTATTTTGTAAGTAATCCTTTAAAACAGATGCCGCTGATACTTCAGCTGTAGTAATTTTCCGTTTTTTGCCGCTCCTGGTCGGTGTAGGCTCACGTGATAAACTAGGAGTTGAAACCGATGACTTATTTTCCTCATTATGGTCAGTATTTACTTCTGTTTCTTCCTCGACGTCTGACGGACCCCCTTGAGGAGAACTTATATTAGATTGTCTTTTCTCCTCGTCAAAAAGATATGATACCAAAAAACTTAATTCTTTCTCGAACTTCGCGCTTCTTATTTTTGACGCAGCCTGTCCACTTTTTGTCTTACGAAGGTTAAGTGCTTTGCGATGGTTATCACGGATCCTTTTCCATCTCTCGCGGCACAACTTTCCTGAAAAAAAATCTAATATTGTACACACAAATTGTAAACACAAATAGTATAAAGTTGTTTACTATACTTATAAAATATATTTTTTCAGATTTTTAGCAACAGGAAATTCGTTTCGGTCATTAGCATTTAGTTTTCGAGTAGGAGAACGCACTGTACGAGAAATAATACATTCAACCTGTTATGCTATTTGGAACATCTTACAGCCAGTCGTTCTGCCAACACCAGATCAGAAAATGTCGAATAAAATAGAAGAAGATTTTCGCAATAAATGGAACTTCCCAAATTTGTTGGGAGCAATAGACGGCAAACATGTAATGATTCAAGCACCTGCACACAGTGGCTCACAATTCTTTTGCTATAAAAAACACTTTAGCATTGTTTTACTAGCATTGGTTGATGCCAATTATAAATTTGTTGCAATCGATGTAGGTGGATTTGGCAAAAACTCTGATGGCAACATTTTTAAAAATTCAAGCCTGGTTACAGCATTAAGGCTTAAGACGTTAAATATTCCCCCCTACAAGAATTTACCAGGTACAAATATAGCTCTGCCTCATGTAATAATTGGGGACGAAGCCTTTCCTTTGCATACTTATCTTATGAGGCCATATTCCAAAAATCAATGCAACGGCAATGAAAAGAAAAAAATTTTTAATTATAGATTGAGCAGAGCGCGAAATGTTTCAGAAAATGCATTTGGAATATTAGTTAAAAAGTTTCGAATTTTCGAGCACAAATTATGTTTATCTCATGATCATGTTATTTCTGTGGTACTTGCTGCCTGTGTCCTTCACAATTTTTTAAGGAGTGATGCATGCCACTGGACGGAAAATGACAACGTTTCAATTTCGGAAATGAGAGGATTAAGAAACTTAGAACGTATAGGTGGCAATCCATCATCTGATGCGGCTGAAATACGAGACCAATTCAAGGAGTACTTTAATTCACAAATAGGGGCTGTGGATTGGCAAACCAAAAGGATTCGAATCGGAAGACAAGTGACTTAATACAAAATAAAAGTAATAAGAGGGTACAGCAATAAAAAAACATAAATAAGTTTGTAATAACAAGTTCATTTTTGTCAATTAAATATTTTCGTATTAACTTACTAACCTGATTGATTGAGAATATTCCCAATTTCCTCCCAAATATTATCTCTTCGTTGTTGATTACTGTAATCTTTGTGTTGTAAGTTATACAGCTCTTCATAATTTTCAACTAACGCAATTAATGCACCGTCATCCATAATATTTTCTTGACAAAACCCTACAATCACTTTGAAAATTTGAAACTGAAACGTAAAATGTTACGTCTCGGCAGTCAGGCATCGTTCACTAGTCGGATTTGTGGTCGGGGCGCATCGGAGTGGACGAAATAGTTGCCTCCTCTAAAATCCGAAACGCATTTCCGTCAGTACGATGCGGCCGCTCCTCCCCAGTAAACGCACTTACATATGATTTAATGGAATAGATCATTTTATCCGACTCGTCCGTCGCGTTCGTCGCGTCCGCTCCGTCTCAATGAACGCTTACCTTAACTCGTCTCTTTATCTCTGCTGTTTGGTTCTCTTTGTTAAGTTTTATAGTTTGACCAAGATATATATATATATATATATATATATATATATTATATATATATATAATCCTGAACTTGTTCTATTTCATCTTGTCCTATTCTCATTGTGATGTCTTCATCTGTATTTGTTATGGTTTTGGTCTTGCTGTAATTTATATTAGGGCCTATCTTTCCATCTTCTACGTCCAGTTCTTTCATCATTTCAAATAATTCTTCTTTTTTATCAGTTATCAATACGATATCATCAGCGTACCTTAGATGGTTCAAGCGTTGTCCACACATTTTTATACCTTTTTCTTTTTCCTCTCTAATCTTTTAGAAGTATCTTCAAGAGACTGATTAAAAAGTTTCGGTGATATTGTATTACCCTGTCACACGCCTCTACTTATTTGTATTGATTTTGTTCCATTATATACTTTAATTGTTGTTTTGGCTTCCTTATATATCTTCCTATATATATATATATATATATATATATATATATATATATATATATATATATTATTATACTTCTTCTTCCACAAACGCGGAAGGAACAAAAATAATTAAGGAATCCATCGGAAGTAAGTTTTTAAGAAATCTGAAGACAAAATATGTATTAATTTTAAGATAGAAAGTTTGTATATTTGTAAATAGATAGATTAGTACCGAAATTTTATGACTTATAAAGAACTAAGCCATTCTAAACGAGTTATTGACAAACCATTTGTACATTATAGAAAATAAGCTGTTACCTGAAGGATTAGTCCGGTATTGTGTTGTATAAATCTTCTATTATGACTAAGGCAAAAATCTTTGAAATGTATAAAAATTATTTGTTTACAAGGAAATGACCATTGTTAAAAGATTAAAGTTCCTTGCTTGAAAACGGTAATTAGCATTCCAACAAGTGTGGTAAACAAATTTGGATTTTGTGATGAGACGATCTTTTTGGAAGGGGAAATCGACAGACCGAGGGTTGAGAGAGTTTTTGTTGGTTCGAGAAGACAGGATGTTTGAGTGATCGAAAAGAAAGGTTGCGTCTCGACAGGCGGTGTGTTCGTGAGTTGGAGGCCGGCATTGTTAAGTGGATAAAGTTACCAGTCTTGTTAGCAGAATTGTGGAAGAAGTAGATTGCAAGTCGATGTAAAGAAATCCTTGAATCTAAAGTGTGCAGTTTCTGGAATACGTGTTAAATAGTTGTGGCACCAGGTGAGAAAAGAGATCCTTGGGTCACGAAGAAGTTATATGAATGTTTGAAGAAGTGATTTTCGTGTGTTAAGTGTTGGAGAATTGAGTCAGGAGGTTAAATTAAGTCAGTTAAATTGGCTGAAGGAGCAGATACTGAAACAAGAAGCCGAGGCGCAAGGTGGAAGAACACATTGCTGTGGAAGGTGGACAATTCTTTGTGTGGTCCTAAAACAATCCAGGGAAGAAAGGTCAGATATTTTCCTTTTTCAAGTTGAAAGGTGTGTAAATCTTAAATGCGATTTGTTTACCTCATTGTTGTTACCAGTTTAAAGCATGATTAGACCTTTTTACATTTATCAAATGTTTTAAAGTTTTGTTTCCATAATAAAATAGATTTTTTAAATATAAGGAAGATAAAAGTTTATAAAGGTATCCAAATTTAAATTAGTTTCAAATTGTTTTGTCTCAAGAAGAAAATAAGAATTAAAATTTTCTTTTTGTATTAATTTCATTACATGCATATTCGCTGATTGAAAAGATAACGGCAAATTTAATAATTGTTTTTTCTTTTTATAAAATAAAAAATATCTGTATTTTATGTATTATACTTTTTATTATTATCCTTTGTTTTTCCTATCCCGATAAATACAACTAGAAAACTTTGAACTCACTGAACATAAGAAATATCAGAAGTTTATTTTTTAGGACATTGATAACGAGAAAGTATATTTTTGTGATTGTTTCAAGTAAATAAATTAAAATCAAAAATACAAAATAATAACAACTGTCGCCCAAACGTGTGAAGCTTAGAAAGTATTTCTAGTTGGAATTTAAAAGGATAGGGAAAGAAAGCAGGTTGATTGAGAATTTATTTCCGATGGTCAAAGTTTATAATAACTGCATTTTATGACATAACATTTCAAATTTCTCTAGGTACAAGTTTTGCATGATATATTTTATTATATTTGATTGATTTTTACAATTGACAAAAGTTTTAAATTTTATTGCATTTATTTAAATTTATTGCATTTGGGATAAGAGAAAAATTTTTTCGTCTTTGCAACATTACTCGAATTTCATATTTGGCGGGGATATTATTGCACAAATTTAAGAGTTTCATATCAGGCGGGGATAAATTTGAACTACATGTCGATCACGAGAAGCAAAAGCAAAGAAAACAAAAAACAAGAAGAACATATAGAACAAGAAGACATTTTTGAAACAACAATCATGGCATCAGAACAACAGGAATTGTCAGGAATAGAGAAAATGTTACAAATAATGATGCAAAAAATGGATAAAGTGGATAAAACAATGGAACAGAATCAAAGAGAAACTCACAAGAGAATGGAAGAAAATCAACGTGAAACGAAACAAGCAATAGAAAAAAACCGACAGGAAACACAACAAGTGATAAAAGAAGTTAAAAGTTGCTTAGAGAATGTTAAAAAAGAAATGGCAGAACAAGAGGTGGAAATTAAAAAAATGAAAAACAAAATGGAAAAGGAATTAGAAGAGTTAGAAACAAAGTTTGAAAACGCTCTGCAAGAAGATAAGGAAGAAATAGAAATAAGAGTGAAACGGAATGAAAATTTAATTAAGGAAATAAGACACCAAAATAGAGTCGGAGAAACAAGAGAAATAGTTATCCAGAATTCCGGCGAAATAAAAATACAGTTTGGCGGGGATGTAAGAAAACTACACCCCGTACCGTTCATGAATAATCTAAAGAAGAAGATACAATACATGGGAAATTTTGAGACAGCTAAGGAAGTTATCAGAAATCATCTCAAAGATGAGGCAAGTCTATGGTTTGACAGCAAAGTGGAGGAATTTGAAAATTGGCAAGAATTTGAAAACAAATTTCTGAGTTTTTTCTGGGGAAAGACAGAGCAATTACAGATAAATAAGGAATTGCAAAATGGGAAATACCATGAGAAGATGGGTATATCAGAAAAAACATACGCATTGCAAATGTACAATAACGCAAAACATCTGCAATACAATTATTCATCTGAGCAATTAGTCGAGTTGATTGCAAGACACTTTGAAGACACAATGGAAGACCACATAAATTTACAAAACTACAAAGATATCGATAGTTTATGCCAATTCCTACAAATAAGGGCATCACGGATACAGGAAAGAAGAGCAAGAAGGTCACAAGAGAATTATAGACATCGAGAAACACAGGAATACAGAGAGAGAGGACAAAATTTTAGGAGGGATTACACTAGACGAGAATTTATTCCCAGGAGGGAAAACGAGAATCGGGAAAATAGAAGAGGAAATGATGATTTCAGAAATCGGCCATGGAATGAAGACAGATATCGAGAAAATCAAAACAGAAATAACACCCGCACATATCCAGAAAACAGAAATTACAATAGACGAAATGAACAGGAATATCGTGGAAACCGAAACGGATATGACAGACAAAAAGAAAATAGAAGAGAGGTAAATCATACACAAATAGAAGAAAATGAGGATGAAAGAAATAGAGATGAGAGAAGAAATACGGAAGAACAACAGTCGGTTTTTCACGAAAGCACCCACTAAAAACAAAAAACCAGGCAGGAATTTTTTGTCACCCGAAGGAATTCATTAAATTGGCAGGAAATAATGAGGAAAGAAGAGGAGTTAATTTAAAATTTGTAGATGGTTTCATTAACAATAGACCAATAAAGATTTTGATAGACACCGGGTCAGAAATAACCTTAATAAACAGAAAATTAATAGAAGAAGTACAGTTGACAAATTTAATATACAAAATACCAAGGGTAAATTTGGTGGGTGCGAATAAACGGATTTTGGCAACGATAAATGAAGGCATACGAGTGATGGTACGACTGGATAAAAAAATGTATGCATTACAATGTGTAATAATGCCAAACATGTCGCATGACATGATTGTAGGAGTGGACGAACTGGCAGAAAAACATGTAGTAATAGATTTCAAAAATAACACGATGAAACTGACTGAAGAAAAGGAAGGAGAACAGGAAAACGAACATGGGAAACAGAAAATTGATATTTCGGAGAAAGAACAAACAGTGGAAATGAATCTGGCAACGAAGCAAGGACAAAGAAGAAAAAGGAAAAGACTTAAGAAAAGGATAAAGGAAGTCAATACCGGGGATTCCTCAAAAGAAGAGATGAGCCCCGAAGAAGAAGAAGAAGAAAGAATATCAACAAAGGAAGATGAAAACGACATAATTGAAACAGTGGTTTTTAGGGAAGAGATTAATGAAAAAGAGGATGAAGAATGGACGATAAATATGTGTCAAGAATCTGAGGAAAGAGAAATTAAATTGATGTGTGGAGAAGAAAGAGAAAATGAGTTGCGTTTGATATTAAAAAAATACGAAACGTTGATAAATGAGGAAAACAGAGTGGCCAGAAAGTACGAACATTCATTTGAGGTAAAAAACTTGGGAAATTTTCGATCGAAAACGTACCCGATTCCATATAAGTATCGACAACAGGTGAAAGAAGAAATTAATAAAATGTTGGAAGATCAAATAATTGAACGATGTGATTCACCGTATATTAATCCAATTGTAATAGTAAAGAAAAGCAGTGGAGAATTGAGACTATGTTTAGATGCCAGAAATATCAACCAGCACACGGTATCACAATATGAATCACCTCTAAACATCGAGGCCATATTTGGAAGAATTACAGGGTCACACATATTTTCTAAAATTGATTTAAAGCATAGTTTTTGGTTGATACCTTTAGCTGAAAAATGTAGAAACTACACCGCTTTCTCAATTGATGGTATTGTCTACAGATTCAAGGTAGTGCCTTTTGGTTTACAAAGCGCTTGTGCAGCACTGGTACGGGCTTTACATTCGATTTTAAATCGATACGAAGATTTCATAGTCCATTACATCGACGATTTGTTGATTTTTTCACGAGATGTACAGAGCCATATGAAACATATAAAAATAATTCTGGAAGAATTGGATAGAGCGGGATTAAAATTAAACATCGAAAAATGTCAATTTTTCCAAAAGGAAGTAATTTATCTAGGGTTTCAATTGGACACTAAAACAGTCAGCCTAGCCGAAGATCGAGTCAAGCTCATTGATGAATATCCAAGACCAACCAATTTGAAAACATTGAGAGGTTTTCTTGGCACGATCAATTATTTTAAAAAACTAATTCCCGATTTAAGCCAGAAGGAAATTCCTCTAATAAAATTACTAAAAAAAGGGATAAAATGGAATTGGAAAGAAGAACAGGAGAAGGCTTTTCAAATATTAAAACAAGAATTTGCGAAAGGAACGAAAATATACCACCCCAATTATAATCTACCATTTATACTCCGAACTGATGCGTCAATACAAAAATTTGCAGGAGTTTTGTCACAGATACAAAACGATCAAGAAGTGCCAATATGTTTTATATCTCGAGTGACAAAGACTCACGAAAGAAAATATAGCGTGACAGAATTGGAATTTGCCAGTGTACTATTTTGTGTAAACAAATTAAGATATTACTTATTGGGAGCCAAATTCACAATCGAGACGGATCATGCCGCGTTGATTCACATCATGAAGAACCGATTGGTGAATAATCGGATACATAGAGGCATTCTATTATTACAGGAGTACGATTTTGAATTCCGGTATATCAAGGGAAAAGACAATATCATAGCCGACGCACTAACACGGGATGAAGACACGGGAAAAAAGGAAGCAATTACGTTACATGTGGGACTAAATATCTTGACAGAAGAAGAAGGTGTATTCTCATTAAATGAAATAAGAAGAGATCAAGGAGAATTAGAGGAAAAAGAAAAAAGAAGAGCGGAGATGGAAAACGACATATATTTCAAGAGAATAGACGGAAGGGAACTATATTTGGTGACACAAACATTGGCAGAGAAGATTATAAAGAAATTGCATGAAGACAATGGACATATCGGCAGCAGAAAAATTTGGCTGGTGTTTCGAGAAAATTATATTTGCCGACAGGATTACCGCATTACAAAGGAGATTACACAAAAGTGCCCGATCTGTCAAAAGTATAAAATTAGGAATTTCAAGAATGAAAACGTTACGAAAAATATTATATCCCGGAACAGATTAGATATTGTAGCAATAGATATATTAAGCGATCTAATTATGACAACGAAGAGGAATAAACATGTTTTAGTCATGATAGATGTATTTTCAAAATATGTAAAATTATACAGTTGCCGGACCACGAAAGGCGAAGAAATAATGAGAAACATCGACAATTTTATAGCCACCGTAGGAACACCAAGAAGGATTCTTCTAGACAATGCAACATACTTCAGGAATGATCGTTTCAAGGGACAACTTCGAGAACGGGGAATAGAGACAAATTTTGTTAGCATCAGACATCCTCAGAGTAATCCTTCGGAACGATGTATACAGGAAGTGACGAAATTTCTTCGAATTACAACAGATGGTCAACATCGACGATGGGATCGGAAAGTGTCCGAAGTAGAAATGTATTTAAATACCATCCCAAGCACCGTAACGAAAGAAACCCCAGAATATATAATGAAAGGGATAATGCCGATAAGGCCATGGGAAGATATAAAACAAAAGGAATACACACAGATAATGGAAGATGTGCAAAGGAGATTGCGGAGAGCAAACGAAAAATATATCCAGAGACAAGATCAAAATAGGAAAAGAAGACCAGTTACTTTCCAAAAAGGTGAGAAGGTTATGGTGAGAGCATTGCGAGTGTCCAACATCCCTGGCAATGTATGCGCAAAGTTAATGCCTGTTTTTGAGGGTCCTTACGTAATAAACAATGATAATGGTATAAATAGTTATGTTTTGAAGCATTTGGATTCAGACAAGATTAGGGGAATATATAATATCAACGATGTTTATAAATATTATGAATAAGAGACAAAGAATGTTTGCATAAGAGAAAAATCCCTACATAATTCAGTAATTTTTATCATATGCAAAGGCGGGGATTTATTATACTTCTTCTTCCACAAACGCGGAAGGAACAAAAATAATTAAGGAATCCATCGGAAGTAAGTTTTTAAGAAATCTGAAGACAAAATATGTATTAATTTTAAGATAGAAAGTTTGTATATTTGTAAATAGATAGATTAGTACCGAAATTTTATGACTTATAAAGAACTAAGCCATTCTAAACGAGTTATTGACAAACCATTTGTACATTATAGAAAATAAGCTGTTACCTGAAGGATTAGTCCGGTATTGTGTTGTATAAATCTTCTATTATGACTAAGGCAAAAATCTTTGAAATGTATAAAAATTATTTGTTTACAAGGAAATGACCATTGTTAAAAGATTAAAGTTCCTTGCTTGAAAACGGTAATTAGCATTCCAACAAGTGTGGTAAACAAATTTGGATTTTGTGATGAGACGATCTTTTTGGAAGGGGAAATCGACAGACCGAGGGTTGAGAGAGTTTTTGTTGGTTCGAGAAGACAGGATGTTTGAGTGATCGAAAAGAAAGGTTGCGTCTCGACAGGCGGTGTGTTCGTGAGTTGGAGGCCGGCATTGTTAAGTGGATAAAGTTACCAGTCTTGTTAGCAGAATTGTGGAAGAAGTAGATTGCAAGTCGATGTAAAGAAATCCTTGAATCTAAAGTGTGCAGTTTCTGGAATACGTGTTAAATAGTTGTGGCACCAGGTGAGAAAAGAGATCCTTGGGTCACGAAGAAGTTATATGAATGTTTGAAGAAGTGATTTTCGTGTGTTAAGTGTTGGAGAATTGAGTCAGGAGGTTAAATTAAGTCAGTTAAATTGGCTGAAGGAGCAGATACTGAAACAAGAAGCCGAGGCGCAAGGTGGAAGAACACATTGCTGTGGAAGGTGGACAATTCTTTGTGTGGTCCTAAAACAATCCAGGGAAGAAAGGTCAGATATTTTCCTTTTTCAAGTTGAAAGGTGTGTAAATCTTAAATGCGATTTGTTTACCTCATTGTTGTTACCAGTTTAAAGCATGATTAGACCTTTTTACATTTATCAAATGTTTTAAAGTTTTGTTTCCATAATAAAATAGATTTTTTAAATATAAGGAAGATAAAAGTTTATAAAGGTATCCAAATTTAAATTAGTTTCAAATTGTTTTGTCTCAAGAAGAAAATAAGAATTAAAATTTTCTTTTTGTATTAATTTCATTACATGCATATTCGCTGATTGAAAAGATAACGGCAAATTTAATAATTGTTTTTTCTTTTTATAAAATAAAAAATATCTGTATTTTATGTATTATACTTTTTATTATTATCCTTTGTTTTTCCTATCCCGATAAATACAACTAGAAAACTTTGAACTCACTGAACATAAGAAATATCAGAAGTTTATTTTTTAGGACATTGATAACGAGAAAGTATATTTTTGTGATTGTTTCAAGTAAATAAATTAAAATCAAAAATACAAAATCATAACAATATATATATATATATATATATATATATATATATATATATATATATATATATATATATATATATATATATATATGTGTGTGTGTGTGTTCGGATAGATTTCCGCGGTCAGATGAATGAAAATCACTAGGTTCTCGGGAAGAACCGCGTTGAGAATTTATTGCTCGACGTTTCGGCTCCCGTTTTGGAGCCATTATCAAGAGGTATACGGTTCGGTTCGAGTTCGGGGTCTCAATCTGCCTACTCCCCTCACTCGACACGTACCAGTATCGTGTTCTGTATTATAAATACAAAAACTGTCTCTCGGCACTGAGGTCTCAATCTGCCTACTCCTCACTCGACACTGAGGTGTACAATATAAAATACAATAATTTACTCACCATTACACAAGATTGCACAAACATAAACCGTACAAAAGGCTATAGTAGGTACTATAAAAAACGAATAAACGCTAGACAAGAGTGATACAAACACACAAGGCAAGAATGAGGATGTCTAAATTATCATAGTGCACACTGGTCCAAGTGTCACTTAGGCCACATTTTCATGACTAAATCATATGAAATATTTACGTAGCTTAACTGTACAAATCGCGCCATCTCTTGGTATACAGTGAAATTTTAGTCAAGCCACTTCGAAATGAAACATAAGATAAAATGCTCCCTATTGTACTACCCACGATACACTTACACTTGTGGGTGTATCGTGGTACTACCTATCTGAATTATACAAAAAATCAGTTGGACCACTCTGCTTCTAAGCGATTCAAATAAAATAGGGGTATATTCAAAAAAAATTGTAAAGAATTTTTTGTCCTTAAATAATTTTTGCGACTTTTTATTTAACTTATTACTTCTGCCTAAATCTAGCTAAATTATTATTGCTTAACTACCTATAGTTCTACTGATCGCTTGCACTTTTATTATACCTTGCTTTTTCCACGTTATTTTTGAAGCAGTGTATTTTAGCATGTAATAATAATAGATATTGCCAAACCATTTATTAATTAACCATAAACTATCTACCTGTTAAAAGCTCTGGAGCGGTGTATAATTTCTTTTATTTTATGCATTTTTTCTGCCTTCGGCAATAATGTCCATATAAGCATTTAATATCTCACGGTAGACTGATTTACCTACTACTATATGCTTGTTTAGCAATTTATTTAATCTTTTAGTGTGCTGTATAAATATATGATATAAAAGATAAACATTAATGTTATAATTTCCGGAAAGATTTACATTGTAGGATAGTATTTTTTGCGGTGAATTATTCGCATAAAAAGATGAAATCGTTGGAAATTACATATATGATCGTATATACAGCGTGATGGTGATTCTTTGAGCGGTATAATTAGATATTTTAGAAGAACTTGACATAATTATTATCTAAAAATTTACGATGAGGAATTTTTTGATATGCCCAATTAATCTCAAATATTTGGAGCTTATTTCCTTTTCAACTTCAATATTTTAAATATAACCTAATCAATCAATCAGTTTATAATGTTCTACGCCATCTTCTGATTTCCAGTCTCCATTTATCTCGGTCATTGTAAAGGTTTTCTTCAACTCTCCTCTCCCTTAAGTCTTTATTGATTCCGTCTCTCCAACTTAATCTCGGTATACCTTGCTTTCTTCCTCCATGCAGTGTCCAGTTCAATACTCTCTTTGGCATTCTGTGTTTATCCATTCTTTAGACGTGTCCATACTATTTAAGTTGATTTATTCTGATATCCTCTGTTATATTGTGCTTAACACCCATAAACACCCATAATTTCTCGTATTATTACGTTTCTAACTCTGCCTAATCTTAATTTTTCAGCCGCTCTTCCCCAGAAGTCCGTTTCTGTTGCTTCTAATGCTTCCACATGTAACAATGATTTATATAATGCTGTTACAGATTTTGTGTTTATCTTCTTTGGAGATTGCTTTGTTCCACTATACACTCTTTAATTGCTTAATGACTTGTCTTCCCTGGTTATTTCTATGTTTAATTTCTTCGTCTAATTTGCCATCGTTGGTTATTTGCATGCCTATATATTTGTATTTTTAACAGTGATTTATTTCTCGCTGTATTTCTTCCAAGATTAGATTTTGTTGAATTTTCCCAATACACATGTATTCAGTTTTCTTGATATTTACTTCTAGCCTTCATAGTTTGTATTCTTCGATAAGTTTACGGGTCATATATTCGAGGTCTTTATAGTCTGGAGCCATCACCATCTGGTCGTCTGCAAAACTCAATGTGTACAATATTGCTCGTTTAGAGGAATTCCCATGTTTCTGCACGTCTTCATCGCTTGCTCCGAGTAGATCTTAAACAAAATAGGAGACATGCAGCATCCTTGCTAAAGTCCTTTGCTGATAGTGAAACCCTTGGATACCTCCTGACCTTTCTTTATTTTAGGTATTGTTCTTGTTTAGGTCGTGAATAGCCTTGATTAAGGTTGCACTAATATTTGTTTTCTCGAGAGCTTCACAAAATTTTTAGTTGTGGCACGCTACTATAAGCCTTTTTTAAGGTTCACCTAGAGGAGATATATGGGTTGATTTCATGCTACTGTTTTTCGATTAGCTGGGTAACAGTAAACATATGGTCAATAGTTGATCTATCTGCTCTTAAGCCGGCCGGTTCTTCGGCCTCCATATCACAGAATTCATCTTCCATTCTCTTTTTGATAAGTTTCCCGTAAACTTTCGAAATGGTGCTAAGGATTGCGAATCCTTGATAATTGTCACGTACATATTTACTTCCCTACTTATGTATTGTCGTGATAAACGATGTCCTCCACTCTATCGGTATACTCTCTCCAGAAATATTTAGTGACGCCTTGGAAAATTGCGAACAGGAAATCCTTTTAATTGGAGAACGCCTAAACAACATCCGCTATTCAGATGATATCGTTATTTTTGCAGACAGTTTAAACAGTTTACAGTAATTAATAAACAAAGTTAATGAAGTAAGTGAAACATTTGGACTTAGATTTGGAAGCAAACATATCAAAAACTAAATTTATGGTCAGCAAAAATAAAATTAGAGACGTAGAAACTGCTTATCAAGAATACATCAGTGGACCGAGTAAAACAATTCTTGGGACAATAGTAAACGAACAATGGCATCGCTCACAAGGAGTAAAATGTAAAATCAAGATGGCTAGGAGTGCATTTAACAACATAGTCAAACTCTTTAAAGCCACAACATTAATCTGGAGCTAAAATTGAGGCTCCTACGATGTTATATCTTCTCAATATTATACTACGTAGTTGAATCCTGCACACACACTGAAGTGATGGAGAAAAAACTTGAAGCCTTCGAGATGTGGCTATAAGAAGAATCCTAAGGATATCTTGGATGGACAAAATAACCAACGATATTGTACTATGAAGAATCGGGAAAGAAAGAGAAGTGATGTATAAAATTAAAATGAGGAAGTTAGAATATCTCGGACACATAATGAGAAACGGCAGTAAATACAGATTACTGAAAATAATCCTTTAAGGCAAAGTATTCGGAAAGCGAGTAATTGGGAGAAGAAAAATATCATGGTTAAAACCCTGAGAAAATGGTTCTCCACAACAACAACTAATTTATTTAAAACATCAGTTAATAAAATAATTATAGCCAAAATGATCGCCAATATTCGAAACGAATGGACGAAGAAGAAGTGGAGTACATAGTTTATATTTTAGCTTCGACGATTTCTCATTGTTTCTGATATCTAACATTTCTGAGCAGTGTCGGGAATTGCTAGGTGATCTATTTTTGACTGTGTTCCCTGGTTGTTCTGCAAAAAATAACTTCTTGGCAAGAATAAATATAAAAAAAGTTGAGATGTGGAGTTTTTTCGGCATAATGTTGGAGCTATTTAAGATGTTATTTAATCTATAACAGTCACCGATATTTGTTTTACTGGTTTTTTGAATATTTTATTTTATTTATCTTGATATCAATATTTACAATATTAATAAGATAGTTATATTTTAAATTATCCAATTAAAAAACAAGATTTTTGGTCAGAAATTATGAATTTAATTAGGAAAAAAATTAAATATATTTCGGGTTTTTTATGCAAATTAACTGGAATTTGTCTTAAAGAAAAAAATACATGGTGGCTTAACTAAAATTTGTGCCTTTTTCATTATTGCTGTGTATATCTTAATTAAGAACAAACTAGAAAATCTTGTTGATCAAAATCCGTTGTATTGAAAGAGTTAGAAAAAGCGATTACTTTCAAATTGAGGATGCCAAATTAATCATCTTTAAAAAGTGTTCTTACAGTTGAAAATTATTAAAAAATCGGTAATTATAACGTCTAATCCATTTGTTGGAATTAATTAGGATGTCATCAGTCTGACTCGTTGTTCGTCCATCGGTAGAGGTCCAGATTACCTTGTGTATATTCTGGTGTTCAAAATAGAAGTGTATCATTCGTAATTCCAATCAGCTACTGATGTTGTGTAGGTTATGCTTTCCTATCGTGGGCATGAAAACTCGCTCTCGTCCTATTATTGCATTCATGTCATCTAAGATTTTCTTAGTGTCATTTCTGGGACATGTGTGTCATTTCTGGGACATGTGTGTCATTTCTGTAGGCTTGCTCTAGGTCTTCGAAGAATTATTCTTTTATTTCCTCTGGTTTATCATCAGTTGAGGTATCTGCATTGATCAAACTGCAATTAATGAATTTTTTTAAGACACAAAAACAACCAACCAACTTTTTTCTTTAACACCGAATTAGTTATTTATGTTTATTAACTGGTAACTTAAAAATCTTCTATATTTATCAGGTACCAAATATTGCTTTTTAACATAGAGGACCTTTCATGCTTAAGTTATAAATTAAGTAATACATGAACATTACAATACAAAAATATTTTATTCTATTTACATTTCATCTCAATTGCACTTTCAAATGCATCATTTACTATTTCACTCATTAACAATAAAGTTTAAAGAACCCAACTTTCCATATATGTCTATTTTTCCATTTTCTAGGTACCAAAAATTGCAAAACATAAAGGGCCTTTTATCAAAATCTTTAGTTTACAACCACTTAATCTAGACTTATGTATAGTTAAGCAATTTTTTCAATGTTCCTAACATAAATTTAGGACAAATTCACAATACAAACTATAACATTGATAGGTGCTACTTTTATATTAATATAATGTTAACTTATTCAATTTTAAATATTGCTGACTTCTGTCATATTTAGGCAAATACCTTAAGTTACATTGACTGCTTTGTTCCGACTTCCGACGCCCTAGCATGTCAATATCAATTCAACCAGTTGCTATCAATAAGTCCCCGTAGACACTTAGTCTCAGGACCTCATGTAGAGTCGTACGTTGCCATGTTACCAATTTTACTGGTAACTTTAACATCTCAACTTATACGAACATATAATGTAACAGAAATTTAAACTAATAACTTTTAACGGGTTTTATCCAGATATTTAGTGGCTCAAAACATGTATACCTAGTAAGTATTAACCATATTTTGTATTAACCTTGGTCAAAATTTAAATTTCAATTTTTTTTTTAATTAAAGTGGATATTTTATTAAAAAATCTTTATAAAAGGTATTATATTTAAAAACCCCAACGGGCTAATTATACAAAACGTTTTCGGAATCCATATTCCATCATCACTGTTTAGGATTACATGAATGTAGCCACTAAATATATGGGTAAAATCCCGTTAATAAATAATTAGTTACATTTGGTTTACAATATTTCTTATAATATGTTAATATTGTTAAAGTTACTGTTGGATAATGTAACATGGCGACATATGACTCCACGTTGAAGTTGCTAGTCCTGAGACGGACTAGATAATTAGCCCGTTGGGGTTTTTAAATATATACCTTTTATAAAGATTTTTTAATAATTTTTTTTTTAATATATGTTATACAGCCAATTACAGGAACGTTGATTCCTTGTGGATTTAAAGTGGATATATATTTTTAGGACACACTAATGATGGAATATAGATTCCGAAAACGTTTTGTGATTGTAATATAGCCCGATTGGTTGTTTTAATTATATACCTTTTATAAAGGATTTTTAATAAAAACAACTTAATGAATTTCTCTTTTATTCGCGAATAGCATATTCGCTGATTGTATTCTTATTCGATATTTGAGCAATATTGACGGATAGCCAGGTTTTTTAGTGTGAACCTGCTTTAATTTATAAAAACTAGTTTTTTTTGGGTATTTTGAAGGTTTTAGCAGCTATTCCCATACTCGTCTTACAAAAAAAAAACTAGCAAACAACCTTGCTTCACCATTACGCCATTTTGGTGACAATACTTTCCACCATTAAAGTGGTGAAACGTATTACCAAAATGCTTACAGGAAGATAAGTACTTGCTCCGTTTAAAAGCTGTCATTTGTCTCCTTGTGACATTTAAAACTTTTTAGGGGGTCGCAACCCCCAGCACAGGGTTAAACTTGCAATAATTAATTTTGCAAAAAAATTATTTTGTCCAGTTTTAGGGAAGTACAAATTTTCGTTGGGACACCGTGTGTATTATTAAAATATATATCAAACAACTTCGTATTTTACATAAACATTTGCATTTTTTAAATTATGCTTACATAACAAAACTCTATACTCGTATCGTTAAAAAATGACAAAAAAAAATTATTCGGTGGAAAACTAAACATCGTTATTTATAGTTTTTATTTAGTTTATTTACTTCTGGAAAAAAACATGGTATATCTGGTTGTTGCTCTAAAACTGGTATATTCGATTTTGAAGGCTATAAACAAAAATTTTAGTTGCTTAGTGGAAGTCGAACTTGATCTTCTAATTATTTGACGGATGTTCTAAATATAGTTGCTAATTTAGTTACTTATTCAATTGTAACTTAAAAAAAATTAAGTTAAAGTCCATAGCGATTAAAGTAACCTATAAACCCAAGCTAGTAAAGCTTAGAGGTCGATATTAGGTATTGTATTGTATTCCACTAGTACAACAACTATTTATTCTGTAAATCACCATCATTTTAATACTCTTTTAGTAGAGTAAGACCGATAAACAAAATTAATATAAACGGTTGAATTTCGATTTAATTCGAGTTTCTCACCATTCTCCTACACGTGTTTTAGGTTTACTTTTTATCAGGAAGGACTCTGTGAGAGGATTGAATTAAACCGATGCGTACTTAAATACTATCGTAAATTTTACTACTCCATAGAAAAACAGCCTATATTTTTTATTTTAAATTTTTTATTCATTATTTAGAAAAAAATAGTTAACCAAATCAAGCTAGCAATCTACCATATATTCAGTTGAGGAATCGCACACCATAACAATTTTTTCTCATACTTTTCTGGCTTGTTCGGAATATATATCCTAAAATGGCAGCGTTCTCGGAATGCTAAAAGTTGTTCGTCACTTGTGACGTATGAGGATGTTTTACACATAAAATACGATGTTCTACATATATCGGTAAAAATGTTTCAAATTTCTCGAATGTATGTAAAGGAATCATTTATCTTTTTCTCTTCTCTTGTTTCCTAGTTATCAAATCTAAGAGAGTTTAGCAGGAATAAAAAGCGATCACAATTCATACAAGATCTGCAAAAGTTGCCTGAAATAGTTTCATCAAATATATGCCTTGCTGATAAATGATTGTCTTTCTTTGCCGTAGAAAGAATTAAAATACCAAATAAAGCTTTTAATTTGTCTTTGTCGTTATGGTAACATTCTGGTGGTCACTGTATTTTCGAGCTTGAACGGCTAGCGTGCAAGCACTTCCAAGAGTGGTGCGATACAAGAGGAGTACGGCAAGTTACCGAAGACGTTTTACTGGCATATTTTAATATAATGGAAAATGAAAATAAATGGAAATCTTCTACAATGTTGTCACGATACTCTATGATAAAATCCGAGTTAGTTATTAGAAAAAATGTGGATATAAGCAAATTTTTAAAGTTACGTGCCTTTCTGAAAAAAAAAAACAAGCGAAGGATATACTGCAAAGAAGTCTAAAGTTTTCACTATCGACGAGTTTGATAAATTTTTGTTTGAAGCGCCAGATAAGTTGTATTTAGGATTAAAGGTAAAAAAAATTATATTGCAAAGCATGTAGTATACTCTACTAAATTATAAAAATATTTCAGATTGTTTTGTTAATTGGGGATACACGGGTCACTCTTTACGACGAACTTCAGCAACACTTTTATTTGATGGAGGCGGAAATCTAGGCGGAAACTCTATCAAAACTTCAGGCGTTTGAATTATGGTTATACAGAAGAATCCTAAAGATACCATGGACAGACAAAGTCACCAATGAAGAAGTACTGCGGAGGATGAACACAACCGCGGATTTGGTCAACATTGTGAAGAGCCGTAAGCTGGAATACTTGGGACATATAATGACAAATCAAGGCAGATACGAGCTACTCCAATGCATTTTGCAGGGTAAACTTGAAGGAAAAAGAGCCCCAGGACGAAGAAGAATATCCTGGCTTGCAAACCTGAGAGCATGGTATAGAACGACCTCAACACAGCTATTTCGTATAGCAACCAACAAAATCATCATAGCCAGAATGATCGCCAACGTTCGGAACGGACAGGCACCTTAAGAAGAAGAAGACATGGGGGCTAGACATCAAGTACGGTTGCCGAAGGATATATAGAGGATTCAATAAGAAATAAGAACGATAATGCTCAAACAATTTTAAACCCTCATGATTCGCCAACATCGGGAATGATTGCTAAAAGTTGTTCTCGACCATCATTATCATCAACAATTACCAATGCGTATCAAGAGTCGGGAACATTTTTGCACCGTTTCAATTTTGAAAATACCTCATTAACTAATTGTACTTTTAATATTACTATAAATAAAAATGATGTTTAATTGTTGATAATGACATTTGTATTGTTGCTTTGTGACATGTTTCATATTGTTGCCATGACAACATGTTTCCCTCCGCCGTAAAGAAATGGGAAAAAAAACTGCTGCCGGCGGATCAAGTTAGATAAGTAATGTCATCATTATTTGACGTTCGAAGAAAAAAGTATTTTTCTTCACTCACTTCGTTCGGCGCGTAATATCGGGCGCGTCAAGAAAAGTCATGTCTCCGCCACATAAAGTAATATACTATTTCAGATGTTATATTAATAATATTTTTTTTTCTTTACAGGTACGTACGATATAATTACATTACTCTTCTTTTCAGTAAGTAAATACTTCACTTTATCTTTTTATCATATTTTACTTCTATTATATAAGACCCTACATTTTTATAATTTATATATGAACTATTCATTTCTTTTTTTTATAGTTCATCTTCTATAATTATTTTTATTCTCCCTATTAAAAATTATCCACCAAAGAGTTGTTGTATTTTATACGAAGTATATTCTATCTATACAAGTTCGACAGAAAAGTTTTTTGTCTTTCTGTCTTTATTGTCAAAAAAGAAAATTGCACTGGTTTTAAGCGTATAAGGTAAAATAATCTTGGATGCAAAAATTATCATATACAAATTTGAGTATTTTCGTTCGATCCATCGAATGCTTTAACCTTATTTAGGCTCTGCGCCTCTTCAAGGAAGGGGTACTCCTTTTTTTCTGGAGTAAGGAGGGTGTGGTAAACGTGATGATGAATGCTTGTGGAGATGTAAGTAGATTGCTAAAAAGCTAAGGTTCAGAAGGTAGCATGTGTGGTGTGGATGTTTTGGTGAAGCGCACAAGAAGAATTGTTGGAGAAGGTCAAACAAATCTAAGGAGGTACTTCAGGGGATACCAGCCATACTAGGAACGGCTCTTCATTAGCGTTTTTGGCATGCAGTTATTAGCTGCGATATCTGCTGGGGAATGATTCTAGAGTATCAAAATACTCATCAGGAAGTTCGTGTCCAGTGTTGTGTTAACCACAATAAAAACAGCCAAAATCGAATACCTCGGTCACATCATGAGGAACAGCGAAAGATATGGACTGCTGCAACTAATCTTGCAGGGAAAAGTAGAAGGAAAACGGGGACCAGGAAGGCGAAGGATTTCCTGGCTGAAAAATCTACGAACGTGGTTCAACACAACAACCACAAATCTTTTTAGAGCAGTAGTGTGCAAAGTGCAGATTGTCATGATGGTCGCCAACATCCGAAACGGATAGGGACTACAAGAAGAGGTTATGCAAAAATATAGCTGGACGGAACGGAACTTTTCTTTTATGATCGGTGGTGAGTATTTGCCCTCGGCGATTTCAAGACGTCTTTAAAATTTGTTTGGCACGGTTGTTCGAGCCTGAAATAGTTTGAAGGGCATACCTCCTGCTGAGGGATAGGATTCTGTCTTGATCGGTGTTAGATTGGCTACCTGATGTATCTGAGATGATGGGTAGTATCTGCACTTCCTCATGCAGAATCTAAGGATTTTCCTTTCGGTGGCCATGATGGTGTTAATTTGGCGGCTGTTCAGTGATGCGTAGATGCATGCCTTGTAATCGATTAGCGGTCTTATATAGGTTTTGTAGGTGTGCAATAATGTTTTAGATGACGTCCCTGTTAGGAGTTTAAACCTCTTTTCACCCTGTCTACGGTATCTTGAATATTGGTTTTCTAGTTGAGAGTCCTGCTAAAATGAACTTCCAAATAGGAAACCGAGTTTCTAAGATCCTCTTCTAACATGGTTATCCGGCAATGAACATCGCGACAATTGGATGATTTAAATAAAATAAGTTGTGCTTTGGAGCCGTTTATGGTCACTCTCGATTTATTGAATGACCTAATGACTCGATCTAAACAGTTTTATGCTCTTTCGAAGACAAGCAATTGTCCACGCTCGCTATGTGGCCCTGACGTGAAGAGTGCAGTGTCATCCGCATACAGAAGAAGGATTTCCGATCTATACTACGGGCGGGGGATGTCACTATTGTAGACTGTGTATAATATTGGAGCAAGAATTAAGCTGGGGTACTCCAGTTTACGGAGTAAAGGGTTTAGATAAAATTTCGCCAACTTTGATCCTGATCGTCCGATTGGAGAGATAGGAATTTATTAGCTTAACGAAAGGTATAGGCAATCCAGCAAGGTGGAGTTTTTTAATCAGGCCTATGTACCAGACCTGATCGAATGCCTTCTGGACGTCTAGGAATATGCTTATGACACGTTCTTTCGTTAAATGATTGTGAAATAAAAGTTGTTGCTTCAACCAATACATTTTGCGTGGAATATCCAGCTTTGAATCCAAATTGGTAGCTTGGAATGGTGAGGTGAGCGTCTAGGAATTCTACAAGTCTTTTCTTAAGGATCCTCTCGTAGACTATACGATTTAGGATTAGATACAGATTTCCCTTGTTTGGGAATCAAAACTGTGCTGGCCACTTTCCATGGAATTGGAAAATAGCTCAGCGTAAGACATGCATTGATTATATTGGTGAGCAACGGAATTATCTCTGGAAGATTTTTAAGGCTTCTTCTATGAATGCCATCTGAGATAAGAGATGTGTTTTATTAATATTACACATCTGCCTGACGGTGTCCTCAGTCACAGGAAGCATCATCTGGTGAGGATAGGGCCCGAAATGTACCTAAGGCTAATAGAATATATGTTTACTCTTCGTTCAGCTTCCCTTTTGGTTCTTTAATTGAAATTGGGATTATTGGCGAACAAGTGCAGCCTAGAGTGTATTTTTGAAGGCTTCGGCGTAATATTGTGGACTACTAAGAATGATGTTATTGACTGTGAGATATGAATGTGGCTGACTTTTTTGCTTAGTTAGGACTTTGAATTGGTTACAGAATCTAGCACCCTCTTGGTAGTCCAGGTTGAAGGTTACACGTATCCAATGTAATTATTTTAGCCTATTCACTTCCAACCTTATCGATCCCAAGAGCCTGTTATACTCTGCTTGGATGAGGGGGTCTCGGAATCTTTTATACTCTCTGATCATTTTAAGTTTTGTTTCATTTTGTGCGATGATTTTCGGTGGAAGAGCTGGAGTATATAGGTTCTATCGTGTTATTGGAATAGCAAGGGATGAGGCTTATTGAAGAAGCTTATCAATTTTGGAAATCCTTGAGTCAACTTGGTTAGGTGTTGACATATTGCCTAACTCTGGGAGGTTTTGGTTAATGTGTTCCTGTAAAAGTTCCCAATTTGCTTTACGATAATCTTGCCTGTAGATAGCAGTTCTTATGGCTGGAGGAGAATTGAAGTAGGTTTTGACTAGAAGTGGGAGGTGGTCAGAGATTATTGAATCTCCAATGAAACATTCATCGTCGAACCTATCTAACAATCTGTTCGTGGAAAATATATTGTCGAGCATGGACATTCCACGGTGATTGAAGAGCGTGACTTTTTTATTGGTGATTCTAGAAATGAGCAGCTAAAAGAAGGTCTGAAAGCATTCTGCTAGGAACGTTTGTGAAGGTATCACCAAATTGAGTGTGTCTTGAGTGCTATTCAGGTAGCCCAATAAAAACTGGTTCCAGTATAACTTTCGATGTTCAGTATAGACCTGTTCGGATTTGTCTTAAGGTGCATGAGAGATGTTTGCAAAAAAAAGCTGTGTTGTACCTTTAGTAATAATAATGCACTTATTCTTGCTCTCAAATAGATCTGAAATGTTAATAAAAAATTAAACTTTTTAGAAATTACTAAAAGCATCATTTTTTTACTTGGCTTTCTAATAACTTTATGAGATTCAATTCACCCTTGCTAGAAAATGGCAATAACTATAAAAAAAGGGGAAACAAGCCTTTTCTTATTAAATATTTTTCATCCGCTTACATTGCAGTTAGAGCCTTCATAAGTAGCGTTCAAAATCGGTATACGTAAAGTAATGTTTCTTCTCGGCTTCCAATGAAGCAATTCTCTTTTTTTTTAAACCTATGTATCCCAAAAGTAAGTCTACGTATTTTGTTCTATGTTGTAGATTTTTTTAGAAATACTTATCAAACGTGTATCTTACACTAGATAATCAGATTTATATGCCTATAGAATACTTCCAATAGTGATACCTCAGTGTATAATAAAAGAAAATGAAATTATTAATAATGAAGAAACTTTATTACATCCTCAATCAACAGTAAATTCGTAAAATCATTATATTTCCTTTAATGAAACTGTATCACTTACAACACAAAATTTTTTTTTGCCTCAATAAGTTTATTGCTTTTGCATAATTGTATTTAACTTGAAATGTGTATAAGACTGTAGTATACATTTATTCAAATCTAGAACAAGAGTAGAGAATGCAGTTATTTTGAAATAATTGATATAAAATTTTAAAGTGTTTTAAATTTTAATTGGTTTTCTTACTTGGTTTGAAATTATGTTTCTTACGATTTCCGATCTCCGGCCATTTTCTTCTATGCCTTCATAATATCTTAAATATGTGTCTACTTCACTTCTCCAACGTCGTCGGGGTCTTCTGTATTTTCTTTATGAACCTGGTATCCATTATGTAATTTGTGTAATATTTTTTATGAAAGGTATTCTTTTTACATGGCTAAACCAGTTTATTTTTCGTTGAAACTTCGTCAAAACAATGGTTCGATATATATAAAAGCAAGCCTTAAATTTAAAGTTAAATTCAATTTTCTTGGTATATATGTATAGAGAATCCTGACAGTTCGTAAAATTACTTGTTTATTGCCTATAAATTGTGTTATTCAATAAACGTTAAGGCGTTAAAATTGTGTAATACTTTCACTAAATAAGTGTAAAGTTGTAAACAAAACCGCAGAATGGCGATAATATTCCAGTCCCAGATTTTGCAGTTATTAAATCACATTGATTTTGATGTTTTGTCTTGTACTGTTAACAAACAAACAGTTAAAGATATAGTAAATATGCTCATTCTGTATACTGTTTTATTAATAATTTTATTAATCAATCAATCAATTTTAAAACTTACAATGGGCTATACCTCACAAACAACAGCTGATATCGAAAAATGCTTGAAACCGTTTCTAAGATAGTAAGGGAAAACTAAAATGACATGAAAGAGAACTCATCCCATCAATCCTCTAGGATCCATCTACCACAACCAAAAAAGTTTAAATTGCAAATCTCCACTTTTGTCACACAATTAGAAAATCCCAAAGAACTCCAAAATTAGATGTTATAAAACTGAAAGAAGCTGATATAAAACACAAACTCCAACAGAAAATATACGAAAACTTTGATAAACCAGATACTAACATCTACGAGATAAACCAACAACGGGAAACAATAAAAAACTGCATCGACGTTCCTTGTAAAGAGATATTAGAAGAACCGATAAGAAAGAGAGACAACTGGATGACCGTCGAAATACTGTGCAGGATGGACCAAAGAAGACAAGCCAAGAACAAAGGCAGTCACAATTACAAAATCATTAACAATGAAATTAGAAAAATAAGAGAGGCAAAACAAACATACAGTGTAGGTATAGAGTATAGCCCAAAATAAACAAAACTGAACTTATAATAAATTTTTTTTTAATTCTTTACAAAAGTTATATGATTTATATAATAATATTTAAGGTATATAATTATATACCTTTTATGAAGGATTTCAAATACATTTTTCGTGATACAGCCAGCTACAGGAAATTAGTTTCCTTGTGGAACTTGTAATTATTCTATTGTTTTAAAATATACATATTATTGACCCTTTATAACATGTTCTAAATGAGCTCCTCCTCTCTCAAGATAGACTTCGTACCGATATTCAAGATTTCTTGCAATGTTATGGAATAAAGGTTGTCTCAAGTCCGCGAAGAAGGCTCTAACGGCAACCTTTAACTTATTGATGATTTGTGGTGCCCGTTTAAAAACGACAGTTTTAGCCATGTTCCAATTGTATGCGTCTGGAGATGTTAAGTCTCAAGAATGTGCAGAATCGGAAAAGTTAGTAAATCGTGAAATGGATTTATTTGGAAAATTGACGTAGATCGAGGATAAAAAATGTTAAAATTTTCATCTGATCTGGCAAAGTCCAGAAGTCGATTTGTGCGACGATTTACGTGGCCTGACAAATGAAAATGTGCTTTTTGTTTATGTACCTCAATCACATACGAAAATGTAC
This sequence comes from Diabrotica balteata, assembly GCA_918026665.1. Lineage (NCBI taxonomy): Eukaryota > Metazoa > Arthropoda > Insecta > Coleoptera > Chrysomelidae > Diabrotica > Diabrotica balteata. The sequence continues at coordinate 11,761,377 of OU898280.1, read as the reverse complement.
CCAGCTCCTTCAGGATTTTATGCAAGGAAGTTCATGTTAAGCCAAGATTCAACGCTGTTCTTGTCTGACTGGCTTTCAGATTTTCCAAGATTCGCTCAAAAACACGTTCATGGTTATCGTTGTTGTTAACTGTCCTGGGACGCATTGAGTATCCTTTTCGTTGGCACAATACATTATCCGTATTTCTAAACTTTTTAACAACCTTCAAAATTACAGCATTACTTGGAGAACGTTTAAAAAACCGTTGTGTAAATTGATCACACACGTATTGCAGACTTGAACTATTACGTCGGCTGATTCCGTTTAAACCATGGACGTATAATACGTCCATGGTTTAAACGAAAATATTGCTCCACAAAAAACACTTTCTCCTGTGTACA